>CM075768.1:24887500-27287500 GCA_037974665.1 Ehretia macrophylla | reverse complement strand
ACTTCACGTAGAGGCTGGGCCCTCAAATCTAGGGCGTGGGGCTTGTGACCAGGTATCCGTCGCTCCGATGCCCATTACTTTTGATTCGTAAGGAGTTACGCGGCACACAACATACCGTTGGAAAGCTCTTCGAGAGCTCTACGACGAAGGCACCAAGCTTGCTTGGCTGCGCCTATTTTCGGAGCCCAAAATTGAACATTTTGATCAGTTTCGGGACATTTTTCTTCTTTTGCGCTGTTTTTCCGTCTCGGATCGTACGTCGGGAGCCATGAAAAGGACGACAACCTAATCTATCACATTTCTATTACCGAATCACACGGCACCTTGGGCAAGATAACTTCACTTCACATAGAGGCTGGGCCCGTAAACAGAGGGCGTGGGGCTTTTGACCAAGTATCCGACGCTCCGGTGCCCATAACTTTTGATCCGCAAGGAGTTACGCAACGCACAACATACCGTTGGAAAGCTCTCTGGGAGCTCTACGATGGGGGCACCAATCCTGCTTTGCAGCACCTATTTTTGGAGCCCAAAATTGAACATTTTCATCAGTTTCAAGATACTTTTCTACTTTTGCACTGTTTTTGGGTCCCGGATCGTACGTCGTGAGCAGCGAAAATGACGACAACCTAATCTATCACATTTCTATAACCGAATCACACATAGAGGCTGGGCCCTCAAACCGAGGGCGTGGGGCTTGTGACCAGGTATCCCTCGCTCCAGTGCCCATAACTTTTGATCCGTAAAGAGTTACGCGGCGCACATCAAACCGTTAGAAATCTCTCCGAGAGCTCTACGATGGGGGCTCCAAGCCTTCTCTGTTGCGCCTATTTTAGGAGACCAAAATCGATTATTTTCATCAGTTTCGAGACACTTTTCTTCTTTTGTGCTTTTTTTCCATCCCGAATCATACGTTGTGAGCTGCGAAAAGGACGACAACCTAATCTATCACATTTATATTACCGAATCACACGGTACCTTGGGCAAGACAACTTCAATTCACGTAGAGGCTGGGCCCGCAAACCGAGGGCGTGGGGCTTGTGACCAGGTATCTATCACTCCAATGCCCATAACTTTTGATCCGTAAGGAGTTACGCAATACACAGCATACCGTTGAAAAGCTCTCCGAGAGCTCTACGATGGGGGCACCAAGCCTGCTCGACTGCGCCTGTTTTCAGAAAACAAAATTAAACTTTTTCAGCAGTTTTGGGACACTTTTCTTCTTTTACGTTGTTTTTCTGACCCGGATCGTTCGTCGTGAGCCGCGAAAAGGATGACAACCTAATCCATCACATTTCTATTACCAAATCACACGGTACCTTGGGCAAGACAACTTTACTTCATGTAGAGGCTGGGCCCGCAAACAGAGGGCGTGGGGCTTGTGACTAGGTATCCGTCGATCCGATACCCGAAACTTTTGATCCGTAAGGAGTTACGCAACACACAGCATACCGTTGGAAAGATCTCTAAGAGCTCTATGATGGGGGTAACAAGCCTTATCGGCTGCGTCTATTTTTGGAGCCGAAAATTGAACATTTTCATAAGTTTTGGGACACTTTTCTTCTTTTGCGTTGTTTTTTCATCCCGGATCGTACGTCGTGAGCCGCGAAAGGGACGACAACCTATTCCAACACATTTCTATTACCAAATCACACGACACCTTGGGCAAGACAACTTCACTTCACGTAGAGGCTGGGCCCTCAAGCAGAGGGCGTGGGGCTTGTGACCAGGCATCCGTCTCTCCGATGCCCATAACTTTTGATCCGCAAGAAGTTACGCAGCGCACAGCATACCGTTGGAAAGTTCTCTAAGAGCTCTACGACGTGGGCACCAAGCTTGCTTGGCTGCGCCAATTTTTGGAGTCCAAAATCGAACAATTTCATTAGTTTTAGGATACTTTATCTTCTTTTGTGCTGTTTTTCCGTCCCAGATCGTACGTCGTGAGCCGCAAAAAGGACGACAACCTAATCTATCATATTTCTATTACCGAATCACACTGTACCTTGGGTAAGACAACTTCACTTAACGTAGAGGCTGGGCCCTCAAAGTGAAGGCGTGGGGCTTGTGACCAGGTATCCGTCGCTCCGGTGCCCATAACTTTTGATCCATAAGGAGTTACGCGGGGCACAGCATACCGTTAGAAATCTCTCTGAGAGCTCTACGACGGGGGCACGAAGAATTCTCGGTTGTACCTATTTTCGGAGCCCAAAATTGAACATTTTCATCAGTTTCGGGACACTTTTCTTCTTTTGCGCTATTTTTTCCATCCCAGATCGTACGTCGTGAGCCGCGAAAAGGACGACAACCTAATCTATAACTTTTCTATTACCGAATCAAACGGTACCTTGGGCAAGACAACTTCACTTCATGTAGAGGCTGGGCCCTCATACCGAGGGCGTGGGGCTTGTGACCAGGTATCCGTCGCTCCGGTGCCCATAACTTTTGATCCGCAAGGAGTTACGCGGCGCACAGCATACCGTTGGAAAGCACTCTAAGAGCTCTACAATAGGGGCACCTAGCCTACTCAGTTACGCCTATTTTTGGAGCCAAAAATTGAACATTTTCATAAGTTTTGGGACATTTTTCTTTTTTTGCACTGTTTTTTCGTCACGGATCATACGTCGTGAGCCGCGAGAAGGACGACCACCTAATCCATCATATTTTTATTACCGAATCTCACGGCACCTTGGGCAAGACAACTTCACTTCACGTAGAGGCTGGGCCTGCAAACAGAGGGCGTGAGGCTTGTGACCAAGTATCCGTCGCTCCGATGCCCATAACTTTTGATCCGTAAGGAGTTACGCACGCACAGTATACCGTTGGAAAGCTCTCCGAGAGCTGTACGATGGGCGCACCAAGCCTGCTCAGTTGCGCCTATTTTCAGAGCCCAAAATCGAATCTTTTCATATGTATCGAGACACTTTTCTTCTTTTGCGCTATTTTTATAGTCCTGGATCGTACGTCATGAGCCGCGAAAAGGACGACAACCTAATCCATCACATTTCTATTACCGAATCACACGGAACCTTGGGCAAGACAACTTCACTTCACGTAGAGGCCGGGCCCGCAAACAGAGGGCGTGGGGCTTGTAACCAAGTATTCGTCACTCCATTGCCCATAACTTTTGATCCGTAAGGATTTACGCAGCGTACAACATACCGTTGGAAATCTCTCCGAGAGCTCTACGACAAGGGCACCAAGCCTTCTCCGCTGCGCCTATTTTTGGAGCCCAAAATAGAACGTTTTCATCAATTTTGGGATACTTTTCTTCTTTTGCGCTATTTTTTCGTCTCGGATCATACGTCGTGAGCTGCGAAAAGGACGAGAACGTAATCTTTCATATTTCTATTACCAAATCACACGACACCTTGGGCAAGACAATTTCACTTCACGTAGAGGCTGGGTCCGCAAACCGAGGGCGTGGGGCTTGTGACCAGGTATCCGTCGCTCTGGTGCCCATAACTTTTGATCCGCAAGGAGTTACGCGACGCACAGCATACCGATGGAAAGCTCTCCCAGAGCTGTACGACAGGGGCACCAAGCCTGCTTGGTTGTACCTATTTTTGGAGCCCAAAATAGAATATTTTCATCAGTTTTGGGACACTTTTCTTCTTTTGCTCAGTTTTTCTGTCCCGGATCGTACGTCGTGAGCCTTGAAAAAGACGATAACCTAATCTATCACATTTCTATTACCAAATCACACGGTACCTTGGGCAAGACAACTTCACTTCACGTAGAGGCTGGGCCCTCAAACTGAGGGCGTGGGGCTTGTGACCAGGAATCCGTCGCTAAGGTGCCCATAACTTTTGATCCGTAAGGACTTACGCGGCGCACAGCTTACCGTTGGAAAGCACTCTGAGAGCTCTACGATGGGGGCACCTAGCCTGCCCAGTTACGCCTATTTTCGGAACAAAACATTGAACATTTTCATAAGTTTTGGGATATTTTTCTTTTTTTGCACTGTTTTTTCATCACGGATCGTACATCGTGAACCGCAAGAAGGACGACAACCTAATCCATCATATTTTTATTACTGAATCACATGGCACCTTGGGCAAGACAACTTCACTTCACGTAGAGGTTGGGCCCGCAAATAGAGGGCTTGGGGCTTGTGACCAGATATCCGTCGCTCCGATGCCCATAACTTTTAATCCGTAAGGAGTTACGCAGCGCACAACATACCGTTGGAAAGCTCTCCGAGAGCTCTACGATGGGCGCACAAGCCTGCTCAGTTGCGCCTATTTTCAGAGCCCAAAATTGAATCTTTTCATATGTATCGAGACACTTTTCTTCTTTTGCGCTATTTTTCTATCCTGGACCGTACGTCGTGAGCCACGAAAAGGACGACAACCTAATCTATCACATTTCTATTACCGAATCACACGGCACCTTGGGCAAGACAACTTCACTTCACGTAGAGGCCGGGCCCGCAAACAGAGGGCGTGGGGCTTGTAACCAAGTATTCGTCGCTCCATTGCCCATAACTTTTGATCCGTAAGGATTTACGCAGCGTACAACATACCGTTGGAAATCTCTCCGAGAGCTTTACGACAAGGGCACCAAGCCTTCTCCGCTGCGCCTATTTTTGGAGCCCAAAATAGAACGTTTTCATCAGTTTTGCGATACTTTTCTTCTTTTGCGCTATTTTTCCGTCTCGGATCATACGTCGTGAGCCGCGAAAAGGTCGAGAACCTAATCTTTCATATTTCTATTACCAAATCACACGACACCTGGGGCAAGACAATTTCACTTCACGTAGAGGCTGGGTCCGCAAACCGAGGGCGTAGGGCTTGTGACCAGGTATCCGTCGCTCTGGTGCCCATAACTTTTGATCCGCAAGGAGTTACGCGACGCACAGCATACCGATGGAAAGCTCTCCCAGAGCTGTACGACAGGGGCACCAAGCCTGCTTGGTTGCACCTATTTTGGGAGCCCAAAATCGAATATTTTCATCAGTTTTGGGACACTTTTCTTCTTTTGCTCGGTTTTTCTGTCCCGGATCGTATGTCGTGAGTCTTGAAAAAGACGATAACCTAATCTATCACATTTCTATTACCAAATGACACGGTACCTTGGGCAAGACAACTTCACTTCACGTAGAGGCTGGGCCCTCAAACTGAGGGCGTGGGGCTTGTGACCAGGAATCCGTCGCTAGGGTGCCCATAACTTTTGATCCGTAAGGACTTACGCGGCACAGCTTACCGTTGGAAAGCACTCTGAGAGCTCTACGATGGGGGCACCTAGCCTGCCCAGTTACGCCTATTTTCGGAGCAAAACATTGAACATTTTCATAAGTTTTGGGACATTTTTCTTTTTTTGCACTGTTTTTTCATCACGGATCGTACATCGTGAACCGCAAGAAGGACGACAACCTAATCCATCATATTTTTATTACTGAATCACATGGCACCTTGGGCAAGACAACTTCACTTCACGTAGAGGTTGGGCCCGCAAACAGAGGGCTTGGGGCTTGTGACCAGATATCCGTCGCTCCGATGCCTATAACTTTTAATCCGTAAGGAGTTACGCAGCGCACAGCATACCGTTGGAAAGCTCTCCGAGAGCTCTACGATGGGCGCACCAAGCCTGCTCAGTTGCGCCTATTTTCAGAGCCCAAAATCGAATCTTTTCATATGTATCGAGAGACTTTTCTTCTTTTGCGCTATTTTTCTGTCCTGGATCGTACGTCCTGAGCCGCGAAAAGGATGACAACCTAATCCATCACATTTCTATTACCGAATCACACGGCACCTTGGGCAAGACAACTTCACTTCACGTAGAGGCCGGGCCCGCAAACAGAGGGCGTGGGGCTTGTAACCAAGTATTCGTCGCTCCATTGCCCATAACTTTTGATCCGTAAGGATTTACGCAGCGTAGAACATAACGTTGAAAATCTCTCCGAGAGCTCTACGACAAGGGCACCAAGCCTTCTCCGCTGCGCCTATTTTTGGAGCCCAAAATAGAACGTTTTCATCAGTTTTGGGATACTTTTCTTCTTTTGCGCTATTTTTTCGTCTCGGATCATACGTCGTGAGCCGCGAAAAGGACGAGAACCTAATCTTTCATATTTCTATTACCAAATCACACGACACCTTGGGCAAGACTATTTCACTTCACGTAGAGGCTGGGTTCGCAAACCGAGGGCGTGGGGCTTGTGACCAGGTATCCGTCGCTCTGGTGCCCATAACTTTTGATCCGCAAGGAGTTACGCGACGCACAGCATACCGATGGAAAGCTCTCCCAGAGCTATACGACAGGGGCACCAAGCCTGCTTGGTTGCACCTATTTTTGGAGCCCAAAATCGAATACTTTTATTAGTTTTGGGACACTTTTCTTCTTTTGCTCGGTTTTTCTGTCCCGGATCGTACGTCTTGAGCCTTGAAAAAGACGATAACCTAATCTATCACATTTCTATTACCAAATCACACGGTACCTTGGGCAAGACAACTTCACTTCACGTAGAGGCTGGGCCCTCAAACTGAGGGCGTGGGGCTTGTGACCAGGTATTCGTCGCTAGGGTGCCCATAACTTTTGATCCGTAAGGAGTTACGCAGCGCACAGCATACCGTTGGAAAGCACTCTGAGAGCTCTACGATCAGGGCACCTAGCCTGCCCAGTTACGCCTATTTTCGGAGCAAAACATTGAACATTTTCATAAGTTTTGAGACATTTTTCTTTTTTTGCACTGTTTTTTCATCACGGATCGTACATCGTGAACCGCAAGAAGGTCGACAACCTAATCCATCATATTTTTATTACTGAATCACATGGCACCTTGGGCAAGACAACTTCACTTCACGTAGAGGTTGGGCCCGCAAATAGAGGGCTTGGGGCTTGTGACCAGATATCCGTCGCTCCGATGCCCATAACTTTTAATCCGTAAGGAGTTACGCAGCGCACAGCATACCGTTGGAAAGCTCTCCGAGAGCTCTACGATGGGCGCACCAAGCCTGCTCAGTTGCGCCTGTTTTCAGAGCCCAAAATCGAATCTTTTCATATGTATTGAGACACTTTTCTTCTTTTGCACTATTTTTCTGTCCTGGATCGTACGTCGTGAGCCGCGAAAAGGACGACAACCTAATCCATCACATTTCTATTACCGAATCACACGGCACCTTGGGCAAGACAACTTCACTTCACATAGAGGCCGGGCCCGCAAACAGAGGGTGTGGGGCTTGTAACCAAGTATTCGTCGCTCCATTGCCCATAACTTTTGATCCGTAAGGATTTACGCAGCGTAGAACATAACGTTGAAAATCTCTCCGAGAGCTCTACGACAAGGGCACCAAGCCTTCTCCGCTGCGCCTATTTTTGGAGCCCAAAATAGAACGTTTTCATCAGTTTTGGGATACTTTTCTTCTTTTGCGCTATTTTTTCGTCTCGGATCATACGTCGTGAGCCGCGAAAAGGACGAGAACCTAATCCTTCATATTTCTATTACCAAATCACACGACACCTTGGGCAAGACAATTTCACTTCACGTAGAGGCTGGGTCCGCAAACTGAGGGCGTGGGGCTTGTGACCAGGTATCCGTCACTCTGGTGCCCATAACTTTTGATCCGCAAGGAGTTACGCGACGCACAGCATACCGATGGAAAGCTCTCCCAGAGCTATACGACAGGGGCACCAAGCCTGCTTGGTTGCACCTATTTTTGGAGCCCAAAATCGAATATTTTCATCAGTTTTGGGACACTTTTCTTCTTTTGTTCGGTTTTTCTGTCACGGATCGTACGTCGTGAGCCTTGAAAAAGACGATAACCTAATCTATCACATTTCTATTACCAAATCACACGGTACCTTGGGCAAGACAACTTCACTTCACGTAGAGGCTGGGCCCTCAAACTGAGGGCGTGGGGCTTGTGACCAGGAATCCGTCGCTAGGGTGCCCATAACTTTTGATCCGTAAGGACTTACGCGGCGCACAGCTTACCGTTGGAAAGCACTCTGAGAGCTCTACGATGGTGGCACCTAGCCTGCCCAGTTACGCCTATTTTTGGAGCAAAACATTGAACATTTTCATAAGTTTTGGGACATTTTTCTTTTTTTGCACTGTTTTTTCATCACGGATCGTACATCGTGAACCGCAAGAAGGACGACAACCTAATCCATCATATTTTTATTACTGAATCACATGGAACCTTGGGCAAGACAACTTCACTTCACGTAGAGGTTGGGCCCGCAAACAGAGGGCTTGGGGCTTGTGACCAGATATCCGTCGCTCTGATGCCCATAACTTTTAATCCGTAAGGAGTTACGCAGCGCACAGCATACCGTTGGAAAGCTCTCCGAGAGCTCTACGATGGGCGCACTAGCCTGCTCAGTTGCTCCTATTTTCGAAGCCCAAAATCGATTGTTTTCATATGTTTCGGGACACTTTTCTTCTTTTGCGCTGTTTTACTGTCGTGGATCGTACGTCGTTAGCCGCGAAAAGGACGACAACCTAATCCATCACATTTCTATTACCGAATCACACGGCACCTTGGGCAAGACAACTTCACTTCACGTAGAGGCTGGGCCCGCAAACAGAGGGCGTAGGGCTTGTGACCAAGTATCCGTCGCTCCGGTGCCCATAACTTTTGATCCGTAAGGATTTATGCGGCGTACAGCATACCGTTTGAAATTTCTCCGAAAGCTCTACGACGGGGGCACCAAGCCTTCTCTACTGCGCCTATTTTCGGAGCCCAAAATAGAACATTTTCATCAGTTTCGGGATACTTTTCTTCTTTTGCGCTGTTTTTCCGTCTCGGATTGCACGTCGAGAGCCGCGAAAAGGACGAGAACTTAACCTATCATATTTCTATTACCGAATTAAACGACACCTTGGGCAAGACAACTTCACTTCACGTAGAGGCTGGGCCCGCAAATAGAGGGCGGGGGGCTTGTGACCAGGTATCCGTCACTCTGGTGCCCATAACTTTTGATCCACAAGGAGTTACGCGGCGCACAGCATACTGATGGAAAGCTCTCCAAGAGATGTACGACGAGGGCACCAAGCCAGCTTGGTTGCACCTATTTTTGGAGCCCAAAATCGAATATTTTCATCAATTTTGGGACACTTTTCTTCTTTTGCGAGATTTTTCCGTCCCGAATCGTACGTCGTGAGCCTCGAAAAAGACGACAACCTAATCTGTAACATTTCTATTACCAAATCACGCGGTACCTTGGGCAAGACAACTTCACTTCACGTAGAGGTTGGGCCCTCAAACTGAGGGCATGGGGCTTGTGACTAGGTATCCGTCGCTCTGGTGTCCATAACTTTTGATCTGTAAGGCGTTACGCAGCGCACAACATACCATTGGAAAGCTCTCCGAGAGCTCTATGACGGGAGCACCAAGCTTGCTTGGTTGCTCCTATTTTCGGAGCCCAAAATCAAATATTTTCATCAGTTTTGGGACATATTTCATCTTTTGCATTGTTTTTTTGTCCCGTATCGTACGACGTGAGCAGCAAAAAGGCCGACAACCTAATCTATCACACTTCTATTACAGAATCACACGGCACCTTGGGCAAGACAACTTCACTTCACATAGAGGCTGGGCCCGCAAACAGAGGGTGTGGGGCTTATAACCAGGTATCCGTCGCTCTGGTGCCTATAACTTTTGATCCGCAAGGAGTTACGCGGCGTACTGCATACCGTTGAAAAGCTTTTCGAGAGCTCTACGACAGGGGCAGCAAGCCTGCTCGGCTGCGCCTATTTTTGGATCACAAAATTGAATGTTTTCATCAGTATTGGGATACTTTTCTTCTTTTGCGCTATTTTTTCATCCCGGATCGTACTTCGTGAGCCGCGAAAAGGACAAAAAACTAATCCATCACATTTCTATTACCGATTCACACGGCACCTAGGGCACGAAAACTTCACTTCACGTAGAGGCTGTGCCCGCAAACAGAGGGTGTGGGGCTTGTGACTAGGTATCCTTCGCTCTGGTGCCCATAACTTTTGATTCGTAAGGAGTTACGCGGCGCACAGCATACCGTTGGAAAGCTCTCTGAGAGCTCTACGATGGGGGCACATAGCCTGCTTGGATGCGCCTATTTTCGGAGCCCAAAATTTGACAATTTCATAAGTTTTGGGACACTTTTCTTCTTTTACGCTGTTTTTCATCCCGGATCGTACGTCATGAGCCGCGAAAAGGACGACAACCTAATCCATCACATTTCTATTACCGAATCACATGGTATATTGGACAAGACAACTTCACTACACGTAGAGGTTGAGCCCGCAAACAGAGGGCGTGGAGCCTGTGACCAGGTATCTGTCACTCCGGTGCCCATAACTTTTGATCCGTAAGGAGTTACGAGGCGCACAACATACCATTGAAAAGCACTCTGAGAGCTCTAGATGGGGTCACCTAGCCTGCTCGGTTGCTCCTATTTTTTGAGACTAAAATCGAACATTTTCATAAGTTTTAGGACAATTTTCTTCTTTTGTGCAGTTTTTTTTATCCCGGATCGTACGTCGTGAGCCGCGAAAAGGACGACAACCTAATCCATCACATTTTTATTACCGAATCAGACGACATCTTGGGCAAGACAACTTTATTTCATGTAGAGCCTGGGCCCGAAAACCGAGGGCGTGGGGCTTATGACCAAGTATCTATCGCTCAAGTGCTCATAACTTTTGATCCGTAAGGAGTTACGCAGTGTACAACATACCGTTGAAAAGCTCTCTAAGAGCTCTATGATGGGGGTACCAAGCCTTATCGGCTGCGTCTATTTTTGGAGCCCAAAATCAAACATTTTCATAAGTTTTGGGACGCTTTTCTTCTTTTGCGCTGTTTTTCCATCCCGGATCGTACGTTGTGAGCCGCGAAAAGGACGACAACCTAATCTATCACATTTCTATTACCGAATCACACGACACTTTGGGCAAGACAAAATCACTTCACGTAGAGGCTGGGCCCGCTAATAGAGGGCATGGGCCTTGTGACCAGGTATCCGTCGCTCCGGTGCCCATAACTTTTGATCCGTAAGGAGTTACGCGGCGCACAGCATACCATTGGAAAGCTCTCTGACAGCTCTACGATGGGGGCTCCTAGCACGCTCTGCTGCGCTTGTTTTCGGAGCCCAAAATCGAACATTTTCATAAGTTTTGGGACACTTTTCTTCTTTTACGCTATTTTTCCATCCTGGATCGTACGTCGTGAGCCGCAAAAAGGACGAGAACCTAATCCATCACATTTATATTATCGAATCACATGACACCTTGGGCAAGACAACTTCACTTCACGTAGAGGCTGGGCCAGCAAAGAGAGGGCGTGGGGCTTGTGACCAGGTATCCGTCGCTCCGGTGCCCATAACTTTTGATCCGTAACGAGTTACGCGGCGCACAACATACAGTTGAAGAGAACTCTAAGAGCTCTACGATGGGGGCACCTAGCCTGCTCGGTTGCACCTGTTTTCAGAGCACAAAATTGAACATTTTCATAAGTTTTGGGATACTTTTCTTCTTTTGCGCTGCCTTTTTGTCCCGGATCGTAGGTCGTGAGCCGCGAAAAAGACGACAACCTAATTCATCACATTTCTATTACCGAATCTCATGGCACCTTGGGCAAGACAACTTCACTTCAAGTAGAGGCTGGGCCCGGAAATAAAGGGCGTGGGGCTTGTCACCAGGTATCCATCGCTCTGGCTCCCATAACTTTTGATCCGTAAAGAGTTACATGGCGTACAACTTACTGTTGGAAAGTTCTCCGAGAGCTCTACAACGGGGGCACCTAACCTGCTTGGCTGTACCATTTTTCAGATCCCAAAATTGAATATTTTAATCAGTTTCGGGATACTTTTCTTCTTTTATGCAATTTTTTCGTCCGGATCGTACGTCGTGAGCCGCGAAAAGGGCGACAACCTAATCCATCACATTTCTATTATCGAATCCCACGACAACTTTGGCAAGACAACTTCACTTGACGTAGAGGTTGGGTCCAAAAACCGAGGGCGTAGGGGTTGTGACCGGGTATCCGTAGCTTTGGTGCCCATAACTTTTGATCCGTAAGGGGTTACGCGGCGCACAGCATATCGTTGCAAAGATCTTCGTGATCTCTACGACGGGGCACCAAGCCTGCTCGGCTGTGCCTATTTTCGAAGCCCAAAATTGAATGTTTTTATTAGTTTCGGGACACGTATCTTCTTTTGCACAGTTTTTCCGTCCCTGATCGTACGTCGTGAGCCGCGAAAAGGACGACAACCTAATCTATCACATTTCTATTATCGAATCACATGACACCTTGGGCAAGACAACTTCACTTCACGTAGAGGCTGGGCCCTCAAACAGAGGGTGTGGGGCTCGTGACCAGGTATCCGTCGCTCTGGTGCCCATAACTTTTGATCTGTAAGGAGTTACGCAGTGCACAGCATACCATTGGAAAGCTCTCCGAGAGCTCTATGACGGGAGCACCAAGCCTACTTGGTTGCGCCTATTTTCGGAGCCCAAAATCAAATATTTTCATCAGTTTTGGGACATATTTCTTCTTTTGCGTTATTTTTTTGTCCCGTATCGTACGACGTGCGCAGCGGAAAGGCCGACATCCTAATCTATCACACTTCTATTACTGAATCACACGGCACCTTGGGCAAGACAACTTCACTTCACGTAGAGGCTGGGCCCACAAACAGAGGGTGTGGGGCTTGTGACCAGGTATCCGTCGCTCTGGTGCCTATAACTTTTGATCAGCAAGGAGTTACGCGGCGCACTGCATACCGTTGGAAAGCTTTCCGAGAGTTCTACGACAGGGGCAGCAAACCTGCTCGGCTGCGCCTATTTTCGGATCACAAAATTGAATGTTTTCATCAGTATTGGGACACTTTTCTTCTTTTGCGCTATTTTTTCATCCCGGATCGTACTTCGTGAGCCGCGAAAAGGACGACAAACTAATCCATCACATTTCTATTACCGAATCACACAGCACCTAGGGCAAGAAAACTTCACTTCACGTAGAGGCTGAGCCCGCAAACAGAGGGCGTGGGGCTTGTGACTAGGTTTCCTTCGCTCTGGTGCCCATAACTTTTGATCCGTAAGAAGTTACGCGGAGCACAGCATACCGTTGGAAAGCTCTCTAAGAACTCTACGATGGGGGCACATAGCCTGCTTGAATACGCCTATTTTCGGAGCCCAAAACTTGACAATTTCATAAGTTTTGGGACACTTTTCTTCTTTTACATTATTTTTCATCCCAGATCGTACGTCATGAGCCGCGAAAAGGACGACAACCTAATCCATCACATTTCTATTACCGAATCACATGGTACATTGGGCAAGACAACTTCACTTCACGTAGAGGTTGAGACCGCAAACAGAGGGTGTGGAGCTTGTGACCAGGTATCCGTCGCTCCGGTGCCCATAACTTTTGATCCGTAAGGAGTTACGCGGCGCACAGCATACCGTTGAGAAGCACTCTGAGAGCTCTAGATGGGGTCACCTAGCCTGCTCGGTTGCTCCTATTTTTTGAGACTAAAATCGAACATTTTCATAAGTTTTAGGACAATTTTCTTCTTTTGTGCAGTTTTTTTGTCCCGGATCGTACGTCGTGAGCCGCGAAAAGGACGACAACCTAATCCATCACATTTTTATTACCGAATCACACTACATCTTGGGCAAGACATCTTTATTTCATGTAGAGCCTGGGCCCGAAAACCGAGGGCGTGGGGCTTATGACCAAGTATCTGTCGCTCCGGTGCCCATAACTTTTGATCCGTAAGGAGTTACGCAGTGTACAACATACCGTTGAAAAGCTCTCTAAGAACTCTATGATGGGGGTACCAAGCCTTATCGGCTGCGTCTATTTTTGGAGCCCAAAATTGAACATTTTCATAAGTTTTGGGACGCTTTTCTTCTTTTGCGCTGTTTTTCCATCCCGGATCGTACGTCGTGAGCCGCGAAAAGGACGACAACCTAATCTATCACATTTCTATTACCGAATCACACGACACTTTGGGCAAGACAAAATCACATCACGTAGAGGCTGGGCCCGCTAACAGAGGGCATGGGCCTTGTGACCAGGTATCCGTCGCTCCGGTGCCCATAACTTTTGATCCGTAAGGAGTTACGCGGCGTACAGCATACTGTTGGAAAGCTCTCTGACAGCTCTACGATGGGGGCTCCTAGCACGCTCTGCTACGCCTGTTTTCAGAGCCCAAAATCGAACATTTTCATAAGTTTTGGGACACTTTTCTTCTTTTACGCTATTTTTCCATCCTGGATCGTACATCATGAGCCGCAAAAAGGACAAGAACCTAATCCATCACATTTATATTAGCAAATCACATGACACCTTGGGCAAGACAACTTTATTTCATGTAGAGGCTGGGCCCGAAAACTGAGGGCGTGGGGCTCTTGACCAAGTATCCGTCGCTCCGGTGCCCATAACTTTTGATCCGTAAGGAGTTACGCGGCGTACAGCATACCGTTGGAAAGCTCTCTAAGAGCTCTACGATGGGGGTACCAAGCCTTATCGGTTGCGTCTGTTTTTGGAGCCCAAAATCGAACATTTTCATAAGTTTTGGGACGCCTTTCTTCTTTTGCACTATTTTTCTATCCCGGATCGTACGTCGTGAGCCGCGAAAAGGAGGACAACCTAATCTATCACATTTCTATTACTGAATCACACGACACCTTGGGCAAGACAAAATCACTTCACGTAGAGGCTGGGCCCGCTAATAGAGGGCATGGGCCTTGTGAGCAGGTATCCGTTGCTCCGGTGCCCATAACTTTTGATCCGTAAGGAGTTACACGGCGCATAGCATACCGTTGGAAAGCTCTCTAACAGCTCTACGATAGGGGCTCCTAGCACGCTTTGCTGCGCCTGTTTTCGGAGCCCAAAATTGAACATTTTCATAAGTTTTGGGACACTTTTCTTCTTTTACGCTATTTTTTCATCCTGGATCGTACGTCGTAAGCCGCAAAAAGGACGAGAACCTAATCCATCACATTTATATTACCAAATCACATGAAACCTTGGGCAATACATCTTCACTTCACGTAGAGGCTGGGCCAGCAAAGAGAGGGCGTGGGGCTTGTGACCAGGTATCCGTCGCTCCGGTACCCATAACTTTTGATCCGTAACGAGTTATGCGGCGCACAACATACAGTTGAAGAGAACTCTAAGAGCTCTACGATGGGGGCACCTAGCCTGCTCAGTTGCGCCTGTTTTCAGAGCCCAAAATTGAACATTTTCATAAGTTTTGGGATACTTTTCTTCTTTTGCGCTGTCTTTTTGTCCCGGATCGTACGTCGTGAGGCGCGAAAAAGACGACAACCTAATTCATCACATTTCTATTATCGAATCCCATGGCACCTTGGGCAAGACAACTTTACTTCAAGTAGAGGCTGGGCCTGCAAATAGAGGGCGTGGGGCTTGTCACCAGGTATCCGTCGCTCCGGTGCCCATAACTTTTGATCCGTAAAGAGTTACACGGCGCACAACTTACCGTTGGAAAGCTCTCCGAGAGCTCTACGACGGGGGCACCTAACCTACTTGGCTGTGCCAATTTTCAGAGCCCAAAATTGAATATTTTAATCAATTTCGGGATACTTTTCTTCTTTTACGCAATTTTTTCATCCCGGATCGTACGTCGTGAGCCGCGAAAAGGGCGACAACCTAATCCATCACATTTTTATTTTCGAATCCCACGGCAACTTTGGCAAGGCAACTTCACTTGATGTAGAGGTTGGGCCCAAAAACCGAGGGCGTGGGGGTTGTGACAGGGTATCCGTAGCTCCGGTGCCCATAACTTTTGATCCGTAAGGAGTTATGCGGCTCACAGCATATCGTTGCAAAGCTCTCCGTGAGCTCTACAACGGGGCACCAAGCCTGCTCGGCTGTGCCTATTTTCGAAGCCCAAAATTGAATGTTTTTATTAGTTTTGGGACACGTATCTTCTTTCGCATAGTTTTTCCGTCCCGGATCGTACGTCGTGAGCCGCGAAAAGGACGACAACCTAATCTATCACATTTCTATTATCGAATCACATGACACCTTGGGCAAGACAACTTCACTTCATGTAGAGGGTGGGCCCTCAAACCGAGGGTGTGGGGCTCGTGACCAAGTATCCGTCACTCTGGTGCCCATAACTTTTGATCCATAAGGAGTTACGCAGTGCACAGCATACCGTTGGAAAGTTCTCCGAGAGCTCTACGATGGGGGCACCAAGCGTACTTGGTTGCGCCTATTTTCGGAGCCCAAAATCAAATATTTTCATCAGTTTCGGGACACATTTCTTCTTTTGCGCTGTTTTTCTGTCCCGTATCGTACAACGTGAGCCGCGAAAAGGCCGACATCCTAATCTATCACATTTCTATTACCGAATCACACGCCACCTTGGGCAAGACAACTTCACTTGACGTAGAGGCTGGACCAGCAAACAGACGGCGTGGGGCTTGTGACTAGGTATCCGTCGCTCTGGTGCCCATAACTTTTGATCAGTAAGGAGTTACGCGGCACACAGCATACCGTTGGAAGACTTTCCGAGAGCTCTACGACGGGGGCAGCAAGCCTACTCGGTTGCGCCTATTTTTGGATCACAAAATCGAATGTTTTCATCAGTTTTGGGACATTTTTCTTCTTTTGCGTTGTTTTTCCGTCCCGGATTGTACTTCGTGAGCCGTGAAAAGGACGACAAACTAAACCATCACATTTCTATTACCGAATCACACGACACCTAGGGCAAGACAACTTCACTTCACGTAGAGGCTGAGCCTGCAAACAGAGGGCATGGGGCTTGTGACTAGGTATCCTTCGCTCTGGTGCCCATAACTTTTGATCCGTAAGGAGTTAGGCGGCGCACAGCATACCGTTGGAAAGCTCTCTAAGAGCTCTACGATGGGGGCACATAACTTGCTCGGATGTGCCTATTTTCAGAGCCCAAAATTGGACAATTTCATAAGTTTTGGGACAGTTTTCTTCCTTTACGCTGTTTTTCATCCCGGATCGTACGTCGTGAGCTGCGAAAAGGACGACAACCTAATCCATCACATTTCTATTACCGAATCACATGGTACATTGGGCAAGACAACTTTACTTCACGTAGAGGTTAGGCCCGCAAACAGAGGGCGTGGGGCTTATGACCAGGTATCCGTCGCTCCGGTGCCCATAACTTTTGCTCCGTAAGGAGTTATGCGACGCACAGCATACCGTTGGAAAGCACTTTGAGAGCTCTACGATGGGGTCACCTAGCTTGCTCGGTTGCACTTGTTTTTGGAGCATAAAATCAAATATTTTCATAAGTTTTGGGACAATTTTCTTCTTTTGCGCTGTTTTTTTAATCCCGAATCGTACGTCGTGAGCCGCGAAAAGGACGACAACCTAATCCATCACATTTCTATTACTGAATCACATGACACCTTGGGTAAGACAACTTTATTTCATGTAGAGGCTGGGGCCGAAAACAGAGGGCGTGGGGCTTGTGACCAAGTATCTGTCGCTCCAGTGCCCATAACTTTTGATCTGTATGAAGTTACGCGGCGTACAGCATACCGTTGGAAAGCTTATCGGCTGTGTCTGTTTTTGGAGCCCAAAATCAAACATTTTCATAAGTTTTGGGACGTTTTTCTTCTTTTGCGCTGTTTTTCCATCCCGGAGCGTACGTCGTGAGCCACGAAAAGGACGACAACCTAATCTATCACATTTCTATTACCGAATCACATGACACCTTGGGCAAGACAAAATCACTTCACGTAGAGGCTGGGCCCGCTAACAGAGGGCATGGGCGTTGTGACTAGGTATCCGTCGCTCCGTAGCCCATAACTTTTGATCCGTAAGGAGTTACGCGGCACACAGCATACCGTTGGAAAGCTCTCTGACAGCTCTAAGATGAGGGCTCCTAGCATGCTCTGCTGCGCCTATTTTCGGAGCCTAAAATCGAACATTTTCATAAGTTTTGGGACACTTTTCTTCTTTGCCGCTGTTTTTCTATCCCGGATCGTACGTCGTGAGCCGCGAAAGGAACGACAACCTAATCTATCACATTCTATTACCGAATCACACGACACCTTGGGCAAGACAAAATCACTTCACGAAGAGGCTGGGTCCGTTAACAGAGGGCGTGGGGCTTGTGACCAGGTATCCGTCGCTCCGGTGCCCATAACTTTTGATCCGTAAAGAGTTACGCGACGCACAGCATACCGTTGGAAAGCTCTCTGAGAGCTCTACGATGGAGGCTCCTAGAACGCTTTGCTGCGCCTATTTTCAGATCCCAAAATCAAACATTTTCATAAGTTTTGGAACACTTTTCTTCTTTTACACAGTTTTTCCATCCTGGATCGTACGTCGTGAGCAGCGAAAAGGACGAGAACCTAATCCATCACATTTCTATTACAGAATCACAAGACACCTTGGGCAAGACAACTTCACTTCACATAGAGGCTGGGCCAGCAAACAGAGGGCGTGGGGCTTGTGACCAGGTATCCGTCGCTCTGGTGCCCATAACTTTTGATTCGTAACGAGTTACGCGGCACACAACATACAGTTGAAGAGCACTCTGACAGCTCTACGATAGGGGCACCTAGCCTACTCGGTTGCGCCTGTTTTTAGAGCCCAAAATTGAACGTTTTCATTAGTTTTGGTATACTTTTCTTCTTTTGCGCTGTTTTTTATCCCGGGTCATATGTTGTGAGCCACGAAAAGGACAACAACCTAATCCATCACATTTCTATTACCGAATCCTACGGCACCTTGGGCAAGACAACTTCACTTCAAGTAGAGGCTGGGCCCGCAAACAGAGGGCGTGGGGCTTGCCACCAGGTATCCGTCGCTCCGGTGCCCATAACTTTTGATTCGTAAGGAGTTACACAGCGCACAGCAAACCGTTGGAAAGCTCTTCGAGAAATTTATGATGGGGGCACAAAGCCTGCTCTGCTGTGCCTGTTTTCGGAGCCCAAAATCGAATGTTTTTAACAATTTTGGGACACTTCTCATCTTTTGCGCTGTTTTTCCTTCCCCGATCGTACGTCATGAGCCGCGAAAAGGACGACAACCTAATCTATCACCTTTCTATTACCGAATCACACGACACCTTGGGCAAGACAAAATCACTTCACGAAGAGGCTAGGCCCGCTAACACAGGGCGTGGGGCTTGTGACCAGGTATCCGTCGCTCTGGTGCCCATAACTTTTGATTCGTAACGAGTTACGCGGCACACAACATACAATTGAAGAGCACTCTGAGAGCTCTACGACGGAGGCTCCTAGCACACTTTGCTGCGCCTATTTTCGGAGCCCAAAATCGAACATTTTCATAAGTTTTGGAACACTTTTCTTCTTGTACACTGTTTTTCCATCCTGGATCGTACGTCATGAGCAGCGAAAAGGACGAGAACCTAATCCATCAGATTTCTATTATGGAATCACAAGACACCTTGGGGAAGACAACTTCACTCCACAAAGAGGCTGGGCTTGCATACAGAGGGCGTGGGGCTTGTGACCAGGTATCCGTCGCTCTGGTGCCCATAACTTTTGATTCGTAACGAGTTACGCGGCACACAACATACAATTGAAGAGCACTCTGAGAGCTCTACGATAGGGGCACCCAGCCTGCTCGGTTGCGCCTGTTTTTAGATCCCAAAATTGAACATTTTCATAAGTTTTGGTATACTTTTCTTCTTTTGCATTGTTTTTTATCCCAGATCGTACGTCGTGAGCCGCGAAAAGGACAACAACCTAATCCATCACATTTTTATTACCGAATCCTACGGCACCTTGGGCAAGACAACTTCACTTCAAGTAGAGGCTGGGCCCGCAAACAGAGGGCGTGGGGCTTGTCACCAGGTATCCGTCACTCCGGTGCCCATAACTTTTGATTCGTAAGGAGTTACACAGCGCACAGCATACCGTTGGAAAGCTCTTCGAGAAATTTATGACGGGGGCACAAAGCCTGCTCTGCTGTGCCTGTTTTCGGAGCCCAAAATCGAACGTTTTCAATAATATCGGGACACTTTTCATCTTTTGCACTGTTTTTCCTTCCCCGATCGTACGTCGTGAGCTATGAAAATGATGACAACCTAATCTATAACATTTCTATTACCAAATCCCACGACACCTTGGGCAAGACAACTTCACTTCACGTAGAGGTTGGGCCCGCAAACAGAGGGCGTGGGGCTTGTCACCAGGTATTCGTCGCTCCGATGCCCATAACTTTTGATCCGCAAGGAGTTACACGGCGCACAGCATACCGTTGGAAAGCTCTCCGAGAGCTCTACGACAGGGGTACCAAGCCTACTTGGCTGTGCCTATTTTCAGAGCCCAAAATTGAATATTTTAATCAGTTTTAGGATACTTTTCTTCTTTTACGCAGTTTTTTCATCCCGGATCGTATGTCGTGAGCCGCGAAAAGGACGACAACCTAATCCATCACATTTCTATTATCGAATCCCATGACAACTTTGGCAAGACAACTTCACTTCACGTAGAGGTTGGGCCCGCAAACAGAGGGCGTGGGGGTTGTGACTAGGTATCTGCAGCTCTGGTGCCCATAACTTTTGATCCGTAAGGAGTTACACGGTGCACACCATACCGTTGAAAAGTTCTCCGAGAGCTGTACGATGTGGGCACCAAGCCTGCTTGGTTGCGCCTATTTTCGGAGCCCAAAATCGATTATTTTCATCAGTTTTGGGATATTTTCTTATTTTACACTATTTTTCCGTCACGGATCGTACGTCCTGAGCTGCAAAAAGGACGACAACCTAATCTATCACATTTCTATTATCGAATCCCATGGCACCTTGGGCAAGACAACTTCAGTTCTCGTAGAGGCTGGGCTCGCAAACTGAGGGCGTGGGGCTTGTGACTAGGTCTCCGTCGCTCCGGTGCCTATAACTTTTGATCCATAAAGAGTTATGCAGTACACAGCATACCGTTGGAAAGCTCTCCGAGAGCTCTACGACGAGGGCACCAAGCCTGCTCGGCTGTGCCTATTTTTTGAGCCCAAAATGGAATGTTCTCATCAATTTCGTGACACTTTTCTTCTTTTGCGCTGTTTTTTCGTCCCGGATCGTACGTCGTGAGCCGCGAAAAGGACGACAACCTAATCCATCACATTTATATTACCGAATCCCACTGTACCTTGGGAAAGACAACTTCACTTCACGTAGGGGCAGGGCCCGCAAATAGAGGACATGGGGCTTGTGACCAGGTATCCGTCGCTCCGGTGCCCATAACTTTGGTTCCGTAAGGAGTTACGCGGCGCACAGCATATCGTTAGAAACCTCTCTGAGAGCTCCAAGACTGGGGTACAAGCCTGCTCGACTGCGCCTTTTTTTGGAGCCCAAAATCGAACGTTTTCATATGTTTCGGGATACTTTTCTTCTTTTGCTCCGTTTTTCTGTCTCGGATCGTATGTCGTGAGTAGCGAAAAGGACGATTACCTAATCCATCACATTTCTATTACCGAATCCCACGGTACCTTGGCCAAGACAACTTCACTTCACGTAGAGGATGGGCCTGCAAACCGAGGGTGTGGGGCTTGTCACCAGGTATCCATCGCTCCGGTGCCTATAACTTTTGATCCGTAACGCGTTACGCGGCGCACAGCATACCGTTGGAAACCTTTTCGAGAGCTCTATGACGGGGGCACCAAGCCTGCTCGGCTGCGCCTATTTAAGAGCCCAAAATTGAATGTTTTCATCAATTTCGGTAAACTTTTCATCTTTTACAATATTTTTTTGTCCCAGATCGAAAGTCGTGAGCCGCGAAAAGGACAACAACCTAATCCATCACATTTCAATTTTTGAATCACACGGTACCTTGGGCAAGACAACTTCACTACATGTAGAGGCCGGGCCCGCAAACAGAGGGGTGGGGCTTGTGACATGGTATCCGTCGCTCCGATGCCTATAACTTTTCATCCGTAAGGAGTTACACGGCACACAACATACCGTTAGAAAGCTCTCTGAGAGCTTTAAGATGGGGGCATCTAGCCTGCTTGGCTGCGCTTGTTTTCGGAGCCCAAAATCGAACATTTTCATAAATTTTGTGATACTTTTCTTCTTTTACTCAGTTTTTCCGTCTCGGATCGTACGTCGTGAGCAGCAAAAAGGACGAAAACCTTATCTATCACATTTCTATTACCGAATCCCATGACACCTTGGGCAAGACAACTTCACTTCACAAAGAGGCTGGGCCCGTAAACCGAGGGTGTGGGGCTTGTGACCAAGTCTCCGTCGCTCCGGTGCCTATAACTTTTGATTCGTAAGGAGTTACGAGGCGCACGATATACCGTTAGAAAGCTCTCCAAGAGCTCTACGATAGGGGCACCAACCCTACTTGGTTGCGCCTATTTTTGGAGCCCAAAATTAAATGTTTTCATTAGTTTCGGTACACTTTTCTTTTTTTACGTTATTTTTCCATCCCAGATTGTACCTCGTGAGCCGCGAAAAGGACGACAACCTAATCCATCACATTTCTATTACCGAATCCCACGGCACCTTGGGCAAGACAACTTCACTTCACGTAGAGGCTGGCCCCGCAAACAGAGGGCGTGGTGCTTGTTACCAGGTATCCGTCGCTCCAGTGCCCATAACTTTTGATCCGTAAGGAGTTACGCGGCGCACAGCATACTGTTTGAAAGCTCTCCAAGAGCTCTACGATGGGGGCACCAAGCTTTCTCGGCTGCGCCTGGTTTCGGAGCCCAAAATTAAAAATTTTCAATAGTTCCGGGATACTTTTCTTCTTCTGCGCTATTTTTTCGTCCCAGATCGTACGTCGTGAGCCGCGAAAAGGACGGCAACCTAATCTATCACGTTTCTATTACCGAATCCCATGGCACCTTGGGCAAGACAACTTCACTTCACGTTGAGGCCAGGCCCGCAAACCGAGGGCGTGGGCCTTGCGACCAGGTATCCGTCGCACCGGTGCCTATAACTTTTGATCCGTAAGGAGTTACGCGGCGCACAGCATACCGTTGGAAAGCCCTCAAAGAGCTCTACGACGGGGGCACCTAGCCTGCTTGGCTGCGCTTGTTATCGGAGCCCAAAATCGAATGTTTTCATCAGTTTCAGGACACTTTTCTTCTTTCGCGCTGTTTTTTTCTTCCCGGATCGTACGTCGTGAGCCGCAAAAAGGACGACAACCTAATCCATCACATTTCCATTACCGAATACCATGGCACCTTGGGCAAGACAACTTCACTTCACGTAGTGGCTAGGCCCGCTAACAAAGGGTGTGGGGCTTGTGACCAGTTATCCGTCGCTCTAGTGCACATAACTTTTGATCCAAAAGGAGTTACGCGGCGCATTGATTGCAATTGGAACGCTCTCTGAGAGCTCTACGACCGGGGTAGCAAGCCAGCTCTGCCGTGCTTATTTTCGTAGCCCAAAATCGAACATTCTCATCAGTTTTGGTACACTTTTCTTCTTTTGCTCTGTTTTTCCGTCGCGGATAGTACCCCATGAGCCGCGAAAAGAACGACAACCTAATCCATCACATTTTTATTTCCGAATCCCACAGCACCTTGGGCAAGACAACTTCACTTCACGTAGAGGCTGTGCCCTCAAACCGAGGGCGTAGGGCTTGTGACCAGGTATCTGTCGCTCTGGTGCCCATAACTTTCTATCCGTAAGTAGTTACGCAGTGCACAGCATACCGTTGGAAAGCTCTCCGAAAGCTCTACGACAAGGGCACTAAGCCTGCTTGGCTACACCTATTTTCTGAGCCCAAAACCGAACATTTTCATCAGTTTCGGGATACTTTTCTTCTTTTGCGCTGTTTTTCCGTCCCAGATCGTACGTAGTGAGCCTCAAAAAGAACGACAACCTAATCTATCACATTTCTATTACCAAATCCCACGGCGCCTTGGGCAAGACAACTTTACTTAATGTAGAGGCTAGGCCTTCAAACCAAGGGCGTGGGGCTTGTGACCAGGTATCCATCGCTCCAGTGACTATAACTTTTGATCCGTAAAGAGTTACGCGGCGCACAGCATGCCGTTGAAAAGCTCTCTGAGAGCTCTACGACGGGGACACCAAGCCTGCTCGGCTGCGCCTATTTTCGGAGGCCAAAATTGAATGTTTTCATCAGTTTCAGGACACTATTCTTCTTTTGTTTAGTTTTTCCGTCCCGAATCATACGTCGTGTGCCACGAAAAGGACGACAACCTAATCCATCCCATTTCTATTACCGAATCACAAGGCACCTTGGGCAAGACAACTTCACTTCACGTAGAGGCTAGGACTGCAAACTGAGGGCGTGGGGCTTGTGACCAGGTATCTGTTCGCTCCGGTGCCCATAACTTTTGATTCGTACGGAGTTACGCGACGCACAGCATACCGTTTGAAAGCTTTCTAACAGCTCTACGATGGGGGCACCTAGCCTACTCGGCTGCCTCTGTTTTTGGAGCCCAAAATCGAACATTTTCATAAGTTTTGGGACACTTTTCTTCTTTTACGCTATTTTTCTGTCCCGGATCGTACGTCGTGAGCCGCGAAAAGGACGACAACCTAATCCATCACATTTTTATTACCGAATCCCACCGTACCTTGGGCAAGACAACTTCACTTCACGTAGATGCTGGGCGCGCAAACAATGGGCGCGGGGCTTGTGACCAGGTATCCATCGCTCCGGTGCCCATAACTTTTGATCCGTAAGGAGTTATGCAGCGCACAACATACCGTTGGAAATCTCTCCAAGAGTTCTATGACGGGGGCAGCAAGCCTGCTCGATTAAGCCAATTTTCAGAGTGCAAAATTCAACATTTTCATCAATTTTGGGATACTTTTCTTCTTTTGCACAATTTTTCCGTCTCGGTTCGTAAATCGTGAGCCGCGAAAAGGACGACAACCTAATCAATCATATTTTTATTACCGAATTCCGCGGCACCTTAGGTAAGAAAACTTCACTTCACATAGAGGCTGGGCCCTCAAACCGAGGGTGTGGGGCTTGTGACTAGGTATCCGTCACTTCAGTGCCGATAACTTTTGATTCATAAGGAGTTACGCGACGCACAATATACTGTTGGAAAGCTCTACGAGAGCTCTACGATAGGGGCACCAAGCCTACTAGGTAGCACCTATTTTTCGAGCCCAAAATTGAACGTTCTCATCAGATTTGGGATACTTTTCTTCTTTTGCGCTGTTTTTTTCGTCCTGGATCGTACGTCGTGAGTCACGAAAAGGATGACAACCAAATCCATCACATTTTTATTTCCGAATCACAAGGCACCTTGGGCAGGACAACTTCAATTCACGTAGAGGCTGGGCCCGCAAACAGAGGGCATGGGGCTTGTGACTAGGTATCCGCCACTCCGGTGCCCATAACTTTTGATCCGTAAGGAGTTACGCAGCGTACAACATACCGTTGGTAAGCTCTCCGTGAGCTCTACGACGTGGGCACCAAGCTTGCTCGACTACGACTATTTTCGGAGCCCAAAATTGAACATTTTCATCAGTTTCGGGATATTTTTCTTTTTTTGCGCCGTTTTTTAGTCCCGGATCGTACGTCGTGAGCCTCGAAAAGCACGACAAGCTAATCCATACCATTTCTATTACCGAATCCCATGGCACCTTAGGCAAGACAACTTCAATTCACATAGAGGCTGGGCACGCAAACAAAGGGCGTGGGGCTTGTGACCAGGTATTCGTCGCTCTGGTGCCCATAACTTTTGATCTGTAAGGAGTTACGCGACGCACAACATACAGTTGGAAAATTCTCCGAGAGCTCTACGACGGGGGCACCAAGCCTGCTCGGTTGTGCCCATTTTTAGAGCCCAAAATAGAACATTTTCATCAGTTTCGAGACACCTTTCTTCTTCTGCATTGTTTTTTCATCTCGTATCGTACATCGTGAGCTGCTAAAAGGACGACAACCTAATCCATCACATTTTTATTATTGAATCCCACGGCTACTTGTGCATGACAACTTCACTTCACGTAGAGGTTGGGCCCTCAAACAGAGGGCGTGGGGCTTGTGACCAGGTATCCGTCGCTATGGTGCCCATAACTTTTGATTTGTAAGGAGTTACGCAACGCACAACATACAGTTGGAAACCTCTTCGAGAGCTCTACGACGGGGGCACCAAGCCTGCTCAGTTGCGCCTATTTTCTGAGCCCAAAATCAAACATTTTTACCAGGTTCGGGACACTTTTCTTCTTTTGCGCTATTTTTTCATCTTGTATCGTACGTCGTGAGCCCGAAAATGACGACAACCTAATCCATCACATTTTTATTACCGAATCCCATGGAACCTTGGGCAAGGAAACTTCACTTCATGAATAGGCTGGGCCCTCAAACCGAGGGCGTGGGGCTTGTGACCAGGTATTCGTCGCTCCGGTGCCCATAACTTTTGATCCGTAAGGAGTTACGCGGCGCACAACATACCGTTGTAAACCTCTTCGAGAGCTCTACGACGGGGGCAGCAAGCCTACTAGGCTGCGCCTATTTTCAGAGCCCGAAATTGAACATTTTCATCAGTTTTGGGATAGTTTTCTTCTTTTGCGCTGTTTTTCCATCCCGGATAGTACGTCGTAAGCCGCGAAAAGGATGACAACCTAATCTATCACATTTCTATTACCGAATCCCACGGCACCTTGGGCAAGACAATTTCACTTCACGTAGAGGCTGGGCCCGCAAACTGAGGGCGTGGTGCTTGTGACCCGGTATCCGTCGCTCCGGTGATTATAACTTTTGATCCGTAAGGAGTTACGTGGAGCACAACATACCGTTGGAAAGCTCTCCGAGAGCTCTACGATAGGGGCACCAAGCCTGCTTGGCTGCACTTGTTTTTGGAGCCCAAAATATAATGTTTTCATTAGTTTTGGGACACTTTTCTTCTTTTGTACTATTTTTTCGTCCCGGATCGTACGTCGTGTGCCACGAAAAGGACGACAACCTAATCCATCACATTTATATTACTGAATCACATGGCACCTTGGGCAAGAAAACTTCAATTCATGTAGAAGCTGGGCCCGCAAACAGAGGGCGTGGGGCTTGTGACCAGGTATCCGTCGCTCCGGTGCCCATAACTTTTGATTCGTAAGGAGTTACGCAGCGCACAACATACTGTTGGAAAGCTCGCTGAGAGCTCTACGATGGGGGCACCTAGCCTACTTGGTTGTGCTTGTTTTCAGAGCCCAAAATCAAACATTTTCAAAAGTTTTGGGAAACTTTTATTCTTTTGTGCTATTTTTTCGTTCCGGATCGAACGTCGTGAGCCGCAAAAAAGACGACAAACATAATCTATCACATTTCTATTACCGAATCACACGGTACCTTGGGCAAGACAATTTCACTTCACGTAGAGGCTGGGCCCGCAAACAGAGGGTGTAGGGCTTGTAACCAGGTATCCGTCGCTCCGGTGCCCATAACTTTTGATCCGTAAAGAGTTATGCAGCGCACAACATACCATTGGAAAGCTCTCTATGAGCTCTACGATGGGGGTACCAAGCCTGCTCGGCTACTATCACGCCCCTACCCGACCTATAAAGGTTAGACTAGGGTGTGATCTAAACATTCATGTCATATCACGTACTTAATCGTTCATGAAAGTTTTAACACTTAACATTTTAGCCTAAACTCCACAAATTCTCCGAAAATTCGGCAACATAACAGCTGTAATTGGGCTCTTTAGTTTGACCTAATTCTCTAAACGCCTCAAAAATTTCAATCTCAAATTCATTTCCAACTAAGATTACTATCAATTGAAACGCCTACTAGTTGTCTCGAAGTCCCGTTTGATTAACAGCCTAGCATGATAACTATGTCTCGTTTGTTTGTTAATAATCCTTGTTACAAAAGTACCTGTTGATCTTAGCTTAACAATGAGTACCTGCTTAAGATTTGATAGATTCATTTTACTTAATCATTACCTGATACTTCATAATCCTATGATAGATACTAGCTAGTAGCGATAGCAAAAATGACCACAAGAGTGTCTAACTAGTTATGATCAGTACAAGCCAAAATTAGACCCCAAATTATAACGGGGGTCATTTACAATACAATAACAAGCAACATACGAAATAGTCTTCAAGCAACATATCGTTCACAAAATGGCCATAGTCAAGTAAGACACGTAGGACAAGCAATCATTCCAAGGAATCATCATTAGGCACGTTATCCTTGGGTACTTGTTCCTGGTCTTCTTCACCTGAGATGATAAAAGAGGGTGAGTCCTTATGAACTCAGCGAGGGGGGAACGAGAAATAAGTTTTGAAATTCATTTTCCAATTCAACTTATGAAAACCCTTTGCAAGCATCACATATATCACAAGTAAATTCATAATGTAATATAAAAGTAAAAGAATACAGTTACCCGTCTTTCCTACCCGAGGTCCTCTAGGAACCAAGAGAGAGTACTTATACACATAGTGAAAAGGATACGGTGAGCTTTTGCTTTCAGTTCATTTCCAGTATCAGTTGTTGCGGTCGACTTCAAATCATCCCCTTATCATGCCAAATGGGTGTACTCCGTTTGTAACCCGAAATCCTACGGCCCAACTCTCCGAGGAAGTCTAGCCCCCAAGCGAGAGAGGAAATTGGACAATGGTAGTCACGGTTGCACCAGCAAGCTCGATGCCGCCCGGTGTGCGTGAACGCTACCACGCCAGAATGAAAGGTTGCAACCTTGTATGCAATGCACATTTATGACATTTAAAATATCACATTAGGAGGACAACAAAGTAGGTTGCCTCCGAGCAGTCATAAGATTGCACATTGACAAGCAAACACGCCAGACATGATATAACAGGTAATTTCACTTGTAAAGCACATGGAGTTATATGAATATTAAACGGGCAGCCATGCAACGCATGTAGATCAAGTCATATAACTCATTTCGAAGTTCACGTAATCAAATAATAAGATTATACAACATGCAACGACATCTACGTGGGACCGGGTACAAGAAAGCCCTACTTGTCAACATGTAATCATCAGAATCATATTTAGGGCTTATAGGGCCACTACGAGCAGCCTACTAATCACATAATTAAACACGATATCCATAGGATCATCACTTAGTGAGTTTTTCCTAGTCATTAGGGTTTCATTTCATGCTCACCCATGCGATTAAGCCCTAAGTTGTCACATAATTAAACTCAAGCCTTGCATTGATTAATTAAAACACCCTCAAGCATTCAAAACAATCCACATAACATCCAAGTGTCACAATCCCAAGCATTTAATACAACAAGAGAAGTTACAATAATTTTCAAAGCAAATCCCTAATTGAAAACCTCACTGCAATGGTATGTTTTCTCACAATCATTGAGACAAGAAAACAAACTCGAATTCCAGTGAACAAAATGTCAAATTAAATCTTAAGGAGTGAACTAAATCCAGAAACAAACCTCGCATCATTTGGAGTTCGGGTTCAAGAGTTATAGCCAAAACCGTGAGACTACGCAAAACTGTCCAGATTTGCACACATTTCAATACTTGTCATTTTTGAAGACCTTCGGATCCGATTTAGCCTTAGACTATTTCTGACAAAAATGTCCAGAACTGAAAATTCTAGTATCAAACCAAATTTAGTGCATTTTACATATCATTTACTAAGTCAAAACTGGTTCGTTCTACAAGGACAGTGAATCTGCCAAAACCTGCTTCATTTTCCCAGATTTGGACACATTTTGATATTTTGTCATTTTGAGTCCCTTAGAGTCAAAATTAGCTTTGGCCTATTTCTAGGAAAAATTCTCAGAACTGGAAAAACTAGTCACTATAAACATCATTTACCTGGTCAAAATCACTTCGTTCCAACATAATAGAAAGCTGCCAAATATGCAATTTCACCTATCTTCACATTCTAGCCAAATAGCTTGCCATGCATGCTTACGAAAGTTCATGTACACACATATATCACAAGTACAGAGGTAAAAATAGACATTCAAAGGCATGCATGTGGTTTTTAAAATCTTTTTATAGAAGTTTTAGCCCTCACCTTAGCAAGACAACAAAGAAGATGCACAAACTCTTGATGAAGCACAATGTCGACCCTTTTCCTTGCTTAGCCGAGAGACAACTTGAGATTTCTCTAATTCCTAGCTTAGTAACCATGTTCTTAGTATGTGCAAATGGCTAGAGCAAAAAGAAAATGAAATGGAAGCTAACAAACTTACCTAAGCCGAAGTGAATGTGCTATGAGCTTGCATGTGTGACTTTTGCACTCTAGCTTGCTTGGTCGAGTACCTTGGTAGCTTGGAGGTCTTGATGAATCTTATGATGATGAACCTAAGCTATGGAGTGTAGAATTTAAGCTAGGGCCAAGAGAGAGAGAGAAGAGATGAGAGAGTGAGAGAAAATGTGAGAAAGAAAGAATGAATGAAAGAAAAATGAAAGCTTTGAGGAATATGATGCTTGTGTCGGCCTAGGGCCTTGCAAAATTCAGAATTGTGTCTTCAAGGAGCATAATTTGAATCCTTAGCATGGGCAATTGAGTGTGTGTCGAGAATATGGAGCTTTGGGTAGAGTTGTGAGCCAATTTTTTTTTTTGCTTGTGTCATAAAATTGTCATAGAATGTCTAGGTGTAGATTTTGAAATTGAAATTCATGCACAAAAGCTCCATGTGGTCGGCCAAGCTTGTGTTAAAATCTGAATTTTTTGTCTTGGTTGAGCATTATTTAATTGTGTGTTTGGGAAGTGCAAAAGAATAAGGAATAAAGAATAAGAATGTCTAGCTTTTGGTGCAATTTCGTCTTCTAGTGAGTTAAATTAGCAATTTGATATTAGTTAGTGGAATTTGATTAGCGTGCGGGCACGCTTTCCTAGGTTTATGGCACGCACTACGAGGTAGGGCATGCATTAGGAGACGAATGCACGTTTCCCAAGTAAATGCATACAACCCTAAATGTATGCACATAATTCAATGCAAGGCACACAAAATGAAAAACGATTCTTAAACCTAGGTCAGGGAAGGCAAATCTAGGTTAGGGCACACGAAACGAGGTATCGCACACAAATCAAGGTCGGGCCTCACAGCTGCGACTATTTTCGGAGCCCAAAATCGAACGTTTTCATCAGTTTTGGAACACTTTTCTTCTTTTGCGCTGTTTTTCCTTCTCGGATCGTACATCGTGAACCGCAAAAGGGACGACAAGCTAATCCATTACATTTCTATTACCGAATCCCACGGCACCATGGGCAAGACAACTTCACTTCACGTATTCGTCGCACCGGTGCCCATAACTTTTGATCCGTAAAGAGTTACGCGACGCATAGCATACAGTTGGAAAACTCTCCGAGAGCTCTACGACGGCGGCACTAACTCGGCTCGGCTACGCCTGTTTTCAGAGCCCAAAATCTAACATTTTCATTAGTTTCTGGACACTTATCTTTTTTTGTGTAGTTTTTCCGTCCCGGATCGTACGTCGTGAGCCGCGAAAAGGACGACAACTTAATCTATCACATTTCTATTACCGAATCACATAGCACCTTGGGCAAGAAAACTTCACTTCACGTAGAGGCTGGGCCCGTAAACAGAGGGCATGGGGCTTGTGACCAGGTATCCGTCGCTCCAGTGCCCATAACGTTTGATCCGTAAGGAGTTACGCGGCGCGCAGCATACCGTTGGAAAGCTCTCCAAGAGCTCTACGACGGAGGCACGAAGCCTGCTCGGCTGGGCCTGTTTTCGGAGCACAAAATCTAACGTTTTCATTAGTTTCAGTGCACTTTTCTTCTATTGCGTAGTTTTTTCATCCCGGATTGTACGTCGTGAGCTGCGAAAAGGACGACAACGTAATCCATCACAATTCTATTACTGAAACCCACGGCAACTTGGGGCAAGACAACTTCACTTCACGTAGAGGCTGGGCTCGCAAACAGGGGTGTTTCGCTCCGGTGCCCATAAGTTTTGATCCGTAAAGAGTTACGCAGCGCACAGCATACCGTTGGAAAGCTCTCCGAGAGCTCTACGACGGGGGCCCTAAGCTTACTCAGCTGCACCTATTTTCAGAGGCCAAAATCGACTATTTTAATCGGTTTCGGTACACTTTTCTTCTTTTGTGCTGTTTTTCCGTCCCGGATCGTACGTCGTGAGCCGCAAAAAGAACGACAACCTAATCCATCATAATTCTATTACCGAAACCCACGGAACCTTGGACAAGACAACTTCACTTCACGCAAAGGCTGGGCTCGCAAACAGAGGGCGTGGGGCTTGTGACCAGGTATCCGTCGCTTCGGTGTCCATAACTTTTGATCCGTAAGGAGTTACGCGGCGCACAACATACCGTTGGAAAGTTCTCGGAGAGCTCTACGACGGGGGCACCAAGCCAACAAAGTTGCACCTGTTTTTGGAGCCCAAAATCAAACGTTTTCATCAGTTTTGGGACATTTATCTTCTTTTGCGTAGTTTTTCTGTCCCGGATTGTATGTCGTGAGCCGCGAAAAGGACGACAACCTAATCTATCACATTTCTATTACCAAATCACATGGCACCTTGGGCAACACAACTTCACTTCATGTAGTGGTTGGGCCCTCAAACCGAGGGCGTGGGGCTTGTGACCAGGTATCCGTCGCTCCGGTGCCCATAACGTTTGATCCGTAAGGAGTTACGCGGCGCGCAGCATACCGTTGGAAAGTTCTCCGAGAGCTCTACGACGGAGGCACAAAGCCTGCTCGGCTGCGCCTGTTTTCGGAGCCCAAAATCTAATGTTTTCATTAGTTTTAGTCACTTTTCTTCTTTTGCGTTGTTTTTTCGTCCCGGATCGTAAGTCGTGAGCCGCGAAAAGGACGACAACGTAATCCATCACAATTCTATTTCTGAAACCCACAGTAACTTGGGGTAAGACAACTTCACTTCACGTAGAGGCTGGGCCCGCAAACAGGGGGCGTGGAGCTTGTGACCAGGTATCCGTCGCTCCGGTGCCCATAACTTTTGATCCGTAAGGAGTTACCCGGCGCACAGCATACCGTTGGAAAGCTATCCGAGAGCTCTACGATAGGGGCCGCAAGCTTTCTCGGCTGCACCTATTTTCAGAGGCCAAAATCGAATGTTTTCATCAGTTTTAGGACACTTTTCTTCTTTTGTGTTGTTTTTCCGTCCCGAATCGTACGTCGTGAGCCGCAAAAAGAACGACAACCTAATCCATCATAATTCTATTACCGAAACCCACGGCACCTTGGACAAGACAACTTCACTTCACGTAGAGGCTGGGCTCGCAAACAAAGGGCATGGTGCCTGTGACCAGGTATCCGTCGCTCCGTTGCCCATAACTTTTGATCCGTATGGAGTTACGTGGCGCACAGCATACCGTTGGAAAGCTTTCCGAGAGCTCTACGACGGGGACACCAAGCCAAAATCAAACGTTTTCATCAGTTTCGAGACAATTATCTTCTTTTGCGCAGTTTTTCTGTCCCGGATCGTATGTCGTGAGCCGCAAAAAGGACGACAACCTAATCTATCACATTTCTATTACCAAATCACATGGCACCTTGGGCAAGACAACTTCACTTCACGTAGTGGCTGGGCCCTCAAACCGAGGGCGTGGGGCTTGTGACCAGGTATCCATTGCTCCGGTTCCCATAACTTTTGATCTGTAAGGAGTTACACGGTGCAAAGCAAACCGTTGGAAAGCTCTCCGTGAGCTGTACGACGGGGCCACCCAGCCTGCTCAGCTGCACCTATTTTCGAAGTCCAAAATCGAACGTTTTCATCAGTTTCGTGACACTTTTCTCCTTTTTCGCTATTTTTCCGTCCCAGATCGTATGTCAAGAGCCTCGAAAAGGACGACAAGCTAATCCATCACATTTCTATTACTGAATCCTACAACACCTTGGGCAATACAACTTCACTTCACGTAGAGGCTGGGCACGCAAACAGAGGGTGTAGGACTTGTGACCAGGTATCCGTCGCTCCCGTGCCCATAACTTTTGATCCGTAAGGAGTTACACGATGCACAGCATACAGTTGGAAAACTCTCCGAGAGCTCTACGATGGCGGCATTAACCTGGCTAGGCTACCCCTGTTTTCAGAGCCCAAAATCTAACATTTTCATTAGTTTCGGGACACTTATCTTCTTTTGTGTAGTTTTTCCGTCCCGGATCGTACGTCGTGAGCAGCGAAAATGACGACAACTTAATCTATCACATTTCTATTACCAAATCACATAGCACCTTGGGCAAGAAAACTTCACTTCACGTAGAGGCTGGGCCCGCAAATAGAGGGCGTGGTGCTTGTGACCAGGTATCCGTCGCTCCGGTGCCCATAACATTTGATCCGTAAGGAGTTACGCGGCGCACAACATACCATTGGAAAGCTCTCCGAGAGCTCTACGACGGAGGCACGAAGCCTGCTCGGTTGGGCCTATTTTCAGAGCCCAAAATCTAACGTTTTCATTAGTTTCAGTGCACTTTTCTTCTTTTGCGCAATTTTTTCGTCCCGGATCGTACGTCATGAGCCGCAAAAAAGACGACAACGTAATCCATCACAATTCTATTACTGAAACCCAAGGCAACTTGGGGTAAGACAACTTCACTTCACGTAGAGGCTGGGCCCGCAAATAGGGGGCGTAGGGCTTGTGACCAGGTATCCGTCACTCTAGTGCCCATAACTTTTTATCCGTAAGGAGTTACGCGGTGCACAGCATGCTGTTGGAGAGCTCTCTAAGAGCTCTACGACGGGGGCAGCAAGTTTGCTCGGCTGCGCCTGTTTTCGGAGCCTAAAATCGACTGTTTTCATAAGTTTCGGGACACTTTTCTTCTTTTGCACGGTTTTTCTGTCCCGGATCGTACCTCGTGAGCCGCGAAAAGACTACAACCTAATCTATCACATTTCTAATATCGAATCCCACGCCACCTTGGGCAAGAAAATTTCACTTCACCTAGATGCTGGGCCCTCAAACCAAGGGCGTGGGGCTTGTGACCACGTATTCGTCGCTCCGGTGGCTATAACTTTTGATCCGTAAGATGTTACGCGGCGCACTATATACTGTTGGAAAGCTCTCCAAGAGCTCTATGATGGGGGAAGTAAGCTTGCTCGGCTGCACCTATTTTCGAATCCCAAAATCGAATGTTTTCATCAGTTTTAGGACACTTTTCTTCATTTGTGCTGTTTTTCCATCCCGGATCATACGTCGTGAGTCGTGAAAAGGACGACAACCTAATTTGTCACATTTCTATTACCAAATCACACGGCAACTTGGGCAAGACAACTTCACTTCACATAGAGGCTGGGCCCTCAAACCGAGGGCGTGGGGCATGTGACCAAGCATCCGTCGATCCGATGTCCATAACTTTTGATCCGTAAAGAGTTACGTGGCACACAGCATACCGTTGGAAAGCTCTCCGAGAGCTCTACGACGAGGGCACCAAGCCTGCTTGGCTGCGCCTATTTTTGGAGACCAAAATTGAACAGTTTCAGGATACTTTTCTTCTTTTACGTTGTTCTTTCATCCCGGATCGTACGTCGTGAGCCGAGAAAAGGACAACAACCAAATCTATCACATTTCTATTACCGAATCCCATAACACCTTGGGCAAGACAACTTCACATCACGTAAAGGCTGGGCCCACAAACTAAGGGCGTGGGGCTTATGACCATGTCTCCGTCGCTCTGGTGCCTATATCTTTTGATCCATAATGAGTTACGCGGCGCACAGTATACCGTTGGAAAGCCCTCCAAGAGCTCTACAACGGTGGCACAAACTTGCTTGGCTGTACCTTTTTTGGAGCCCAAAATCGAATGTTTTCATCAGTTTCGGGACACTTTTGTTCTTTTGCGCTATTTTTCAGTCCCGGATCGTACGTCGTGAGCCGCAAAAAGGACGACAACCTAATCCATCACATTTCTATTACCGAATCCCATGGCACTTTGGGCAAGACAACATCACTTCATGTAGAAGCTGAGCCCACAAACAGAGGGCGTGGGGCTTGTGACCAGGTATCCGTCACTCCGGTGCCCATAACTTTTGATTCGTATGGAGTTACGCGGCACACAACATACTGTTGGAAAGCTCTTTGAGAGCTCTACGACGAGGACAGCAAGCCTACTCGGCTGTGCCTATTTTTAGAGCCCAAAATCGAACGTTTTCATTAGTTTCGGGATACTTTTCTTCTTTTACGCTATTTTTTCGTCCCGGATCGTACGTCGTGAGCCGCGAAAAGGACGACAACATAATCTATCATATTTATATTACCGAATCCCATGGCACCTTGGGCAAGACAACTTCACTTCACGTAAAGGCTAGGCCCGCAAACCGAGGGCGTATGGCATGTGACCAGGTATCCGTCGCTCCGGTGCCTATAACTTTTGATCCGTAAGGAGTTACGTGGCGCACAGCATACTGTTGGAAAGCTCTCCGAGAGCGCTATGACGGGGGCACCCATCCTGCTTTGCTGTGCCTGTTTTTGGAGCCCAAAACTGAATGTTTCCATCATTTTGGGGACACTTTTCTTCTTTTGAGCTATTTTTTCGTCTTGGATCGTACGTCGTGAGCCGCGAAAAGGACAACAACCTAATCCATCACATTTCTATTACCGAATCCAACGACACCATGGGCAAGACAACTTTAGTTCACGTAGAGGCCGGGCCCGCAAACCGAGAGCGTGGGGCTTGTGACCAAGTATCCGTCGTACCGGTGCCTATAATTGTTGATCCGTAAGGAGTTACGCGGTGCACAGCATACCGTTGGAATGCTCTCCGAGAGCTCTACGACGAGGGCACCAAGCCTGCTCAACTGTGCCTTTTTTGGAGCCCAAAATCGAATGTTCTCATCAATTTCGGGACACTTTTCTTCTTTTGCGCTGTCTATCCGTTCCGGATCGTACGTCGTGAGCCGCGAAAAGGACGACAACCTAATCCATCACATTTCTATTACCGAGTCCCATGGCACCTTGGGCAAGACTACTTCACTTCACTTAGAGGCTGGGCCCGCAAACAGAGGGCGTGAGGCTTGTGACCAGGTATCCGTCGCTCCGGTGCCCATAAATTTTGATTCGTAAGGAGTTACGTGGCGCACAGCATACTGTTGGTAAACTCTCTGAGAGCTCTAAGATAAGGGCCCTAGCCTGCTCGGCTGCGCCTTTTTTGGAGCCCAAAATCAAACGTTTTCATATGTTTCGGGACATTTTTCATCTTTTGCGCTGTTTTTTTGTCCCGGATTGTACGTCGTGATCCGCAAAAAGGATGACTACCTAATCCATAACATTTCTGTTACTGAATCCCACGGCACCTTTGGCAAGACAGTTGTGAGGCCCAACCCCGAATAACGTATGTTACCTTGATTTGCGTGCCATAGACCAAGAATGATATGACTGACATTGGATTACGTGCCTTATCTTGGTTTTTGTGCATGCCTTATCATTTGTGCCTTGACCTAGAATTATGTGCCCTAATCCTCGACTTATGTGCCCCGACTTCGAATTGCATGCATTATCTCGTTTTGTGTGCCCTAACCTAGATTTGCATGCCTTGACTTAGGTTTAAGAATTGTGTTCGTTTTGTGTGCCATACATTGAATTACGTGCATTCAATTAAGGTTGCATGCATTTACTTGAAAAAAGTACGTTCGTCTAGTAGTTCGTGCCCTACCTTGTAGTGTGTGCCCTAGACCTAGGAAAACGTGCCCTCACGCTAAATAAGAAAGCATCTTGCACGAAGCACTAGGTCATTAATTAATCCTACAAAATCCACTAACTATTATTAAATTACTAATTCAACCCACTAGAAGACAAAATCTCACAAAAAGCTAGACATTCCTTATTCTTTATTCCTTATTCTTTTTGCACTTTCAAGACACAATTAAATAATGATCAAAAGTTGACAAAAAATTCAGATTATTGAACTCTTTTGGCCGGCCATATCAAAGCATTTGAGCAAGGATTAAACAATTATTCCTTTATCCATGCATGCTTAGACAAACTATGACACAAATGCATAAAAATTGCTCAAAACCACCTCAATTCTCCACCATTCTCGATATTGCTCCCTTGCCCATGCTAAACATTTCAAAATTAAAGCATCTTGAAGACACAAAGCTGAAAATTGGGCTGCCCAAGGCTGACTACATGCTTGAAACAATGCAAAAACTTCACTCTTTGTCATTCTTTGTCATTTCTTCCTTTTTTCCTCTCATCTTCTCTCTCTCCCTCTCATTTTCTCTCTCTCTCTCGGCCTTGGCTGATTCTCTTCACTTCACAACTCATCTTCATCATCCTAAGATTATTCAAAGCAAGCCCAAGCAAAGGAAAGCAAGTAGCTAGCTCAAAAGATGCATGCAAGCACATAGAGTCTTCATTTCAGCCCTAGGTGAGTTTTTAAGCTTCCATTTCTTTTCTTCTTGTTCTAACCACGTGCATGTACTAAGAGCTTGGTCACTAAGCTAGGAAAAATAGAGAAAATCTAGTTGAAATCTCGGCTAGGCAAAGGAGAAGAAGAAGATTGTGCTTCAACAAGTTTTTGTGCATCTACTTGGTTGATTGCTAAGGTGAGGGCTAAAACCTTTTGAAAATCCTTCAAAAATCCACATGCATGCTCATAAATGTATGTCTTTGCTTCTGTACTTGAGTTATATGTTCGTTCATAAGCTTTTACAACCATGCATGGCAAGATTTTGGCTTGAAAGTGATGATAGGTGCAGTCGGATTATGTGACAGCTCTCTGACCTGTTGTTTCGAGGTGAGTTTGGCTAGGAAAATGATGTTAAAAATGCATAAAAATTAGTAGATGACTATTTTTTCCCGTTTTGAACATTTTTCATAGAAATAGGCCAAAGCTAATTTTGACTCTAAAGTCCTCAAAATGGCAAATAATTAAAATGTGTCCAAATCTGGAAATCTGGAAAAATGAAGCAGGTTTTGGCAGATGCACTGACCTTGTAGAACAAACCAGATTTGACTTAGTAAATGATGTCAAAAATGTATGAAAGTTTTTGTACTGCTAGATTTTTCAGTTCTGGACACTTTTGTCAGAAATGGACTAAGGCTAAATCTGACCCTAAGGACCTCAAAAACGTCAATTATCGAAATGTGTGCAAATCTGGACAGTTTTGTGCTATCCCACTGTTTCGGCTATAACTAATGATCCCGAACTCCAAATGATGCAAGGTTTGTTTCTGATTTTAGTTCACTTCTTAAGCTTTAATTTGACATCTTATTCACTGGAATTGGAGATTTTTGCATATCTTAATGATTGTGAGAATACAGCCTATTGCAGTAAGGGTTTCACTTAGTGTTATGCTTAGAAAAAATTGTTGTAACTTCTCTTGTTGAAATAAATGCTTGGGATTGTATCTTTGGGATGTTGTGTGGACTGTTTTGAATGTTTGAGGATGTTGAATTAAATAATGCATGGCTTGAGATTGATTTTGAATTGGTTTGGGGCTTAAATTGCACGGATATGCACGAAATGGAAACCCTAATGACTAGGTAGTCTTGCTAAGTGTTGATCATTTGGATATTGTGTGGAATTATATGCTTAGTAGGCTGCCCGTAGATGCCTTATAGTCCTAAATGTGATTTTGACCATTGCATGTTGACAAATAGGCTTTTCTTGCATCTGAGTCCACGTAGATGTTGTTGCATGTTATATAATCTTATTATTTGATTACGTGGACTTTGAATTGAGTTATATGACTTGATTTATGTGCGTTACACGGCTGTCCGTTTAATGTTCATATAACTCCATATGCTTTTCAAGTGAAATTACTTGTTTTATCGTGCCCTGCTTGTTTACTTGTCAATGTGCAATCTTATGACTGTTCGGAGGCAACCTACTTTGTTGTCCTCCTAATGTGATATATTAAATGTCATAAATGTGCATTGCATACAAGGTTGCAACCTTTCAATGTCGGCATGGTAGCGATCACGTACACCGGGCGGCATCGGGCTTGCCGGTGCACCCGTGACTACCATGGTCCCATTCTCTCTCTCGCTTGGGGGCTAGACTTCCTCGGAGAGTTGGGTCGTAGGATTTCGGGGTACATCCGGAGTACACCCACTTGGCGTGATATGGGGATGAATTGAGGCCGGCTGCAACAACTGATACTGGAATTGATCTGAGAGCAAAAGCTCACTGTATCCTTCTTACTATGTGTATAAGTACTCTCGCTTGGTCCCTAGAGGACCTCAGGGAGGAAAGACTGGTAATTGCATTCTTTACTATTATATTACGTTATGTAGTTGCTTGTGATACCCATCATGCTTGCAAAAGGGTTTTCATAAGATTGAACCGGAAAATGAGTTTCAAAACCTATTTCTCGTTCTCTCTCGCTGAGTTCATAAGGACTCACCCTCTTTTATCATCTCAGGTGAAGAAGATCAAGAATAGGTATCCGAGGACGATGTGCCTAACGACGATTCCTTGGAGTGATTGCCTGTCCTGTGTACTTTGCTTGATTTATGGCCATTTGTGAAAACTATGCTACTTGAAGACTGTTTCTTTCATGTTGCTAATGTTGTAATGTAAAAAACCCCCGTTGTAATTTGGGGTCTAATTTTGGTTTGTACTGATATTTCTAGACAGACACTAGATACTGCTATGGTCGTTTTGCTTTTATTATCGCTAGTAGCTATAATAGGATTATGAAGTATTAGGTAAGGGTGAAGTAAGATGAACCATCCAAACCTTAAACAGGTTCTCGCTATTAAGCTAAGATCAACAGGTACTTTTGTAACGAGGATAAACAAACAAACGAGACATAGCATCATGCTAGGTTATAAATCAAACGAGACGTCGAAATAACCAATAGGCAATTCAATTGATGTTAAATGGTAATCCTAGTTGGAAACGAAATTGAAATTGAAAAAAATTTGAGGCGTTTAGAGAATTAGGCCAAACCAAAGAGCCCAATTACAGCCGTTATACTGCCGATTTTCCGAAAAATTTTAGAGTTTAGGCCAAAACATTAAGTGTGAAATCTTCATAAACGGTTAAGTACGCGAAATGACTTGAAAGTTTAGCTCACACCCTAGTCTAGCCTCTATAGGTCGGGTTGGGGCGTGACAACAGCTTCACTTCACGTATAGGATGGGCCCGCAAACCGAGTGCGTGGGGCTTGTGACCAGGTATCCATTGCTCCGGTGCCTATAACTTTTGATCCGTAAGGAGTTTTGCAGCGCACAGCATATTGTTGGAAAGCTCTCCGAGAGCTCTACGACAGGGGCCTCAAGCTTGCTTAGCAGCACCTGTTTTCGGAGCCCAAAATTGAATGTTTTCATCAGTTTTGGGACACTTATCTTCTTTTGCGCAGTTTTTACGTCCCGGATCGTACGTCGTGAGCCGCGAAAGGGACGACAAGCTAATCCATCACATTTCTATTACCGAATCCCACGGCACCTTAAGCAAGACAACTTCACTTCAAGTAGAGGCTGGGCGTGCAAACAAAGAGCGTAGGGATTGTGACTAGGTATCCGTCGCTACGGTGCCCCTAACTTTTGATCCGTAAGGAGTTACGCGACGCATAGCATACAGTTGGAAAAATCTCCAAGAGCTCTACGATGGGGGCACTAACCCTGCTCGGTTACGCCTGTTTTCGGAGCCCAAAATCTAACATTTTCATTATTTTTGGGACACTTATCTTCTTTTGCGTAATTTTTTCATCCCATATCGCACGCCGTGAGACGCAAAAATGACGACAACCTAATCTATCACATTTTTATTATCGAATCACACAGCACTATGGGCAAGAGAACTTCACTTCATGTAGAGGCTGGGCCCGCAAACAAAGGGCGTGGGGCTTGTGACCAGGTATCCGTCTCTCGGGTGCCCATAAGTTTTGATCCATAAGGAGTTACGCGGCGCGCAGCATACCGTTGGAAAGCTCTTCGAGAGCTCTACGATGGGGGCACCAAGCCTGCTCGGATGCGCTTGTTTTCAGAGCCCAAAATCTAACATTTTCATTAGTTTCGGTACACTTTTCTTTTTTTGCGCTGTTTATTCTTCCCGGATCGTACATCATGAGTCGCGAAAAGGATGACAACGTAATCCATCATAATTCTATTACTGAAACCCACGGCACCTTGGGGCAAGACAACTTCACTTCACATAGAGGTTGCACCCGCAAACAGGGGGCGTGGGGTTGTGACCAGGTATCCGTTGCTCCGGTGCCCAAAACTTTTGATCCGTAAGGAGTTACGCGGCGCACAGCATACCGTTGGAAAGCTCTTCCAGATCTCAATGATGGGGGCTTCAAGCTTGCTCGGCTGCACCTGTTTTTGGAGCCCAAAATCGAATGTTTTCATCAATTTCGGGACACTTTTCTTCTTTTGTGCTGTTTTTTCGTCGCGGATCGTACATCGTGAGCCGTAAAAAGGACGACAACCTAATCCATCCTGTCACGCCCCAACTCGACCCCACCTACAATCAGTCAGAATGCAACGGAATTTCGGCAGTATAACGACAGTAAATAGATTTCCGAGGTTCTAAACCAACCTCATTAATAACATTAAACATCCAATTCCATAACCATACAAACAACAACTCCTCAACAGCATAACAATACACAACATAACCGTAATATACAATAATCAGTCTTTGTTATCTGCCTCCGTTCCAACATAACATACAATACCTCAACCTTATCATACATTTCAAAAATAAGTTGAGACCCATCTAACAACTTAACCATAGACAAAAGAAAGCCACTAAGTTAACATCTTTTGGATCATCATCTTTTCAACATCTATTACAATAAGAACCATAAAGCATATAAAAGTCTACTAAACTAATGTACATGACATTAAACAACATAGAATCATGGATAAGACTCAGGAACATATGACTCGTCCACGTAAGGCACATTTTCCTCCTCAGGAGGCACGTACCCGTAATCCGGCTCTGCAACACCTGTAAGCATGCAATAATAGAGAGTGAGCTTATATACATAAGTCCAGTGAGGATCCGATAGATCTCGACAGTATTCACTATGCTCCTTGGATTTAGTCCTTTGAGCAAGTAAACACACAACAACAATAATAACATTATCATCACATAACTATATAACCATTCAATAAAGGATACTCTATTTGGTGTAGCTCTAAACGCCATCACGATCTCAACCGTTCTTCTTATAACTCCCCATTACTCACGCACCCGAGGTACCTCACTAGCCCCTCCCTCCATGACACCTCCGTCATGCGAGCTGGAGGTAGCCTATGGCAGTCATGCCGTTATCAACCCGACAGCCCAACGCTGCCCGAGAGGTGGCACACACATACCAAGACTCCATAATCATCATCAATCATCAATCAATCATCAATCAATCAATTGGGAGATCAGCAACGAAAGTGCCCGATTCCCGAACTCAATAATAATCAATCAATAACATCAATATAACATCAATATTTAATTAAACAACAAACAACGAAGTTAGATGACAAAGTAGGCCATCTAACCGGACATGCATTATATACACAATTAAACCCTAAATTACTCATCAACAACTCGCCATTCAACACTCAAACACCACCCAACCATCTAAGGGCATCGTTCAAGAAATTAAAGAATGACAACCTAAACTTCTAAAATTCATAACTTACAATCTACTAATCCAAACATTGCCAAATCAGTTTCTATCACTCACCCATTCAACCTACTACATTAGTCCTCTCGGAAATCCACCATAACACCTCCAAATCATGCCCGATAACCCTAAAACCCTAGGATGTCTTGGCTGGATTTTCCGGATTTTCACACGAACAATGTAATCGAAAATTCGGCATTACAACAGCGCTAACACGTAATTATCAAGTATTTAGAAATCGACGGCAATCGATTTCGATCAACACAACTCATTTAATTCAACTTTGAACATTTTAATCAAAATTAAATACCCAGAAAATAAAAATTATGCTACATCCGACAGAAATTCGTAGTATTGCATCAAAATGATCCCTAGGATGCAAGGAGCAATAATCTATCATCAGATTTCGATTCTAACGGTTAAATTTTCATTTATGAGCAAAAGTATAAAAATGACATTTTGAGATCTAGAATTTTTCTCTCACCTTTGATGCGATATAAGCCTAGGAATGCGTGCTATCCGTGCCCAACAAGCAGAATCCAAGTCAGTGCGAAGTTCTACGGACAAAAACCAAGTTTTTCTTTGAAAAATTGGATTGAAAAGCTTTGAAATCTCTTTTCTTTTTCTCTCCTCCTTCTCACGGCAATGTGTGTGTTTGTGATGGTGTTTTTGTGTTGTGTGAGTGTGTGTAGATGATATAAGCTTATATGGTCAATAATTAAATAAAGTCAAAGTTAATTTAAATTGGTATTTTTGTGTTTTAATGACTTTAAACTCATTTTATTGCTCACCAAGGCTCAAAATAATTATGCGACCCCCAAGATATCTCAAGTGGATTATTTTTAGGTGACAAGAAGTTTTACAATCCAACAATTTCACCCAAATTGGCTTAAAACTCGATTTTCGCAAAAGTCGGTGTAAAAACCCTAATAAATTCTTAAGCTGATTTTAAAACAGTTTTCATCAAACACAGGTCTATTAAAGTCCGTTGACTAGGTCTAGAAGGGTTAAAAAGACCAGTTTCAAAATTTTAGCGGACGTGTTTCGAAAATACTATTCACTAAAAATCGACGATAAAATTTCTGACTCCATTTTTTATGAAAATTTCATGAATGCACATTTAGCACGTATTAGGAGTATTGACATCAAAATTATAGCTTTCTAGGTCTTATAGCACATAAACAGATCATATGCACGCAAAACGAGGTATAGCACGTAAAACGAGATAAGCAGGAAAGTGGGGTTTCACACATCCCAATTCTATTACCGAAACCCATGGCACCTTTGGCAAGACAACTTCACTTCACGTAGAGGTTGGGCTTGCAAACAGAGGGCGTGGGGCTTGTGAACATGTATCTGTCGCTCCGGTGCCCATAACTTTTGATCCGTAAAGAGTTACGCGGCGCACAGCATACCGTTGGAAAGCTCTATAAGAGCTCTACGACAGGGGCACCAAGCCTACTTTGTTGCACCTATTTTCTGAGCCCAAAATCAAACGTTTTCACAAGTTTCGGGATACTTATCTTCTTTTGCGCAGTTTTTTCGTCCCAGATCGTATGTCATGAGCCGCGAAAAGGACGACAACCTAATCTATTACATTTCTATTACTGAATCTCATGGCATCTTGGGCAAGACAACTTCACTTCACGTAGAGGCTGGGCCCTCAAACCGAGGGCGTGGGGCTTGTAACCAGGTATCCGTCGCTCCGGTGCCCATAACTTTTGATCCATAAGGAGTTACGCGGCACATAGTATACCGTTGGAAAGTTCTCCGTGAGCTCTACGACTGGGGCACCAAGCCTATTCGGCTGCGCCTATTTTTGGAGCCCAAAATCGAACGTTTTCATCAGTTTTAGGACACTTTTCTTCTTTTTTACTATTTTTCTATCCCTGATCGTACGTCGTGAGCCTCGAAAAGGACGATAAGCTAATCCATCCCATTTCTATTACCGAATCCTACGGCACCTTGGGCAAGACAACTTCACTTCACGTAGAGGCTGAGCGCGCAAACAGTGGGCGTGGGGCTTGTGACTAGGTATCCGTCGCTACGGTGCCCATAACTTTTGATCCGCAAGGAGTTACGTGAGGCACAACATACAATTGGAAAACTCTCCGAGAGCTCTACAACAGGGGCACCAAGCCTTCTCGGCTACGCCTATTTTCACAGCCCAAAATCGAACGTTTTCATTAGTTTCGGGACACTTATCTTCTTTTGCGCAGTTTTTCCGTCCCGGATCGTACGTCGTGTGCCGCGAAAAGGATGACAACCTAATCTATCACATTTCTATTATCGAATCATATGGCACCTTGGACAAGACAACTTCACTTCACGTAGAGGCTAGGCCCTCAAACCGAGGACGTGGGTCTTGTGACCAGGTATCCGTCGGTCCGGTGCCCATAACTTTTGATCCGTATGGAGTTACGCGGTGCACAACATACTGTTGGAAAGCTCTCTGAGAGCTCTACGATGGGGGCAGCAAGCTTGCTTTGCTGCGCCTATTTTTGAAGCCCAAAATTAAACGTTTTCATAAGTTTTGGGACACTTTTCTTTTTTTTGCACTGTTTTTCTGTCCCGCATCGTACGTCGTGAGTCGTGAAAAGGACGACAACCTAATCTATCACATTTCTATTATCAAATCCCACGACACCTTGGGCTAGACAACTTCACTTCACCTAGAGGCTGGGCTCGCAAACCGAGGGCGTAGGGCTTGTGACCACGTATCCGTCGCTCCGGTGCTTATAACTTTTGATCCGTAATAAGTTACTTGGTGCACGGTATACCGTTGGAAAGCTCTCCGAGAGCTCTACGACGGGGGCATCAAGCTTGCTGGACTGCACCTATTTTTGGATCTCAAAATCAAATGCTTTCATCAGTTTCAGGACATTTTTCTTCATTTGTGCTATTTTTTCGTCCCGGATCGTACGTCGTGAGCCGCGAAAAGGACGACAACCTAATCTATCACATTTCTATTATAGAATCACACGACACCTTGGGCAAGACAACTTCACTTCATGTAGAGGCTGGGCCCTCAAACCGAGGGCGTGGGCCATGTGACCAAGTATATGTCACTCTGGTGTCCATAACTTTTGATCCGTAAAGAGTTACACGGCGCACAGCATACAGTTGGAAATCTCTTCGAGAGCTCTACGACGGGGGCACCAAGCCTGCTTGGCTGTGCCTATTTTCGTAGACCAAAATCGAACATTTTCATCAGTTTCGGGACACATTTTCTTCTTTTACGCTATTTTTTTGTCCCGGATCGTACGTCGTGAGCCGCGAAAAGGACGACAACCAAATATATCACATTTTTATTACCGAATCCCACGACACCTTGGGCAAGACAACTTCACATCACGTAGAGGCTGGGCCCGCAAACCGAGGGCGTGGGGCTTGTGACCATGTCTCCATCGCTCCGGTGCCTATAACTTTTAATCCGTAAGGAGTTACGCGGCACACAACTTACCGTTGGAAAGCTCTCCAAGAGCTCTACGATGGGGGCACAAACCTGCTCGGCTGTGCCATTTTTGGAGCCCAAAATCGAATGTTTTCATCAGTTTCGGGACACTTTCGTTCTTTTGCACTGTTTTTCAATCCCGGATCGTTCGTCGTGAGCCGCGGAGAGGACGACAACCTAATCCATCATATTTCAATTACCGAATCCCACAGCACCTTAGGCAAGACGACATCACTTCACGTATAGGGTAGGCCCGGAAACAGAGGGCGTGGGTCTTGTGACCAGGTATCCGTTGCTCCAGTGCCCATAACTTTTGATCCGTATGGAGTTACGCGGCGCACAACATACGGTTGGAAAGCTCTCCGAGAGCTCTACGACAAGGGCAGCAAGCCTGCTTCACTATGCCTGTTTTCCGCTCCCAAAATCGAACGTTTTCATAAGTTTCGGGATACTTTTCTTCTTTTCCGCCGTTTTTTCGTCTTGAATAGTACGTCGTGAGCTGCGAAAATAACAACAACCTAATCTAAAACATTTATATTACCGAATCCCACGTCACCTTGGGCAAGACAACTTCACTTCACGTAGAGGCTAGGCCAGCAAATCGAGGGCGTAGGGCTTGTGACTAGGTATCCGTCGCTTCGGTGCCTATAACTTTTGATCATAATGAGTTACGCGGCGCACAACATACCGTTGGGAAGCTCTCCGAGAGCTCTACGACGGGGTGGTCACCGAGCTTGCTCTGTTGCGCCTGTTTTCGGAGCCCAAAATTAAATGTTTCCATCAGTTTCGGGACACTTTTCTTCTTTTGCTCTATTTTTTCGTCCTGGATCGTACGTCGTGAGCCACGAAAAGGACGACAACCTAATCCATCACATTTCTATTACCGAATCCTATGGCACCGTGGGCAAGACAACTTTAGTTCACGTAGAGGGCGGGCCCACAAACAGAGGGCGTGGGGCTTGTGACGAGGTATCCGTCACACCGGTGCCTATAACTTTTGATCTGTAAGGAGTTACGCGGTGCACATTATACCGTTGGCAAGCTCTCCGAGAGCTCTACGATGGGGGTACTAAGACTGCTTGGCTGTGCCTTTTTTGGAGCCTTAAATCGAATGCTCTCATCAATTTCAGGATACTTTTCTTCTTTTGCGCTGTCTATCCGTCCCGGATCGTACGTCGTGAGCCGCAAAAAGCACGACAACCTAATCCATCACATTTCCATTACCGAATCCCACGGCACCTTGGGCAAGACAACTTCACTTCACGTAGAGGCTGGGCCCACAAACAGAGGGCGTGGGGCCTGTGACCAGGTATCCGTCGCTCCGGTGCCCATAACTTTTGATCCGTAAGGAGTTACGCGGCGCACAGCATACCGTTGGAAAGCTCTCCGAGTGCTCTAAGACAAGGGAACTAGCCTGCTCAGCTGCGCCTTTTTTTGGAGGCCAAAATCGAACGTTTTCATATGTTTCACGACATTTCATCTTTTGCGCTGTTTTTCTGTCCCGGATCGTACGTCGTGAGCCGCGAAAAGGATGACTACCTAATCAATCACATTTCTATTACCGAATCCCACGGCACCTTGGGCAAGACAGCTTCACTTCACGTAGAGGATGGGTCCGCAAACCGAGGGTGTGAGGCTTGTGACTAGCTATCCATCACTCCGGTGCCTATAACTTTTGATCTGTAAGGAGTTACGCGACGCACAGCATACCGTTGGAAAGCTCTCCGAGAGCACTACGACAAGGGCCGCAAGCTTGGTAGGCTGCACCTATTTTCGGAGCCCAAAATCGAATGTTTTCATCAGTTTCGGAACACTTTTCTTCTTTTGTGTTGTTTTTCCGTCCCAGATCGTACGTCGTGAGCTGTAAAAAGGACGACAACCTAATCCATCACAATTCTATTACCGAAACCCACGTCACCTTGGGCAAGACAACTTCACTTCATGTAGAGGCTGGGTTCGCAAACAGAGGGCGTGGGGCATGTGACCAGGTATCCGTCGCTCCGGTGCCTATAACTTTTGATCCGTAAAAAGTTACGCGGCGCACAGCATACCGTTGGAAAGCTCTCTGAGAGCTCTACGACGGGGGCACCAAGCCTACTCGGCTGCACCTGTTGTCAAAACCAAAAATCGATCATTTTCATCAGTTTCAGGACACTTATCTTCTTTCACGCAGTTTTTCTGTCCCAGATCGTATGTCGTGAGCCGCGAAAAGGACGACAACCTAATCTATCACATTTCTATTACCGAATCACACGACACCTTGCACAAGACAACTTCATTTCACGTAGAGGCTGGGCCCTCAAACTAAGGGCGTGGTGCTTGTGACCAGGTATCCGTCGCTCCGATGCCCATAACTTTTGATTCGTAAGGAGTTACGCGGCGCACAGCATAGCTTTGGAAAGCTCTGCGTGAACTCTATGATGGGGGCACCAAGCCTGCTCGGCCACACCTATTTTTGGAGCCCAAAATTGAACATTTTCATCAGTTTCGGGACACTTTTCTTCATTTTTGCTGTTTTTGGGTCCCGGATCGTACGTTGTGAGCCTCGAAAAGGACGACATGCTAATCCATCACATTTCTATTATCGAATCCTACGGCACCTTGGGCAAGACAACTTCACTTCACATAGAGGCTGGGTGCGCAAACAGATGGCGTGGGGCATGTGACTAGGTATCCATCACTCCGGTGCCCATAACTTTTGATCCGTAAGGAGTTACGCGATGCACATCATACAGTTGGAAAATACTCCGGGAGCTCTACGATGGGGGCACCAAGCCTACTCGGCTACGCCTATTTTTAGAGCTCAAAATCGAACATTTTCATTAGTTTTGGGACACTTATCTTCTTTTGCGCAGTTTTTCCGTCCCGGATCGTACGTCGTGTTCTGTGAAAAGAACGACAACCTAATCTATCACATTTCTATTACCGAATCACATGGCATCTTGGACAAGACAACTTCACTTAACGTAGAGGCTGGGCCCTTAAACCGAGGGTGTGGGTCTTGTGACCAGGTGTCCGTCGCTCCGGTGCCCATAACTTTTGATCCGTATGGAGTTACGATGGGCGCACAGCATACTGTTGGAAAGCTCTCTGAGAGCTCTATGACGGGGGCAGCAAGCTTGCTCGGCTGCGCCTATTTTCGAAGCCCAAAATCGAATGTTTTCATAAGTTTTGTGACACTTTTCTTCTTTTACACTATTTTTTCGTCCCGGATCGTACGTTGTGAGCCGCGAAAAGGACGACAACCTAATCTATCACATTTCTATTATTGAATCCGACGACACCTTGGGCTAGAAAACTTCACTTCACCTAGTGGCTGGGCCAGCAAACCGAGGGCGTAGGGCTTGTGACCACGTATCTGTCGCTCCGGTGCCTATAACTTTTGATCCGTAAGGAGTACGCGGCGCACAACATACAGTTGGAAAGCTCTCCGAGAGCTCTACGACAGAGGCAACAAGCTTGCTAGGCGGCACCTATTTTCGGATCCCAAAATCAAATGTTTTCATCAGTTTCAAGACACTTTTCTTCATTTGTGCTGTTTTTCCGTCCCGGATCGTACGTTGTGAGCCGTGAAAAAGACGACAACCTAATCTATCACATTTCTATTTCCGAATCATATGGCACCTTAGGCAAGACAACTTCACTTCACGTAGAGGCTGGGCCCTCAAACTGAGGGGTGGGGCATGTGACCAAGTATCCGTCGCTCCGGTGCCCATAAATTTTGATCCGTAAGGAGTTACATGGCACACAGCATACTGTTGGAAAGGACTCCGAGAGCTCTACAATTGGGGCACCAAGCCTGCTCGGCTGCATCTACTTTTGTAGACCAAAATCGAACAATTTCAACAGTTTTGGGACACTTTTCTTCTTTTACGCAGCGCACAGCATACCGTTGGAATGCTCTCCAAGAGCTCTACGACGGGGGCACAAACCTGCTCGGCTTTGCCATTTTTGGAGCCCAAAATAGAATGTTTTCATCAATTTCGGGATACTTTTGTTATTTTGCTCTATTTTTCAGTCCCGGATCGTACGTCGTGAGCCGCAAAAAGGACGACAACGTTATCCATCATATTTCAATTACCGAATCCCACACCACCTTGGGCAAGACAACATCACTTCACGTAGAGGCTAGGCCCGCAAACAGAGGGCGTGGGTGTTGTGACCAGGTATCCGTCGATTCGGTGCCCATAACTTTTGATCCGTAAGGAGTTACGCGGTGCACAACATACTGTTGGAAAGCTCTCCGAGAGCTCTACGACGGGGGCAGCAAGCCTGCTTGGCTGTGCCTATTTTTGGAGCCCAAAATCAAACGTTTTCTTAAGTTTTGGGATACTTTTCTTCTTTTGTGCTGTTTTTTCATTCCGAATCGTACGTCGTGGACGCGAAAAGGACGACAACCTAATCTATCACATTTCTATTACCGAATCACATGGCACCTTGGGCAAGACAACTTCACTTCACGTAAAGGCTGGGCCCTCAAACCGAGGGCGTGGGGCACGTGACCAAGTATCCGTCGCTCCGGTGCCTATAACTTTTGATCCGTAAGAAGTTACACGGCGCACAACATACCATTGGAAAGCACTCCGAGAGCTCTACGACGGGGGCACCCAGCCTGCTCGGTTGCGCCTATTTTTGTAGACCAAAATTGAACATTTTCAACAGTTTCAGGACACTTTTCTTCTTTTACATTATTTTTTCATCCCAGATTGTATGTCGTGAGCCGCGAAAAGGACGACAACCAAATCTATCACATTTCTATTACCGAATCCCATGACACCTTGGGCAAGACAACTTCACATCACGTAGAGGCTGGGCCCACAAACCGAGGGCGTGGGGCTTGTGACCATGTCTCTATCGCTCTGGTGCCTATAACTTTTGATTCGTAAAGAGTTACGCGGCGCATAGCATACCGTTGGAATGCTCTCCAAGACCTCTACGACAGGTGCATAAACCTGCTCGGCTTTGCCATTTTTGGAGCCCAAAATATAATGTTTTCATCAGTTTCGGGACACTTTTGTTATTTTGCTTTGTTTTTCAGTCCCGGATCCTACGTCGTGAGCCGCGATAAGGACGACAACCTTATCCATCACATTTCAATTAACGAATCCCATGGCACCTTGGGTAAGACAGCATCACTTCACGTAGAGGCTAGGCCTGCAAACAGAGGGCGTGGGTCTTGTGACCAGGTATCCATCGCTCCGGTGCCCATAACTTTTGATCTGTAAGGAGTTACGCGGCGCACAACATACTGTTGGAAAGCTCTCCGAGAGCTCTACGACGGGGGCCGCAAGCCTGCTCGGCTGTGCCTGTTTTTGGAGCCCAAAATCGAACGTTTTCTTAAGTTTTGGTATACTTTTCTTCTTTTGCGCTGTTTTTTCGTCCTGGATCGTACGTTGTGAGCCACGAAAAGGATGACAACCAAATCTATCACATTTCTATTACCGAATCCCACGGCACCTTGGGCAAGACAACTTCACTTCACGTAGAGGCTAGGCCAGCAAACCGATGGCGTAGGACTTGTGACCAGGTATTCGTCGCTCCAGTGCCTATAACTTTTGATCCGCAAGGAGTTACGCGGCGCACAACATACCGTTGGAAAGCTCTCCGAGAGCTATACAACGGGGGCACCCAGCCTGCTTTGCTGCACCAGTTTTCGGAGCCCAAAATTTAATGTTTCCATCAATTTCGGGACATTTTTCTTCTTTTGCGCTATTTTTTGTCCCGGATCGTATGTCGTGAGACGCGAAAAGGACGACAACCAAATCCATCACCTTTCTATTACCGAATCCCATGGCACCGTGGGCTTGTGACCAGGTATCCGTCCCTCCAATGCCTATAACTTTTGATCCGTAAGGTATTACGTCGTGCACAACATACCGTTGGAAGGCTCTCCGAGAGCTCTACGATGGGGGCACCAAGCCTGATCGGCTGTGCCTATTTTTGGAGACCAAAATCGAATGTTCTCATCAATTTCGGGACACTTTTCTTCTTTTACGTTGTCTATCCGTCCCGGATCGTACGTCATGAGCCGCGAAAAGGACGACAGCCTAATCCATCACATTTTTATTATCGAATCGAACGGCACCTTGGGCAAGACAACTTCACTTCACGTAGAGGCTGGGCCTGCAAACAGAAGGTGTGGGGCCTGTGACCAGGTATCCGTTGCTCTGGTGCCCATAACTTTTGATCCGTAAGGAGTTACATGGCGCACAACATACCGTTAGAAAACTCTCCGAGAGCTCTAAGACAGGGGCACCAGCCTACTCAGCTGCGCCTTTTTTTGGAGCCCAAAATCGAACGTTTTCATATGTTTCGGGACATTTTTCATCTTTTGCGCTGTTTTTCTGTCCCGAATCGTACGTCGTGAGCCGCGAAAAGGATGACTACCTAATCCATCACATTTCTATTACCAAATACCATGGCACCTTGGGCAAGACAGCTTCACATCACGTAGAGGATGGGCCTGCAAACTGAGGGCGTGGGGCTTGTGACTAGGTATCCATCGCTCCAGTGGCTATAACTTTTGTTTGTAAGTAGTTACGCGGCGCATAGTATACCGTTGGAAAGCTCTCCGGGAGCACTACGACAGGGTCTCAAGCTTGCTCGGCTGCACCTAGTTTTGGAGCCCAAAATCGAATGTTTTCATCAGTTTTGGGACACTTTTCTTCTTTTGTGCTATTTTTCTGTCCTGGATCGTACGTCGTGAGCCGCAAAAAGGACGTCAACATAATCCATCGCAATTCTATTACCGAAACCCATGGCACCTTGGGCAAGACAACTTCACTTCACGTAGAGGCTGGGCTCGCAAACAAAGGGCATGGGGTTTGTGACCAGGTATCCGTCGCTCCGGTGCCCATAACTTTTGATCCGTAAGGAGTTACACAGCGCACAGCATACCGTTGGAAAGCTCTCCGAGAGCTCTACGACTGAGGCACCAAGCATACTCGGTTGCAACTATTTTTGGAGCCCAAAATCAAACATTTTTATCAGTTTCGGGACACTTATCTTCTTTTGCGCAGTTTTTTCGTCCTGGATCGTATATCGTGAGCCGCGAAAAGGACGACAACCTAATCTATCACATTTCTATTACCGATTCACACTTGACCTTGGGCAAGACAACTTCACTTCACGTAGAAGCTGGGCCCTCAAAACGAGGGCGTGGGGCTTGTGACCAGGTATCCGTCGCTCCGGTGCCCATAACTTTTGATCCGTAAGGAGTTACGCGGCGCACATCATACTGTTGGAAATCTCTCCGGGAGCTCTATGACGGGGGCACCAAGCCTGCTAGGCTGCGCCTATTTTCGGAGCCCAAAATCGAACATTTTCATCAATTTTGGGACACTTTTCTTCTTTTTCGCTGTTTTTCTGTCCCGGATAGTACGTCGTGAGCCTCGAAAAGGACGACATGCTAATCCATTACATTTCTATTACCGAACCTACGGCACCTTGGGCAAGAAAACTTCACTTCACGTAGAGGCTGGGCGCGCAAACAGATTGCGTGGGGCATGTGACCAGGAATCCACCGCTCCGGTGCCCATAACTTTTGATCCGTAAGGAGTTACGCTATGCACAACATACAGTTGAAAAACTCTCCGAGAGCTCTACGACGGGGTTACCAAGCCTGCTCGGCTACGCCTATTTTTAGAGCCCAAAATCAAACATTTTCATTAGTTTTGGGACACTTATCTTCTTTTGCGCAGTTTTTCTGTCCCGGATCGTACGTCGTGTGCCACCAAAAGGACGACAACCTAATCTATCACATTTCTATTACCGAATCATATGGCATCTTGGACAAGACAACTTCACTTCACATAGAGGCTGGGCCCTCAAACCGAGGGCGTGGGTCTTGTGACCAGGTATCCGTCGCTCCGGTGCCAATAACTTTTGATCCGTATGGAGTTACGCGGCGCACAGCATACTGTTGGAAAGCTCTCTGAGAGCTCTATGACGGGGGCAGCAAGCTTGCTTGACTGCGCCTATTTTCGAAGCCCAAAATTGAATGTTTTCAAAAGTTTCGGGATATTTTTCTTCTTTTACATTGTTTTTCCGTCCCGGATTGTACGTCGTGAGCCGCGAAAATGATGCCAACCTAATCTATCACATTTCTATTATCGAATCCTACAGCACCTTGGGCAAGACAACTTGACATCACGTAGAGGTTGGGCCCGCAAATCGAGGGCGTGGGGTTTGTGACCATGTCTCCGTCACTCTGATGCCTATAACTTTTGATCCATAAGGAGTTACACGGCGCACAGCATACCGTTGGAATGCTTCCCATGAGCTCTACGACGGGGGCACAAACCTACTCAGCTGTGCCTTTTTTGTAGCCTAAAATCGAATGTTTTCATCAGTTTCAGGACACTTTTGTTCTTTTCCGCTGTTTTTCCGTCTCGGATCGTACGTCGTGAGCCGCGAAAAGGACGTTGACCTAATCCATCACATTTCTATTACCAAATCCTATGGTACCTTGGGCATGACAACATCACTTCACGTAGAGGCTAGGCCCGCAAACAAAGGGCGTGGGGCTTGGGACTAGGTATCCGTCGCTCCGGTGCCCATAACTTTTGATCCGTATGGAGTTACGCGGCGTACAACATACTGTTGGAAAGCTCTCCAAGAGCTCTACGACGGGGGCACCCAGCCTGCGCTATTGCGCCTATTTTCGGAGCCCAAAATTGAATGTTTCCATCAGTTTTGGGATACTTTTCTTCTTTTGCGCTACTTTTTCGTCCCGAATTGTACGTCGTGAGCTGCGAAAAGGACGACAACCTAATCTATCACATTGCTATTACCGAATCCCACGGTACCTTGGGCAAGACAACTTCAATTCATGTCGAGGCTAGGCCTGCAAACTGAGGGCGTAGGGCTTGTGACCAGGTATCCGTCACTCCGGTACCTATAACTTTTGATCCGTAAGGAGTTATGTGGCGCACAGTATACCGTTGGAAAGCTCTCCGAGAGCTCTACAACTGGGGCACCCAGCCTGCGTTGTTGCGCTTGTTTTCGGAGCCCAAAATTGAATGTTTCCATCAGTTTTGGGATACTTTTCTTCTTTTGTGCTGTTTTTTCATCCCGGATCGTACGTCGTGAGCCACGAAAAAGACGACAACCTAATCCATCACATTTCTATTACCGAATCCTATGGTACCTTAGGCATGACAACATCACTTCACGTAGAGGCTAGGCCCGCAAACAAAGGGCGTGGGGCTTGGGACTAGGTATCCGTCGCTCCGGTGCCCATAACTTTTGATCCGTATGGAGTTACGCGGCGTACAACATACTGTTGGAAAGCTCTCCAAGAGCTCTACGACGGGGGCACCCAGCCTGCGCTATTGCGCCTATTTTCGGAGCCCAAAATTGAATGTTTCCATCAGTTTTGGGATACTTTTCTTCTTTTGCGCTACTTTTTCGTCCCGAATTGTACGTCGTGAGCTGCGAAAAGGACGACAACCTAATCTATCACATTGCTATTACCGAATCCCACGGTACCTTGGGCAAGACAACTTCAATTCATGTCGAGGCTAGGCCTGCAAACTGAGGGCGTAGGGCTTGTGACCAGGTATCCGTCACTCCGGTACCTATAACTTTTGATCCGTAAGGAGTTATGTGGCGCACAGTATACCGTTGGAAAGCTCTCCGAGAGCTCTACAACTGGGGCACCCAGCCTGCGTTGTTGCGCTTGTTTTCGGAGCCCAAAATTGAATGTTTCCATCAGTTTTGGGATACTTTTCTTCTTTTGTGCTGTTTTTTCATCCCGGATCGTACGTCGTGAGCCACGAAAAAGACGACAACCTAATCCATCACATTTCTATTACCGAATCCCACGGCACTGTGGGCAAAACAACTTCACTTCACGTAGAGGCCGGGCCCGCAAACAGCGGGCATATGGCTTGTGACCAGGTATCCATCGCTCCGGTGCCTATAACTTTTGATCCGTAAGGAGTTACACGGCGCACAGCATACCGTTGGAAAGCTCTTTGAGAGCTCTACGATAGGGGTAGCAAGCCTGCTCTCCTGCGCCTATTTTAGGAGCCCAAAATCGAACATTTTCATCAGTTTTGGGACATTTTACATCTTTTACACTATTTTTCCGTCCCGAATCGAACGTTGTGAGCCGCAAAATGGACGACAACCTAGTCCATCACATTTCAATTTCCAAATCACACGACACCTTGGGCAAGACAACTTCACTTCACTTAGTGGCTGGGCCCGAAAACAGCGGGCATGGGGCTTGTGACCAGGTATCCGTTGCTCCGGTGCCCATAACTTCTGACCCGTAAGGAGTTACACAGCACACAGCATACCATTGGAAAGCTCTCTGAGAGCTCTAAGATGGGGGCATCTAGCCTGCTCGGCTGCGCCTGTTTTTAGAGCGTAAAATCAAAAATTTTCATAAATTTTGTGACACTTTTCTTCTTTTACGTTGTTTTCCATCCCGAATCGTACGTCGTGAGCCGCAAAAAGGACGACAACCTGATCTATCACATTTCTATTACCGAATCCCATGACACCTTGGGTAAGAGAACTTCACTTCACGTAGAGGTTAGGCCTGCAAACCGAGGGCGTGGGGCTTGTGACCAGGTCTCCGTCACTCCGGTGCCTATAACTTTTGATCCGTAAGGAGTTACGCGGCGCACATCATACTGTTGAAAAGCTCTCCAAGAGCTTTACGACGGGGGCACCAAGCCTGCTAGGCTGTGCCTATTTTTGGAGCCCAAAATTGAATGTTTTCATCAGTTTCGGGACACTTTTCTTTTTTAGCGCTGTTTTTCCGTCCCGGATCGTACGTCATGAGTCGAGAAAAGGACGACAAACTAATCCCTCACATTTCTATTACCGAATCCCACGGCACCTTGGGCAAGACAACTTCACTTCCCGTAGAGGCTGGGCCTACAAACTGAGTGCGTGGGTCTTGTGACCAGGTCTCCGTCGCTCCGGTGCCTATGACTTTTGATTCGTAAAGAGTTACACGGTGCCCAATATACCGTTAGAAAGCTCTCCTAGAGCTCTACAACGGGGGCACCAAGCCTGCTCGGCTGTGCCTTTTTTGGAGCCCAAAATTGAATGTTTTCATCAGTTTCGGGACACTTTTGTTCTTTTGCGCTGTTTTTTCATCCCAGATCGTACGTCGTGAGCCACGAAAAGGACGACAACCTAATCCATCACATTTCTATTACCGAATCCTACGGTACCTTGGGCAAGACAATATCACTTCACGTAGAGGCTGGGCCTACAAACAGAGGGCGTGGGGCTTGTGACTTGGTATCCGTCGCTCCGGTGCCCATAACTTTTGATATGTATGGAGTTACACGGCGTACAACATACGTTTGGAAAGCTCTCCGAGAGCTCTACGATGGGGTCAGTGCTACTCGGCTGTTGTCACGCCCCAACCCGACCTATAGAGGTTAGACTAGGGAGTGATCTAAACATTCAAGTCATATCACGTACTTAATCGTTCATGAAAGTTTAACACTTAACGTTTTAGCCTAAACTCCTCAAATTCTCCGAAAATCCGGCAGCATAACGGCTGTAATTGGGCTCTTTAGTTTGACCTAATTCTCTAAACGCCTCAAAACTTTCAATCTCAAATTCATTTCCAACTAAGATTACTATCAATTGAAACGCCTACTAGTTGTCTCGAAGTCTCGTTTGATTAACAGCCTAGCATGATAACTATGTCTCGTTTGTTTGTTAACCCTTGTTATAAAAGTACCTGTTGATCTTAGCTTGACAATGAGTACCTGCTTAAGATTGGATAGATTCATTTTACTTAATCCTTACCTGATACTTCATAATCCTATGATAGATACTAGCCAGTAGCGATAGCAAAAATGACCATAGTAGTGTCTATCTAGTTATGATCAGTACAAGCCAAAATTAGACTCCAAATTACAATGGGGGTCATTTACAATACAATAACAAGCAACATACGAAATAGTCTTCAAGCAACATATCGTTCACAAAATGGCCATAGTCACGTAAGGCACATAGGGCAAGCAATTATTCCAAGGAATCATCATTAGGCACGTTGTCCTCGGGTACCTATTCCTGGTCTTCTTCACCTGAGATGATAAAAGAGGGTGAGTCCTTATGAACTCAGCGAAAGGGGACGAGAAATAAGTTTTGAAACTCATTTTCCAATTCAACTTATGAAAACCCTTTGCAAGCATCACATATATCACAAGTAAATTCATAATGTAATATAAAAGTAAAAGAACACAGTTACCCGTCTTTCCTCCCTGAGGTCCTTTAGGAACCAAGCGAGAGTACTTATACACATAGTGAAAAGGATACGGTGAGCTTTTGCTCTTAGTTCATTTCCAGTATTAGTTGTTGCGGCCGACTTCAAATCATCCCCTTATCATGCCAAATGGGTGTACTCCGGATGTACCCTGAAATCCTACGACCCAACTCTCCGAGGAAGTCTAGCCCCCAAGCGAGAGAGGGAATTGGACAATGGTAGTCACGGTTGCACCGGCAAGCCCGATGCCGCCCGGTGTGCGTGAACGCTACCACGCTAGAATGAAAGGTTGCAACCTTGTATGCAATGCACATTTATGACATTTAATATATCACATTAGGAGGACAACAAAGTAGGTTGCCTCCAAGCAGTCATAAGATTGCACATTGACAAGTAAACACGCGAGGCACGATATGACAAGTAATTTCACTTGAAAAGCACATGGAGTTATATGAATATTAAACGGGCAGCCATGTAACGCATGTAATTCAAGTCATATAACTCATTTCAAAGTTCATGTAATCAAATAATAAGATTATACAACATGTAACGACATCTACGTGGGACCGGGTGCAAGAAATGCCTACTTGTCATCATGTAATCATCGAAATCATGTTTAGGGCTATGAGGGCAATTACGGGCGGCCTACTAATCACATAATTAAACATGATGTTCATAGGATCAACACTTAGCGAGTTTACCTAGTCATTAGGGTTTCAATTCACGCTCACCCGTGCGATTAAGCCCTAAGTTGTCACGTAATTAAACTCAAGCCATGCATTGATTAATTCAAACACCCTCAAACATTCAAAACATTCCACACAACATCCAAGTGCCACAATCCCAAGCAATTAATACAACAAGAGAAGTTACAATAATTTTTCTAAGCATATCACTAGATGAAAACCTCACTGCATTGGTCTGATTTCTCACAATCATTGAGAAAAACAAAAAATCTCCAATTCCAGTGAACAAAATGTAAAATTAAAGCTTAAGGAGTGAACTAAATTCAGAAACAAACCTCGCATCATTTGGAGTTCGGGTTCAAGAGTTATAGCCAAAACCGTGAGACTACGCAAAACTGTCCAGATTTGCACACATTTCAATACTTGTCATTTTTTAGGGCCTTAGGTTCAGATTTAGCATTAGTACATTTCTGAAAAAAATGTCCAGAACTGAAAAATCTAGCAGGACACCAAATTTCATGTATTTTAGATATCATTTACTAAGTCAAAACTGGTTCGTTCTACAAGGACAGTGAATCTGGCAAAACCTGCTTCATTTTCCCAGATTTTCCAGATTTGGACACATTTCGATGTTTTTCCATTTTGAGGACCTTAGTGTCACAATTAGCTTTGGCCTATTTCTACAAAAAATGGTCAAAACTGGAAAAAATAGTCACCTACCAATTTTCACTCATTTTCAATGTCATTTACCTGGTAAAAATCACCTCGTACCAACAAGACAGAAGACTGTCCCATACGCGATTTCATCTATCATCACATTCTAGCCATGCATGTTTACAAAAGCTCATGAACACACATATATCACAAGTACAGAAGTAAAAATAGACATTTAAAGGCATGCATGTGGTTTTTTGAAAGCTTTTCAAGAAGTTTTAGCCCTCACCTTAACAAGACAACAAAGAAGATGCACAAACTCTTGATGAAGCAAAATGTCGACTCTTCTCCTTGCCTAGCCGAGAGACAACTTGAGATTTCTCTAATTTCCTAGCTAAGTTACCATGTTCTTAGTAGGTGCATGTGGTTAGAACAAGAAGAAAAAGAAATGGAAGCTAACAAACTTACCTAAGCCGAAATGAATGTGCTATGAGCTTGCATGTGCGTTTCTTTGCTCCTAGCTTTGCTTGGTCGAGCTCCTAAGTAGCTTGGAGGTCTTGAAGAGCCTTAGGATGAAGAACTTAGCTATGGAGTCTATAATTTCAGTTAGGGCCGAGAGAGAGAGAGAAGGAATGAGAGAGTGAGAGAAAATGTGAGAAAGAAAGAAAGAATGAAAGAAAAATGAAAGCTTTGAGGAATATGATGCTTGTGTCGGCCTAGGGCCTTGCAAAATTCAGAATTGTGTCTTCAAGGAGCATAATTTGAATCATCCTAGCATGGGCAAGGGAATGGGTCGAGATTTGGTGCATTGGGGAGGGTTTTTGAGCCATTTTTTTTTTTTGCTTTGTGTCATAATATGTCATAGAATGTCTAGGTATAGATTTTGAAATTGAAATGCATGCACAAATGCAAGAGGTGGTCGGCCAAGGCTTGCAAAATGCTGAATCTTTGTCATCTTTTGAGTATTATTTAATTGTGTGTTTGGGATATGCAAATAATAAAGAATAAATAATAAGAATGTCTAACTTTTGGTGCAATTTTCGTCTTCTAGTAAGTTGAATTAGCATTTTAATATTAGTTAGTGGAGTTTGTAGGATTAATTAATGATCTAGTGCTTTGTGTAAGATGCTTTCTTGATTAGCGTGAGGGCACGCTTTCCTAGGTTTAGGGCACGCACTACAAGGTAGGGCACGAACTACGAGACAAATGCTCGTTTTTCAAGTAAATACACGCAACCCTAAATGAATGCACGTAATTCAATGCAAGGCACACAAAATAAAACACAATTCTTAAACCTAGGTCAAGGCATGCAAATCTAGGTTAGGGCACACGAAACGAGGTATCCCACGCAAATCAAGGTCGGGCCTCACATCTTCCCCTCCTTAAAAGAATTTCGTCCCGAAATTCAATATTACCTTTGAAATAAAGTTGGATATTGTTGTTCCATCTGGTCTCGCCTTTCCCACGTTGCTTCTTCGACTCCATGGTTATCCCACAACACTTTCACCATCGGTATAGATTTGCTGCGCAACTCCCGATCTTGCTGGTCTAGGATCCGAATGGGATTCTCTTCATAAGACAAGTTCTCCCAAAGCTGCAACGGCTCTGGCTCCAAGATATGCGATGGATCTGGGTGATACTTCTGTAGCATTGAAACATGAAAAACGTCGTGAATATTGGAGAGGTTTTGGGGTAGTGCCAGGCGATACGCCAATTTGCCAACCTTCTCAACTATCTCAAATGGTCCTACAAACCTCGGGCTCAACTTTCCACCCTTGTCGTGTTTAATCAGTCCCCTCCGAGGTGATATCTTCAAGAACACCTTGTCGCCGACCTCAAACTCTAGGCTCCGTCTCCGTCGGTCTGCGTAACTTTTCTGCCTGCTTTGGGCGGTAAGCATCCGTTTCCAGATGAGGTGGATATTATCAACAGTCTTCATAAGTTCAGGTAGAAGGGTCAGGTCAAAAGTCTTCGTCTCACTTACTTCATCCCAGTAAATTGGGGATCGACACTTACGTCCATACAATGCCTCAAATGGGGCCATCCCGATAGTGGCCTGATAACTGTTATTGTATGCGAACTCCACTAGAGACAGATATTTCTCCTAACCTTTTCCGAAGTCTAAAACACACGCCCTCAGCATATCCTCTAGAATCTGGATAGTTCTCTCAGATTGTCCATCAGTCTGAGGGTGATAAGTCGTGCTGAAACTCAACTTCGTTCCTAAAGCTTCTTGCAATCGCTTCCAAAATTGGGAAGTAAAATGGGGATCCCTATCTGATACAATACTCACAGGCATCCCGTGCAACCTTACAATATCCGCCACATACATTTCTCCCAATTTCTCAGGACTATCCTCCTTGTTCATTAGTAAGAAGTGCGCTGACTTGGTCAATCTATCCACTATGACCCAAATGGCGTCATGACCCTTTTGTGACCTGGGCAGGTCCATAACAAAGTCCATAGTTATATGTTCTCATTTCCATTGAGGAATTTCCAACGGCTGAAGTAAACCTGCTGGTCGTTGATGTTCTGCTTTGACTCTCTGGCAAGTCAAACATCGTACCACAAACTTCGCAATCTCTCTCTTCATATTATTCCACCAATAGTGTTGCTTCAAATCCCGGTACATCTTTGTTCTGCCAGGGTGAATAGTGTATCTTGAATTATGGGCTTCTTCAAGAATCTTCTTTTTCAACTCTGGCTCATTAGGAACACAGATCCGATTCCTAAATCTCCAAATACCATCATCATGAAACTTGAAATCTGTGTTGCTTTCTTTAATCTTCTGAAACTGTTGGTCCTTCTGTTAAGCCTCTCGTAATTCAGATAACAAGGTCGATTGAATTTGTGTAGTGGCAAAAAGTAACCCTTTTTGAGTCAATTGTGGTTTCCATAAGAATGCTTCCTCTAACAACTCCTGCACCTTAACTTCCAGTTTTGCCATGCTCGCTTTCCGACTTAAGGCATCTGCAACTACATTTGTTTTACCGGGCACATAATTGATTGTGCAGTTATAATCATCCAAAAGCTCCATCTACTGTCTTTGCCTCATATTCAACTCTTTTTGTGAAAACAAGTATTTCAAGCTCTTGTGATCAATAAACACCTCGAACTTGTTACCCCACAGATAGTGCCTTCATTTCTTGAGTGCAAACACAATAGCTGCTAACTCCAAATCATGCGTTGGGTAATTCAATTCATACGGCTTCGGTTTCCTAGAAGCATACGCAATCACTCTACCATTTTGCATCAACACACAACCCAGTCCTTCCTTCGAAGCATCGCTATAGATTACAAAACCTTGACTCCCTTCAGGCATGCAAGAATGGGTGCGGTAGTCAATCTTCTCTTCAATTCTTGGAAACTGTTCTCACACTTGTAATCCCACACGAACTTTGTTTTCTTTTGAGTGAGCTTTGTAAGCGGTCCTGCAATTTTTGAGAAATCCTTTACGAACCTCCAATAATAGCCGGCTAGACCAAGAAAACTCCGAACCTCCGTAACATTTTCCGACTTTTTCCAAGACATCACTGCTTCTATCTTTGCTGGATCTACTGCTATTCCCTCTTGGGATATAATGTGCCCCAGAAATGCAATTTGCTGCAACCAAAATTCTCATTTGCTAAACTTCGCATACAATTGATGCTCTCAAAGTTTCTGCAATACCAATCGCAGATGTTGTTCATGCTCAGCCTCAGATTTCGAGTATACCAAAATATCATCAATAAAAATCACCACAAATTGGTCCAAGTAGGATTGAAACACCCTGTGTATCAAGTCCATAAAAGCTGCAGGGGCATTAGTTAGTCCAAATGGCATCACCACATATTCGTAATGCCTATATCTCGTCCTGAAAGCCGTTTTAGGCACATCCTCCTTTTTGATCCGCAATTGATAGTACCCTTGCCTCAAGTCGAGCTTTGAATACACTTTTGGCTCCCTGAAGTTGATCAAACAACTCGTCGATCAATGGAAGTAGGTATTTATTCTTGACAGTCACTTGGTTCAATCCTCGATAATCGATGCATAGCCTCAACGTTCCGTCTTTCTTCTTTACAAATAGGACTGGCGCACCCCACGGTGAAAAACTTGGTTGAACGAACCCCTTCTTCAACAATCCTTGCAATTGGTCCTTCAGTTCTTGTAGCTCGGCTGGTGCCATATGTCAAGCCCCGACCCGACCCCGCAAAAGGCCAAGCTCGGACCCGACACACGAACGGAGTCTCCTCTGTACTGTAGACGATCCGAAAACCCTACATTCAATATAAAACTCGTGAATACCATAATAAACATTTGAAACAAGCCAACTTTCTTTTAAAAACATACATCTTCTTATTAACCAACTTTGCAATCCAAAATGCCATGCATACTACACAAGTATTTATGCCACTAAACAGTTAAACCATTAGTATGCAAATCTTTACTAGTCATAAGAGTATATCTTTACAACTTCACATTCTTTCAACTTTTACAACATAAGGCCATAGAGGCCTCAAAATAGAAACTACATACAAGGCTACAAGCCTCAAAATGAAGTGTCAACCAAGCATCAAACACAACAAGCATGGCCCGCACAAAAGTCTGGCAACCAACCACCAGCTAAGCAAAGAAGTGCTATCAAGGAAACACCTCCACCTGCTCCTCCTCCTCAATTACCTCAATAGGATCCGCTTCAACTACTCCTGTAAAACATAGTATAGAAAGGAATGAGCAAAACTATTGCTCAGCGAGGGTTATTGGTCTCAAGGACGGAGATGAGAGGAGAATGCAATGCAAATAGTCAAGCAATTCATTCAATTATCATATAGAGATACAAGCAAAGCCAACAACAAAACAAGACAAGCATTAAAACTATAAACACTCACTCAAAGGATACGATTCACTTTCCACGAGCAACTTTCAATCACGAATTCGATGACGACGCACCGGCCCAAACCACCTTATAACTTCAGTTTGGAATACCCCGAAAGTATCCATCAATTCTACGACCCAAATCTCCCTGGGAGGCAACCCAAGCGAGAAAGGGAATAGGACACGGAGCTAGAGCAACCAACACTGGCAACCCGAGGCTACCCAGAGAGGCCCATCACACCGCCCCTGACTCTATGAATGCAATTCAATATACAATGCAACAATCGAGCAATCAAGCAATAGAGCCACACGTGAGAGAATAACAAAGTAGGTTACTCTCGCACGCAATAGCAACAGTTGATAAACATTTCAGTCAGAATCAACTCTAACAAGCATATCAAGCAATATTAAGCATTCTATAGGCATAACATTAAGAAAACAAACAAAATCACAAAACGACCCCGACTTTCCAAACGCTACTACTTTCAAACGAGCCACGAGTTTTGGAAACTGACTTCACCAATCCTCCTAGGTCACCATAAGGCACATCTAAAGACCCTGAAACCCTACTTTACCCTAGAATTCACGCAAAGCCTCGATTTTTCCCTTTGCTCATTTGAACTACAACTACCCTAACCAAACACCCAACCAACGCCATAACCACACCAAAAGTGCTTCTATGGCCTCCCGAGACAATACCATCATGCAAAACGGGAAAACGCTAAACTCGACCTAAACGACCTCGACTTGTACCAAGGCATTTTTTCTCATTTTTCCATTACACAATCCAAACAAATCATGCATTTAGGCATTCTAGCATATCTAGCATCTTTTCACTGCAACAGAACGCATAACGGAGCAACTTCATCGAAACGGGGGTTTACTATTCATAATTTACTATTCAACTATCAATTTAAATTGCAATCTCGATATTCAACCGTAGAAAATGCTAAAAAGCTATAAATACACGTTCTACAATTGTCAAGGAACATTCTTTAAGCATCAAAAAGATTAAAATAACAAACTACGGCTAAAACACAAAAATTATAAAGTTGATACATATAACATTCAAATGCACAAATAACGTGCTTTCCTCACCTTAGACACTCCTAGTCGCTAGGAAAACCACGCTGGATGCCTCGGAAACAACCCCGTGCAAGCTCACGCGAAGATTGGAAGTTTGGAAGTTGAAAATCTTTTTTTTTTCCTCTCAAGTTTCGGCTAGCCCTTGTTTTCTGTTTCAGCTTTGTTTTCTTTTTTTTTTTACAATGTTTTAAGCTTATAAAGATGACAAGCCTTGGTCAAATGGTCAAGCCCTTGGTCAACTAACTTAAGTTGGTCAATTTAGCCTATTTTTATGCATTTTAAAGCTATAATAACCAACACAAAAATAATTCTAGTTAACAACAAATAAAATATTAAATTTAAGACACCAAAATACTAGTTTTCACTATTTGTTGAGGACTAGAAAATACCCTCTAACTATCGCTCTCGAAATGCAACGCACTTTGCGACAATAAAGAAGGAACAATTAGATTCCAAGGAATTTAAGAAAGTATAATTTTCAGAATAATAAACAAGAAAATTCCACATTCCGGGCTCGGGTATTACACCCTCTCCCCCTTAAAACAATTGCGTCCACGCAATTCTCACCTGGTCGACAAACAACTCCAGATACTGACTCCGAACCTGGTTCTCTCTTTCCCAAGTCGCTTCCTCAAACCTGTGATGATTCCACAGAACCTTTACTAACGGAATACTCTTCCTGCGAAGTTCCTGAACATTTCGATCCACAATTCGAATCGGTTTCTCTTCATAAGTTAACTTTTCCTCAATCTGCAAAGGCTCTGGTTCAAGTACATGTGAAGGATCTGGATGGTATTTCCTCAACATTGACAAGTGGAAAACATCGTGCAGTCTCGATAAGCTCGAAGGTAAAGCTAACCGATAAGCCAAAGGACCCACCTTTTCGGTGATCTCAAATGGACCCACATACCTGTGACTAAGTTTCCTGCTCTTACCGTGCCAAATCAATCCCTTTCGAGGAAAAATCTTAAGAAATACCCAATCTCCCAAATCAAACTCAAGATCCCGACGGTGTTTATCCGCATAACTCTTCTGACGACTCTGAGTTGTAAGCATACGCTGGCAAATAAGGTGAACATTATCTACCATCTTAATCATCTCAGGTAACACAGTCGGATCAACTGCTCTCATTTCTCCAACCTCTTCCCAATACCATGGGGATCTGCATTTACGACCGTATAACGCCTCGTAGGGAGCCATACCTATAGTAGATTGATAACTATTATTGTAGGCGAACTCCGCTAAAGGCAAAAACTTCTCCTAATTCTTCCCAAAGTCTAACACACATGCCCGAAGCATGTCTTCCAAGATCCTGATAGTTCTCTCAGACTGGCCATCAGTTTGTGGATGGTATGCAGTACTGAAGCTCAATTTAGTTCCCATGGCCTCTTGCAACTTCTACCAAAAACGAGATCTAAATCTGGGATCTCTATCTGACACTATACTCTGTGGCACACCATGAAGTCTCATAATATTAGCAACATAAAGCTCAGCTAGTTTATCAAGGCTATCATGTTTGTTCACGGAAATAAAATGTGAAACCTTAGTCAATCGATCCACAACAACCCATACAGAATCACATCCTCTCGAAGATCTAGGAAGATCGGTCACAAGGTCCATTGTTATATGCACCCATTTCTATTGTGAAATTGACAACGGTTGCAGAAGCCCGGCTGGCCTCTGATGCTCAACTTTAACCCTCTGACAAGTTAAACACCTAGATACATACCCAGCAATCTCCCTCTTCATATTGTTCTACCAGAAGTGTTGTTTCAAATCTCTATACATTTTAGTACTGCCCGGGTGAATCGTATATCTTGAATTATGTGCCTCGGACATAATCTCATTCTTCAAAGTCGGATCTCCAGGAACACACACTCTGTCCTTGAATCTGAAGATACCATATGCATGTAATTTAAACTCCGACTCTCCCCCTTTTGCTTTTTCTTGGATTTTCAAGATGTGAGGATCAGTCTTCTGCGCCTCTCTGATTTGTGCTAGCAATCCCGACTGAATTTGTAAGCTAGCAAATCGAATCCCTACCTCAGTAGCTTCTGGCTTCCATGAACAAATTTCCTCCAAAGTCTCCCAATCCTTGATAATTAAACTTGCAACAGTAGCCTTTTGGCTCAAAGCATCTGCAACAACATTTGCCTTACTTGGCACGTAGTTTATAGAACAATTGTAGCCACTTAATAGCTCTAGCCATCTTCGCTGCCTCATATTCAAATCTTTTTGTGAAAACAAATATTTGAGACTCTTGTGGTCAGTGAAAATTTCAAATCTGCTACCCCACAAGTAATGACGCCACTTCTTCAAAGCAAATACAACTGCAGCTAACTCAAGATCATGTGTAGGGTAATTGACTTCATATGGTTTCAACTTCCTAGAAGCATAGGCAATCACCTTACCATTCTGCATTAAAACACAGCCCAAACCTTCTTTAGATGCATCACTATAGACAACAAAGTTTTCTGTATCCTCAGGTAAAGCTAGTATATGAGCTGTAGTTAGTCTCTTCTTCAATTCTTGGAAACTGGATTCACATTTAGCATCCCAATTGTAAGTAACTTTCTTTCGAGTCAACTGGCTTAAAGGTCCAGAAATTTTGGAAAAGTCTTTAACAAACCTCCGATAGTAACCTACCAACCCTAGAAAGCTCCGAATCTCTGACACCGTTTCAGGCCTCTTCCAAGACGAAACAACTTCAATCTTAGCTGGGTCTACTGAAATTCCTTGATCTGAAATGATATGGCCCAAAAAAGATATTTGATTCAACCCGAATTCGCACTTGCTGAATTTAGCAAAAAGCTTGTTTTCTTGCAAAGTCTGTAACACAATCTTCAGATGTTGTTCATGTTCAGCCTCATTCTTAGAGTACACTAAAATGTTGTCAATAAAGATTACGACAAACTGATCAAGATAAGATCGAAAAACCCTCTACATTAAGTCCATGAATGCGGCTGGTGCATTCGTCAATCCAAACGGTAACACAACAAATTCATAGTGGCCATATCTAGTCTTGAATGCCGTCTTAGGTATATCGTCACTCCGAATCCTGAGTTGATAGTAACCCTGCCTCAAGTCAAATTTGGAGTAAACACTCGCACCTTGCAACTGGTCAAACAATTCTTCAATCAACGACATGGGGTATTTGTTCTTAATCGTGACTTGATCAAGTCCCCTGTAATCAATACATAACCGTAGCGTGACGTCTTTCTTTCTCACAAACAACACAGGCGCACCCCACGGCGAAGAACTAGGTTGTATAAACCCTTTCTCAAGCAAGTTCTGAAGCTGAATTTTTAATTCTTGAAGTTCAGCTGATGCCATTCTATAAGGACTTCTAGAAATTGGCGCAGTGCCTAGCATAAGGTCAATCACAAATTCAATCTCCCTATCCGATGGTAAACCCGGTAATTCCTCGGGAAATACACCAGGGAAGTCTTTAACAATTGGAACCTCATTCAAATTCAACTTATCAGTAGGTTGATTGATTAGATAAGCTAGGTAAGCTTCACAACCTTTATTCAATAACTTAGAAGCCTTGATTGATGATAAAAGAGGTATTCGGGCAGCCCTGCAGTTCCCATCAATCTCCAGTACCGGTAGGTCAGGAATCTGAAGATAAACAATTTTTGTTCTACAATCCAACTGAGCATAGTACTTCCCCAACCAGTCCATTCCCAAAATGATTTCAAAGTCACGGAAGGGCAGTATAATTAAATCAGCAGGAAAATTACGGTTCTCAATGCATATATCACAAGATTTGCAAATAGACTCAGTAACAAATTTCGCACCCAAAGGCGTACTAACTTCAACTTCATGAGGCAGTTTATCAATGCAAACATTCACAGATCGTGCACATGCAAGAGTTATAAACGAATGTGTAGCTCTAGGATCAATCAAAACTTTAACTGGCTGAGTATTGAGAAGAAAGGTACCTTCCACTATTGCTGTAGTGTCGAGTAGCTCCTCCGCATCTAGTGCAAAGACCCTAGCATGTACCCTTTGTGCTGGACTTGCACCTGCAGCCCTATTCTGCACACCTTGGCCTCCAGTACGACCTTGAACATTCTTATACTTAGGGCCATCTTTCACCCTATGCTCATCGCTCCCACAACCAGTGCATTTACCACTCTTCCTCCAGCAATTAGCCTCAACGTGCCCCGATCGATTACAAAAGTTACACTGCTGATTTTGTCTTACAACAGTGTTTCCCGTTGGTGTGGGGGCTCTGGCAGTAGTAGGAACTGTACCTCCCTGCTGGGGTCTAGTCACAGCTGGCCTCCCCTGAATCTGATACTGAGGCTGATACGGACGTTGCTGAGGAGCCTGAACAAAAGTCTGATACTGCCTCGGCTGACTCTGGCTACTCTGGCCCAAGTACTGTTTCTTACTCTGCTGACTACTTTCAGCTATCATCTCAGCCTTCCGTTTCTCAAACTTCGAGGCTGCTTGGAATGCCTCGGGAAAAGTAGTATAAGTCTACCCAGTCAAATGCAGCTGTATATCCATTCTCAGCCCACAAACAAACCTATGAATCATCCTCCTAGCTGGCCGCACCAGTTCAGGCATATACCTCGACAGGCTGACAAACCTAGCCTCATACTATGCAACAGTCATGTTTCCCTGCTTCAGGGCCACAAATTCATCATCCCGCCTTTCCCTAGCCATCTTGGGAATATACTTATCCCAAAACTCACTCACGAAATCATCCCACAAATACGGAACATCCTCACAGTCCCACCTCAACCTGACAGTGTTCCACCACTGTTCTGCGTCACCCTCAAACAGAAATGCCGCATAATCTATTCTTGCCTCATCAGTGTACCTCAAAGCAGCGAAAATTTTCTCAACATGGTTAATCCATCTCTCGGCTGCCTCATCATCCGGCTCTCCAAAGAACTTACCCAGCTCGTGCCTTAGGAATTTCTCCAACTGATTATTCTCAGCCCTATACCCCTGTCCACCAGGATTAGCTTGATTTCCCTGGGGATTATTATTTCTGTCCTGCCTCTGCTCGTGCAGTACCTGAGTAATCCAGTCAACTGCAGTGGTCATAGTAGCCATAAACTCTTCAGGTAACGGTTGCTGACCCTGTTCTGCTGCCTCTTCATCTGCCCCTTGACCTTGAGTACTACGTCGTGGCGGCATAGTAATAACTTACAATAGATGGCAACATATAAAAGCAGTTTATAGACAAAAATATAGCACATAAGATTAGATAACACTCAAGTCAATATCAATCAAATATCCTATCACATAATTCACATAACACAAGATTGACATGCCAAACTAGTGCACTTTAACACATAAGCCCCCAAGTTCACATAGTCATACTATAACTTTTTTTTTTCACTTAACAATCATACAATAACACTTTAGCATTTTAGACCTTTACCCCACAAACCGAGAAACATATCCCGGCTCATGCAATTCTATCATGCTCTGATACCACCTAAAGATGTCACGCCCCGACCCGACCTCGCAAAAGGACAAGCCCGGACCCGACACATGGACGGAGTCTCCTCTGTACCGTGGACGATCTGAAAACCCTACATTCAATATAAAACTCGCGAATACCATAATAAACATTTGAAACAAGCCAACTTTCTTTTAAAAACATACATCTTCTTATTAACCAACTTTGCAATCCAAAATGCCATGCATACTACACAAGTATTTATGCCACTAAACAGTTAAACCATTAGTATGCAATTCTTTACTAGTCATAAGAGTATATCTTTACAACTTCACATTCTTTCAACTTTTACAACATAAGACCATAGAAGCCTCAAAATAGAAACTACATACAAGGCTACAAGCCTCAAAATGAAGTGTCAACCAAGCATTAAACACATCAAGCATGGCCCGCACAAAAGTCTGGCAACCAACCACCAGCTAAGCAAAGAAGTGCTATCAAGGAAACACCTCCACCTGCTCCTCCTCCTCAATTACCTCAATAGGATCCGCTTCAACTACTCCTGTAAAACATAGTATAGAAAGGAATGAGCAAAACTATTGCTTAGCGAGGGTTATTGGTCTCAAGGACGGAGATGAGAGGAGAATGCAATGCAAATAGTCAAGCAATTCATTCAATTATCATATAGAGATACAAGCAAAGCCAACAACAAAACAAGACAGGCATTAAAACTATAAACACTCATTCAAAGGATACGATTCACTTTCCACGAGCAACTTTCAATCACGAATTCGATGATGACGCGCTGGCCCAAACCACCTTATAACTTCAATTTGGAATACCCAGGAAGTATCCATCAATTCTACGACCCAAATCTCCCTAGGAGGCAACCCAAGCGAGAAAGGGAATAGGACACGGAGCTAGAGCAACCAACATTGGCAACCCGAGGCTACCCAGAGAGGCCCATCACACCGCCCTTGACTCTATGAATGCAATTCAATATACAATGCAACAATCGAGCAATCAAGCAATAGAGCCACACGTGGGAGAATAACAAAGTAGGTTACTCTCGCACGCAATAGCAATAGTTGATAAACATTTCAATCAGAATCAACTCTAACAAGCATATCAAGCAATATTAAGCATTCTATAGGCATAACATTAAGAAAACAAACAAAATCACAAAACGACCCCGACTTTCCAAATGCTACTACTTTCAAACGAGCCACGAGTTTTGGAAACCGACTTCACCAATCCTCCTAGGTTACCATAAGGCACGTCTAAAGACCCCGAAACCCTACTTTACCCTAGAATTCACACAAAGCCCTGATTTTTCCCTTTGCTCATTTGAACTACAACTACCCTAACCAAACACCCAACCAACATCATAACCACACCAAAAATGCTTCCATGGCCTCCCGAGACAATGCCATCACGCAAAACGGGAAAATGCTAAACTCGACCTAAACAATCGTAACTTGTACCAAGGCATTTTTCCTTGTTTTTCCATTACACAATCCAAACAAATCATGCATTTAGGCATTCTAGCATATCTAGCATCTTTTCACATCAACAGAAAGCATAACGGAGCAGCTTCATCGAAACGGGGGTTTACTATTCATAATTTACTATTCAACTATCAATTTAAATTGCAATCTTGATATTCAACTGCAGAAAATACTAAAAAGCTATAAATACACGTTCTACAATTGTCAAGGAACATTCTTTAAGCATCAAAACGATTAAAATAACAAACTATGGCTAAAACCCAAAAATTATAAAGTTGATACATATAACATTCAAATGCGCAAATACGTGCTTCCCTCACCTTAGACACTCCTAGTCGCTAGGAAAACCACGCTGGATGCCTCGGAAACAACCCCGTGCAATCTCACGCGAAGATTGGAAGTTTGGAAGTTGAAAATCTTTTTTTTTTCCTCTCAAGTTTCGGCCAGCCCTTGTTTTCTGTTTCAGCTTTGTTTTTTTTTAATTATTTTGCAATGTTTTAAGCTTATAAAGATGACAAGCCTTGGTCAAATGGTCAAGCCCTTGGTCAACTAACTTAAGTTGGTCAATTTAGCCTATATTTATGCATTTTAAAGCTATAATAATCAACACAAAATTAATTCTAGTTAACAACAAATAAAATATTAAATTTAAGACACCAAAATACTAGTTTTCACTATTTGTTGAAGACTAGAAAACACCCTCTAACTATCGCTCTCGAAATGCAACGCACTTTGCGATAATAAATGAGTAACAATTAGATTCCAAGGAATTTAAGAAACTATAATTTTCAGAATAATAAACAAGAAAATTCCACATTCCGGGCTCGGGTATTACACCATACGATAGGGAGCTTTAGATATCGGCTGGGTGCTAGGCAGTAATTCTATAATGAACTTGATCTCCTGATTTGGGGGTAAACTAGGCAATTCTTCTGGAAACATATCTGCATAATCTTTAATCACTGGCATCTCCTCCAACTTAGCTTTGTCCGACGGCTTGTTGATGAGGTAAGCTAAGTATCCACTACATCCTTTTCTCAAAGACTTCACTGCTTTCGTAGATGAAATGATGGAACTCCCGGTGAAGTCTCTTCGACCCATTACCTCCAATATTGGTTGACCAGGTATCCGGAATGTTATAATCTTCGTCCAGCAATCTAGTTGGGCATGATGCTTTGCCAACCAGTCCATCCCTAATATGACTTCATAGTCTTGAAAAGGTAATACAATAAGATTGGCTGAGAATTCCCTATCCTTAATTTGGATTTTACATGTTTTACAAGCTGAACTAGTAACAAGTTTAGAACCCATCGGAGTACCAACTTCTACTTCGTAAGGCAAACATACAACTTTCAGTTTCACACGTTGCACACATAAGGGAGTAATAAATGAATGAGTAGCACCTGGATCAATTAACACCCTAACAGGTTGATTCAGTATCAAGAATGTACCTTCAACAACAGCGGTCTCCTTTGGAAGCTCCTCGCACTCAATAGCATTAGCTCGAGCCGAAACTCTAGGAACTGGAGCCTTGCCTCTACCAGCTGGTTTAACTTGATTTTGTCATCCTTGCCATTTAGGGCAATCCTTGATCTGATGCTGATCACTGCCACACTGCACACATCATCCTGACTTCTTCTAGCACTGGGCCTCGGTATGCCCCTTCTTGTCACAGTAAGAACAGTTGATAGACTGAGTAGCAGATGAACTACATGTGGATCCGCGGGTGGAAGAGGCTGATGGTGCTTTAGTCGGGCCACGGTTATTAGTTGGTCCGTTCTGGCTCTAGCCCTGACTGCGACTCTGACTCTGGAATTTTCTCTGTTGACTTGAAGGCTAGTATGGTTTCTTGTTCGGCTGGCTTGAACCGGCTCTATCAAGTTTCCTCTTCTCAACTCGGGAAGCAGCAGCAAGGAGAGCATAATAGGTATCGAAGTCATGCGAAGCCAACTAGTCCTGAATTTCTGGTCTCAACCCATTCGTAAATTTCCACATCTTCGCCTCAGGGGTATTGACCATGTATTGAGCATAACGGGACAGTCGGTCAAAACGAGCCTCGTACTGGGCCACCGTAATGTTACCCTGGTTCAATTGCATGAATTCCTCAATCTGCCTCTTCTTGGAAACTGCAGGTACATATTTCTCCTTGAATGCCTTAACGAAATTACCCCACAAGCGAGGTGTATGATCAGTTTCCCAAAGTGCCTCCACAGTGTGCCACCAATGCTCAGCATCCCCATGCAACAGAAACACAGCGAACTCCACATTTTCTTCATCAGTATAGTCAAGTGGCCAGAAAATCCTCTCGATCTCAGACAGCCAAGCCTCTGCCTTTTCATCATCAGCTTCCCCGTAGAATTTGGACGGGCGAAAGTCAAGAAACTCCCGCATTCTGCTATGTGTCCCATGATTACCATCATTCCTGTTGTTGTTGTTGTTGTTGTTTGCTTCACGTGCATCTTGACGTTCCATCACTCGCGACACGCGATCCATGGCATTCGCTATCATGTTAAACATAGCCATGCTGGGATTAGTTTGATGAGCATCTTCGGTCTCTTGGGGCTCACCGCTCCTATTAGTAGTGCGGGTACTAGGGCCAGCCATCTATAGGCACAGATTATGATGCATAATTTATTGGAATACGACAAGACAAGAATTTAATGTATCAAGTATGCCACATATAATTTTATATAGATACACAATTCTAGAAACAGTTAAGACATGTTAATCACATAAGCACATAGAAACAGAGAAGGCACACCTGATATTGTCACACAATAACACATAAACAAGTCATCCTAATAACCTTAGGGCTTCTACCCATGGTCCGAGAGTTAAACCAGGCTTAAGCAATCTAAGCTCTGATACCATTTAGATAAGGTGTCATGCCCCAACCCGACCTATAGAGGTTAGACTAGGGAGTGATCTAAACATTCAAGTCATATCACGTACTTAATCGTTCATGAAAGTTTAACACTTAACATTTTAGCCTAAACTCCACAAATTCTCCGAAAATCCGGTAGCATAACGGTTGTAATTGGGCTCTTTAGTTTGACCTAATTCTCTAAACGCCTCAAAAATTTCAATCTCAAATTCATTTCCAACTAAGATTACTATCAATTGAAACGCCTACTAGGTGTCTCAAAGTCTCGTTTGATTAACAGCCTAGCATGATAACTATGTCTCGTTTGTTTGTTAACCCTTGTTACAAAAGTACCTGTTGATCTTAGCTTGACAATGAGTACCTGCTTAAGATTGGATAGATTCATTTTACTTAATCCTTACCTGATACTTCATAATCTTATGATCGATACTAGCCAGTAGCGATAGCAAAAACAACCATAGCAGTGTCTATCTAGTTATGATCAGTACAAGCCAAAATTAGACCCCAAATTACAACGGGGGTCATTTACAATACAATAACAAACAACATACGAAATAGTCTTCAAGCAACATATCGTTCACAAAATGGCCATAGTCACGTAAGGCACATAGGCCAACCAATCATTCCAAGGAATTATCATTAGGCACGTTGTCCTCGGGTACCTGTTTCTGGTCTTCTTCACCTGGGATGATAAAAGAGGGTGAGTCCTTATAAACTCAGCGAGGGGGGACGAGAAATAAGTTTTGAAACTCATTTTTCGGTTCAACTTATGAAAACCCTTTTTCAAGCATCACAAGTAAGTTCGTAATGTAATATAAAAGTAAAAGAACACAGTTACCCGTCTTTCCTACCCGAGGTCCTCTAGGAACCAAGCGAGAGTACTTATATACATAGTGAAAAGGATACGGTGAGCTTTTGCTCTCAATTCATTTCCAGTATCAGTTGTTGCGGCTGAATTCAAATCATCCCCTTATCACGCCAAATGGGTGTACTCCGGATGTACCCCGAAATCCTACGACCCAACTCTCTGAGGAAGTCTAGCCCCCAAGCGAGAGAGGGAATTGGACAATGGTAGTCACGGTTGCACCGGCAAGCCCGATGTCGCCCGGTGTGCGTGAACGCTACCACGCCAGAATGAAAGGTTGCAACCTTGTATGCAATGCACATTTATGACATTTAATATATCACATTAGGAGGAAAACAAAGTAGGTTGCCTCCAAGCAGTCATAAGATTGCACATTGACAAGTAAACACGCGAGGCACGATATGACAAGTAAATTCACTTGAAAAGCACATGGAGTTATATGAATATTAAACGGGCAGCCATGTAACGCATGTAAATCAAGTCATATAACTCATTTCGAAGTTCACGTAATCAAATAATAAGATTATACAACATGCAACGACATCTACGTGGGACCAGGTGCAAGAAAGGCCTACTTGTCATCATGTAATCATCGAAATCATGTTTAGAGCTATGAGGGCAATTACGGGCAGCCTACTAATCACATAATTAAACATGATATTCATAGGATCAACACTTAGCGAGTTTACCTAGTCATTAGGGTTTCAATTCACGCTCACCCGTGCGATTAAGCCCTAAGTTGTCACGTAATTAAACTCAAGCCATGCATTGATTAATTCAAACACCCTCAAACATTCAAAACAGTACACACAACATCCAAGTGCCAGAATCCCAAGAAATTAATACAACAAGAGAAGTTACAATAATTTTTCTAAGCATATCACTAGATGAAAACCTCACTGCATTGGTCTGATTTCTCACAATCATTGAGACAAACAAACAATCTCCAATTCCAGTGAACAAAATTTCAAATTAAAGCTTAAGTAGTGAACTAAATTCAGAAACAAACCTCGCATCATTTGGAGTTCGGGTTCAAGAGTTATAGCCAAAACCGTGAGACTACGCAAAACTGTCCAGATTTGCACACATTTCAATACTTGTCGTTTTTAGGGCCTTAGGGTCAGATTTAGCCTTAGTCCATTTCTGACAAAAATGTCCAGAACCGAAAAATATAGTAGTGTAACAAATTTCATTTATTTTGGATATCATTTACTAAGTCAAAACTGGTGCATTCTACAAGGACAGTGAATCTGGCAAAACCTGCTTCATTTTCCCAGATTTTCCAGATTTGGACACATTTCGATGTTTTTCCATTTTGGGGACTTTAGAGTCAAAATTAGCTTTGGCCTATTTCTACAAAAAATTCTCAGAACTGGAAAAAATAGTCACCTACAAATTTTCAAGCATAATTTACCTGGTAAAAATCACCTCGCACCAACAAGACAGAAGACTATCCCATATGCGATTTCATCTATCATCACATTCTAGCCAAATATCTTGCCATGCATGTTTACAAAAGCTCATGAACACACATATATCACAAGTATAGAAGTAAAAATAGACATTTAAAGGCATGCATGTGGTTTTTTGAAAGCTTTTCAAGAAGTTTTAGCCCTCACCTTAACAAGACAATAAAGAAGATGCACAAACTCTTGATGAAGCACAATGTCGACTCTTCTCCTTGCTTAGCCGAGAGACAACTTGAGATTTCTCTAATTTCCTAGCTAAGTTACCATGTTCTTAGTAGGTGCATGTGGTTAGAACAAGAAGAAAAAGAAATGGAAGCTAACAAACTTACCTAAGCCGAAATGAATGTGCTATGAGCTTGCATGTGCGTTTCTTTGCTCCTAGCTTTGCTTGGTTGAGCTCCTAAGTAGCTTGGAGGTCTTGAAGAGCCTTAGGATGAAGAACTTAGCTATGGAGTCTATAATTTCTGCTAGGGCTGAGAGAGAGAGAGAAGGAATGAGAGAATGAGAGAAAATGTGAGAAAGAAAGAAAGAATGAAAGAAAAATGAAAGCTTTGAGGAATATGATGCTTGTGTCGGCCTAGGGCCTTGCAAAATTCAGAATTGTGTCTTCAAGGAGCATAATTTGAATCATCCTAGCATGGGCAAGGGAATGGGTCGAGATTTGGTGCATTGGGGAAGGTTTTTGAGCATTTTTTTTTTTTTTTGCTTTGTGTCATAATATGTCATAGAATGTCTAGGTATAGATTTTGAAATTGAAATGCATGCACAAATGCAAGAGGTGGTCGGCCAAGGCTTGCAAAATGCTGAATCTTTGTCATCTTTTGAGCATTATTTAATTGTGTGTTTGGGATATGCAAAAAATAAAGAATAAATAATAAGAATTTCTAGCTTTTGGTGCAATTTTCGTCTTCTAGTCAGTTGAATTAGCATTTTAATATTGGTTAGTGGAGTTTGTAGGATTAATTAATGATCTAGTGCTTTGTGTAAGATGCTTTCTTGAGTAGCGTGAGGGCCCGCTTTCCTAGGTTTAGGACACGCACTACGAGGTAGGGTACGAACTACGAGACGAATGCACGTTTTCCAAGTAAATGCATACAATCCTAAATGAATGCACGTAATTCAATGCAAGGCACACAAAACGAAACACAATTCTTAAACCTAGGTCAAGGCACGCAAATCTAGGTTAGGGTACACGAAATGAGGTATCGCACGCAAATCGAGGTAGGGCTTCACAATTGTACCTATTTTCGGAGCCCAAAATCGAACGTTTTCATAAGTTTTGGGATACTTTTCATCTTTTGCGTTGTTTTCTCGTCCCGGATCGTATGTTGTGAGCCACGAAAAGGACGACAACCTAATCTATCACATTTCTATTACCGAATCCCAAGGTACCTTGGGCAAGACAACTTCACTTCGCGTAGAGGCTAGGCTCGCAAACCGAGGGCGTAGGGCTTGTGACCAGGTATCCGTCACTCCGGTGCCTATAACTTTTGATCCGTAAGAAGTTACACAGCGCACAGCATACCGTTGGAAAGCTCTCCGAGAGCTCTACAACGGGGACACCCAGCCTGCTCTGTTGCGCTTGTTTTCGGAGCCCAAAATTGAATGTTTCCATTAGTTTCGGGACACTTTTCTTCTTTTGCGCTGTTTTTTCATCCCGGATCGTACGTCGTGAGCCGCGAAAAGGATGACAACATAATCCATCATATTTCTATTACTGAATCCCATGGCACCGTGGGCAAGACAACTTCACTTCACGTAGAGGCCGGGCCCACAAACACAAGGCGTACGGCTTGTGACCAGGTATCCATCATACCGGTGCCTATAACTTTTGATCTGTAAGGAGTTACGCGGTACATAGCATATCGTTGGAAAGCTCTCCCAGAGCTCTACGACGGGGGCACCAAGCCTGCTCGGCTGTGCCTTTTTTGGAGCCCAAAATCGAATGTTCTCATCAATTTTGGGACACTTTTCTCCTTTTGCGCTGTTTATCCGTCCCGGATTGTACGTCGTGAGCCGCGAAAAGGACGACAACCTAATCCATCACATTTCTATTACCGAATCCCACGGCACCTTGGGAAAGACAACTTCATTTCACGTAGAGGCTGGGCCCGCAAACCGAGGGCATGGGGTTTGTGACCAGGTCTCCGTCGCTCCGGTGCCTATGACTTTTGATTCGTAAAGAGGTACACGGCACATAGCATACCGTTGGAAAGCTCTCCAAGAGCTCTACGACAGGGGCACCAAGCCTGCTTGGCTGTGCCTGTTTTTGGAGCCCAAAATTGAATGTTTTCATCAGTTTCGGGACACTTTTCTTTTTTTGCGATGTTTTTCTGTCCTGGATTGTACGTCGTGAGCCGCGAAAAGGACGACAACCTAATCCAACACATTTCTATTACCGAATCCCACGGCTCCTTGGGCAAGACAACTTCACTTCCCAGAGAGGCTAGGCCTGCAAACCAAGGGCGTGGGGCTTATGACCAGGTCTCCGTCGCTCCGTTGTCTATGACTTTTGATTCGTAAAGAGTTACACGGAGCACAACATACCGTTGGAAAGCTCTCCAAGAGCTCTACGACAGGGGCACCAAGCCTGCTAGGCTGTGCCTGTTTTTGGAGCCCAAAATCGAATGTTTTCATCAGTTTCGGGACACTTTTCTTTTTTTGCGCTGTTTTTTCGTCCCGGATCGTACGTCGTGAGCCGCGAAAAGGACGACAACCTAATCGATCACATTTCCATTACTGAATCCCACGACACCTTGGGCAAGACAACTTCACTTCACGTAGAGGCTGGGCCCGCAAACAGAGGGTGTGGGGCTTGTGACCAGGTATCCGTCGCTCCAGTGCCCATAACTTTTGATCCGTAAAGAGTTACACGGTGCACAGCATACTGTTGGAAAGCTCTCCAAGAGCTCTACGACGGGGGTACCAAGCCTGCTCGGCTGCACCTGTTTTCATAGCCCAAAATTGAATGTTTTCATAAGTTTCGGGATACTTTTCTTCTTTTGCGCTATTTTTCCGTCCCGGATCGTACGTCGTGACCCGCGAAAAGGACGACAACCTAATCTATCACGTTTCTATTACCGAATCCCACAGCACCTTGGGCAAGACAACTTCACTTCACGTAGAGGCTAGGCCCGCAAATCGAGGACGTGGGGCTTGTGACCAGGTATTCGTCGTTCCGGTGCCTATAACTTTTGATCTGTAAGGAGTTACAGGACGTACATCATACCGTTGGAAAGCTTTCCAAGAGCTCTACGATGAGGGCACCCAGCCTGCTAGGTTGCGCTAGTTTTCGGAGCCCAAAATCGAATGTTTTCAATAGTTTTGAGATACTTTTCTTCTTTTGCGCTGTGTTTCCGTCCCGGATCGTATGTCGTGAGCTGCGAAAAGGACGACAACCTAATCCATCACATTTCTATTTTCGAATCCCACGGCACCTTGGGCAAGACAACCACACTTCACGTAGAGGCTGGGCCTGCTAACAAAGGGCGTGTGGCTTGTGACCAGGTATCCGTCGCTCCGGTACCCATAACTTTTGATCCATAAGGAGTTACGCGGTGCACAGCATACAGTAGGAACGCTCTTCGAGAGCTCTACGACCGGAGCAGCAAGCCTGCTCAGTTGCGCCTATTTCAGAGCCCAAAATTGAATTTTCTCATCAGTTTTGGGACACTTTTCTTCTTTTGCTCTGTTTTTTCGTCCCGGATCGTACGTCGTGAGCTGCGAAAAGGACGACAACCTAATCCATCACATTTTTATTACCGAATCCCACGGCACCTTGGGCAAGAAAACTTCACTTCACGTAGAGGCTGTGCCCTCAAACCGAGGGCGTAAGGCTTGTGACCAGGTATCCGTCGCACCAGTGCCCTTAACTTTTGAACTGTAGGTAGTTACGCGACGCACTGCATACCGTTTGAAAGCTCTCCGAGAGCTCTACGATGGGGGCACCAAGCCTGCTTGGCTGCACCAATTTTCTGAGCCCAAAATCGAACAATTTCATCTATTTCGGGACACTTTTTCTTTGCACTATTTTTTCGTCCCGGATCGTACGTCGTGAGCCACGAAAAGGACGACAACCTAATCTATCACATTTCTATTACCGAATCCCATTGCACCTTGGGCAAGACAACTTCACTTCACATAGAGGCTAGGCCCCCAAACCGAGAGCGTGGGGCTTGTGACTAGGTATCCGTCGCTCCGGTGACTATAACTTTTGACCCGTAAGGAGTTACGAGGCGCACAGCATACCGTTGGAAAGCTCTCTGAGAGCTCTACGACGAGGGCACCGAGTCTACTCGGCTGCGCCTGTTTTCAGAGTCCAAAATTGAATGTTTTCATAGTTTCGGGACACTTTTCTTGTTTTGTTTAGTTTGTCCATCCTGTATCGTATGTTGTGAGCCGCGAAAAGGACGATAACCTAATCCATCACATTTCTATTACAGAAAAACAAGGCATCTTGGGCAAGACAACTTCACTTCACGTAGAGGTTGGGACTGCAAACAGAGGCCGTGGGGCTTGTGACCAGGTATCCTTTGCTCCGGTGCCCATAACTTTTGATCCGTAAGGAGTTACGCGGTGCACAGCATACCGTTGGAAAGCTTTCTAAGAGCTCTACGATGGGGGCACCTAGCCTACTCAGCTGCCCCTGTTTTCGGAGCCCAAAATTGAACATTTTCATAAGGTTTGGGACATTTTTCTGATTTTACGCTATTTTTTCGTCCAAGATCGTAAGTCATGAGCTGCGAAAAGAATGACTACCTAATCCATCACATTTTTATTACTGAATCCCACAGTACCTTGGGCCAGACAACTTCACTTCACGTAGAGGCTGGGCCCTCAAACCAATGGTGTGGGGCTGTGACCAGGTATCCGTCGCTCCGGTGCCCATAAATTTTGATCCGTAAGGAGTTACGCGGTGCACAACATACCGTTAGAAAGCTCTCCGAGAGCTCTACGATGGGGGCAATAAGCCTGCTCGGTTGCTCCTTTTTTCGGAGCCCAAAATCAAACATTTTCATCAGTTTTGGGATACTTTTCTTCTTTTGCGCTATTTTTTCGTCCCGGTTCGTAAGTCGTGTGCCGCGAAAAGGATGACAACCTAATCCATCACATTTTTATTACCGAATCCCATGGCACCTTGGGCAAGAAAACTTCACTTCACATAGAGGCTGGGCCCTCGAACCGAGGGCGTGGGGCTTGTGACCAGGTATCCGTCGCTTCAGTGCCGATAACTTTTGATCTGTAAGGAGTTACGCGGCGTACAGCATACTGTTGGAAAGCCAACTTGGTTGCACCTGTTTTTCGAGCCCAAAATCGAACGTTCTCATCAGTTTTGGGACACTTTTCTTCTTTTGCGCAATTTTTCCGTCCTGGATCGTACGTCGTGAGCTGCAAAAAAGACGACAACCTAATCCATCACATTTTTATTACCGAATCACACGGCAACTTGGGCAAGACAACTTCACCTCATGTAGAGGTTGGGCCCATAAACAGTGGGCGTGGGGCTTGTGACCAGGTATCTGCCACTGCGGTGCCCATAACTTTTTATCCGTAAGGAGTTACGTAGCGCACAGCATACCGTTGGAAAGCTCTCTGTGAGGTCTACAACGGGGGCACCCAGCCTGCTCAGTTACGCCTAATTTCGGAGCCCAAAATCGAACGTTTTCATTAGTTTCGGGACACTTTTCTACTTTTGCGTTGTTTTTTCGTCCCGGATCGTTTGTCGTGAGCCTCGAAAAGGACGACAAGCTAATCCATCATATTTCTATTACCGAATCCCACGGCACCTTGGGCAAGACATCTTCACTTCACGTAGAGGCTGGGCACGCAAACAGAGGGCATGGGCCTTGTGACCAGGTATCCGTCGCTCCGGTGCCCATAACTTTTGATCCGTCAGGAGTTACACGACGCAAAGCATACAGTTAGAAAACTCTCCGAGTGGTCTACGACGGGGGCACCAAGCCTGCTCGGCTGCGCCTATTTTCAAAGCTCAAAATTGAACATTTTCATTAGTTTCGAGACACTTTTCTTCTTTTTCGCAGTTTTTTCATCCCGTATCGTACGTCGTGAGCTGCGAAAAGGACGACAACCTAATCCATCACATTTTTATTACCGAATCCCACGACACCTTGGGCAAGACAACTTCACTTCACAAAGAGGCTGGGCCTTCAAACCGAGGGCGTGGGGCTTGTGACCAGGTATCCGTCGCTCCGGTGCCCATAACTATTGATCGTAAGGAGTTACGTGATGCACATCATACAATTGGAAAACTCTCCGAGAGCTCTACGACGGGGGCTCCAAGCCTACTCGGTTGCACCTATTTTCAGAGCCCAAAATTGAACATTTTCATCAGTTTCGGGACACTTTTCTTATTTTGCGCTGTTTTTCCGTCCCGGATCACATGTCGTGAGCCGCGAAAAGGACGACAAACTAGTCTATCACATTACTATTACCGAATCCCATGGCACCTTGGGCAAGACAACTTCACTTCAAGTAGAGGCTGGGCCCTCAAACTGAGGGCGTGGGGCTTGTGACCAGGTATCCGTCTCTCCGGTGCCTATAACTTTTGAACCGTAAGGAGTTACGCGGCGCACAACATACCGTTGGAAACCTCTCCGAGAGCTCTACGACGGGGGCAGCAAGCCTGCTCGGCTACGCCTATTTTCGGAGCCCAAAATTGAACATTTTCATTAGTTTTGGAACACTTTTCTTCTTTTCCGCTATTTTTCGGTCCCGGATCGTATGTCGTGAGCCGCGAAAAGGACAACAACCTAATCTATCACAGTTATATTACCGAATACCACGGCACCTTGGGCAAGACAATTTCACTTCACATAGAGGCTGGGCCCGAAAACAGAGGGTGTGGGGCTTGTGACCAGGTATCTGTCGCTCTGGTGCCCATAACTTTTGATTCGTAAGGAGTTACGCAGCGCACAGCATACTGTTGGAAAGCTCTACGTGAGCTCTACGACGGGGGCACTATGCCTGCTCGGCTATGCCTATTTTTGGAGCCCAAAATCGAACATTTTTATCAGTTTTGGGATACTTTTCTTCTTTTGCGCTGTTTTTCCATCCCGGATCATACGTCGTGAGCCTAAAAAATGACGACAAGCTAATCCATCACATTTCTATTACCGAATCCCACAGTACCTTGGGCAAGACAACTTCCCTTCACGTGGAGGCTGGGCCCGCAAACAGAGGGCGTGTGGCTTGTGACCAGGTATCCGTCGCTCAGGTTCCCATAACTTTTGATCCGTAAAGAGTTATGCGATGCACATCATACAGTTGGAAATCTCTCCGAGAGCTGTACGACAGGGGCACCAAGCTTGCTCGGCTGCGCCTATTTTCAGAGCCCAAAATTGAACACTTTAATCAGTTTTGAGACATTTTTCTTTTTTTGCACTATTTTTCCATCCCGTATCGTATGTCGTGAACTCGAAAAGGACGACAACCTCATCCATCACATTTTTATTACCGAATCCCACGACACCTTGGGCAAGACAACTTCACTTCACATAGAGGCTGGGCCTTTAAACCGAAGGCGTGGGGATTGTGACCAGGTATCCGTCGCTCCGGTGCCTATAACTTTTGATCTATACGGAGTTACGCAGCGCAAAGCATACCGTTGAAAACCTCTCTGAGAGCTCAACGACAGGGGCAACAAGCCTGCTCGGCCTCCCTTGTTTTCGGAGAACAAAATTGAACATTTTCATCAATTTTGGGACACTTTTCTTCTTTTGCGCTGTTTTTCCGTCCCGGATCACATGTCGTGAGCCGCGAAAAGGACGACAAACTAGTCTATCACATTACTATTACCGAATCCCATGGCACCTTGGGCAAGACAACTTCACTTCATGTAGAGGCTGGGCCCGCAAACCAAGGGCATAGGGCTTGTGACCAGGTATCTGTCGCTCCGGTGATTATAACTTTTGATCCGTAAGCAGTTACGTGGCGCACAGCATACCGTTGGGACACTTTTCTTCTTTTGCACTGTTTTTTCGTTCCCGATCGTATGTCGTGAGCCGCGAAAAGGACGACAATCTGATCTATCACATTTCTATTACCAAATCACACGGCACCTTGGGCAAGACAACTTCACTTCACGTAGAGACTGGGCATGGAAACATAGGGCGTGGGGATTGTGACCAGGTATCCGTCACTCCGGTGCCCATAACTTTTGATCTGTAAGGTGTTACGCAACGCACAGCATACCGTTGGAAAGCTCTCCGTGAGCTCTACGACGTGGGCACCAAGCCTGCTCTGCTGTGCCTTTTTTGCTGCCCAAAATCGAATGTTCTCATAAATTTTGGGACACTTTTCTTCTTTTGCGTTGTCTATCCATCCCGGATCGTACGTCGTGAGCCGCGAAAGGGACGACAAGCTAATCCATCACATTTCTATTACCTAATCCCACGGTACCTTGGACAAGACAACTTCACTTCACGTAGAGGGTGGGCGCGCAAACAAAGGGCGTGGGGCTTGTGACGAGGTATCTGTCGCTCCGGTGCCCATAACTTTTGCTCTGTAAGGAGTTACGCTACGCATAACATACAATTGGAAAACTATTCGATAGCTATACGACTGGGGCACCAACCCTGCTCGACTGCACCTGTTTTCGTAGCCTAAAATCTAATATTTTCTTTAGTTTCGGGACACTTATCTTCTTTTGCTCATTTTTTTCGTCTCGGATCGTACGTCGTGAGCCGCGAAAAGGACGACAACGTAATTTATCACATTTCTATTACCGAATCACACAGCACATTGGGCATGACAACTTCACTTCACGCAGAGACTGGGCCCGCAAACGGAAGGTGTGGGGCTTGTGACCAGGTATCCGTCGCTCGGGTGCCCATAACTATTGATCCATCAGGAGTTACGCGGCGCACAACATTCCGTTGGAAAGTTCTCCGAGTGCTCTACGACGGGGGCACCCAACCTGCTCGGCTGCGCCTGTTTTCAGAGCCCAAAATCTAATGTTTTCATTAGTTTCGGGACACTTTTTTTGTTTTGCTCTATTTTTTCGTACCGGATCGTACGTCGTGAGCCGCGAAAAGGACGACAACCTAATCCAGCACAATTCTATTACCGAAACCCATGGCACCTTGGGGAAAGAAAACTTCACTTCACGTAGAGGCAGGGCCCGCAAACAGAGGGCGTGGGGCTTATGACCAGGTATCCGTCGCTCCAGTGCCCATAACTTTTGATCCGTAAGGAGTTACGCAGCGCACAGCATACCGTTTGAAAGCTCTCTAAGAGCTCTACGACTGGGGCAGCAAGGTTGCTTGGCTGCGCCTATTTTCAAAGCCCAAAATCGAACGTTTTCATAAGTTTCGGGACACTTTTCTTTTTTTGCGCTGTTTTTCCTTCCTGAATCGTACGTCGTGAGCCGCAAAAAGGACGACAACCTAATCTATCACATTTCTATTATCGAATCCCACGGTACCTTGGGCAAGACAACTTCACTTCACATAGAGGCTGGGCTCGCAAACCGAGGGCGTGGGGATTGTGACCAGGTATCCGTCGCTCAGGTGCCTATAACTTTTGATTCGTAAGGAGTTACGTGGTGCACAGCAAACCGTTGGAAAGCTCTCTGAGAGCTCTACGACGGGGGCTGCATGCTTTCTCGACTACACCTATTTTTGGAGCTCGAAATTGAATGTTTACATCAATTTTGAGACACTTTTCTTCTTTTGTGCTATTTTTTCGTCCTAGATCGTACGTCGTGAGCCGCGAAAAGGACGACAACCTAATCCATCACAATTCTATTACCGAAACCCATGGCACCTTGGGCAAGACAACTTCACTTCACATAGAGGCTGGGCTCGCAAACAGAGTGCGTGGGGCTTGTGACCAGGTGTCCGTCACTCCGGTGCCCATAACTTTTGATCCGTAAGGAGTTACACGGCGCACAGCAGACCGTTGGAAAGCTGTCTGAGAGCTCTACGACGGGGGCACCAAACCTACTCGACTGCACCTGTAACGCCCCGATTCCTCACGGCACCGGGACTTTTATTAACCATACTAATCACAACCCAATTCCAACCCGGACTCAAAATTTTAGGAGAAAACAGACGGAGTCTCCCCTGTTTATAGGACTAAACTGGTACCTGCAAAAGACACCTATGATGCTAGATCCACAAACAGCAACTCTTACAACCAATCCTCCAAGATTTTTATGGGCCACCCGTGATCACAAGGCCATCCGAGCCTTGGAACAACAATTACATATAACACACAAGCAAGCAAAGCATTTCTAATTTTAACTATAGGTAGTTAGATACAACAATAGCCAAGTTCTACTTCCAAGTTTGTTAATCACACAAGCATGCAAAAGAATAAGTTTACTATGGATTATTACATGTCATTCCACTTTATATCAAACATACAAGATTACAAATTATTACATTCACCATTTATACTCAAGACTCCAAGGTCACAAAAAGGCAATCAACAACAACTCCACGCAAGCTTCTCATTTTAGACAACCTTATAACACAAGAAGTCATTGAAATTGCTTAACTAGCATTTCTTCCTCTTCTTCTATCAGCTGAGGATTCACCTCAGCTTCACCTGAAACATATTAAATGAGGAATGAGCAACAATGTTGCCCAGCGAGGGAGGTGATGCAACATGCCAACGTGCAACATGATATGCAACACAAGAAAACATATATAAGCCACGTAAACCAACAAGACAATAAGCCAAGCAATTAATCACTTTAAAAAGGATACGGTTCCACTTCCAAGTCTTCGATCACGAGCCACGAACCACGAGCATCACGAACATGCCGGCAAACCCCAAACACCAACAATTGGGATACTCCGGATGTATCCCGATCCTACGACCCTTTCTCCCGAGGTAGGTCCATGCCCAGCAGGTGAACCACGCCTCTGGGGTAGTGGAGTATGTCTCAGCGAGAAAGGGAATAGGCACCATGGTAGTCGAGGGAGCACGGCAAGCCCGACGCCGCCCGTGTTTCTCGACGCTAGCATGTCCGATAAAAGTTGCGCAACCCAATACAAGTCACAAATAATCAATATAACACATAAAACGTAAGAGGGACGACAAAGTAGGCCGTCCTCACATATATGCACGATAAAAGTTTATATAAGCACGATTTTCGCTAATAGATGCCAAAAGAAGCAATCAACACAATTAATTCCAATAATCTACTCAAATAACTTAAATACATCCTAAATATTCAACGCAAGGCATTACTAACACACAACAAGTTCCAAATGTAACTAAAAAGGATAAAAACTAATTTTTCCCTTTCTTTTACCGAGGTTTTTTTCTCCTAAGCATAGTTCGAGATTCCCAATCATACTCTAGTCTTTCTATATCCCTAATTAAGCTCAAAGGTACCCTTTAAAGTCACTAAAACTCATTTTTGAAGCAAAAGTTCGGGAAGGCCCCGAACGGGTTTGAACTATAGCCATACTAACCGAACCCCAATTTCGCGAAACGAAAGCACCAAAGGTGCTTCCTTAGCTCAAGGATACCCAAATCGATGCCCAAACTTGCCCGGATTGCTTAACGTATAAAACCCCCTTTTTAAAGTAAGCTAATTATGCAATTAAGTTCAAATTCGAGTGTTTCAACCTAACGTGGCTTTTCAACTAACTTCCTTAGGGTCTAGAGCACCTATTTGATGCATCAATTCAAGCCAATTTGTAAATTTTCTCAAAACCCTAGTTCTAAGCACTATTCATCATCTCTTTGATCAAATTCAACATTCAACCATTAACTTTGTTATCAACCCTCAAAAGTTAGCTCTAGAGACATTAAATAACTCATAGGAAGCATTCATAACAAGTTATATAGCTATAATTGACAATTCAAGAAAATTAACATATGCACATAAACTTTAAAATCAAGAAAATGAAACTCCCTCACAATTTTTGAAGATGATGAAGCTTGTAGAAGTCCCTAGGTTGCTCAAAACCCTCCCAAGATCAATCTAGAAGCTCAAGATGCAAGGTTGTTGAAGCAAAATCTCATCTTTTCCTTCTCCTTTGGTATTTTCGGCCTGCTACAGTAATTCCTGCACATTGTTCTTCTTTTTTTTTTTGTGTGTTTTAATGAGCTTATGTGATTTATATAAGATTAAGTTGAGGTGGGGTCAAGTTTGGGTATTTAAAAGGTCACTAGAATGCGCGTTATTAACTTAAAAACGAGCCTAAGATGAAAAGTAATGTTAGTTATTTAAATCTCTAAGTTTGTTACGTAATACTATTCACTTAACTACTAAAAACATTTTCTAAACGAGCTCTCCTATCGCCTCTAGCTCAATTGCACATTTTTCCCACTCCTCTAACAATTAATGTGATTTAATAAAAATGCTAATTCACTAATAGAATATAGTTTGAAAATGAGATGAATAGTAGCTAAAGAAGCCAATTAATAAGGCACAGAAAGAAATGCGCAAACAATAGATGCAACAGTAAATAAATGTACGGCTAAAATCTCGGGCGTCACATCCTCTCCCCCTTAAACAAATTGCGTCCACGCAATTTCTTACACATACAAGCGAGTTATCCTCATACATAAAACACATTGTCTCACATAAGTATGCTTAACACATAAAACACATTGATCACGTTAGCAATTTATAACAAGTAAAGTCACATAAGCAACAAGTTCACATACACAAATTATAAACTACTAAGTCATTTAAACAACAACTTCACATAAAACAAGTTAATCACATACTCACATTAGTCATATAAAAAACATCGAGCACTCAAGTACACAAAGCACATAATTCACACAAGGCACGTTAATCACATAGCTCGCATTAATCACATAAACACATTGAACATATAAACACATCAAGCACGTTAACCACATCCATTTCACTTATCACACAAGCACATAAATCACAACTAGTTCACTCAACAAATAAAACATGTTGATCACTTAAGCACATTGATCACATTAACTCTCTTATCACATAAGACATGCACATACACTTTCTAAACACATTGACACTAAGGCCACTACCCCACAAGCCGAAGACCCTATCCCGGCTTGCGCCTAGCTAACTAGCTAAGCTCTGATACCACTTCTGTAACGCCCCGATTCCTCACGGCACCGGGACTTCTATTAATCATACTAATCACAACCCAATTCCAACTCGGACTCAAAATTTTAGGGGAAAACAGACGGAGTCTCCCCTGTTTATAGGACTAAACTGGTACCTGCAAAAGACACCTATGATGCTAGATCCACAAACAGCAACTCTTACAACCAATCCTCCAAGATTTTTATGGGCCACCCGCGATCACAAGGCCATCCGAGCCTTGGAACAACAATTATATATAACACACAAGCAAGCAAAGCATTTCTAATTTTAACTATAGGTAGTTAGATACAACAATAGCCAAGTTCTACTTCCAAGTTTGTTAATCACACAAGCATGCAAAAGAATAAGTTTACTATGGATTATTACATGTCATTCCACTTTATATCAAACATACAAGATTACAAATTATTACATTCACCATTTATACTCAAGACCCCAAGGTCACAAAAAGGCAATAAACAACTACTGCACGCAAGCTTCTCATTTTAGACAACCTTATAACACAAGAAGTCATTGAAATTGCTTAACTAGCATTTCTTCCTCTTCTTCTATCAGCTGAGGATTCACCTCAGCTTCACCTGAAACATATTAAATGAGGAATGAGCAACAATGTTGCCCAGTGAGGGAGGTGATGCAACATGCCAACGTGCAACATGATATGCAACACAAGAAAACATATATAAGCCACGTAAACCAACAAGACAATAAGCCAAGCAATTAATCACTTTAAAAAGGATACGGTTCCACTTCCAAGTCTTCGATCACGAGCCACGAACCACGAGCATCACGAACATGCCGGCAAACCCCAAACACCAACAATTGGGATACTTCGGATGTATCCCGATCCTACGACCCTTTCTCCCGAGGTAGGTCCATGCCCTGCAGGTGAACCACGCCTCTGGGGTAGTGGAGTATGCCTCAGCGAGAAAGGGAATAGGCACCATGGTAGTCGAGGGAGCACGGCAATCCCGACGCCGCCCGTGTTTCTCGACGCTACCATGTCCGAAAAAGGTTGCGCAACCTAATACAAGTCACAAGCAATCAATATAACACATAACACATAAGAGGGATGACAAAGTAGGCCGCCCTCACATTTATGCACGATAAAAGTTCATATAAGTACGATTTTCGCTAATAGATGCCAAAAGAAGCAATCAACACAATTAATTCCAATAATCTACTCAAATAACATAAATACATCCTAAATATTCAACGCAAGGCATTACTAACACACAACAAGTTCCAAATGTAACTAAAAAGGCTAAAAACTACTTTTTCCTTTTCTTTACCCGAGCTTTCTTTCTCCTAAGCATAGTTCGAGATTCCCAATCATACCCTAGTCTTTCTATATTCCTAATTAAGCTCAAAGGTACCCTTCAAAGTCACTGAAACTCATTTTTGAAGCAAAAGTTCGGAAAGGCCCCGAACGGGTTTGAACTATAGCCATACTAACCGAACCCCAATTTCTCGAAACGAAAGCACCAAAGGTGCTTCCTTAGATCAAGGATACCCGAATCAATGCCCAAATTTGCCCGGATTGGTTAACGTATAAAACCCCCTTTTTAAAGTAAGCTTATTATGCAATTAAGTTCAAATTCGAGTGTTTCAACCTAACGTGGCTTTTCAACTAACTTCCTTAGGGTCTAGAGCACCTATTTGATGCATCAATTCAAGCCAATTTGCAAATTTTCTCAAAACCCTAGTTCTAAGCACTATTCATCATCTCTTTGATCAAATTCAACATTCAACCATTAACTTTGTTATCAACCCTCAAAAGTTAGCTCTAGAGACATTAAATAACTCATAGGAAGCATTCATAACAAGTTATATAGCTATAATTGACAATTCAAGAAAATTAACATATGCACATAAACTTTAAAATCAAGAAAATGAAACTCCCTCACAATTTTTGAAGATGATGAAGCTTGTAGAAGTCCCTAGGTTGCTCAAAACCCTCCCAAGATCAATCTAGAAGCTCAAGATGCAAGGTTGTTGAAGCAAAATCTCATCTTTTCCTTCTCCTTTGGTATTTTCGGCCTGCTACAGTAATTCCTGCACATTGTTCTTCTTTTTTTTTTTTTTTGTGTTTTAATGAGCTTATGTGATTTATATAAGATTAAGTTGAGGTGGGGTCAAGTTTGGGTATTTAAAAGGTCACTAGAATGCGCGTTATTAACTTAAAAACGAGCCTAAGATGAAAAGTAATGTTAGTTATTTAAATCTCTAAGTTTGTTACGTAACACTATTCACTTAACTACTAAAAACATTTTCTAAACGAGCTCTCCTATCGCCTCTAGCTCAATTGCACATTTTTCCCACTCCTCTAACAATTAATGTGATTTAATAAAAATGCTAATTCACTAATAGAATATAGTTTGAAAATGAGATGAATAGTAGCTAAAGAAGCCAATTAATAAGGCACAGAAAGAAATGCGCAAACAATAGATGCAACAGTAAATAAATGTACGGCTAAAATCCCGAGCGTCACAGCGCCTGTTTTCAGAGCCCAAATTCAAATGTTTTCATCAGTTTTGAGACACTTATCTTATTTTGCGCAGTTTTTTCGTCCTTGATCGTATGTCGTGAGCCGCGAAAAGGACGACAATCTAATCTATCATATTTCTATTACCGAATCACATGACACCTTGGGCAAGACAACTTCACTTCACGTTGAGGCTGGGCCCTCAAACTGAGGGTGTGGGGCTTGTGACCAGGTATCCGTCGCTCCGGCGCCCATAACTTTTGATCCGTAAGGAGTTATGCGGTGCACAGCATACCGTTGGAAAGCTCTCCGTGAGCTCTACAATGCGGACACCAAGCCTGCTCGGCTATGCCTATTTTCAGAGCCCAAAATCGAACATTTTCATTCGTTTTAGCAAACTTATCTTCTTTTGTCCAGTTTTTCGTCCCGGATCGTACGTCGTGTGCCGCGAAAAGGACGACAACCTAATCTATCACATTTCTATTACCGAATCACACAACACCTTGCACAAGAAAACTTCACTTCATGTAGAGGCTGGGCCCTCAAACCGAGGGTGTGGGTCTTATGACCAGGTATCCGTCGCTCCGATGCCCATAACTTTTGATTTGTAAGGAGTTACGCAGCGCCCAACATACCGTTGGAAAGCTCTTCGAGAGCTCTACGACGGGGGCGCCAAGCTTACTCTGCTGCACCTGTTTTCAGAGCTCAAAATCAAACGTTTTCATCAATTTCGGGATACTTTTCTTCTTTTGCGCTGTTTTTTCGTCCCGGATCGTACGTCGTGGGCATTGAAAAGGACAACAAGATAATCCATCACATTTCTATTACCGAATCCCATGGCACCTTGGGCAAGACAACTTCACTTCACGTAGAGGCTAGGGCCTCAAACCTAGGGCGTGGGTCTTGTGACCAAGTATCCGTCGCTTCGGTGCCCATAACTTTTGATCTGTAAGGAGTTACGCGGAGCACAACATACAGTTGGAAAACTCTCTAAGAGCTCTACGACGGGGGCAACAAACCTACTCAGCTTCACCTGTTTTCGGAGCCCAAAATCGAACATTTTATCAGTTTTGAGACACTTATCTTCTTTTGCGCAGTTTTTTCGTCCCGGATCATATGCCGTGAGCCGCGAAAAGGACGACAACCTAATCTATCGTATTTATATTACCGAAACACATGAAACCTTGGGCAAGACAACTTCACTTCACATAGAGGCTGGGCCCTCAAACCGAGGGCGTGGGGCATATGACCAAGTATCCGTCGCTTCGATGCCCATAACTTTTGATCCGTAATGAGTTACGCGGCGCACAACATACCGTTGGAAAGCTCTCCGAGAGCTCTACGACGGGGGCACCAAGACTGCTAGGTTGCGCCTTTTTTCAAGACCAAAATCAAACATTTTCATAAGTTTCGGGACACTTTTCTTCTTTTACGCTGTTTTTTCGTCCCAGATCGTACGTCGTGAGCCGCGAAAAGGATGACAACCTAATCTATCACATTTCTATTACCGAATCACACGGCGCCTTGGAAAAGACAACTTCACTTCACGTAGAGGCTGGGCCCTCAAACCGAGGGCGTGGGTCTTGTGACAAGATATCCGTCGCTCCGGTGCCTATAACTTTTGATCCGTAAGGAGTTACGCGGCAAACAGAATACTGTTGGAAAACTCTCCGAGAGCTCTACGATGGGGGCAGCAAGCTTGCTCGGCTGCACCTGTTTTCGAAGCCCAAAATTGAACATTTTCATAAGTTTCGGGATACTTTTCTTCTTTTGCATTGTTTTGTCGTCCTAGATCGTATGTCGTGAGCTGCGAAAAGGACAACAACCTAAAATATCACATTTCTATTATCGAATCCCAAGGCACCTTGGGCAAGATAACTTCACTTCACCAAGAGGCTGGGACCGCAAACCGAGGGCGTAAGGCTTGTGACCACATATCCGTCGCTCTGGTGCCTATAACTTTTGATCCGTAAGGAGTTACGCGGCGTATAACATACCGTTGGAAAGCTCTCCGCGAGCTCTACGACGGGGGCAACAAGCTTGCTCGGCTGCACCAATTTTCGGAGCTCAAAATTGAATATTTTCATCAGTTTCAGGACACTTTTCTTGTTTGGCGCTGTTTTTTGGGCCCGAATCGTTCGTCATGAGCCGCGAAAAGGACGACAACCTAATCTACCTCATTTCTATTGCCGAATCACACGGCACCTTGGGCAAGAAAACTTCACTTCACATAGAGGCTGGGCCCTCAAACTGAGGGCATGGGGCATGTGACCAAGAATCCGTCGCTCCGATGCCCATAACTTTTGATCCGTAAGGAGTTATACGGCGCACAGCATACCGTTAGAAAGCTCTCCGAGAGCTCTACGACAGGGGCACCAAGCCTGCTTGGCTACTCCTATTTTCGGAGACCAAAATCAAACATTTTCATATGTTTCGCGACACTTTTCTTCTTTTAAACTATTTTTCTATCCCGGATCGTACGTCGTGAGCCGCGAAAAGGATGAGAACCTAATCTATCACATTTCTATTACCGAATCCTATGACACCTTGGGCAAGACAACTTCACTTCACGTAGAGGATGGGCCCACAAACCGAGGGCGTAGGGCTTGTGACTAGGTCTCCGTCGCTCCGGTGCCTATAACTTTTGATCCGTAAGGAGTAACGCGGCGCACAACATACCATTGGAAAGCTCTCCAAAGGCTCTACGACGGGGGCACAAACCTGCTCGGCTCTGCCTTTTTTGGAGCCCAAAATGGAATGTATTCATCAGTTTTGGAACACTTTTCTTCTTTTGCGCTATTTTTCTGTCCCGGATCATACGTCGTGAGCCGCGAAAAGTACGACAACCTAATCTATCACATTTCTATTATCGAATCCCACGGCGCCTTAGGCAAGACAACTTCACTTCACGTAGAGGCTAGGCCCGCAAACCGAGGGCGTAGGGCATGTGACCAGGTATCCGTCGCTTCGGTGCCTATAACTTTTGATCCGTAAGGAGTTATGCGGCGCACAACATACCGTTGGGAAGCTCTCCGAGAGCTCTATGACGGGAGCACCCAGCCTGCTCTACTGCGCCTGTTTTTGGAGCCCCAAAATCGAATGTTTTCATCAGTTTTAGGACAGTTTTCTACCTTTTCACTATTTTTTTGTCCCGGATCATACGTCGTGAGCCGCGAAAAGGACGACAACCTAATCCATCACATTTCTATTACCGAATCCCACGGTACCGTGGGCAAGACAACTTTACTTCACGTAGAGGCCGGGCCCGCAAACAGAGGGCATGGGGCTTGTGACCAGGTATCTGTCGCACCGGTGCCTATAACTTTTGATCCGTAAGGAGTTACGCGGTGCATAGCATACCGTTGGAAAGCACTCCAAGAGCTCTACGACGGGGGCAACAAGCCTGGTCGTCTGTGCCTATTTTTGGAGCCCAAAATCGAATGTTCTCATCAATTTCAGGAAACTTTTCTTCTTTTACGCTGTTTAACCGTCCCGGATCGTACGTCGTGAGCCGCAAAAAGGACAAAAACCTAATCCATCACATTTCTATTACCGAGCCCGTAAACAAAGGACGTGGGGCTTGTGACCAGGTATCCGTCACTCCGGTGCCCATAACTTTTGATCCGTAAGGAGTTACGCGGTGCACAACATACCATTCGAAAGTTCTCCGAGAGCTCTACGACAGCAGCAACAAACTTGCTCGGCTGCGCCTATTTTCGAAGCCCAAAATCGAACATTTTCATAAGTTTTGGGACACTTTTATTCTTTTGCGCTGTTTCTCCTTCCTGAATCGTACGTCGTGAGTCGCAAAAATGACGACAACCTAATCTATCACATTTCTATTATCGAATCCCATTGCACCTTGGGCAAGACAACTTCACTTCACGTAGAGGCTGGGCCAGCAAACCGAGGGCGTGGGGATTATGACCACGTATCCGTCGTTCCAGTGCCTATAACTTTTGATCCGTAAGGAGTTACGCGGTGCACAGCATACCGTTGGAAAGCTCTCCGAGAGCTCTACGACGGGGGCAGCAAGGTTGCTCGGCTGTGCCTATTTTCGAAGCTCAAAATCGAACGTTTTTATAAGTTTCGGGACACTTTTCTTTTTTTACGCTATTTTTCCTTCCCGAATCGTACGTCGTGAACCGCGAAACGGACGACAACCTAATCTATCACATTTCTATTATCGAATGGGCAAGACAACTTCGCTTCAAGTTGAGGCTGGGCCAGCAAACCGAGGGCATGGGGATTGTGACCACGTATCAGTCGCTCCGGTGCCTATAACTTTTGATCCGTAAGGAGTTACGCGGTGCACAGCAAACCGTTGAAAAGCTCTCCGAGAGCTCTACGACGGGGGCCGCATGCTTGCTCGGCTACACCTATTTTTGGAGCCCAAAATCAAATGTTTTCATCAGTTTTGGGACACTTTTCTTCTTTTGTGCTGATTTTCCATACTGGATCGTACGTCGTGAGCCGCAAAAAGGACGACAACCTAATCCATCATAATTCTATTACCGAAACCCACGGCACGTAGAGGCTGGGCTCGCAAACAGAGTGCATGGGTCTTGTGACCAGGTATCTGTCGCTCCGGTGCCCATAACTTTTGATCTGTAAGGAGTTACGCGGCGCACAGCATACCGTTGGAAAGCTCTCCGTGAGCTCTACAATGGGGGAACCAAGCCTGGTAGGCTACGCCTTTTTTTAGAGCCCAAAATTGAACATTTTCATTAGTTTCGGGACACTTATCTACTTTTGCGTAGTTTTTTCGTCCCGTACCATACGTCGTGTGCCGCGAAAAGGACGACAACCTAATCTATCACATTTCTATTACCAAATCACATGACACCTTGGACAAGAAAAATTCACTTCACGTCGAGGCTGGGCCCTCAAACCGAGGGCGTGGGTCATGTGACCAAGTATCCGTCGCTCCGGTGCCTATAACTTTTGATCCGTAAGGAGTTACGTGACGCACAGCATACCGTTGGAAAGCTCTCTGAGAGCTCTACGACGTGGGCGCCATGCTTACTCGGCTGCACCTATTTTTAGAGCCCAAAATCGAACGTTTTCATCTGTTTCGGGATACTTTTCTTCTTTTGCGTTATTTTTTCGTCCAGGATCGTACGTCGTGAGCCTTGAAAAGGGCTTCATTCTAATCCATCACATTTCTATTACCGAATCCCATGGCACCTTTGGCAAGACAACTTCACTTCACGTAGAGGCTGTGCGCGCAAACAGAGGGCATGGGGCTTGTGACCAGGTATCATTCGCTCCGGTGCCCATAACTTTTGATCCGTAAGGAGTTACGCGGTGCATAACATACAGTTGGAAAACTGTCCGAGAGCTCTACGATGGGGGCACCAAGCCTGCTCGGCTACGCCTATTTTCAGGGCCCAAAATTGAACGTTTTCAATAGTTTCGGGACACTTATCTTCTTTTACGCAGTTTTTTCGTCCCGGATGGTACGTCGTATTCCGCAAAAAGGACGACAACCTAATCTATCACATTTCTATTACCGATTCACACGACACCTTGGACAAGACAACTTCACTTCACGTAGAGGCTGGGCCCTCAAACCGAGGGCGTGGGTCTTGTGACCAGGTATCCGTATCTCCGGTGCCCATAACTTTTGATCCGTAAGGAGTTATGTGGCACACAGCATTCTGTTGGAAATCTCTCCAAGAGCTCTACGACGAGGGCAGCAAGCTTGCTCGGCTGCGCATATTTTCGAAGCCCAAAATTGAACATTTTCATAAGTTTCGGGACACTTTTCTTCTTTTGCACTATTTTTCTGTACCGGATCGTACGACGTGAGTTACGAAAAGGACGACAACCTAATCTAACACATTCCTATTATAGAATCCCAAGGCACCTTGGGCAAGACAACTTCACGTCACCAAGAGGCTGTGTCACGCCTTAACCCGACCTATAGAGGCTAGACTAGGGTGTGAGCTAATCATTATCGTTATTTTACGTCCTTAATTGTTTCACTATGATTAATGCTTAACGTTAGCCTAGAACTCCAAAAGTTTTTTCGGAAAATCGGCGGCATAACGGTTGTATTTAAGACCTTTTAGTTGACCTAATTTCTAAACGCTTCAATTATTCCAATCATTAATCCAATTCCATTAAGGACTCCTATTTTGTCATCAACTGATATGCCTACTAGTCTATCTTAAAAGTCTCGTTTGGTTAATAACCCTAACATGATAATTATGTCCCGTTTATTTGTCAATTTCCTATCATGCAAGTACCTATTATATTTTAATTTAAAAATGAGCACCTAAGTGAAATTAGATAGAATTAACTTAGTTGATTGTTCATCTAGTGGTTTAAATGCCTACGGTAACTACTAATTAAGAAAACGAAAGCAAACGACCAAATAAAGAGTTTGTCCGGTTATAGATAGTACAATCCAAAAGTAGACCCAAATTACAACGGGGTCAATTACATCAACAAGCAACATAAGAAATAGTCTTCAAGCAACATATCGTTCACAAAATGGCCATAGTCAAGTAAGGCACATAGGACAAGCAATCATTCCAAGGAATCATCATTAGGCACGTCGTCCTCGGGTACCTGTTCCTGGTCTTCTTCACTTGAGATGATAAAAGAGGGTGAGTCCTTATGAACTCAGCGAGGGGGAACGAGAAATAAGTTTTGAAACTTATTTTCCAGTTCAACTTATGAAAACCCTTTTGTAAGCATGACATTATATCACAAGTAAGTACATAATGTAATGTAAAAGTAAAAGAACACCATTACCCGTCTTTCCTCCCCGAGGTCCTCTAAGAACCAAGCGAGAGTACTTATACATATAGTGAAAAGGATACGGTGAGTTTTTGCTCTCAGTTCATTTCCAGTATCAGTTGTTGCGGCCGACTTCAAATCATCCCCTTATCATGCCAAATGGGTGTACTCCGGTTGTACCCCGAAATCCTACGACCCAACTCTCTGAGGAAGTCTAGCCCCCAAGCGAGAGAGGGAATTGGACAATGGTAGTCACGGTTGCACCGACAAGCCCGATGCCGCCCAGTGTGCGTGAACGCTACCACGCCAGAATGAAAGGTTGCAACCTTGTATGCAATGCACATTTATGACATTTAATATATCACATTAAGAGGACAACAAAGTAGGTCGCCTCCGAGCAGTCATAAGATTGCACATTGACAAGTAAACAAGCAAGGCACGATAAGACAAGTAATTTCACTTGAAAAGCATATGGAGTTATATGAACATTAAACGGGAAGCCATGTAACGCACGTAAATCAAGTCATATAACTCATTTCAAAGTTCACGTAGTCAAATAATAAGATTGTTCAACATGTAACGACATCTATGTGGGTTCGGGTGCAAGAAAGGCCTATTTGTCAACATGCAATGATCAAAATCACATTTAGGGCTACAAGGGCAACTACGGGCAGCGTACTAAACATTTAATTAAACACAATATCCAAATGATCAACACTTAGCAAGTTTACCTAGTCACTAGGGTTTCCATTTCGTGCTTACCCGTGCGATTAAGCCTCAAGTCAACTCAAAATCAATCTCAAGCCATGCATCGATTAATTCAAACATCCTCAAGTATTCAAAACAGTCCACACAACATCCCTATGCCACAATCCCAAGAATTTAATTCAACAAGAGAAGTTACAACAATTTTCTAAGCATATCGCTAAGTGAAACCCTCACTGCAATGGGCTGTCTTCTCACAATCATTATGAAAAGCGAAAAATCTCCAATTCTAGTGAACAAGATTTAAAATTAAAACAAAAGAGGTAAACTAAAATCAGAAACAAACCTTGCATCATTTGGAGTTTGGGTTCAATAGTTATAGCCAAAACAGTGAGATTGCACAAAACTGTCCAGATTTGCACACATTTCAATACATGTCATTTTTGAGGTCCTTAGGGTCAGATTTAGCCTTAGTCCATTTCTGACAAAAATCTCCAGAACTGAAAAATATAGTAGCACACCAAATTTCATGGATTTTGGATATCATTTACTAAGTCAAAACTGGTTCGTTCCACAAAGTCAGTAAATCTGCCAAAACCTGCTTCATTTTTCCAGATTTTCCAAATTTGGACACATTTTAATGATTAAGCCATTTTGAGGACATTAGAGTCAAAATTAGCTTTGGCCTATTTCTGGAAAAAATGTTCAGAACTGGCAAAACTAGTTACCTACCAATTTTCACATATTTTCAACATCATTGTCCTAGCCAAAATCATCTCACACCAACAAGACAGAAAGCTGTCACAAACCCGATTTCATCTATCATCACCTTCTAACCCAAAATCTTGCCATGCATGGTTATAAAAGCTTATAAACACACATATATCTCAAGTACAGAAGCAAAGACAAACATTTAAGAGCATGCATGTGGATTTTTGAAAGATTTTCAAGGAGTTTTAGCCCTCACCTCTTGAAGATTTAGCAAATGAGCACAAATGCTCTTCAAAATGCATAAAGGGAGCTTCTTCCTTGCTTCTTGCATGCTTGGGCTGCTATGGCCGAGCTTAGGAGAGATCTTGAGAGCATGCTTGAGGTCTTGGAAGGTCAAGAGGCAGCCATGGTCGAAAATGAGAGAGAAGGAGAGAGAATGAGAGAGTTTGTGAGGAAAGAGAGAGTTTGAGAGAGAAATGATGCTTGTGTGTGTGTGTGTTGGCCTTGAGCCTTTCAAATCTGAATTTTGTGTCATCTTTAGCATTTTTTTGAGTTGAAATGAAGCATGGCATTGAGAGGGTCGAAAATGAGATGCTTGGGTAGGGTGTAGATGAATTTTTTATGCATTGTGCTTAGTGCATGTGTCATAGAATGTCTAGGCTTTAATTTAATTGTGCAAAGTTGATCAAATTGCCTTGTTTTGGCCATGTAATGCAAGGGAGAATCTGAAATTTCAGATTCAAGTTAGTATATTTTGGATTATAATAAGTGTAGGTTTATAATAGTTTATTGGTTAGTTGAGTGTGATAGAATAGTTTATTAGTTAGTGGGTTTTGTAGAGAATTTGAATTAGGAATATAATATTGGTTAGTGGATTGTGTAGGATTATTTTATTGTCTTGTGCTTTGTGTAGGATTCTTTATTGATTAGCGTGCAGGCACGCTTTCCTAGGTCTAGGGTACGCACTACGAGACACGCACATAAATCAATACGGGGCACGAATCATGAGGTAGACACGAACTACGAGGTAAGGCACGTACTTCAAGATAAATGTACGGATTCCAATGCAAATGCACGTAACCCTAGGTGAAAGCACATAAACCAATGCAAGGCACATAATTCAATGCAATGCACGTAAATTGAGGTACGACTCTTAAACCTAGGTTAAGACACGCAAGTCAAGGTCAGGGCACACAAAACAAGGTAACACACGCAATTCGAAGTCAGGGCACGTAAGTCGAGGATTAGGGCACATAATTCTAGGTCAAGGCACGAATGATGAAGCATGCACGAAAACCAAGATATGGCACATAAATTGAGATAACACATGTTATTTGGGGTCGGGCCTTACAGGCTGGGCCCGCAAACCAAGGGCGTGGGGCTTGTGACCACGTATCCGTCGCTCCGGAGCCTATAGGTTTTGATCCGTAAGGAGTTATGTGGTGCACAACATACCGTTGCAAAAGCTCTCCGAGAGCTCTACGATGATAGCAGCAAGCTCGCTCGGCTGTACCTATTTTCGAAGCCCAAAATCGAACATTTTCATCAGTTTCGGGATACTTTTCTTCTTTTACACTGTTTTTCTGTCCCGGATCGTACATCATGAGCTGCGAAAAAGACGACAACCTAATCTATCACATTTCTAATACCGAATCCCACGACACCTTGGGTAAGACAACTTCACTTCACGTAGAGGCTGGGCCTACAAACTCAGGGCATAGGGCTTGTGACCAGGTCTCCGTCGCTCCGGTGCCTATAACTTTTGATCCGTAAGGAGTTACGCGGCGCACTGCATACCGTTGGAAAGCTCTCCAAGAGCTCTACGACAGGGGTACAAACATACTCGGCTGTGCTTTTTTTGGAGCCCAAAATCGAATGTTTTCATCAGTTTTGGGAGACTTTTCTTCTTTTGCGCTGTTTTTCCGTCGTGGATCGTACGTCGTGAGCCGCGAAAAGGACGACAACCAAATCTATCACATTTCTATTATCGAATCCCATTGCACCTTGGGCAAGACAACTTCACTTCACTTAGAGGCTGGGCCAGCAAACCGAGGGCGTGGGGATTGTGACCACGTATCCGTCGCTCCGGTGCCTATAATTTGATCCGTAAGGAGTTACGCAGTGCACAACATACTGTTGGAAAGCTCTCCGAGAGCTCTACGACATGGGCAGCAAGGTTGCTCGGCTGCGCCTGTTTTAGAAGCCCAAAATCGAACGTTTTTATAAGTTTCGGGACACTTTTCTTTTTTTGCGCTGTTTTTCCTTCCCGAATTGTACGTCGTGAGCCGGGAAAAGGACGACAACCTAATCTATCACATTTCTATTATCGAATGGGCAAGACAACTTCACTTCACGTAGAGGCTGGGCCCGCAAACCGAGGGCGTAGGGATTGTGACCACGTATCCGTCGCTCCGGTGCCTATAACTTTTGATCCGTATGGAGTTATGCGGTGCACAGCAAACCATTGGAAAGCTCTCCGAGAGCTCTACGACGCGAGCCGCATGCTTGCTCGGCTGCACCTATTTTTGGAGCCCAAAATCGAATATTTTCATTAGTTTCGGGACACTTTTCTTCTTTTGTACTATTTTTCTGTACTGGAACATACGTCTTGAGCCGCAAAAAGGACGACAACCTAATCCATCACAATTCTATTACCGAAACCCATGGCACCTTGGGCAAGACAACATCACTTCACGTAGAGGCTGGGCTCGCAAACAGAGTGCGTGGGGCTTGTGACCAGGTATCCGTCGCTCCAGTGCCCATAACTTTTGATCCGTAAGGAGTTACGCGGCGCACAGCATACCGTTAGAAAGCTCTCCGTGAGCTCTACGACGGGGGAACCAAGCCTGCTCAGCTACGCCTGTTTTAAGAGACCAAAATTGAACATTTTCATTAGTTTTGGGACACTTATCTGCTTTTTCGCAATTTTTTCGTCCCGTATCGTACGTCGTGTATCGCGAAAAAGACGACAACCTAATCTATCACATTTCTATTACCGAATCACACTGCACCTTGGACAAGAAAAATTCACTTCACGTAGAGGATGGGCCCTCAAACCGAGGGCGTGGGTCATGTGACCAAGTATCCGTCGCTATGGTGCCCATAACTTTTGATCCGTAAGGAGTTACGCGGCGCACAGCATACCGTTGGAAAGCTCTCCGAGAGCTCTACGACATGGGTGCCAAGCTTACTTGGCTGCACCTATTTTCAAAGCCCAAAATCGAACGTTTTCATCTGTTTTGGGACACTTTTCTTCTTTTGCACTGTTTTCCAGTCCCGGATGGTGCGTCGTGGGCCTCGGAAAGGGCAACAAGGTAATCCATCACATTTCTATTACCGAATCCCATGGCACCTTTGGCAAGACAACTTCACTTCACGTAGAGGCTGGGCGCGCAAACAGAGGGCATGGGGCTTGTGACCAGGTATCCGTCGCTCCGGTGCCCATAACTTTTGATCCGTAAGGAGTTACACGGTGCACAACATACAGTTGGAAAACTCTCCGAGAGCTCTACGACGGGGGCACCAAGCCTGCTTTGCTACGCCTATTTTCAGAGCCCAAAATCGAACGTTTTCAATAGTTTCGGGATACTTATCTTCTTTTGCGCATTTTTTTCGTCCCGGATCGTACGTCGTGTGCCGCGAAAAGGACGACAACCTAATCTATCACATTTCTATTACCAAATCACACGACACCTTGGGCAACACAACTTCACGTCACCAACAGGCTGGGCCCGCAAACCAAGGGCGTGGGGCTTGTGACCACGTATCCGTCGCTCCAGTGCCTATAACTTTTGATCCGTAAGGAGTTACGTGGTGCACAGCATACCGTTGGAAAGCTCTCCGAGAGCTCTACAACGGGAGCAGCATGCTCGCTCGACTGTACCTAATTTCGGAGCCCAAAATCGAATGCTTTCATCAGTTTTAGGACATTTTTCTTCTTTTGCACTGTTTTACCATCCCGGATCGTACGTCGTGAGCCGCGAAAAGGACTACAACCTAATCTATCACATTTGTATTACCGAATCACACGGTACCTTGGGAAAGACAACTTCACCTCACATAGAGGCAGGGCTCTCAAACCGAGGCCGTGGGGCATATGACCAAGAATCCGTCGCTCCGATGCTCATAACTTTTGATCCGTAAGGAGTTACGCGGCGCACAACATACCTTTGGAAAGCTCTCCGAGAGCTCTACGACGGGGGCACCAAGCTTGCTGGGCTGCGCCTATTTTCGGAGACCAAAATCGAACATTTTCATCAATTTCGGGATACTTTTCTTCTTTTACGCTGTTTTTCCGTCCTGGATCGTACGTCATGAGCTGCGAAAAGGACGATAACCTAATCTATCACATTTCTATTACCGAATCCCACGACACCTTGGGCAAGACAACTTCACTTCACGTAGAGGATGGGCCCGCAAACCAAGGGCGTGGGGCTTGTGACCAGGTCTCTGTCGCTCCGGTGCCTATAACTTTTGATCCGTAAGGAGTTACGCGGCGTACTACATACCGTTGGAAAGCTCTCCAAGAGCTCTACGACGGGGGTACAAACATGCTCGTATGTACCTTTTTTGGAGCCCAAAATCGAATGTTTTAATCAGTTTCGGGATACTTTTCTTCTTTTGCACTATTTTTCGTCCCGGATTGTACGTCGTGAGCCGCAAAAAGGACGACAACCAAATCTATCACATTTCTATTACCAAATCTCACGACACCTTGGGCAATACAACTTCACTTGACGTCGAGGCCAGGCCAGCAAACCGAGAGCGTAGGGCATGTGACCAGGTATCCGTTGCTCCGGTGCCTATAACTTTTGATCCGTAAGGAGTTACGCGGCGCACAGAATACCGTTGGAAAGCTCTCTGAGAGCTCTACGATGGGGGCACCCAACTTGCTCTGCTGTGCCTATTTTCGGAGCCCAAAATCGAATGTTTTTTTCAATTTCGGGACAGTTTTCTTCTTTTGCGCTATTTTTCCGTCCTGGATCGTACGTCGTGAGCCGCGAAAAGGACGACAACCTAATCCATCACATTTCTATTACTTAATCCCACGGCACCGTGGGCAAGACAACTTCACTTCACGTAGAGGATGGGCCCGCAAACAAAGGACGTAGGACTTGTGACCAGGTATCCGTCGCTCTGGTGCCCATAACTTTTGATCCGTAAGGAGTTACGTGGCGCACAGCATACCGTTGGAAAGCTTTCCGAGAGATCTACTACCGGGGCCGCAAGCCTACTCGGCTGCGCCTATTTTCAGAGTACAAAATCGAACGTTCTCATCAGTTTTGGGATACTTTTCTTCTTTTGCGCTGTTTTTTCGTCTCGTATCGAAAGTCGTGAGCAACGAAAAGGACGACAACCTAATCCATCACATTTTTATTACCGAATCCCATGGTACCTTGGGCAAGACAACTTCACTTCACGTAGAGGCTGTGCCCTCAAACCGAGGGCGTGGGGCTTGTGACCAGGTATCCGTCGCTCTGGTGCCCTTAACTTTTGATCCGTAAGAGTTATGCGGCGTACAACATACCGTTGGAAAGCTCCCCGAGAGCTATACGACGGGGGCACCAAGCTTGCTTGGCTGCACCTATTTTCAGAGCCTAAAATCGAGCATTTCCATTAGTTTCGGGACACTTTTATTCTTTTACGCTATTTTTTCGTCCCGGATCGTACGTCATGAGCCACGAAAAGGACGACAGCCTAATCTATCACATTTCTATTACCGAATTCCACGGCGCCTTGGACAAGACAACTTCACTTCACATAGAGGCTAGGCCCACAAACCGAGGGCGTGGGGCATATGACCAAGTATCCGTCGCTCCGATGCCCATAACTTTTGATCTGTAAGGAGTTATGCGGCGCACAGTATACCATTGGAAAGCACTCCGAGAGCTCTACGACGGCGGCACCGAACCTGCTCGATTGCGCTAGTTTTCAAATCCCAAAATCGAATGTTTTCATCAGTTTTGGGACACTTTTCTTCTTTTGTTTAGTTTTTCCGTCACAGATCGTACGTCTTTAGCTGCGAAAAGGACGACAACCTAATCCATCACATTTCTATTACTGAATCACAAGGCACCTTGGGCAAGACAACTTCACTTCACGTAGAGGCTGGGACTGCAAACAGAGGACGTGGGGCTTGTGAACAGGTATCTGTTGCTCCGGTGCCCATAACTTTTGATTCGTAAGGAGTTACGCGGCGCGCAGCATACCGTAGGAAAGCTCTCTGAGAGCTCTACGACGTGGGCAGCAAGCCTGCTAGGCGGCGCCTATTTTTGAAGCACAAAATCAAGCATTTTCATCAATTTTGAGACACTTTTCTTCTTTTGCACTATTTTTCCATCCCATATCGTATGTTGTGAGCCGCGAAAAGGACGACAACCTATTCCATCACATTTTTATTACCGAATCCCACGGCACCTTGGGCAAGACAACTTCACTTCACGTAGAGGCTGGGCCCTCAAACTGAGGGCATGGGACTTGTGACCAGGTATCTGTCTCTCCAATGCCCATAACTTTTGATCCGTAAGGAGTTACGCGGCGCGCAGCATACCGTAGGAAAGCTCTCTGAGAGCTCTACGACGAGGGCAGCAAGCCTGCTAGGCGGCGCCTATTTTTGAATACAAAATCAAGCATTTTCATCAATTTTGAGACACTTTTCTTCTTTTGCACTATTTTTCCATCCCATATCGTATGTCGTGAGCCGCGAAAAGGACGACAACCTAATCCATCACATTTTTATTATCGAATCCCACGGTACCTTGGGCAAGACAACTTCACTTCACGTAGTGGCTGGGCCCTCAAACCGAGGGCGTGGTATCCATCGCTTTGGTGCCCATAACTTTTGATCCGTAAGGAGTTATGTGGCGCACAACATACCGTTGGAAAGCTCTCCGAGAGCTCTACGACGGGGACACCAAACCTATTTGGCTGCACCTATTTTTCGAGCCCAAAATTGAATGTTCTCATAAGTTTTGGAACACTTTTCTTCTTTTGGGCTGTTTTTCCGTCACAGATCGTACGTCGTGAGCCGAGAAAAGGACGACAACCTAATCCATCACATTTTTATTACGGAATCCCACTGTACAATGGGCAAGACAACTTCACTTCACGTAGAGGCTGGGCCCTTCTCATCTGTTTTGGAACACTTCTCTTCTTTTGCGCTGTTTTTTCATCACAGATCGTACGTCGTGAGCCGAGAAAAGGACGACAATCTAATCCATCACATTTTTATTACGGAATCCCACTGCACCTTGGGCAAGACAACTTCACTTCACGTAGAGGCTGGGCCCTCAAATCGAGGGCGTAGGGTTTGTGACCAGATATCCGTCGCTCCGGTGCCCAAAACTTTTGATCCGTAAGGAGTTACGCGGTGCACAGGCCTATTTGGCTGCACCTATTTTTCGAGCCCAAAATTGAATGTTCTCATCTGTTTTGGAACACTTTTCTTCTTTTGCGCTGTTTTTTCGTCACAGATCGTACGTCGTGAGCCGAGAAAAGGACGACAACCTAATCCATCACATTTTTATTACGGAATCCCACTGCACCTTGGGCAAGAAAACTTCACTTCACGTAGAGGCTGGGCCCTTCTCATCTGTTTTGGAACACTTTTCTTCTTTTGTGCTGTTTTTCCGTCACAGATCGTACGTCGTGAGCCGAGAAAAGGACGACAACCTAATCCATCACATTTTTATTATGGAATCCCACTACACCTTGGGCAAGACAACTTCACTTCACGTAGATTCTGGGCCCTCAAATCGAGGGCGTAGGGTTTGTGACCAGATATCCGTCGCTCCGGTGCCCAAAACTTTTGATCCGTAAGGAGTTACGCGGTGCACAGCATACCGTTGGAAAGCTCTCTGAGAGATCTACGACGGGGGCAGCAAGCCTACTCGGCTGCGCCTGTTTTCGGAGCCCAAAATTGAACATTTTCATTCATTTTTGGACGATTTTCTTCTTTTGCGCTATTTTTTCGTCCCGGATCGTACGTCGTAAGCCGCGAAAAGGATGAGAAACTAATCCATCACATTTCTTTAACCGAATCCGACGGTATCTTGTGGAAGACAACTTTACTTCACGTAGAGGCTGGGCGCATAAACAAAGGACGTGGGGCTTGTAACCAGGTATCCATCCCTCCGGTACCCATAACTTTGGATCCGCAAGGTGTTATGCGACGCATAGCATATAGTTGGAAAACTCTCCGAGAGCTCTACTATGGGGCATCAATCCTGCTCGGCTGCGCCTGTTTTCAGAGCCCAAAATCTAACATTTTCAATAGTTTTGGGACACTTTTCTTCTTTTGCGCTATTTTTCCATTCCGGATCGTATGTCATGAGCCACGAAAAGGATGAAAACCTAATCCATCACATTTGTATTACTGAATCACATGGCACGTTCGGCAAGACAACTTCACTTCAGGTAGAGGCTGGGCTCGCAAACAGAGGGCTTGTGACCAGGTATCCGTCGCTCCGGTGCCCATAACTTTTGATTCGTAAGGAGTTACGTAGCGCACAGCTACCGTTGGAAAGCTTTCCGAGAGCTCTACGACGGGGGTACTAATCCTACTCGGCTGTGCCTATTTTCGGAGCCCAAAATCGAACGTTTTCATAAGTTTTGGGACACTTTTCTTCTTTTGCGCTATTTTTTTGACACAGATCGTACGTCGTGAGCCACTAAAAGACGACAACCTAATCCATCACATTTCTATTACCGAATCACACGGTACCTTGGGCAAGACAACTTCACTTCACGTAGAGGCTGGGCCCGCAAACAGAGGGCGTGGGGCTTATGACCAGGTATCCGTCGCTCCAGTGCCTATAAATTTTGATCCGTAAGGAGTTACGTAGCACGCAGCATACCGTTGGAAAGCACTCCGAGAGCTCTACGACGGGGGTAGCAAGCCTGCTCGCATGTGCTCATTTTCGGAGCCCAAAATCAAACGTTTTCATAAGTTTTGGGACACTTTTATTCTTTTGCGCTGTTTTTTCGTCTCGGATCGTACGTCGTGAGCCGCTAAAAGACGACAACCTAATCATCACATTTCTATTACCGAATCACATGGCACCTTGGGCAAGACAACTTCACTTCATGTAGAGGCTGGGCCCGCAAACAGAGGGCGTGGGGCTTGTGACTAGGTATCCGTCGCTCCGGTGCCCATAACTTTTGATCCGTAAGGAGTTACGCGGCGCACAACATACTATTGGAAAGCTCTCTGAGAGCTCTACCATCGGGGCACCTAGCCTGTTCGGCTGTACCTATTTTGGGGGCCAAAAATCTAACATTTTCATAAGTTTTGGGATACTTTTCTTCTTTTACGCTATTTTTCCGTCCCGGATCGTACGTCGTGAGCAGCGAAAAGGACGGCAACCTAATCAATCACATTTTTATTACTGAATCCCACGACACCTTGGGCAAGACAACTTCACTTCACGTAGAGGCTGGGTCCTCAAACCGAGGGCATGGGGCTTGTGACCAAGTATCCGTCGCTCCTGTGCCCATAACTTTTGATCCGTATGGAGTTACACAGCGCACAGCATACCGTTGGAAAGCTCTCAAAGAGTTCTACGACGGGTGGATCAAGTCTGCTCGGACGCACAGTATACCGTTGGAAAGCTCTCTGAGAGCTCTACGATCGAGGCACCTAGCCTGCTCGGCTGCGCCTATTTTCGGAGAATAAAATTGAACATTTTCAATAATTTTGGGACAATTTCTGTTTTTCGCTATTTTTCGTCCCAGATCGTACGTCTTGAACCGCGAGAAGGACGGCAACCGAATCCATCACATTTTTATTACTGAATCCCCTGGCAACTTTGGCCAGACAACTTCACTTCACGCAGAGGCTGGGCCTGCAAACCAAGGGCGTGGGACTTGTGACCAGGTATCCGTCGCTCCGATGCCGATAACTTTTGATCCTTAAGGAGTTACGCAGTGCACAACATACCGTTGGAAAGTTCTCCGAGGGCTCTACGACGGGGGCACCAAGACTGCCCGGCTGTACCTATTTTCAAAGCTCAAAATCGAATGTTTTCATTAGTTTCGAGATACTTTTCTTCTTTCGCGCTAATTTTTCGTCCCGGATCGTACGTCGTGAGCCGCGAAAATGACTACAACCTAATCCATCACATTGTTATTACCGAATCCCCCGGTACCTTGGGCATGACAACTTCACTTCACGTTGAGGCTGGGCCCGCAAACAGAGGGCGTAGGGCTTGTGACCAGGTATCCGTCGCTCCGGTGCCTATAACTTTTGATCCGTAAGGAGTTACGCGGCGCACAGTAAATCGTTGGAAAGCTCTCTGAGAGCTCTACGATGGGGAAACCTAGACTGCTCGGTTGTGCCTATTTTCGGAGCCCAAAATCGAACATTTTCATAAGTTTTGGGACACTTTTCTTCTTTTACGCTGTTTTTTGTCTTGGATCGTACGTCGTGAGCCGCAAAAAGGACGACAACCTAATCCATCACATTTCTATTACCCAATCACATGGCACCTTGGGCAAGACAACTTTACTTCACGTAGAGGCTAGGCCCGCAAACAGAGGGCGTGGGGCTTGTGACCAAGTATCCGTCGCTCCGGTGCCCATAACTTTTGATCCGTAGGAGTTACGCGGCACACAGCATACCGTTGGAAAGCACTCTCGGAGCTCTACAATGGGGGCACCTAGCCTGCTCGGTTGCGCCTATTTTCAGAGCCCAAAATTGAATATTTTCATAAGTTTTGGGATACTTTTCTTCTTTTGCGTTGTTTTTCCGTCCTGGATCGTACGTCATGAGCCGCAAAAAGGACGACAACCTAATCCATCACATTTCTATTACCCAATCACAAGGCACCTTGGGCATGACAACTTTACTTCACGTAGAGGTTAGGCCCGCAAACAGAGGGCGTGGGGCTTGTGACCAGGTATCCGTCGCTCCGGTACCCATTACTTTTGATCCGTAAGGAGTTACGCGGCGCACAGCATACCATTGGAAAGCTCTCCGAGAGCTCTATGACGGGGGTACTAATCCTGCTCGGTTGCTCCTATTTTCAGAGGCCAAAATCGAATGTTTTCATACATTTTGGGACACTTTTCTTCTTTTGCGCAGTTTTTTCGTCACGGATCGTACGTCGTGAACCACGAAAAGGACGACAACCTAATCCATCACATTTCTATTAATGAATCCCATGGCACCTTTGGAAAGACAACTTCACTCCAAGTAGAGGATAGGCTAGCAAACAGAGGGCGTGGGGCTTGTGACCTGGCATCCGTCGCTCCGGCGCCCATAACTTTTGATCCGCAAGGAGTTACGCGGTGCACAGTATACCATAGGAAAGCTCTGTGAGAGATCTACGATGGGGGCAACAAGCTTGCTCGGCTGCGCCTGTTTTTGGAGCCGAAAATCGAACATTTTCACAAGTTTCAGGACACTTTTCTTCTTTTGCACAGTTTTTCCATCTCGGATCGTACGTCGTGAGCCACGAAAAGGACGACAACCTAATCTATCACGTTTCTATTACAGAATCCCATGGCACCTTTTGCAAGACAACTTCACTTAACGTAAAGGCTGGGCCCGCAAACAGAGGGCGTGGGGCTTGTGACCAGATATCCGTCGCTCCGGTGCCCATAACTTTCGATCCCTAAGAAGTTATGCGGCAGACAGCATACCATTAGAAAGCTCCCCGAGAGCTCTACGACGGGGGCAGCAAGCCTGCTCGGCTGCTCCAGTTTTGGAGCCCAAAATTGAACGTTTTAATAAGTTTTGGTATACTTTTCTTCTTTTGCATTGTTTTTTCGTCCCGGATCGTACGTCATAAGACGCGAAAAGGACGACAACCTAATCCATCACATTTCTATTACCGAATCCCATGGCACCTTGGGCAAGAAAACTTTACTTCACGTAGAGGCTGGGCCTGCAAACAGAGGGCGTTCGGCTTGTGACCAGGTATCTGTCTTTATGGTGCCCATAACTTTTGATTTGTAAGAAGTTACGCGGCACACAGCATACCGTTGAAAAGCACTCTAAGAGCTCTACGATGGAGGCACCTAGCCTGCTCGGCTGCGCCTGTTTTCGGATCCCAAAATTGAACATTTTCATAAGTTTTGGAACACTTTTCTTCTTTTGCACAGTTTTTTCATCCCAGATCGTACGTCATGAGCCACGAAAAAGATGACAACCTAATCCATCACATTTCTATTACCGAATCACACGTCACCTTGGGCAAGATAACTTCAATTCACGTAGAGGCTGGGCCTGCAAATAGAGGGCGTGGGGCTTGTGACCAGGTATCCGTCGCTCCGGTGCCCATAACTTTTGATTTGTAAAGAGTTACGCGAAGCACAGCATATCGTTGGAAAGCTCTCTGAGAGCTCTACGATCGGGGCACCTAGTCTGCTCGGCTGCACCTATTTTCGCAGCCCAATATCAAAAATTTTCATCAATTTCGGGATAGTTTTCCTCTTTTCCGCTATTTTTCCGTCACGGATAGTACATCCTGAGCTGCGAGAAGGACGACAACCTAATCCATCACATTTCCATTACCGAATCACACGGCAACTTTGGCAAGACAACTTCACTTCATGTAGAGGTTGGGCCCGCAAACCAAGGGCGTGGGACTTATGACCAGGTATCCGTCACTCCGGTGCCGATAACTTTTGATCCTTAAGGAGTTACGCGGCGCACAGCATACCGTTGAAAAGCTCTCCAAGGGCTCTATGATGAGGGTACCAAGCCTGCTCGGCTGTGCCTAATTTCAGAGTTCAAAATCGAATGTTTTCATTAGTTTTGGGATACATTTCTTCTTTTGCGCTTTTTTTCCGTCCTGGATCGTATGTCGTGAGCTGCGAAAAGGACTACAACCTAATCCATCATATTTTTATTACTGAATCCCATGGCACCTTGGGTAAGACAACTTCACTTCGCGTAAAGGCTGGGCCCGCAAACAGAGGGCGTGGGGCTTGTGACTAGGTATTCGTGGCTCCGGTGCCTATAACTTTTGATCCGTAAAGAGTTACGCGTTGCACAGCATACCGTTGGAAAGCTCTCCGAGAGCTCTACGACAGGGGCATCAAACCTGCTCGGCTGCGTCTATTTTTGGAGCCCAAAATCGAACGTTTTCATCTGTTTCGGGACACTTGTCTTCTTTTGCGTTGTATTTCCGTCCCGAATCGTACATCGTGAATAGCTAAAAGGATGACAACCTAATCTATCACATTTCTAATACCGAATCACGAGGCATATTGGGCAAGACAACTTCACTTCACGTAGAGTCTGGGCCCGCAAACAGAGGGCGTGGGGCTTGTGACCAGGTATCCGTCGCTCCGGTGCCCATAACTTTTGATCCGTAAGGAGTTACGCGACGCACAGCATACCGTTGGAAAGCTCTCTTAGAGCTCTACGATGGGGGTGCCTAGCCTGCTTTGCTGTGCCTATTTTTGGACAACAAAATCGAACATTATCATAAGTTTTGCGATACTTTTCTTCTTTTACGCTATTTTTCTGTCCCAGATCGTACATCGTGAACCACAAAAATGACGACAACCTAATCCATCACATTTCTATTTTTGAATCACACGGCACCTTGGGCAAGACAACTTTATTTCACGTAGAGGCTAGGCCCGCAAACTGAGGGCGTGGGGCTTGTGACCAGGTATCCGTCGCTCCGGTGCCTATAACTTTTGATCCGAAAGGAGTTATGCGGTGCACATAAAACTGTTGGAAAGCACTCTCAGAGCTCTACGATGGGGGAACCTAGACTGCTCGGTTGTGCTAGTTTTTGGAGCCCAAAATCGAACATTTTCATAAGTTTTAGGACTCTTTTCTTCCTTTACGCTATTTTTCCGTCCCGAATCGTACGTCGTGAGCCGCAAAAAGGGCAACAACCTAATCCATCACATTTCTATTACCCAATCACATGGCACCTTGGGCAAGACAAATTTACTTCGCGTAGAGGCTGGGCCCGCAAACAGAGGGCGTGGGGTTTGTGACCAGGTATCCGTCGCTCCGTGCCCATAACTTTTGATCCGAAAGGAGTTACGCGGCGCACAGCATATCGTTGGAAAGCACTCTGAGAGCTCTACGATATGGGCACCTAGCCTGCTCGGTCGCGCCTATTTTCGGAGACCAAAATCGAACATTTTCATAAGTTTTGGGATACTTTTCTTCTTTTGCACTGTTTTTTCGTCCTGGTTCGTACGTCGTGAGCCACGAAAAAGGACGACAACCTAATCCATCACATTTCTATTAACGAATCACACGGTACCTTGGGCAAGACAACTTCACTTCACGTACAGGCTGCGCCAACAAACAGAGGGTGTGGGGCTTGTGACCAAGTATCCGTCGCTCCGGTGCCCATAACTTTTGATCCATAAGAAGTTACACGGCGCACAGCATACCGTTGGAAAGCTCTCCAAGAGCTCAAAGACGGGGCACTAATCCTGCTTTGCTGCGCCTATTTTCATAGCCCAAAATTGAATGTTTTCATCAGTTTCGGGACACTTTTTCTTCTTTTGCGCAGTGTTTCCGTTCCGGATCGTTCGTCGTGAACCACGAAAAGGACGACAACCTAATCCATCACATTTCTATTACAGAATCCCACGGCACCTTGGGCAAGACAACTTCACCTCACATAGAGGATGGTCCCGCAAACTGTGGGCGTGGGGCTTGCGACCAGGTAAGGAGTTATGTGGTGCACAGCATACCGTTGGAAAGCTCTTTGAGAGCTCTAAGACGGGGGCAACAAGCCTGCTCAGCTGCGCCTGTTTTGGGAGCCCAAAATCGAATATTTTCACAAGTTTCGGGACACTTTTCTTCTTTTGCGCTATTTTCCATCCCCGATCGTACGTCGTGAGCCGTGAAAAGGATAACAACCTAATCTATCACATTTCTATTATAGAATCCCATGGCACCTTTTGCTAGACAAGTTCACTTCACGTAGAGGCTGGGCCCGCAAACAAAGGGCGTGGGGCTTGTGACCAGATATCCGTCGCTCCGGTGCCCATGACTTTTGATCCGCAAGGAGTTACGCGGTGGACAGCATACCGTTGGAAAGCTCTCCGAGAGCTCTACAACGGGGGCACCAAGCCTGCTCGGCTGCTCCAGTTTCGGAGCCCAAAATCAAAAGTTTTCATAAGTTTCGGTATACTTTTCTTCTTTTGTGATGTTTTTTTGTCCCGGATCGTACGTCATGAGCCACGAAAAAGACGACAACCTAATCCATCACATTTCTATTGCCGAATCTCGCGGCACCTTGGGCAAGACAACTTTACTTCACGTACAGGCTGGGCCCACAAACAGAGGGCGTGAGGCTTGTGACCAGGTATCTGTCGCTACGTTGCCCATAACTTTGGATTCGTATGGAGTTATGCGGCACACAGTATACCGTTGGAAAGCTCTCTGAGAGCTCTACAATGGGGGCACCTAGCCTGCTAGGCTGCGCCTATTTTCGGATCCCAAAATTGTACATTTTCATAAGTTTTGGGATACTTTTCTTCTTTTGCGTAGTTTTTCTGTCCCGGATCGTACGTCGGAAGCCGCAAAAAAGATAACAACCTAATCCATCACATTTCTATTACCGAATCACATGACACCTAGGGCAAGACAACTTCACTTCACGTAGAGGCTAGGCTCACAAATAGAGGCCGTCGGCTTGTGACCCGGTATCCGTCGCTCCGGTGCCCATGACTTTTGATCCATAAAGATTTACACGGCGCACAACATACTTTTGAAAAGTACTCTGAGAGCTCTACGATGAGGGCACATAACTTGCTTGGTTGCGCTTGTTTTCGGAGCCCAAAATAAAACATTTTCATAAGTTTTGGGACACTTTTCTTCTTTTGCGCTATTTTTTTGTCCTGGATCGTACGTCGTGAGTCGCGAAAAAGATGATGACCTAATCCATCTCATTTATTTTACTGAATCAGACGGCACCTTGGGCAAGACAACTTCACTTCACGTAGAGGCTAGGCTGGCAAATAGAGGCCGTGGGCTTGTGACTAGGTATCCGTCGCTCCGGTGCCCATAACTTTTGATCCGTAAAGAGTTACACGGTGCACATCATACTGTTGGAAAGCACTCTGAGAGCTCTACGATGGGAGTACCTAGCCTGCTCGGTTGCTCTTGTTTTCGGAGCCCAAAATCGAATATTTTCAGAAGTTTTGGGACACTTTTATTCTTTTGCGCAGTTTTTCCGTACCAGATCGTACGTCATGAGCTGCGAAATGGACGACAACCTAATCTATCACATTTCTTTTACCGAATCACATGGCACCTTGGGCAAAACTACTTCACTTCATGTAGAGGCTGGGCCGGCAAACAAAGGGCATGGGGCTTGTGACCAGGTATTCGTCGCTCCGGTGCCCATAACTTCTGATCCGTAAGGAGTTACACGGCGCACAGCATACCGTTGGAAAGCAATCTGAGAGCTTTACGATGGGGGAACCGAGCTTGCTCGGTTCTACCTATTTTCGGAGCCCAAAATCAAATGTTTTCATTAGTTTCAGGACACTTTTTTTCTTTTGTGCTGTTTTTTCATCCCGGATCGTACGTCGTGAGCCGCGAAAAGGATGACAACCTAATCCATCACATTTCTTTTACCGAATCACATGGCACCTTGGGCAAGAAAACTTCGCTTCATAAAGGGGCTGGGCCCACAAACAGAGGGCGTGGGGCATGTGATCGGGTATCCGTCGCTCCGGTGCCTAAAAGTTTTGACCCATAAGGAGTTACATGGCGCACACATACCGTTGGAAATCTCTCCGAGAGCTCTATGACCGGGGTAGCAAGCCTGCTCGGCTGTGCTTATTTTCGGAGCCCAAAATCAAACGTTTTCATCAGTTTTGGGACACTTTTCTTCTTCTGCGTGTTTTTCCGTCCTGGATCGTACGTCGTAAGCCGCGAAAAAGACAACAACCTAATCCATCACATTTTTATTACCGAATCCCACGACACCTTGGGCAAGACTACTTCACTTCACGTAGAGGCCTGGCCCTCAAACCAAGGGCGTGGGGCTTGTGACCAGGTATCCGTCGCTCCAGTGCCCATAACTTTTCATCCGTAAGGAGTTACACAGCGCACAACATACCGTAGGAAAGCTCTCCGAGAGCTCTACGACAAGGGCATCAAACCTGCTCGGCTGCACCTATTTTCGGAGCCCAAAATCAAACGTATTCATCAATTTTGGGATAGTTTTCTTCTTTTACGCTGTTTTTCCGTTCTGGATCGTATGTCGTGAGCCGCGAAAAGGACGACAACCTAATCTAGCACATTTCTATTACCGAATCACACTGCACCTTGCGCAAGAGAACTTCAATTCACGTAGAGGCTGGGCCCGTAAACAGAGGGCGTGGGGCTTGTGACCAGGTATCCGTCGCTCCGGTGCCCATAACTTTTGATCCTTAAGTAGTTACGCGGCGCACAGCATACCGTTGGAAAGCTCTCTGAGGGCTCTATGACGGGGGCACCAAGCCTGCTAGGCTGTGCCTATTTTCGGAGTTCAAAATTGAATGTTTTCATTAGTTTCAAGATACTTTTCTTCTTTTGCGCTATTTTTTCGTCCCGGATCGTACGTCGTGAGCCTCAAAAAGGACTACAACCTAATCCATCACATTTTTATTACCGAATCCTACGGCACCTTGGGTAAAACAACTTCACTTCGCGTAGAGGCTGGGCCCGCAAACAAAGGGCGTGGGGCTTGTTACCAGGTATCCGTCGTTCCGGTGCCTATAACTTTTGATCCGTAAGGAGTTACGCGGTGCACAGTATACCGTTGGAAAGCTCTCTGAGAGCTCTACGACAGGGGCACCAAGCCTGCTAGGCTGCGTCTATTTTTGGTGCCCAAAATTGAACGTTTTCATCAGTTTTGGGACACTTTTCTTCTTTTGCGATGTATTTCAGTCCCGGATCGTACGTCGTGAATAGGGAAAATGACAACAACCTAATCTATCACATTTCTAATGCCAAATCACAAGGCACATTGGACAAGACAACTTCACTTCACGTAGAGTCTGGGCCCGCAAACAGAGGGCGTGGGGCTTGTGACCAGGTATCCGTCGCTCCAGTGCCCATAACTTTTGATCCGTAAAGAGTTACGCGGTGCACAACATACCGTTGGAAAGCTCTCTGAGAGCTCTACGATGGGGATGCCTAGCCTGCCTTGCTGCGCCTTTTTTCGGAGACCAAAATCGTACATTTTCATAATTTTTGCGACACTTTTCTTCTTTTACGCTGTTTTTCAGTTCCATATCGTACGTTGCGAGCCACGAAAAGGACGACAACCTAATCCATCATATTTCTATTTCCGAATCACACGGCACCTTGGGCAAGACAACTTTATTTCACGTAGAGGCTGGGCCCGCAAACAGAGGGCGTGGGGCTTGTGACCAGGTATCCGTCGCTCCGGTGCCTATAACTTTTGATCTGGAAGGAGTTACGCGGCGCACAGCAAACCGTTGGAAAGCACTCTCAGAGCTCTACGATGGGGGAACCAAGACTGCTCAGTTGTGCTAGTTTTTGGAGCCCAAAATCGAACATTTTCATAAGTTTTGGGACTCTTTTCTTCCTTTATGCTGTTTTTCCATCCTGGATCGTACGTCGTGAGCCGCAAAAAGGGCGACAACCTAATCCATCATATTTCTATTACCCAATCACATGGCACCTTGAGCAAGACAACTTTACTTCGCGTAGAGCCTGGGCCCGCAAACATTGGGCGTGGGGCTTGTGACCAGGTATCCGTCGCTCCGGTGCCCATAACTTTTGATCCTTAAGGAGTTAGGTGGTGCACAGCATACCGTTGGAAAGCTCTCAGAGGGCTCTACGACAGGGGCACCAAGCCTGCTCGGCTGCGCCTATTTTTGGAGTTCAAAATCGAATGTTTTCATTAGTTTCGAGATACTTTTCTTCTTTTGCGCTATTTTTCCATCCCGGATCGTACGTCGTGAGCCGTGAAAAGGACTACAACCTAATCCATCACATTTTTATTACCGAATCCCACTACACCTTGGGTAAAAAAAATTCACTTCGCATAGAGTCTGGGCCCGCAAACAAAGGGCGTGGGGCTTGTGACTAGGTATCCGTCGCTCCAATGCCTATAACTTTTGATCCGTAAGGAGTTACACGGCGCACAGCATACCGTTGGAAAACTCTCGGAGAGCACTACGACGGCGGCACTGAACCTGCTCGACTGCGCTAGTTTTCAAATCCCAAAATCGAATGTTTTCATCAGTTTTGAGACATTTTTCTTCTTTTGTTTAGTTTTTCCGTCACAGATCGTACGTCGTTAGCCGCGAAAAGGACGACAACCTAATCCATCATATTTCTATTACTGAATCACAAGGCACCTTGGGCAAGACAACTTCACTTCACGTAGAGGCTGGGACTGCAAACAGAGGACGTGGGGCTTGTGAACAGGTATCCGTCGCTCCGGTGCCCATAACTTTTGATCCGTAAGGAGTTACGCGGCGCACTGCATACCGCTGGAAAGCTTTCTGAGAGCTCTACGATGGGTTTGGAGCCCAAAATTGAACATTTTCGTAAGTTTTAGGACACTTTCCTTCTTTTACGCTGTTTTTTTGTCCTGGATCGTACGTTGTGAGCTGCGAAAAGGACGATAACCTATTCCATCACATTTTTATTACCGAATCACACGACACCTTGGGCAAGACAACTTCACTTCACATAGAGACTGGGCCCTCAAACCGAGGGCATGGGGCTTGTGACCAGGTATCTGTCGCTCCAATGCCCATAACTTTTGATCCGTAAGGAGTTACGCGGCGCGCAGCATACCGTAGGAAAACTCTCTGAGAGCTCTACGACGTGGGCAGCAAGCCTGCTAGGCGGCGCCTATTTTTGAAGCACAAAATCAAGCATTTTCATCAATTTTGAGACACTTTTCTTCTTTTACACTATTTTTCCATCGCATATCGTATGTCGTGAGCCGCAAAAAGGACGACAACCTAATCCATCACATTTTTATTATCGAATCCCACGGTACCTTGGGCAAGACAACTTCACTTCACGTAGTGGCTGGGCCCTCAAACCGAGGGCGTGGTATCCATCGCTTTGGTGCCCATAACTTTTGATCCGTAAGGAGTTATGTGGCGCACAACATACCGTTGGAAAGCTCTCCGAGAGATCTACGACGGGGGCACCAAACCTATTTGGCTGCACCTATTTTTCGAGCCCAAAATTGAATGTTCTCATCAGTTTTGGAATACTTTTCTTCTTTTGCGCTGTTTTTTCGTCACAGATCGTACGTCGTGAGCCGAGAAAAGGACGACAACCTAATCCATCACATTTTTATTATGGAATCCCACTGCACCTTGGGCAAGACAACTTCACTTCACGTAGAGGCTGGGCCCTTAAATCGAGGGCGTAGGGTTTGTGACCAAATATCCTTCGCTCCGGTGCCCAAAACTTTTGATCTGTAAGGAGTTACGGGGTGCACAGCATACCGTTGGAAAGCTCTTTGAGATCTCTACGACGAGGGCAGCAAGCCTACTCGGCTACACCAGTTTTTGGAGCCCAAAATTGAACATTTTCATTCGTTTTTGGACGCTTTTCTTCTTTTACGCTGTTTTTTCATCCCGGATCGTACGTCGTGAGCCGCAAAAATGATGACAAACTAATCCATCACATTTCTTTAACCGAATCCGACGGTATCTTGGGCAAGACAACTTCACTTCACGTAGAGGCTGGGCGCATAAACAAAGGGCGTGGGGCTTGTGACCAGGTATCCATACCTCCGATACCCATAACTTTGGATCTGCAAGGTGTTATGCGACGCATATCATATAGTTGGAAAACTCTCCGAGAGCTCTACGATGGGGCACCAATCCTGCTCGGCTGCGCCTGTTTTCAGAGCCCAAAATCTAACATTTTCATAGTTTTGGGACACTTTTTTTCTTTTGCGCTGTTTTTCCATCCCGGATCGTATGTCGTGAGCCACGAAAAGGATGAAAACCTAATCCATCACATTTGTATTACTGAATCACATGGCACGTTAGGCAAGACAACTTCACTTCAGGTGGAGGCTGGGCTCGCAAACAGAGGGCTTGTGACCAGGTATCCGTCGCTCCGGTGCCCATAACTTTTGATTCGTAAGGAGTTACGCAGCGCACAGCATACCGTTCGAAAGCTTTCCGAGAGCTCTACGACGGGGGTACTAATCCTACTCGGCTGTGCCTATTTTTGGAGCCCAAAATCGAACATTTTCATAAGTTTTGGGACACTTTTCTTCTTTTGCGCTGTTTTTCTGACACGGATCGTACGTCGTGAGCCGCTAAAAGACGACAACCTAATCCATCACATTTCTATTACCGAATCACACGGTACCTTGGGCAAGACAACTTCACTTCACGTAGAGGTTGGGCCCGCGAACAGAGGGCGTGGGGCTTATGACCAGGTATCCGTCGCTCCAGTGCCTATAAATTTTGGTCTATAAGGAGTTATGCTGCGCACAGCATACCGTTGGAAAGCTCTCCGAGAGCTCTACGACGGGGGTAGCAAGCCTGCTCGCATGTGCTCATTTTCGGAGCCCAAAATCAAACGTTTTCATAAGTTTTGGGACACTTTTATTCTTTTGCGCTGTTTTTCCGTCTCGGATCGTACGTCGTGAGCCGCTAAAAGACGACAACCTAATCATCACATTTCTATTACCGAATCACATGGCACCTTGGGCAAGACAACTTCACTTCACGTAGAGGCTGGGCCCGCAAACAGAGGGCGTGGGGCTTGTGACTAGGTATCCGTCGCTCTGGTGCCCATAACTTTTGATCCGTAAGGAGTTACGCAGCGCACAACATACTATTGGAAAGCTCTCTGAGAGCTCTACCATCGGGGCACCTAGCCTGTTCGGCTATACCTATTTTGGGGGCCAAAAATCTAACATTTTCATAAGTTTTGGGATACTTTTCTTCTTTTACGCTATTTTTCCGTCTCGGATCGTACGTCGTGAGCAGCGAAAAGGACGGCAACCTAATCAATCACATTTTTATTACTGAATCCCACGACACCTTGGGCAAGACAACTTCACTTCACGTAGAGGCTGGGTCCTCAAACCGAGGGCATGGGGCTTGTGACCAAGTATCCGTTGGAAAGCTCTCTGAGAGTTCTACGACGGGTGGATCAAGTCTGCTCGGCTGCACCTATTTTCGGAGCACAAAATCTAACGTTTTCATCAATTGCGGGATAGTTTTCAACTTTTACGCTATTTTTCTGTCCCGGATCGTACGTCGTGAGCCGCGAAAAGGACGATAACCTAATCCATTACATTTCTATTACCGAATCACACAACACCTTGGGCAAGACAACTTCACTTGACGTAGAGGATGGGCCGGCAAACAGAGGGCGTGGGGCTTGTGACTAGGTATCCGTCGCTCCGGCGCCCATAACTTTTGATCCGTAAGGAGTTACGCGACGCACAGTATACCGTTGGAAAGCTCTCTGAGAGCTCTACGATCGAGGTACCTAGCCTGCTTGGCTACGTCTATTTTCGGAGAATAAAATCGAACATTTTCAATAATTTTGGGACAATTTTTCTCTTTTCCGCTATTTTTTCATCCCAGATTGTACGTCCTGAACCGCGAGAAGGACGGCAACCGAATCCATCACATTTTTATTACTGAATCCCCTGGCAACTTTGGCCAGACAACTTCACTTCACGCAGAGGCTGGGCCTGCAAACCAAGGGCGTGGGACTTGTGACCAGGTATCCGTCGCTCTGGTGCCGATAACTTTTGATCCTTAAAGAGTTACGCGGTGCACAGCATACCGTTGGAAAGTTCTCCGAGGGCTCTACGACGGGGGCACCAAGACTGCCCGGCTACACCTGTTTTCAAAGCTCAAAATCGAATGTTTTCATTAGTTTCGGGATACTTTTCTTCTTTCGCGCTAATTTTCTGTCCCAGATTGTACGTCGTGACCCGCGAAAATGACTACAACCTAATCCATCACATTGTTATTACCGAATCCCCCAGCACCAACTTCACGTTGAGGTTGGGCCCACAAACAGAGGGTGTAGGGCTTGTGACCAGGTATCCGTCGCTCCAGTGCCTATAACTTTTGATCCGTAAGGAGTTACGCGGCGCACAGTAAATCGTTGGAAAGCTCTCTGAGAGCTCTACGATGGGAAAACCTAGACTGCTCGGTTGTGCCTGTTTTTGGAGCCCAAAATCGAATATTTTCATAAGTTTTGGGACACTTTTATTCTTTTACGCTGTTTTTTGTCCTGGATCGTACGTCGTGAGCCGCAAAAAGGACGACAACCTAATCCATCACATTTCTATTACCCAATCACATGGCACCTTGGGCAAGACAACTTTACTTCACGTAGAGGCTAGGCCAGCAAACAGAGGGCATGGGGCTTGTGACCAAGTATCCGTCGCTTCGGTGCCCATAACTTTTGATCCGTAGGAGTTACGCGGCACACAGCATACCGTTGGAAAGCACTCTCGGAGCTCTACGATGGGGGCACCTAGCCTGCTCGGTTGCGCCTATTTTCGGAGCCCAAAATTGAATATTTTCATAAGTTTTGGGATACTTTTCTTCTTTTGCGCTGTTTTTTCATCCTGGATCGTACGTCATGAGCCGCAAAAAGGACGACAACCTAATCCATCACATTTCTATTACCCAATCACAAGGCACCTTGGGCATGACAACATTACTTCACGTAGAGGTTAGGCCCGCAAATAGAGGGCGTGGGGCTTGTGACCAGGTATCCGTCGCTCCGGTACCCATTACCTTTGATCCGTAAGGAGTTACGCGGCGCACAGCATACCGTTAGAAAGCTCTCCGAGAGCTCTATGACGGGGGCACTAATCCTGCTCGGTTGCTCCTATTTTCAGAGGCCAAAATCGAATGTTTTCATCAGTTTTGGGACACTTTTCTTCTTTTGCGCAGTTTTTTCGTCACGGATCGTACGTCGTGAGCCTCGAAAAGGACGACAACCTAATCCGTCACATTTCTATTAATGAATCCCATGGCACCTTGGGCAAGACAACTTCATTCCAAGTAGAGGATGGGCTAGCAAACAGAGGGCGTGGGGCTTGTGACCTGGCATCCGTCGCTCCGGTGCCCATAACTTTTGATCTGCAAGGAGTTACGCGGTGCACAGTATACCATAGGAAAGCTCTGTGAGAGATCTACGATGGGGGCAGCAAGCTTGCTCGGCTGCGCCTATTTTTGGAGCCAAAAATCGAACATTTTCACAAGTTTCAGGACACTTTTCTTCTTTTGCGCAGTTTTTCCATCTCGGATCGTACGTCGTGAGCCACGAAAAGGACGACAACCTAATCTATCACATTTCTATTACAGAATCCCATGGCACCTTTTGCAAGACAACTTCACTTAACGTAAAGGCTGGGCCCGCAAACAGAGGGCGTGGGGCTTGTGACCAGATATCCGTCGCTCTGGTGCCCATAACTTTTGATCCCTAAGAAGTTATGCGGCAGACAGCATACCAATAGAAAGCTGCCCGAGAGCTCTACGATGGGGGCAGCAAGCCTGCCCTACTGCTCCAGTTTTGGAGCCCAAAATTGAACGTTTTAATAAGTTTTGGTATACTTTTCTTCTTTTGCATTGTTTTTCCGTCCCGAATCGTACGTCATAAGACGCGAAAAGGACGACAACCTAATCCATCACATTTCTATTACCGAATCCGATGGCACCTTGGGCAAGAAAACTTTACTTCACGTAGAGGCTGGGCCTACAAACAGATGGTGTTCGGCTTGTGACCAGGTATCTGTCTTTATGGTGCCCATAACTTTTGATTTGTAAGAAGTTACGCGGCGCACAACATACCGTTGGAAAGCACTCTAAGAGCTCTACGATGGAGGCACCTAGCCTGCTCGGCTGCGCCTATTTTCGGATCCCAAAATTGAACATTTTCATAAGTTTTGGGACACTTTTCTTCTTTTACGCAGTTTTTTCATCCCATATCGTACGTCGTGAGCCAGGAAAAAGATGACAACCTAATCCATCACATTTCTATTACCGAATCACACGTCACCTTGGGCAAGACAACTTCAATTCACGTAGAGGCTGGGCCTGCAAACAGAGGGCGTGGGGCTTGTGACCAGGTATCCGTCGCTCCGGGGCCAATAACTTTTGATTTGTAAGGAGTTACGCGATGCACAACATATCGTTGGAAAGCTCTCTGAGAGCTCTACGATCAGGGCACCTAGTCTGCTCAGCTGCACCTATTTTCACAGCCCAATATCAAAAATTTTCATCAATTTCGGGATAGTTTTCCTCTTTTCCGCTATTTTTCCGTCACGGATAGTACATCCTGAGCTGCGAGAAGGATGACAACCTAATCCATCACATTTCCATTACCGAATCACACGGCAACTTTGGCAAGACAACTTCACTTCACGTAGAGGCTGGGCCCGCAAACCAAGGGCGTGGGACTTGTGACCAAGTATCCGTCACTCTGGTGCCGATAACTTTTGATCCTTAAGGAGTTACGCGGCCCACAGCATACCGTTGAAAAGCTCTCCGAGGGCTCTACGATGAGGGTACCAAGCCTGCTCGGCTACGCCTAATTTCAGAGTTCAAAATCGAATGTTTTCATTAGTTTCGGGATACATTTCTTCTTTTGCATTTTTTTTCCGTCTCGGATCGTATGTCGTGAGCCGCGAAAAGGAGTACCACCTAATCCATCACATTTTTATTACCGAATCCCATGGCACCTTGGGTAAGACAACTTCACTTCGCGTAATGGCTGGGCCCGCAAACAGAGGGTGTGGGGCTTATGACTAGGTATCCGTGGCTCTGGTGCCTATAACTTTTGATCCGTAAAGAGTTATGTGGTGCACAGCATACCGTTGGAAAGCTCTCCGAGAGCTCTACAACAGGGGCATCAAACCTGCTCGGCTGCGTCTATTTTTGGAGCCCAAAATCGAACGTTTTCATTAGTTTCGGGACACTTGTCTTCTTTTGCGCTGTATTTCCGTCCCGGATCGTACATCGTGAATAGCGAAAAGGATGACAACCTAATCTATCACATTTCTAATACCGAATCACGAGGCACATTGGGCAAGACAACTTCACTTCACGTAGAGTCTAGGCCCGCAAACAGAGGGCGTGGGGCTTGTGACCAGGTATCCGTCGCTCTGGTGCCCATAACTTTTGATCCGTAAGGAGTTACGCGACGCACAGCATACCGTTGGAAAGCTCTCTTAGAGCTCTACGATGGGGGTGCCTAGCCTGCTTTGCTGCGCCTATTTTCGGACAACAAAATCGAACATTATCATAAGTTTTGCGACACTTTTCTTCTTTTACGCTGTTTTTCTGTCCCAGATCGTACATCGTGAGCCACGAAAATGACAACAACCTAATCCATCACATTTCTATTTTCGAATCACACGGCACCTTGGGCAAGACAACTTTATTTCACGTAGAGGCTGGGCCCGCAAACTGAGGGCATGGGGCTTATGACCAGGTATCCGTCGCTCTAGTGCCTATAACTTTTGATCCGGAAGGAGTTACGCGGTGCACAGCAAACCGTTGGAAAGCACTCTCAGAGCCCTACGATGGGGGAACCTAGACTGCTCGGTTGTGCTAGTTTTTGGAGCCCAAAATCGAACATTTTCATAAGTTTTGGGACTCTTTTCTTCCTTTACGCTATTTTTCCGTCCCGGATCATACGTCGTGAGCCGCAAAAAGGGCAACAACCTAATCCATCACATTTCTATTACCCAATCACATGGCACCTTGGGCAACACAAATTTACTTTGCGTATAGGCTGGGCCCGCAAACAGAGGGCGTGGGGTTTGTGACCAGGTATCCGTCGCTCCGTGCCCATAACTTTTGATTCGAAAGGAGTTACGCGGCGCAAAGCAAATCGTTGGAAAGCACTCTGAGAGCTCTACGATATGGGTACCTAGCCTGCTCGGTCGAGCCTATTTTCAGAGCCCAAAATCGAACATTTTCATAAGTTTTGGGATACTTTTCTTCTTTTGCGCTATTTTTTCGTCCTGGTTCGTATGTCGTGAGCCACGAAAAAGGACGACAACCTAATCAATCACATTTCTATTAACGAATCACATGGTACCTTGGGCAAGACAACTTCACTTCACGTACAGGCTGCGCCAACAAACAGAGGGTGTGGGGCTTGTGACCAGGTATCCGTCGCTCCGGTGCCCATAAAGAGTTACACGGCGCACAGCATACCGTTGGAAAGCTCTCCGAGACCTCTAAGACGGGGCACTAATCCTGCTTTGCTGCGCCTATTTTCATAGCCCAAAATTGAATGTTTTCATCAGTTTCGGGACACTTTTCTTCTTTTGCGCAGTGTTTCCGTTCCGGATCGTTCGTCGTGAACTACGAAAAGGACGACAACCTAATCCATCACATTTCTATTACAGAATCCCACGGCACCTTGGGCAAGACAACTTCACTTCACATAGAGGATGGTCCCGCAAACTGTGGGCGTGGGGCTTGCGACCAGGTATCCGTCGCTCCGGTGCCCATAACTTTTGATCCGCAAGGAGTTACGTGGTACACAGCATACCGTTGGAAAGCTCTTTGAGAGCTCTAAGACGGGGGCAACAAGCCTGCTCAGCTGCGCCTGTTTTCGGAGCCCAAAATCGAACATTTTCACAAGTTTTGGGATACTTTTCTTCTTTTGCGCTGTTTTCCATCCCCGATCGTACGTCGTGATCCGTGAAAAGGATGACAACCTAATCTATCACATTTCTATTATAGAATCCCATGGCACCTTTTGCTAGACAAGTTCACTTCACGTAGAGGCTGGGCCCGCAAACAAAGGGCGTGGGGCTTGTGACCAGATATCCGTCGCTCCGGTGCCCATGACTTTTGATCCGCAAGGAGTTACGCGGTGGACAGCATACCGTTGGAAAGCTCTCCGAGAGCTCTACAACGTGGGCACCAAGCCTGCTCGGCTGCTCCAGTTTCGGAGCCCAAAATCAAAAGTTTTCATAAGTTTCGGTATACTTTTCTTCTTTTGTGATGTTTTTTTGTCCCGGATCGTACGTCATGAGCCACGAAAAAGACGACAACCTAATCCATCACATTTCTATTGCCGAATCTCGCGGCACCTTGGGCAAGACAACTTTACTTCACGTACAGGCTGGGCCCACAAACAGAGGGCGTGAGGCTTGTGACTAGGTATCTGTCGCTACGGTGCCCATAACTTTTGATTCGTATGGAGTTACGCGGCACACAGTATACCGTTGGAAAGCTCTCTGAGAGCTCTACAATGGGGGCACCTAGCCTGCTCGGCTGCGCCTATTTTCGGATCCCAAAATTGAACATTTTCATATGTTTTGGGATACTTTTCTTCTTTTGCGCAGTTTTTCTGTCCCGAATCGTATGTCGGGAGCCGCGAAAAAGATAACAACCTAATCCATCACATTTCTATTACCGAATCACATGGCACCTAGGGCAAGACAACTTCACTTCACGTAGAGGCTAGCCTCACAAATAGAGGCCGTCGGCTTGTGACCCGGTATCCGTCGCTCTGGTGCCCATGACTTTTGATCCGTAAAGATTTACACGGCGCACAACATACTTTTGAAAAGTACTCTGAGAGCTCTACGATGAGGGCACATAACTTGCTTGGTTGCGCTTGTTTTTGGAGCCCAAAATCAAACATTTTCATAAGTTTTGGGACACCTTTCTTCTTTTGCGCTATTTTTTTGTCCCGGATCGTACGTCGTGAGCCGCGAAAAAGATGACAACCGAATCCATCACATTTATTTTACCGAATCAGACGGCACCTTGGGCAAGACAACTTCACTTCACGTAGAGGCTAGGCTCGCAAATAGAGGCCGTGGGCTTGTGACCAGGTATTCGTCGCTCCGGTGACCATAACTTTTGATTCGTAAAGTGTTACACGTCGCACATCATACTGTTGGAAAGCACTCTGAGAGCTCTACGATGGGAGCACTTAGCCTGCTCGGTTGCTCTTGTTTTCGGAGCCCAAAATCGAATATTTTCAGAAGTTTTGGGACACTTTTATTCTTTTGTGCAGTTTTTCCGTCCCAGATCGTACGTCGTGAGCTGCGAAATGGACGACAACCTAATCTATCACATTTCTTTTACCGAATCACATGGCACCTTAGGCAAAACAACTTCACTTCACGTAGAGGCTGGGCTGGCAAACAGAGGGCGTGGGGCTTGTGACCAGGTATCCGTCGCTCCGGTGCCCATAACTTCTGATCCGTAAGGAGTTACACGGTGCACAGCATACCGTTGGAAAGCACTCTGAGAGCTTTACGATGGGGGAACCGAGCTTGCTCGGTTCTGCCTATTTTCGGAGCCCAAAATCAAATGTTTTCATTAGTTTCAGGACACTTTTTTTCTTTTGTACTGTTTTTTCATCCCGGATCGTACGTCGTGAGCCGCGAAAAGGATGACAACCTAATCCATCACATTTCTTTTACCGAATCACATGGCACCTTGGGCAAGAAAACTCCGCTTCATAAAGGGGCTGGGCCCGCAAACAGAGGGCGTGGGGCATGTGATCGGGTATCCGTCGCTCCGGTGCCCAAAAGTTTTGATCCGTAAGGAGTTACACGGCGCACAAAATACCGTTGGAAATCTCTCCGAGAGCTCTACGATCAGGGCAGCAAGCCTGCTCGGCTGTGCTTATTTTCGGAGCCCAAAATCAAACGTTTTCATCAGTTTTGGGACACTTTTCTTCTTCTGCGTGTTTTTCCGTCCTGGATCGTACGTCGTAAGCCGTGAAAAAGACAAGAACCTAATCCATCACATTTTTATTACCGAATCCCATGACACCTTGGGCAAGACTACTTCACTTCACGTAGAGGCCTGGCCCTCAAACCAAGGGCGTGGGACTTGTGACCAGGTATCCGTTGCTCCGGTGCCCATAACTTTTCATCCGTAAGGAGTTACACAGCGCACAGCATACCGTAGGAAAGCTCTCCGAGAGCTCTACGACAAGGGCATCAAACCTGCTCGGCTGCACCTATTTTCGGAGCCCAAAATCAAACGTATTCATCAATTTTGGGATAGTTTTCTTCTTTTACGCTATTTTTTCGTTCTGGATCGTACGTCGTGAGCCGCGAAAAGGACGACAACCTAATCCAGCACATTTCTATTACCGAATCACACTGCACCTTGCACAAGACAACTTCAATTCACGTAGAGGATGGGCCCGTAAACAGAGGGCGTGGGGCTTGTGACCAGGTATCCGTCGCTCCGGTTCCCATAACTTTTGATCCTTAAGTAGTTACGCGGCACACAGCATACCGTTGGAAAGCTCTCTGAGGGCTCTATGACGGGGGCACCAAGCTTGCTTGGCTGTGCCTATTTTCGGAGTTCAAAATCGAATGTTTTCATTAGTTTCGGGATACTTTTTTTCTTTTGCGCTATTTTTCCGTCCCGGATCGTACGTCGTGAGCCTCGAAAAGGACTACAACCTAATCCATCACATTTTTATGACCGAATCCTACGGCACCTTGGGTAAAACAACTTCACTTCGCGTAGAGGCTGGGCCCGCAAACAAAGGGCGTGGGGCTTGTGACCAGGTATCCGTCGTTCCGGTGCCTATAACTTTTGATCCGTAAGGAGTTACGCGGCGCACAGTATACCGTTGGAAAGCTCTCTGAGAGCTCTACGACAGGGGCATCAAGCCTGCTAGGCTGCGTCTATTTTTGGTGCCCAAAATTGAACGTTTTCATCAGTTTTGGGACACTTTTCTTTTTTTGCGATGTATTTCAGTCCCGGATCGTACGTCGTGAAAAGCGAAAATGACAACAACCTAATCTATCACATTTCTAATGCCGAATCACAAGGCACATTGGACAAGACAACTTCACTTCACGTAGGGTCTGGGCCCGCAAACAGAGGGCGTGGGGCTTGTGACCAGGTATCCGTCGCTCCAGTGCCCATAACTTTTGATCCGTAAGGAGTTACGCGGTGCACAACATACCGTTGGAAAGCTCTCTGAGAGCTCTACGATGGGGATGCCTAGCCTGTCTTGCTGCGCCTTTTTTCGGAGACCAAAATCGAACATTTTCATAATTTTTGCGACACTTTTCTTCTTTTTCGCTGTTTTTCAGTCACATATCGTACGTTGCGAGCCGCGAAAAGGACTACAACCTAATCCATCGTATTTCTATTTTCGAATCACATGGCACCTTGGGCAAGAAAACTTTATTTCATGTAGAGGCTGGGCCCGCAAACAGAGGGCGTGGGGCTTGTGACTAAGTATTCGTCGCTCCGGTGCCTATAACTTTTGATCCGGAAGGAGTTACGCGGCGCACAGTAAACCGTTGGAAAGCACTCTCAGAACTCTACGATGGGGGAACCTAGACTACTCAGTTGTGCTAGTTTTTGGTGCCCAAAATTGAACATTTTCATAAGTTTTGGGACTCTTTTATTCCTTTATGCTATTTTTCCGTCCTGGATCTTACGTCGTGAGCCGCAAAAAGGGCGACAACCTAATCCATCATATTTCTATTACCCAATCACATGGCACCTTGGGCAAGACAACTTTACTTCGCGTAGAGTCTGGGCCCGCAAACATAGGGTGTGGGGCTTGTAACCAGGTATCCGTCGCTCCGGTGCCCATAACTTTTGATCTTTAAGGAGTTACGCGGTGCACAGCATACCGTTGGAAAGCTCTCCGAGGGCTCTACGACGGGGGCGCCAAGCCTGCTCAGCTGCGCCTATTTTTGGAGTTCAAAATCGAATGTTTTCATTAGTTTCGAGATACTTTTCTTCTTTTGCGCTATTTTTTCGTCCCGGATCGTACGTCGTGAGCCGCGAAAAGGACTACAACCTAATCCATCACATTTTTATTACCGAATCCCACGGCAGCTTGGGTAAAACAACTTCACTTCGCATAGAGTCTGGGCCCGCAAACAAAGGGCGTGGGGCTTGTGACCAGGTATCCGTCGCTCCAGTGCCCATAATTTTTGATCCGTAAGGAGTTACACGGCACACAGCATACCGTTGGAAAACTCTCCGAGAGCTCTACGATTGCGGCACCGAACCTGCTCGACTGTGCTAGTTTTCAAATCCCAAAATCGAATGTTTTCATCAGTTTTGAGACACTTTTCTTCTTTTGTTTAGTTTTTCCGTCACAGATCGTACATCGTTAGCCGCGAAAAGGATGACAACCTAATCCATGACATTTCTATTACTGAATCACAAGGCACCTTGGGCAAGACAACTTCACTTCACGTAGAGGCTGGGACTGTAAACAGAGGACGTGGGGCTTGTGAACAGGTATCCGTCGCTCCGGTGCCCATAACTTTTGATCCGTAAGGAGTTACGCGGCGCACTGCATACCGTTGGAAAGCTTTCTGAGAGCTCTACGATGGGGGCACGTAGCCTACTCGGCTGCCCCTGTTTTTGGAGCCCAAAATTGAACATTTTCATAAGTTTTGGGACACTTTCCTTCTTTTACGCTGTTTTTTTGTACTGGATCATACGTTGTGAGCCGCGAAAAGGACGACAACCTATTCCATCATATTTTTGTTACCGAATCACACGACACCTTGGGCAAGACAACTTCACTTCACGTAGAGGCTGGGCCCTCAAACTGAGGGCATGGGGCTTGTGACCAGGTATCTGTCGCTCCAATGCCCATAACTTTTGATCCGTAAGGAGTTACGCGGCGCACAGCATACCGTAGGAAAGCTCTCTGAGAGTTCTACGACGTGGGCAGCAAGCCTGCTAGGCGGCGCCTATTTTTGAAGCACAAAATCAAGCATTTTCATCAATTTTGAGACACTTTTCTTCTTTTGCACTATTTTTCCATCGCATATCGTATGTCGTGAGCCGCGAAAAGGACGACAACCTAATCCATCACATTTTTATTATCGAATTCCACGGCACCTTGGGCAAGACAACTTCACTTCACGTAGTGGCTGGGCCCTCAAACCGAGGGCGTGGTATCCATCGCTTTGGTGCCCATAACTTTTGATCCGTAAGGAGTTATGTGGCGCACAACATACCATTGGAAAGCTCTCCGAGAGCTCTACGACGGGGGCACCAAACCTATTTGGCTACACCTATTTTTCGAGCCCAAAATTGAATGTTCTCATCAGTTTTGGAACATTTTTCTTCTTTTGCGCTGTTTTTCCGTCACAGATCGTACGTCGTGAGCCGAGAAAAGGACGACAACCTAATCCATCACATTTTTATTACGGAATCCCACTGCACCTTGGGCAAGACAACTTCACTTCACGTAGAGGCTGGGCCCTCAAATCGAGGGCGTAGGGTTTGTGACCAGATATCTGTCGCTCCGGTGCCCAAAACTTTTGATCCGTAAGGAGTTACGCGGTGCACAGCATACTGTTGGAAAGCTCTCTGAGAGCTCTACGACGGGGGCAGCAAGCCTACTCGGCTGCACCTGTTTTCGGAGCCCAAAATTGAACATTTTCATTTGTTTTTGGACGCTTTTCTTCTTTTGCGCTGTTTTTTCGTCCCGGATCGTATGTCGTGAGCCGCGAAAATGATGACAAACTAATCCATCACATTTCTTTAACCGAATCCGACGGTATCTTGGGCAAGACAACTTCACTTCACGTAGAGGCTGGGCGCATAAACAAAGGGCGTGGGGCTTGTGACCAGGTATCCATCCCTCCGGTACCCATAACTTTGGATCCGCAAGGTGTTATGCGACGCTTAACATATAGTTGGAAAACTCTCCGAGAGCTCTACGATGGGGCACCAATCCTGCTCGGCTGCGCCTGTTTTCAGAGCCCAAAATCTAACATTTTCATTAGTTTTGGGACACTTTTCTTCTTTTGCGCTGTTTTTCCATCCCGGATCGTATGTCATGAGCCACGAAAAGGATGAAAACCTAATCCATCACATTTGTATTACTGAATCACATGGCACGTTGGGCAAGACAACTTCACTTCAGGTAGAGGCTGGGCTCGCAAACAGAGGGCTTGTGACCAGGTATTCGTCGCTCCGGTGCCTATAACTTTTGATTCGTAAGGAGTTACGCAGCGCACAGCATACCGGTTGAAAGCTTTCCGAGAGCTCTACGACGGGGGTACTAATCCTACTCGGCTGTGCCTATTTTCGGAGCCCAAAATCGAACATTTTCATAAGTTTTGGGACACTTTTCTTCTTTTGCGCTGTTTTTCCGACACGGATCGTACGTCGTGAGCCGCTAAAAGACGACAACCTAATCCATCACATTTCTATTACCGAATCACACGGTACCTTGGGCAAGACAACTTCACTTCACGTAGAGGCTGGGCCTGCAAACAGAGGGCGTGGGACTTATGACCAGGTATCCGTCGCTCCAGTGCCTATAAATTTTGATACGTAAGGAGTTACGCAGTGCACAGCATACCGTTGGAAAGCTCTACGAGAGCTCTACGACGGGGGTAGCAAGCTTGCTCGCATGTGCTCATTTTCGGAGCCCAAAATCAAACGTTTTAATAAGTTTTGGGACACTTTTATTCTTTTGCGCTATTTTTTCGTCCCGGATCGTACGTCGTGAGCCACTAAAAGACGACAACCTAATCATCACATTTCTATTACCGAATCACATGGCACCTTGGGCAAGACAACTTCACTTCACGTAGAGGCTGGGCCCGCAAACAGAGGGCGTGGGGCTTGTGACTAGGTATCCGTCGCTCTGGTGCCCATAACTTTTGATCCGTAAGGAGTTACGCAGCGCACAACATACTATTGGAAAGCTCTCTGAGAGCTCTACCATCGGGGCACCTAGCCTGTTCGGCTATACCTATTTTGGGGGCCAAAAATCTAACATTTTCATAAGTTTTGGGATACTTTTCTTCTTTTACGCTATTTTTCTGTCCCGGATCGTACGTCGTGAGCAGCGAAAAGGACGGCAACCTAATCAATCACATTTTTATTACTGAATCCCACGATACCTTGGGCAAGACAACTTCACTTCACGTAGAGGCTGGGTCCTCAAACCGAGGGCATGGGGCTTGTGACCAAGTATCCGTCGCTCCTGTGCCCATAACTTTTGATCCGTAAGGAGTTACACAGCGCACAACATACAGTTGGAAAGCTCTCCGAGAGTTCTACTACGGGTGGATCAAGTCTGCTCGGCTGCACATATTTTCGGAGCACAAAATCTAGCATTTTCATCAATTTCCGGATAGTTTTCAACTTTTACGCTATTTTTCTGTCCCGGATCGTACGTCGTGAGCCGCGAAAAGGACGATAACCTAATCCATTACATTTCTATTACCGAATCACACAACACCTTGGGCAAGACAACTTCACTTGACGTAGAGGATGGGCCGGCAAACAGAGGGCGTGGGGCTTGTGACTAGGTATCCGTCGCTCCGGCGCCCATAACTTTTGATCCGTAAGGAGTTACGCGATGCACAATATACCGTTGGAAAGCTCTCTGAGAGCTCTACGATCGAGGTACCTAGCCTGCTTGGCTACGTCTATTTTCAGAGAATAAAATCAAACATTTTCAATAATTTTGGGATATTTTTTCTCTTTTCCGCTATTTTTTCGTCCCAGATCGTACGTCCTGAACCGCGAGAAGGACGGCAACCGAATCCATCACATTTTTATTACTGAATCCCCTGGCAACTTTGGCCAGACAACTTCACTTCACGCAGAGGCTGGGCCTGCAAACCAAGGGCGTGGGACTTGTGACCAGGTATCCGTCGCTCCGGTGCCGATAACTTTTGATCCTTGAGGAGTTACGCGGTGCACAACATACCGTTGGAAAGTTCTCCGAGGGCTCTACGACGGGGGCACCAAGACTGCCCGGCTGCACCTGTTTTCAAAGCTCAAAATCGAATGTTTTCATTAGTTTCGGGATACTTTTCTTCTTTCGCGCTAATTTTTCGTCCCGGATCGTACGTCGTGACCCGCGAAAATGACTACAACCTAATCCATCACATTGTTATTACCAAATCCCCCGGCACCAACTTCACGTTGAGGCTGGGCCCGCAAACAGAGGGCGTAGGGCTTGTGACCAGGTATCCGTAAGGAGTTACGCGGCGCACAGTAAATCGTTGGAAAGCTCTCTGAGAGCACTACGATGGGGAAACCTAGACTGCTCGGTTGTGCCTGTTTCGGAGCCCAAAATCGAACATTTTCATAAGTTTTGGGACACTTTTCTTCTTTTATGCTATTTTTTTGTCCTGGATCGTACGTCGTGAGCCGCAAAAAGGACGACAACCTAATCCATCACATTTCTATTACCCAATCACATGGCACCTTAGGCAAGACAACTTTACTTCACGTAGAGGCTACGCCCGCAAACAGAGGGCGTGGGGCTTGTGACCAAGTATCCGTCGCTCCGGTGCCCATAACTTTTGATCCGTAGGAGTTACGCGGCACACATCATACCGTTGGAAAGCACTCTCGGAGCTCTACGATGGGGGCGCCTAGCCTGCTCGGTTACGCCTATTTTTGGAGCCCAAAATTGAACATTTTCATAAGTTTTGGGATACTTTTCTTCTTTTGCGCTGTGTTTCCGTCCTGGATCGTACGTCATGAGCCGCAAAAAAGACGACAACCTAATCCATCACATTTCTATTACCCAATCACAAGGCACCTTGGGCATGACAACTTTACTTCACGTAGAGGTTAGGCCCACAAACAGAGGGCGTGGGGCTTGTGACCAGGTATCCGTCGCTCCGGTACCCATTACTTTTGATCCGTAAGGAGTTACGCGGCGCACAGTATACCGTTGGAAAGCTCTCGGAGAGCTCTACGACTGGGGCACTAATCCTGCTCGGTTGCTCCTATTTTCAGAGGCCAAAATCGAATGTTTTCATCAGTTTTGGGACACTTTTCTTCTTTTACGCAGTTTTTTCGTCACGGATCGTACGTCGTGAGCCACGAAAAGGACGACAACCTAATCCGTCACATTTCTATTAATGAATCCTATGGCACCTTGGGCAAGACAACTTCACTCCAAGTAGAGGATGGGCTAGCAAACAGAGGGCGTGGGGCTTATGACCTGGCATCCGTCGCTCCGGTGCCCATAATTTTTGATCCGCAAGGAGTTACGTGGTGCACAGTGTACCATAGGAAAGCTCTGTGAGAGATCTACGATGGGGGCAGCAAGCTTGCTCCGCTGCTCCAGTTTTCGGAGCCAAAAATCAAACATTTTCACAAGTTTCAGGACACTTTTCTTCTATTGCGCAGTTTTTCCATCTCGGATCGTACGTCGTGAGCCACGAAAAGGACGACAACCTAATCTATCACATTTCTATTACAGAATCCCATGGCACCTTTTGCAAGACAACTTCACTTAACGTAAAGGCTGGGCTCGCAAACAGAGGGCGTGGGGCTTGTGACCAGATATCCGTCGCTCCGGTGCCCATAACTTTTGATCCCTAAGAAGTTATGCGGCAAACAGCATGCCATTAGAAAGCTCCCCGAGAGCTCTAGGACGGGGGCAGCAAGCCTGCTCGGCTGCTCCAGTTTTGGAGCCCAAAATTGAACGTTTTAATAAGTTTTGGTATAATTTTCTTCTTTTGCACTGTTTTTTCGTCCCGGATCGTACGTCATAAGACGCGAAAAGGACGACAACCTAATCCATCACATTTCTATTACCGAATCCCATGGCACCTTGGGCAAGAAAACTTTACTTCACGTAGAGGCTGGGCCTGCAAACAGAGGGCGTTCGGCTTGTGACCAGGTATCTGTCTTTATGGTGCCCATAACTTTTGATTTGTAAGAAGTTACGTGGCGCATAGCATACCGTTGGAAAGCATTCTAAGAGCTCTACGATGGAGGCACCTAGCCTGCTCGGCTGCGCCTGTTTTCGGATCCCAAAATTGAACATTTTCATAAGTTTTGGGACACTTTTCTTCTTTTTCGCAGTTTTTTCATCCCAGATCGTACGTCGTGAGCCACGAAAAAGACGACAACCTAATCCATCACATTTCTATTACCGAATCACATGTCACCTTGGGCAAGACAACTTCAATTCACGTAGAGGATGGGCCTCCAAACAGAGGGCGTGGGGCTTGTGACCAGGTATCCGTTGCTCCGGTGCCCATAACTTTTGATTTGTAAGGAGTTACGCGATGCACAGGATATCGTTGGAAAGCTCTCCGAGGGCTCTACGATCTGGGCACCTAGTTTGCTCGGCTGCACCTATTTTCACAGCCCAATATCAAAAATTTTCATCAATTTCGGGATAGTTTTCCTCTTTTCCGCTATTTTTCCGTCACGGATAGTACATCCTGAGCTGCGAGAAGGACGACAACCTAATCCATCACATTTCCATTACCGAATCACACGGTAACTTTGGCAAGACAACTTCACTTCACGTAGAGGCTGGGCCCGCAAACCAAGGGCGTGGGACTTGTGACCAGGTATCCGTCACTCCGGTGCCGATAACTTTTGATCCTTAAGGAGTTACGCGGCGCACAGCATACCGTTGAAAAGCTCTCCGAGGGCTCTACGATGAGGGTACCAAGCCTGCTCGGCTGCGCCTAATTTCAGAGTTCAAAATCGAATGTTTTCATTAGTTTCGGGATACATTTCTTCTTTTGCACTTTTTTTCCGTCCCGGATCGTATGTCGTGAGCCGCGAAAAGGACTACAACCTAATCCATCACATTTTTATTACCGAATCCCATGGCACCTTGGGTAAGACAACTTCACTTCGCGTAAAGGCTGGGCCCGCAAACAGAGGGCGTGGGGCTTGTGACCAGGTATCCGTGGCTCCGGTGCCTATAACTTTTGATCCGTAAAGAGTTACGCGGTGCACAGCATACCGTTGGAAAGCTCTCCGAGAGCTCTACGATAGGGGCATCAAACCTACTCGGCTGCGTCTATTTTTGGAGCCCAAAATCGAACGTTTTCATCAATTTCGGGACACTTGTCTTCTTTTGCGCTATATTTCCGTCCTGGATCGTACATCATGAATAGCGAAAAGGATGACAACCTAATCTATCACATTTCTAATACCGAACCACGAGGCACATTGGGCAAGACAACTTCACTTCACGTAGAGTCTGGGCCCGCAAACAGAGGGCGTGGGGCTTGTGACCAGGTATCCGTCGCTCCGGTGCCCATAACTTTTGATCCGTAAGGAGTTACGCGACGTACAGCATACCGTTGGAAAGCTCTCTTAGAGCTCTACGATGGGGGTGCCTAGCCTGCTTTGCTACACCTATTTTCGGACAACAAAATCGAACATTATCATTAGTTTTGCGACACTTTTCTTCTTTTATGCTATTTTTCTGTCCGAGATCGTACATCGTGAGCCACGAAAAGGACGACAACCTAATCCATCACATTTCTATTTTTGAATCACACGGCACCTTGGGCAAGACAACTTTATTTCACGTAGAGGCTGGGCCCGCAAACTGAGGGCGTGGTGCTTGTGACCAGGTATCCATCGCTCCGGTGCCTATAACTTTTGATCCGGAGGGACTTACGCGGTGCAAAGCAAACCGTTGGAAAGCACTCTCAGAGCTCTACGATGGGGGAACCTAGACTGCTCGGTTGTGCTAGTTTTTGGAGCCCAAAATCGAACATTTTCATAAGTTTTGGGACTTTTTTCTTCCTTTACGCTATTTTTCCGTCCCGGATCGTATGTCGTGAGCCGCAAAAAGGGCAACAACCTAATCCATCACATTTCTATTACCCAATCACATGGCACCTTGGGCAAGACAAATTTACTTCGCGTATAGGCTGGGCCCGCAAACAGAGGGCGTGGGGTTTGTGACCAGGTATCCGTCTCTTCGTGCCTATAACTTTTGATCCGAAAGGAGTTACGCAGCGCACAGCATATCGTTGGAAAGCACCCTGAGAGCTCTACGATATGGGCACCTAGCCTGGTCGGTCGCGCCTATTTTCGGAGCCTAAAATCGAACATTTTCATAAGTTTTGGAATACTTTTCTTCTTTTACGCTGTTTTTTCGTCCTGGTTCGTACGTCGTGAGCCACGAAAAAGGACGACAACCTAATCCATCACATTTCTATTAACGAATCACACGGTACCTTGGGCAAGACAACTTCACTTCACGTACAGGCTGCGCCAACAAACAGAGGGTGTGGGGCTTGTGACCAGGTATCCGTCGCTCCGGTGCCCATAACTTTTGATCCATAAGGAGTTACACGGCGCATAGCATACCGTTGGAAAGCTCTCCGAGAGCTCTAAGACGGGGCACTAATACCACTTTGCTGCACCTATTTTCATAGCCCAAAATTGAATATTTTCATCAGTTTCGGGACACTTTTCTTCTTTTGCACAGTGTTTCCGTTCCGGATCGTTCGTCGTGAACCACGAAAAGGACGACAACCTAATCCATCACATTTCTATTACAGAATCCCACGGCACCTTGGGCAAGACAACTTCACTTCACATAGAGGATGGTCCCGCAAACTGTGGGCGTGGGGCTTGCGACCAGGTATCCGTCGCTCCGGTGCCCATAACTTTTGATCCGCAAGGAGTTACGTGGTGCACAGCATACCGTTGGAAAGCTCTTTGAGAGCTCTAAGACTGGGGCAACAAGCCTGCTCAGCTGCGCCTGTTTTCGGAGCCCAAAATCGAACATTTTCACAAGTTTCGGGACACTTTTCTTCTTTTGCACTGTTTTCCATCCCCTATCGTACGTCGTGAGCCGTGAAAAGGATGACAACCTAATCTATCACATTTCTATTATAGAATACCATGGCACCTTTTGCTAGACAAGTTCACTTCACGTAGAGGCTGGGCCCGCAAACAAAGGGTGTGGTGCTTGTGACCAGATATCCGTCGCTCCGGTGCCCATGACTTTTGGTCCGCAAGGAGTTACGCGGCGGACAGCATACCGTTGGAAAGCACTCCGAGAGCTCTACAACGGGGGCACCAAGCCTGCTCGACTGCTCCAGTTTCGGAGCCCAAAATCAAAAGTTTTCATAAGTTTCGGTATACTTTTCTTCTTTTGTGATGTTTTTTTGTCCCGGATCGTACGTCATGATCCACGAAAAAGACGACAACCTAATCCATCACATTTCTATTGCCGAATCTCCCGGCACCTTGGGCAAGACAACATTACTTCACGTACAGGCTGGGCCCACAAACAGAGGGCGTGAGGCTTGTGACCAGGTATCTGTCGCTACGGTGCCCATAACTTTTGATTCGTATGGAGTTACGCGGCACACAGTATACCGTTGGAAAGCTCTCTGAGAGCTCTACAATGGGGGCACCTAGCCTGCTCGGCTGTGCCTGTTTTCGGATCCCAAAATCGAACATTTTCATAAGTTTTGGAATACTTTTCTTCTTTTGCACAGTTTTTCTATCCCGAATCGTACGTCGGGAGCCGCGAAAAAGATAACAACCTAATCCATCACATTTCTATTACCGAATCACATGGCACCTAGGGCAAGACAACTTCACTTCACGTAGAGGCTAGGCTCACAAATAGAGGCCGTGGGCTTGTGACCCAGTATCCGTCGCTCCGGTGCCCATGACTTTTGATCCGTAAAGATTTACACGGTGCATATGTTTTGGGACACTTTTATTCTTTTGCGCAGTTTTTCCGTCCAAGATCGTACGTCGTGACCTGCGAAATGGACGACAACCTAGTCTATCACATTTCTTTTACCGAATCACATGGTACCTTGGGCAAAACAACTTCACTTCACGTAGAGGCTGGGCCGGCAAACAGAGGGCGTGGGGCTTGTGACCAGGTATCCGTCGCTCCGGTGCCCATAACTTCTGATCCGTAAGGAGTTACACGGCGCACAGCATACCGTTGGAAAGCACTCTGAGAGCTTTACGATGGGAGAACCGAGCTTGCTCGGTTCTGCCTATTTTCGGAGCCCAAAATCAAATGTTTTCATTAGTTTCAGGACACTTTTTTTCTTTTGTGCTGTTTTTTCATCCCGGATCGTACGTCGTGAGCCGCGAAAAGGATGACAACCTAATCCATCACATTTCTTTTACCGAATCACATGGCACCTTGGGCAAGAAAACTTCGCTTCATAAAGGGGCTGGGCCCGCAAACAGAGGGTGTGGGACATGTGATCGGATATCCGTCGCTCCGGTGCCCAAAAGTTTTGATCCGTAAGGAGTTACACGGCGCACAGCATACCGTTGGAAATCTCTCCGAGAGCTCTACGACCGGGGCAGCAAGCCTGCTTAGCTGTGCTTATTTTCGGAGCCCAAAATCAAACGTTTTCATCAGTTTTGGGACACTTTTCTTCTTCTGCATGTTTTTCCGTCCTGGATCGTACGTCGTAAGCCGCGAAAAAGACAACAACCTAATCCATCACATTTTTATTACCGAATCCCATGACACCTTGGGCAAGACTACTTCACTTCACATAGAGGCCTGGCCCTCAAACCAAGGGCGTGGGGCTTGTGACCAGGTATCCGTTGCTCCGGTGCCCATAACTTTTCATCCGTAAGGAGTTACACAGCGCACAACATACCGTAGGAAAGCTCTCCGAGAGCTCTACGACAAGGGCATCAAACCTACTAGGCTGCACCTATTTTCGGAGCCCAAAATCAAACGTATTCATCAATTTTGGGATAGTTTTCTTCTTTTACGTTATTTTTTCGTTCTGGATCGTACGTCGTGAGCCGCGAAAAGGACGACAACCTAATCGAGCACATTTCTATTACCGAATCACACTGTACCTTGCGCAAGACAACTTCAATTCACGTAGAGGCTGGGCCCGTAAACAGAGGGCGTGGGGCTTGTGACTAGGTATCCGTCGCTCCGGTGCCCATAACTTTTGAACCTTAAGTAGTTACGCGGCGCACAGCATACCGTTGGAAAGCTCTCTGAGGGCTCTATGACGGGGGCACCAAGCCTGCTAGGCTGTGCCTATTTTCGGAGTTCAAAATCGAATGTTTTCATTAGTTTCGGGATACTTTTCTTCTTTTGCGCTATTTTTCTGTCCCGGATCGTACGTCGTGAGCCTCGAAAAGGAGTACAACCTAATCCATCACATTTTTATTACCGAATCCTACGGCACCTTGGGTAAAACAACTTCACTTCGCGTAGAGGCTGGGCCCGCAAACAAAGGGCGTGGGGCTTGTGACCAGGTATCCGTCGTTCTGGTGCCTATAACTTTTGATCTGTAAGGAGTTACGCGGCGCACAGTATACCGTTGGAAAGCTCTCTGAGAGCTCTACGATAGGGGCACCAAGCCTGCTAGGCTGCGTCTATTTTTGGTGCCCAAAATTGAATGTTTTCATCAGTTTTGGGACACTTTTCTTCTTTTGCAATGTATTTCAGTCCCGGATCGTACGTCGTGAATAGCGAAAATGACAACAACCTAATCTATCACATTTCTAATGCCGAATCACAAGGCACATTGGACAAGACAACTTCACTTCATGTAGAGTCTGGGCCCACAAACAGAGGGCGTGGGGCTTGTGACCAGGTATCCGTCGCTCCAGTGCCCATAACTTTTGATCCGTAAGGACTTACGCGGTGCACAACATACCGTTGGAAAGCTCTCTGAGAGCTCTACGATGGGGATGCCTAGCCTGCCTTGCTGCGCCTTTTTTCGGAGAACAAAATCAAACATTTTCATAATTTTTGCGACACTTTTCTTCTTTTACGCTGTTTTTTAGTCCCATATCGTACGTTGCGAGCCGCGAAAAGGACGACAACCTAATCCATCATATTTCTATTTCCGAATCACACGGCACCTTGGGCAAGACAACTTTATTTCACGTAGAGGCTGGGCCCGCAAACAGAGGGCGTGGGGCTTGTGACCAGGTATCCGTCGCTCCGGTGCCTATAACTTTTGATCCGGAAGGAGTTACGCGGCGCACAGCAAACCGTTGGAAAGCACTCTCAGAACTCTACGATGGGGGAACCTAGACTGCTCAGTTGTGCTAGTTTTTGGAGCCCAAAATCGAGCATTTTCATAAGTTTTGGGACTCTTTTCTTCCTTTATGCTATTTTTCCGTCCTGGATCGTACGTCGTGAGCCGTAAAAAGGGCGACAACCTAATCCAACATATTTCTATTACCCAATCACATGGCACCTTGGGCAAGATAACTTTACTTCGCGTAAAGTCTGGGCCCGCAAACAGAGTGCGTGGGGCTTGTGACCAGGTATCCGTCGCTCCGGTGCCTATAACTTTTGATCCTTAAGGAGTTACGCGGTGCACAGCATACCGTTGGAAAGCTCTCCGAGGGCTCTACGACGGGGGCACCAAGCCTGCTCGGCTGCGCCTATTTTTGGAGTTCAAAATTGAATGTTTTCATTAGTTTCGAGATACTTTTCTTCTTTTGCGCTATTTTTCCGTCCCAGATCGTATGTCGTGAGCCGCGTAAAGGACTACAACCTAATCCATCACATTTTTATTACCGAATCCCATGGCACCTTGGGTAAAACAACTTCACTTCGCATAGAGTCTGGGCCCACAAACAAAGGGCGTGGGGCTTGTGACCAGGTATCCGTCGCTCCAGTACCTATAACTTTTGATCCGTAAGGAGTTACACGGCGCACAACATACCGTTGGAAAACTCTCCGAGAGCTCTACGACATAGGCACCAAGCGTGCCCGGCTGCGTCTATTTTTGGAGCCCAAAATCGAACATTTTCATTAGTTTTGGGATACTTTTCTTCTTTTGCGTTGTATTTCTATCCCAGATCGTACGTCATGAATAGAAAAAAGGACAACAACCTAATCTATCACATTTCTAATGCCGAATCACAAGACACATTGGGCAAGACAACTTCACTTCACGTATAGTCTGGGCCCGCAAACAGAGGGCGTGGGGCTTGTGACCAGGTATCTGTCGCTCCAGTGCCCATAACTTTTGATCCGTAAGGAGTTACGCGGTGCACAACATACCGTTGGATAGCTCTCTTAGAGCTCTACGATGGGGGTGCCTAGCCTGCCTTGCTGCGCCTATTTTTGGAGACCAAAATCTAACATTTTCATAAGTTTTGCGATACTTTTCTTCTTTTACGCTGTTTTTCAATCCCAGATCGTACGTCGCGAGCCACGAAAAGAACGACAACCTAATCCATCACATTTCTGTTTCCGAATCACACGGCACCTTGAGCAAGACAACTTTATTTCATGTAGAGGCTGGGCCCACAAACAGAGGGCGTGGGGCTTGTGACCAGGTATCCGTTGCTCCGGTGCCTATAACTTTTGATCCGGAAGGAGTTACGTGGCGCACAGCAAACTGTTGGAAAGCACTCTCAGAACTCTACGATGGGGGAACCTAGACTGCTCAGTTGTGCTAGTTTTTGGAGCCCAAAATCGAACATTTTCATAAGTTTTGGGACTCTTTTCTTCCTTTACGCTATTTTTTTGTCCCTGATCGTATGTCGTGAGCCGCAAAAAGGACGACAACCTAATCCATCACATTCTTTTTACCTAATCACACGGCACCTTGGGCAAGACAACTTTACTTCGCGTAGAGGCTTGGCCCGCAAACAGAGGGCGTGGGGCTTGTGACCAGGTATCCGTCGCTCCGGTGCCCATAACTTTTGATTCGTAAGGAGTTACGCGGCGCACAACGTATCGTTGGAAAGCACTCTAAGAGCTCTACGATGGGGGTACATAGCCTGCTCGGTCGCGCCTATTTTCAGAGCCCAAAATCGAACATTTTCATATGTTTTGGGATACTTTTCTTCTTTTGCGCTATTTTTTCGTCCTGGATCGTACGTCGTGAGCCGCGAAAAAGGACGACAACCTAATCTATCACATTTCTATTAACAAATCACACGGCACCTTGGGCAAGACAAGTTCACTTCACGTATAGGCTGGGCCAGCAAACAGAGGGCGTGGGGCTTGTGACCAGGTATCCGTCGCTCCGGTGCCCATAACTTTTGATCCGTAAGGAGTTACACGACGCACAGCATACCGTTGGAAAGCTCTCCGAGAGCTCTACGACGGGTGCTCAAATCCTGCTTTGCTGCGCCTATTTTCAGAGCCCAAAATCGAATGTTTTCATCAATTTCGGTACACTTTTCTTCTTTTGCGCAGTTTTTTCATACCGGATAGTTTGTCGTGAGCCACGAAAAGGGCGACAACCTAATCTATCACATTTCTATTATAGAATCCCAAGGCACCTTGGGCAAGACAACTTCACTTCACGTAGAGGATGGGCCCGCAAACTGAGGGCGTGGGGCTTGTGACCAGGTATCCATCGCTCCGGTACCCATAACTTTTGATCCGCAAGGAATTACGCAGTGCACAGCATACCGTTGGAAAGCTCTCTGAGAGCTCTACGATGGGGGCAGCAAGCCTGCTCGTCTGCGCCTATTTTCGGAGCCCAAAATCAAACATTTTCACAAGTTTCAGGACACTTTTCTTCTTTTGCGCAGTTTTTCCATCTCGGATCGTACGTCGTGAGCCGCGAAAAGGACGACAACCTAATCTATCACATTTCTATTACAGAATCCCATGGCACCTTTTGCAAGACAACTTCACTTCACGTAGAGGCTGGGCCTACAAACAGAGGGCGTGTGGCTTATGACCAGATATCCGTCACTCCGGTGCCCATAACTTTTGATCCGCAAGGAGTTACGCGGCGAACAGCATATCGTTGGAAAGCTCTCCAAGAGCTCTACGACTGGGGCAACAAGCCTGCTCGACTGCTCCAGTTTCAGAGTCCAAAATTGAAAGTTTTCATAAGTTTCGGTATACTTTTCTTCTTTTGCACTGTTTTTCCATCTCGGATCGTAAGTCATGAGCCGCGAAAAGGATGACAACCTAATCCATCACATTTCTATTACCGAATCCCACGGCACCTTGGGCAAGACAACTTTACTTCACGTACAGGCTGGGTCGCAAACAGAGGGCGTGGGGCTTGTGACCAGGTATCTGTCGCTACGGTGCCCATAACTTTTTATTCGTATAGAGTTACGCGGCGCACAGCATATCATTGGAACGCTCTCTGAGAGCTCTACGATGGGGGCACCTAGCCTGCTCAGCTGCGCTTGTTTTCGGATCCCAAAATCAAACATTTTCATAAGTTTTGGGACACTTTTCTTCTTTTACGCAGTTTTTTCGTCCCGGATAGTACGTCGTGAGCAGCCAAAAAGACGACAATCTAATCCATCACATTTATATTACCGAATTACATGGCACCTTGGGCAAGACAACTTCACTTCACATAGAGGCTAGGCTCGCAAATAGAGGCCGTGGGTTTGTGACCAGGTATCCGTCGCATTGGTGCCCATAACTTTTGATCCGTAAAGATTTACAAGGCGCACAACATACTGTTGGAAAGCACTCTGAGAGCTCTACGATGGGGGCACCTAGTCTGCTCGTTTGCACTTGTTTTCGGTGCCCAAAATCGAACATTTTCGTAAGTTTTGGGACACTTTTCTACTTTTGCGTTATTTTTTCGTCCCGGATCGTACGTCATGAGCCGTAAAAAGGACGACAACCTAATCCATCACATTTATTTTACCGAATCACATGGCACCTTGGGCAAGACAACTTCACTACACTTAGAGGCTGTGTGAGGCCCGACCCCGAACAATGTGTGTTACCTCGAATTACGTGCCATAGACCAAGAATTATATGACTGACCTTGAATTACGTGCAAGACCTCGATTTGCGTACAATACCTCATTTCGTGTACCTTGACCTAGATTTGCGTGGCCTGACCTAGATTTGCATGGCTTGACCTAGGTTTAAGAATTGTATTAATTTTGTGTGCCTTGCATCGAATTACGTGCATTCATTTAGGGTCGCGTGCATTTACTAGAAAACCATGCATTCGTCTCATAGTTCGTGTCCTATCTCGTAGTGCGTGCCCTAGACCTAGAAAAATGTGCCCTCACACTAATCAAAAAAGCATCTTACACGAAGCACTAGACTATCAAAGAATCCTACAAACTCCACTATCAATATTATAATCCTAAATCAACTCACTAGAAGACAAAAATTCACTAAACACTAAGCATTCCTTATTCTTTATTCCTTATTCTTTTTGCACTTCCAACACCCAATTAAATAATACTCCAATAGATGACAAAAAATCAGAATTTATTTAGCCTTGGCCGACCACTATGTGGTGTCTTCGCATGCATGCTCAATTCAAATTGGTTCTAGAAAAGTTATGACAAAAACACTTATCAAATGCATAAAAAAATTGCTCCAAAACTCCTCAATTCTCCACCTTGCTCGACCAAACACACCTTGCCCATGCTAGCAATTTTAAATTACACCTTGAAGACACAAAAAGGCTGAATCATCAAGCTCAAGGCCGACCAAATGCTTGAAGAAATGCAAAAGCTTCACTCTTTGTCATTCTTTGTCATTTCTTCTTTCTTCCTCTCATCTTCTCTCTCTCCCTCTCATTTTTCTCTCTCTCTCTCGGCCTTGGCTGAGTTTCTCACCTTCCTAGCTCATCTTCATCATCCTATGGTTATTCAAGGCAAGCCCAAGCAAAGGAACTCAACCAAGCTAGCTAGGTTGCAAGAAAACTCACATGCAAGCTCTTGAGTCTTCATTTCGGCCCTAGGTGAGTTACTAAGCTTCCATTTCTTTTCTTCTTGTTCTAACCACATGAATGTACTAAGAGCTTGGTCACTAAGCTAGGAAAAATAGAGAAAACCAAGTTGGAATCTCGGCTAGGCAAAGAAGAAGAAGAAAATTGTGCTTCAACAAGTTTTTGTGAATCTTCTTGTTGATTTGCTAAGGTGAGGGCTAAAACCTTTTAAAAATCCTTCAAAAATCCACATGCATGCTCTTAAATGTATGTATTTGCTTCTGTACTTGAGTTATATGTGTGTTCATAAGCTTCTTCAACCATGCATGGCAAGATTTTGGCTTGAAAGTGATGATAGGTGAAATCGGATTATGTGACAGCTCTCTGACCTGTTGTTTCGAGGTGAGGTTGGCTAGGAAAATGATTTTCAAAATGCATGAAAATTGGTAGGGGACTAGTTTTGGCGGTTTTGAACATATTTTGTAGAAATAGTCCAAAGCTAATTTCGACTCTAAGGTCCTCAAAATGGCAAAGCATTAAAATGTGTCCAAATCTGGAAATCTGGAAAAATGAAGCAGGTTTTGGCAGATGCACTGACTATGTAGAACGAACCAGATTTGAATTATTAAATGATGTCCAAAATACATGACATTTGGTGTGCTGCTATATTTTTCAGTTCTGGACATTTTTTTCAGAAATGTACTAAGGCTAAATCTGACCCTAAGGACCTCAAAAACGACAATTATCGAAATGTGTGCAAATCTGGACAGTTTTGTGCAATCCCACTGTTTTGGTCATAACTATTGATCTCGAACTCCAAATGATGCAAAGTTTGTTTCTGATTTTAGTTCACTTCTTAAGCTTTAATTTGACATCCTATTCACTGGAATTAGAGATTGTTTGCTTGTCTTAATGATTGTGAGAAAACAGCCTATTGCAGTAAGGGTTTCACTTAGTGTTATGCTTAGAAAAATTGTTGTAACTTCTCTTGTTGAATTAAATGCTTGGGATTGTGGCTTTGAGATGTTGTGTGGACTGTTTTGAGTACTTGGGGATGTTGAATTAATTGTTGTATGGCTTGAGGTTGACTTTGAGTTGACTTGTGACTTAATCGCACGGGTAAGCACGAAATGGAAACCCTAGTGACTAGGCGAACTTGCTAAGTGTTGATCCTTGAATATTGAGTGTAATTATATGTTTAGTAGGCTGCCTGTAGTTTCCTTATAGCCCTAAATGTGATTTTGATTTGTCGCATGTTGACAAATAGGCCTTTCTTGCATCCGAACCACGTAGATTGTTGTTGCATGTTGAATAACCTTATTATTTGATTTCGTGGACGTTGAAATGAGTTATATGACCTGATTTACATGAGTTACATGGCTGCCCGTTTAATGTTCATATAACTCCATATGCTTTTCAAGTGAAATTACTTGTCTATTCGTGCCTCGCTTGTTTACTTGTCAATGTGCAATCTTATGACTGTCCGGAGGCAACCTACTTTGTTGTCCTTCTAATGTGTTATATTAAATGTAATAAATGTGCATTGCTTACAAGGTTGCAACCTTTCATTCTAGCATGGTAGAGATCATGCACATCGGGCGGCATCGGGCTTGCCGGTGCACCTGTGACTATCATCGTCCAATTCCCTCTCTCGCTTGGGGGCTAGACTTCCTCGGAGAGTTGGGTCGTAGGATTTCGGGGTACATCCGGAGTACACCCACTTGGCGTGTTAAGGGGATGATTTGAAGTCGGCCGCAACTATTGAGAGCAAAAGCTCACCGTATCCTTTTTCTATATGTATAAGTACTCTCGCTTGTTTCATGAAAAACCTTGGGGAGGAGAGACTGGTAATTGTGTTCCTTTACTCTATATTATTGTTATGTACTTAATTGTATTATATTCATGCTTGCAAAAGGATTTTCATAAGTTGAACCGGAAAATGAGTTTCAAAACCTATTTCTCGTTCCCCCTCGCTGAGTTCATAAGGACTCACCCTCTTTTATCATCTCAGGTGAAGAAGATCAAGAACAGGTACCTGAGGACGATGTGCCTAACGATGATTCCTTGGAGTGATTGTCTGTCCTATGTGCCTTGTGTGATTATGGCTATTTGTGAACTATGCTACTTGAAGACTATTTCTTTTTTTTTATGTTGCTTGATGTGTAATGTAAAAGACCCCCGTTGTAATTTGGGGTCTAATTTTGGTTTGTACTGATATCAACTAGACAGACACTACTATGGTCTTTTGCTATTGTCATTGACTAGTATCTATCGTAGGGTCATGAAGAATCAGATAAGGACTAAGTAAATGAACCTATCCAATCTAAGCAGATACTTATTATCAAGCTAAGATCAACAGGTACTTTTGTAACGAGGATTAATAAACAGATGAGACATAGTATCATACTAGGTTATTAATCAAACGAGACTTCGAGATAACCAATAGGCATTTCAATTGATGGTAAATAGTAATCTTAGTTGGAAATGAAATTGAGATTGGAAAATTCGAGGCGTTTAGAAAATTAGGTCAAACCAAAGAGCCCAATTACAGACGTTATGCTGCCGGTTTCTGGAAAATTTTGGAGTTTAGGCTAAAACATTAAGTCTGAAATCTTCATAAACGGTTAAGTACGAGACATGACTTGAATGTTAGATCACACCCTAGTCTAACCTTTATAGGCTGGGTTGGGGCTAGACATCTTATATTAGAATGGTATCAGAGCTTAGTTTACTAACTAGGCATTAGTCGGGTTCAACTCTCGGACCATGGGTAGAAGTGAAGCCCTAAGGTAATTATGATGTCTTATTTATATGTGTTAATGTGTGCTAATGTGCTTTAATTGCTTTGAGCATTGAATATTATGTGCTTTTGTGAACCAATGTGAACAATATTTTTAGGTGCTCAACATGCCTATGTGATTCAAGTGCACCGTATGCTTAAGTGTTTATTATGTTACAGTGGGTTCTTGTATGCTAGGCTATATACTAGTTGTTAATGTTTCATTATACAATCCTATGCATTAAGATATGGTTGTTCCTATGTGGTATGATTATATAAGTACACATTTGCTTCTCGTGTAACATAATTGTATATATAAACACATGTCATATTTGGGTCTACCTCTTTTAGAATGGTTGGAAGTGTTCTTGGAAATAGAGGAGGACTTCGAAGGATTGAGTTCTGGACCTTCAAACAATGGGAATTGACGGTTGCACAGTACGAAACCCGATTGAATCAACTATCCCAGTATGTTCCTGAAATGGTACAGACTACTGAAAAAAAGATCCAGAGATTTATTCAAGGGCTGAGATCCGAGATTCAAAATAGCTTGGCTCCTTTTCAGTTTCTCACCTATGGTGAAGTTCTTTTAGAGGCAATAAAAGTTGAGAGAGGAAAGAGTCAGGAAGTGGCAGGGTCGAGTCAACCGAGTCAAGTACAGAGCCTGGAGCAGCCACCTGTTGGGAAAGTTTGCCAAGGTGGTTTAGATATTCTTGTATCTCGAGGCCCTTATGGAGGTGTTACTACTACTCTAATCCCTTGTTGTACTCACTGTGCACGTAGAGGTCATCTGGAGATTAACTGTTGGAGGAAAACATGAAGGTGTAACGGTTGCGGTAGTAATCAACATAAGATCAAGGAATGCCCAAAACGACAGAGGGTGCAAGGACAGACTACGAGAGGGAGTACCCAGGGTCAAGGCTAGAATTCGGGGAAGGCAGCTACTAACAGATTACAGTCGTGTACCATAGTCAACCAATTTAGTCATGTCACATCGAGAGGCTCGGTTAAACCCCATCCTGATACATGTAACTGTTGCAACAAGAGGGGGCACACGGAAGCCTAATGTTGGAAGAGGTCTGGTAGATGCAAAGGACGTGGGAATGATCAACATCGCGTCAAGAATTGTCCAAGTGGCAAAGGAATCGTGTCCAGGTTGCAAGCAGTAACCACGGTTGAAGGTAAACTTACCTATTAAACCTATAGGAAAAATATTACTTGACCTCAGTATCATCCGTCCTTTATGTGCATTTCCTTAGAAACAAAGTATTGTCATACAAGTAAAGAGGTTGCTTTATATAACGGAAGTAAACACGAGCAAGATGATTTATAGTAAACCCTTGGACGTAAGGTCAATGAGTCTTGATGCTCATAGCTAATTGAACTTGTAAATGAGGAGAGTAAAATTCCATATAGTTAAGGTAGATATGGATTAGAGTCATGATAACCCAATAGACTATTATTAGACAACCGTATTTAAGTGCACCATTTCACGTCTAGAAATTAGCGGTTGGTAGACTTCGAATCGTGGCTGTTGAATAGAGGGTAAATCTTGTAGTGATAGTTAAATAAGTGGTTAATTACTTTTAAAGTTCTATTAGGTTATGTTGAAAGATGCCTCGTGGTCATAATTCTTATGTTGATACAATCTTGAAGTTATCTCGTGTAAGTATCTTATAAGCTCAATCATTTCGGTACCCATTTATGGTCCTAAGACTGTTGTTGAACGGTTGATAACCTAGTGGAGCATTGATATCACTTACATGGCAATGAACCCAGCTTAGTAACATTAATGTCGAAGAGATATTGGCGGGCATTAAGTGTTCGAATGAATGACTAGGTCGCTAAGTGAGTAGGACCAGTGTCTTCTTAAGCATGACGTAACCTTGGATTGAGGTGAGTGGAATTTACTTGAGGTTGAAACTTTTCACCTTAGGAGTCTTGGTTAAGATTGAAAGAAGTTCTGAAGCCTTGTGACTTGAAAATAGAGATTTGAATAAGGAAATAAATTGTGGATTACGAGTTGGTGAATTTACTTGTAAGAGTCCAACTAGTGCGACATGATCAGTTTACCCATGCAATTTCAATGGCATTTGTTGATGGTACTTAATAAACCTTAGAATTCGAGTTTAATGAATCTCAACGGTCTTTCTCCTTGATTACGAGCGTGGAGGTTAACGAAGCTGGGAAAGGATGTTAGTGAATAGGAGCCTGTAACCGAGAGACTAGTCATTGGAAGATTTACTAATCCAATGTACCTTCAAGATAAGAAATGTGATACTACCGATAGATGACGACTTGAGATGGATTAGTTTGTTTGGTGAGTTCAACCTGAAAATGGGGTCCTATCGTGGAAATAATCCATAACATGTGTATGGATATAGACCTATCATCTTGAAATTAGCGTATGTCACCCTAGGATCATGGAATTATTGTGATATTCCTTTGGAGGTATGAATGCGAGATTGATACAACATGAGTCATGATTTTGGAGTTATAGTTCTATTGTTAGAATACCGATGCAACTTTGATGACTATGTTTGAAGATTCTAACCTTAGCTAATGAACTTGGCCTTAAGATCAAATGAAAGGAATAGAGTCGTTCAAAGGAAAGAACTGTAAATGTAGAGGTCACACCGAACTAAATGATTGGAGAAACATAACGAGCGATCTGGTTGTGGTAAAAGATCACCAAACACGGGATCAACCGGAGTAGGAAGAATAACAAGGGTCAGAATCCGTCTAAATGACTTCAATTGGAAAGAATGAATTTCGGGACGAAATTCTTTTAAGGAGGGGAGGATGTGAGGCCTGACCCCGAATAATGTGTGTTACCTCGAATTGTGTGCCATAGACCAAGAATTATATGACTGACCTTGAATTACGTGTGAGACCTCGATTTGCGTGTGACACCTCGTTTCGTGTGCCCTGACCTAGATTTGTGTGGCTTGACCTAGGTTAAAGAATTGTATTAGTTTTGTGTGCCTTGCATTGAATTACGTGCATTCATTTAGGGTCGCGTGCATTTAATAGAAAAATATGCATTCGTCTTATAGTTCGTGTCCTACCTCGTAGTGCATGCCCTAGACCTAGGAAAACGTGCCCTCACGCTAATCAAGAAAACATCTTACACAAAGCACTAGACTATCAAATAATCCTACAAACTCCACTATCAATATTATAATCCTAAATCAAATCACTAGAAGACAAAAATTCACTAAACACTAAGCATTCCTTATTCTTTATTCCTTATTCTTTTTGCACTTCCAATACCCAATTAAATAATACTCCAATAGATGACAAAAAATAAGAATTTATTTAGCCTTGGCCGACCACTATGTGGTGTCTTTGCATGCATGCTCAATTCAAATTGGTTCTAGACAGGTTATGACAAAAATACTTATCAAATGCATAAAAAAATTGCTCCAAACCTCCTCAATTCTCCACGACCAAAAACACCTTGCCCATGCTAGCAATTTTAAATTACACCTTGAAGACAAAAAAAGGCTGAATCATCAAGCTCAAGGCCGACCAAATGCTTGAAGAAATGCAAAAGCTTCACTCTTTGTCATTCTTTGTCATTTCTTCTTTCTTCTTCTCATCTTCTCTCTCTCCCTCTCATTTTTCTCTCCCTCTCTTGGCCTTGGCTGAGTTTCTCACCTTCCTAGATCATCTTCATCATCCTATGGTTATTCAAGGCAAGCCCAAGCAAAGGAACTCAACCAAGCTAGCAAGGTTGCAGGAAAACTCACATGCAAGCTCTTGAGTCTTCATTTCGGCCCTAGGTGAGTTACTAAGCTTCCATTTCTTTTCTTCTTGTTCTAACCACATGCATGTACTAAGAGCTTGGTCACTAAGCTAGGAAAAATAGAGAAAACCAAGTTGGAATCTCGGCTAGGCAAAGAAGAAGAAGAAAATTGTGCTTCAACAAGTTTTTGTGCATCTTCTTGTTGATTTGCTTAGGTGATGGTTAAAACTTTTTCAAAATCCTTCGATACTCCACATCCATGCTTTTAAATGTATGTCTTCGCTTCTGTACTTTAGTTATATGTGTGTTCATAAGCTTCTTCAAATATGCATGGCAAGATTCTGGCTTGAAAGTGATGATAGGTGAAATCGGATTATGTGACAGGTCTCTGACCTGTTGTTTCGAGGTGACTTTGGCTAGGAAAATAATTTTAAAAATTCATAAAAAAATTGGTAGGGGACTATTTTTGCCCGTTTTGAACATTTTTTGCAGAAATAGGCCAAAGCTAATTTTAAGTCTAACGCCCTCAAAATGGCAAATCATTAAAATGTGTCCAAATCTGGAAATCTGGAAAAATGAAGCAGGTTTTGGCAGATACACTGACCTTGTAGAACGAACCAGATTTTACTCATTAAATGATGTCCAAAATGCATGAAATTTGGTGTACTGCTATATTTTTCAGTTCTGGACATTTTTTTCAGAAATGTACTAAGGCTAAATCTGACCCTAAGGACCTCAAAAACGACAATTATCGAAATGTGTGCAAATCGGGACAATTTTGTGCAATCCCATTGTTTTGATCATAACTATTGATCTCGAACTCCAAATGATGCAAAGTTTGTTTCTGATTTTAGTTCACTTCTTAAGCTTTAATTTTCCATCTTATTAACTGGAATTGAAGATTTTTTGCTTGTCTTAATGATTGTGAGAAAACAGCCTATTTCAGTAAGGGTTTCACATAGTGTTATGCTTAAAAAAATTGTTGTAACTTCTCTTGTTGAATTAAATGCTTGGGATTGTGGCTTTGAGATGTTGTGTGGACTTTTTTGAGTACTTGGGGATGTTGAATTAATTGTTGTATGGCTTGAGGTGGACTTTGAGTTGACTTGGGACTTAATCGCACGGGTAAGCATGAAATGGAAACCCTAGTGACTAGGCGAACTTGCTAAGTGTTGATCCTTTGAATATTGAGTGTAATTATATGTTTAGTAGGCTGCCCGGAGTTGCCTTATAGCCCTAAATGTGATTTTGATTCGTCGCATGTTGACAAATAGGCCTTTCTTGCATCCGAACCACGTAGATTGTTGTTGCATGTTGAATAACCTTATTATTTGATTTCGTGGACGTCGAAATGAGTTATATGACCTGATTTACATGAGTTACATGGCTGCCCGTTTAATGGTCATATAACTCCATATGCTTTTCAAGTGAAATTACTTGTCTATTCGTGCCTCGCTTGTTTACTTGTACTTGTCAATGTGCAATCTTATGACTGTCCGGAGGCAACCTACTTTGTTGTCCTCCTAATGTGTTATATTAAATTTCATAAATGTGCATTGCATACAAGGTTGCAACCTTTCATTCTGGCATAGTAGCGATCACGCATACCGGGAAGCATCGGGCTTGCCGGTGCACCCGTAACTACCACTGTCCAATTCCCTCTCTCGCTTGGGGGCTAGACTTTCTCGGAGAGTTGGGTCATAGGATTTCGGGGTACATCCGGAGTACACCCACTTGGCGTGTTAAGGGGATGATTTGAAGTCGGCCGCAACTACTGAGAGCAAAAGCTCACCGTATCCTTTTTCTATATGTATAAGTACTCTCGCTTGGTTCCTAGAGAACCTCGGGGAGGAAAGACTGGTAATTGTGTTCCTTTACTTTATATTATTGTTATGTACTTAATTGTGTTATATTCATGCTTGCAAAAGGATTTTCATAAGTTGAACCGGAAAATGAGTTTCAAAACCTATTTCTCGTTCCCCCTCGCTGAGTTCATAATGATTCACCCTCTTTTATCATCTCAGGTAAAGAAGATCAAGAACAGGTACCTGAGGACGACGTGCCTAACGATGATTCCTTGGAGTGATTGCTTGTCCTATGTGTCTTGCGTGATTGTGGCTATTTGTGAACTATGCTACTTGAAGACTATTTCTTTTTTTTATGTTGCTTGATGTGTAATGTAAAAGTCCCCCATTGTAATTTGGGGTCTAATTTTGGTTTGTGCTGATATCAACTAGACATACACTACTATGGTCTTTTGCTATTGTCATTGACTAGTATCTATCGTAGGGTCATGAAGTATTAGATAAGGACTAAGTAAATGAACTTATCCAATCTAAGCAGGTACTTATTATCAAGTTAAGATCAACAGGTACTTTTGTAACGAGGATTAATAAACAGATGAGACATAATATCATACTAGGTTATTAATCAAACGAGACTTCGAGATAACCAATAGGCATTTCAATTGATGGTAAATAGTAATCTTAGTTGGAAATGAAATTGAGATTGGAAAATTCGAGGCGTTTAGAAAATTAGGTCAAACCAAATAGCCCAATTACAGCCGTTATGCTGCTGATTTCTGGAAAATTCTGGAGTTTAGGCTAAAACATTAAGTGTGAAATCTTCATAAACGGTTAAGTACGAGACATGACTTGAATGTTAGATCACACCCTAGTCTAACCTTTATAGGCTGGGTTGGGGAGTGACACCTTATATTAGAATGGTATCAGAGCTTAGTTTACTAACTAGGCGTTAGTCGGGTTCAACTCTCGGACCATGGGTAGAAGCGAAGCCCTAAGGTAATTATGATGTCTTATTTATATGTGTTAATGTGTGCTAATGTGCTTTAATTGCTTTGAGCATTGAATATTATGTGCTTTTGTGAACCAATGTGAACAATATTTTTAGGTGCTCAACATGCCTATGTGATTCAAGTGCACCGTATGCTTAAGTGTTTATTATGTTACAGTGGGTTCTTGTATGCTAGGCTATATACTAGTTGTTAATGTTTTATTATACAATCCTATGCATTAAGATATGGTTGTTCCTATGTGGTATGATTATATAAGTACACCTTTGCTTCTCGTGTAACATAATTGTATATATAAACACATGTCATATTTGGGGCTACCTCTTTTAGAATGATTGAAAGAGTTCTTGGAAATAGAGGGGGACTTCGAAGGATTGAGTTCGTGACCTTCAAACAAGGGGATTTGACGGTTGCACAGTACGAAACCGGATTGAATCAACTATCCCAGTATGCTCCTGAAATGGTACAGACTACTGAGAAAAAGATCCAGAAATTTATTCAAGGGCTGAGATCCGAGATTCAAAATAGCTTGGCTCCTTTTCAGTTTCTCACCTATGGTGAAGTTCTTTTAGAGGCAATAAAAGCTGAGAGAGGAAAGAATCAGGAAGTGGCAGGGTCGAGTCAACCGAGTCAAGTACAAAGCCTAGAGCAGCTACCTGTTGGGAAAGTTTGCCAATGTGGTTTAGATATTCTTGTAGCTCGAGGCCCTTATGGAGGTGTTACTACTACTCTAATCCCATGTTGTACTCACTGTGCATGTAGAGGTCATCTGGAGATTAACTGTTGGAGGAAAACAGGAAGGTGTAACAGTTGCGGTAGTAATCAACATAAGGTTAAGGAATGCCCAAAACGACAGAGGGTGCAAGGACAGACCACGAGAGGGAGTACCCAGGGTCAAGGCTAGAATTCGGGAATGGCAGCTACTAACAGATTACAGTCGGGTACCATAGTCAACCAATTTAGTCATGTCACATCGAGAGGCTCGGTTAAACCCCATCCTGATACATGTAACTATTGCAACAAGAGGGGGCACACGGAAGCCCAATGTTGGAAAAGGTCTGGTAGATGCAAAGGATGTGGGAGTGATCAACATCGCGTCAAGAATTGTCCAAAGTGGCAAAAGAATCGTGTCCAGGTTGCAAGCAGTAACCATGGTTAAAGGTAAACTTACCTATTAAACCTATAGGAAAAATATTACTTGACCTCAGCATCATCTGTTCTTTATGTGCATTTCCTTAGAAACAAAGTATTGTCATACAGGTAAAGAGGTTGCTTTATATAATGAAAGTAAACACGAGCAAGATGATTTATAGTAAACCATTGGACGTAAGGTCAATGAGTCTTGATGCTCATAGCTAATTGAATATGTAAATGAGGAGAGTAAAATTCTATATAGTTAAGGTAGATATCGATTAGAGTCATGATAACCCAAGAGACTGTTATTAGACAACAGTATTTAAGTGCACCATTTCACGTCTAGAAATTAGCGGTTGGTAGACTTCGAATCGTGGCTGTTGAATAGAGGGTAAATCTTGTAGTGATAGTTAAATAAGTGGTTAATTACTTTTAAAGTTCTATTAGGTTATGTTGAAAGATGCCTCGTGGTCATAATTCTTATGTTGATACAACCTTGAAGTTATCTCGTGTAAGTATCTTATGAGCTCGATCATTTCGGTACCCATTTATAGTCCTAAGACTGTTGTTGAACGGTTGATAACCTAGTGGAGCATTGATATCACTTACATGGCAATGAACCCAGCTTAGTAACATTAATGTCGAAGAGATATTGGCGGGCATTAAGTGTTCGAAGGAATGACTAGGTCGCTAAGTGAGTAGGACCATTGTCTTCTTAAGTATGACGTAACCTTGGATTGAAGTGAGTGGAATTTACTTGAGGTTGAAACTCTTCACCTTAGGAGTCTTGGTTAAGATTGAAAGAAGTTCTGAAGCCTTATGACTTGAAAATAGAGATTTGAATAAGGAAATAAATTGTGATTACAAGTTGATGAATTTACTTGTAAGAGTTGAACTAGTGCGACATGATCAGTTTATCCATGCAATTTCAATGGCATTTGTTGATGGTACTTAATAAACCTTAGAATTCGAGTTTAATGAATCTCAACGGTCTTTTTCCTTGATTACGAGTGTGGAGGTTAATGAAGCTGGGAAAGGATGTTAGTGAATAGGAGCCTGTAACCGAGAGACTAGTCATTGGAAGATTTACTAATCCAATGTACCTTCAAGATAAGAAATGTGATACTACCGATAGATGACGACTTGAGATGGATTAGTTTGTTTGGTGAGTTCAACCTGAAAATGGGGTCGTATCGTGGAAATAGTCCATAACATGTGTATGTCCTACGTGCTTACAATTGTGAAGCTAGTAGATAGGATATTTAAATCGGATATAGACCTATCATCTTGAAATTAGCGTATGTCACCCTAGGATCATGGAATTATTGTGATATTCCTTTGGAGGTATGAATGCGAGATTGATACAACATGAGTCATGATTTTGGAGTTATAGTTCTATTGTTAGAATACCGATGCAACTTTGATGACTATGTTTGAAGATTCTACCCTTAGTTAATGAACTTGGCCTTAAGATCAAATAAAAGGAATAGAGTCGTTCAAAGGAAAGAACTGTAAATGTAGAGGTCACACCGAACTAAATGATTGGAGAAACATAACGAGTGATCTGGTTGTGGTAAAAGATCACCAAACACGGGACGAACCAGAGTAGGAAGAATAACAAGGGTCAGAATCCGTCTAAATGACCTTAATAGGCAAGAATGAATTTCGGGACGAAATTCTTTTAAGGAGGGGAGGATGTGAGGCCCGACTCCGAATAATGTGTGTTACCTCGAATTGCGTGCCATAAACCAAGAATTATATGACTAACCTTGAATTACGTGCGAGATCTTGATTTAGGTGCGATACCTCATTTCGTGTGCCCTGACCTAGATTTGCGTGGCTTGATCTAGGTTTAAGAATTGTATTTGTTTTGTGTGCCTTGCATTGAATTACGTGCATTCATTTAGCGTCGCATGCATTTACTAGAAAAACGTGCATTCGTCTCATAGTTCATGTCCTACCTAGTAGTGCGTGCCATAGACCTAGCAAAACGTGCCCTCACACTAATCAAGAAAGCATCTTACACAAAGTACTAGACTATCAAATAATCCTACAAACTCCACTATCAATATTATAATCCTAAATCAACTCACTAGAAGACAAAAATTCACTAAGCACTAAGCATTCCTTATTCTTTATTCCTTATTCTTTTTGCACTTCCAACACCCAATTAAATAATACTCCAATAGATGACAAAAAATCAGAATTTATTTAGCCTTGGCCGACCACTATGTGGTGTCTTTGCATGCATGCTCAATTCAAATTGGTTCTAGACAAGTTATGACAAAAACACTTATCAAATGCATAAAAAAAATTGCTCCAAACCTCCTCAATTCTCCACCTTGCTCGACCAAACACACCTTGCCCATGCTAGCAATTTTAAATTACACCTTGAAGACACAAAAAGGCTGAATCATCAAGCTCAAGGCCGACCAAATGCTTGAAGAAATGCAAAAGCTTCACTTTTTGTCATTCTTTGTCATTTCTTCTTTCTTCCTCTCATCTTCTCTCTCTCCCTCTCATTTCTCTCTCTCTCTCTTGGCCTTGGCTGAGTTTCTCACCTTCCTAGCTCATCTTCATCATCCTATGGTTATTCAAGGCAAGCCCAAGCAAAGGAACTCAACCAAGCTAGCTAGGTTGCAAGAAAACTCACATGCAAGCTCTTGAGTCTTCATTTCGGCCCTAGGTGAGTTACTAAGCTTCCATTTCTTTTCTTCTTGTTCTAACCACATGAATGTACTAAGAGCTTGGTCACTAAGCTAGGAAAAATAGAGAAAACCAAGTTGGAATCTCGGCTAGGCAAAGAAGAAGAAGATAATTGTGCTTCAACAAGTTTTTGTGCATCTTCTTGTTGATTTGCTAAGGTGAGGGCTAAAACCTTTTGAAAATCCTTCAAAAATCCACATGCATGCTCTTAAATGTTTGTCTTTGCTTCTGTACTTGAGTTATATGTGTGTTCATAAGCTTCTTCAACCATGCATGGCAAGATTTTGGCTTCAAAGTGATGATAGGTGAAATCGGATTACGTGACAACTCTCTGACCAGTTGTTTCGAGGTGAGTTTGGCTAGGCAAATGATGTTAAAAATGCATGAAAATTGGTAGGAGACTATTTTTGCCAGTTTTGAACATTTTTCGCAGAAATAGGACAAAGCTAATTTCGAGTCTAAGGTCCTCAAAATGGCAAATCATTAAAATGTATTCAAATCTGGAAATCTAGAAAAATGAAGCAGGTTTTGGCAGATGCACTGACCTTGTAGAACGAACCAGATTTGACTTAATCAAGCAGGTGTGCTGCTATATTTTTCAGTTATGGACATTTTTGTCAGAAATGGACTAAGGCTAAATCTGACCCTAAGGACCTCAAAAACGACAATTATCGAAATGTATGCAAATCTGGACAGTTTTGTGCAATCCCACTGTTTTGGTCATAACTATTGATCTCGAACTCCAAATGATGTAAAGTTTGTTTCTGATTTTAGTTCACTTCTTAAGCTTTAATTTGACATCTTATTCACTGGAATTGGAGATTGTTTGCTTGTCTTAATGATTGTGAGAATACAGCCTATTGCAGTAAGGGTTTCACTTAGTGTTATGCTTAGGAAAATTGTTGTAACTTCTCTTGTTGAATTAAATGCTTGGGATTGTGGCTTTGAGATGTTGTGTGGACTGTTTTGAGTACTTGGGGATGTTGAATTAATTGTTGTATGGCTTGAGGTTGACTTTGAGTTGACTTGGGACTTAATCGCACGGGTAAGCACGAAATGGAAACCCTAGTGACTAGGCAAACTTGCTAAGTGTTGATCCTTTGAATATTGAGTGTAATTATGTGTTTAGTAGGCTGCCCGTAGTTGCCTTATAGCCCTAAATGTGATTTTGATTCGTCGCATGTTGACAAATAGGCCTTTCTTGCATCCGAACCACGTAGATTGTTGTTGCATGTTGAATAACCTTATTATTTGATTTCGTGGACGTTGAAATGAGTTATATGACCTGATTTACGTCAGTTACATGGCTGCCCGTTTAATGTTCATATAACTCATATGCTTTTCAAGTGAAATTACTTGTCTATTCGTGCCTCGCTTGTTTACTTGTCAATGTGCAATCTTATGACTGTCCGGAAGCAACCTACTTTGTTGTCCTCCTAATGTGTTATATTAAATGTCATAAATGTGCATTGCATACAAGGTTGCAACCTTTCATTCTGGCATGGTAGCGATCACGCACACCGGGCGGCATCGGGCTTGCCGGTGCACCCGTGACTACCATCATCCAATTCCCTCTCTCGCTTGGGGGCTAGACTTCCTCGGAGAGTTGGGTCGTAGGATTTCGAGGTACATCCGAAGTACACCCACTTGGCGTGTTAAGGGGATGATTTGAAGTCGGCCGCAACTACTGAGAGCAAAAGCTCACCGTATCTTTTTTCTATATGTATAAGTACTCTCGCTTGGTTCCTGGAGAACCTCGGGGAGGAAAGACAGGTAATTGTGTTCCTTTACTTTATATTATTGTTATGTACGTAATTGTATTATATTCATGCTTGCAAAAGGATTTTCATAAGTTGAACCGAAAAATGAGTTTCAAAACCTATTTCTCGTTCCCTCTCGCTGAGTTCATAAGGACTCACCCTCTTTTATCATCTCAGGTGAAGAAGATCAAGAACAGGTACCTGAGGACGATGTGCCTAACGATGATTCCTTGGACTGATTGCCTGTCCTATGTGCCTTGCGTGATTATGGCTATTTGTGAACTATGCTACTTGAAGACTATTTCTTTTTTTTATGTTGCTTGATGTGTAATGTAAAAGACCCCTGTTGTAATTTGGGTCTAATTTTGGTTTGTACTGATATCAACTAGACAGACACTACTATGGTCTTTTGCTATTGTCATTGACTAGTATCTATTGTAGGGTCATGAAGTATCAGATAAGGACTAAGTAAATGAACCTATCCAATCTAAGCAGGTACTTATTATCAAGCTAAGATCAACAGGTGCTTTTGTAACGAGGATTAATAAACAAACGAGACATAGTATCATACTAGGTTATTAATCAAACGAGACTTCGAGATAACCAATAGGCATTTCAATTGATGGTAAATAGTAATCTTAGTTGGAAATAAAATTGAGATTGGAAAATTCGAGGCGTTTAGAAAATTAGGTCAAACCAAAGGTCCCAATTACAGTTGTTATGCTGTCGGTTTCTGGAAAATTTTGGAGTTTAGGCTAAAACATTAAGTGTGAAATCTTCATAAACGGTTAAGTACGAGACATGACTTGAATGTTAGATCACACCCTAGTCTAACCTTTATAGGCCGGGTTGGGGCGTGACAGGCTGGGCCCGCAAATAGAGGGCGTGGGGCTTGTGACCAGGTATCCGTCGCTCTGGTGTCCATAACTTTTGATCCGTAAGGAGTTACGCAGTGCACAGCATACCGTTGGAAAACACTCTGAGAGCTCTACGATGGGGGAACTGAGCTTGCTTGATTGCGTCTAATTTCGGTGCCCAAAATCAAACGTTTTCATCAGCTTCAGGACATTTTTCTTCTTTTGCGCTATTTTTTCGTCCAGGATCATACGTCGTGAGCCGCGAAAAGGACGACAACCTAATCCATCACATTTCTATTTCTGAATCACATGGCACCTTGGGCAACACAACTTCACTTCATGTAGGGGCTGGGCCCGCAAACAGAGGGCGTGGGGGCTTGTGACCAGGTATTCGTTGCTCCGGTGCCCAAAAGTTTTGATCCGTAAGGAGTTACGCGGCGCACAGCATACCGTTGAAAATCTCTCCGAGAGCTCTACGACTGGGGTAGCAAGCCTGCTCAGCTGCGCTTATTTTCGGAGGCCAAAATCAAACGTTTTCATCAGTTTTGGGACACTTTTCTTCTTTTGCGCTGTTTTTCCGTCCCGGATCGTACGTCGTGAGCCTCGAAAAAGACGACAACCTAATTCATCACATTTTTATTACCGAATCCCAAGCACCTTGGGCAAGACAACTTCACTTCATGTAGAGGCTGGGCCCTCAAATCGAGGGCATGGGGCTTGTGACCAGGTATCCGTCGCTCCGGTGCCCATAACTTTTGATCTGTAAAGAGTTATACAGCGCACAACATACTGTTGGAAAGCTCTCCGAGAGCTCTACGATCGGGGCTTCAAGCCTGCTTGGCTGCACCTATTTTCGGAGCCTAAAATCCAACGTATTCATCAATTTCTGGACAGTTTTCTTCTTTTACGCTATTTTTCCGTCCCGGATCGTAGGTCGTGAGCCGCAAAAAGGACGACAACGTAATCCATCACATTTCTATTACCGAATCACACAGCACTTTGGGCAAGACAACTTCACTTCACATAGAGGCTGGGCCTGCAAATAGAGGGCGTGGGGCTTGTGACCAGGCATCCGTCGCTCCGGCGCCCATAACTTTTGATTTGTAAAGAGTTACACGGTGCACAGCATATCGTTGGAAAGCTCTCTGAGAGCTCTACGATCGGGGCACCTGGCCTGTTCGGGTGCACCAATTTTTGGAGCCCAAAATCGCCCATTTTCATCAATTTCGAGACAGTTTTCCTCTTTTCCGCTATTTTTTCATCCCGGATCGTACGTTCTGAGCCGCGAGAAGGACTGTGAAGCCCGACCTCGATTTGCATGCGATACCTCATTTCGTGTGCCCTGACCTAGATTTACGTGCCTTGACTTAGGTTTAAGAGTCGTGTTTCATTTTGTGTGTCTTTCATTGAATTACGTGCATTCTTTTAGGGTTGCGTGCATTTACTTGGAAAACGGGCATTCATCTCGTAGTTCATGCATTATCTTGTAATACGTGCCCTAAACCTAGAAAAGCGTGCCCACACGCTAATCAAGAAAGCATCTTACACGAAACACTAGATCATTAATTAATCCTACAAACTCCACTAACTAATATTAAAATGCTAATTCAACTCACTAGAAGACGAATTGGCACCAAAAGCTAAACATTCCTATTCTTTATTCTTCATTCTTTTTGCATGTTCTAAGTACACTCAATTAAATAATGCTCAAAACATGACAAAAATTCAGAAATTGCGCAAGCTTGGCCGACCATGTGAAGAACTTTGTGCATGCTTTGCAATTTAAAATCACCTTAGACAAACTATGACAAGCTCATGACACAAAACATTAAAAAAAAAATGACTTAAAACCCTACCCAAGGCACCACAATCTCGGCCCACTCAATCACCCATGCTAAGTTGATTCAAAATAAGCTCTTGAAGACACAAATTCTGAAATTTGCAATCCCATAGCCGACACATGCATTCAAAGCATCAAAACTCTTCAAAGCTTTTAATTTCTTTTCCTCATTCGCTCACTCTCTCATTTCCTCTCTCTCTCTCTCGGCTTTGGCTGCAACCATAGACTTCCTAGCTTAAGCTCATCATCCTAAGATTCATCAAGACATACAAGACACTAGGAAGCTCGACCAAGCAAGCTAGAAGCAAAGAAACATGCATACAAGCTCATAGAACACTCATTCGGCCCTTAGGTATGTTGATAGCTTCTATTTCATTTCCTTTTTGTTCTAACCACATGCACATACTAAGGACATGGTAACTTAGCTAGGAATTAAGGAAATAAAGCAATATCCCTCGGCCAAACAAGGAAAGAACACCATTTGTGCATCTCCAAGAGTTTTGAGCATCCTTTGTTGATAAAGTTGCTAAGGTGAGGGTTAATCCTTTTTAAAAGCTTTCTAAATCCACATGCATGCCTTCATATGTCTATTTTTACCTCTGTAATTGTGGTATGTGTGTGCACATGAGCTTTTGTAACCATGCATGGCAAAATATTTGGCTAGAATTTGAAGATAGGTGAAATCGCGTAAATGGCAGTTTTCTGACTTGTTGGAGCGAAGTGAATTTGACCAGGTAAATGATGTTGAAAATATGTGAAAATTGGTAGGTGACTAGTTTTGCCAGTTCTGAGAATTTTTCATAGAAATAGGCCAAGGCCAGTTTTGACTCTAAGATCTCCAAAATGGCAAAATATCGAAAGGTATCCAAATTTAGAAAATCTGGGAAAATGAAGTATGTTTTTGGCAGTTCACTGTCCTTGTAGAACGAACTAGTTTTGACTTAGTACATGATATCCAAAATGCATGAAATTTTTTAGGTCACTGGATTTTTCATTTCTGGACATTTTTGTCAGAAATAGACTAAGCCTAAATCTGACCCTAAGGTCCTCAAAAAAGACAAGTATTGAAATGTGTACAAATCTGGACAGTTTTGCGTAGTATCACGGTTTTGGCTATAACTCTTGAATCCGAACTCCAAATGATGCGAGGTTTGTTTCTGGATTTATTTCACTTAATAAGATTTAATTTGACATTTTATTCACTGGAATTGGAGATTGTTTGCTTGGCTAAATGATCATGGGAAAACAGACCATTGCAGTGAGGTTTTCATCTAGTGATATGCTTTGAAAATTATTGTAACTTCTCTTGTTGTATTAAATGCTTGGGATTGTGGCACTTGGATGTTGTGTGGACTGTTTTGGATGATTGAGGGTGTTTTAATTAATCGATGCATGGCTTGAGTTTAATTACGTGACAACTTGTGGCTTAATAGCACGGGTAAGCATGAATGGAAACCCTAGTGACTATGAAAACGCGCTAAGTGTTGATCCTATGGTTATCGTGTCTAATTATGTAATTAGGGGGCTATCCGTAGTTGCACTTATAGCCCTAAATGTGATTCCGATGATTACATGTTGACAAATAGACCTTTCCTGCACCCGGTCCCACGTAGATGTCGTTGCATGTTGTATGACCTTATTATTTGATTGTGTGAACCCCGAAATGAATTATGTGACTTGATTCACATGTGTTACATGGCTGTCCGTTTAATATTCATGAAACTCCATGTGCCTTACAAGTGAAATTACCTGTCATAGCATGCCTTGTGTGTTTACCTGTCAACGTGCAATCTTATAACTGCTCGGAGGCAACCTACTTTGTTGTCCTCCTAATGTGATATGTCAAATGTTATAAATGTGCATTCCATACAAGATTGCAACCTTTCATTGTGGCATAGTAGCGTTTCACGCACGCCGGGCAGCATCGAGCTTGCCGGTGCTACTGTGGCTACCATGGTCCAATTTCCTCTCTCGCTTGGCATTCCACCCTCGGAGAGTTAGGTCGTAGGTTTTCGGGGTACATCCGGAGTACACCCAAATGGGAGTGATAAGTGGATTATTGAAGTCGGCCGCAACAAATCGTATCGAAATCGATATTGAGAGCAAATGCTCACCGTATCCTTGAAATGATTGGTAATTGTATCTATTGCTCAACTTGATTCTTATACTTTGTGTATCTTATTACTTGTAATATGTGACATGTTTTCAAAAGGGGTTTTTCATAAGTTAACCGGAAAAAGAGTTTCAAAACGTATTTCTCGTTCCCCCTCGCTGAGTTCATAAGGACTCACACTCTTTTATCATCTCAGGTGAAGAAGACAAGGAACAAGTACCCGAGGACAACGAGCTTATTGATGACTCCTTGGAGTGATTGCTTGCCCTACGTGCCTTACTTGACTATAGCCATTTTGTGAACGATATGTTGCTTGAAGACTATTTCTTATGTTGCTTGTTGTTGTATTGTAAATGACCCCCGTTGTAATTTGGGGTCTAATTTTGGCTTGTACTGATCATAACTAGGTACACACTCTTCTGGTCATTTTGCTATCGCTACTTTAGTTTAATATCTATCACATACTTATGAAGTACTAGATAAGAGCTAAGTAAAATGAATTTATCCAATCTTAAGTAGGTACTCATTGTTAAGCTAAGATCAACAGTTATCGGTGTAACTGGATTGACAAATAAACGAGATATAGTGTCATGCTAGGTTATTAGTCAAACGAGGCTTCGAGATAATTAGTAGGCACCCCGATTGGTGATAAATAGTAATCTTAGTTGGAAATGAATTTAAGATTGAAAGTTTTGAGGCGTTTAGAGAATTAGGTCAAACTAAAGAGCCCAATTACAGCCGTTATGTTGTCGGTTTTTCGGAGATTTTGTGGAGTTTAGGCTAAACGTCAAGTGTTAAACCTTCATGAACGATTAAATATGTGAAATGACTTGAATGTTTAGATCACACCCTAGTCTAACCTCTATAGGTCGGGTTGCGGCGTGACAAGGACGAAAACCTAATCCATCACATTTCTATTACTGAATCCCACGGCAACTTTGGCAAGACAACTTCACTTCACGTAGAGACTAGGCCCGCAAACCAAGGGTGTGGGACTTGTGACCAGGTATCCGTCGCTCCGGTGCCGATAACTTTTGATCCTTAAGGAGTTACGCGGCGCACAGCATACCGTTGGAAAGCTCTCCGAGGGCTCTACGACGCAGGCACCAAGCTTGCTCGGCTGCGCCTGTTTTCGGAATTCAAAATTGAATGTTTTCATTAGTTTCGGGATACTTTTCTTATTCTACTATTTTTCCGTCTCGGATCGTACGTCGTGAGACGCGAAAAGGACTACAACCTAATCCATCACATTTTTATAACCGAATCCCACGGCACCTTGGGCAAGACAACTTCACTTCATGTAGAGGCTGGGCCCGTAAACAGAGGGCGTGGGGCTTGTGACCAGGTATCCGTCGCTCCGGAGCCTATAACTTTTGATCCGTAAGGAGTTACGCGGCGCACAACATATCATTGGAAAGCTCTCCGAGAGCTCTACGATAGGGGCACCAAGCCTGCTCGGTTACGTCTATTTTTAGAGCCCAAAATTGAATGTTTTCATCAGTTTCGGGATACTTTTATTCTTTTGCGCTGTATTTCCATCCCGGATCGTACGTTGTGAATCGCGAAAAGGACAACAACCTAATCTATCACATTTTTAATACCAAATCACACGACACATTGGGCAAGACAACTTCACTTCACGTAAAATTTGGGCCCGCAAACAGAGGGCGTGGGGCTTGTGACCAGGTATCCGTCGCTCTGGTGCCTATAACTTTTGATCTGTAAGGAGTTACGCGGCGCACAGCATACCGTTGGAATGCTCTTTGAGAGCTCTACCATTGGGGTGCCTAGCCTGCTTTGCTGCGCTTATTTTCAGAGCTCAAAATCGAACATTTTTATAAGTTTTGCGACACTTTTCTTCTTTTACGCTATTTTTCCGTCGCGGATCGTACGCCGTGAGCCACGAAAAGGACGACAACCTAATCCATCACATTACTATTTTTGAATCATACGGCACCTTGGGCAAGACAACTTTACTTCACGTAGAGGCTGGGCCCGCAAATAGAGGGCGTAGGGCTTGTGAGCAGGTATCCGTCGCTCCGGTGCCTATAACTTTTGATCCGAAAAGAGTTACGCGCCGCACAGCAAATCGTTGGAAAGCACTCTGAGAGCTCTACGATGGGGGAACCTAGACTGCTCGGTTGTGCCAGTTTTCGGAGCCCAAAATCGAACGTTTTCATAAGTTTTTGGACACTTTTATTCTTTTACGCTGTTTTTCCGTCCACGATCGTACGTCGTGAGCCGCAAAAAGGACGACAACCTAAATCATCACATTTCTATTACCCAATCACATGGCACCTTGGGCAAGACAACTTTACTTCGCATAGAGGCTGGGCCTGCAAACAGAGGGCGTGGAGCTTGTGACTAGGTATCTGTCACTCTGGTGCCCATAACTTTTGATCCGTAAGGAGTTACGGGGTGCACAACATACAGTTGAAAAGCACTCTAAGAGCTCTACAATGGGGGTACCTAGCCTGCTCGGTTGCGCCTATTTTCGAAGCCCAAAATCGAACATTTTCATAAGTTTTGGGATGTTTTTCTTCTTTTGGGCTGTTTTTTCATCCCGGATCGTACGTCGTGAGCCGCGAAAAAGACGACAACCTAATCCATCACATTTCTATTACGGAATCACACTACAACTTGAGCAAGACAACTTCACTTCACGTAGAGGCTGGGCCAACAAACAGAGGGCGTAGGGCTTGTGACGAGGTATCCGTCGCTTCGGTGCCCATAACTTTTGATCCGTAAGGAGTTACGCGACTCACAACATACCGTTGGAAAGCTCTCCAAGAGCTCTACGACGGAGGCACTAATCATGCTTGGCTATGCCTATTTTCAAAGCCCAAAATCGAATGTTTTCATCAGTTTTAGGACACTTTTCTTCTTTTGCGCAGTTTTTTCGTCCCGGATCATACGTTGTGGGTCGCGAAAACGACGACAATCAAATCCATCACATTTCTATTACCAAATCCCACGGCACGTTGGGCAAGACAACTTCACTTCACGTAGAGGATGGCCCCGCAAACAGAGGGTGTGGGGCCTATGACCAGGTATCCGTTGCTCCGGTGCCCATAACTTTTGATCCGCAAGGAGTTACGCGGTGCACAGCATACCGTTGGAAACTTCTCTGAGAGATCTACGACGGGGGTAGCAAGACTGCTTGGCTGCGCCTTTTTTCGGATCCCAAAATCGAACGTTTTCATAAGTTTCAGGATGCTTTTCTTCTTTTGCGCTTTTTTTTCATCTTGGATCGTACGTCGTGAGCTGCGAAATGGACGACAACCTAATCCATCACATTTCTATTACAGAATCCAATGGAACCTTTGGCAAGACAACTTCACTTCACGTAAAGGCTGGGCCTACAAACAGAGGGCGTGGGGCTTGTGACCAGATATCTGTCGCTCCGGTGCCCATAACTTTTGATCCACAAGGAGTTACGTGGCTGACAGCCTACCATTGGAAAGCTCTTAGAGCGCTCTACAATGGGGGCAGCAAGCCTGCTCGACTACGCCTATTTTCGGAGCCCAAAATCGAACGTTTTCATAAGTTTCAGGATACTTTTCTTTTTTTGCGCTGTTTTTTCATCCCGGATCGTACGTCATGAGCCGCAAAAAGGATGACAACCTAATCCATCACATTTATATTACCGAATCCCATGGCACCTTGGGCTAGACAACTTCACTTCATGTAGAGGCTGGGCCCGCAAACAGAAGGCGTGGGGCTTGTGACTAGGTATCCGTCGCTACGATGCCCATAACTTTTGATCCGTAAGGAGTTACGCGGCGCAAAGCATACCGTTGAAAAGCTCTCTAAGAGCTCTACGATGGGGGCACCTAGCCTACTCGGCTACGCCTGTTTTCGGATCCCAAAATTAAACATTTTCATAAGTTTTGAGACACTTTTCTTCTTTTACGCTATTTTTTCATCCCGGATCGTACGTCGTGAGCCTCGAAAAGGAAGACAACCTAATCTATCACATTTCTATTACCGAATCACATGCCACCTTGGGCAAGACAACTTCACTTCACGTAGTGGCTAGGCCCGCAAATAGAGGCCGTGGGCTTGTGACCAGGTATCCGTCGCTCCGGTGCCTATAATTTTTGATCCGTAAATAATTACACGGCGCACAGTATACTGTTGAAAAGCACTCTGAGAGTTCTATGATGGGGGCACATAGCCTGCTCTGTTGCGCTTGTTTTCGGAGCCCAAAATCGAACATTTTCATAATTTTTGGGACACTTTTCTTCTTTTGCGCTGTTTTTCCGTCCCGGATCGTACGTCGTGAGCCGCGAAAAGGACGACAACCTAATCCATCACATTTCTTTTACCAAATCACATGGAACCTTGGGCAAGACAACTTCACTTCACTTAGAGGCTAGGCCCGCAAACAGAGGGCGTGGAGCTTGTGACCAGGTAACCGTCGCTCCGGTGCCCATAACCTTTGATCCGTAAGGAGTTACGTGGCACACAACATACTGTTGGAAAGCACTCTAAGAGCTCTTCGATGGGGCAACCAAGCTTGCTCGGTTGCTCCTATTTTTGGAGCCCTAAATCAAACTTTTTCATCAGTTTCAGGACACTTTTCTTCTTTTGTCCGATTATTCCGTCCCGGATCGTACGTCGTGAGCTGCGAAAAGGACGACAACCGAATCCATCACATTTATATTACCGAATCACATGGCACCTTAGGCAAGACAACTTCACTTCATGTAGAGGCTGAGCCCGCAAACAGATGGCGTGGGGCTTGTGACCAGGTATCCGTCGCTGCGGTGCCCTTAAGTTTTGATCCGTAAGGAGTTATGCGGCGCACAGCATACCGTTGGGAATCCCTCCGAGAGCTCTACGATTGGGGCAGCAAGCCTGCTCGGCTGCGCCTATTTTCGGAGCCCAAAATGGTATGTTTTCATCAGTTTTAGGACACTTTTCTTCTTTTGAGCTGTTTTTCCGTCCCAGATCATACGTCATGAACCTCAAAAAGGACGATAACCGAATCCATCACATTTCTATTACCGAATCACACAGCACCTTGGGCAAGACAACTTCACTTCACGTAGTGGCTGGGCCAACAAACAGAGGGCGTGGAGCTTCTGACTAGGTATCCTTCGCTTCGGTGCCCATAACTTTTGATCCGTACGGAGTTACGCGACGCACAGCATACCGTTGGAAAGCTCTCCTGGAACTCTACGACCGGGAAACTAAACCTGCTCAGCTGCGCCTGTTTTCAAAGCCCAAAATCTAATGTTTTCATCAGTTTCGGGACACTTTTCTTCTTTTGTACAGTTTTTCCGCCCCGGATCTTACGTCGTGAGCCGCGAAAAGGACGACAACCTAATCTATCACATTTCTGTTACCGAATCCCATGGCACCTTGGGCAAGACAACTTCACTTCACGTAGAGGATGGGCCCATAAACAGAGGCCGTGGGGCCTGTGACCAGGTATCCGTCGTTCTAGTGCCCATAACTTTTGATCCGCAAGGAGTTACGCGGTGCACAGCATACCGTTGGAAACCTCTCTAAAAGATCTACGACGGGGGCAGCAAGCCTGCTAAGTGGCGCCTCTTCTTCGGAGCCCAAAATCGAATGTTTTCATAAGTTTCGGGATACTTTTCTTCTTTTGCGTTATTTTTTCAACCTGGATCGTACATCGTGAGCCGCGAAAAGGACGACAACCTAATCTATCACATTTCTATTACAGAATCCCATGGCACCTTTGGCAAGACAACTTCACTTCACGTAGAGGCTGGGCCCGCAAACAGAGGGCATGGGGCTTGTGACAAGATATCCGTCGCTCCGGCACCCATAACTTTTGATCCGCAAGGAGTTACGCGGCTGACAGCCTACCGGTGGAAAGCTCTCTGAGAGCTCTACGACGGGACAGCAAGCCTGCTCGGGTACGCTTGCTTTCGGAGCCCAAAATCGAACGTTTTTATAAGTTTCAGGATACTTTTCTTTTTTTACGCTGTTTTTCCGTCCCAGATCGTACGTCATGAGCCGCAAAAAGGACGACAACCTAATCCATCACATTTCTATTACCGAATCCCACGGCACCTTGGGCAAGACAACTTCACTTTACGTAGAAGCTGGGCCCGCAAACAGAGGGCGTGGGGCTTGTGACTATGTATCCGTCGCTACGATGCCCATAACTTTTGACTCGCAAGGAGTTACGCGGCGCACAACATACCATTGGAAAGCTCTCTAAGAGCTCTACGATGGGGGCACCTAGCCTGCTCGGCTGCGCCTATTTTTGGATCCCAAAATTGAACATTTTCATAAGTTTTGGGACAGTTTTCTTCTTTTGCGCTGTTTTTCGGTCTCGGATCGTACATCGTGAGCCGCGAAAAGGACGACAACCTAATCCATCACATTTCTATTACCGAATCACATGTCACATTGGGCAAGACAACTTCACTTCACGTAGAGGTTAGGCCCGCAAATAGAGGCCGTGGGGTTGTGACCAGGTATCTGTCGCTCCGGTGCCCATAACTTTTGATCCGAAAATAATTACACGGCGCACAGTATACTGTTGAAAAGCACTCTTAGAGCTCTATGATGGGGGTACCTAGCCTGCTCGGTTGCGCTTGTTTTCGGAGCCCAAAATCGAACATGTTCATAATTTTTGGGACACTTTTCTTCTTTTGTGCAATTTTTTCATCCCGGATCGTACGTCGTGAGCCGCGAAAAGGACGACAACCTAATCCATCACATTTCTTTTACCAAATCACATGGAACCTTGGGCAAGACAACTTCACTTCACGTAGAGGCTGGGCCCACAAACAGAGGGCGTGGAGCTTGTGACCAGGTAACCGTCGCTCCGGTGCCCATAACTTTTGATCCATAAGGAGTTACGTGGCACACAGCATACCGTTGGAAAGCACTCTAAGAGCTCTTCGATGGGGGAACCGAGCATGATCGGTTGCTCCTATTTTTGGAGCCCTAAATCAAACATTTTCATCAGTTTCAGGACACTTTTCTTCTTTTGTGCTATTTTTCCATTCCGGATCGTACGTCGTGAGCCTCGTAAAAGATGACAACCTAATCCATCACATTTCTATTACCGAATCAAATGGCACCTTGGGCAAGACAACTTCACTTCATGTAGAGGCTAGGCCCACAAACAAAGGGCGTGGGGCTTGTGACCAGGTATCCGCCACTGCGATGGCCTTAAGTTTTGATTCGTAAAGAGTTACGCGGCGCACAGCATACCATTGGAAATCCCTCCGAGAACTCTACGACTAGGGTAGCAAGCCTGCTCGGCTGCGCCTATTTTCAGGGCCCAAAATGGAATGTTTTCATCTGTTTAGGGACACTTTTCTTATTTTGAGCTGTTTTTCCGTCCCGGATCGTACTTCGTGAACCTCGAAAATGATGATAACCAAATCCATCACATTTTTATTACCGAATCACACGGCACCTTGGGCAAGATAACTTCACTTCACGTAGTGGCTGGGCCAGCAAACAGAGGGCGTGGGGCTTGTGACCAGGTATCCTTCGCTTCGGTGCCCATAACTTTCAATCCGTAAGGAGTTACGCGGCGCACGGCATACCGTTGGAAAGCTCTCCGAGAGCTCTACTATGGGAGCACTAATCCTGCTCGGCTGCGCTTGTTTTTAGAGCCCAAAATCGAATATTTTCATCAGTTTTGGGACACTTTTCTACTTTTGCGTAGTTTTTCCGTCCCGGATCGTACGTTGTGAGCCGCGAAAAAGACGACAACCTAATCCATCACATTTCTATTACCGAATTACACGACACCTTGGGCAAGACAACTTCACTTCACGTAGACGCTAAGCCCGCAAATAGAGGCCGTGGGCTTGTGATCAGGTATCCGTCGCTCCGGTGCCCATAAATTTTGATCCGTAAAGAGTTACACGGCGTACAGCATATTGTTGGAAAGCAATCTGAGAGCTCTACGATGGGAGCACCTAGCCTGCTTGGTTGCGCTTGTTTTTGAAGCCCAAAATCGAACATTTTCATAAGTTTTGGGACACTTTTCATCTTTTGCGTTGCTTTTCCATCCCAGATCGTACGTTGTGAGGCGCGAAAAGGACGACAACCTAATCCATCACAATTCTTTTACCAAATCACATGGCACCTTGGGCAAGACAACTTCATTTCACGTACAGGCTGGGCCCACAAACAGAGGGCCTGGGGCTTGTGACCAGGTATCCGTCGCTTCGGTGCCCATAACTTTTGATCCGTAAGAAGTTACGCTTCGTACAACATACCGTTGGAAAGTTCTTCGAGAGCTCTACAATGGAGGCACTAATCATGCTTCGGGACACTTTTCTTCTTTTGCACAGTTTTTCTTTCCCGAATCGTACGTCGTGAGTCGCGAAAAGGACGACAACCTAATCCATCACATTTCTATTACCGAATCCCACGGCACCTTGGGCAAGACAACTTCACTTCACTTAGAGGATGGGTCCGCAAACCGAGGGCGTGGGGCTTGTGACCCAGTATCCATCGCTCCGGTGCCCATAACTTTTGATCTGCAAGGAGTTATGCGGTGCACAGCATACCGTTGAAAACTTCTTTGAGAGATCTACGACGGGGGCAGCAAGCCTGCTCGGCTGCGCCTCTTTTCGGATCCCAAAATCGAACGTTTTTATAAGTTTCGGGATACTTTTCTTCTTTTGCGTTATTTTTCCATCCTGGATCGTACTTCGTGAGCCGCGAAAAGGACGACAACCTAATCCATCACATTTTTATTACAGAATCCCATGGCACCTTTGGCAAGACAACTTCACTTCACGTAGAGGCTGGGCCCGCAAACAGTGGGCATGGGGCTTGTGACCAAATATCCGTCGCTCCAGTGCCCATAACTTTTGATCCACAAGGAGTTACGCGACTGACAACCTACCGTTGGAAAGCTCTCCGAGAGCTCTACGACAGGGGCAGCAAGCCTGCACAGCTACGCCTATTTTCGGAGCCCAAAATCGAACATTTTCATAAGTTTCAAGATACTTTTCTTTTTTTGCGCTGTTTTTTCGTCCCGGATCGTACGTCATGAGCTGCGAAAAGGACAACAACCTAATCCATCACATTTCTATTACCGAATCCCACGGCACCTTTGGCAAGACAACTTCACTTCACGTAAAGGCTGGGCCTGCAAACCAAGGGCGTGGGGCTTGTGACTAGGTATCCGTCGCTACGATGCCCATAACTTTTGATCCGTAAGGAGTTACGCGGCGCACAACATACCGTTGGAAAGCTCTCTGAGAGCTCTACGACGGGGGCATCTAGCCTCCTCAGTTGCGCCTGTTTTCAGATCCCAAAATTGATCATTTTCTTAAGTTTTGGGATATTTTTCTTCTTTTACGCTGTTTTTTCGTCTCGGATCATACGTTGTAAGCCGCGAAAAGGACGACAACCTAATCCATCACATTTCTATTACCGAATCACATGCCACCTTGGACAAGACAACTTCACTTCACGTAGAGGCTAGGCCGGCAAATAGAGGCTGTGGGCTTGTGACCAGGTATCCGTCGCTCCGGTGCCCATAACTTTTGATCCGTAAATAATTACACGGCACACAGTATACTGTTGAAAAGCACTCTGAGAGCTCTACGATGGGGGCACGTAGCCTGCTCGGTTGCGCTTGTTTTCGGAGCCCAAAATTGAACATTTTCATAAGTTTTGGGACACTTTTCTTCTTTTGCGCTGTTTTTTCATCCCGGATCATACGTCGTGAGCCGCGAAAAGGATGACAACCTAATCCATCACATTTCTTTTACCAAATTACATGGAACCTTGTGCAAGACAACTTCACTTCACATAGAGGCTGGGCCCGCAAACAGAGGGCGTGGGGCTTGTGACCAGGTAACCGTCGCTCCGGTGCCCATAACTTTTGATCCGTAAGGAGTTACGTGGTGCACAGCATACCGTTGGAAAGCACTCTAAGAGCTCTTCGATGGGGGAACCGAGTATTCTCTGTTGCTCCTATTTTTGAAGCCCTAAATCAAACATTTTCATCAGTTTCAGGATACTTTTTTTCTTTTGTGCTATTTTTCTGTCCCGGATCGTACGTCATGAGCCGCGTAAAGGACGACAACATAATCCATCACATTTCTATTACCGAATCACATGGCACCTTGGGCAAGACATCTTTACTTCATGTAGAGGCTGAGCCCGCAAACAGAGGGCTTGGCGCTTGTGATTAGGTATCCGTCGCTATGGTGCCCTTAAGTTTTGATCCGTAAGGAGTTACGCGGTGCACAGTATACCGTTGGAAATCCCTCCGAGAGCTCTACGACTGGGACAGTAAGCCTGCTCGACTGTGCCACTTTTCGGAGCCCAAAATGGTAGGTTTTCATCAGTTTCGGGACACTTTTATTCTTTTAAGCTATTTTTCCGTCCCGGATCATACATCGTGAACCTCGAAAAGGACGATAACCAAATCCATCACATTTCTATTACCGAATCACACGGCACCTTGGGCAAGACAACTTCACTTCACGTAGTGGCTGGGCCAGCAAACATAGGGCGTGGGGCTTGTGACCAGGTATCATTCGCTTCAGTGCCCATAACTTTTGATCCGTAAGGAGTTACGCGGCGCACAGCATACCGTTGGAAAGCTCTCCTAGAGCTCTACGATTGGGGCACTAATCCTGCTACGCTGTGCCTAGTTTCAGAGCCCAAAATCGAATGTTTTCATCAGTTTCAGGACACTTTTCTTCTTTTGCGCAGTTTTTTCGTCCCGGATCGTACGTCATGAGCCGCAAAAAGGACGACAACCTAATCCATCATATTTCTATTACCGAATCCCATGGCACCTTGGGCAAGACAACTTCACTTCATGTAGAGGATGGGCCCGCAAACAGAGGGCGTGGGGCCTGTGACCAGGTATCTATCGCTCCAGTGCCTATAACTTTTGATCTGCAAGGAGTTACGCGATGTACAACATACCGTTGGAAACCTCTCTGATAGATCTACGACGGGGGCAGCAAGCCTGCTCGGCTGCGCCTATTTTTCGGAGCCCAAAATCGAACGTTTTCATAAGTTTCGGGATACTTTTCTTCTTTTGCGTTGTTTTTCCATCCTAGATCGTACGTCGTGAGCCGCAAAAAGGACGACAACCTAATCTATCACATTTCTATTACCGAATCACATGCCACCTTGGGCAAGACAACTTCACCTCACGTATAGGCTAGACCCACAAATAGAGGCCGTGGGCATGTGACCAGGTATCCGTCGCTCCGGTGCCCATAACTTTTGATTCGTAAATAATTACACGGCGCACAGTATACTGTTGAAAACACTCTGAGAGCTCTATGATGAGGGCACCTAGCCTGCTCGGTTGCGCTTGTTCTCGGAGCCCAAAATCGAATATTTTCGTAATTTTTGGGACACTTTTCTTCTTTTGCGCTGTTTTTTCATCCCGGATCGTACGTCATGAGCCGTGAAAAGGATGACAACCTAATCCATCACATTTCTTTTACCAAATCACATGGAACCTTGGGCAAGACAACTACACTTCACGTAGAGGCTGGGCCTGCAAACAGAAGGCGTGGAGCTTGTGACCAGGTAACCGTCGCTCCGATGCCCATAACTTTTGATTCGTAAGGAGTTACATGGCGCACAGCATACCGTTGGAAAGCACTCTAAGAGCTCTTCGATGGAGGAACCGAGCATGTTCGGTTGCTTCTATTTTTGGAGCCCTAAATCAAACATTTTCATCAATTTTCAGACACTTTTCTTCTTTTGTGTTGTTTCTTTGTCCCGGATCGTACGTCGTGAGCCGCGTAAAGGACGACAACCTAATCCATCACATTTCTATTACCGAATCACATGGCACCTTGGGCAAGACAACTTCACTTCATATAGAGGTTGGGCCCGCAAACAGAGGGCATGGGGCTTGTGACCAGGTATCCGTCGCTGCGGTGCCCTTAAGTTTTGATCCTGAAGGAGTTACGCGGCGCACAGCATACCGTTGGAAATCCCTCTGAGAGCTCTACGACCGGGACAGCAAGCTTGCTCGGCTGTGCCTATTTTCGGAGCCCAAAATGGAATGTTTTCATCAATTTTGGGACACTTTTCTTCTTTTGAGCTGTTTTTCCGTCCCGGATCGTCCGTCGTGAACCTCGAAAAGGACGGTAACCAAATCCATCACATTTCTATTACTAAATCACACGGCACCTTAGGCAAGACAACTTCACTTCACGTAGTGGCTGGGCCAGCAAACAGAGGGCGTGGGGCTTGTGACCAGGTATCCTTCGCTTCGGTGCCCATAACTTTTGATCCGTAAAGAGTTACGCGGCGCACATCATACGGTTGGAAAGCTCTCCGAGAGCTCTATGATGGGGGCACTAATTTTGCTCGACCGAGCCTGTTTTCAGAGCCCAAAATTGATATTTTCATCAGTTTTGGGACACTTTTCGTCTTTTGTGCGGTTTTTCTGTCCTGAATCGTACGTCGTGAGTCACGAAAAGGACGACAACCTAATCCATCACATTTCTTTTATCGAATCCCATGGCACCTTGGGCAAGACAACTTCACTTCACGTAGAGGCTAGGCCCACAAACAGAGGGCCTGGGGCTTGTGACTAGGTATCCGTCGCTCTGGTGCCAATAACTTTTTATCCGTAAGGAGTTACGTGGTTCACAGCATACCGTCAGAAAGCACTTTGAGAGCTTTACGATGAGAAGAGGGTCTATCTAGTTATGATTAGTTCAAACCAAAATTAGACCCCAAATTACAATGGGGGTCATTTACAATACGACAACAAGCAATATAAGAAATAGTCTTCAAGTAACATATTGTTCACAAAATGGCCATAGTCAAGTAAGGCACGTAAGGCACTTAAGGCAAGCAATCATTCCAAGGAGTCATCAATAGGCACGTTGTCCTCGGGTACCTGTTCCTAGCCTTCTTCACCTGAGATGATAAAAAAGGGTGAGTCCTTATGAACTCAGCGAGGGGGAACGAGAAATAAATTTTGAAACTCTTTTTCCGGTTCAACTTCTGAAAACCCTTTTTGCAAGCATGACATATATCACAAGTAAGTTCATAATGTAATATAAAAGTAAAAGAACACAATTACCCGTCTTTCCTCCCCGAGGTCCTCTAGGAACCAAGCGAGAGTACTTATACACATAGTGAAAAGGATATGGTGAGCTTTTGCTCTCAGTTCATTTCAGTATCAGTTGTTGCGGCCGACTTCAAATCATCCACTTATCACGCCAAATGGGTGTACTCTGGATGTACCCCAAAATCCTACGACCCAACTCTCCGAGGAAGTCTAGCCCTCAAGTGAGAAAGGGAATTGGACAATGGTAGTCACAGTTGCACCGGTAAGCCCGATACCGCCCGGTGTGTGTGAAATGCTACCACGCCAGAATTAAAGGTTGCAACCTTGTATGCAATGCACATTTATGACATTTAATATATCACATTAGGAGGACGACAAAGTAGGTTGCCTCCGAGCAGTCATAAGATTGCACATTGATAAGTAAACAAGCGAGGTATGCTATGACAGGTAATTTCACTTGTAAGGCATATGGAGTTATATGAATATTAAAAAGGCAGCCACGAAACGCACGTAAATCAAGTCATATAACTCATTTCAGGGTTCACGTAATCAAATAATAAGTTTATACAACATGCAACAACGTCTACGTGGGACCGGGTGCAAGAAAGACTTACTTGACAACATGTAATTATCAGAAATCACATTTAAGGCTATAAGAACAACTACGGGCAGCCCACTAATCACATAATTAGACACGATAACCATAGGATCAACACTTAGCGAGTTTTCATAGTCATTAGGGTTTCAGTTCATGCTTACCCGTGCGATTAAGCAACAAGTTGTCACGTAATTAAACTCAAGCCATGCATCGATTAATTAAAACAACTTCAATGATCCAAAACTGTCCACACAACATCCAAGAGCCACAATCCCAAGCATTTAATACTACAAGAGAAGTTACAATAATTTTCAAAGCATATCACTAGATGAAAACCTCACTGCAATGGTCTGTTTTCCCATGATCATTTAGACAAGCAAACAATTTCCAATTCAAGTGAATAAAATGTCAAATTAAAGCTTATTAAGTGAACTAAATCCAGAAATAGACCTCGCATCATTTGGAGTTCGGATTCAAGAGTTACAGTCAAAACCGTGAGACTACGCAAAACTGTCCAGATTTGTACACATTTCAATACGTGTCATTTTCGAGGGCTTTAGGATCAGATTTAGCCTTATCTATTTCTGATAAAAATGTCCAGAACTGAAAAATATAGCAGCCTACCAAATTTCATGCATTTTGAATATCATTTACTAAGTCAAAACTGGTCTGTTCTACAAGGACAGTGAACTGCCAAAAACCTGCTTCATTTTCCCAGATTTTCCAGATTTATACACCTTTCGATGTTTTGCCATTTTGGAGACCTTAGAGTCAAAATTGGCCTTGGCCTATTTCTATGAAAAATGGTCAGAACTGGAAAAAATAGTCACCTACCAATTTTCACGAATTTTCAACATCATTTACCTAGTCATATTCACTTCGCTCCAACAAGTCAGAAAACTGCCATTTACGCAATTTCACCTATCTTCAAATTCTAGCCAAATATCTTGCCATGCATGTTTACAAAAGCTCATGTACACACATATATCACAAGTACAGAGGTAAAAATAAACATGTGAAGGCATGCATGTGGTTTTGAAAGCTTTTCAAAAGAGTTTTAGCCCTCACCTTAGCAAGACAATAATGAAGATGCACAAAGCTCTTGAAGATGCACAAGATCGTCTTTCTCCTTGCTTGGCCGAGAGATAACTTGAGATTCTCTAATTCCTAGCTTAGTTACCATGTTCTTAGTATGTGCATGTGGCTAGAACAAAAGGAAATGAGGTAGAAGTTATCAAACATACCTATGCCGAAAATGAAGGTTCTACGAGCTTGCATGCATGTTTCTTTGCTTCTAGCTTGCTTGGTCGAGTTCCTTAGTGTCTTGAATGTCTTGAAGAACCTTAGGATGATGAGCTTAAGCTAGGGAGAGTGAGATTGCAGCCAAGGCCGAGAGATAGAAGATGAGAGCTTGAGAGAAGGTTTGAAAGCACAAAATGAAGTTGAAGAGGCTTTGAATGCATGTGTCGGCTATGGGCTTGCAAAATTCTGATTTTTGTGTCTTCAAGAGCATGTTTTGAATCACCTTAGCATGGGAAATTGAGTGTGTCGAGAATGTGGAGCTTTGGTTTCATTTTTTTTATGCATTGTTTGAAGTGATTTGTCATAGTTTGTCTTGGAATGATTTTTGAAATTGCAAAGCATGCTAATCTCTTCACACGGTCGGCCAAAGCATTGCTCAATTCTGAATTTTTGTCATGTCTTGAGCATTATTTAATTGAGTGTGCTTGGAACATGCAAAAAGAATGAAGAATAAAGAATGGGAATGTTTAGCTTTTTGTGAGATTTCATCTTCTAGTGAGTTGAATTAGCATTTTAATATTAGTTAGTGGAGTTGTAGGATTAATTAATGATCTAGTGCTTCGTGTAAGATGCTTTATAGATTAGCGTGCGGGCACGCTTTCTGAGGTTTAGGGCACGCACTACGAGATAAGGCACGAACTACGAGATAAATGCAAGTTTTCCAAGCAAATGCACGTAACCCCAAATGAATGCACGTAATTTGATGCAAGACACATAAAACGAAACACGACTCTTAAACCTAGGTCAAGGCACGTAAATCTAGGTTAGGGCACACGAAACGAGGTATCGTACCCAAATTGAGGTCGAGCCTCATAGTTGCACCTGTTTTCGGAGCCTAACATTGAACGTTTTCATCAATTTCGGGACACTTTTCTTCTTTTGCGCTGTTTTTTCATCCCGGATCGTAAGTCGTGAGCCGCGAAAAGGACGACAACCTAATCCATCACATTTCTATTACCGAATCACACGACACCTTGGGCAAGACAACTTCACTTCACGTAGAGGCTGGGCCCGCGAACAGAGGGCGTGGGGCTTGTGACCAGGTATCCGTCGCTCCGGTGCCCGTAACTTTTGATTCGTAAAGAGTTACACGGTGCACCGCATACTGTTGGAAAGTTCTCCGAGAGCTCTACGACGAGGGCACCCAGCCTTCTAGGCTGTGCCTATTTTCAGAGCCCAAAATCAAATGTTTTCATCAGTTTTGGGACACTTTTCTTCTTTTGCGCTATTTTTCGATCCCTGGTCGTACGTCGTGAGCCGCGAAATGGACGACAACCTAATCTATCACATTTCTATTACTGAAACCCACGGCACCTTGGGAAAGACAACTTCACTTCACGTAGAGGCTGGGCCCGCAAACAGAGGGCGTGGGGCTTGTGACCAGATATTCGTCGTTCCGGTGCCCATAACTATTGATCTGTAAAGAGTCACGCGGCGCACAACATACCGTTGGAAAGCTTTATGAGAGCTATACGACAAGGGAACCTAGCCTGCTTGGTTGTGCCCATTTTCGGAGCCCAAAATCGAACTTTTTCATCAGTTTCGGGATACTTTTCTTCTTTTGCACAATTTTCCCATCCCGGATCGTATGTCATGAGCCTCAAAAAGGTCGACAACCTAATCCATCACATTTCTATTACCGAATCACATGGCACCTTGGGCAAGACAACTTCACTTCACGTAGAGGCTGAGCCTGCAAACAGAGGGCGTGGGGCTTGTGACCAGGTATCCGCCGCTCCAGTGCCCATAACTTTTGATCCGTGAGGAGTTACGCGGTGCACAGCATACAATTAGAAAGTTTACCGAGAGCTCTACGCTAGGGGCACCAAGCATGCTCGACTGTGCCTATTTTTGGAACCCAAAATCGAACGTTTTCATCAGTTTTGGGACACTTTTCTTCTTTTGCGCTGTTTTTCCGTCCCGGGTCGTACGTCGTGAGCCGCGAAAAGGATGACAACCTAATTCATCACATTTCTATTACTGAATCACTCGGCACCTCGGGCAAGACAACTTCGCTTCACGTAGAGGCTGGGACTGCAAACAGAGGGCGTGGGGCTTGTTACCAGGTATCTGTCGCTCCGATGCCCATAACTTTTGATCCGTAAGGAGTTACGCGGCGCACAGCATACCGTTGAAAAGCACTCTAAGAGCTCTACGATGGGGGAACCTAGCCTGCTCGATTGCGCCTATTTTTGGATCCCAAAATCGAACATTTTCATAAGTTTTGGGACATTTTCTTCTTTTGCGCTGTTTTTTAGTCCCGGATCATACATCGTGAGCCCGAAAAGGACGACAACCTAATCCATCACATTTCTATTACCGAATCCCATGGCACCTTGGGCAAGACAACTTCACTTCATGTTGAGGATGGGCCTGCAAACCGAGGGTGTGGGACTTGTGACCAGGTATCCATCGCTTCGGTGCCCATACCTTTTGATCCGTAAGGAGTTACGCGGCGCACAGTATACTGTTGGAAAGCTCTCCGAGAGCTCTACGACTGGGGCACCAAGCCTACTTGGCTGCACCTATTTTTCGAGCTAAAAATCGAACATTCTCATCGGTTTTGGGACACTTTTCTTCTTTTGCGCTATTTTTTCATCCCGGATCGTACGTCGTGAGCCTAAAAAATGACGATAACCTAATCCATCACATTTTTATTACCGAATCCCATGGCACCTTGGGCAAGACAACTTCACTTCACGTAGAGGCTAGGCCCTCAAACCGAGGGTGTGGGGCTTGTGACCAGGTATCCGTCGCTCCAGTGCCCATAAGTTTTGATCCGTAAGGCATTACGCGGCGCACAGCATACCGTTGGAAAGCTCTCCGAGAGCTCTGCGATGGGGGCAGCAAGCTTGCTCGGCTGCGCCTATTTTCGGAGCCCAAAATTGAATATTTTCATCAGTTTTTGGACACTTTTCTTCTTTTGCGCTGTTTTTCCATCCTGGATCGTATGTCGTGAGCCGCGAAAAGGACGACAACCGAATCCATCACATTTCTATTACCGAATCCCATGGCACCTTGGGCAAGACAACTTAACTTCACGTATAGGCTGGGCCCATAAACCGAGGTCGTGGGGCTTGTGACCAGGTATCCGTCGCTCCGGTGACTATAACTTTTGATCCGTACGGAGTTACACGGCGCACAGCATACCGTTGGAATGCTCTCTAAGAGCTCTACGATGGGGGCACCTAGCCTGCTCGGTTGCGCTTATTTTTAGTGTGATAACCCGAACCCGGCATGCATTTAATAGCACTTGACTGCATTTGATTAAATGTTTAATTAGTTAAATCAACCAATTTGCACTATTTTCATATTTCTCTTAGAAGCATTTAGTAATTATATATTGAATAATTGAAAGGTTGTTATCTACTTCTATTAATTATAGTAATTGAATTTATTCTCTTGTGATTAATTAAGTGTTATCTTAAATGTCAGGGTTTAATTGTGTTTGACTATGTGTTTATGTTAACCTTCATTTGTAGTTAATGTTAACTTCATAATTTTTTTAAATGTTCTAGAAATAGTTAAATTGATTATTTTAAATGAATATTGATTACCTTGATTGTTTTGATTATTTTAATAATCGGTATTGGTTGTTTTGTGTTAAAATCACTCGGTTTTCAAATAAATGAGAAAAGTAACTCCGAGCCGGAGTAAATTTTAAACTATGATGCTTTCCAAAAATGATATATTTCTTAGATTCTTTGAGAATTAATAGTTATTCTTTTATTGTCGCAACGTGCATTGCATATCGAGGGCGTTAGCTAGAAAACGGATTCTAGTCCTCAGCAAATAGTGAAACTAGTATTTAGATGACTTAAATTTTATATTTTAATTGTTACTAGCTAGAATTGATTTTGGTGTTAGTTATTTAGCTTAAAATGCACAAAAATAGGCCATTTTGACTAGTTTTAAGTTGTTTGACCAATCTTGACCAAAGCTTTGACCCTTTTGACCTTTGACCTCTTTAAAATAGCCTAAATAACACAAAATAAATAAAAAAAACAGACCTGAACAGCAGCTTAGCAGGGCCGAAAATGAGGAGAGAAAAAAAAAGATTTCAAGCCAAAATCTTCATTTCTTCGCGGGAGCTTGCACAGGGTGGTTTCCGAGGCATCCTACGAGGTCTTCCTAGCGTCTAGGAGGGTCTAAGGTGAGGGAAGCATGTTATTTGCGCATTTATACGTTGTATATGTTAACTTTGTCAATTTTTAGATTTATCCGTAGATTGTTATTTAAAGCGATTTGATGCTTCTAGAATGTTCCTTGGCATTTGTAGAACATGTATTTATAGCTTTGTAACATTTTCTGCGGTTAAATGTTGTGATTGCAATTTTAATTGTTAAATGAATAGTGTTTTATGAATAGTAAAACCTTGAAACGTTAAAATTACGCTGTTATGCTTTCCGTTGATGTAGAAACGTGCTAGGTATGCTAGAATGCTAAAATGTGTGGTTTGTTTAGGTTGCGTAGTGGAAAAAATGAGAATTATGCCTTTGGGAAAGTCGGGGTCGTTCAGGTCGGCTTTAGCATTTTCTCGTTTTGTGTGTTGGTATTGCTTCGGGAGGCCATGGAAGCACTTTTGGTGCGATTATGGCGTTGGTTGGGTGTTTGGTTGTTATAGTTGTAGTTCAAATGAGAAAGGGGGAAATCGGGGCTTTGCGCGAGTTCTAGGGTAAAGTAAGGTTTCGGGGTCTTTAGACGTGCCTTATGGTGACCTAGGAGGGTTGGCGAAGTCGGTTTCCAGAACTCGTGGCTCGTTTGGAAATGGTAGCGTTTTGATAGTTGGGGCCGATTTGTGTTTTTGTGTGTTTTCTTGTCTTTATGCTTATAGAATGCTTAGAATTACTTGGAATACTTGTTTGAGTTGTTTTGGATTGAATTTCTTATCAAATTGCTGCTATTGCGTGCGAGAGTAACCTACTTTGTTATTCTCCCACATGCGGCTTTATCGCTTGTTTATCGTCTTGTATCGAGTCTCGCATGGCATAGTGTCTCGCGCGTGAGTGATGGGCCTCTCTGGGTAGCCTTGGGTTGCCAGTGTTGGTTGCTCTAGCTCCGCTGCTATTCCCTTTCTCGCTTGGGTTGCCTCCCAGGGAGATTTGGGTCGTAGAATTGATGGATACTTCCGGGGTATTCCAAACTGGTGTTATAAGGTGGTTTGGGCCGGCGCGTCATCGTTAAAGTCATCGGAATCGTGATCGGTACATTACTCGCTCGAGTGAACCATAGCCTTCAAAGTGTGGTATAGCTTTGATTGGTTGTGTTAATGCTTTCTTTAGTTGTTTAATTGTATTGTTGTTTATATTGTATGCTTTTTTTTTTTTGATTGTATTGCTTAACTGTACCTTTTTGCATTGCACAATCTTCTTTCTCTCCAATTCAATATCTGTCTTGCCCTCACTGCGTATACGTGTTGTGTATACTCACTCCTCACCACCACATTTCAGGAAAAGTCATGTTAGCTGGAAGTTCGTGATTTCGTGGAAGTTGTTGCCTGAAGAGTTGTCTTGCGTGCCTATGTGGCTTGAGTGTCGAAGTTGTGAAGTTATATGCTTTCATATGTTGTATGTATTTAATGCTAAAAGTATGTAATTTAAGTTTCATTAGATTGTTGAAGTAGTTTGATAAGTTAGATTATGTATCTAGTTATTATAACTTAACTTCAAATGCATGTTTGTAATGTCCAAAAGAAAAGAACTAGAATGGCATGATAGTCTATTTTATGTAGTAGCTTAGTATGGTTTAATTTTCAAGTTTGAATGTACTTGTCAAAAATGAAAAGAGATAGGTTAGCTTTTAAATTTGAAATGTATGTATACGTGCTGAGTTTAAATTGTTGAGAACCGAGGCTCGGATGGCCTTGAGGAAGTTTTGTATGGTTGGACACGGTGTTGGTCCATTTAAATGCTATTACAGGTTTTACATTTTGCCTAGAAACAGGGAAGACTCCGTCCGTTTTCCCTGAAAATTTATGCCCGGGTTTGGTTTGGGTTGTGTTTAGATCGATTGACAGAACTCCCGGTCTCGAGAGGGATCGGGGTATTACATTCAGAGCCCAAAATCGAACATTTTCATAAGTTTTAGGAAACTTTTCTTCTTTTGCACTGTTTTTTCGTCCCGGATCGTACGTCGTGAGCAGCGAACAGGACGACAACCTAATCTATCACATTACTATTACCGAATCACACGGCACCTTGAGCAAGACAACTTCACTTCACGTAGGGGCTGGGCCCGTAAACAGAGGGCGTGGGGCTTGTGACTAGGTATCCGTTGCTCCGGTGCCCATAACTTTTGATCCGTAAGGAGTTACGTAGCGCACAACATACCGTTGGAAAGCTCTCCGTGAGCTCTACGACGGGGGCACCTAGCCTACTCGGCTGCGCCTATTTTCAGAGCCCATAATCAAACGTTTTCATCAGTTACAAGACACTTTTCTTTTTTTACACTGTTTTTCTGTCCCGGATCGTACATCGTGAGCCGCAAAAAGGACGACAAGCTAATTCATCACATTTCTATTGCCGAATCTCACTGCCTCTTGGGCAAGACAACTTCACTTCACGTATAGGCTGGGCACGCAAACAAAGGGCGTGGGGCTTATGATCAGGTATTTGTCGCTCCGGTACCCATAACTTTTGATCCGTAAGGAGTTACGCGACGCATAACTTACAGTTGGAAAACTCTCCGAGAGCTCTACGATGGGGGCACCAAGCCTGCTCGGCTGCGCCTATTTTCGGAGCCCAAAATCTAACATTTTCATTAGTTTCGGGACACTTTTCTTCTTTTGCCATGTTTTTCCATCCCAGATCGTATATCGGGGGCCGCGAAAAGGACGACAACCTAATCCATCACATTTGTATTACCGAATCACACTGCACCTTGGGCAAGACAACTTCACTTTAGGTAGAGGCTGGGCCCGCAAACAGAGGGCGTTGGGCTTATGACCAGGTATCCGTCACTCCGGTGCCCATAACTTTTGATTAGTAAGGAGTTACGCAGCGCACTGCATACCGTTGAAAAGCTCTCCGAGAGCTCTACGACGGGGGCACCCAGTCTGCTCAGCTGTGCCTGTTTTCGGAGCCCCAAATTAAACATTTTCATCAGTTTCAGGACACTTTTCTTCTTTTGCGCTATTTTTGGGTCTCGGATCGTACGTCGTGAGCCGCAAAAAGAACAACAACCTAATCCATTACATTTTTATTACCGAATCCCATGGCACCTTGGCCAAGACAACTTCACTTCACGTAGAAGCTGGGCTCGCAAACAGAGGGCGTGGGGCATGTGACCAAGTATCCGTCGCTCCGGTGCCTATAACTTTTGATCCGTAAGGAGTTACGCAACGCACAGTATACAGTTGGAAAACTTTCCGAGAGCTTTGCAACGGGGGCACCAAGCCAGCTTAACTGCGTCTATTTTTGGAGCCCAAAATCGAACGTTTTCATATGTTTCGGGACACTTTTCTTCTTTTGCGCTACTTTTTTGTCCCGGATCATAAGTCTTGAGCCGCGAAAAGGAAGACAACCTAATCTATCACATTTCTATTACCAAATCCCACGGCACCTTAGGCAAGACAACTTCACTTCACGTAGAGTATGGGCCCGCAAACCGAAAGCATGGGGCTTTTGACCAGGTATCCGTCGATCTGGTGCCTATAACTTTTGATCCGCAAGGAGTTACGCATTGCACAGCATACCGTTGGAAAGCTCTCCAAGAGCTCTACAACGAGGGCAGCAAACCTACTCAGTTTCATCAAACGTTTTCATCAATTTTGGGACACTTTTCTTTTTTTGCGCTGTTTTTTCGTCCCGGATCGTACATCGTGAGCCGCGAAAAGGACGACAACCTAATCCATCACATTTCTATTGCCGAATCACAAGCCACCTTGGGCAAGACAACTTCACTTCACGTAGAGGCTGGGCCCGCAAATAGAGGGCGTAGGGTTTGTGACAAAGTATCCGTCGCTCCGGTGTCCATAACTTTTGATCCGTAAGGAGTTACGCGGCGCACAGCATACCGTTGGAAAGCTCTTTGAGAGCTCTACGATCTGGGCACCTAGCCTGCTCGGCTGTGCCTATTTTTGGAGTCCAAAATCCAACATTTTCATATGTTTCGGGACACTTTTCTTCTTTTTCGCTACTTTTCTGTCCCAGATCATACGTCTTGAGCCGTGAAACGGACGACAACCTAATCCATCACATTTTTATTATCGAATCCCACCTTGGGCAAGACAACTTCACTTCACGTAGAGTATGGGCCCGCAAACCGAGAGCGTGGAGCTTTTGACCAGGTATCCATCGATCTGGTGCCTATAACTCTTGATCCGTAAGGAGTTACGCAGCGCACAGCATACCGTTGGAAAGCTCTCCTAGAGCTCTACGACAGAGCAGCAAACCTGCTCGGCTGAGCTTATTTTCTGGGCCCAAAATCAAACGTTTTTATCAATTTTGGAACACTTTTCTTCTTTTGCGCTGTTTTTTCGTCCCGGATCGTACGTCGTGAGCCGCGAAAAGGACGACAACCTAATCCATCATATTTCTATTGCCAAATCACAAGGCACATTGGGCAAGACAACTTCACTTCACGTAGAGGTTGGGCCCGCAAATAGAGGGCGTGAGGCTTGTGACCAGGTATCCGTCGCTTCGGTGCCCATAACTTTTGATCCGTAAGTTATTACGCGGCGCACAGTATACCATTGGGAAGCTCTCTAAGAGCCCTACGATCTGGGCACCTAGCCTGCTCGGCTGCGCCTATTTTCGGAGCCAAAAATCAAACATTTTCTTAAGTTTTGGGACACTTTTCTTCTTTTACGATATTTTTTCGTCCCAGATCGTACGTCGTGAGCCTTGAAACGGACGACAACCTAATCCATCACATTTTTATTGTCGAATCCCATCTTGGGCAAGACAACTTCACTTCACGTAGAGGCTGGGCCCTCAAACCGAGGGCGTGGGGCTTGTGACCAGGTATCCGTCGCTCCAGTGCCCAAAACTTTTGATTCGTAAGGAGTTACGCAGCGCACAGCATACCGTTGGACAAGCTCTCCGGAGCTCTACGATTGGGGTAGCAAGCCTGCTCGGCTGCGCTTATTTTCGGAGCCCAAAATCAAACGTTTTCATCAGTTTTGGGACACTTTTCTTCTTTTGCATTGTTTTTCCGTCCCGGATCGTACGTCGTGAGCCGCAAAAAATACGACAACCTAATCCATCACATTTTTATTACCGAATCCCATGACACCTTGGGCAAGACAACTTCAATTCACGTAGAGGCTGGGCCCTCAAACCGAGGGCGTGGGGCTTGAGACCAGGTATCCGTCGCTCCGGTGCCCATAACTTTTGATCCATAAGGAGTTACAGAGCCCACAGCATATCGTTGGAAAGCTCTCCAAGAGCTCTACGACGTGGGCATCAAGCTTACTCGGCTGCACCTACTTTTGGAGGCCAAAATTGAATATTTTCATAAATTTCGGGACAGTTTTCTTCTTTAACGCTGTTTTTCTGTCCCTGATCGTACGTCGTGAGCCGCGAATTGGACGACAACCTAATCCATCACATTTCTATTACCGAATCACACGGCACCTTGGGCAAGACAACTTCACTTCACGTAGTAGCTGGGCCCGCAAACAGAGGGCGTGGGCTTGTGACCAGGTATCCGTCGCTCCGGTGCCCATAACTTTTGATCCGTAAGGAGTTACACGGCGCACAGCATACTGTTGGAAAGCTCTCTGAGAGCTCTACGATGGGGGCACCTAGCCTGCTCGGCTGCACCTATTTTCGAAGCCCAAAATCAAAAATTTTCCTCAATTTTGGGACTATTTTCCTCTTTTTTGGTGTTTTTCCGTCCCGGATCTTATGTCCTGAGCCGCGAAAAGGACGACAACCTAATCCATCACATTTTTATTACCGAATCCCACGGTAACTTTGGCAAGACAACGTCACTTCATGTAGAGGCTGGGCCCGCAAAGCAAGGGCGTGGGACTTGTGACCAGGTATCCGTTGCTCCGATGCCGATAACTTTTGATCCTTAAGGAATTACGCGGCGCACAGCATACCTTTGGAAAGCTCTCCGAGGCTCTACGACAGGGGCACCAATCCTGGTCGGCTGCGCCTATTTTCGGAGTTCAAAATCGAATGTTTTCATTAGTTTCAGGATACTTTTCTAATTTTTGCGCTATTTTTTCTTCCCGGATCGTACGTCGTGAGCCGCAAAAAGGACTACAACCTAATCCATCTCATTTTTATTACCGAATCCCACGGCACCATGGGCAAGACAATTTCACTTCAAGTAGAGGCTGGGCCCATAAATAGAGGGCGTGGGGCTTGTGACCAGGTATTCGTCGCTCCGGTGCCTATAACTTTTGATTCGTAAGGAGTTACGCGGCGCATAACATACCGTTGGAAATCTCTTCGAGAGCTCTACGACGAGGGCAGCAAGCCTGCTCGGCTACTCTTATTTTCGGAGCCCAAAATCAAACGTTTTCATCAGTTTTGAGACACTTTTCTTCTTTTGCGCTGTTTTTTCGTCCCGGATCGTACGTCGTGAGCCGCGAAAAAGACGACAACCTAATCCATCACATTTTTATTACCGAATCCCACGGCACTTTGGCAAGACAACTTCACTTCACGTAGAGGCTGGGCCCTCAAACCGAGGGCGTGGGACTTGTGACCAGGTTTCCGTCGCTCCGGGGCCCATAACTTTTGATCCGTAAGGAGTTATGTAGCTCACAGCATACCGTTGGAAAGCTCTCCGAGAGCTCTATGACGGAGGCTACAAGCCTGCTCGGCTGTGCTTATTTTCAGAGCCCAAAATCAAACGTTTTCATTAGTTTTGGGATACTTTTCTTCTTTTGCGCTGTTTTTCCATCGTTGATCGTACGTCGTGAGCCGCGAAAAAGATGACAACCTAATCCATCACATTTTATTACCGAATCCCACGGCACCTTGGGCCAGACAACTTCATTTCACGTAGAGGCTGGGCCCTCAAACCAAGGGCGTGGGGTTTGTGACCAGGTATCCGTGGCTCTTGTGCCCATAACTTTTGATCCGTAAGGAGTTACACAGCGCACAACATACTGTTGGAAAGCTCTCTGAGAGCTCTACGATAAGGGCAACAAGCCTGCTCGGCTGCACCTATTTTTGGAGCCTAAAATTGAATGTTTTCAACAATTTCGGGATGATTTTCTTCTTTTACGTTGTTTTATCATCCCGGATTGTACGTCGTGAGCCGCGAAAAGGACGACAACCTAATCTATCACATTTCTGTTACCGAATCACATGGCACCTTGGGCAAGACAACTTCACTTCACGTAGAGGCTGGGACCGCAAACGGAGGGCGTGGGGCTTTTGACCAGGTATCCGTCGCTTCTGTGCCCATAACTTTTGATCCGGATCTTATGCTTCTGTGCTCAATTTTGGGACAGTTTTCCTCTTTTTCACTTTTTTTTCATCCCGGATAGTATGTCTTGAGCCGCGAAAAAGACGACAACCTAATCCATCACATTTTTATTACCGAATCCCACAGCAACTTTGGCAAGACAACTTCACTTCATGTGGAGGCGGGGCCTGCAAACCAAGGGCATGAGACTTGTGACCAGGTATCTGTCGCTCCGGTGCCGATAACTTTTGATCCTTAAGGAGTTATGCGGCGCATAGTATACCGTTGGAAAGCTCTTCGAGGGCTCTATGACGGGGGCACCAACCCTGCTCGGCTGCTGTCACGCCCCAACCCGACCTATAGAGGTTAAACTAGGGAGTGATCTAAACATTCAATTTATATCACGTAGTTAATCGTTCATGAAAGTTTAACACTTAACGTTTTAGCCTAAACTCCACAAATTCTCCATAAATCCGGCAGTATAACGGCTGTAATTGGGCTCTTTAGTTTGCCCTAATTCTCTAAACGCCTCAAAACTTCCTATCTCAAATTCATTTCCAACTAAGATTACTATCAATTGAAATGCCTACTAGTTGTCTCGAAGTCTCGTTTGATTAACAACCTAGCATGATAACTATGTCTCGTTTGTTTGTTAATCCTTGTTACAAAAGTACCTGTTGATCTTAGCTTAACAATGAGTACCTACTTAAGATTGGATAGATTCATTTTACTTAATCCTTACCTGATACTTCATAATCCTATGATAGATACTAGCCAGTAGCGATAGCAAAAACGACCACAAGAGTGTCTAACTAGTTATGATTAGTACAAGCCAAAATTAGACCTCAAATTACAACCGGGGTCATTTACAATACAATAACAAGCAACATACGAAATAGTCTTCAAGCAACATATCGTTCACAAAATGTCCATAGTCAAGTAAGGCACGTAGAGCAAGCAATCATACCAAGGAATCATCATTAGGCACGTTGTCCTCTTGTACCTATTCCTGGTCTTCTTCACCTGAGATGATAAAAGAGGGTGAGTCCTTATGAACTCAGCGAGGGGGAACGAGAAATAAGTTTTGAAACTCTTTTTCCGGTTCAATTATGAAAACCCTTTGCAAGCATGACATATATCACAAGTAAGTTCATAATGTAATATAAAAGTAAAGAACACAATTACCTGTCTTTCCTCCCCGATGTCCTCTAGGAACCAAGCGAGAGTACTTATACACATAGTGAAAAGGATACGGTAAGCTTTTGCTCTCAGTTCATTTCCGGTATCAGTTGTTGCGGCCGACTTCAAATCATCCCCTTATCACGCCAAATGGGTGTACTCCGGATGTACCCCGAAATCCTACGACCCAACTATCCGAGGAAGTCTAGCCCCCAAGCGAGAGAAGGAATTGGACAATGGTAGTCACGATTGCACCGGCAAGCCCGATGCTGCCCGGTGTGCGTGAACGCTACCACGCCAGAATGAAAGGTTGCAACCTTGTATGCAATGCACATTTATGACATTTAATATACCACATTAGGAGGACAACAAAGTAGGTTGCCTCCGAGCAGTCATAAGATTGCACATTGACAAGTAAACACACGAGGCACGATATGACAAGTAATTTCACTTGAAAAGCACATGGAGTTATATGAATATTAAACGGGAAGCCATGTAACACATGTAAATCAAGTCATATAACTCATTTCGAAGTTCACGTAATCAAATAATAAGATTATACAACATGCAATGACATCTACGTGGGACTGGGTGCAAGAAAGGCCTACTTGTCAACATGTAATCATCGGAATCATATTTAGGGCTATAAGGGCAACTACGGGCAGCGTACTAATCACATAATTAAACATGATATTCATAGGATCAACACTTAGCGAGTTTATATAGTCATTAGGGTTTCGATTCATGCTCACTCGTACGATTAAGCCCTAAGTTGTCACGTAATTAAACTCAAGCCATGCATTGATTAATTCAAACACCCTCAAGCATTCAAAAAAGTCCACAAAACATCCAAGTGCCACAATCCCAAGCATTTAATACAACAAGAGAGGTTACAATAATTTTCAAAGCATATCACTAGATGAAAACCTCGCTGCAATGGACTGTTTTCTCACAATCATTGAGACAAGCAAACAAACTCCAATTATAGTGAACAAAATTTCAAATTAAAGCTTAAGGAGTGAACTAAATCCAGAAACAAATCTCGCATCATTTGGAGTTCGGGTTCAAGAGTTACAGCCAAAACCGTGAGACTACACAAAACTGTCCAGATTTGTACACATTTCAATACTTGTCGTTTTTGAGGACCTTAGGGTCAGATTTAGCCTTAGCCTATTTTTGACAAAAATGTCCATAACTGAAACATCTAGCAGTGTACCAAATTTCATGCATTTTGGATATTATTTACTAAGTCAAAACTGGTTTTTTCTACAACGACAGTGAATCTGCCAAAATCTGCTTCATTTTCCCAGATTTTCCAGATTTGGACACATTTTGATATTTTTCCATTTTGAGGACCTTAGATTCAAAATTAGCTTTGGCCTATTTGTATGAAAAATGCTCAGAACTGGCAAAACTAGTGACCTATCAATTTTCACGCATTTTAAACATCATTTACCTGGTCAAAATCATTTTGTTCCAACAGAACAGAAAGCTGTCAAATACGCGATTTCACCTATCTTCACATTCTAGCCAAATATCTTGCCATGCATGCTTACAAAAGCTCATGTATACACATATATCACAAGTACAGAGGTAAAAATAGACATTCAAAGGGATGCATGTGGTTTTTAAAAGCTTTTCAAGAAGTTTTAGCCCTCACTTTAGCAAGACAATAAAGAAGATGCACAAACTCTTGATGAAGCACAATGTCGACCCTTTTCCTTGATTAGCCGAGAGACAACTTGAGATTTCTCTAATTCCTAGCTTAGTAACCATGTTCTTAGTATGTGAAAATGGCTAGAACAAAAAGAAAATGAAATGGAAGCTAACAAACTTACCTAAGCCGAAGTGAATGTGCTATGAGCTTGCATGTGCGACTTTTGCACTCTAGCTTGCTTGGTCGAGTACCTTGGTAGCTTGGAGGTCTTGATGAATCTTAGGATGATGAACCTAAGCTATGGAGAGTAGGATTTCAGCTAGGGCCGAGAGAGAGAGAGAGAAGAGATGAGAGAGTGAGAGAAAATGTGAGAAAGAAAGAAAGAATGAAAGAAAAATGAAAGCTTTGAGGAATATGATGCTTGTGTCGGCCTAGGGCCTTGCAAAATTCAGAATTGTGTCTTCAAGGAGCATAATTTGAATCCTTAGCATGGGCAATTGAGTGTGTGTCGAGAATATGGAGCTTTGGTTTCATTTTTTTATGCATTTTTTTGAAGTAATTTGTCATGAGCTTGTCATAGGATGTCTAGATTTAATTTTTGAAATTGCAATGCATGCACAAATGCAAGAGGTGATCGGCCAAGGCTTGCAAAATGCTGAATCTTTGTCATCTTTTGAGCATTATTTAATTGGGTGCTTGGGAAGTGAAAAAGAATAAGGAATAAAGAATAAAAATGTCTAGCTTTTGGTGCAATTTCGTCTTCTAGTGCATTGACTTAGCATTTTAATATTAGTTAGTGGAGTTTGTAGGATTAATTAATGATCTAGTGCTTCGTGTAAGATTCTTTCTTGATTAGCATGCGGGCACGCTTTCCTAGGTTTAGGGCATGCACTACGAGGTAAGGCACAAACTACGAGACAAAAGCACGTTTTCCAAGTAAATGCACGCAATCCTAAATGTATGCATGTAATTCAATGCAAGGCACTCAAAACCAAGCACGACTCTTAAACCTAGGTCAAGGCACGCAAATCTAGGTTAGGGCACACGAATCGAGGTATCGCATGTAAATCGAGGTCGGGCCTCACAGCTGCACCAGTTTTCGGAGTTCAAAATCGAATGTTTTCATTAGTTTCGAGATACTTTTCTGATTTTTGCGTTATTTTTCCGTCCCGGATCGTACGTCGTGAGCCGCAAAAAGGACTACAACCTAATCCATCACATTTGTATTATCGAATCCCATGGCACCTTGGACAAGACAACTTCACTTCACGTAAAGGCTGGGCCTGCAAACAAAGGGCGTGGGGCTTGTGACCAAGTATCCGTCGCTCCGGTGCCTATAACTTTTGATCCGTAAGGAGTTACGCGGCGCACAGCATACCATTGGAAAGCTCTCCGAGAGCTCTACGACAGGAGCACCAAGCCTGCTCAGTTGCGTCTATTTTTGGGGCACAAAATCGAACGTTTTCATCAAATTCGGGACACTTTACTTCTTTTGCGCTATATTTTCATCAAGGATCGTACGTCGTGAACCGCGAAAAGGATGACAACTTAATCTATCATATTTCTAAAACCGAATCACACGGCATATTGGGCAAGACAACTTCACTTCACGTAGAGTCTGGGCCCGCAAACAGAGGGCGTGGGGCTTGTGACCAGGTATCCGTCGCTCCAGTGCCCATAACTTTTGATCTGTAAGGAGTTACGCGGCGCACAGCATACCATTGGAAAGCTCTCTGAGAGCTCTACGATAGGGTTGCCTAGCATGCTTTACTGCGCCTATTTTCAGAGCCCAAAATCGAACATTTTCATAAGTTTTACGACACTTTTCTTCTTTTACGCTATTTTTTCGTCCCGGATCGTACATCGTGAGCCGCGAAAAGGACGACAACCTAATCCATCACATTTCCATTTCTGAATCACACGGCACCTTGGGCAAGACAACTTTACTTCATGTAGAGGCTGGGCTCGCAAACATAGGGCGTGGGGCTTGTGACCAGGTATCCGTTGCTCCGGTGCCTATAACTTTTGATCCGGAATGAGTTACGCGGCTCACAGTAAACCGTTAGAAAGCACTCTGAGAGCTCTACGATGGGGGAACCTAGACTGCTTAGTTGTGCTTGTTTTCAGAGCCCAAAATCGAACATTTTCATAAGTTTTGGGACACTTTTCTTCTTTTACGTTGTTTTTCCATCACGGATCGTACGTTGTGAGCCGCAGAAAGGACGACAACCTAATCCATCACATTTCTATAACCCAAACACACGGCACCTTGGGCAAGACAACTTTACTTCATGTAGAGGCTGGGCCCGCAAACAGAGGGCGTGGGGCTTGTGACCAGGTATCCGTCGCTCCAGTGCCCATAACTTTTGATCCGTAAGGAGTTACGCAGTGCACAGCATACCGTTGGAAAGCACTCTAAGAGCTCTACGATGGGGGCACCTAGCCTGCTTGGTTGCGCCTATTTTTGGAGCCCAAAATCGAACATTTTCATAAGTTTTTGGAAACTTTTCTTCTTTTGCGCGGTTTTTCCGTGCCGGATTGTACGACGTGAGCCACTAAAAGGGCGATAACCTAATCCATCACATTTCTATTACCGAATCACACGGCACCTTGGGCAAGACAACTTCACTTCACGTAGAGGCTGGGCCAGCATACAGAGGGCGTGGGGCTTGTGACCAGGTATCCGTCGCACCGGTGCCCATAACTTTTGATCCGTAAGGAGTTACGTGGAGCACAGCATACCGTTGGAAAGCACTCTGAGAGCTCTACGATGGGGGCACCTAGCCTGCTCGGTTGAACCTATTTTTGCCGCCCAAAATCGAACATTTTCATAAGTTTTGGGATACTTTTCTTCTTTTGCGCTGTTTTTCCGTGCCGGATCGTACATCGTGAGCCGCGAAAAGGACGACAACCTAATCCATCATATTTCTATTACTGAATCACACGGCACCTTGGGCAAGACAACTTCACTTCACGTAGAGGCTGGGCCAGCAAATAGAGGGCGTGGGGCTTGTGACCAGGTATCTGTCGCTTCGGTGCCCATAACTTTTGATGCGTAAGGAGTTACGCGGAGCACAGAATACCGTTGGAAATCTCTCCGAGAGCTCTACGACGGGGGAACCAATCCTGCTCGGCTATGCCTATTTTCAGAGCCCAAAATCGAATATTTTCATCAGTTTCGGGACACTTTTCTTCTTTTGCACAATTTTTCCATCCCAGATCATACGTCGTGAGCTGCGAAAAGGACGACAACCTAATCCATCACATTTCTATTTTTGAATCCCACGGCACCTTGGGCAAGACAACTTCACTTCACGTAGAGCATGGGCCCGCAAACAGAGGGCGTGGGGCTTGTGACCAGGTATCCGTCGCTCCAATGCCTATAACTTTTGATCCGTAAGGAGTTACGTGGCACATAGCATATCGTTGGATAGCTCTACGAGAGCTCTACGACGGGGCAGCAAGCCTGCTCGGCTGCGCTTATTTTCGAAGCCCAAAATCAAACGTTTTCATTAGTTTTGGGACACTTTTCTTCTTTGCGCTGTTTTTCCGTCTCGGATCGTATGTCGTGAGCTGCGAAAAAGATGACAACCTAATCCATCACATTTTTATTACCGAATCCGACGACACCTTGGGCAAGACAACTTCACTTCACGTAGAGGCTGGGTCCTCAAACCGAGGGCGTGGGGCTTATGACCAGGTATCCGTCGCTCCGGTGCCCATAACTTTTGATCCGTAAGGAGTTACGCAGCGCACAGTTTCATGCCCCAACCCGGCCTATAAAGGTTAGACTAGGGTGTGATCTAATCATTCAAGTCACATCTTGTACTTAACCATTCATGAAGATTTAACACTTAACGTTTCGGCCTAAACTCCAAATTTTTTTAGAAAATCGGCAGCATAACGACTGTAATTGGGCTATTTGGTTTGACCTAATTCTCTAAACACCTCAAATTTTTTTAATTTTAATTTCGTTTCCAACTAGGATTACCATTTAACATCAATTGAATTGCCTATTGGTTCTTTCGACGTCTCGTTTGATTTATAACCTAGCATGATGCTATGTCTCGTTTGTTTGTTTATCCTCATTACAAAAGTACATGTTGATCTTAGCTTAATAGCGAGAACCTGTTTAAGGTTTGGATGGTTCATCTTACTTCGCCCTTACCTAATACTTCATAATCTTATTATAGCTACTAGCGATAATAAAAGCAAAACGACCATAGCAGTATCTAGTGTCTATCTAGAAATATCAGTACAAACCAAAATTAGACCCCAAATTACAATGGGGGTCTTTTACATTACAACATTAGCAATATGAAAGAAACAGTCTTCAAGTAGCATAGTTTTCACAAATGGCCATAAATCAAGCAAAGCACGCAGGACAGGCAATCACTCCAAGGAATCGTCGTTAGGCACATCGTCCTCGGGTACCTATTCTTGGTCTTCTTCACCTGAGATGATAAAAGAGGGTGAGTCCTTATGAACTCAGCGAGAGGGAACAAGAAATAGGTTTTGAAACTCATTTTCTGGTTCAATCTTATGAAAACCCTTTTGTAAGCATGATGTGTATCACAAGCAAGTACATAACGTAATATAATAGTAAAGAACGCAATTACCAGTCTTTCCTCCCTGAGGTCCTCTAGGGTCCAAGCGAGAGTACTTATACACATAGTAAAAAGGATACGGTGAGCTTTTGCTCTCAAATCAATTCCAGTATCAGTTGTTGCGGCCGGCCTCAAATCACCCCCATATCACGCCAAGTGGGTGTACTCCGGATGTACCCCGAAATCCTACGACCCAACTCTCCAAGAAAGTCTAACCCCCAAGCGAGAGAGGGAATGGGACCATGGTAGTCACGGGTGCACTGGCAAGCCCGATGCCGCCCGGTGTGCGTGATCGCTTCCATGCCGAAATGAAAGGTTGCAACCTTGTATGCAATGCACATTTATGACATTTAAAATATCACATTATGAGGACAACAAAGTAGGTTGCCTCCGGACAGTCATAAGATTGCACATTGACAAGTAAACAAGCGAGGCACGGATAGACAAGTAATTTCACTTGAAAAGCTCATGGAGTTATATGAACATTAAACGGACAGCCATGTAACGCACATAAATCAAGTCATATAACTCAATTCAAAGTCCACGTAATCAAATAATAAGATTATATAACATGCAACAACATCTACGTGGGCTCGGATGCAAGAAAAGCCTATTTGTCAACATGCAATGATCAGAATCACATTTAGGACTATAAGGGCATCTACGGGCAGCCTACTAAGCATATAATTCCACACAATGTCCAAATGATCAACACTTAGCAAGACTACCTAGTCATTAGGGTTTCCATTTCGTGCTTACCCGTGTGATTAAGCCTCAAGTCAACCCAAAATCATCCTCAAGCCATACATCAATTAATTCAAACATCCCCAAGTATTCAAAACAGTCCACACAACAACCCAAAGCCACAATCCCAAGCATTTAATTCAACAAGAGAAGTTACAACAATTTTACCAAGCATATAACTAAGTGAAATCCTTACTGCAATAGGCTGTATTCTCACAATCATTAGGACAAGCAAACAATCTCCAATTTCAGTGAATAAGATGTCAAATTAAAGCTTAAGAGGTGAACCAAAATCAGAAACAAATCTTGCATCATTTGGAATTCAGGATCATTAGTTATAGCCGAAACAGTGGGGTAGCACAAAACTGTCCAGATTTGCACATATTTCAATAATTGACGTTTGTGAGGCCCTTAGGGTCAGTTTTAGCCTTAGTCAATTTCTGACAAAAATGTCCAGAACTGAAAAATATAGCAGCACACCAAATTTCATGCATTTTGGACATCATTTACTAAGTAAAATCTGGTTCGTTCTACAAGGTCAGTGCATCTACCAAAACCTGCTTCATTTTTCCAGATTTCCAGATTTGGATACCTTTCAAAGATTTTCCATTTTGAGGACCTTAGAGTCGAAATTAGCTTTGGCCTATTTCTTCGAAAAATGTTCAAAACTGGCAAAACTAGTCACCTACCAATTTGCATGCATTTTCAACATCATTTTCCTAGCCAAACTCACCTCGAAACAACAGGTCAGAGAGCTGTCACATAATCCGACTGCACCTATCATCACTTTCAAGCCAAAATCTTGCCATGCATGGTTGTAAAAGCTTATGAACGAACATATAACTCAAGTATAGAAGCAAATACATACATTTATGAGCATGCATGTGGATTTTTGAAGGATTTTCAAAAGGTTTTAGGCCTCACCTTAGCAATCAACCAAGTAGATGCACAAAAACTTGTTGAAGCACAATCTTCTTCTTCTCCTTTGCCTAGCCGAGATTTCAACTAGATTTTCTCTATTTTTCCTAGCTTAGTGACCAAGCTCTTAGTACATGCATGTGGTTAGAACAAGAAGAAAAGAAATGGAAGCTTAAAAACTCACCTAGGGCCGAAATGAAGACTCTATGTGCTTGCATGCATCTTTTGAGCTAGCTACTTGCTTCCCTTTGCTTGGGCTTGTCTTGATTAACCATATGATGATGAAGATGAACTAAGAGGTGAAGAGATTCAGCTAAGGCCGAGAGATAGGGAGGAGAATGAGAGGGAGAGAGAAGATGAGAGGAAAAAAGGAAGAAATGACAAAGAAACAAAGGCCTTGAAGTTTGATGAAGCATGTTTGGCCTAGGGGCTTGCAATTTTCAGATTTGTGTCTTCAAGATGATTAAATTTTGAAGTGTTTAGCATGGGCAAGGGAGTAATGTCGAGAAGGGTGAAGAATTGAGGTGGTTTTGAGCAATTTTTTATGCATTTTGTTAAGTGTTTGTGTCATAGTTTGTCTAAGCATGCATGGACAAAAGAATAATTGTTCAAACCTTGTGCAAATGCCTTGGTATGGCCGGCCAAAGCATGTGTAAATTCTGAACTTTTGTCAACTTTTGATCATTATTTAATTGTGTCGTGAAAGTGCAAAAAGAATAAGGAATAAAGAATAAAGAATGTCTAGCTTTTTGTGAGATTTTGTCTTCTAGTGGGTTGAATTAGTAATTTAATAATAGTTAGTGGATTTTGTAGGATTAATTAATGACCTAGTGCTTCATGTAAGATGCTTTCTTGTTTAGCGTGAGGGCACGGTTTTCCTAGGTCTAGGGCACGCATTACGAGGTAGGACACGAACTACGAGATGAACGCAAATTTTCAAATAAATGCACGCAACCCTAATTGAATGCACGTAATTCAATGTATGGCACACAAAATGAACACAATTCTTAAACCTAGGTCAAGACACGCAAATCTAGATCAGGGCACACGAAACGAGGTATCGCACGCAAATCGAGGTCGGGCCTCACACACAGCATATTGTTGGAAAGCTCTCCGAGAGCTCTACGACGTGGGCAGCAAGCCTGCTTGGCTGCGCTTATTTTCGGAGCCCAATATCAAACATTTTCATCAGTTTTGGGACACTTTTCTTCTTTTGCGCTGTTTTTCCGTCTCGGATCGTACGTCGTGAGCCGTGAAAAAGACGACAGCCTAATCCATCACATTTTTATTACTGAATCCTACGGCACCTTGGGCAAGACAACTTCACTTCACGTAGAGACTGGGCCCTCAAACCGAGGGCGTGGGGCTTGTGACCAGGTATCCGTCGCTCCAGTGCCCATAACTTTTGATCCGTAAGGAGTTACACAGCGCACAGCATACAGTTGGAAAGCACTCCGAGAGCTCTACGATGAGGGCATTAAGCCTACTCGGCTGCACCTATTTTTGGAGCCCATAATTGAACGTTTTCAACAATTTCGGGACGGTTTTCTTCTTTTACGATATTTTTTCGTCCCGGATAGTACGTCGTGAGCCGCGAAAAGAATGACAACCTAATCCATCACATTTCTGTTACCGAATCACATGGCACCTTAGGCAAGACAACTTCACTTCACGTAGAGGCTGGGCCCGCAAACAGAGGGCGTGGGGCTTGTGACCAGGTATCCGTCGCTCTGGTGCCCATAACTTTTGATCCGTAAGGAGTTACGCGGCGCACAGCATACCGTTGGAAAGCTATTTGAGATGTCTACGATCGGGGCACCTAGTCTGCTCAGCTGTACCAATTTTCAGAGCCCAAAATCGAGCATTTTCATCAATTTTGGGACAGTTTTTCTCTTTTTCGCTGTTTTTTCGTCCCGGATCGTATGTCCTGAGCCGCGAAAAGGACGACAACCTAATCCATCACATTTCTATTACCGAATCTTATGGCAACTTTGGCAAGACAACTTCAGTTCACGTAGAGGCGGGGCCCGCAAACCAAGGGCATGGGACTTGTGATCAGGTATCCGTCGCTCCGGTACCGATAACTTTGGATCCTTAAGGAGTTACGTGGCGCACAGCATACCGTTGGAAAGCTCTCCGAGGGCTCTATGACGGGGGCACCAAGCCTGCTCGGCTGCACCTATTTTCGGAGTTCAAAATCGAATGTTTTCATTAGTTTCAGGATACTTTTTTAATTTTTGAGCTATTTTTCTGTCTCGAATCGTACGTCGTGAGCCGCGAAAAGGACTATAACCTAATCCATCACATTTTTATTACCGAATCCTACGGCACCTTGGGCAAGACAACTTCACTTCACGTAGAGGTTGGGCCCGCAAACAGGGGGCGTGGGGCTTGTAACCAGGTATCCGTCGATCCGGTGCCTATAACTTTTGATCTATATGGAGTTACGCGACGCACAGCATACCATTGGAAAGTTCTCCGAGAGGTCTACGACAAGGGCACCAAGCCTGCTTGGTTGCGCCTGTTTTTGGAGCCCAAAATCAAACATTTTCATTAGTTTTGGGATACTTTTCTACTTTTACGCTGTTTTTGCGTCCCGGATCGTACGTCGTGAGTCGCGAAAAGGACGACAACCTAATCCATCACATTTCTATTACCAAATCACACGGTACTCTGGGCAAGACAACTTCACTTCATGTAGAGGCAGGGCCAGAAAATGGAGGGCGTGGGGCTTGTGACTAGGTATCTATCGCTCCGGTGCCCATAACTTTTGATCCGTAAGGAGTTACGCGGAGCACAGAATACTGTTGGAAAGCACTCTGAGAGCTCTACGATGGGGGAACCAATCCTGCTCGGCTGTGCCTATTTTCAGAGCCCAAAATTGAATGTTTTCATCAATTTTCGGACACTTTTCTTCTTTTGCATAGTTTTGCCGTCCCGGATCGTACGTCATGAGCTGTGAAAAGGACGACAGCCTAATCCATCACATTTCTATTACCGAATCCCACGGCACCTTGGGCAAGACAACTTCATTTCACGTGCAGGATGGGCCCGCAATCAGAGGGCGTGGGGCTTGTGACCAGGTATCCGTCGCTCCGGTGCCTATAACTTTTGATCCGCAAGGAGTTACGCTGTGCACAGCATACCGTTGGAAAGCTCCCTGTGAGCTCTACGACGGTGGTAGCAAGCCTACTCGGCTGCGCCTATTTTTGGAGCCTAAAATCGAACGTTATTATAAGTTTCGGGACACTTTTCTTCTTTTGCGCTATTTTTCCATCCTGGATCGTACGTCGTGAGCCGCGAAAAGGACGACAGCCTAATCCATCACATTTCTATTACCGAATCCCATGGCACCTTGGGCAAGACAATTTCACTTCACGTAGAGGGTGGGCCCACAAATAGTGGGCGTGGGGCTTGTGACCAGGTATCCGTCGCAACGGTGCCCATAACTTTTGATCCGTGAGTTACGCGGCTCTCAGTATACCGTTGGAAAGGTCTCTGAGAGCACTACGATGGGGGCACCTAGATTGCTCGGTTGCGCCTGTTTTCGAATCCCAAAATCGAACATTTTCATAAATTTTGGGAAACTTTTCTTCTTTTACCCTGTTTTACCGTCCAGGATCGTACATCGTGAGCCGCGAAAAGGACGACAACCTAATCCATCACATTTCTATTATCGAATCCCATAGAAACTTTGGCAAGACAACTTCACTTCATGTAGAGGCGGGGCCAGCAAACCAAGGGCATGGGACTTGTGACCAGGTATCTGTCGCTCTGGTACCGAAAACTTTTGATCCTTAAGGAGTAACACGGCGCACAGAATACCGTTGGAAAGCTCTTCGAGGGCTCTATGACGGGGGCACCAAGCCTGCTCGGCTGCACCTATTTTCGGAGTTCAAAATCGAATGTTTTCATTAGTTTCGCGATACTTTTATGATTTTTGTGCTATTTTTCCGTCCCGGATCGTAGGTTGTGAGCCGCGTAAAGGACTACAACCTAATCCATCACATTTTTATTACCAAATCCCATGGCACCTTGGGCAAGAGGCTGGGCCCGCAAACAGAGGGCGTGGGGCTTGTGACCAGGTATCCGTCGCTCCGGTGCCTATAACTTTTGATCCGTAAAGAGTTACGCGGCGCACAGCATACCATTGGAAAGCTCTCCGAGAGCTCTACGACGAGGGCACCAAGCCTGCTCAATAGCGTCTATTTTTCGAGCCCAAAATCGAATGTTTTCATTAGTTTCAGAACACTTTTCTACTTTTGCGCTGTATTTCAGTCTCAGATCTTACGTCGTGAGCCGCGAAAAGGACGACAACATAATCTATCATATTTCAGGAATTGAATCACACGTCATATTGGGAAAGACAACTTCACTTCACGTAGAGTCTGGGCCCGCAAATAGAGGGCATAGAGCTTATGACCAGGTATCCGTCGTTCCGGTGCCTATAACTTTTGATCCGTAAGGAGTTACGCGACGCACAACATACCGTTGGAAAGCACTATGAGATCTCTACGATGGGGGTGCCTACCCTGCTTCGCTGCGCCTATTTTCGGAGCCCAAAATTGAACATTTTCATAAGTTTTGCAACACTTTTCAACTTTTACGCTGTTTTTCCTTCCCGGATTGTACGTCGTGAGCCGCGAAAAGTACGACAACCTAATCCATCACTTTTCTATTTTTGAATCACACGGTACCTTGTGCAAGACAACTTTACTTCACGTAGAGGCTGGGCCCGCAAACAGAGGGCGTGGGGCTTGTGACCAAGTATCCGTTGCTCCGGTGCCCATAACTTTTGATCCGCAAGGAGTTACGCGGTGCACAGCATACCGTTGTAAAGCTCTATGAGAGCTCTACGACGGGGGCAGCAATCCTGCTTGGTTGCGCCTATTTTTGGAGCCCAAAATCGAACGTTTTCGTAAGTTTCGGGACACCTTTCTTCTTTTGTGCTGTTTTTCCATCTTGGATCGTACGTCGTGAGCCGCGAAAAGGACAACAACCTAATCTATCACATTTCTATTACAAAATCCCATGGCACCTTAGGCAAGACATCTTCACTTCACGTAGAGGCTGGGCCTGCAAACAGAGGGTGTGGGGCTTGTAACCAGATATCCGTCGCTCTGGTGCCTATAACTTTTGAACCGCAAGGAGTTACGCGGCGGATAGCATACCGTTGGAAAGCTCTCCGAGAACTCTACGATGTGGGCAGGAAGCCTGCTCGGCTGCACCTATTTCGGAGCCAAAAATTGAATGTTTTCATAAGTTTCGGGATACTTTTCCTCTTTTGCGCTATTTTTTCGTGCCGGATCGTACGTCATGAGCCTCGAAAAGGATGACAACCTAATCCATAACATTTCTATTACCGAATCCCACGGCACCTTGGGCAAGACAACTTCACTTCACGTAGAGGTTGGGCCTGCAAACAGAGGGCGTGGGGCTTGTGACACGGTATCTGTCGCTACGGTGTGCCCATAACTTTTCACCCGTGAGTTACGCGGCGCACAACATACCGTTGGAAAGCTCCCTGAGAGCTCTACAATGGGGGTACCTAGATTGCTCGGTTGCGCCTATTTTCGGATCCCAAAATGGAACATTTTCATAAAATTTGGGAAACTTTTCTTCTTTTACGCTGTTTTTTCGTCCAGGATCGTACGTCGTGAGTCGCGAAAAGGACGACAACCTAATCCATCACATTTCTATTACCGAATCACATGGCACCTTGGGTAAGACAACTTCACTTCACGTAGAGGCTAGGCCCGCAAATAGATACCGTGGGATTGTGACCAAGTATCCGTCGCTCCGGTGCCCATAACTTTTGATCCGTAATGAGTTACACGGCGCACAGCATACTGTTATAAAGCACTCTGAGAGCTCTACGATGGGGACACCTAGCCTGCGAGGTTGCGCTTGTTTTCGGAGCCAAAATCGAACACTTTCATAAGTTTTGGGACACTTTTATGATTTTGCACTGTTTTTTCGTACCGAATCATACGTCGTGAGCCGCAAAAAAGACGACAACTTAATCCATCACATTTCTATTTCCAAATCACACGGCACCTTGGGCAAGACAACTTTACTTCACGTAGAGGCTGGGCCCGCAAACAGAGGGCGTGGGGCTTGTGATCAGGTATCTGTTGCTCCGGTGCCTATAACTTTTGATCCTAAAGGAGTTACGCGGCGCACAGCAAACCGTTGGAAAGCACTCTAAGAGCTCTACGATGGGAGAACCTAGACTGCTCGGTTGTGCCTGTTTTCGGAGCCGAAAATCGAACATTTTCATAAGGTTTGGGATACTTTTCTTCTTTTACGCTGTTTTTCCGTCCTGAATCGTACGTCGTGAGCCGCAGAAAGGACGACAACCTAATCCATTACATTTCTATAACCCAATCACACGGCACCTTGGGCTAGACAACTTTACTTCACGTAGAGCTGGGCCCGAAAACAGAGGGCGTGGGGCTTATGACCAGGTATCCGTCGCTCCGGTGCCCATAACTTTTGATCCGGAAGGAGTTACGCATCGCACAGCATACCGTTGTAAAGCACTCTGAGAGCTCTACAATGGGGGCACTTAGCCTGCTTGGTTGTGCCGATTTTTGGAACCCAAAATCGAACATTTTCATAAGTTTTGGTATATTTTTATTCTTTTGCGCTATTTTTGCATCTCGGATTGTACGTCGTGAGTCGCAAAAAGGACGACAACCTAAAGCATCACATTTCTATTACCGAATCACACGGCACTTTGGGCAAGAGAACTTCACTTCACATAGAGGCTGGGCCAGCAAACGGAGGGCGTGGGGCTTGTGACCAGGTATCCGTCGCTCCAGTGCCCATAACTTTTGATCCGTGAGGAGTTACGCGTAGTATAGAATACCGTTGGAAAGCTCTCCGAGAGCTCTACGACGGGGGAACCAATCCTGCTCAGCTGTGCCTATTTTCAGAGCCCAAAATTGAATGTTTTCATCAGTTTCAGGACACTTTTCTTTTTTTACACAGTTTTGCCGTCCGAGATCGTACATCGTGAGCTGCGAAAAGGACGACAAACTAATCGATGACATTTCTATTACCAAATCCCACGGCACCTTAGGCAAGACAACTTTACTTCACGTAGAGGATGGGCCTGCAAACAGAGGGCGTGGGGCTTGTGACCAGGTATCCGTCGCTTCGGTGCCCATAACTTTTGATCCGCAAGGAGTTATGCGGTGCACAGGATACAGTTGAAAAGCTCTCTAAGAGCTCTATGACGGGGGCAGCAAGCCTACTCCGCTGCGCCTATTTTTGGAGCCCAAAATCAAGCGTTGTCATAAGTTTTGGGACACTTTTCTTCTCTTGCGTTGTTTTTCCATCCTGGATCGTACGTCGTGAGCAGCGAAAAGGACGACAACCTAATCTATCACATTTCTATTACAAAATGCCATGGCACCTTTGGCAAAAGAACTTCACTTCACGTAGAGGCGGGGCCCGCAAACAGAGGGCGTGGGGCTTGTGACCAGATATCCGTCGCTCTGGTGCCCATAACTTTTGAACCGCAAAGAGTTACACGGCGGACAGCATACCGTTGGAAAGCTCTCCGAGAACTCTACGATGGGGGCAGCAAGCCTGCTCGGCTGCACCTATTTCGGAGCCCAAGATTGAACATTTTCATAAGTTTCGGGATACTTTTCCTCTTTTGCACTGTTTTTCCGTGTCGGATCGTACGTCATGAGCCGCGAAAAGGATGACAACCTAATCCATAACATTTCTATTACCGAATCCCACATCACCTTGGGCAAGACAACTTCACTTCATGTAGAGGCTGGGCCTGCAAACAGAGGGCGTGGGGCTTGTGACCAGGTATCCGTCGCTACGGTCCCCATAACTTTTCAGCCGTGAGTTACGCGGCGCACAGCATACCGTTGGAAAGCTCCCTGAGAGCTCTACGATGGGGGCACCTAGATTGCTCGGTTGCGCCTATTTTTGGATCCCAAAATGGAACATTTTCATAAGTTTTGGGAAACTTTTCCTCTTTTACGCTGTTTTTCCGTCTAGGATCGTACGTCGTGAGCCGCGAAAAGGACGACAACCTAATCCATCACATTTCTATTACCGAATCACATGGCACCTTGGGTAAGACAACTTCACTTCACGTAGAGGCTAGGCCTGCAAATAGAGGCTGTGGACTTGTGACCAGGTATCCGTCGCTCCGGTGCCCATAACTTTAGATCTGTAAAGAGCTACACGGCGTACCGCATACTGTTGGAAAGCACTATGAGAGCTCTACGATGGGGAGACCAAACCTGCTCGGTTGCGCTTGTTTTCGGGGCCCAAAATTGAACACTTTCAGAAGTTTTGGGACACTTTTCTTCTTTTGCGCCGTTTTTTCATCCCGGATCATACGTCGTGAGCCACGAAAAAGACGACAACCTAATCCATCACATTTCTATTTCCGAATCACACGACACCTTGGGCAAGTCAACTTTACTTCACGTAGAGGCTGGGCCCGCAAAAAGAGGGTGTGGGGCTTGTGACCAGGTATCCGTTGCTCCGGTGCCAATAACTTTTGATCCGAAAGGAGTTACGAGGCACACAGCAAACCGTTGGAAAGCACTCTAAGAGCTCTACGATGGGGGAACCTAGATTGCTCGGTTGTGCCTATTTTCGAAGCCCAAAATCGAGCATTTTCATAAGTTTTGGGGTACTTTTCTTCTTTTACACTATTTTTCTGTCCCAGATCGTACGTCGAGAGCCGCAGAAAGGACGACAACCTAATCCATCACATTTCTATAACCCAATCACACCGCACCTTGGGCAAGACAACTTTACTTCACGTAGAAGCTGGGCCCGCAAACAGAGGGCATGGGGCTTGTGACCAGGTATTCGTCGCTCCGGTGCCCATAACTTTTGATCCGTAAAGAGTTACGTGGCGCACAACATACCGTTGGAAAGCACTCTGAGAGCTCTACAATGGTGGCACCTAGCTTGCTTGGTTGCTCCTATTTTTGGAGCACAAAATAGAGCATTTCATAAGTTTTGGGATTCTTTTCTTCTTTTGCGCTGTTTTCCGTCCTGGATCGTACGTCGTGAGCCACGAAAAGGACGACAACTTAATCCATCACATTTCAATTAGCGAATCACATGGCACCTTGGGGAAGACAACTTCACTTCACGTAGAGGCTAGGCCAGCAAATGGAGGGCGTGGGGCTTGTGACTAGGTATCCGTCGCTCCGGTGCCCATAACTTTTGATCCGTAAGGAGTTACGCGGAGCACAGAATACTGTTGGAAAGCTCTCCGAGAGTTCTACGACGGCGGAACCAATCCTGCTCGGCTGCGCCTATTTTCATAGCCCAAAATCGAATATTTTCATCAGTTTCGGGACACTTTTCTACTTTTGCACAGTTTTGCCATCCCGGATCGTACGTCGTGAGCTGCGAAAAGGACGACAACCTAATCCATCCCATTTCTATTACCGAATCCAACGGCACCTTAGGCAATACAACTTCACTTCACGTAGAGGATGGGCTCGCAAACAGAGGGCGTGGGGCTTGTGACCTGGTATCCGTCGCTCCAGTGCCCATTACTTTTGATCCGCAAGGAGTTACGCGATGCACAGCATACCGTTGGAAAGCTCTCTGAGAGCTCTACGATTGGGGCAGCAAGCTTGCTTGGCTGCGCCTATTTTTGGAGCGCAAAATTGAAAGTTTTCAAAAGTTTCGGGATACTTTTCTTCTTTTGCGCTGTTTTTCCATCCTCGATCGTACGTCGTGAACTGTGAAAAGGACGACAATCTAATCTATCACATTTCTATTCCAGAATCCCATGGTACCTTTGGCAAGACAACTTCACTTCACGTAGAGGCTGGGCTCGCAAACAGAGGGCGTGGGGCTTGTGACCAGATATCCATCACTCTAGTGCCCATAACTTTTGAACCGCAAGGAGTTACGCGGTGGAGAGCATACCGTTGGAAAGAACTTCGAGGGCTCTTCGATGAGGGTAGCAAGCCTGCTAGGCTGCACCTATTTCGGAGCCCAAAATTGAACGCTTTCATAAGTTTCGGGATACTTTTCCTCTTTTGCGCTGTTTTTTCGTCCCGGATCGTACTTCATGAGCTGCGAAAAGGACGACAACCTAATCCATAACATTTCTATTACCGAATCCCACGGGACCTTGGGCAGGACAAATTCAATTCACTTAGAGGTTGGGCCCGCAATCAGAGGGCGTGGGGCTTGTGACTAGGTATCCGTCGATATAGTGCCCATAACTTTTTATCCGTGAGTTACGTGGCGCACAACATACCGTTGGAAAGCTCTCTGAGAGCTCTACAATAGGGGCACTTAGATTTCTCGGTTGCACCTGTTTTCGAATCCCAAAATCGAACATTTTCATAAGTTTTAGGACACTTTTCTTCTTTTACGCTGTTTTTCCGTCCAGGATCGTACGTCATGAGCCGCTAAAAGGACGACAACCTAATCCATCACATTTCTATTACCGAATCACACGGCACCTTGGGCAAGACAACTTCACTTCACGTATAGGCTAGGCCTGCAAATTGAGGTCGTGGGCTTGTGACCAGGTATCCGTAGCTTCAGTGCCCATAACTTTTGATCTGTAAAGAGTTACACGGCAGACAACATACTGATGGAAAGCGCTCTGAGAGCTCTACGATGGGGGGCACCTAGCCTGCTCGTTTGGGATTGTTTTCGGAGCCCAAAATGGAACACTTTCATAAGTTTTGGGACACTTTTCTTCTTTTACGGTGTTTTTCCGTCATGGATCATACGTCGTGAGCCGTGAAAAGGACGACAACCTACTCCATCACATTTTTATTACCGAATGACATGGCTCCTTTGGGCAAGACAACTTCACTTCATGTAGAGGCTGGGCCCGCAAACAGAGGGCGTGGGCTTGTGACTTGGTATCCGTCGCTCCAGTGCTTATAAGTTTTGATCCGTAAGGAGTTACACGATGCACAACATACTGTTGGAAATCTCTCCAAGAGCTCTACGATCAGGGCAGCAAGCCTGCTCGGCTGCACCTATTTTCGAAGATGAAAATCGAATGTTTTCATCAGTTTTGTGACACTTTTCTTCTTTTGCGCAATTTTTCCATCCCGGATCGTACATCGTGAGCCTCGAAAAGCATGACAACCTAATCCATCACATTTCTATTGCCGAATCACACGGCACATTGGGCAAGATAACTTCACTTCACGTAGAGGCTGGGCCCGCAAACAGAGGGCGTGGGGCTTGTGACCAAGTGTCCGTCACTCCGGCGCCCATAACTTTTGATCCGTAAGGAGTTATGTGGCGTACAGCATACCGTTGGAAAGCTTTTCGAGAGCTCTATGACGGGGGTAGCAAGCTTGCTTGGTTGCGCATGCTTTCGAAGCCCAAAATCGAACGGTTTTATAAGTTTTGAGATACTTTTCTTCTTTTGCGCTATTTTTTCGGTCCCGGATCGTATGTCGTGAGCCGCGAAAAGGACGACAACCTACTCCATCACATTTCTATTACCGAATCACACGGCACCTTGGGTAAGACAACTTCACTTCACGTAGAGGCTGGGCCAGCAAAAGGAGGGCGTGGGGCTTATAACCAGGTATCCGTCGCTCCGTTGCCCATAACTTTTGATCCGTAAGGAGTTACGCGGAGCACAGAATACCGTTGGAAAGCTCTCCGAGAGCTCTACGACGGGGGAACCAATCCTGCTTGTATATTTTCAGGGCCCAAAATCGAATGTTTTCATCAGTTTCGTGACACTTTTCTTCTTTTGCACAATTTTGCCGTCCCGGATCGTACGTCGTGAGCTGCGAAAAGGACGACAACCTAATCCATCACATTTCTATTACCGAATCCCACGGCACCTTGGGTAAGACAACTTCACTTCACGTAGAGGCTGGGCCAGCAAATGGAGGGCGTGGGGTTTGTGACCAGGTATCCGTCGCTCCAGTGCCCATAACTTTTGATCCGTAAGGAGTTACACGGAGTACAGAATACTGTTGGAAAGCTCTCCAAGAGCTCTACGACGGGGGAACCAATCCTGCTCGACTGAGCCTATTTTCAGAGCCCAAAATTGAATATTTTCATCAGTTTTGGGATACTTTTTTTCTTTTGCACAGTTTTGCCGTCCCGGATCGTACGTCGTGAGCTGCGAAAAGGAAGACAACCTAATCCATCCCATTTCTATTACCGAATCCCACGGCACCTTAGGCAAGACAACTTCACTTCACGTAGAGGATGGGCCCGCAAACAGAGGGCGTGGGGCTTGTGACCAGGTATCCGTCGTACCGGTGCCCATTACTTTTGATCCGCAAGGAGTTACGCGGCGCACAGCATACCATTGGAAAGCTCTCTGAGAGATCTACAACGGAGGCAGCAAGCCTGCTCGGTTGCGCCCATTTTTGGAGCCCAAAATTGAACGTTTTCATAAGTTTTGAGATACTTTTCTTCTTTTGCGCTGTTTTTCCATCCTAGATCGTACGTCGTGAGCCGCAAAAAGGACGACAACCTAATTTATCACATTTCTATTCCAGAATCCCATGGCACCTTTGGCAAGACAACTTTACTTTACTTAGAGGCTGGGCCCACAAACAGAGGGTGTGGGGCTTGTGACCAGATATCCGTCGCTCTGGTGCCCATAACTTTTGAACCGCAAGGAGTTACGCGGTGGAGAGCATACCGTTAGAAAGAATTCCGAGAGCTCTACGATGGGGGGAGCAAGACTGCTCGGCTGTACCTATTTCAGAGCCCAAAATTGAACGTTTTCATAAGTTTCGGGATACTTTTCCTCTTTTGCTTGTTTTTCCGTCTTGGATAGTACGTCATGAGCCGCGAAAAGGATGACAACCTAATCCATAACATTTCTATTACCGAATCCTACGGGACCTTGGGCAAGACAACTTCACTTCACGTAGAGGCTAGGCCCGCAATCAGAGGGCGTGGGGCTTGTGACTAGGTATCCGTCGCTACAGTGCCCATAACTTTTCATCCGTGAGTTACGCGGTGCATAGCATACCGTTGGAAAGCTCTCTAAGAGCTCTATGATAGGGGCACCTAGATTGCTCGATTACGCCTATTTTCGGATCCCAAAATAGAACATTTTCATAAGTTCTGGGACACTTTTCTTCTTTTACGCTGTTTTTTCGTCCAGGATCGTATGTCGTGAGCAACTAAAAGGACGACAACCTAGTCCATCACATTTCTATTACCGAATCACACGGCACCTTGGGCAAGATAACTTCACTTCACGTAGAGGCTAGGCCCGCAAAAAGAGGCCGTGGGCTTGTGACCAGGTATCCGTAGCTCCAATGCCCATAACTTTTGATCCGTAAAGAGTTACACGGCGGATAGCATACTGATGGAAAGCACTCTGAGAGCTCTACGATAGGGGCACCTAGTCTGCTCGGTTGCGCTTGTTTTCGGAGCCCAAAATCGAACACTTTTATAAGTTTTCGGATACTTTTCTTCTTTTGCTCTGTTTTTCCGTCGCGGATCATACGTCGTGAGCCACAAAAAGGACGACAAACTACTCCATCATATTTCTATTACCGAATCACATGGCACCTTGGGCAAGACAACTTCACTTCATGCAGAGGCTGGGCTCGCAAATAGAGGGCGTGGGGCTTGTGACCTAGTATCCGTCGCTCCGGTGCCTATAAGTTTTGATCTGTAAGGAGTTACGCTACGCACAGCATATTGTTGGAAATCTCTCCGAGAGCTCTACGATCGGGGCAGCAAGCCTGCTCGGCTGCGCCTGTTTTTGAAGATGAATATCGAATGTTTTCATCAATTTTGGGACATTTTTGTTCTTTTGCGCAATATTTCTGTCCCGGATCGTACGTCGTGAGCCTCGAAAAGGATGACAACCTAATCCATCATATTTTTATTACCGAATCACACGGCACATTGGGCAAGATAACTTCACTTCATGTAGAGGCTGGGCCCGCAAACAGAGGGCGTGGGGCTTGTGACCAAGTTTCCGTCGCTCCGGCGCCCCATAACTTTTGATCCGTAAGGAATTACGTGGCACACAGCATACCGTTGGAAAGCTTTTCGAGAGCTCTATGACGGGGGCAGCAAGCCTAATTGGTTGCGCATGCTTTCGGATCCCAAAATCGAACGTTTTCATCAGTTTCAAGATACTTTTCTTCTCTTATGTTATTTTTTTCGTCCCGGATCGTATTTCGTTGGCCGCGAAAAGGACGACAACCTAATCCATCACATTTCTATTACCGAATCACACGGCACCTTGGGCAAGACAACTTCACTTCACGTAGAGGCTGGGCCAGCAAACGGAGGGCGTGGGGCTTGTGACCAGGTATCCGTCGCTCCGGTGCCCATAACTTTTGATCCGTAAGGAGTTATACGGAGCACAGAATACCGTTGGAAAGCTCTCCGAGAGCTCTACGATGGGGGAACCAATCCTGCTCGGCTGTGCCTATTTTTAGGGCCCAAAATCGAATGTTTTCATCAGTTTCGGGACACTTTTCTTCTTTTGCACAGTTTTGCCGTCCCGGATCGTACGTCGTGAGTTGCAAAAAGGACGACAACCTAATCCATCACAATTCTATTACCGAATCCCACGACACCTTGGGCAAGACAACTTCACTTCACGTTGGGGCTGGGCCAACAAATGGAGGGCGTGGGGCTTGTGAGTAGGTATCTGTCGCTCCGGTGCCTATAAATTTTGATCTGTAAGGAGTTACGCGGAGCACAGAATACCGTTGGAAAGTTCTCTGAGAGCTCTACGACGGGGGAACCAAGCCTGCTCGACTGTGCCTATTTTCGGAGCCCAAAATCAAATGTTTTTATCAATTTTAGGACACTTTTCTTCTTTTGCGCTATTTTTTCATCCCGGGTCGTACGTTGTGAGCCGCGAATTGGACGACAACCTAATCTATCACATTTCTATTACCGAATCCCATGGCACCTTGAGAAAGATGACTTCACTTCACGTAGAGGCTGGGGCCGTAAACTAAGGTCGTGGGGTTGTGACCAGGTATCCGTCATTCCAGTGCCCATAACTTTTGATCCGTAAGGAGTCACGCGTCGCACAACATACCGTTGGAAAGCTCTTCGAGAGCTGTACGACGGGGGCACCAAGCCTGCTCAGTTGTGCCTATTTTCAGAGCCCAAAATCGAACGTTTTCATCAGTTTCGGGACATTTTTCTTCTTTTGCACAATTTTTCCATCCCGGATCGTACGTCGTGAGCCTCGAAAAGGTCGATAACCTAATCCATCATATTTTTATTACCGAATCACACGGCACCTTGGGCAAGACAACTTCACTTCACGTAGAGGCTGGTCCCGAAAACAGAGGGCATGGGGCTTGTGACCAAGTATCCGTCGCTCTGGTGCCCATAACTTTTGATCCGTAAGGAGTTACGTGGCTTACAGCATACCGTTGGAAAGCACTCTGAGAGCTGTACAATGGAGGCACCTAGCCTTCTCGGTTGCGCCTATTTTCAGAGCTCAAAATCAAAAAATTTAATAAGTTTTGGGACACTTTTATACTTTTGCGCTGTTTTTTCATCACGGATCGTTCGTCGTGAGTAGCGAAAAGGACGACAACCTAATCCATCACATTTCTATTACCGAATCACACGGCCCCTTGGGCAAGACAACTTCACTTCATGTAGAGACTGGGCCCGCAAACAGAGGGCGTGGGGCTTGTGACCAGGTATCCGTCGCTCCGGTGCCCATAACTTTTGATCCATAATGAGTTACGTGGCGCACAATATACCGTTAGAAAGCTCTCCGAGAGCTCTACAATGAGGGTACCAAGCCTGCTCGGCTGTGCCTATTTTCGAAGCCCAAACCTTTTCATCAGTTTCGGGACATTTTTCTTCTTTTGTGGTATTTTTCTGTCCCGGATCGTACGTCGTGAGCCGCGAAAAGGATGGCATCCTAATCCATCATATTTCTATTACTGAATCACATGGCACCTTGGGCAATACAATTTCACTTAACGTAGAGGCTGGGCCCGCAAACAGAGGGCGTGGGGCTTGTGACCAGGTATCCGTCGCTCTGGTGCCCATTACTTTTGATCCGTAAGGAGTTACGCGGAGCACATCATACCGTTGGAAAGATCTCTGAGAGCTCTACAATGGGGGAACCTAGCCTGCTCGGCTGCGCCTATTTTCAGAGACTAAAATTGAACATTTTCATAAGTTTTTTGGCACTTTTCTTCTTTTACACTATTTTTTCATCCCGGATCGTACGTCGTGAGCAGCAAAAAGAAGGACAACCTAATCCATCACATTTCTATTACCGAATCACACGACACCTTGGGCAAGACAAATTCACTTCACGTAGAGGCTAGGCCGGTAAACAGAGGGCGTGGGGCTTGTGACCAGGTATCCGTCGCTCCGGTGCCAATAACTTTTGATCAGTAAGGAGTTACGCGGCGCACAGCATACCGTTGGAAAGCACTAAGAGAGCTCTATGATGGGGGCACCTAGCCTGCTCGGTTGCGCCTATTTTCAAAGCCCAAAATCGAACATTTTTATAAGTTTTGGACACTTTTCTTCTTTTGTGCTGTTTTTGCATGAAAATTGGTAGGTGACTAGTTTTTCCAGTTCTGAGAATTTTTTGTAGAAATAGGCCAAGGCCAATTTTGACTCTAAGGTCTCCAAAATGGCAAAACATCGAAAGGTATCTAAATCTGGAAAATCTGGGAAAATGGAGCAGGTTTTTGGCTGTTCTCTGATCTCGTAGAATGAAATAGTTTTTATCTAGTAAATGTTATCCAAAATGCATAAAATTTGGTAGGTTGCTAGAGGTTTCAGTTCTGAACATTTTTGTCAGAAATAGACTAAGGCTAAATCTGACCCTAAGGCCCTCAAAATTGACAAGTATTGAAATGTGTACAAATTTGGACAATTTTGCGTAGTCTCACAGTTTTGGCTATAACTCTTGAATCCGAACTCCAAATGATGCGAGGTTTGTTTATGGATTTAGTTCACTTAATAAGATTTAATTTGTACAATAATTTTTCTAAGCATATCACTAGATGGAAACCTCACTGCAATGGTCTGTTTTCTCACAATCATTGAGACGAGCAAAAAGTCTCCAATTCCCGTGAACAAAATTTCAAATTAAAGCTTAAGGAGTGAACTAAATTCAGAAACAAACCTCGCATCATTTGGAGTTCAGGTTCAAGAGTTATAGCCAAAACCGTGAGACTACGCAAAACTGTCCAGATTTGTACACATTTCAATACTTGTCGTTTTTGAGAGATTTAGGGTCAGATTCAGCCTTAGTCTATTTCTGAAAAAAATGTCCATAACTGAAAAATATAGTAGTAAACCAAATTTCATGAATTTTGGATATCATTTACTAAGTCAAAACTGGTTCGTTCTACAAGGACAGTGAATCTGCCAAAACCTGCTTCATTTTCCCAGATTTTCCAGATTTGGACACCTTTCAATGTTTTGCCATTTTTGGGATCTTAGAATCAAAATTGGCTTTATCCTATTTCTACAAAACATGCTCAGAACTGGAAAAACTAATCACCTACAAATTTTCAAGCATTTTCAACATCATTTACCTAGTCAAAATCACTTCGTTCCAACAAGTTAGAAGACTGTCCTATACGCGATTTCATATATCATCACATTCTAGCCAAATATCTTGCCATGCATGTTTACAAAAGCTCATGTACACACATATATCACAAGTACAGAGGTAAAAATAGACATTTAAAGGCATGCATGTGGTTTTTGAAGGCTTTTCAAAAGAGTTTTAGCCCTCACCTTAGCAAGACAACAATGAAGGTGCACAAAGCTCTTGATGAAGCACAAGGTAGTCTTTTCTCCTTGCTTAGCCGAGAGACAACTTGAAATTCTCTAATTCCTAGCTTAGTAACCATGTTCTTAGTATGTGCAAGTGACTAGAACAAAAAGAAAATGAAATAGGAGCTATCAAACTTACCTAAGCCGAAATGAAGGCTCTATAAGCTTGCATGTGTGTCTTTTTGCATTCTAGCTTGCTTGGTCGAGTTCCTTAGTAGCTTGCATGACTTGAAGAACCTTTGGATGATGAACTTAAGCTATGGAGTCTATAATTTTAGCTAGGGCCGAGAGAGAGAGAAGAAAATGAGAGAAAGAATGAGAGAAATGGGAAATGTGAGAAAGAAATGGAAGCTTTGAAGTGTTTGATGCATGTGTCGGCCTAGGGCCTTGAAATTTCAGATTTTTGTGTCTTCAAGAGCATGTTTTTGAATCACCTAGCATGGGCATTTGCATGTGTCGAGATTTTAGGTGCATTGGGCAGGGTTTTAAGCCATTTTTTTTATGCTTTGTGTCATAACTTGTCTAAGTATGAATTTTGAAATTGCAAAGCTTGCTCAAATGTAAGAGGTGGTCGGCAAAGGCTTGCAAAATTCTGAAATTTTTGTCTTGTTTAAGCATTATTTAATTAAGTGTTTGGAATGTGCAAAAGAATAAAGAATAAAGAATAAGAATGTCTAGCTTTTTGTGAGATTTCGTCTTCTAGTGAGTTGAATTAGCAATTTAATATTAGTTAGTGGAGTCTGAAGGATTAATAAATGATCTAGTGCTTCGTGTAAGATGCTTTCTTGATTAGCGTGTGGGCACGCTTACCTAGGTCTAGGGTACGCACTACGAGGTAAGGCATGAACTACGAGACGAATGCACGTTTTTCATGTAAATGCACGCAACCCTAAATGTATGCACGTAATTCAATGCAAGGCACACAAAATGAAACACGATTCTTAAACCTAGGTCAAGGCACGTAAATCGAGGTTAGGGCACACGAAATGAGGTATCGTACGCAAATCGAGGTTGGGCCTCACAACCTTGGGCAAGACAACTTCACTTCACATAAAGGCTGGGCCCGCAAACGGAGGGCGAGGGGCTTGTGACCATGTATCCGTCGTTCCGGTGCCCATAACTTTTGATCCGTATAGAGTTACGCGACACACAGCATACCGTTAGAAAGCACTCTGAGAGCTCTACAATAAAGACACCTAGCCTGCTCGGTTGCGCCTGTTTTGGGAGCCCAAAATCGAACATTTTCATAAGTTTTGGGACACTTTTCTTCTTTTGCGCTGTATTTGAGTCCCAGATCGTACATCGTGAGCCGCAAAAAGACGACAACCTATTCCATCACATTTCTATTACCGAATCACACGGCACCTTGGGCCAGACAACTTCACTTCACCTAGAGGTTGGGCCCGCAAACAGAGGGCGTGGGGCTTGTGACCAGGTATCCGTCACTCCGGTGCCCATAACTTTTGATTCGTAAGGAGTTATGCGGCGCACAGTATACCATTAGAAAGCTCTCCGAGAGCTCTACAGTGGGGGCACCAAGCATGCTCGGCTGCGCCTATTTTCGGAGACCAAAATTGAACGTTTTCATTAATTTCAGGACACTTTTCTTGTTTTACGCTGTTTTTCCGTCCTGAATCGTACGTCGTGAGTCGCGAAAAGGACAACAACCTAATCCATCACATTTCTATTACCGAATCCCACGGCACCTTGGGCAAGACAACTTCACTTGACGTAGAGGTTTGGCCCACAAACAGAGGGCATAGGGCTTTTGACCAGGTATCCGTCGCTCCGGTGCCCATAACTTTTGATCCGTAAGGAATTACGCGACGCACAGCATACTGTTGGAAAGCTCTCCGAGAGCTCTACGACAGGGGCACCTAGCCTGCTTGGCTGCGCCTATTTTTGGAGCCCAAAATCGAACATTTTCATAAGTTTTGGGATACTTTTCTTCTTTTACGCTGTTTTTTCGTCTCGGATCGTACGTTATGAGCCGCGAAAAGGATGAAAACCTAATCCATTATATTTCTATTGCCGAATCACATGGTACCTTGGGCAAGACAACTTCACTTCACGTAGAGGCTGGGCTCGCAAACAGAGGGCGTGGGGCTTGTGACCAAGTATCCGTCGTTCTGGTGCCCATAACTTTTGATCCATAAAGAGTTACGTGACGTACATCATACCGTTGGAAAGCACTCTGAGAGCTCTACGATGGGGACACCTAGCCTGCTCGGTTGCGCCTGTTTTGGGAGTCCAAAATCGAACATTTTCATATGTTTTGGGACACTTTTCTTCTTTTACGCTATTTTTGAGTCCCGGATCGTACGTCGTGAGCCGCGAAAAGGGCGACAACCTATTCCATCACATTTCTATTACCGAATCACACGGCACCTTGGTTCAGACAACTTCACTTCACGTAGAGGCTGGGCCCGCAAACAGAGGGCGTGGGGCTTGTGACCAGGTATCCGTCACTCCGGTGCCCATAACTTTTGATCCGTAAGGAGTTACGCGGCGCACAGTATACCGTTGGAAAGCTCTCCGAGAGCTCTACAGTGGGGCCACCAAGCCTGCTTGGCTGCGCCAATTTTCGGAGCCCAAAATTGAACATTTTCATCAATTTTAGGATACTTTTATTCTTTTAAGCTGTTTTTCCGTCCTAGATCGTACGTCGTGAGCCACAAAAAGGGCAACAACCTAATCCATCACATTTCTATTACCGAATCCCACGTACCTTCAGCAAGACAACTTCACTTCACGTAGAGGCTGGGCCCACAAACAGAGGGCGTAGGGCGTAGGTCTTGTGACCAGGTATCCGTCGCTTCGGTGCCCATAACTTTTGATCCGTAAGGACATACGCGACGCACAGCATACCGTTGGAAAGCTCTCCGAGAGCTCTACGACGGGGGCACCCAGCCTGCTCGGCTACGCCTATTTTCGGAGCCCGAAATTGAACATTTTCATCAGTTTTGGGATGCCTTTTCTTTTGCGCAATTTTTTTGTCCCGGATTGTACGTCGTGAGCCGCGAAAAGGACGACAACTCAATCTATCACATTTCTATTACCGAATCACACAGCACCTTGGGCAAGATAACTTCACTTCACGCAGAGGCTGGGCCCGCAAATAGAGGGCGTAGGGCTTGTGACTAGGTATCCATCGCTCTGGTGCCCATAACTTTTGATCCGGAAGGAGTTACGCAGTGCACAGCATACCGTTGGAAAGCTCTCTAAGATCTCTATGATGGGGGCACCTATCCTGCTTGGCTGCGCCTATTTTTTGAGCCCAAAATCGAACATTTTCATAAGTTTTGGGACACTTTTCTTCTTTTACGCTGTTTTTCCGTCCCGGATCGTACCTTATGAGCCGCGAAAAGGACGACAACCTAATCCATCACATTTCTATTACCGAAGCACATGGCAACTTGGGCAAGACAACTTCACTTCACGTAGAGCCTGGGCCCGCAAACAGAGGGTGTGGGGCTTGTGACCAGGTATCCGTCGCTCCGATGCTCATAACTTTTGATCCGTAAGGAGTTACGCTGCGCACAACATACCGTTGGAAAGCTCTCCGAGAGCTCTACGACGGGGTAACTCAGTTTGCTCAGCTGCGCCTATTTTTGGAGCCCAAAATTGAACGTTTTCATCAGTTTTGGGACACTTTTCTTCTTTCGCGCAGTTTTTCCGTCTCGGATCGTACGTCGTGAGCCGCGAAAAGGACGACAACCTAATCCATCACATTTCTATTACCGAATCACACGGTACCTTGGGCAAGACAACTTCACTTCACGTAGAGACTAGGCCCGCAAACAGAAGGCATGGGGCTTGTGACCAAGTATCCGTCGCTCCGGTGCCCATAACTTTTGATCCGTAAGGAGTTACGCGGTGCACAGCATACCGTTGGAAAGCTCTCTGAGAGCTCTACTAAGGGGGCAGCAAAGCCTGCTGGGCTCCTGTCACGCCCCAACCCGGCCTATAAGGTTAGACTCTGGTGTGATCTAAACATTCAAGTCACGTCTCGTGCATAATCGTTCATGAAAGTTTAACACTTAACGTTTTAGCCTAAACTCCAATATTTTTCAGAAAACCAGCAGCATAACGGCTGTAATTGGGCTCTTTGGTTTGACCTAATTCTCTAAACGCCTTAAATTTCTCAATCTCAATTTCATTTCCAACTAAGATTACTATTTACCATCAATTGGAAAACCTATTAGTTATCTCGATGTCTCGTTTGATTAATAACCTAGCATGATACTATGTCTCGTTTGTTTGTTAATCCTCGTTACAAAAGTACCTGTTTAAGATTGGATAGGTTCATTTTACTTAGTCCTTGCCTGATACTTCATAATTCTATGATAGATACTAGGAAATGACAATAGCAAAACAACCATAGCAGTGTTTGTCTAGTTATTATCAGTACAAACCAAAATTAGACCCCAAATTACAACGGGGGTCTTTTACATTACAAACATTAAGCAACATGAAAAGAAATAGTCTTCAAGTAGCATAGTGTTCACAAATGGCCATAATCAAGTTAAGCACATAGGACAAACATTCATTCCAAGGAATCATCGTTAGGCACATCGTCCTCGGGTACCTGTTCTTGATCTTCTTCACCTGAGATGATAAAAGAGGGTGAGTTCTTATGAACTCAGCGAGGGGGAACAAGAAATAGGTTTTGAAACTCATTTTTCGGTTTAACTTATGAAAACCCTTTTTGCAAGTATGAATGTATCACAATTAAGTACATAACAATAATATAAAAGTAAAGGAACACAATTACCCGTCTTTCCTCCCCGAGGTCCTCTAGGAACCAAGCGAGAGTACTTATACACATAGTGAAAAGGATACGGTGTGCTTTTGCTCTCAGTTCATTTCCAGTATCAGTTGTTGCGGCCGACTTCAAATCATCCCCTTATCACGCCAAGTGGGTGTACTCTGGATGTACCCCGAAATCCTACGACCCAACTCTCCGAGGAAGTCTAGCCCCCAAGCGAGAGAAGAAATTGGACAATGGTAGTCACGGTTGTACCGGCAAGCCCGATGCCGCCCGGTGTGCGTGAACGCTACCACGCCAGAATGAAAGGTTGCAACCTTGTATGCAATGCACATTTATGACATTTAATATATCACATTAGGATGACAATAAAGTAGGTTGCCTCCGAGCAGTCATAAGATTGCACATTGACAAGTAAACAAGTGAGGCACGATAAGACAAGTAATTTCACTCGAAAGGCACATGGAGTTATATGAACATTAATGGGCAGCCATGTAACGCACGTAAATCAAGTCATATAACTCATTTCAAAGTTCATGTAATCAAATAATAAGATTATTTAACATGCAACGACATCTACGTGGGTTCGGGTACAAGAAAAGCCTACTTGTCAACATGTAATCATCAAGATCGCATTTAGGGCTACAATGGCAACTACGGGCAGCCTACTAAACATATTATTAAACACGATATTCATAGGATCAACACTTAGTGAATATACCTAGTCACTAGGGTTTCCATTTCGTGCTTACCCGTGCGATTAAGCCCCAAGTCAACTCAAAATCAATCTCAAGCCATGCATCGACTAATTCAAACAACCTCAAGTATTCAAAACAGTCTACACAAAATCCCAATGCCACAATCCCAAGCATTTAATACAACAAGAGAAGCTACAATAATTTTTCTAAGCATATCACTAAGTGAAACCCTCACTGCAATGGGCTGTTTTCTCACAATCATTAAGACAAGCAAACAATCTCCAAATCCAGTGAATAAGATGTAAAATTAAAGCTTAAGAATTGAACTAAATTCAGAAACAAACCTCGCATCATTTAGAGTTCAGGTTCAATAGTTATAGCCAAAACAGTGAGACTGCACAAAACTGTCCAGATTTGCATACATTTCAATACTTGTCGTTTTTGAGGTCCTTAGGGTCAGATTTAGCCTTAGTCCATTTCTGACAAAAATGTCCAGAACTGAAAAATATAGAATCACACCAAATTTCACGCATTTTGGATATCATTTACTAAGTCAAAACGGGTTCGTTCTACAAGGTCAGTGAAACTTCCAAAACCTGCTTCATTTTTCCAGACTTCCAGATTTGGACACATTTTAATTATTTGCCATTTTTAGGACCATAGAGTCAAAATTAGCTTTGGCCTATTTCGGGGAAAAATGTTCAAAACTGGAAAAACTAGTTACCTACCAATTTTCACGCATTTTCAATATCATTTGCCTAGCCAAAATCACCTTGCACCAACAAGACAGAAAGCTGTCACATGCACGATTTCATCTAACATCACATTCTAGCCCAAAATCTTGCCATGCATGGTTGTAAAAGCTTATGAACACACATATATCTCAAGTACAGAAGCAAAGACAAACATTTAAGAGCATGCATGTGGATTTTTGAAAGATTTTCAAGGAGTTTTAGCTCTCACCTTAGCAAAACAACAAGAAGATGCACAAGACTTTGATGAAGCACAAGGTTGACTCTTTTCCTCGCTTAGCCGAGACACCACTCGATTTGTCCCTATTTTTCCTAGCTTAGTGACCATGTTCTTAGTAGGTGCATGTGGTTAGAACAAGAAGAAAAGAAATGGAAGCTAGCAAACTCACCTAGGCCGAAATGGTTGTTCAAAGAGCTTGCATGTGTGATTCTTGTAACCTAGCTTGCTTAGTTGAGTTCCCTACCTTCTTGCTTGCCTTGATGAACCATGGTGTGATGAAGATGAGCTATGGAGTGAAGAAACTCAACCAAGGCCGAGAGAGAGAGAGAGAAGAATGAGAGGGAGAGAGAGAGAAATGTGAGAAAATGAGAGAAATGAAGAAAAAATGAAGGCTTTTGCAAATGTTGATGCATATGTCGGCCTTGAGCTTTGCAATTCAGATTTTTGTGTCTTCAAGAAGCATTTTGAAATTCCTAGCATGGGCAAGGAGCTTATGTCGAGATTGGTGGAGCTTTGGGAGGGTTTTGAGCTAGTTTTTTATGCATTTGTGCCATAGAATTGTCATAGATTGTCTAGGAATTAAATTGAATTAAGCAAAGCAATCACAAAGCCCAACAAGTGGTCAGCCAAGGCATGTAGAAATCTGATTTTTTTGTCATCTTTTGAGCATTATTTAATTGTGTGTTGAAAGTGCAAAAGAGTAAGGAATAAAGAATAAGGAATGTCTAGCTTTTTGTGAGATTTTGTCTTCTAGTGGGTTGAATTAGTAATTTAATATTAGTTAGTGGAATTTGTAGGATTAATTAATGACCTAGTGCTTCGTGTAAAATACTTTCTTGATTAGCGTGAGGGCACGCTTTCCTAGGTCTAGGGCACGCACTACGAGGTAGGGCACAAACTACGAGATGAATGCACATTTTTCCAAGTAAATGCATGTAACCCTAAATGAATGCACGTAATTCAATGCAAGGCACCCAAAACAAAACACAATTCTTAAACCTAGGTCAAGGCACGCAAATCTAGGTTATGACACACGAAATGAGATATCGCACGTAAATCGAGGTCGGGCCTCACAACTGCCCTTATTTTCGGAGCTCAAAATTGAACGTTTTCATAAGTTTCGGGACAATTTTCTTCTTTTGTGCTGTTTTTCCATCCCGGATCGTACGTCGTGAGCCGCAAAAAGGACGACAACCTAATTCGTCACATTATTACCGAATCCCACGACACCTTGGGCAAGACAACTTCACTTAACATAGAGGCTGGGCCCGCAAACAGAGGGCGAGGGGTTTGTGACCAGGCATCCGTCGCTACGGTGCCCATATTTTTTGATCTGTAAGGAGTTACGTGGTGCACAATATATAGTCAGAAAGCTCTCTAAAAGCTCTACGATGCGGGCACCTAGCCTGATCGGCTGCGCCTGTTTTCGGAGCCCAAAATCAAACATTTTCATAAGTTTGGGGAAACTTTTCTTCTTTTATGCTATTTTTCGGTCCCGGATTGTACGTCGTGAACCGCGAAAAAGACGACAACCTAATCCATCACATTTCTATTACCGAATCACATGGCACCTTGGGCAAGACATCTTAACTTCACGTAGAGGTTGGGCCCGCAAACAGAGGGCGTGAGGCTTGTGACCAGGTATCCGTCGTTCCGATGCCCATAACTTTTGATCCGTAAAGAGTTACGCGACGCACAGCAAACCGTTGGAATGCACTCTGAGAGCTCTACGATGGGAACACCTAGCCTGGTCGGTTGCGCCTATTTTGGGAGCCCAAAATCGAACATTTTCATAAGTTTTGGGACACTTTTCTTCTTTTGCGCTGTTTTTCATTCCCGGATCGTACGTCGTGAGTCGCGAAAAGGACAACAATCTATTCCATCACATTTCTATCACCAAATCACACGACACCTTGGCAAGACAACTTCACTTCAAGTAGAGGCTGGGCCCGCAAACAAAGGGCGTGGGGCTTGTAACTAGGTATCCGTCGCTCCGGTGCCCATAACTTTTGATCCGTAAGGAGTTACGTGGCGCACAGTATACCGATGGAAGGCTCTCCGAGAGCTCTACAGTGGGGGCACCAAGCTTGCTCGGTTGCGCCTATTTTCGGAGCCCAAAATTTAACGTTATCATCAATTTCAGGACACTTTTCTTCTTTTATGCTGTTTTTCCGTCCTGGATCGTACGTCGTGAGCCGCGAAAAGGACAACAACCTAATCCATTAAATTTCTATTACCGAATCCCACGGCACCTTGGGCAAGACAACTTCACTTCATGTGACCAGGTCCCCGTCGCTTCGGTGCCCATAACTTTTTATCCGTAAAGAATTACGCGACGCACAGCATAACGTTGGAAAGCTCTCCGAGAGCTCTACGACGGGGGCACCCAGCCTGCTCGGCTATGCCTATTTTCGAAGCCAAAAATCGAACGGTTTTATTAGTTTTGGGACACTTTTCTTCTTTAGCATTGGTTTTTCGTCCCGGATCGTACGTCGTGAGCCGCGAAAAGGCCGGCAACCTAATCCATCACATTTCTATTACCGAACCACATGGCACCTTGGGCAAGACAACTTCACTTCACGTAAAGGCTGGGCCTGTAAACAGAGGGTGTGGGGCTTGTGACCATGTATCCGTCGCTTTGTTGTCCATAACTTTTGATCTATAAGGAGTTACGCGGCGCAAAGCATACCGTTGGAAAGCTCTCTAAGAGCTCTATGATGGGGACACCTAGCCTGCTTGGCTGTGCCTGTTTTCGGAGCCCAAAATCAAACATTTTCATAAGTTTTGGGACACTTTTCTTCTTTTACGCTGTTTTTTCATCCCGGATCGTACGTCGTTTGCTGCGAAAAGGACGACAAACTAATCCATTAAATTTCTATTACCGAATCACACGGCACCTTGGGCAAGACAACTTCACTTTACGTAGAGGCTGGGCTCGCAAACAGAGGGCGTGGGGCTTGTGACCAGGTATCCGTCGCTCTAGTGCCCATAACTTTTGATCCGTAAGGAGTTACGCAGCGCACAACATACCGTTGGAAAGCTCTCTAAGAGCTCTATGATGAGGGCAACTAGCCTGATTGGCTGCGCCTATTTTCGGAGCCAAAATCGAACATTTTCATAAGTTTTGGGGCATTTTCTTCTTTTACGCTGTTTTTCCATCCTGGATCGTACGTTGTGAGCCGCGAAAAGGACAACAACCTAATCCATCACATTTCTACTACCGAATCACACGGCACCTTGGGCAATACAACTTCACTTCACGTAGAGGATGGGCCCGCAAACAAAGGGCGTGGGGCTTGTGACCAGGTATCCGTCGCTCCGGTGCCCATAACTTTTGCTCCGTAAAGAGTGACGCGGCGCACAGCATATCGTTGGAAAGCACTCTGAGAGCTCTATGATGAGGGTACCTAGCCTGCCTGGTTGCGCCTATTTTCGAAGCCCAAAATCGAAAGTTTTCTTCAGTTTTGGGATATTTTTCTTCTTTTACGATGTTTTTTCGTCCTGGATCGTACGTCGTGAGCCGCAAAAAGGACGACAACCTAATCCATCACATTTCTATTACGAATCCCACTGCACCTTGGGCAAGACAACTTCACTTCACGTAGAGGCTGGGCCCGTAAACAGAGGGCGTGGGGCTTGTGACCAGGTATCCGTCGCTCCGGTGCCCATAACTTTTGATCTGTAAAGAGTTACGCGGCAGACAACATATCGTTGGAAAGCTCTCTGAGAGCTCTATGGCGTGGGCACCAAGCATGCTCGGCTGCGTCTATTTTTAGAGCCCAAAATCAAACATTTTCATCATTTTTTGGACACTTTTATTCTTTTGCGCTGTTTTTCGGTCCTGTATCGTACGTCGTGTGCCGCGAAAAGGACGACAACTTAATACATCCCATTTCTATTACCGAATTCCACGGCACATTATGCAAGACAACTTCACTTCACGTAGAGGCTGGGCCTACAAACAGAGGGCGTGGGGCTTGTGACCAGGTATTCATTGCTCCGATGCCCATAACTTTTGATTCGTAAGGAGTTATGCCGTGCACAGCATACTGTTGGAAAAGCTCTCTGAGAGCTGTACGATGGGGGTACCTAGCCTGCTCAGCTACACAAGTTTTCGGAGACCAAAATCAAATATTTTCATAAGTTTCGGAACACTTTTCTTCTTTTGCCCATTTTTTTCGTCCCGGATCGTACATCGTAAGACGCGAAAAGGACGACAACCTAATCCATCACATTTCTATTACCGAATCACACGGCACCTTGGTCAAGACAACTTCACTTCACGTAGAGGCTGGGCCCGTAAACAGAGGGTGTGGGGCTTGTGACCAGGTATCCGTCGCTCTGGTGCCCATAACTTTTGATCCGTAAGGAGTTACGCGGCGCACAGCATACCGTAGGAAAGTACTCTGAGAGCTCTACGATCGAGGCATTTAGCCTGCTAGGCTGTGCCTGTTTTCAGAGCCCAAATCGAACATTTTTTATAAGTTTTGGGACACTTTTCTTCTTTTGCGCTGTTTTTCTGTCCCGGATCGTACGTCGTGAGCCGCGAAAAAAATGACAACCTAATCCATCACATTTCTATTACCGAATTACATGACACCTTGGGCAAGACAACTTCACTTCACATAGAGGGTGGGCCCGCAAACATAGGGCGTGGGGCTTGTAACCAGATATCCGTCGCTCCGGCCCATAACTTTTGCTTTGAAGGAGTTACGCGGCGTACAGCATACCGTTGGAAAGCACTCTGAGAGCTCTACGATGGGGGCACCAAGCCTGCTCAGTTGCGCCAATTTTTGGATCTTAAAATTGAACGTTCTCATCAATTTCGGGACACTTTTCTTCTTTTATGCTATTTTTTCGTCCCAGATCGTGCGTCGTGAGCAGCGAAAAGGACGACAACCTAATCCATCACATTTCTATTACCCAATCACATGGCACCTTGGGCAAGACAACTTCAATACACGTAGAGGCTGGGCCCGCAAACAGAGAGCGTGGGGCTTGTGACCAGGTATCCGTCGCTCCGGAGCCCATAACTTTTGATCCGTAAGGAGTTACGCGGTGCACATTATACCGTTGGAAAACACTCTGAGAGCTCTACAATCGGGGCACCTAGCCTGATTCGGTGTGCCTGTTTTCGGACATTTTTATAAGTTTCGGGACACTTTTCTTCTTTTGCACTATTTTTTCGTCTCGGATCGTACGTCGTGAGCCGCAAAAAAAATGACATCCAATTCCATCACATTTCTATTACCGAATCACACGGCACCTTAGGAAAGACAACTTCACTTCACATAGAGGCTGGGCCAGCAAACAGTGGGTGTTGGACTTGTGACCAGGTATCCATCGCTTCGGTGCCCATAACTTTTGATCCGTAAGGAGTTACGTGACGCACAGCATATCGTTGAAAAGCTCTCCTAGAGCTATACGACGGGGGCACCAAGCCTGCTCGGCTGCGCCTATTTTTGTATCCCAAAATCAAACATTTTCATCAGTTTTGGGACACTTTTCCTCTTTTGTGATGTTTTTTCGTCCCAGATCATACGTCGTGAGCCTAAAAAAAGATGACAACGTAATCCATGACATTTCTATTACTGAATCACATGGCACCTTGGGCAAGACAACATCACTTCACGTAGAGGCTGGGCCTGCAAACAGAGGGCGCGGGGCTTGTGACTAGGTATCCGTCGCTCAGGTACCCATAACTTTTGATCCGTAAGGAGTTACGCGACGCACAGCAAACCGTTGAAAAGCTCTCTTAGAGCTCTACGATGGGGGTACTTAGCTTGCTCGGCTGCGCCTGTTGTCGTATTCCGAAATTGAACATTTTCATAAGTTGTGGGATACTTTTCTTCTTTTATGCTATTTTTTCATCCCGGATCGTACGTCATGAGCCACAAAAAAGAACGACAACCTAATCTATCACATTTCTATTACCGAATCCTACAGCACCTTGGGCAAGACAACTTCACTTCACGTAGAGGCTGGGCCCTTAAACAGAGGGCGTGGGGCTTGTGACCAGCTGTCCGTCGCTCCGGTGCCCATAACTTTTGATCCGTAAGGAGTTATGCGGCGCACAGCATACCGTTGGAAAGCTCTCGGAGAGCTCTACAACGTAGGCCCAAGCCTGCTCGGCTGCGCCTATTTTTGGATCCCAAAATTGTACGTTTTCATCAGTTTTGGGACACTTTTCTTCTTTTGCGCTATTTTTTCATCCCGGATCGTACGTCGTGAGCCGCGAAAAGGACGACAACCTAATCCATCATATTTCTATTATTGAATCCCACAGCACATTGAGCAAGACAACTTCACTTCACGTAGAGGCTGGGCCCCTAAACAGAGGGCGTGGGGCTTGTGACTAGGTATCCGTCGCTCTGGTGCCCATAACTTTTGATCCGTAAGGAGTTATGCGGCGCACAGCATACCGTGGGAATGCTCTCTGAGAGCTCTACGACGAGGGCACCAAGCCTGTTCGGCTACGCCTATTTTCGGAGCCCAAAATTGAACATTGTTATAAGTTTTGGGACACTTTTCTTCTTTTGCGCTATTTTTTTCGTCCCGGATCGTACGTCGTGAGCCGCAAAAAAGACAACATCATATTCCATCATATTTCTATTATCGAATCACACGGCACCTTAGGAAAGACAACTTCACTTCCCATAGAGGCTGGGCCCGCAAACATAGGGTGTGGGACTTGTGACCAGCTATCTGTCGCGTCGGTTTCAATAACTTTTGATCCATAAGGAGTTATGCAGCGCACAGCATACCGTTGGAAAGCTCTCCTAGAGCTATACGACGGGGGCACCTAGCCTGCGTTGCTGCGCCTCTTTTTGTAGCCTAAAATCAAACGTTTTATATCCATTTCGGGACACATTTCCTCTTTTGTGATATTTTTTCATCCCAAATCATACGTCGTGAGTCTCGAAAAGGACGACAACGTAATCCACGAAATTTCTATTACTGAATCACATGGCACTTTGGGCAAGATAACATCACTTCACATAGAGGCTGGGTCCGCAAACAGAGGGCGTGGGGCTTGTGACCAGGTATCCGTCGCTTAGGTGCCCATAACTTTTGATCCGTAAGGAGTTACGCGGCGCACAGCAAACCTTTGGAAAGATCTTTGAGAGCCCTACGATGGGGGCTTTGCTTGTTCGGCTGAGCCTGTTTTTGGATTCCAAAATTGAACATTTTCATAAGTTTTAGGACACTTTTCTTCTTTTACGCTGTTTTTTTGTCCTGGATCGTACGTCATGAGCCGCAAAAAGGACGACATCCTATTTCATCACATTTCTATTACCGAATAACACAGCTCCTTAAGCAAGACAACTTCACTTCACGTAGAGGCTGGGCCCACAAACAGAGGGCGTGGGGCTTATGACCAGATATCCGTCGCACCGGTGCCTAGAACTTTTTCTCCGTAAAGAGTTATGCAGCGCACAGCATACTGTTGGAAAGCACTCTGAGAGCTCTACTATGAGGTTACCTAGCCTGCTTGGTTGCGCCTATTTTCGAAGCCCAAAATTGAAAGTTTTCATTAGTTTCGAGACACTTTTCTTCATTTGCGCTATTTTTTCATCCTGGGTCGTACGTCGTGAGCCGCGAAAAGGATGACAACCTAATCCATCACATTTTTATTATCGAATCCCACAGCACCTTGGGCAAGACAACTTCACTTCACGTAGAGGCTGGGCCCTTAAACAGAGGGCGTGGGGCTTGTGACCAGGTATTTGTCGCTCAGGTGCCCATAACTTTTGATACGTAAGGAGTTACGCGGCGCACAGCAAACCGTTGGAAAGCTCTCTGAGAGCTCTACGATGGGGGCACTTAGCTTGCTCGGCTGCGATTGTTTTCGAAGCCCAAAATTGAACATTTTCATAAGTTTTGGGACACTTTTCTTCTTTTACGCTATTTTTTCATCCTGGATCGTACGTCGTGAGCTGCAAAAAGGACGACAACCTAATCCATCACATTTCTATTACCGAATCCCACAGTACCTTGGGCAAGACAACTTCACTGTAAAGGCTGGGCCCTTAAACAGAGGGCGTGGTGCTTGTGACCAGGTATCTGTCGCTCCGGTGCCCAGAACTTTTGATCTGTAAGGAGCTATGCGGCGCACAGCATACCGTTCGAAAGCTCTATGAGAGCTCTACGATGAGGGCACCAAGCATGCTCGGATGCGCCTGTTTTCGGATCCCAAAATTGTACGTTTCAATCAGTTTCGAGATACTTTTCTTCTTTTGCGTTGTTTTTTCGTCCCGGATCGTACGTCGTGAGCCGCGAAAAGAACGACAACCTAATCCATCACATTTCTATTACCGAATCCCACAGCACCTTAGGCATGACAACTTCACTTCACGTAGAGGCTGGGACCTTAAACAGAGGGCGTGGGGCTTGTGACCAGGTATCCGTCGCTCCGGTACCCATAACTTTTGATCCGTAAGGAGTTATGCGGTGCACAGCATGCAGTTGGAAAGCTCTCTAAGAGCTCTACGACGAGAGCACCAAGCCTGCTCAGCTGCGCCTATTTTTGGAATCCAAAATTATACGTTTTCGTCAGTTTTGGCGCACTTTTCTTCTTTTACGTTGTTTTTTCGTCCCGGATCGTACGTCGTGAGCCGCAAAAAGGACGACAACCTAATCCATCACATTTCTATTACCGAATCACATGGTACCTTGGGCAAGACAACTTCACAACACGTAGAGGCTGGGCCCGCAAACAGAAGGTGTGGGGCTTATGACCAGGTATCCGTCACTCAGGTGCCCATAACTTTTGATCTGTAAGGAGTTACGCGGCGCACAGCAAACCGTTGGAAAGCTCTCGGAGAGCTCTACGATTGGGGCACTTAGCTTGCTCGGCTGCGCTTGTTTTCGAAGCCCAAAATTGAACATTTTCATTAGTTTCGTGACACTTTTCCTCTTTTGTGATGTTTTTTCGTCCCAGATCATACGTCGCCAGTCTCGAAAAGTACGACAACGTAATCCACGACATTTCTATTACTGAATCACATGGCACCTTGGGCAAGACAATATCACTTCACGTAGAGCATGGTCCAGCAAGCAGAGGGCGTGGGGCTTATGACCAGGTATCTGTCACTCAGGTGCCTATAACTTTTGATCTGTAATGAGTTACGCGGCACACAACAAACCGTTGGAAAGCTCTCTGAGAGCTCTACGATGGGGGCACTTAGCTTGCTCGGCTGCGCTTGTTTTCGAAGCCCAAAATTGAACATTTTCATAAGTTTTGGGGCACTTTTCTTCTTTTACGCTATTTTTTCATCCCGGATCGTACGCCGTGAGCCGCAAAAAGGACGACAACCTAATCCATCACATTTCTATTACCGAATCCCACAGCACCTTGGGCAAGACAACTTCACTTCACGTAGAGTCTGGGCCCTTAAACAGAGGGCGTGGGGCTTGTGACTAGGTATCTGTCGCTCCGGTGCCCATAACTTTTGATCCGTAAGGAGTTATGCGGCGCACAGCATACCGTTGGAAAGCTCTCTGAGAGCTCTACGACGAGGGCACCAAGCCTGCTCGGCTGCGCCTGTTTTTGGTATCCAAAATTGTACGTTTTCATCAGTTTTGGTACACTTTTCTTCTTTTACGCTATTTTTTTGCCATGGATCGTACGTCGTGAGCCGCGAAAAGGACGACAACCTAATCCATCACATTTCTATTACCGAATCACACAATACCTTGGACAAGACAACTTCAGAACACGTAGAGGTTGGGCCCGCAAACAGAGGGTGTGGGGCTTGTGACCAGGCATCCGTCGCTCCGGAGCCCATAACTTTTGACCGTAAGGTGTTACGCGGCGCACAACATACCGTTGGAAAGCACACTGAGAGCTCTACAATCGGGGCACCTAGCCTGCTCGGTTTTGCCTACTTTTGGAGCCCAAAATCGAACATTTTTATAAGTTTTGGGACACTTTTCTTCTTTTGCACTATTTTTTTGTCTCGGATCGTACGTCGTGAGCCGTGAAAAATACGACATCCTATTCCATCACATTTCTATTACCGAATCACACGGCACCTTAGGAAAGACAACTTCACTTCACATAGAGGCTGGGCCCGCAAACAGAGGGTTTGGGACTTGTGACCAGGTATCCGTTGCTCCGGTGCCCATAACTTTTGATCCGTAGAGAGTTACGCGGCGCACAGCATACCGTTGGAAAGCTCTCCTAGAGCTATACGACAGGGGCACAAAGCCTGCGTGGCTACGCCTATTTTTGTAGCCCAAAATCAAACATTTTTATTAGTTTCGGGACACTTTTCCTCTTTTGTGATGTTTTTTCGTGCCAAATCATACGTCGTGAGCCTCGAAAAGGACGACAACGTAATCCACGACATTTCTATTACTAAATCACATGGCACCTTGGGCAAGACAACATCACTTCACATAGAGGCTGGGCACGCAAACACAGGGCGTGGGGCTTGTGACCAGGTATCCGTCGCTCAGGTGCCCATAACTATTGATCCGTAAGGAGTTACGCGGTGCACAGCAAACCGTTGGAAAGCTCTCTGAGAACTTTACGATGGGGGCACTTAGCTTGCTCGGCTGCGCTGGTTTTCGGTTTCCAAAATTGAACATTTTTATAAGTTTTGGGACACTTTTCTTCTTTTGTACTATTTTTTCGTCTCGGATCGTACGTCGTGAGCCGCGAAAAATACGACATCCTATTCCATCACATTTCTATTACCGAATCACATGGCACCTTAGGAAAGACAACCTTACTTCACATAGAGGCTGGGCCCGCAAACAGAGGGTGTGGGACTTGTGACCAGGTATCCGTCGCTCCGGTGCCCATAACTTTTGATCCGTAGGGAGTTACGCGGCGCACAGCATACCGTTTGAAAGCTCTCCTAGAGCTATACGACAGGGGAACCAAGCCTGCGTGGCTACGCCTGTTTTTGTAGCCCAAAATCAAACATTTTTATTAGTTTCAGGACACTTTTCCTGTTTTGTGATGTTTTTTCGTGCCGAATCATACGTCGTGAGCCTCGAAAAGGATGACAACGTAATCCACGACATTTCTATTACTGAATCACATGGCACCTTGGGCAAGAAAACATCACTTCACATAGAGGCTGGGCCCGCAAACACAGGGCGTGGGGCTTGTGACCAGGTATCCGTCGCTCAGGTGCCCATAACTATTGATCCGTAAGGAGTTACGCGGTGCACAGCAAACCGTTGGAAAGCTCTCTGAGAGCTCTACGATGGGGGCACTTAGCTTGCTCGGCTGCGCTAGTTTTTGGTTTCCAAAATTGAACATTTTCATAAGTTTTGGGACACTTTTCTTCTTTTACGCTATTTTTTAATCCCGGATCGTATGTCGTGAGCTGTAAAAAGGACGACAACCTAATCCATCACATTTCTATTACCGAATCCCACAGCACCTTGGGCAAGACAACTTCACTTCACGTAGAGGCTGGGCCCTTAAACAGAGGGCGTGGGTCTTGTGACCAGGTATCCGTCGCTCCGGTGCCTATAACTTTTGATCCGTAAGGAGTTATACGGTGCACAGCATACCGTTGGAAAGCTCTCCTAGAGCTATACGATGGGGGCACCAAGCTTGCGTGGCTACGACTTTTTTTGTAGCCCAAAATCAAACGTTTTCATCAGTTTTGGGACACTTTTCCTCTTTTGTGATTTTTTTCGTCCCAGATCAAACGTCGTGAGCCTCGAAAAGGACGACAACGTAATCCACGACATTTCTATTACTGAATCACATGGCACCTTAGGCAAGACAACATCACTTCACGTAGAGGCTAAGACCGCAAATAGAGGGCGAGGGGCTTGTGATTAGGTATCCGTCGCTCAGGTGCCCATAACTTTTGATCCGTAAAGAGTTACGCGGCGCACAGCAAACCGTTGGAAAGCTCTCTAAGAGCTCTACGATGGGGGCACTTAGCTTGCTCGGCTGAGCCTATTTTCGGATTCCAAAATTGAATATTTTCATAAGTTTTGGGACACTTTTCTTCCTTTACGCTGTTTTTTCATCCCGGATCGTACGTCGTGAGCCGCAAAAAGAACGACATCCTATTTCATCACAATTCTATTACCGAATAACACAGCACCTTAGGCAAGACAACTTCACTTCACGTAGAGGCTGGGCCCACAAACAGAGGGCGTGGGGCTAGTGACCAGGTATCCGTCGCTCCGGTGCCCAGAACTTTTGCTCCGTAAAGAATTACGTAGCGCACAACATACCGTTGGAAATCACTCTGAGAGCTCTACGATGAGGGTAGCTAGCTTGCTTGGTTGCGCCTATTTTTGAAGCCCAAAATCGAAAGTTTACAACAGTTTCGGGACACTTTTCTTCTTTTGTGCCACTTTTTCGTCCCAGATTGTACGTCGTGAGCCGTGAAAAGGATGACAACCTAATCCATCACATTTCTATTATCGAATTCCACAGCACCTTGGGCAAGACAACTTCACTTCACGTAGAGGCTGGGCCCTTAAACAGAGGGCGTGGGGCTTGTGACCAGGTATCCGTTGCTCAAGTGCCCATAACTTTAGATCCGAAAGGAGCTACGCGGCGCACAGCAAACCGTTGGAAAGCTCTCTGAGTGCTCTACAATGGGGGCACTTAGCTAGCTCGGCTGCGCCTATTTTTGGATTCCAAAATTGAACATTTTCATAAGTTTTGGGACACTTTTCTTCTTTTACGCTATTTTTTCATCCCGGAACGTACGTCATGAGCCGCAAAAAGGACGACAACGTAATCCATCACATTTCTATTACCGACTCCCACTGCACCTTGGCAAGACAACTTCACTTCACGTAGAGACTGGGCCCTTAAATAGAGGGCGTGGGGCTTGTGACCAGGTATCCGTCGCTCCGGTGCCCATAACTTTTGATCCATAAGGACTTATGCGGCGCAGAACATACCGTTGGAAAGCTCTCTGAGAGCTCTACGATGAGAGCACCAAGCCTGCTCGGCTGCACCTATTTTCGGATTGTAAAATTGTACATTTTCATCAGTTTCAGGATACTTTTCTCCTTTTGCGCTATTTTTTCATCCCGGATCGTGCGTCGTGAGCCGCGAAAAGGACAACAACCTAATCCATCACATTTCTATTACCGAATCCCGCAGCACCTTAGGCAAGACAACTTCACTTCACGTAGAGGCTGGGCCCTTAAACAGAGGGCGTGGGGCTTATGACCAGGTATCCGTCGCTCCGGTGCCCATAACTTTTGATCCGTAATGAGTTATGCGGTACACAGCATACCGTTGTAAAGTTCTCTGAGAGCTCAACGACGAGGGCACCAAGCTTGCTCGGTTGCGCCTGTTTTTGGAACTCATAATTGTGCGTTTTCATCAGTTTTGGTACACTTTTCTTCTTTTACGCTGTATTTTCTTCCCGGATCGTACGTCGTCAGCCGCAAAAAGGACGACATCCTATTTCATCACAATTCTATTACCGAATAACAAGCACCTTAGGCAAGACAACTTCACTTCACGTAGAGCCTGGGCCCACAAACAGAGGACGTGGGGCTTGTGACCAGGTATCCGTCGCTCCGGTGCCCAGAACTTTTGATCCGTAAAGAATTATCCAGCGCACAGCATACCGTTGGAAAGTACTTTGAGAGCTCTACGATGAGGGTACCTAGCCTGCTTGGTTGCGCCTATTTTTGAATCGAAAGTTTTCATTAGTTTCGGGACACTTTTCTTCTTTTGCGCCATTTTCTCGTCCCGGATTGTACGTCGTGAGCCGCGAAAAGGATGACAACCTAATCCATCACATTTCTATTATCGATTCCCACAGTACCTTGGGCAAGACAACTTCACCTCACGTAGAGGCTGGGCCCTTAAACAGAGGGCGTGGGGCTTGTGACCAGGTATCCGTTGCTCAGGTGCCCATAACTTTTGATCTGTATGGAGCTACGTGGCGCACAGCAAACCGTTGGAAAGCTCTCTGAGAGCTCTATGATGGGGGTGCTTAGCTTGCTCGACTGTGCCTATTTTCAGATTCCAAAATTGAACATTTTCATAAGTCTTGGGACACTTTTCTTCTTCTACGCTATTTTTTCATCCCGGATCGAACGTCATGAGCCGCAAAAAGGACGACAACGTAATCCATCACATTTCTATTACCGAATCCCACAGCACCTTGGGCAAGACAACATCATTTCACGTAGAGACTGGGCCCTTAAACAGAGGGCGTAGGGCTTGTGACCAGGTATCTGTCGCTCTGGTGCCTATAACTTTTGATCCGTAAGGAGTTATGCGGCGCAGAATATACCGTTGGAAAGCTCTCTAAGAGCTCTACGACGAGAGCACCAAGCCTGCTCGGCTGCGCCCATTTTTGGATTGTAAAATTGTACGTTTTCATCAGTTTCGAGATACTTTTCTTCTTTTGCGCTGTTTTTTCATCCTGCATCGTACGTCGTGAGCCGCGAAAAGGACGACAACCTAATCCGTCACATTTCTATTACCGAATCCCATAGCACCTTGGGCAAGACAACTTCACTTCACCTAGAGGCTGGGCCCTTAAACAGAGGGCGTGGGGCTTGTGACCAGGTATCCGCCGCTCCAGTGCCCATAACTTTTGATCTGTAAGGAGTTATGCAGCGCACAGCATACTGTTGGAAAGCTCTCTGAGAGCTCTACGATGAGGGCACCAAGCCTGCTCGGCTGCGCCTATTTTCGGAACCCAAAATTGTACGTTTTCATCAGTTTTCGTACACTTTTCTTCATTTACGCTTTTTTTTCTTCTCGGATCGTACGTCGTGAGCCGTGAAAAGGACGACAACCTAATCCATCACATTTCTATTACCAAATCACACGGCACCTTGGGCAAGACAACTTCACTACACGTAGAGGCTGGGCCAGCAAACAGAGGGCGTAGGGCTTGTGACCAGGTATCCGTTGCTCCAGAGCCCATAACTCTTGACCGTAAGGTGTTACGCGGCGAACAGCATACCGTTGGAAAGCACTCTGAGAGCTCTACAATCGGGGCACCTAGCCGGCTTGGTTTTGCCTATTTTCGGAGCCCAAAATCGAACATTTTTATAAGTTTTGGGACACTTTTATTCTTTTGCGCTGTTTTTCCGTCCCGGATCTTACGCCGTGAGCCGCGATAAAGACGACATTCTATTCCATCATATTTCTATTACTGAATCACACGGCACCCTACGAAAGACAACTTCACTTCACATAGAGGCTGAGCCCGCAAACATAGGGTGTGGGACTTGTGACCAGGTATCCGTCGCTCCGGTGCCCATAACTTTTGATCCGTAAGGAGTTACGCGGCGAACAGCATATCGTTGGAAAGCTCTCCTAGAGTTATACGACGGGGGCACCAAGCCTGTGTGGCTGCGCCTGTTTTTGAAGCCCAAAATCAAATGTTTTCATCAGTTTCGGGACACTTTTCCTCTTTTGTAATGTTTTTTCATCCCAGATCATACGTCGTGAGCCTCGAAAAGGACGACAACGTAATCCACAACATTTCTATTATTGAATCACATGGAACCTTAGGCAAGACAACACCACTTCACGTAGAGGCTGGGCCTGCAAACTGAGGGCGTGGGGCTTGTGACCAGGTGTTCGTCGCTCAGGTGCCCATAACTTTTGATCCGTAAGGTGTTACGCGGCGCACAGCAAATCGTTGGAAAGCACTCTGAGAGCTCTACGATGGGGGCACTTAGCTTGTTCAGCTGAGCCTGTTTTTGAATTCCAAAATTGAACATTTTCATAAGTTTTGGGATACTTTTCTTCTTTTACGCTATTTTTTCATCCCGGATCGTACGTCGTGAGCCGTAAAAAGGATGACATCCTATTTCATCACAGTTCTATTACCGAATAACACAGCACCTTCGGCAAGACAACTTCACTTCACGTAGAGGCTGGGCCTACAAATTGAGGGCGTGGGACTTGTGACCAGGTATCCGTCGCTCCGGTGCCTAGAACTTTTGCTCCGTAATGAGTTACGCAGCGCACAGCATACCGTTGGAAAGCACTCTAAGAGCTCTACGATGAGGGTACCTAGCCTGCTTGGTTGCGCCGATTTTTGAAGTCCAAAATTGAAAGTTTTCATCCGTTTCGGGACACTTTTGTTCTTTTGCGCTGTTTTTTCTTCCCGGAACGTACGTCGTGAGCCGCGAAAAGGACGACAACCTAATCCATCACATTTCTATTATTGAATCCCACAGCACCTTGGGCAAGACAACTTCACTTCACGTAGAGGCTGGGCCCTTAAACAGAGGGCGTGGGGCTTGTGACCAGGTATTCGTCGCTCAGGTGCCCATAACTTTTGATCCGTAAGGAGTTATGCGGCGCACAGGAAACCGTTGGAAAGCTCTCTGAGAGCTCTACAATGGGGGAACTTAGCTTGCTCGGCTGCGCCTATTTTCGGATTCCAAAATTGAACATTTTCATAAGTTTTGGGGCACTTTTCTTCTTTTAGGCTATTTTTTCATCACGGATCGTACGTCGTGAGCCGCAAAAAAGACCACAACCTAACCCATCATATTTCTATTACCGAATCACACAGCACCTTGGGAAGACAACTTCACTTCACGTAGAGGCTGGGCCCTTAAACAGAGGGCGTGGGGCTTGTGACCAAGTATCCATCGCTCCAGTGCCCATAACTTTTGATCCGTAAGGAGTTATGCGGCGCACAGCATACCGTTGGAAAGCTCTCTGTGAGCACTACGACGAGGGCTGCAAGCCTGCTAGGCTAAGCCTATTTTCGGATCCCAAAATTGTATGTATTCATCAGTTTATGTAAACTTTTCTTCTTTTACGCTGTTTTTTCATCCCGGATCGTACGTCGTGAGCCGCGAAAAGGATGACAACCTAATCCATCACATTTCTATTACCGAATCACACGGCACCTTGGGCAAGACAACTTCACTACACGTAGAGGCTGGGCCCGCAAACAGAGGGCGTGGGGCTTATAACCAGGTATCCGTCGCTCCGGAGCCCATAACTTTTGACCGTAAGGTGTTACGCTGCGCACAGCATACCGTTGTTAAGCACTCTGAGAGCTTTACAATCGGGGCACCTAGCCTGCTCGGTTTTGCCTATTTTCAGAGCCCAAAATCGAACATTTTTATAAGTTTTGGGACACTTTTCTTCTTTTGAGCTGTTTTTCCGTCCCGGATCGTACGTCATGAGCCGCGAAAAAGACAACATTCTATTCCATCACATTTCTATTACCAAATCACACGGCACCTTAGGAAAGACAACTTCACTTCACATAGAGGCTGGGCTCGCAAACAGAAGGTGTGGGACTTGTGACCAGGTATCCGCCGCTCCGGTGCTCATAACTTTTGATCCGTAAGGAGTTACGCGGCGCATAGCATACCGTTGGAAAGCTCTCCTAGAGCTATACGACGGGGCCACCAAGCCTGCATAGCTGCGCCTATTTTTGTAGACCAAAATCAAACGTTTTCACCAATTTTGAGACACTTTTCCTCTTTTGTGATGTTTTTTCGTCCCAAATCATACGTCGTGAGCCTCAAAAAGGACGACAACGTAATCCACGACATTTCTATTAATGAATCACATGGCACCTCAGGCAAGACAACATCACTTCACGTAGAGGCTGGGACCGCAAACAGAGGGCGTGGGGCTTTTGACCAGGTATCCGTCGCTCAGGTGCCCAGAACTTTTGATCAGTAAGGAGTTACGCGGCGCACAACAAACCGTTGGAAAGCTCTCTGAGAGCTCTACGATGGGGGCACTTATCTTGTTCGGCTGAGCCTGTTTTTGGATTCCAAAATTGAACATTTTCATAAGTTTTGGGATACTTTTCTTCTTTTATGCTGTTTTTTCTTCCCGGATCGTACGTCGTGAGCCTAAAAAAGGACGACATCCTATTTCATCACATTTCTATTACCGAATAACACAGCACCTTAGGCTAGACAACTTCACTTCACGTAGAGGCTGGGCCCACAAACAAAGGGCGTGGGGCTTGTGACCAGGTATCCGTCGCTCCGGTGCCCGGAACTTTTGCTCCGTAAAGAGTTACGCAGCGCATAGCATACCATTGGAAAGCACTCTAAGAGCTCTACGATGAGGGTACCAAGCCTGCTTGGTTGCGCCTATTTTCTAAGCCCAAAATTGAAAGTTTTCATCAGTTTCCGGACACTTTTCTTCTTTTTCGCTATTTTTTCATCACGGATCGTACGTCGTGAGCTGTGAAAAGGACGACAACCTAGTCCATCACATTTCTATTATCGAATCCCACAGCACCTTGGGCAAGCCAACTTTACTTCACGTAGAGGCTGGGCCCTTAAACAGAGGGCGTGGTGCTTGTGACCAGGTATTCGTCGCTCAGGTGCCTATAACTTTTGATCCGTAAAGAGTTACGCGTCGCACAACAAACTGTTGGAAAGCTCTCTGAGAGCTCTACGATGGGGGCACTTAGCTTGCTCGGCGGCGCCTGTTTTTGGATTCCAAAATTGAACATTTTATAAGTTTTGGGACACTTTCCTTCTTTTACGGTATTTTTGAGTCCCGGATCGTACGTCGTGAGCCGCGAAAAGGACGACAACCTATTCCATCACATTTCTATTACCGAATTACACGGCACCTTGGGTCAGACAACTTCACTTCGCGTAGAGGCTGGGCCAGCAAACAGAGGGCGTAGGGCTTGTGACCAGGTATCCGTCGCTCCGGAGCCTATAACTTTTGACCGTAAGGTGTTACGCGGCGCACAGCATACCGTTGTAAAGCACTCTGAGAGCTCTACAATCAGGGCACCTAGCCTGCTCGGTTTTGCTTCTTTTCGGAGCCCAAAATCGAATATTTTTATAAGTTTTGGGACACTTTTCTTCTTTTGTGCTGTTTTTTCGTCCCAGATCGTACGTCGTGAGCCGCGAAAAAGATGATATCCTATTTCATCACATTTCTATTACCGAATCACACGGCACCTTAGGAAAGACAACTTCACTTCACATAGAGGCTGGGCCCGCAAACAGAGGATGTGGGACTTGTGACCAGGTATCCGTCGCTCTGGTGCCCATAACTTTTGATCCGTAAGGAGTTGCGCGGCGCACAGCATACCGTTGGAAAGCTCTCCTAGAGCTATACGACGGGGGCACCAAGCCTGCGCGGCTGTGCCTGTTTTTGTAGCGCAAAATCAAACGTTTTCATCAGTTTCGGGACACTTTTCCTTTTTTGAGATGTTTTTTTGTCCCGGATCATACATCGTGAGCCTCGAAAAGGACGACAACGTAATCCACGACATTTCTATTACTGAATCACATGGCACTTTAGGCAAGACAACATCACTTCACGTAGAGACTGGGCCCGCAAACAGAGGGCGTGGGGCTTGTGACCAGGTATCCGTCGCTCAGGTGCCCATAACTTTTGATCCGTAAGGAGTTACGCGGCACACAGCAAACCGTTGGAAAGCTCTCTGAGAGCTCTACGATGGGGGCACTTAGCTTGTTCGGCTGAGCCTATTTTCGAATTCCAAAATTGAACATTTTCATAAGTTTTGGGACACATTTCTTCTTTTACGCTATTTTTTCATCCCGGATCGTACGTCGTGAGCCGCAAAAAGAACGACATCTTATTTCATCACATTTCTATTACCGAATGAGACAGCACCTTAGGCAAGACAACTTCACTTCACGTAAAGGCTGGGCCCACAAACAGAGGGCGTGGGGCTTGTGACTAAGTATCCGTCGCTCCGGTGCCCAGAACTTTTGCTCCGTAAAAAGTTACACAGCGCACAACATACCGTTGGAAAGCACTCTGAGAGCTCTACGATGAGGGTACCTAGCCTGCTTAGTTGCGCCTATTTTTGAAGCCCAAAATCGAAAGTTTTCATCAGTTTCAGGACACTTTTCTTCCTTTGCGCTATTTTTTCGTCCCGGATCGTACGTCGTGAGCCGCGAAAAGGAAGACAACCTAATCCATCACATTTCTATTATCGAATCCCACAATACCTTGGGCAAGACAACTTCACTTCACGTAGAGGTTGGGCCCTTAAACAGAGGGCGTGGGGCTTGTGACCAGGTATCCGTCGCTCCGGTGCCCATAACTTTTGATTTGTAGGGAGTTATGCGGCGTACAGCGTACCGTTGGTAAGTTCTTTGAGAGCTCTACGACGAGGGCACCAAGCCTGCTCGGCTCGCCTGTTTTCTGATCCTAAAATTGTACGTTTTCATCAGTTTCGGAACACTTTTCTTCTTTTGCTCTATTTTTTCGTCCCGGATCGTACGTCGTGAGCCACGAAAAGGACGATAACCTAATCCATCACATTTCTATTACCGAATCCCATAGCACCTTGGGCAAGAAAACTTCACTTCACGTAGATGATGGGCCCTTAAATAGAGGGCGTGGGGCTTATGACCAGGTATCCGTCGCTCCGGTGTCCATATCTTTTGATCCGTAAGGAGTTATGCGGCGCACAGTATACAGTTGGAAAGCTCTCTAAGAGCTCTACGACGAGGGCACCAAAATTGTATGTTTTCATTAGATTTGGTACACTTTTCTTCTTTTATGCTATTTTTTCGTCCCGAATCGTACGTCGTGAGCCGCGAAAAGGACGACAACCTAGTCCATCACATTTCTATTACCGAATCACACGGCACCTTGGGCAAGACAACTTCACTACACGTAGAGGCTGGGCCAGCAAACAGAGGGCGTGGGGCTTGTGACCAGGTATCCGTCGCTCCAGAGCCCATAACTTTTGACTGTAAGGTGTTACGCAGCGCACAGCATACCGTTGTAAAGCACTCTTAGAGCTCTACAATCGGGGCACCTAGCCTGCTCGGTTTGCCTGTTTTCTGAGCCTAAAATCGAACATTTTTATAAGTTTTGGTACACTTTTCTTCTTTTGCGCTGTTTTTTCGTCTCGGATCGTACGTCGTGAGCCGCGAAAAAGACGACATCCTATTCCATCACATTTCTATTACCAAATCACACGGCACCTTAGGAAAGACAACTTCACTTCACATAGAGGCTGGGCCCGCAAACAGAGGGTGTGGGACTTGTGACCAGGTATCCGTCGCACCGGTTCCCATAACTTTTGATCCATAAGGAGTTACGCGTCGCACAGCATGCCGTTGGAAAGCTCTCTGAGAGCTCGACGATGAAGGCACCAAGCCTGCTCGGCTGCGCCTGTTTTCGCAGCCCAAAATCAAATGTTTTAATCAGTGTTGGTACACTTTTATTCTTTTGCTCTCTTTTTCCGTCCCGGATCGTACGTCGTGAGCCGCGACAAGGACGACAACCTAATCCATCATATTTCTTTTACCAAATCACAAGTCACCTTGGGCAAGACAACTTCACTTCACGTAGAGGCTGGGCCCACAAACAGAGGGCGTGGGGCTTGTGACCAGGTATCCGTCGCTCTGTTGGCCATAACTTTTGATCCATAAGAGGTTACGCGGTGCACAGCATACTGTTGCAAAACCTCTCTGAGAGCTCTACGATGGGGGTACCTAGCCTGCTCGGCTACACCTGTTTTTGAGCCCAAAATCGAATATTTTCATATGTTTTGGGACACTTTGATTATTTTACACTGTTTTTCTGTCCCTGATCGTATGTCGTGAGCCGCAAAAAGGAAGACAATCTAATCCATCACATTTCTATTAACGAATCACACTGCACCTTGGGCAGGACAAGTTTACTTCACGTAAAGGCTAGGCCCGCAAACAGAGGGCGTGGGGCTTGTGACCAAGTATCCGTCGCTCCGATGCCCATAAGTTTTCATCCGTAAGGAGTTACAGGGTGCACAACATACCGTTGGAAAGCTCTCTGAGAGCTCTATGATGGGGGCACCTAGACTGCTCAGCTGCTCCTGTTTTCAGAGCCCAAAATCGAACATTTTCATAAGTTTTGGGACACTTTTCTTCTTTTATGCTATTTTTTCGTCCCGAATCGTACGTTGTGAGAGCAAGAAGGGTGACAACCTAATCAATCACATTTCTATTACCGAATCACACGGCACCTAGGGCAAGACAACTTCACTTCACGTAGAGGCTGGGCCCGCAAACAGAGGCCGTGGGGCTTGTGACCAGGTATTCGTCACTCCGGTGCTCATAACTTTTGATCCGTAAGGAGTTACACGGCTCACGGCATACCGTTGGAAAGCTATTCGAGAGCTCTATGACTGGGGCTCCCAGCTTGCTCGGCTACGCCAATTCTCAGAGCCCTAAATCAAAAGTTTTCATCAGTTTTGGGACACTTTTCTTCTTTTGCGCATTTTTTTCATCCCAGATCGTACGTCGTGAGCCGCGAAAAGGATGACAACTTAATCTATAACATTTCTATTACCAAATCCCACGTCACTGTGGGTAAGACAACTTCACTTCACATAAAGGTTGGGCCCGCAAACAGAGGGCGTGGGAATTGTGACCAGGTATCCGTCGCTCCGGTGCCCATAACTTTTGATCTGTAAGGAGTTATGTGGCGCACAACATATTGCTAGAAAGCTCTCCGAGAGCTCTACGATGGGGGCACCTAGTATGCTTGGCTGCGTCTATTTTCGAAGCCCAAAATCAAACATTTTCATCAGTTTCGGGACACGTTTCTTCTTTTGTGCTATTTTTCCGTCCCGTATCGTACGTCGTGAGCCGCGAAAAGGATGACAACCTAATCCATCACATTTCTTTTATTGAATCCCAAGCCACCTAGGGCAAGACAACTTCACTTAACGGAGAGGCTGGGCCCGCAAACAGTGGGCGTGGGGCTTGTGACCAGGTATCCGTTGCTCTAGTGCCCTTAACTTTTGATCCTTAAGGAGTTACGTGGCGCACAACATATCATTGGGAAGTTCTCTGAGAGCTCTACGACGGGGGCACCAAGCCTGCTCTGCTGCGCCTGTTTTCGTAGCTCAAAGTCGAATGTTTTCATCAGTTTTGGGACACTTTTATTCTTTTGCGCTGCTCTTTCGTCCCGGCTCGTACGTCGTGAGCCCCGAAAAGCACGACAACCTAACCCATGACATTTCTATTACCGAATCCCATGGCACCTTGGGCAAGACAACTTCACTTCACGTAGAAGCTGGGCCCGCAAACAGAGGGCGTGGGGCTTGTGACTAGGTATCCGTCGCTCCAGTGCTCATAACTTTTGATCCGTAAGGAGTTACGCGGCGCACAACATATCATTGGAAAGCTCTCCGAGAGCTCTACGACGGGGGCACCAAGCTTGCTTGGTTGCTCCTATTTTCGGAGCCCAAAATCGAACGTTTTTATCAATTTTGGGACACTTTTCTTCTTTTACGCTGTTTTTCCATCCCGAATTGTACTTCCTGAGCCCCGAAAAGGACGACAACCTAATCCAACATATTTCTATTACCAAATTCCAGGGCACCGTGGGCAAAACAACTTCACTTCACAAGGAGGCTGGGCCCGCAAACAGAGGGCGTAGGGCTTGTGATTAGGTATCCGTCGCTCCGGTGCCCATAACTATTGATCCGTAAAGAGTTACGCGGCGCACAGCATACCGTTGGAAAGCTATCTGAGAACTCTACGATGTGGGCACCAAGCATGCTCGGCTGCGCCTATTTTCACAGCCCAAAATTGAACGTTTTCATCAGTTTTGAGACACTTTTCTTCTTTTGCGTTTTTTATCCGTCTTGTATCGTATGTCGTGAGCCGCGAAAATGATGACAACCTAATCCATAACATTTCTATTACGAATCCAATGTCACCTTGGGCAAGATAACTTCACTTCATGTAGAGGCTGGGCCCGCAAACCGTGGGCATGGGGCTTGTAACTCGGTATCCGTTGCTCCGGTGCCCTTAACTTTTGATCCGTAAGGAGTTACGCGGCGCATAGCACATCGTTGGAAAGCACTCCGAGAGCTCTACGATAGGGGCACCAAGCTTGCTTGGTTGCGCTTGTTTTCGTAGCCCAAAATCAAATATTTTCATCAGTTTCGGGACACTTTTCTTTTTTGGTGCTGTTTTTCGGTCCCGGGTCGTATGTCGTGACCCGCGAAAAGGACGACAACCAAATTCCTCACATTTCTATTACAGAATCCCATGGCTCCTTGGGCAATCCAACGTCACCTTGGGCAAGATAACTTCATTTCACGTAGAGGCTGGGCCCGCAAACAGAGGGTGTGGGGCTTGTGACCAGGTATCCGTCGCTCCGGTGCCCATAACTTTTGACCCGTATGGAGTTACGCATTGCACAGCATACCGTTGGAAAGCTCTCCGAGATCTCTACGACGGGGGCACCAAGCATGCTCAGCTCCGCCTATTTTCATAGCCCAAAATTGAATGTTTCATCAGTTTCGGGACACTTTTCTTCTTTGGTGCAGTTTTTCCATCCCGTATTGTACGTTGTGAGCCGCAAAAAGGACGACAACCTAAACTATCACATTTCTATTACCGAACATGTAGAGGCTGGGCCCGCAAATAGAGGGCGTGGGGCTTGTGACGAAGTATCCGTCGCTCCGGTACTCATAACTTTTGATCCGTAAGGAGTTACGCGGCGCACAATATACCATTGGAAAGCTCTCCGAGAGCTCTACGACGAGGGCAGCAAAGATTATTTGTTACGCCTGTTTTCGGAGCCCAAAATTGAACGTTTTTAGATATTTTGGGACACTTTTCTTCTTTTGTACTGCTTTTCTGTCTCGGATCGTACGGCACCTTGTGCAAGACAACCTCACTTCACGTAGAGGCTAGGCCCAAAAACAGAGGGCGAGGGGCTTGTGGCCAAGTATACGTCGCTACCATGACCATAACTTTTGATCCGTAAGAAGTTACGCGGCACACAACATACCGTTGGTAAGCACTCTGAGAGCTCTACGTTGGGGACACCTTGCCTGCTCGGTTGCGCCTGTTTTCGGAGCCCAAAATCTAACATTTTCACAAGTTTTGGGACATTTTTCTTCGTTTGCGCAATTTTTTCATCCTAAATCGTACGTCGTGAGCCACGAAGAGGACGACAACCTAATCCATCACGTTCTATTACCGAATCCTACGGCACCTTGTGCAAGACAACTTCACTTCACGTAGAGGCTGGGCCAGAAAACAGAGGGCGAGGGGCTTGTGGCCAAGTATCCGTCGCTACCGTGCCCATAACTTTTGATCCGTAAGGAGTTACGCGGAGCACAACATACCGTTGGAAAGCACTCTGAGAGCTCTACGTTAGGGGCACATTGCCTGCCTTGTTGTGCCTATTTTCGGAGCCCAAAATCAAGCATTTTCATAAGTTTTGGGACACTTTTCTTCTTTTGCTCTGTTTTTCTGTCCCAAATCGTACGTCGTGAGCCGCGAAAAGGATGACAGCCTAATCCATCAATTTCTATTGCCGAATCACACGCCACCTTGGGCAAGACAACTTCACTTCACGTAGAGGCTTGGCCCGCAAACAGAGGGCGTGGGGCTTGTGACCAGGTATCCGTCGCTCGGGTGCTCATAACTTTTGATCCGTAAGGAGTTACGCGGCACACAGCATACCGTTGGAAAGCTCTCCGAGAGCTCTACGACGGGGGCACCAAGCTTGCTCGGCTGAGCCTATTTTCAGAGCCCAAAATCGAACGTTTTCATCAGTTTTGGGACACTTTTCTTCTTTTACGCTGTTTTTCCATCCCGGATCGTACGTCGTGAGCCACGAAAAGCATGACAACCTAATCCATCACATTTCTATTACCGAATCACACAGCACCTTGGGCAAGACAACTTCACTTCACGTAGAGGCTGGGCCCACAAACAGAGGGCGTGGGGCTTGTGACCAGGTATCCGTCGCTTTGGTGCCCATAACTTTTGATCCGTAAAGAGTTACGCGGCGCACATCATACTGTTGGACAGCTCTCCGAGAGCCCTACGACGGGAGCACCAAGCCAGCTTAGCTGCGCCTGTTTTCCTAGCCCAAAATTGAACGTTTTCATCAGTTTTGGGCTACTTTTCTTATTTTTTGTGATGTTTTTTCATTCCGAATCGTATGTCGTTAGTCGTAAAAAGGACGACAACCGAATCCATAACATTTCTATTACCGAATCACATCGCACCTTGGGCAAGACAACTTCACTTCACGTAGAGGCTGGGCCCGCAAACCGAGGGCGTGGAGCTTGTGACCAGGTATCTGTCGCTCTGGTACTCATAACTTTTGATCCGTAAGGAGTTACGTGGCGCACAACCTACCATTGGGAAGCTCTCCGAGAGCCCTACGACGGAGGCACCAAGCCTGCTAGGCTGCGCCTATTTTCGTAGCCCGAAATTGAATGTTTTCATCAGTTTTGGGACATTTTTCCTCTTTTGTGATGTTTTTCTATCTCGCATCGTCCGTCGTGAGCCGCGAGAAGGATGACAACTTAATCTATGACATTTCTATTACCGAATCCCACGGCACCTTAGGAAAGACAACGTCACTTCACATAGAGGCTGGGCCCGCAAACAGAGGGCGTGGGGCTTGTGACTAGGTATCCGTCGCTCCGGAGCCCATAACTTTTGATCCGTTAGGAGTTACGTAGTGAACAACATACCATTGGAAAGCTCTCTGAGAGCTCTACGATCGGGGCACCTAGCCTGCTCGGTTGCATCTATTTTTGGACCCTGAAATTGAACATTTTCATAAGTTTTGGGACACATTTCTTCTTTTACGTTGTTTTTTCGTTCCGGATCGTACGTCATGAGCCACAAAAAATACGACAACCTAATCCATCACATTTATATTACCGAATCACATGGCACCTTAGGAAAAACAACTTCAGTTCACGTAAAGGCTGGGCCCGCAAACAGAGGGCGTGGGGCTTATGACCTTGTATCCGTCGCTCCGTTGCCCATAACTTTTGATCCGTAAGGAGTTACTCAGCACACAGCATACCGTTGGAAAGCACTCCGATAGCTCGACGATGTAGGCACCTATCCTGCTCGATTGCATTTGTATTTGTAACCCAAAATCGAACATTTTCATAAGTTTTGGGATACTTTTATTCTTTTGCGCTGTTTTTCCATCCCGAATCGTACGTCGTGAGCCGCGAAAAGGACGACAACCTAATCCATCAAATTTCAATTACCGAATCACACGGCACCTTGGGCAAGACAACTTCACTTCACGTAAAGGCTGGGCCAGCAAACAGAGGGCGTGGGGCTTTTGACCAGGCATCCGTCGATCCAGTACCCATAACTTTTGATCCGCAAGGAGTTACGTTGTGCACAACATACCATTGGAAGCTCTCTGAGAGCTCTACGACGGGGGTACCCAGCCTACTCGGCTGCGCCTGTTTTCGTAATCCAAAATCGAACATTTTCATCAGTTTTGGGACACTTTTCCTCTTTTGTGATGTTTTTTCGTCCCGAATCGTGCGTCGTGAGCCTCGAAAAGGACGACAACCTAACCTATGACATTTCTATTACTGAATCACACGACACCTTGGGCAAGAGAACTTAACTTCACGTAGAGGCTCGGGCTGCAAACAAAGGGCGTCGGGCTTATGACCAAGTATCCGTCGCTCCGGTGCTCATAACTTTTGATCCGTAAGAAGTTACGCGGCGCACAACATACCGTTGAAAAACTCACCGAGAGCTCTACGACAGGGGAAGCAAAGCATGCCCGGCTGCGCCTATTTTCAGAGCCCAAAATCAAATGTTTTCATAAGTTTCGGGATACTTTTCTTCTTTTGCGCGGTTTTTCCGTCCCGGATTGAACGTCGTGAGCCGCAAAAAGGACTGCAACCTAATCCATCACATTTCTATTACCGAATCCCACGGCACCTTGTGTAAGACAACTTCAATTCACGTAGAGGCTGGGCCCGCAAACAGAGGGCGTGGGGCTTGTGACCAGGTATCCGTCGCTTCGGTGCCCATAACTTTTGATCCGTAAGGAGTTACGCGGCGCACAGCATACCGTTGGAAAGCTCTCTGAGAGCTCTACGATGGGGGCACCTAGCCTGCTCGGTTGCGCCTATTTTTCGATTCCAAAATCCAACATTTTCATAAGTTTTGGGACACTTAATCACATGGCACCTTGGGAAAAACAACTTCACTTCACGTAGAGGCTGGGCCTGCAAACAGAGGGCGTAGGGCTTATGACCCGGTATCCGTCGCTCTGATGCCCATAACTTTTGATCCGTAAGGAGTTACTCAGCGCACAGTATACCGTTAGAAAGCACTCTGATAGCTCGACGATGGAGGCACCTAGCCTGCTTGGTTGCGTTTGTTTTTGGAGCCCAAAATCGAACATTTTCATAAGTTTTGGGATACTTTTCTTCTTTTGCGCTGTTTTTCCGTCCCGAATCGTACGTTGTGAGCCGCGAAAAGGACGACAACCTAATCTATCACATTTCTATTACCGAATCACATTGCACCTTGGGAAAGGCAACTTCACTTCACGTAAAGGCTGGGCCAACAAACAGAGGGCGTGGGGCTTGTGACCAGGCATCCGTCGATCCAGTACCTATAACTTTTGATCCGTAAGGAGTTACGTTGCGCACAACATACCATTGGGAAGCTCTCCGAGAGCTCTACGACTGGGGCACCAAGCGTGCTCGGCTGCGCCTGTTTTCGTAACCCAAAATCAAACGTTTTCATCAGTTTTGGGACACTTTTCTTCTTTTGTGATGTTTTTTCATCCCGAATCGTACGTCGTGAGCCTCGAAAAGGACGACAACCAAACCCATGACATTTCTATTACTGGATCACACAGCACCTTGGGCAAGACAACTTAACTTCACGCAGAGGCTGGGCCCGCAAACAAAGGGCGTGGGGCTTGTGACCAAGTATCCGTCGCTCCGGTGCTCATAACTTTTGATCCGTAAGGAGTTACGCGGCACACAACATACCGTTGGAAAGCTCTCCGAGAGCTCTACGATAGGGGCAGCAAAGCCTGCTCAGCTGCACCTATTTTCAAAGCCCAAAATCAAACGTTTTCATTAGTTTCGGGATACTTTTCTTCTTTTGCGTGGTTTTACCGTCCCGGATTATACGTCGTGAGCCGCGAAAAGGATTGCAACCTAATCCATCACATTTTTATTACCGAATCCCACGGCACCTAGCGTTAGACAACTTCAATTCACGTAGAGGCTGGGCCCGCGAACAGAGGGCGTGGGGCTTGTGACCAGGTATTCGTCGCTCCGGTGCCCATAACTTTTGATCCGTAAGGAGTTACGCGGCGCACAGCATATCGTTGGAAAGCTCTCCGAGAGCTCTACGACGGGGGCACCTAGCCTGCTCGGTTGCGCCTATTTTTCGATTCCAAAATCCAATATTTTCATAAGTTTTGGGACACTTAATCACATGGCACCTTGGGAAAAACAACTTCACTTCACGTAGAGGCTGGGCCCCCAAACAGAGGGCGTGGGGCTTATGACCCGGTATCCGTCGCTCCGATGCCCATAACTTTTGATCCGTAAGGAGTTACTCAGCGCACAGCATACCATTAGAAAGCACTCTGATAGCTCAACGATGGAGGCACCTAGCCTGCTCGGTTGCGTTTGTTTTTGGAGCCCAAAATCGAACATTTTCATAAGTTTTGGGATACTTTTCTTCTTTTGCGCTGTTTTTGCGTCCCGAATCGTACGTCGTGAGCCGCGAAAAGGACGACAACCTATTCCATCACATTTCTATTAGCGAATCACACGGCACCTTGGGCAAGACAACTTCACATCACGTAGAGGCTGGGCCAGCAAACAGAGGGCGTGGGGCTTGTGACCAGGCATCTGTCGATCCAGTACCCATAACTTTTCATCCATAAGGAGTTACGTTGCGCACAACATACCATTGGGAAGCTCTCTGAGAGCTCTACGATAGGGGCACCAAACCTGCTCGACTGCGCCTATTTTCGTAACCCAAATCGAATGTTTTCATCAGTTTTGGGACACTTTTCCTCTTTTGTGATATTTTTCATCCCGAATCGTACGTCATGAGCCTCGAAAAGGACGACAACCTAACCCATGACATTTCTATTACTGAATCACACGGCACCTTGGGCAAGACAACTTAACTTCACGTAGAGGCTGGGCCCGTAAACAAAGGGCGTGGGGCTTGTGACCAAATGTCCGTCGCTCCGGTGCTCATAACTTTTGATCCGTAAGGAGTTATGTGGCGCACAGCATACCGTTGAAAAACTCTCCGAGAGCTCTACGACGGGGGCAGCAAAGCCTACTCGACTGCACCTATTTTTCGAGCCCAAAATCAAACGTTTTCATAAGTTTCGGGATACTTTTCTTCTTTTGCGCGGTTTTTCCGTCCCGGATTGAACGTCGTGAGCCGCAAAAAGGACTGCAACCTAATCCATCACATTTCTATTACCGAATCCCACGGCACCTTGCGCAAGACAACTTCAATTCACGTAGAGGCTGGGCCCGCAAACAGAGGGCGTGGGGCTTGTGACCAGGTATCCGTCGCTCCGGTGCCCATAACTTTTGATCCGTAAGGAGTTACGCGGTGCACAGCATACCGTTGGAAAGCTCTCTGAGAGCTCTACGATGGGGGCACCTAGCCTGCTCAGTTGTGCCTAATTTTTGATTCCAAAATCCAACATTTTCTTAAGTTTTGGGACACTTAATCACATGGCACCTTCGGAAAACTACTTCACTTCACGTAGAGGTTGGGCCCGCAAACAGAGGGCGTAGGGCTTATGATCAGGTATCCGTCGCTCCGATGCCCATAACTTTTGATCCGTAAGGAGTTACTCAGCGCACAGCATACCGTTAGAAAGCACTCTGATAGCTCGACGATGGAGGCACCTAGCCTGCTCGGTTGCGTTTGTTTTTGGGGCCCAAAATCGAACATTTTCATAAGTTTTGGGATACTTTTCTTCTTTTGCGTTGTTTTTCCGTCCCGAATCGTACGTCGTAAGACGCGAAAAGGATGACAACCTAATCCATCACATTTCTATTACCGAATCCCACGGCACCTTGGGCAAGACAACTTCACTTCACGTAGAGGCTGGGCCTGCAAACCAAGGGGGTAAGGCTTGGGACCAGGTATCCGTCGATCCTGTACCCATAACTTTTGATCCGTAAGGAGTTACGTTGCGCACAACATACCATTGGGAAGCTCTCCGAGAGATCTACGACCGGGGCACCAATCCTGCTCGGCTGCGCCCATTTTCGTAATCCAAAATCAAACGTTTTCATCAGTTTTGGGACACTTTTCCTCTTTTGTGATGTTTTTTCGTCCCGAATCGTACGTCGTGAGCCTCGAAAAGGACGACAACCTAACCCATGACATTTCTATTACTGAATCACACGGCACCTTGGGCAAGACAACTTAACTTCACGTAGAGGCTAGGCCAGCAAACAAAGGGCGTGGGGCTTGAGACCAAGTATCCTTCGCTCCGGTGCTCATAACTTTTGATCCGTAAGGAGTTACGCGGTGCACAGTATACCGTTGGAAAGCTCTCTGAGAGCTCTACGACGGGGGCAGCAAATCCTGCTCGGCTGCACCTATTTTCAGAGCCCAAAATCAAACGTTTTCATAAGTTTTGGGATACTATTCTTCTTTTGCGCAGTTTTTTCGGCCCGGATTGAACGTCGTGAGACGCAAAAAGGACTGCAACCTAATCCATCACATTTCTATTACCGAATCCCACGGCACCTTGCGCAAGACAACTTCAATTCACGTAGAGGCTGGGCCCGCAAACAGAGGGCGTGGGGCTTGTGACCAGGTATCCGTCGCTCCGGTGCCCATAACTTTTGATCCGTAAGGAGTTACGCGGCGCACAGCATACCGTTGGAAAGCTCTCCGAGAGCTCTACGACGGGGGCACCTAGCCTGCTCGGTTGCGCCTATTTTTCGATTCCAAAATCCAACATTTTCATAAGTTTTGGGACACTTAATCACATGGCACCTTGGAAAAAACAACTTCACTTCACGTAGAGGCTAGGCCCGCAAACAGAGGGCGTGGGGCTTATGACCTGGTATCCGTCGCTCCGATGCCCATAACTTTTGATCCGTAAGGAGTTACTCAGTGCACAGCATACCGTTAGAAAGCACTCTGATAGCTCGACGATGGAGGCACTTAGCCTGCTCGGTTGAGTTTGTTTTTGGAACCCAAAATCGAACATTTTCATAAGTTTTGGGATACTTTTCTACTTTTGCGCTGTTTTTTCATCCCGAATCGTACGTCGTGAGCCGCGAAAAGGACGACAACCTAATCCATCACATTTCTATTACCGAATGACATGGCACCATGGGCAAGACAACTTCACTTCACGTAGAGGCTGGGCCAGCAAACAGAGGGCATGGGGCCATTGACCAGGCATCCGTCGATCTAGTACCCATAACTTTTGATCCGTAAGGAGTTTCGCTGCGCATAGCATACCATTAGAAAGCTCTCTGAGAGCTCTACGACAGGGGCAGGAAGCCTGCTCAGCTACGCCTGTTTTTGTATCCCAAAATTGAACGTTTTTATCAGTTTTTGGACACTTTTCTTCTTTTGTGATGTTTTTTCGCCCGAAATCGTACGTTGTGATCCTCGAAAAGGACGACAACCTAATCCATCACATTTCTATTACCGAATCGCACGGCACCTTGGGCAAGACAACTTCACTTCACGTAGAGGCTGGGCCAGCAAACAAAGGGCGTGGGGCTTGTGACCAGGCATCCGTCGCTCCGGTGCTCATAACTTTTGATCCGTAAGGAGTTACGCAGAGCAAATTATACAGTTGGAAAGCTCTTCGAGAGCTCTACGACGGGGGCAGCAAAGCCTTCTCGGCTGCACCTATTTTCAGAGCCCAAAATCAAATGTTTTCATTAGTTTCGGGATACTTTTATTCTTTTGTGAGGTTTTTCCGTCCCGGATTGAACGTCGTGAGCTGCGAAAAGGACTGCAACCTAATCCATCACATTTCTATTACCGAATCCCATGGCACCTTGCGCAAGAAAACTTCACTTCACGTAGAGGCTGGGCCCGCAAACAGAGGGCGTCGGGCTTGTGACCAGGTATCCGTCGCTCCGGTGCCCATAACTTTTGATCCGTAAGGAGTTACGTGGCGCACAACATACCGTTGGAAAGCTCTCCGAGAGCTCTACAACGGGGGCACCAAGCCTACTCGGCTGCGCCAGTCTTTGGAGCCCAAAATTGAATGTTTTCATCAGTTTCTGTATAGTTTTCTTCTTTTGCGCTATTTTTTCGTCCTAGATCGTACGTCATGAGCCGCGAAAAGGATGACAACTTAATCCATCACATTTCTATTACCGAATCCCACTGCACCTTGGGCAAGACAACTTCAATTCACATAGAGGCTGGGCCCGCAAACGGAGGGCGTGGGGCTTATGACCAAGTATCCGTTGCTCCGGTGCCCATTGCTTTTGATCCGTAAGGAGTTACGTGGCGCACAGCATATCGTTGGAAAGCTCTCCGAGAGGTCTACGACGCGGGCACAAGTCCTACTCAGTTGCGCTAGTCTTTGGTGCCCAAAATTGAATGTTTTCATTAGTTTCGGGACACTTTTCTTCTTTTGCGCTGTTTTTCTGACCCGGATCGTAGGTCGTGAGCCGCAAAAAGGACGACAACCTAATCCATCACATTTCTATTACCGAATCCCACAGCACCTTGGGCAAGACAACTTCACTTCACATATAGGCCAGGCCCGCAAATCGAGGGCGTGGGGCTTGTGACTAGGTATCCGTTGCTCCGGTGCCCGTAACTTTTGATCCGTAAGGAGTACGCGGCGCATAGCATACCGTTGGAAAGCTCTCCGAGAGCTTTATGACGGGAGCAGTAAGTCTGCTCGGCTGCGCCTATTCCAGAGCCCAAAATTGAACATTTTCATCAGTTTCGGGACACTTTTCTTCCTTTGCGCTGTTTTTTCGTCACGGATCGTACGTCGTGAGCCTCGAAAAAGACGACAACCTAATCCATCACATTTATATTACCGAATCACAAGGCCCCTTGGGCATGACAACTTCACTTCAAGTAGAGGCTGGGCCTGCAAACAGAGGGCGTGCGGTTTGTGACCAGGTATCCGTCGCTCCGGTGTCCATAACTTTTGATTTGTAAGGAGTTATGCGGCGAACATCATACTGTTGGAAAGCTCTCTGAGAGCTCTACGATGGGGGCACCTAGCCTGCTCAGTTGCACCTATTTTTCGATTCCAAAATCCAACATTTTCATAAGTTTTGGGACACTTTTCTTCTTTTACGCTATTTTTTTGTCCCAGATCGTACGTCGTCAGCCGCGAAAAGGACGACAACCTAATCCATCACATTTCTATTAGCGAATCACACGGCACCTTGGGCAAGACAACTTCACTTCATGTAGAGGCTGGGCCTGCAAACAGAGGGCGTGCTTGTGACCAGGTATCCGTCGCTCCGGTGCCCATAACATTTGATCCGTAAGGAGTTACTCGGCGCGCAGCATACCGTTGGAAAGCACTCTGAAAGATCGACGATGGCGACACCTAGCCTGCTCGGTTGCGTCTATTTTCGGAGCTCAAAATCGAACATTTTCAAAAGTTTTGGGACACATTTCTTCTTTTGCTCTGTTTTTCCATCCCGGATCGTATGTCGTGAGCAGCGAAAAGGATGACAACCTAATCACTCACATTTCTATTACCAAATCACACGGCACCATGGGCAAGACAACTTCACTTCACGTAAAGGCTGGGCCCGCAAACAGAGGGTGTGGGGCTTTTGACCAGGTATCCGTTGCTTCGGTGCCCATAACTTTTGATCCGTAAGGAGTTACGGGGTGCACAGTATGCCGTTGGAAAGCTCTCCTAGAGCTCTACGACACAGCCACCAAGCCTGCTCGGCTGCACCAATTTTCGGAGCCTAAAATCAAACATTTTCATCAGTTTCGGAACACTTTTCTTCTTTTGCACTGTTTTTCCGTCCCGTATCATACGTCGTGAGCCGCAAAAAGGACGACAACCTAATCTATCATATTTCTATTACCGAATCACACGGCACCTTGGGCAAGACAACTTCACTTCACGTAAAGGATAGGCCCGAAAACGGAGGGCGTGGGGCTTGTGTCCAAGTATCCGTCGCTCCGGTACCCATAACTTTTGATCCGTAAGGAGTTACGCGGCGCACAGCATACCGTTGCAAAGCTCTCCGAGAGCTCTACAATGGGGGCAGCAACGCCTACTCAGCTGCACCTGTTTTCGAAGACCAAAATCCAACGTTTTCATCAGTTTCGGGATACTTTTCTTCTTTTGAGCTATTTTTCTGACCTGTATAATACGTCGTGAGCCGCGAAAAGGACGATAACCTAATCCATCACATTTCTATTACTGAATCACATGGCATCGTGGTCAAGACAACTTCACTTCTCGTAGAGGCTAGGCCAGCAAACAGAGGGTGTGGGACTTGTGACCAGGTATCCATCACTCCGGTGTCCATAACTTTAAATCCGTAAGGAGTTACGCGGCGCACAACATACCGTTGAAAAGCTCTATGAGAGCTCTACGATGGGGGTACCTATCCTGCTTGGCTGCGCCTATTTTTGATGCGCAAAATCGAATATTTTCATAAGTTTTGGGACACTTTTCTTCCTTTACGCTATTTTTTTGTCCCGGATCTTACGTCGTGAGCCGCGAAAAGGACGACAACCTAATCTATCAAATTTCTATTACCAAATCACATTGCACCTTGGGCAAGACAACTTGACTTAACGTAGAGGCTAAGAAAGCAAACAGCGGGCGTGAGGCATGCGACCAGGTATCCGTCGCTTCGGTGCCCATAACTTTTGATCCGTAAAGAGTTACGCAACGCACAGCATACCGTTGGAAAGCACTCCAAAAGCTCTACGATCGGAGCGCCTAGCCTGCTTGGTTGCGCCTATTTTTGGAGACAAAATCGAACATTTTCATAAGTTTTGGGAACCTTTTCTTCTTTTGCGTTGTTTTTCCGTCCCGGATCGAACGTCGTGAACCGCAAAAAGGACGACAACCAAATCCAACACATTTCTATTACCGAATAACATGGCACCTTTGGCAAGACAACTTCACTTCACGTAGAGGCTGGGCCCGCAAACAAAGGGCGTGGGGCTTGTGACCAGGTATTCGTCACTCCGGTGCTCATAACTTTTGATCCGTAAAGAGTTACGCGGTGCACAACATGCCGTTGGAAAGCTCTCCAAGAGTTCTAAGACGGGGGCATCTAGTTTGCTCCGTTGCGCCTATTTTCGGACCCCACAATCGAACGATTTCATCAGTTTTGGGACACTTTTCTTCTTTTGCGCTATTTTTCCGTCCTAGATTGTACGTCGTGACTTGCGAAAAGGACGACAACCTAATCCATCACAGTTCTATTACCGAATCACATGGCACCTTGGCCAAGACAACTTCACTTCACGTAGAGGCTGGGCCCACAAACAGTGGGCGTGGGACTTGTGACCAGGTATCTGTCGCTCCGGTGCCCATAACTTTTGATCCGTAAGGAGTTACGCGGCGCACAACATACTGTTGGAAAGCTCTCCGAGAGCTCTACCACGGTGCCACCTAGCCTGCTCAGCTGCACCTATTTTCGAAGTCCAAAATTTAACGTTTTCATAAGTTTCGGGACATTTTTATTCTTTTGCACTGTTTTTCCATCCCGGATCGTACGTCATGAGCCACAAAAAGGACGACAACCTAATCCATCACATTTCTATTACCGAATCACATTGTACCTTGGGCAAGACAACTTCACTTCATGTACAGGCTGGGCCCACAAACAGAGGGCGTGGGGCTTATGACCAGGTATCCGTCGCTCTGATGCCCATAACTTTTGATTCGTAAAAAGTTACGCGGCGCACAGAATGCCGTTGGAAAGCACTCTGAGAGCTCTAGGACTGAGGCACCTAGCCTGCTCTGTTGTGCCTATTTTCGGAGCCCAAAATCGAACATTTTATAAGTTTTGGGACACTTTTGTTCTTTTGTGTTGTTTTTCCGTCTATACGTCGTAAACCGCAAAAAAGACGACAACCTAATCCATCACATTTTTATTACCGAATCACATGGCACCTTAGGCAAGACAACTTCACTTCACGTAGAGGCTGGGCCCGCAAACAAAGGGCGTAGGGCTTGTGACCAGGTATCCGTCGCTCCGGTGCTCATAACTTTTGATCCGTAAAGAGTTACGCGGCGCACAACATGCCGTTGGAAAGCACTCCGAGAGCCTACGATGGGGGCATCCAGCTTGCTCCGCTGCGCCTATTTTCGGAGCCCAAAATCGAACGTTTTCATTAGTTTCGGGACAGTTTTCTTCGTTTGCGCAGTTTTTCCATCCTGTATCGTACATCGTGAGCCGCGAAAAGGACGACAACCTAATCCATCACATTTCTATTACCGAATCCCATGGCACCTTAAGCTAGACAACTTTACTTCACGTAGAGGCTGGGCCCACAAACAGAAGGCGTGGGGCTTATGACCAGGTATCCGTTGCTCCGGTGCCCATAACTTTTGATCCGTAAGGAGTTACGCGACGTATAGCATACCGTTGGAAAGCTCTTTAAGAGCTCTATGACGAGGGCACCAAGCATACTCGTCTGCACCTATTTTTCGAGCCCAAAATCAAAAATTTTCCTAAGTTTTTGGACACTTTTCTTCCTTTGCGTTGTTTTTCCATCTTGGATCGTATGTCGTGAGCCGCGAAAAAGACGACAACTTAATCCATCACATTTCTATTACCGAATCGCATGGCACCTTGGGCAAGACAACTTCACTTCACGTAGAGGCTAGGCCCGCAAACAGAGGGCGTGGGGATCTGTGACCAGGTATCCGTTGCTTCGGTGCCCTTAACTTTTGATCCGTAAGGAGTTACGCGGCGCACAGCATACCGTTGGTAAGCTTTCTAAGAGTTGTACGAAGGGGGCACCTAGCCTGCTCGGCTACCCTTGTTTTTGGAGCCCAAAATTGAACATTTTCATAAGTTTTGGGACGCTTTTCTTCTTTTACGCTATTTTTCCGTCCCGGATTGTACATCGTGAGTCGCAGAAAGGACGACAACCTAATCCATCATATTTCTATTACCGAATCACATGGCACCTTGGGCAAGACAACTTCACTTCACGCAGAGGCTGGGCCCGCAAATAGAGTGCGTGTGGCTTGTGACCAGGTATCCGTCGCTCCGGTGCCTATAACTTTTGAACTGTAAGGAGTTACACGGCACACAGCATACCATTGGAAAGCTCTCCGAGAGCTCTACTACGGGGGCACCAAGCCTGCTCGGCTGCGCCTATTTTCATAGCCCAAAATCGAACGTTTTCATCAATTTTGGGAAACTTATCTTCTTTTGTGCTATTTTTTCGTTCCGTATCGTGCGTCGTGAGTCGCGAAAAGGATAACAACCTAATCCATTACATTTCTATTACAGAATCACACAGCACCTTGGGCAAGACAACTTCACTTCACGTAGAGGCTGGGCCCGCAAACAGAGGACGTGGGGCTTGTGGCCAGGTATCCGTCGCTCCGGTGCCCATAACTTTTGATCCGTAAGGAGTTATACGGCGCACAGCATACCGTTGGAAAGCTCTCCGAGAGCTCTACGACAGTGGCACCTAGCCTGCTTGGCTGCGCCTATTTTCGGAGCCCAAAATTTAACGTTTTCATTAGTTTTGGGGTACTTTTCTTCTTTTACGCTATTTTTCTGTCCCGGATCGTACGTCGTGAGTCACGAAAAGGACGACAACCTAATCCATCGCATTTCTATTACCGAATCACATTGTACCTTGGGCAAGACAACTTCACTTCACCTAGAGGCTGGGCCCACAAACAGAGGGCGTGGGGCTTGTGACCAGGTATCCGTCGCTCCGGTGCCCATAACTTTTGATCCGTAGGGAGTTACGCGGCGCACAACATACCGTTGGAAAACTCTATTTGAGCTCTACGATGGGGGCTCCTATCCTGCTTGGCTGCTCCTATTTTCGGTGCCTAAAATCGGACATTTTCATAAGTTTTGGGACACTTTTCTTTTTTTACGCTGTTTTTTTTATCCCAGATCTTACGTTGTGAGCCGCAAAAAGGACGACAACCTAATCTATTACATTTCTATTACCGAATCACATGGCCCCTTGGGTAAGACAACTTCACTTCACGTAGAGGCTGGGCCCGCAAACAGAGGGCGTGGGGCTTATGACCAGGTATCCGTCGCTCCGGTGCCCATAACTTTTGATCCGTAAAGAGTTACGCGGCGCACAGAATACCATTGGAAAGCACTCTGAGAGCTCTACGATCGGGGCACCTAGCCTGCTCGGTTGTGCCTATTTTCGGAGCCCAAAATCGAACATTTTAATAAGTTTTGGGACACTTTTGTTTTTTTGTGTTATTTTTTCGTCCCGGATCGTACGTCGTAAATCACAAAAAGGACGACAACCTAATCCAACACATTTCTATTACTAAATCACATGGAACCTTTGGCAAGACAACTTCAATTCACGTAGAGGCTGGGACCGCAAACCAAGGGCGTGGGGTTTATGACCAAGTATTTGTCGCTCCGGCGCTCTTAACTTTTGATCCGTAAAGAGTTACGCGGCGCACAGCATGCTGTTGGAAAGCTCTCTGAGAGCTCTACGACGGGCGCATCCAACTTGCTCCGCTGCGCCTATTTTCAGAGCCTAAAATTTAACGTTTTCATCAGTTTCGGGACAATTTCTTCTTTTGCGAAGTTTTTTCGTCCCGTATCGTACATCTTGAGCCGTGAAAAGGACGACAACCTAATCCATCACATTTCTATTATCGAATCCCATGGCACCTTACGCTAGACAACTTTACTTCACGTAGAGGCTCGGCCCACAAATAGAGGGCGTAAGGCTTGTGACCAGGTATCTGTTGCTCCAGTGCCATTAACTTTTGATCCGTAAGGAGTTACACAGCGTACAGTATACCGTTGAAAAGCTCTCTGAGAGCTCTATAACTAGGGAACCAAGCATGCTCGCCTGCGCCTATTTTCTGAGCCCAAAATTGAACATTTTCCTAAGTTTTGGGACACTTTTCTTCTTTTGTGATGTTTTTCCGTTTTGGATCGTACGTCGTGAGCCGCGAAAAGGACGACAACCTAATCCATCACATTTCTATTACTGAATCCCATGGCACCTTGGGCAAGACAACTTCACTTCACGTAGAGGCTGGGTCCGCAAATAGAGGGCGTGTGGCTTATGACCAGGTATCCGTCACTCCAGTGCCCATAACTTTTGAATCGAAAGGAGTTACGCGGCGCATAGCATACCATTGGAAAGCTCTCCGAGAGCTCTATGACGAGGGCACCAAGCTTGCTCGGCTGCGCATGTTTTCATAGCCTAAAATCGAACGTTTTCATCTAGTTCGGGAAACTTATCTTCTTTTGTGCTATTTTTTCGTCTCGAATAGTACGTCGTGAGTCGTGAAAAGGACGACAACCTAATCCATCACATTTCTATTACCGAATCAAACGGCACCTTTGGCAAGACAACTTCACTTCACGTAGAGGCTGGGCCCGCAAACAGAGGGCGTGGGGCTTATGACCAGGTATCCGTCGTTCCGGTGCCCATTACTTTTGATCCGTAAGGAGTTACGAGGCGCACAGTATACGGTTGGAAAGCTCTCTGAGTGCTCTACGACGAGGGCAGGAATGCCTGCTAGGTTGCGCCTATTTTCGGAGCCCAAAATTGAACATTTTCATTAGTTTTGGGACACTTTTCTTCTTTTGTACTATTTTTCTATCCTGGATCGAACGTCGTGAGCCGCGAAAAAGACGACAACCTAATCCATCACATTTCTTTTACCAAATCACATGGCACCTTAGGCAAGACAACTTCACTTCACGTAGAGGTTGGGCCCGCAAACAGAGGGTGAGGGGTTTTATGACCAGATATCTATTTCTACTGTGAGCATAACTTTTGATTCGTAAGGAGTTACGCTGTGCACATCATACTGTTGGAAAGCTCTCTGAGAGCTCTACGATGGGGGTACCTAGCCAGCTTTGCTCTGCCTATTTTCGAAGCCCAAAATCGAACGTTTTCATCAGTTTTTGGATCGTAAGTCGTGAGCCGCGAAAAGGACGACAACCTAATCCATCACATTTCTATTACCGAATCACAAGGCACCTTGGGCAAGACAACTTCACTTCACGTAGAAGCTGGGCTCGCAAACAGAGGGCGTGGGGTTTGTGACCATGTATCTATTGCTTCGGTGCCCAAAACTTTTCATCCGTAAGGAGTTACGCGGCGCACAGCATACCGTTCGAAAGGACTCTGAGAGCTCTACGATCGGGGCACCTAGCATGCTCGGTTGCGCCTATTTTCGGCACCCAAAATCGAACATTTTTACAAGTTTTCGGACACTTTTCTTCTTTTGAGCTATTTTTTCGTCTCGGATCGTACGTCGTGAATCGCAAAAAAGATGACAACCTAATCCATCACATTTCTATTATCGAATCACACGGCACCTTGGGCAAGGCAACTTCACTTCACGTAAAGGCTGGTCCCGCAAATAGAGGGCGTGGGGCTTGTGACCCGGTATTCGTCGCTTCGGTGCTCATAACTTTGATCCGTAAAGAGTTACGCGGTGCACAGCATACCGTTCGAAAGCTCTCTGATAGCTCTACGACGGGGGCTTCTAGCTTGCTCCGCTGCGCCTATTTTCGGAGCTCAAAATCGAACATTTTTATCAGTTTTGGGATTCTCTTCTTCTTTTGCCCAATTTTTCTGTCCCGTATCGTACATCGTGAGCCGCGAAAAGGATGACAACCTAATCCATCACATTTCTATTACCGAATCCCAAGGCACCATGCGCAAGACAACTTCACTTCAAGTAGAGGCTGGGACCGCAAACAGAGGGCGTGGGGCTTGTGACTAGGTATATGCTGCTCCGGTGCCCATAACTTTTGATCCATAAGGAGTTACGCGGCACACAGCATACCGTTGAAAAGCTCTCTGAGAGCTCTACGACGATGGCACCAAGCATTCTCGCCTGCGCCTATTTTCGGAGCCCAAAATCAAACATTTTCATAAGTTTTGGGATACTTTTCTTCTTTTGCGCTGTTTTTTCATCCCGGATCGTACGTCGTGAGCCTCGAAAAGGACGACAACCTAATCCATCACATTTCTATTATAAAATCCCACGGCACCTTGGGCAAGACAACTTCACTTCAAGTAGAGGCTGGGCCGGCAAGTAGAGGGTGTGGGGCAATGGACCAGGTATCCGTTGCTCCGGTGCCCTTAACGTTTCATCTGTAAGGAGTTACGCGGCACACAGTATAACGTTGGAAAGCTCTCTAAGAACTGTACGAAGGGGACACCTAGCCTGCTCGGCTGCGCCTATTTTCGGAGCCCAAAATAGAACATTTTCCTTAGTTTTGGGACACTTTTCTTCCTTTGCGCTATTTTTCCGTCTCGGATCGTACATCGTGAGCCTCGAAAAGGACGACAACCTAATCCATCACATTTCTATTACCGAATTACATGGCACCTTGGGCAAGACAACTTCACTTCACGTAGAGGCAGGGCCCGCAAACCGAGGGCGTGGGGCTTGTGACCAGGTATCCGTCACTCCGGTGCCCAAAACTTTTGATCCGTAAGGAGTTACGCTGCGCACAGCATACCGTTGGAAAGCTCCCCGAGAGCTCTACGACAGAGGCACCAAGCCTGCTCGGTTGCGCCTATTTTGATAGCCCAAAATTGAACATTTTCATAAGTTTCGGGACACTTATCTTCTTTTGTATTATTTTTTCGTCCCGGATCGTACGTCGTGAGCTGCGAAAAGGACGACAACCTAATCTATCACATTTCTATTACCGAATCATAAGGCACCTTGGGCAAGACAACTTCACTTCACGAAGAGGCTGGGCCCGCAAACAGAGGGCGTGGGGCTTGTGACCAGGTATCCGTCGCTCCGGTGTCCATAACTTTTGATCCGTAAGGAGTTACGCGGTGCACAACATACCATTGGAAAGCTCTCTGAGAGCTCTACGATGGTGGTAACAAAGCTTGCTCGGTTGCTGTGAGGCCCGACCCCGATTTGTGCGCGAAACCTAACTTCGTGTGTCCTAACCTAGATTTGCGTTCCATGACCTAGGTTTGAGAATTGTATTTAGTTTTGTGTGCCTTGCATTGAATTTCGTGCATTCATATAGAGTTACGTGCGTTTGCTTGAAAAACGTGCGTTCGTCTCGTAGTTCGTGTCCTACCTCAAAGTGCGTGCCCTAAACCTAGAAAAGCGTGCCTACACACTAATCAAGAAAGCATCTTTCACGAAACACTAGACTATTAAACAATTCTACAAAATCCACTAACAATATAATAATCAAAATTCCATTCACTAGAAGACAAAAATGCACCAAAAACAAAACATTCCTTATTATTTATCCATTATTCTTTTTGCACCTTTAAGATACAATTAGAATAATGCTTAAGATGACAAAAATTCAGCCAATTCATTAGCTTTGGCCGACCACTAAGAGCATTGGTCTAACAATTGCATATTTTATTCATAGTCTTAGTCAAACACTTAGCATGATGCATTAAAAAATTGCTCAAATTGCACCCAATTTCTTCACCATTCTCGGCCATAGCATTTTGCCCATGCTTAACATTTCAAATTAAAGAATTTTGAAGACAAAGGCTGAAAATGGGCTGCCCAATGCCGACATACACCTCAAAAATTGCCAAGACCATCATTTCTTTGTCATTTCTCTCATTTCCTCTCACAAACTCTCTCTCCTCTCATTCTTCTCTCTCCATTTCGGTCCTTGGCTGAACTCTCATCATCCTTGTTCATCCTCATCACACCTTGGTCGAGCAAGGCAAGCAAACCACCAAGAAAACCAAGCAATCAAGCTAGAGTTCGAAAAATTTTCTTGCATGCCCATTTGAAGCTTCATTTCGGCTTTAGGTAAGCTTCTTGACATTCATTTCTTTTCTTCATGTTTTGACTACATGCATGCACTAAGAGGTTGATCACTAGGCTAGGAAAAATAGAGAAAACCAAGTTGAAATCTCAGCCAAGCAAGGAGAGGAACAGATTTGAGCTTCAACCGGGTTTTTGAACATAGTTTGGTTGATTGCAAAGGTGAGGGTTAAAAGCTTTTGAAAACTCTTTGAAATTTCACATGCATGTTCACAAATGAGTATATTTGCTTCTGTACTTGAGTTATGTGGTCGTCCATGAGCTTAAACAACCATGCATGGCAAGAACTTGGCTTGAAAATGATGCTAGGTGAAGTCGAATTTATGTGACAGCTCTCTGACCAGTCTGTTCGAGGTAAGTTTAGCTAAGCAAATGGTGTTGAAAATGCTTGAAAATTTGTGGGTGACTAGTTTGGGCAGTTTTGAACATTTTTCCCAGAAATAGGTTGAAGCAAATTTTGACTCTAAGGTCCTCAAAATGGCAAATCATTAAAATGTGACCAAATCTGGAAATCTGGAAAAATGAATCAGGTTTTGGCAGATGCACTGACCTTGTGGAACGAACCAAATTGGAGTTAGTAAATGTTATCCAAAATTCATGAAAATTGGTTTGCTGCTAGATTTTTCAGTTCTGAACAACTTTGTCAGAAATAGACCAAAGCTAAAAATGAATCTAAGGACCTCAAAAACGTCATTTTCTGAAAAGTGTGCAAATCTGGACAGTTTTGTGTTACCTCACTGTTTCGGTTATAACTAATGATTCTGAACTCCAATTGATGCAAGGCTTGTTTCTGATTTTAGTTAACTTCTTAAGCTTTAATTTGACATCTTATTTACTGAATTTGGAGATTGTTTGATTATTCGATTGATTGTGAGAAAACAGCCTATTGCAGTGAGAGTTCCACTTAGCTATGTGCTTGGAAAACTATTGTAACCTCTTTTGTGGCACTAGTTGCTTGGAATTGTGGTGTTGGAATATTATGTGGACTGTTTTAAGCACTTGAGGATGTATGAATTGAATGATGTATGACTTGGGAATGATGTTAAGTTGACTTAGGGTTTGATCGCACGATTATGCATGAAATGGAAACCCTAATGACTAAGTATTCTTGCTAAGTATTAACCATTGGATATTGTGAGGAAACTGTACGTTGCGTGGGCTGCCCGTAAATGTTTTATAACTTTAAAAGTGATCTTGACCATTGCATGTTGACAAATAAGCTTTTCTCGCATTTGAACCCTTGTTGATATCACTACATGTTGAGTAATCTTATCACTTGATTGCGTGGACTTTTAATGAGTTATATGGCCTGTTTTACATGTGTTACATGGCTGCCCGTTTAATTTACATATAACTCTATATGCCTTTCAAGTGAAATTTCCTGTCTTATCGTGTCCTGCCTGTTTATCTGTCAATGTGCAATCTTATGACTGTCCGGAGGCAACCTACTTTGTTGTCCTCTTTCTGTGATATATATTACCTGTCATAAATGTGCATTGCATACAAGGTTGCAACCTTTCCTGTTGGCATGGTAGTGATCACGTACGCCGGGCGGCATCGGGCTTGCCGGTGATACCGTGACGACCAGGGTCCCATTCCCTCTCTCGCTTGGGGGCTAGACTTTCTCGGAGAGTTGGGTCGTAGGATTTTGGGGTACATCCGGAGTACACCCACTTGGTGTGTTTGGGGGATGATTTGAAGTCGGCCGCAACAGTTGATCCTGGATCTGATCTGAGAGCAAAAGCTCACCGTATCCTTTTTATTATATGTATAAGTACTCCCGCTTGGATCCTAGAGAACCTCGGGGAGGAAAGACTGGTATTCCTGTTTCTGTATTTGTATTTCTGTACCTGTACTTCGGTTGTATTCATGTTTGAAAAAGGGATTTTCATAAGTTTAACCGGAAAATGAGTTTCAAACTTATTTCTCGTTCCCCCTCGCTGAGTTCATAAGGACTCACCCTCTTTCATCATTTCAGGTGAAGAAGAACAGGCACAGGAACCCGAGCTCAATGTACCTAATGATGAACCTCTGGAATGATTGCTTGTTATCGTTGTTTTGCTTGAACGTGACTTCTTGTGAACTTTTGTTACTTAAAGACTATTTCCCTTATGTTGTTGTTGCTTGTGATGTAAAAGACCCCCGCTGTAATTTGGGGTCTAATTTTGGGTTGTACTTATTTTAAGTAGACTGATACTAGACATGACACTACTATGATCGTTTTGCTTTTACTACCGCTAGTATCTATCACAGGTTATGATGCTTAGTTAAGAAATAGGTTAATGAACTTATCCAATCTCAGCAGGTACTCGCTTATAAGCTAAGATCAACAGGTATATTTTGAAATGAGGATAAATGAACAAACGAGACATAGTATCATGTTAGGTTATAAATCAAACGGGACGTCGAATTAACCAATAGGCAATTCAATTGATGGAATAATAGTAATCTTAGCTGGAATTGAATTTGAAATGGTAAATTTTGAGGCTGTTAGGAAATTTAGGTCAAAACAAAGAGCTCAATTACAGCCGTCATGCTGCCGGATTTCCGGAAAGTTTTGGAGTCTAGAATAAAACGTTAAGTGTTAAACCTCCTAGAATGATTAAGAATGTGAAAAGACTTGATTGTTTAGATCACACCCTAGTCTAACCTTTATAGGCCGGGTTGGGGCGTGATAGTTGCGCCTGTTTTCAAAGCCCAAAATCGAACATTTTCATCAGTTTTAGGACACTTTTTTCCATTTGCGCTGTTTTTCTGTCCCGGATAGTACGTCGTGAGCCGCGAAAAGGACAACAGCCTAATCCATCACATTTCAATTACCGAATCACACAGCACCTCGGGCAAGGCAACTTCACTTCATGTAGAGGCTGGGCCCGCAAACGGAGGGCGTGGGGCTTATGACCAGGTATTCGTTGCTTCGGTGCCCATAACTTTTGATCCGTAAGGAGTTACGCGGCGCACAGCATACCGTTGGAAAGCACTCTAGGAGCTCTATATTGGGGCCACCTAGCTTGCTCGGTTGCGCTTGCTTTCGGAGCCCAAAATCGAAAATTTTCATAAGTTTTGGGACACTTTTCTTCTTTTGCTCTGTTTTTTCATCCCGGATTGTACGTCGTGAGCCGCGAAAAGGACGACAATCTAATCCATCACATTTCTATTACCGAATCACATGGCACCTTGGCCAAGACAACTTTACTTCACGTAGAAGCTGGGCTCACAAACAGAGGGCGTGGGGTTTGTGGCCATGTATCCATTGCTTCGGTGCCCAAAACTTTTGATCCGTAAGGAGTTACCCGGCGCACAGCATACCGTTAGAAAGGAATCTGAGAGCTCTACGATCGGGGCACCTAGCATGCTCGGTTGCGCCTATTTTCAGAGCCCAAAATTGAACCTTTTTACAAGTTTTCAGACACATTTCTTCTTTTGCGCTATTTTTTCGTCTCGGATCGTACGTCGGGAATCGCAAAAAAGACGATAACCTAATCCATCACATTTCTATTACCAAATCACACAGCACCTTGGGCAAGACAACTTCACTTCACGTAGAGGCTGGGCCCGCAAACAGAGGGCGTGGGGCTTGTGACCCGGTATTCGTTGCTTCGGTGCTCATAACTTAGATCCGTAAAGAGTTACGCGGTGCACAGCATACCGTTGGAAAGCTCTTTGATAACTCTACGACGGGGGCTTCCAGCTTGCTCCGCTGCGCCTATTTTCAGAGCTCAAAATCAAACATTTTTATCAGTTTTGGGACTCTCTTCTTCTTTTGCCAAATTTTTATGTCCCGTATAGTACATCGTGAGCCGCAAAAAGGACGACAATCTACTCCATCACATTTCTATTACCGAATCCCAAGGCACCATGCGCAAGACAACTTCACTTCAAGTAGAGGCTGGGACCGCAAACAGAGGGCGTGGGGCTTGTGACTAGGTATATGCTGCTCCGGTGCCCATAACTTTTGATCCATAAGGAGTTACGCGGCACACAGCATACCGTTGAAAAGCTCTCTGAGAGCTCTACGACGATGGCACCAAGCATTCTCGCCTGCGCCTATTTTCGGAGCCCAAAATCAAACATTTTCATAAGTTTTGGGATACTTTTCTTCTTTTGTGCTGTTTTTTCATCCCGGATCGTACGTCGTGAGCCTCGAAAAGGACGACAACCTAATCCATCACATTTCTATTACAAAATCCCACGGTACCTTGGGCAAGACAACTTCACTTCAAGTAGAGGCTGGGCCGGCAAGCAGAGGGTGTGGGGCATGTGACCAGGTATCCGTTGCTCTGGTGCCCTTAACGTTTCATCTGTAAGGAGTTACGCGGCACACAGTATACCGTTGGAAAGCTCTCTAAGAACTGTACAAAGGGGGCACCTAGCCTGCTCGGCTGCGCCTATTTTCAGAGCCCAAAATAGAACATTTTCCTTAGTTTTGGGACACTTTTCTTCCTTTGCACTATTTTTTCGTCTCGGATCGTACGTCGTGAGCCTCGAAAAGGACGACAACCTAATCCATCACATTTCTATTACCAAATTACACGGCACCTTGGGCAAGACAACTTCACTTCATGTAGAGGCAAGGCACGCAAACCGAGGGCGTGGGGCTTGTGACCAGGTATCCGTCGCTCCGGTGCCCAAAACTTTTGATCCGTAAGGAGTTACGTGAGGCACAGCATACCGTTGGAAAGCCCCCTGAGAGCTCTACGACGGGGGCACCAAGCCTGCTTGGTTGCGCCTATTTTCATAGCCCAAAATTGAACATTTTCATTAGTTTTGAGACACTTATCTTCTTTTGTATTATTTTTTCGTCCCGGATCGTACGTCGTGAGCTGCGAAAAGGACAACAAACTAATCTATCACATTTCAATTACCGAATCACAGGGCACCTTGGGCAAGACAACTTCACTTCACGAAGAGGCTGGGCCCGCAAACAGAGGGCGTGGGGCTTATGACCAAGTATCCGTCCCTCCGGTGTCCATAACTTTTGATCCATACGGAGTTATGCGGTGCACAACATACCATTGGAAAGCTCTCCGAGAGCTCTACGACGGGGGCAGCAAAGCTTGCTCGGTTGCGCCTATTTTCAAAGCCCAAAATCAAACATTTTCATCAGTTTTAGGACATTTTTTTCCATTTGCGCTGTTTTTCTATCCCGGATAGTACGTCGTGAGCCGCGAAAAGGACAACAGCCTAATCCATCACATTTCAATTACCGAATCACATAGCACCTTGGGCAAGGCAACTTCACTTCACGTAGAGGCTGAGCCCGCAAATAGAGGGTGTGGGGCTTATGACCAGGTATCCGTTGCTCCGGTGCCCATAACTTTTGATCCGTAAAGAGTTACGCGGCGCACAGCATACCGTTGGAAAGCACTCTGAGAGATCTATATTGGGGCCACCTAGCTTGCTCGGTTGCGCTTGTTTTCGGAGCCCAAAATCGAACATTTTCATAAGTTTTGGGACACTTTTCTTCTTTTGCTCTGTTTTTACGTCCCGGATTGTACGTCGTGAGCCGCGAAAAGGACGACAACCTAATTCATCACATTTCTATTACCGAATCACACGGTTTCACTTCATGTAGAGGCTGAGCCTGCAAACAGAAGGCGTTGGACTTGTGACCAGGTATCCGTCGCTCCGGTGCCCATAATTTTTGGCCCGTAAGGAGTTACGCGGCACACAGTATACCGTCGGAAAGCTCTTTGAGAGCTCTACGACGAGGTCACCAAGCCTGCTTGGCTGCGCCTATTTTTGGAGCCCAAAATCGAACATTTTCATCAGTTTCGGGACACTTTTCTTCTTTTGAGTTGCTTTTCCATAACGGATCGTACGTCGTAAGCTGCGAAAAAGACGACAACCTAATCCATCACATTGTTTTTACTGAATCGCACGGCACCTTGGCCTAGACAACTTCACTGCACGTAGAGGCTGGGGCTGCAAACAGAGGGCGTAGGGCTTGTGACCAGGTAATCGTCGCTCCAGTGCCCATAACTTTTGATCCGTAAGGAATTACGCGGCGCACAGCATACCGTTGGAAATCTCTATGAGAGCTCTACGATGGGGGCACCTAGCCAGCTTGGCTGCGCCTATTTCGGTTCCCAAAATCGAACATTTTCATAAGTTTTTGGACACTTTTCTTCTTTTGCGCTGTTTTTTCATCCTGGATCGTACGTCGTGAGCCGCGAAAAGGACGACAACCTAATCCATCACATTTCTATTACCGAATCTCATGACACCTTAGGCAAGACAATTTCACTTCACGTAGAGGCAGGGCCCGCAAACAGAGGGCGTGGGGCTTGTGACCAGGTATCCGTTGCTCCAGTGCCCTTAACTTTTGATCCGTAAAGAGTTACGCGGCACATAGCATACCGTTGGAAAGGTCTCTAAGAGCTGTACGAATGGGGCACCTAGCCTGCTCAGCTGTGCCTATTTTCGGAGCCCTAGATCGAACATTTTCATAAGTTTTAGGACAATTTTCTTCTTTTACGCTGTTTTTCCGTCTCGGATCGTACGTCGTGAGCCGCGAAAAGAAAACATCCTATTCCATCACATTTCTATTACCGAATCCCACAGCACCTTAGGCAAGACAACTTCACTTCTCGTAGAGGCTGGGCCCGCAAACAGAGGGCGTGGGGCTTGTGACCAGGTATCCGTCGCTCTGTTGACCATAACTTTTGCTCCGAAAGGAGTTGCGCGGCCCATAGCATACCGTTGGGAAGCACTCTGAGAGCTCTACCATCGGAGCACCTAGCCTACTCGGTTGTACCTATTTTCGGAGCCCAAAATCTAACGTTTTCATAAGTTTCGGGATACTTTTCATCTATTGCGTTATTTTTTCGTCCCGGATCGTACGTCGTGAGCTACGAAAAGGACGACAACCTAATCCATCACATTTCTATTACCGAATCCCACGGCACGTTGGGCAAGACAACTTCACTTCACGTAGAGGCTGGACTCGCAAACAGAGGGCGTGGGGCTTGTGACCAGGTATCCGTCGCTCCGGTACCCATAACTTTTGTTTCGTAAGGAGTTACGCAGCGCACAGCATACCGTTTTAAAACACTCTTAGAGCTCTACAATCGGGGCCCCTAGCCTACTCAGTTGAGCCTATTTTCAGAGCCCAAAATTGAACATTTTTATAAGTTTTGGGGCACTTTTTTCTTTTGCGCTGTTTTTCTATCCCGGTTCGTACGTCGTGAACCTCGAAAAGGACGACAACCTAATCCATCACATTTCTATTATCAAAACCCACGGCACCTTGGGCAAGTCAACTTCACTTCACGTAGAGGCTAGGCCCGCAAACAGAGGGCGTGGGGCTTGTGACCAGGTATCCGTTGCTCCGGTGCCCTTAACTTTTCATCCGTAAGGAGTTACGCGGCACACAACATACCGTTGGAAAGCTCTCTAAGAACTGTACGAAGGGGGGACCTAGCCTGCTCGGCTGCGCCTGTTTTCGGAGCCCAAAATAGAACATTTTCATTAGTTTTGGGACACTTTTTTTCCTTTGCGCTATTTTTCCGTCTCGGATCATAGGTCGTGAGCCTCGAAAAGGATGACAACCTAATCCATCACATTTCTATTGCTGAATCACACGGCACGTTGGGCAAGACAACTTTACTTCACGAAGAGGCAGGGCCCGCAAACAGAGGGCGTGGGGCTTGTGACCAAGTATCCGTCACTCCGGTGCCCATAACTTTTGATCCGTAAGGAGTTATGCGGCGCACAGCATACCGTTGGAAAGCTCCACGAGAGCTCTATGACGGGGGCACCAAGCCTGCTTGGTTGCGCCTATTTTCATAGCCTAAAATCGAACGTTTTCATCAGTTTCGGGACACTTATCTTCTTTTGTGATGTTTTTCCCTCCCGAATCGTACGTCGTGAGCCATGAAAAGGACGACAACCTAATCTATCACATTTCTATTACCGAATCACACGGCACCTTGGGCAAGACAACTTCACTTCATGTAGAGGCTGGGCCCGCAAACAGAGGGCATGGGGTTTGTGACCAGGTATCTGTCGCTCCGGTGCCCATAACTTTTGATCTGTAAGGAGTTACACGGTGCACAGCATACCATTGGAAAGCTCTCCGAGAGCTCTACGACGGGGGCAGCAAAGCTTGCTCGGCCGAACCTTTTTTCGGAGCCCAAAATCGAACGTTTTCATCAGTTTTCAGATACTTTTTTCCTTTTACGCTGTTTTTCCGTCCCGGATAGTACGTCGTGAGCCGCAAAATGGACAACAGCCGAATCCTTCACATTTCAATTACTGAATCACACGGCACCTTGGGCAAGACAACTTCACTTCACGTAGAGGTTGGGCTCGCAAACGGAGGGCGTGGGGCTTGTGACCAGGTATCCTTTGCTTCAGTGCCCATAATTTTTGATCCGTAAGGAGTTACGCGGCACACAGCATACAGTTGAAAAGTACTCTGAGAGCTCTATAATGGGGCCACCTAGCCTGCTCGGTTGCGCTTGTTTTCGGAGCCCAAAATCAAATATTTTCATAAGTTTTGGGACACTTTTATTCTTTTGCTCTGTTTTTTCGTCCCGAATTGTACGTCGTGAGCCGCGAAAACGACGACAACCTAATCCATCACATTTTTATTGACGAATCACACGGCATATTGGGCAAGACAACTTCACTTCTCGTAGAGGCTGGGCCCGCAAACAGAGGGCGTGGGGCTTGTCACCAGTTATCCGTCGCTTCGGTGCCCATAACTTTTGTCCCGTAAGGAGTTACGCAGCACACAGTATACCGTCGGAAAGCTCTCCGAGAGCTCTACGACGGGGCCAACAAGCATGCTCGGCTGTACCTATTTTCGGAGCCCAAAATCGAACGTTTTCATCAGTTTCGGGACACTTTTCTTCTTTTGCGTTATTTTTGGGTCTCGGATCGTACGTCGTGAGCCGCGAAAAGGACGACAACCTAATGCGTCATATTCCTATTACCAAATCTCATGGCACCTTGGGCAAGACAACTTCACTTCACGTAGAGGCTGGGCCCGCAAACAGAGGGCGTAGGGTTTGTGACCAGGTATCCGTTGCTCCGGTGCCCATAACTTTTGATTCGTAAGGAGTTATGTGGCGCACAACATACCGTTAAAAATCTCTCTGAGAGCTCTACGATGGGGGCACCTAGCCTGCTTGGCTGTGCCTATTTTCGGTGCCCAAAATCAAACATTTTCTTAAGTTTTGGGACAATTTTCTTCTTTTACGCCGTTTTTTCGTCCCGGATCGAACGTCGTGAGCCGCTAAAAGGACGACAATCTAATCCATCACATTTCTATTACCGAATCATACAGCACCTTGGGCAAGACAACTTCACTTCATATAGAGGCTGGGCCAGCAAACAAATGGCGTGGGGCGTGTGACCAAGTATCCGTCACTCCGGTGCCCATAACTTTTGATTCGTCAGGATTACACGGCGCACAGCATACCGTTGGAAAGCACTCTGAGAGCTCTACAATAGGGGCACCTAGCCTGCTCGGTTGAGCCTATTTTCGGAGCCCAAAATCGAACATTTTCATAAGTTTTGGGACACTTTTCTTCTTTTGCGCTATTTTTCATACCCGGATCGTACGTCGTGAACCGTGAAAAGGACGACAACCTAATCCATCACATTTCTATTACCGAATCACACGGCACCTTAGGCAAGACAACTTTACTTCACGTAGAGGCTGGGCCTGCAAACAGAAGGCGTGGGGCTTGTGACCAGGTATCCGTCGCTCCGGTGCTCATAACTTTTGATCCGTAAAGAGTTACACGGCGCACAGCATACCGTTGGAATGCTCTCCAAGAGCTCTACAACAGGGGAATCCAGCTTGCTCCACTGCGCCTATTTTCGGAGCCCAAAGTAGAATGTTTTCATCAATTTTTGGATACTTTTCTTCCTTGACGTAGTTTTTCCGTCCCGTATCGTGCATCGTGAGCCTTGAAAAGGACGATAACCTAATCCATCACATTTCTATTACCGAATCCCACGGCACCTTGTGCAAGAAAACTTCACTTCACGTAGAGGCTGGGCCCGCAAACAGAGGGCGTGGGGCTTGTGACCAAGTATCCGTTGCTCCGGTGCCCATAACTTTTGACCCGTAAGGAGTTACACGGTGCACAACATACCGTTGGAAAGCTCTCTGAGAGCTCTACGACGAGGGTACCAAGCATGCTCGCCTGTGCCTATTTTCAGAGCCCAAAATTGAATGTTTTCATAAGTCGTGGGACACTTTTCTTCTTTTGCGCTATTTTTTCATCCTGGATTGTGAGGCCCGACCTCGATTTTCGTGCGATACTTCATTTTGTGTGCTCTAACCTAGATTTGCGTGCCTTGACCTAGGTTTAAAAATTGTGTTTCATTTTTTGTGCCTTGCATTGAATTACATGCATTCATTTAGGGTTGCGTGTATTTACTTGAAAAACGTGTTTTCGTCTCGTACTTCGTGCCTTACCTCATAGTGCGTGCCCTAAACCTCGAAAAATGTGCACACACGTTAATCAAGAAAGCATCTTACACAAAGCACTTGATCATTAATTAATCCTACAAACTCCACTAACCAATATTAAATTGCTAATTCAACCCACTAAAAGACAAAATCTCACAAAAACCTAGACATTATTTATTATTTATTCTTTATTCTTTGCATATCCCAAACACACAATTAATTATTGCTCAACCAAGACAAAAATTCAGATTTTATCACACCCTTGGCCGACCACTAGGAGCTTTGTGCATGCAATCCAATTTCAAAATTTATTCCCCAAACATTCTATGACACAAAGCAATAAAAAATTAGCTCAAAACCCTCCTCAAAGCTCCAAATCTCGACACAAGCTCCTTGCCCATGCTAGGTGATTCAAATTATGCTTCTTGAAGACACAATATTCTGATTTTGCAAGGCCCTAGGCCGACATATGCATCAAACCTAGCAAGCTTTCATTCTTTCTTTCTTTCTCAAATTTCCTCTCACTCTCCCATTCTTCTCTCTCTCTCTCTCGGCCTTGGCTGAGTTTCTACACTCCATAGCTTAACTTCATCACTCAATGGTTCATCAAGACATGCAAGAAGCTTAGGATCTCGACCAAGCAAAACTAGGAGCAAAGAAGCACACATGCAAGCCTTTAGCACATCCATTTCGGTTTAGGTGAGTTTGTTAGCTTCCATTTCTTTTCTTCTTGCTCTAACCACATACACCTACTAAGAACATGGTAACTTAGCTAGGAAATTAGAGAAATCCCAAGTGGTCTCTCAGCTAAGTGAGGAAAAAGATCAACTTTGTGCTTCACCAAGAGTTTGAGCATCTTCTTTGTTGTCTTGCTAAGGTGAGGGCTAAAACTTCTTGAAAATCTTTCAAAAAACCACATGCATGCCCTTAAATGTCTATCTTTACTTCTGTTCCTGTGATATATGTGTGTTCATGAGCTTTTGTAAACATGCATGGCAAGATATTTGGCTAGAATGTGATGATAGATGAAATCGGGTATGTGACAGCCTTCTGACTTGTTGGTGCGAGGTGATTTTGACTAGGTAAATGATGTTGAAAATGCGTGAAAATTGGTAGGTAACTAGTTTTTCCAGTTCGGAACACTTTTTGCAGAAATAGGACAAAGCTAATTTTGACTCTAAAGTCCTCAAAATGGCAAATTATCAAGATGTGTCCAAATCTGGAAAGTCTGGAAAAATGAAGCAGGTTTGGGCAGATTCACTGACCTTGTAGAACAAACCCATTTTGACTTAGTAAATGATATCTAAAATGCATGAAATTTTTTGTACAGCTAGATTTTTCAGTTCTGGACATTTTTGTCAGAAATGGACTAAGGCTAAATCTGACCCTATGGCCCTAAAAAATGACAAGCATTGAAATATGTGCAAATCTGGACAGTTTTGTGTAGTCTCACTGTTTTGGCTATAACTCTTGAACCCGAACTCCAAATGATGCAAGGTTTGTTTCTGAATTTAGTTCACTCCTTAAGATTTAATTTGACATCTTGTTCACTAGAATTGGAGTTTTTTTGCTTGTCTTAATGATCGTGAGAAAACAGTCCATTGCAGTGAGGGTTTCACCTATTGATACGCTTAGAAAATTAACGTAGCTTCACTTGTTGTATTAAATGCTTGGGATTGTGGCATTTGGATGTTGTGTGGACTGTTTTGATTGCTTGAGGGTGTTTAATTTAATCAATACATGGCTTGAGCTTAATTACGAGATGACTTGGGGCTTAATCGCACAGGTAAGCACGAATTGAAACCCTAGTAACTAGGTAAACTCGCTAAGTGTTGATCCTATGGATATTGTGTTTGATTATGTGGGTAGGCTGCCCGTAGTTACCCTTGTAGCCCTAAATATGATTTCGATGATTACATGTTGATAAGTAGGCCTTTCTTGCACCCGGTTCCACTAGATGTCATTGCATGTTGAATAATCTTATTATTTGATTACGTGAACTTCGAAATGAGTTATATGACTTAATTTACATGCGTTACATGGCTGCCCATTTAATGTTCAATATAACTCCATGTGCTTTCAAGTGAAATTACTTGTCTTATCGTGCCTCGCTTGTTTACTTGTCAATGTGCAATCTTATGACTGCTCGGAGGCAACCTACTTTGTTGTTCTCCTAATGTGATATATTAAATGTCTTAAATGTGCATTGCATACAAGGTTGCAACCTTTCATTCTGGCATGGTAGCGTTCACGCACACCAGGCGGCATCAGGCTTGCTGGTGCAACCGTGACTACCATTGTCCAATTCCCTCTCTCGCTTGGGGGCTAGACTTCCTCGGAGAGTTGGGTCGTAGGATTTCGGGGTACATCCGGAGTATACCCATTTGGCGTGATAAGGGGACAATTTGAAGCCGGCCGCAACAACTGATACTGGAACTGAACTAAGAGCAAAAGCTCACCGTATCCTTTTCACTATGTGTATAAGTACTCTCGCTTGGTTCCTAGAGGACCTCGGGGAGGAAAGGCGGGTAATTGTGTTCCTTTACTTTTACATTACATTATGTACTTGCTTGTGATATATTCATGCTTGCAAAAAGGATTTTTCATAAGTTGAACCGGAAAATGAGTTTCAAAACTTATTTCTCGTTCCCCCTCGCTGAGTTCATAAGGACTCACCCTCTTTTATCATCTCAGGTGAAGAAGACCAAGAACAGGTACCTGAGGACGACGTGCCTAATGATGATTCCTTGGAATGATTGCTTGTCCTACATGCCTTGCTTGACTATGGCCATTTTGTGAACAATATGTTGCTTGAAGACTATTTCATTTCTTATGATGCTTGTTGTTGTAATGTAAAAGACCCCCATTGTAATTTGGGGTCTAATTTTGGCTTGTACTGATAATAACTAGATAGACACTACTATGGTCATTTTTGCCATCGTTAATGGCTAGTATCTATCATAGGATTATGAAGTAAAATGAACCTATCCAATCTTAAACAGATACTCATTGTTAAGCTAAGATCAACAGGTACTTTCGTAACGAGGACAAAAAAAACAAACAAGACATAGTATCATGATAGGTTATTAATCAAACGAGACTTCGAGATAACTAGTAAGCGTTTCAGTTGATTGTAAGCAGTAATCTTAGTTGGAAATGAAATTGAGATTAGAAATTTTGAGACGTTTAGAAAATTAGGTCAAACTAAAAAGCCCAACTACAGTCGTTATATTACCGATTTTTTGGAAAATTGTGGAGTTTAGGCTAAAACGTTAAGTGCTAAACTTTCATGAACGATTAAGTACGAGATATGACTTGAATGTTTAGATCACACCCTAGTCTAACCTTTATAGGCTGAGTTTGGGCGTGACACGGATCGTACGTTGAGAGCTGCGAAATGGACGACAACCTAATCCATCACATTTCTATTACCGAATCCCACGGCACCTTGGGCAAGACAACTTCACTTCACGTAGAGGTTGGGCCCGCAAACAGAGGGCGTGGGGCTTGTGACCAGGTATCCGTTGCTCCGGTGCCCTTAACTTTTGATCCGTAAGGAGTTACGCGGTGCACATCATACTGTTGGAAAGCTCTCTAAGAACTATACGAAGAGGGCACCTAGCCTACTCTGCTGCGCCTATTTTTCGAACATTTTCATAAGTTTTAGGACAGTTTTCTTCTTTTACGATGTTTTTTCGTCCCGGATCGTACGTCGTGAGCCGCGAAAAGGATGACAACCTAATCCATCACATTTCTACTACCGAATCACACGGCAGTTTGGGCAAGACAACTTCACTTCACGTAGAGGTTGGGCCCGCAAACAGAGGGCGTAGGGCTTGTAACAAGGTATCCGTCGCTCCGGTACCCATAACTTTTGATCCGTAAGGAGTTACGTGGCGTACAGTATTCCATCGGAAAGCTCTCCGAGAGCTCTACGACAAGGCACCAAGCTTGCTTGGCTGCGCTTATTTTTGGAGCCTAAAATAGAACGTTTTCATCAGTTTCAGGACACTTTTCTTCTTTTGCGCTATTTTTCCATCCCGAATCGTACGACGTAAGCCGCGAAAAGGACAACAACCTAATCCATCACATTTATATTACCGAATCCCACGGCACCTTGGGCAAGACAACTTCACTTCACGTAAAGGCTAGGCCCGTAAACAGAGGGCGTAGGGTTTGTGACCAGGTATCCGTCGCTCCGGTGCCCATAACTTTTGATCCGTAAGGAGTTACGCGGCGCACAACATACCGTTAGAAATCACTCTGAGAGCTCTACGATGGGGGCACCTAGCCTGCTTGGCTGCGCCTATTTTCGGTGCCCAAAATCAAACATTTTCATAAGTTTTGGGACACTTTTCTTCTTTTACGCCATTTTTCCGTCCCGAAACGTTCGTCGTCAGCCGCAAAAAGGACGACAACCTAATCCATCACATTTCTATTACCGAATCATACGGCACCTTGGGCAAGACAACTTCACTTCACGAAGAGGTTGGCCCACAAACAAAGGGCGTGGGGCCTATGACCAGGTATCCGTCGCTCCGGTGCCCATAACTTTTGATTCGTAAGGAGTTACGCGGCACACAACATACCGTTGGAAAGCACTCTGAGATCTCTACGATAGGGGCACCTAGCCTGCTCGGTTAAGCCTATTTTCGGAGCCCAAAATCGAACATTTTCATAAGTTTTAGGACACTTTTCTTCTTTTGCGCTGTTTTCCCTACCTGGATCGTACGTCGTGAACCGCGAAAAGGACGACAACCTAATCCATCACATTTCTATTACCGAATCACACGACACCTTGGGCAAGACAACTTCACTTCACGTAGAGGCTAGGCCAGCAAACAGAGGGCTTGGGGCTTGTGACCAGGTATCCGTCGCTCCGGTCCTCATAACTTTTGATCCGTAAAGAGTTACGCAACGCATAGCATACCGTTGGAATGCTCTCCGAGAGCTCTACAATGGGGAAATCTAGCTTGCTCCGCTGCACCTATTTTCGGAGCCCAAAATAGAACGTTTTCATCAGTTTCGGGATATTTTTCTTCCTTTGTGCAGTTTTTCCGTCTCGTATCGTACATCTTGAGACGCGAAAAGAACGATAACCTAATCCATCACATTTCTATTACCGAATCCCACGATACCTTACGCAAGACAACTTCACTTCACGTAGAGGCTGGGCCGGCAAACAAAGGGCGTGGGGTTTATGACCAGGTACCCGTTGCTCCGGTGCCTATAACTTTTGATCCGTAAAGAGTTACGCGGTGTACAGCATACCGTTGGAAAGCTCTCTGAGAGCTCTAGATGAGGGCACAAAGCATGCTCGCCTGTGCCTATTTTCGGAGCCCATAATTGAACATTTTCATAAGTTGTGGGACACTTTTCTTCTTTTGCGCTGTTTTTCCGTCCCGGATCGTACGTTGTGAGCTGCGAAATGGACGACAACCTAATCCATCACATTTCTAATACCGAATTCCACGGCACCTTGGGCAAGACAACTTCACTTCACGTAGAGGCTGGGCCCGCAAACAGAGGGCGTGGGGCTTGTGACCAGGTATCCGTTGCTCCGGTGCCCTTAAATTTTTATCCGTAAGGAGTTACGCGGCGAACTGCATACTGTTGGAAAGTTCTCTAAGAACTGTACGAATGGGGCACCTAGCTTGCTCGGCTGCGCTTGTTTTCGAAGCCCAAAATTGAACATTTTCATAAGTTTTAGGACACTTTTCTTCTTTTACGTTGTTTTTCCGTCCCGGATCGTACGTCGTGAGCCGCAAAAAGGACGACATCCTATTCCATCACATTTCTACTACCGAATCCCACAGCACCTTAGGCAAGACAACCTAACTTCACATAGAGGCTGGGCCAGCAAACAGAGGGCGTAGTGCTTGTGACCAGGTATCCGTTGCTCCGTTGCCCATAAGTTTTGCTCCGTAAAGAGTTACGCGGCGCACAGCATACAGTTGGAAAGCTTTATGAGAGCTCTACGATCGGGGCACCTAGCTTGCTCGGTTGCGCCTATTTTCGAAACCCAAAATCGAACTTTTTAATAATTTTTAGGACACTTTTCTTCTTTTGTGCTGTTTTTCCATCCCGGATCGTTCGTCGTGAGCCGCGAAAAGGACGACAACCTAATCCATCACATTTCTATTACCGAATCCCATGGTACAATGGGCAACACAACTTCACTTCACGTAGAGGCTGGGCCCGCAAACAGAGGGCGTGGGGCTTGTGACCAGGTATCCGTCGCTCCGGTACCCATAACTTTGGATCCTTAAGGAGTTACGCGGTGCACTGCATACCGTTAGAAAGCACTCTGAGAGCTCTACGATCAGGGCACCTAGCCTGCTCGGTTGAGCCTATTTTCGGAGCCCAAAATTGAACATTTTCAGAAGTTTTGGGACACATTTCTTCTTTTGCGCTGTTTTTGGGTCTCAAATCGTACGTCGTGAGCCGCGAAAAGGACGACAACTTAATGCATCACATTTCTACTACCGAATCACACGGCACCTTGGGCAAGACAACTTCACTTCACGTAGAGACTAAAACCGCAAACAGAGGGCGTGGGGCTTTTGACAATGTATCCGTCGCTCCGGTGCCCAAAACTTTTGTTCGTAAGGAGTTACGAGGCGCACAACATACCGTTGGAAAGCTCTCTAAGAGCTCTACGATGGGAGCACCAAGCCTGCTCGACTGCGCGTATTTTCAGAGCCCAAAATCAACTCTTTTCATATGTTTTGGGACACTTTTCTTCTTTTGCGCTATTTTTTTATCCCGGATTATACGTCGTGAACAGTGAAAAGGACGACAACCTAATCCATCACATTCCTATTACCAAATCCCACGGCACCTTGGGCAAGACAACTTCACTTCACATAGAGGATGGGCTCGCAAACAGAGGGCGTGGGGCTTGTGACCAAGTATCCGTCGCTCCGGTACCCATAACTTTGGATCCTTAAGGAGTTACGCGGCGCACTGCATACAGTTGGAAAGCACTCTGAGAGCTCTACGATCAAGGCACCTAGCCTACTCGGTTGAGCCTATTTTCGGAGCCCAAAATTGAACATTTTCATAAGTTTTGGGACACTTTTATTCTTTTGCACTGTTTTTGGGTCCCGGATCGTACGTCGTGAGCCGCGAAAGGACGACAACCTAATCCATCACATTTCTATTCCCGAATCTCACAGCACCTTGGGCAAGACAACTTCACTTCGCGTAGAGGCTGGGCCCGCAAACAGAGGGCGTGGGGCTTGTGACCAGGTATCCGTCGCTCCGGTACCTATAACTTTTGATCTGTAACGAGTTACGCGACGCATAGCATACCGTTGGAAAGCTCTCCGAGAGCTCTATGACGAGGACTGCAAGCCTGCTTGGCTGCACCTATTTTCGTATCCCAAAATCGAACGTTTTCATAAGTTTTGGGACACTTTTCTTCTTTTGCGCTGTTTTTCTGTCCCGTTTCGCACGTCGTGACCGCAAAAAGGGCTACAACCTAATCCATCACATTTCTATTACCGAATCTCATGGTACCTTTGGCAAGACAACTTCACTACACATAGAGGCTAGGCCCGCAAACAGAGGGCATAGGGCTTGTGACCAGGTATCCGTCGCTCCGGTGCCCATAACTTTTGATCCGTACGGAGTTACGTGGCGTACAACATACGGTTGGAAAGCTCTCCAAGAGCTCTACGTTGGGGGTAGCAAGCGTGCTGGGTTGCGCTTATTTTTAGAGCCCAAAATCGAACGTTTTCATCAGTTTTGGGACACTTTTCTTCTTTTGTGCTATTTTTCCGTCTTGGATCATACGTCGTGAGCCGCGAAAAGGACGACAACCTAATCTATCACATTCCTATTACCGAGTCCCATGGCACCTTGGGCAAAAAAACTTCACTTCACGTAGAGTCTGGGCCTGCAAATAGAGGGCGTAGGGCTTGTGACCAGGTATCTGTCGCTCCGGTGCCCATAACTTTTGATCCGCAAGGAGTTACGCGGCGCACAACATGCCGTTGGAAAGCTCTCTGAGAGCTCTATGATGGGGGCACCAAGCTTGCTCGGCTGTGCCTATTTTCAGTGCCCAAAATAGAACGTTTTCATCAGTTTCGGGACACTTTTCTTCTTTTGCGTTGTTTTTCAGTCCCGGATCATACGTTGTGAGCCGCAAAAAGGACGACAACCTAATGCATCACATTCCTATTATCAAATCCCATAGCACCTTGGGCCAGACAACTTCATTTCACATAGAGGCTGGGCCCGCAAACAAAGGGCGTGGGGCTTGTGACCATGTATCTGTCGCTCCGGTGCCCATAACTTTTGCTCCGTAAGGAGTTACGCGGTTCACAGCATACCGTTGGAAAGCTCTCTGAGAGCTCTACGATGGGGGTACCAAGCCTGCTCGGCTGCGCCTGTTTTTGGAGCCAAAATCGAATGTTTTCATCTATTTTGGGACACTTTTCTTCTTTTGCGCTGTTTTTTTTGTCCCGGACCGTACGTCGTCAGCTGCGAAAAGGACGACAACCTAATCCATCACATTCCTATTACCGAATCCTATGGCTCCTTGGGCAAGACAACTTCACTTCACGTGGAGGCTAGGCTCGCAAATAGAGGGCGTGGGGCTTATGACCAGGTATCCGTCGCTCCGATGCCCATAACTTTTGATCCGTATGGAGTTACGCGGCGCACAGCATACCGTTGGAAAGCTCTCCGAGAGCTCTACGACGAGGGAAGCAAGCCTTCTCGGCTGCTATCACGCCCTAACCCAACCAATAGAGTTTAGACTAGGATGTGATCTAAACATTTATATCATTTCATGTACTTAATCGTTCATTAAGGTTAACACTTAACGTCAGCCTAAACTCTAAAAATTCTCCGAAAAACCGACAGCATAATGGCTGCAATTGGGCTCTTTAGTTTGACCTAATTTCCTAAACGCCTCAAAACTTTCAATCTCAAATTTGATTCCAACTAAGATTACTATTTATCATTAATTCTCGTTTGATTAACACCTAGCATAGCAACTATGGCTCGTTTATGTGTCAATCCTTGTGACAAAAGTACCTGTTGATCTTAGCTTACCAATGAGTACCTGCTTAAGATTGGATAGATTCATTTTACTTATCCCTTTACCTAATACTTCATAAGCCTGTGATAGACACTAAACCAAAGTAGCAATAGCAAAATGACCAAAAGAGTGTCTATCTAGTTATGATCAGTACAAACCAAAATTTGACCCCAAATTACAACGGGGGTCATTTATAACAACAAAAGAGATGATCTTCAAACAACATATCGTTCACAAAACAACCACAACCACGTAAGGCACGTAGGGCATGCAATCACTCCAAGGAGTCATCAATAGGCACGTTATCCTCAGGTACCTGTTCCTGATCTTCTTCATCTGAGATGATAAAAGAGGGTGAGTCCTTATGAACTCAGCGAGGGGAACGAGAAATAAGTTTTGAAACTCTTTTTCCGGTTCAACTTATGAAAACCCTTTTTGCAAGCATGACATATATCAGAAGTAAGTTCATAATGTAATATAAAAGTAAAAGAATACAATTACCCGTCTTTTCTCCCCGAGGTCCTCTAGGAACCAAGCGAGAGTACTTATACACATAGTGAAAAGGATACACTAAGCTTTTGCTCTCAGTTCATTTCCAGTATCAGTTGTTGCGGCCGACTTCAAATCATCCACTTATCATGCCAAATGGGTGTACTCCGGATGTACCCCGAAATCCTATGACCCAACTCTCTAAGGAAGTCTAGCCCCCAAGCGAGAGAGGAAATTGGACAATGGTAGTCACGGTTGCACCGGCAAGCCCGACGTCGCTCGGTGTGCGTGAAATGCTACCATGCCAGAATGAAAGGTTGCAACCTTGTATGCAATGCACATTTATGACATTTAATATATCACATTAGGAGGACAACAAAGTAGGTTGCCTCCGAGCAGTCATAAGATTGCACATTGACAAGTAAACAAGCGAGGCATGCTATGACAAGTAATTTCACTTGTAAGGCACATGGAGTTATATGAATATTAAACGGGCAGCCATGTAACACACGTAAATCAAGTCATATAACTCATTTCGGGGTTCACGTAATCAAATAATAAGTTTATACAACATGCAACGATGTCTACGTGAGACCGGGTGCAAGAAAGGCCTACTTGACAACATGTAATCATCGGAAATCACATTTAGGGCTATAAGGACAACTACGGGCACCCCACTAATCACATAATTAGACACGATAACCATAGGATCAACACTTAGCGAGTTTTCATAGTCATTAGGGTTTCAGTTCATGCTTACCCGTGCGATTAAGCCACAAGTTGTCATGTAATTAAATCGAAGCCACGCATCGATTAATTAAACATCCTCAATCATTAAAAATAGTCCACACAACATCCAAGTGCCACAATCCCAAGCATTTAATACCACAAGAGAAGTTACAATAATTTTCAAAACATATCACTAGATAAAAACCTCACTGCAATGGTCTGTTTTCCCACAATCATTTAGACAAGCAAACAATCTCGAATTCCAGTGAACAAAATTTCCAATTAAATCTTATTAAGTGAACTAAATCCAGAAACAAACCTCGCATCATTTGGAGTTCGGATTCAAGAGTTATAGCCAAAACCGTGAGACTACGCAAAACTGTCCAGATTTGTACACATTTCAATACTTGTCATGTTTGAGGGCCTTAGGGTCAGATTTAGCCTTAGTCTATTTCTGACAAAAATGTCCAGAACTGAAAAATATAACAATCTACCAAATTTAATACATTTTAGATGTCATTTGCTAAGTAAAAACTGATTCGTTCTACAAGGATAGTGAACTGCCAAAAACCTGCTCCATTTTCCCAGATTTTCCAAATTTGGACACCTTTCGATGTTTTACCATTTTGAAGACGTTAGAGTCAAAATTGGCCTTAGCCTATTTCTATGAAAAATGCTCAGAACTAGTAAAAATAGTCACCTACCATTTTTCATACATTTTCAACATCATCTACCAGGCCAAATTCACTTCGATTTAACAAGTCAGAAATCTGCCATTTTCGCGATTTCACCTATCATCAAATTCCAGCTAAATATCTTGCCATGCATGGTTACAAAAGCTCATGTACACACATAGATCACAAGTACAGAGGTAAAAATAGACATACGAAGGCATGCATGTGGTTTTTGAAAGCTTTTCAAAAGAGTTTTAGCCTTCACCTTAGCAAGACAATAATGAAGATGCACAAAGCTCTTGAAGATGCACAAGATCATCTTTTCTCCTTGCTTGGCCGAGAGATAACTTGAGATTCTCTAATTCCTAGCTTAGTTACCATGTTCTTAGTATGTGCATGTGGCTAGAACAAAAGGAAATGAAGTAGAAGCTATCAAACATACCTATGCCGAAAATTGATGAGTTTTGTGTGCTTGCATGCAAATTTTCTTGCTTCTAGCTTGCTTGGTCGAGCTTCCTAGGGCCTTGAGTGTCTTAGTGAGCTTTAGGATGATGAGCTTAAGCTATGGAGTCTAAGGTTGCAGCCAAGGCCGAGAGAGAGTGTGTGTGAATGAGAGAAAGACAGAATATGAGAAAGAAATGAAAAACTTGAGCATTTGGTCGGCTTTGGGCTTCTACAATCTGATTTTTTGTGTGTTGTCTTTTGAATATTATTTGAATTGTTGGTAGGCAATGGTGATGTGGCCGAGATTGGTGGCTTAGTAGTTAGCAAAATGTGGCTTTGGTGTAAGCAAAAAGGTATGACAATGTGAAGTCTTTGTCTAAGCATGCTTGGGTTAAAATAATTTTGTTCAAACTTTGCTCAAAGCCCTTGGTTTGGCCAACCCTATGAGCATCAAAATCTGAATTTTTTTGTCTGTTCAAAGCTTATTTTATTGTAGGTTAGATTGTGGTCTTTTAGGTGCATAAGTTTTGGAAATAGAATAAGGAATAAAGAATAAAGAATAAGAATGTCTAGCTTTTTGTGAAATTTTGTCTTCTAGTGAGTTGAATTAGAAATTTAATATTAGTTAGTGGAGTTTGTAGGATTAATTAATAATCTAGTGCTTCGTGCAAGATGCTTTCTTGATTAGCGTGCGGGTACGCTTTTCTAGATTTAGGGCACGCACTACGAGGTAAGGCACGAACTACGAGATGAATGCACGTTTCCTAAGTAAATGTACGCGGCTCTAAATGAATGCACGTAATTCGAAGCAAGGCACATAAAACGAAACACAACTCTTAAACCTAGGTTAAGGCACACGAAACGAGGTATTGCACGCAAGTCGAGGTCGGGCCTCACAGCTGCGCTTATTTTTGGAGCCCAAAATCGAACGATTTCATCAATTTCGGGACACTTTTCTTCTTTTGCGCTATTTTTCCGTCCCGGATCGTACGTCGTGAGCCGCGAAAAGGATGACAACCTAATCCATCACATTTCTATTACCGAATACCACGGGACCTTGGGCAAGACTACTTCACTTCACGTAGAGGCTGGGCCTGCAAACAGAGGGCGTGGGGCTTGTGACCAGGTATCCGTCGCTCCGGTGCCCATAACTTTTGCTCCGTAAGGAGTTACGCAGCGCACAACATACCGTTGGAAAGCTCTCTGAGAGCTCTACGACGGGGGCACCAAATCTACTCGGCTGCGCCTGTTTTTGGAGACCAAAATCGAATATTTTCATTAGTTTTGGGACACTTTTCTTCTTTTGCGCTATTTTTTCGTCCCGGATCGTACGTCGTGAGACGCGAAAAGAACGACAACCTAATCCATCACATTTCTATTACCAAATCCCACGACACCTTGGGCAAGACAACTTCACTTCACGTAGAGGCTGGGCCCACAAACAGAGGGCGTGGGGCTTGTGACTAGGTATCTATCACTCCGGTGCCCATAACTTTTGATCCGTAAGGAGTTACGTGGCGCATAGTATACTGTTGAAAAGCTCTCCGAGAGCTCTACGACGGGGGTAGCAAGCTTGCTTGGCTGCGCCTGTTTTCGGAGCCCAAAATCGAATGTTTTGATAAGTTTTGGGACACTTTTCCTCTTTTGCGCTATTTTTCTATCCCGGATCGTACGTCGTGAGCCGCGAAAATGACGATAACCTAATCCATCACATTTCTATTACCGAATCCCATGGCACCTTGGGCAAGAAAACTTCACTTCACGTAGAGGCTGGACTCGCAAACAGAGGGCGTGGGGCTTGTGACCAGGTATCTGTCGCTCCGGTGCCCATAACTTTTGATCCGTAAGGAGTTATGCGGTGCAAAGCATACCGTTGAAAAGCTCTCTAAGAGCTCTACGATGGGGGCAGCAAGCCTGCATGGCTGCGCCTATTTACGGAGCCCAAAATCGAATGTTTTTATTAGTTTCGGGACACTTTTCTTCTTTTGCATTGTTTTTCGGTCTCGGATCGTACGTCGTGGGCCTCGAAAAGGACGACAACCTAATGCGTCACATTCCTATTACCGAATCCCACGGCACCTTGGGCAAGACAACTTCACTTCACGCAGAGGCTGGGCCCGCAAACAGAGGGCGTGAGGCTTGTAACCATGTATCCGTCGCTCCGGTGCCCATAACTTTTGCTCCGTAAGGAGTTACAAGGCCACAACATGCAGTTGGAAAGCTCTCTGAGAGCTGTAGACTGAGGCACCAAGCTTGTTCAACTATGCCAGTTTTCGGAGCCCAAAATCGAATGTTTTCATATGTTTTTGGACACTTTTCTTCTTTTGCTTTTTTTTTGGTTCCGGATCATACGCCTCGAGCAACGAAAAGGACGACAACCTAATCAATCACATTCCTATTACCGAATCTCATGGCAACTTGGGCAAGACAACTTCACTTCACGTAGAGGCTAGGCTCATAAACAGAGGGCGTGGGGCTTGTGACCAAGTATCCGTCGCTTCGGTGCCCATAACTTTTGATATGTAAGGAGTTATGCGGCACACAGCATACCGTTGGAAAGCTCTCCAAGAGCTTTACGACGGGTGCAGCAAGCTTGCTAGGCTGCACTTATTTTCAGAGCCCAAAATCGAACGTTTTCATCAGTTTCGGGACACTTTTCTTCTTTTGCGCTGTTTTTTCATCCCGGATCGTACGTCGTGAGCTGCAAAAAGGACGACAACCAAATCCATCACATTCCTATTACAGAATTCCACGGCACCTTGGGCAAGACAACTTCACTTGACGTAGAGGATGGGCCCGTAAATAGAGGGCGTGGGGATTGTGACCAAGTATCTGTCGCTCCGGTGCCCATAACTTTAGATCCGTAAGGAGTTACGTGGCGCACAACATACGGTTGGAAAGCTCTCTGAGAGCTCTATGACGTGGGTAGCAAGCCTGCTCGGTTGTGCTTATTTATGTAGTCCAAAATCGAACATTTTCATTAGTTTCGGGACACTTTTCTTCTTTTGCTTTGTTTTTTGGTCCCGGATCATACGTCATGAGTCGCGAAAAGGACGACAACCTAATGCATCACATTCCTATTACCGAATCCCATGGCACCTTGGGCAAGACAACTTCACTTCACGTAGAGGCTTGGCCCGCAAACAGAGGGCTTAGGGCTTGTGACCATCTATCCGTCGCTCCGGTGCCCATAACTTTTGCTTCGTAAGGAGTTATGAGGCGCACAGCATACCGTTGGAAAGCTCTCGGAGAGCTCTACGATGGGGACACCAAGCCTACTCGGCTACGCATGTTTTCAGAGCCCAAAATTGAATATTTTCATTTGCTTTGGGACACTTTTCTTCTTTTGCGCTGTTTTTTCGTCCCGGATCGTAAGTCGTGAGCTGCGAAAAGGACAACAACCTAATCCATCACATTCCTATTACCGAATCCCATGGCACCTTGGGCAAGACAACTTCACTTCACGTAGAGGCTGGGCTCGCAAACAGAGGACGTGGGGCTTGTGACCAGGTATCCGTCGCTCCGGTGCCCATAACTTTTGATCCATAAGGAGTTACGCGGCGCACAGCATACCTTTGGAAAGCTCTCCAAGAGCTCTACGACAGGGGCAATATGCCTGCACGGTTGTGCCTGTTTTCGAATACCAAAATCGAACATTTTCATAAGTTTTGGGATATTTTTCTTCTTTTGAGCTATTTTTTCGTCCCGGATCGTACGTCGTGACCGTGAAATGGACGACAACCCAATCCATCACATTTCTTTTACCGAATCTCACGGCACCTTGGGCAAGACAGCTTTACTTCACGTAGAGGCTGGGCCCGCAAACAGAGGGCATGGGGCTTGTAACACGGTATCCGTCGCTCCGGTGCCCATAACTTTTGATTCGTAAGGAGTTACGCGGCGCACATCATACGGTTGGAAAGCTCTCCGAGAGCACTACGATGGGGGCAGCAAGCCTGCTTGGCTGCGCTTATTTTCAGAGCCTAAAATTGAACATTTTCATCAATTTTGGGATACTTTTCTTCTTTTACGCTGTTTTTTTGTCCCGAATCGTACGTCGTGAGCCTTGAAAAGGACGACAACCTAATGCATCACATTTCTATTACCGAATACCACGGGACCTTGGACAAGACAACTTCACTTCACGTTGAGGCTGGGCCCGCAAACAGAGGGCGTGGGGCTTGTGACCAGGTATATGTCGCTCCGGTACCCATAACTTATGCTCCGTAAGGAGTTACGCAACGCACAGCATACCGTTGGAAATCTCTTTGAGAGCTCTACGACGGGGGCACCAAACCTACTCGGCAGCACCTATTTTCGGAGTCCAAAATTGAACATTTTCATCAATTTTGTAATAATTTTTTTCTTTTGCGCTGTTTTTTCATCCCGGATCGTACGTCGTGAGCCGCAAAAAGGACGACAACATAATCCATCACATTTCTATTACCGAATCCCATGGCACCTTGGGCAAGACAACTTCACTTCACGTTGAGGCTGGGCCCACAAACAGAGGGCGTGGGGCTTGTGACCAGGTATCCGTCGCTCCGGTGTCCTTAACTTTTGATCCTTAAGGAGTTACGCGGTGCACAACATACCATTGGAAAGCTCTCTTAGAGCTCTACGATGGGGGTAGCAAGCCTGCTCAGCTCCTGTCACGCCCCAACCTGACCTATAGAGGTTAAACTAGGGAGTGATATAAATATTCAAGTCATTTCACGTACTTAATCGTTCACGAAGGTTTAACACTTAACGTTTAGCCTGGACTCCATAAATTCTCTGAAAAATCGGCAGCATAACAGCTATAATTGGGCTCTTTAGTTTGACCTAATTCTCTAAACGCCTCAAAAATTTCAATCTAAAATTCATTTCCAACTAAGATTACTATTTATCACCAATTGAAATGCCTACTAGTTATCTCGAAGTCTCGTTTGATTAACAACCTAGCATGATAACTCTGTCTCGTTTTTTTGTTAATCCTTGTTGCAAAAGTACCTGTTGATCTTAGCCTACCAATGAGTACCTGCTTAAGATTGGATAGATTCATTTTACTTCGTCCTTTTCCTGGTACTTCGTAAGCCTATGATAGATACTAACCAGTAGTGATAGCAAAAACGACCATAAGAGTGTCTATCTATTTATGATCAGTACAACGCAAAATTTGACCCCAAATTACAACGGGGGTCATTTACAATACAAGAACAACCAACAAAAGAAATAGTCTTCAAGCAACATATCGTTCACAAAATGGCCATAGTCAAGTAAGGCACGTAGGGCAAACAATCATTCCAAGGAGTCATCAATAGGCACGTTGTCCTTGGGTACCTGTTCCTGGTCTTCTTCACCTGAGATGATAAAAGAGGGTAAGTCTTTATGAACTCAGCGAGGGGGAACGAGAAATACGTTTTGAAACTCTTTTTCTAGTTAACTTATGAAAAAACCCCTTTTTGAAAACATGTCACGTATTACAAGTAATAAGGTAAGCAAGTATAAAATCAAATTGAGCAACAGATACAATTACCAATCATTTTAAGGATACGATGAGCATTTGCTCTCAATATCGATTTCGATACGATTGTTACGACCAACTTCAATAATCCACTTATCGCTCCCATTTGGGTGTACTCTGGATGTACCCCGAAAACCTATGACCCAACTCTCTGAGGGTGGAACGCCAAGCGAGAGAGGGAATTGGACCACGATAGTCACGGTGGCACCAATAAGCCCGATGCCGCTCGGCGTGCGTGAAACGCTACCATGCCACAATGAAAGGTTGCAGCCTTGTATGCAATGCACATTTATAACATTTATCATATCACATTAGGAGGACAACAAAGTATGTTGCCTCCGAGCAGTTATAAGATCGCACGTTTGACAAGTAAACACACGAGGCATGTTTGACATGTAATTTAACTTGTAAAACACATGGAGTTATATGAATATTAAACGGATAGCTATGTAACACATGTGAATCAAGTCATATAACTCATTTCGGGGTTCACGCAATCAAATAATAAGGTCATACAACATGCAACGACATCTACGTGGGACCGGGTGTAAGAAAGGTCTACTTATCAACATGTAATTGTCGGAATCACATTTAGGGCTATAAAGACAACTACGGGCAGCCCACTAATCACACAGTTAGACACGATAACCATAGGATCGATACTTAGCGAGTTTTTCATAGTCACTAGGGTTTCAATTCATGCTTGCACGTACGATTAAGCCACGAGTTGACAAGTAATTAAACCAAAGCCATGCATCGATTAATTAAACATCCTCAAGCATTCAAAACAATCCACACAACATCCAAGTGCCACAACCCCAAGCATTTAATACAACAAGAGAAGTTACAATAATTTTCAAAGCATATCACTAGATGAAAACCTCACTGCAATGGTCTGTTTTCCCACAATCATTTAGACAAACAAACAATCTCCAATTCTAGTGAACAAAATGTCAAATTAAATCTTAAGGAGTGAACTAAATTCAAAAACAAACCTCGCATCATTTGGAGTTCGGATTCAAAAGTTATAGCCGAAACCGTGAGACTACGCAAAACTGTCCAGATTTGTACACATTTCAATACTTGTCGTTTTTTAGGACATTAGGTTCAGATTTAGCCTTAGTCTATTTCTGACAAAAATGTCCAGACCTGAAACATCTAGCAGCATACTAAATTTCATGCATTTTGAATATCATTTACTAAGTCAAAACTGGTTCGTTCTACAAGGACAGTGAACTGCCAAATACCTGTTTCATTTTTCCAGATTCTCCAGATTTGGACACCTTTCGATGTTTTGCCATTTTGGGGACCTTAGTGTCAAAATTGGCCTTGTCCTATTTGTATGAAAAATGCTCAGAACTGGAAAAACTAGTCACCAGACAACTTTCATGCATTTTCAACATCATTTACCTGGTCAAATTCACTTCGCTCCAACAAGTCAGAAAACTGCTATTTCCACGATTTCACCTATCTTCAAATTCTAGCCAAATATCTTGCCATGCATGTTTACAAAAGCTCATGTACACACATATATCACAAGTGCAGAGGTAAAAATAGATATTTAAAGGCATGCATGTGGTTTTGGAAAGCTTTTAAAAAGGATTAACCCTCACCTTAGCAACTTTGTCAACAAAGGATGCTCAAAACTCTTGGAGATGCACAAATGGTGTTCTTTCCTTGTTTGGCTGAGGGATATTGCTTGATTTCCTTAATTCCTAGCTAAGTTACCATGTCCTTAGAATGTGCATGTAACGCCCCGATCCCTCACGAGACCGGAGGCTCTAATAACCATGCTATTCTCAACCCAATACCAAACCCGGTCACAAAATTTTAGGGGAAAAACGGACAGAGTTTCCCCTGTACTATGGACATTCTGAAAACCTGTAAATTCTCAAATAAGGTAACTATAAGGTAAACAAACTTTTCATGGCTAAATATTTAAAGATTCACGGCCATCCGAGCCTTGAAGCAAACAACAGTTCCAAAACCACACAAGCATGCAAGTAACTTGTTTATAATATAGTCTAATAACCATGCCATTCTAGGATAACATTAAAACATACTTAGAGATTAAACATTCTACACTAAGCCATTCACTCCCAAGCATGCAAAGCAACTAGAAATAGAAATATAAGTTATTACAAGCCATAGAATTACCACTGCTACTACATTATCAGACTTCCAGCTTACATATTACTCAAATACATACATGAGCTTTAAGGCCCCAAAATAGATTATACATAGGACAACAAATTCTTCACATAGCAACCAGAAAGCACATCCACCTCAGACAAATATCACACAGCAGCTAAGGCAACTCCACCAACTGTGCCACCTGAAACATGTTAGCGAGGTATGAGCAACCACTGTTGCCCAGTGAGGGATATAGTCCCGGGGCGTGCAATGCAACAGATAATACAGTTATACAACAATATCACTTAGACAATTTAAGAAGCAATGATAACATAAGTAACCACACATTTAAAAGGATACATTTCACACAATCCCCTATACACCAATCTTCACTGGTCTTCATTCACGATCCACGAACCACGAGCACGATCACGATAAGCCGGCATAACCCCAAACACTCCAGTGGGTGTACTCCGGATGTACCCCGATAATCCTACGACCCAACATCCCCTGGCAATCTCCGGACCAGGCGAATGAGGGACTAGGGTACGGAGTTTGAATATCCACCGGCAAGCCCTCTGCCGCCCAGCCGATATTCAACACATCCGCCCCTGACACTATGGTTGCGCAACCACGATGCAATGCACTTAACGATGGCAAGTTAATAGCAATAATATAAGCATTAACACATATGAGGATCAACAAAATAGGTTGACCTCGAGGCAATTAGCATAGAAGCAATTATAGAAGCTAATAAGCAGTTTACAAAGGAACATATACAAAATAAGCATAGAATCATACCAAAAGCTCCAAATCGACTTGAAACCACATATAAACACTTAAGGAGTCATGCCATGGGTTTAGAAGTGTGAGTCAACCGAAATTGCACCTAAACCCCTTTGTTTTTCAAACTATTTCTCTTCCAAACCAAGGTTAATGATTCTATTTTCAAATGAAACTCTCCCAACCTTCTAACTAACCCTCAAGGTACCCTCTCAACCCTCTAACTCATTCAAATGGCTACGATTACCCCGAAAGCCCCAAATTCCCTCTTATGGCTTTAAACTACACATACAATGTCCGGGCTTCAAACAAAGGATATCAAGGCTTCTATAGCACCTAGGTAGCCTAAGGATACTAGAATTGAAGCCCGAATTCACCCGGATTCGCATTAACCCCGAAAGCCCCAAATTAAAGTCGACTATTTTACATTTTTAGCTATTTAAGGACAATGCAAGTGCACGGGGCTATTAGATTACCTTCACTAGCACCTAAGGCATCTATTAGAAGCCTTTAATCAAACTAATTCGAACAATTACGCAAAACCCTAGAAAAACGTCACTATTCACCCTAAAAATCAAACTAACGATTCTAACCGTTTAAATTGCGAAACGATGGCTCAAATATGTTCTCTAGCACTCATATACAAGGTATAATAGCATAGATAATCAATACAATAGCATTTGAACACATTTTCAACAAATCAAGAAAATAGCAACTATTTTAAAATGCGAAAATAAGCCGTGAAATCCCTCACCAATGCGCGTAGGAGCTCCTAGGAGGCTAGTAGACACCCTAAACCACTTGCACCTAGCTTGGCTTGGCTTGGAATGAGGATTTGTTGAGCAAAAAAACTCTATTTCTTCTCCAATGCAATTCTCGGATTTGCTACAGTGTTTTCAGCATGCTCTTTTTTTTTTTTTTTTTTTTTGCTAAGTTATGAGCTAATGTGTGTGTTGTGTGAGTTATATATTAAATGGGGCTAAGTTGCTTGCTTAAATGGTTCACTAAATGCGCTTAGTTAGCTTAAAACGAGCCTAGATAGTAAAATGAATGCTAGCTAATTCATTCCCTAAGTTATGTTATGTAACACTATTCATTCAACTACAAAAATTATTTTCTAAACGAGCTCTCCTATCGCCTCTAGCTCAATTGCACATTTTTCCCACTACTTTAACAATTAATATGATTTAATAAAAATACTAATTAACTAATAGAATGCAGTTTAAAAACGGAGTGAATAGTAATTTAAGAAGACAATTAATAAGGCATAGAAAGAGGTGCGCAAATAAAGGATGCAACAGTAATTGAATGCATGGCTAAATCTCGGACGTCACATCCTCTCCCCCTTAAACTAATTGCGTCCACGCAATTCTTCTTCACAAGAGAACATCTGCATCAACTGAAAACAAACTCTGATTATTCGTCATCAGTTGCTAAGCAAGAATACCATATACGAATTCTCGTGGAAGCTCATTAAGAAATCCCAGTAGTATTGTCTGCGAACCTCACTTAATAAGGCCAAATAAAGGCTCCAATAGAGACGCTACTTCGAAATCCAAATAAGAATCCCGCTGGTACGAATACCATAGAAGAATAGAATCCCAACTAAGAGCGGAGAGAAAATACCAATAAAAGTTCCGAGCAGGAGTATTGTAAATAATACCAGATAATAAGGCTAAAAAGAATCCCATATACCAATTCTTCTGAGAGATGCCGACAAAAGAATACCAAATGAATAGCTGATAAGAAAATACCAAGAATATACTCCAGAGAACTGTCATATAGAAACCCCAAAAGAAGCTACTCATTTATGACCGCTAAGCACTGAAGAAGGCCTTAGAAGAATCCCAATAACTGAGCTCCAACTATATCCACCAATTCCCAAATAAAGGCTGATTAATTGCCTCTCATTTCTGCTAATCAACATAATTTGGAAGGCCTGCCACTAATCACCTCTCTTCAGGGGAGGAAGGAGTTTTTCTTACCATTCGACGGCTATGTATGCATGCCAAACAATTGCATATGTATAATCATTCTTTAAACTATTACGCAAACATGTTAATGAAAGAGTTTGTGAAACAGTGTAATCATCAAAGTCATTCAAGCACGATAATCAAGTCAAGCATAACACAACTCAATCAAAGACATTCAAATACACACATTACAAGCAACAGTTCAAGCATTTAATAATTCACAAAGTCAATTTGATGCATAACCAGCCACTTTGCTTCACCTTGCACACATTTAGCACGTAATACATAATTATATCACATAGGTGCACACATTCAATACCAGACACACAATCAAATATGCAAGCATACACTTTCAAGACACACACTTAACAAGCACAAACACAAGGGTTACTACCCGACAGGCCGAGGACCCTGTCCCGGCTTAGAGCTAACTAAGCTCTGATACCACCTGTAACGCCCCGATCCCTCACGAGACCGGAGGCTCTAATAACCATGCTATTCTCAACCCAATACCAAACCCGGTCACAAAATTTTAGGGGAAAAACGGACAGAGTTTCCCCTGTACTATGGACATTCTGAAAACCTGTAAATTCTCAAATAAGGTAACTATAAGGTAAACAAACTTTTCATGGCTAAATATTTAAAGATTCACGGCCATCCGAGCCTTGAAGCAAACAACAGTTCCAAAACCACACAAGCATGCAAGTAACTTGTTTATAATATACTCTAATAAACATGCCATTCTAGGATAACATTAAAACATACTTAGAGATTAAACATTCTACACTAAGCCATTCACTCCCAAGCATGCAAAGCAACTAGAAATAGAAATATAAGTTATTACAAGCCATAGAATTACCACTGCTACTACATTATCAGACTTCCAGCTTACATATTACTCAAATACATACATGAGCTTTAAGGCCCCAAAATAGATTATACATAGGACAACAAATTCTTCACATAGCAACCAGAAAGCACATCCACCTCAGACAAATATCACACAGCAGCTAAGGCAACTCCACCAACTGTGCCACCTGAAACATGTTAGCGAGGTATGAGCAACCACTGTTGCCCAGTGAGGGATATAGTCCCGGGGCGTGCAATGCAACAGATAATACAGTTATACAACAATATCACTTAGACAATTTAAGAAGCAATGATAACATAAGTAACCACACATTTAAAAGGATACATTTCACACAATCCCCTATACACCAATCTTCACTGGTCTTCATTCACGATCCACGAACCACGAGCACGATCACGATAAGCCGGCATAACCCCAAACACTCCAGTGGGTGTACTCCGGATGTACCCCGATAATCCTACGACCCAACATCCCCTGGCAATCTCCGGACCAGGCGAATGAGGGACTAGGGTACGGAGTTTGAATATCCACCGGCAAGCCCTCTGCCGCCCAGCCGATATTCAACACATCCGCCCCTGACACTATGGTTGCGCAACCACGATGCAATGCACTTAACGATGGCAAGTTAATAGCAATAATATAAGCATTAACACATATGAGGATCAACAAAATAGGTTGACCTCGAGGCAATTAGCATAGAAGCAATTATAGAAGCTAATAAGCAGTTTACAAAGGAACATATACAAAATAAGCATAGAATCATACCAAAAGCTCCAAATCGACTTGAAACCACATATAAACACTTAAGGAGTCATGCCATGGGTTTAGAAGTGTGAGTCAACCGAAATTGCACCTAAACCCCTTTGTTTTTCAAACTATTTCTCTTCCAAACCAAGGTTAATGATTCCATTTTCAAATGAAACTCTCCCAACCTTCTAACTAACCCTCAAGGTACCCTCTCAACCCTCTAACTCATTCAAATGGCTACGATTACCCCGAAAGCCCCAAATTCCCTCTTATGGCTTTAAACTACACATACAATGTCCGGGCTTCAAACAAAGGATATCAAGGCTTCTATAGCACCTAGGTAGCCTAAGGATACTAGAATTGAAGCCCGAATTCACCCGGATTCGCATTAACCCCGAAAGCCCCAAATTAAAGTCGACTATTTTACATTTTTAGCGATTTAAGGACAATGCAAGTGCACGGGGCTATTAGATTACCTTCACTAGCACCTAAGGCATCTATTAGAAGCCTTTAATCAAACTAATTCGAACAATTACGCAAAACCCTAGAAAAACGTCACTATTCACCCTAAAAATCAAACTAACGATTCTAACCGTTTAAATTGCGAAACGATGGCTCAAATATGTTCTCTAGCACTCATATACAAGGTATAATAGCATAGATAATCAATACAATAGCATTTGAACACATTTTCAACAAATCAAGAAAATAGCAACTATTTTAAAATGCGAAAATAAGCCGTGAAATCCCTCACCAATGCGCGTAGGAGCTCCTAGGAGGCTAGTAGACACCCTAAACCACTTGCACCTAGCTTGGCTTGGCTTGGAATGAGGATTTGTTGAGCAAAAAAACTCTATTTCTTCTCCAATGCAATTCTCGGATTTGCTACAGTGTTTTCAGCATGCTCTTTTTTTTTTTTTTTTTTTTTGCTAAGTTATGAGCTAATGTGTGTGTTGTGTGAGTTATATATTAAATGGGGCTAAGTTGCTTGCTTAAATGGTTCACTAAATGCGCTTAGTTAGCTTAAAACGAGCCTAGATAGTAAAATGAATGCTAGCTAATTCATTCCCTAAGTTATGTTATGTAACACTATTCATTCAACTACAAAAATTATTTTCTAAACGAGCTCTCCTATCGCCTCTAGCTCAATTGCACATTTTTCCCACTACTTTAACAATTAATATGATTTAATAAAAATACTAATTAACTAATAGAATGCAGTTTAAAAACGGAGTGAATAGTAATTTAAGAAGACAATTAATAAGGCATAGAAAGAGGTGCGCAAATAAAGGATGCAACAGTAATTGAATGCATGGCTAAATCTCGGGCGTCACAGTGCATGTGGTTGGAACAAAAAAAAGAAATGAAATACAAGCTATCAACATACCTAAGCCGAAATGAAGGTTCTATGAGCTTGCATGTATGTCTTTTGCATTCTAGCTTGCTTGGTCAAATTCCTTAGTGTCTTGTATGTCTTGATGAATCTTAGGATGATGAGCTTAAGCCATGGAGACTAAAATTGCAGCTAAGTCCGAGAGAGAGAGAGAGGAAATGAGAGAGTGAGAGAATAAGAGAAAGAAAAATGAAATGCTTGGAAGAGTTTTGATGCTTTTGTGGGCATGTGTCGGCCTTGTGCTTCTAAATTTCAGAATTTGTATCTTCAAGAGCATAATTTGAATCATCTTAGCATGGGTGATTGAGTGGGCCGAGATTGTGGTGCATTGGCTAGGATTTTAATTCTTTTTTTTTATGCTTTGTGTTATAGGTTGTCTAGGTATAATTTTTGAATTATGCAAAGCATGCACAAATGCATCATGTGGTCGGCCAAGGCTTTGATCAAATCTGAATTTTTTGTTTGTTCAAAGCTTATTTTTATTGTGTGTTTGGGATGTGCAAAAGAATAAAGAATAAAGAATAAGAATGCTTAGCTTTTGGTGCAATTTCGTCTTCTAGTCAGTTGAATTAGCATTTTAATATTAGTTAGTGGAGTTTGTAGGATTAATTAATGATCTAGTGCTTCGTGTAAGATGCTTTCTTGATTAAAGTGCGCACACGCTTTCCTAGGTTTAGGACACATACTACGAGGTAAGGCACGAACTACAAGACGAATGCACGTTTCCCAAACAAATGCACGCAACCCTAAATAAATGCACGTAATTCGATGCAAGGCACATAAAATGAGACACGACTCTTAAACCTAGGTCAAGGCATGCAAATCTGGGTTAGGGCACATGAAACGAGGTTTCGCATGTGAATCGAGGTCGGACCTCACATCCTTCCCTCCTTAAAAGAATTTCGTCCCAAAATTTAATATTATCTTTGAAATAATGCTGGGTACTATTGCTCCATCTGGTCTCGCCTTTCCCACGTTGCTTTTTCAACTCCATGGTGATCCCACAACACTTTTACCATCGGTATAGATTTGTTGCGCAACTCCCGATCTTGCTGGTCCAGGATTCGAATGGGCTTCTCTTCATAAGACAAGTTCTCCCGAAACTGCAACGGCTCTGGCTCCAAGATATGCGATGGATCAGGGTGATACTTCCGTAGCATTGAAACATAAAAGATGTCGTGAATATTGGAGAGGTTTTGGGGTAGTTCCAAGCGATACGCCAATTTGCCAACCTTCTCAACTATCTCAAATGGTCCTACAAACCTCGGGCTCAATCAGTCCCCTCCGAGGTGATATCTTCTCAACTATCGCCGACCTCAAACTCTAGACTCCGTCTCCGTCGGTCTGCATAACTTTTGTGCCTGCTTTGGGCGGTAAGGATCCGTTTCCAGATGAGGTGGACATTATCAACAGTCTTCATAAGTTCTGGTAGAAGGGTCGGGTCAAAAGTCTTCGTCTCACCTACTTCGTCCTAGTAAATTGGGGATCGATACTTACGTCTATATAATGCCTCAAATGGGGCTATCCCGATAGTGGCCTAATAGCTGTTATTATAAGCGAACTCCGCTAAAGACAGATATTTCTCCCAACCTTTTCCGAAGCCTAAAACACACGCCCTCAGTATATCCTCCAGAATCTGAATAGTTCTCTCAGATTGTTCATCAGTCTGAGGGTGATAAGCCGTGCTGAAACTCAACTTCGTTCCCAAAGCTTCTTGCAATCTCTTCCAAACTCGGGAAGTAAAACAAGGATCCCTATCCGATACAATACTCACAAGCATCCCGTGCAACCTTACAATATCCGACACATACATATCTCCCAATTTCTCAGGACTATCCTCCTTGTTCATCGGTAAGAAGTGTGCTGACTTAGTCAATCTATCCATTATGACCCAAACAGCGTCATGACCCTTTTGTGACCTGGGCAGGTCTATGACAAAGTCCATAGTTATGTGTTCCCATTTCCAATGGTTGAAGTAAACCTGCTGGTCGTTGATGTTCTACTTTGACTCTCTGGCAAGTCAAACACCGTGCCACAAACTCCGCAATCTCTCTCTTCATGTTATTCCACCAATAGTGTTGCTTCAAATCCCGGTACATCTTTGTTCCGCCGGGATGAATAGTATATATTGAATTACGGGCTTCTTCAAGAATCTTCCTTTTCAACTCTGGATCATTAGGAACAAAAATTCGATTCCTGAACCTCCAAATACCATCATCATGAAACTTGAAATCTGTGTTGCTTTCTTTAATCTTCTGAAACTGTTGGTCCTTTTGTTGAGCCTCTTGTAATTGAGACAACAAGGTCGATTGAACTTGTGTAGTGGCAAATAGTAACCCTTTTTGAGTCAATTGTGGTTTCCACAAAAATGCTTCCTTTAACAACTCCTGCACCTTAACTTCCAGTTTTGCCATGCTCGCTTTCCGACTTAAGGCATCTGCAACTATATTTGCTTTACTGGGCACATAATTGATTGTGCAATTATAATCATCCAAAAGCTCCATCCACCGTCTTTGCCTCATGTTCAACTCTTTTTGTGAGAACAAGTATTTCAAGCTCTTGTGATCAGTAAACACCTCGAACTTGTTACCCCACAGATAGTGTCTCCATTTCTTGAGTGCAAACACAATAGCCGCTAACTTTAAATCATGCGTCGGGTAGTTCAATTCATACGGCTTCAGTTTTCTAGAAGCATACGCAATCACTCTACCATTTTGTACCAACACACAACCCAGTCCTTCCTTCGAAGTATCGCTATAGATTACAAAGCCTTGACTCCCTTTAGGCAATGTAAGAACAGGTGAGGTAGTCAATCTTTTCTTCAATTCTTGGAAGCTGTTCTCACACTTGTCATCCCACATGAACTTTGTTTTCTTTTGAGTAAACTTTGTAAGCAGTCCTGCGATCTTTGAGAAATCCTTCACGAACCTCCGATAATAGCCGGCCAGACCGAGAAAACTCTGAATTTTCGTAACATTTTTCGGCTTCTTCCAAGACATCACCGCTTCTATCTTTACTGGATCCACCGCTATTCCCTCTTGGGATATGATGTGCCCCAAAAATGCAATCTGCCGCAACCAAAATTCGCATTTGCTAAACTTTGCATACAATCGATGCTCTCAAAGTTTCTGCAATACCAATCGCAGATGTTGTTCATGCTCAGCCTCGGATTTCGAGTATACCAAAATATCATCAATAAAGATCACTACAAATTGGTCCAAGTAGGGTTGAAACACCTTGTGCATCAAGTCTATAAAAGCTGCAGGGGCATTAGTTAGCCCAAATGGCATCACCACATATTCATAATGCCCATATCTCGTCTTGAAAGCCGTTTTAGGCACATCCTCCTTTTTGATTCGCAACTGATAGTACCCTTGCCTCAAGTCGAGCTTCGAATACACTTTGGCTCCCTGAAGTTGATCAAACAACTCATCGATTAGTGGAAGTGGGTATTTAATCTTAACGGTCACTTGGTTCAAACCTCGGTAATCGATGCATAGGCTCAACGTTCCGTTTTTCTTCTTTACAAATAGGACTGGCATACCCCACAGAGATGAACTTGGTTGAACAAACCCCTTCTTCAACAATCCTTGCAATTGGTCCTTCAGTTCTTGTAGCTCGGCTGGTGCCATACGATAGGGAGCTTTAGATATCGGCTGGGTGCCAGGCAGTAATTCTATAATGAACTCGATCTCCCGATTTAGGGGTAAACCGGGCAATTCTTCTGAAAACACATCCGCATAATCTTTAATCACTGGCATCTCCTCCAACTTAGCTTTGTCCGACGGCTTGTTGATGAGGTAAGCTAAGTATCCACTACATCCTTTTCTCAAGGACTTCACTGCTTTCGTAGATGAAATGATGGAACTCCCGGTGATATCTTTTCGACCCATTACCTCCAATGTTGGTTGACCAGGTATCTAGAATGTTACAATCTTCCTCCAGCAATCTAGTTGGGCATGATGCTTTGCCAACCAGTCCATCCCTAAGATGACTTCATAGTCTCGAAAGGGTAATACAATAAGATTGGCTGACAATTCCCTATCTTTAATTTGGATTTTACATGCTTTACAAGCTGAGCGAGTACCAAGTTTAGAACCCATCGGAGTACCAACTTCTACTTCGTAAGGCAAACATACAACTTATAGTTTCACACGTTGCACACATAAGGGAGTAATAAATGAATGAGTAGCACTTGGATCAATTAGCACCCTAACAGGTTGATTCAGTTTCAAGAATGTACCTTCAACAACAGAGGTCTCCTCAGGAAGCTCCTCGCACTCAATAGCATAAGCTCGGGCCTGAACTCTAGGAACTGGAGTCTTGCCTCTACTAGCTGGTTTAATCTGATTTTGTCCCCCTTGCCATTTAGGACAATCCTTGACCTGGTGTTGATCGCTGCCACAACCTACACATCGTCCCGATTTTCTCCAACACTAGGCCTCGGTGTGACCCTTCCTGTTATAGTAAGAACAGGTGACAGTCTGAGTAGTAGGTGAACTACCTGTGGATCCGCGGGTGAAAGAGGCTAATGGTGCTTTAGTCGGGCCACGGTTATTAACTGGTATGTTCTGGCTCTGGCCCTGACTGCGACTCTGAGTCTGGAATTTCTTCTATTGTACTAGAGGCTAATATGGTTTCTTGTTCGGCTGGCTCGAACCGGCTCTATCAAGTTTCCTCTTCTCAACTCAGGAGGCAGCCGCAAGGAGAGCAGAATAGGTAGTGAAGTCATGCGAAGCCAACTGATCCTGAATTTCTGGCCTCAATCCATTTGTAAATTTCTACATCTTCGCCTCAGGGGTACTGACCATGTATTAAGCATAGCAGGACAGTCGGTCAAAACGAGCCTCATACTGGGCCACCATCATGTTACCCTGGTTCAAGTGCATGAATTCCTCAATTCGCCTATGCCTGGAAACTGCCGGTACGTATTTCTCCTTGAATGCCTTAACAAAATTACCCCACAAGCGAGGTATATGATCAGTTTCCCAAAGTGCCTCCATAGTGTGCCACCAATGCTCAGCATCCCCGTGCAACAGAAACACAACGAACTCAATTGTTTCCTCATCAGTATAGTCAAGTGGCCTGAAAATCCTTTCAATCTCGGACAGCTAAGCCTCTGCCTTTTCATCATCAACTTCCCCGTAGAATTTGGACGGGTGAAAGTCAAGGAACTCCCGCATTCTGTTGTTTCTCCCATGGTTACCACCATTCCTGTTATTGTTGTTGTTTGCTTCATGTGCATCTTGACGTTCCATCACTCGCGACACGCGATCCATAGCATTCGCCATCATATTAAACATAGCCATATCGGGATTAGTTTGATGAGCATCTCCGGTCTCTTGGGGCTCACCGTACCTATTAGTATTGCGGGTACTAGGGCCAGCCATCTATAGGCACAGATTATTATGCAAAATTTATTGGAATACTACAAACAAGAATTTAATGTATAAGGTATGCAACATACAATTTTATATAGACACACAATTCTCGAAACAGTTAAGACAAGTTAATCACATAAGCACATAGAAACAGAGAAGGCACAATTAATATTTTCACACAATAACATACATAAACAAGTCATCCCGATAATCTTAGGGCTTCTACCCATGGTCTGAGAGTTAAACCTAGCTTAAGCAATCTAAGCTCTGATACCATTTCTCTAAGGTGTCACGCCCCAACCCGACCTATAGAGGTTAGACTAGGGAATGATCTAAACATTCAAGTCATTTCACTTACTTAATCATTCATGAAGGTTTAACACTTAACGTTTAGCCTAGACTCCACAAATTCTACGGAAAATCGACAGCATAACAGCTATAATTGGGCTCTTTAGTTTGACTTAATTCTATAAACGCCTTAAAACTTTCAATCTCAAATTAATTTCCAACTAAGATTACTATTTATCACCAATTGAAACGCCTACTAGTTATCTCGAAGTCTCATTTGATTAACAACCTATCATGATAACTCTGTCTCGTTTGTTTGTTAATCCTTGTTGCAAAAGTACCTGTTGATCTTAGCCTACCAATGAGTACCTGCTTAAGATTGGATAGATTCATTTTACTTCATCCTTTTCCTGGTACTTCATAAGCCTGTGATAGATACTAACCAGTCGCGATAGCAAAAACGACCATAAGAGTGTCTATCTAGTTATGATCAGTACAACCCAAAATTTGACCCTAAATTACAACGGGTGTAAGAAAGGTCTACTTATCAACATGTAATTGTCGGAATCGCATTTAGGGCTATAAAGACAACTACGGGCAGCCCACTAATCACACAATTAGACACGATAACCATAGGATCGATACTTAGCGAGTTTTTCATAGTCACTAGGGTTTCAATTCATGCTTGCACGTACAATTAAGCCACGAGTTGACAAGTAATTAAACCAAAGCCATGCATCGATTAATTAAACAACCTCAAGCATTCAAAACAGTCCTCACAACATCCAAGTGCCACAACCCCAAGCATTTAATATAACAAGAGAAGTTACAATAATTTTCAAAGCATATCACTAGATGAAAACCTCACTGCAATAGTCTGTTATCCCACAATCATTTAGACAAGCAAACAATCTCCAATTCCAGTGAACAAAATTTCAAATTAAATCTTAAGGAGTGAACTAAATTCAGAAATAAACCTCGCATCATTTAGAGTTCGGATTCAAAAGTTATAGCCGAAACCGTGAGACTACGCAAAATTGTCCAGATTTGTACACATTTCAATACTTGTCGTTTTGAGGACATTAGGGTCAGATTTAGCCTTAGTCTATTTCTGACAAAAATGTCCAAAACTGAAAAATATAGCCTACCAAAGTTCATGCATTTTTAATATCATTTACTAAGTCAAAACTGGTTCATTCTACAAGGACAGTGAACTGCTAAAAACCTGCTTCATTTTCCCAGATTTTCCAAATTTGGACACCTTTCGATGTTTTTCTATTTTCATGCCTTCGCCTATATCTACGAAAAATTCTCACACCTAGCAAAACTAGTCACGTACCAATTTTCATGTATTTTCAACATCATTTACCTGGTCAAATTCACTTCGCTCCAACAAGTCTGAAAACTGTTATTTCCATGATTTCACCTATCTTCAAATTCTAGCCAAATATCTTGCCATGCCTGTTTACAAAAGCTCATGTACACACATATATCACAAGTGAAGAGGTAAAAATAGACATTTAAAGGCATGCCTGTTGTTTTGGAAAGCTTTAAAAAGGATTGACCCTCACCTTAGCAACTTTGTCAACAAAGGATGCTCAAAACTCTTGGAGATGCACAAATGGTGTTCTTTCCTTATTTGGCCGAGGGATATTGCTTGATTTCCTTAATTCCTAGCTAAGGTACCATGTCTTTATAATGTGCATGTGGTTAGAACAAAAAAAAAAGAAATGAAATAGAAGCTATCAACATACCTAAGCCGAAATGAAGGCTCTATGAGCTTGCATGTATGTCTTTTGCATTCTAGCTTGCTTGGCCGAGTTCCTTAGTGTCTTGTATGTCTTGATGAATCTTAGGATGATGAGCTTAAGCCATGGAGACTAAAATTACAGCTAAGGCCGAGAGAGAGAGAGGAAATGAGAGAGTGAGAGAATGAGAGGAAGAAAAATGAAATGCTTGGAAGAGTTTTGATGCTTTTGTGGGCATGTGTCGGCCTTGTGCTTCTAAATTTCAGAATTTGTCTCTTCAAGAGCATAATTTGAATCATCTTAGCATGGGTGATTGAGTGGGCCGAGATTGTGGTGTATTGGGCAGGGTTTTAAGTCATTTTTTTTTATGCTTTGTGTCATAGGTTGTCTAGGTATAATTTTTGAATTATGCAAAGCATGCACAAATGCATCATGTGGTCGGCCAAGGCTTTGATCAAATCTGAATTTTTTGTTTGTTCAAAGCTTATTTTTATTGTGCGTTTGGGATGTGCAAAAGAATAAAGAATAAAGAATAAGAATCCTTTGCTTTTGGTGCAATTTCGTCTTCTAGTGAGTTGAGTTAGCATTTTAATATTAGTTAGTGGAGTTTGTAGTATTAATTAATGATCTAGTGCTTCGTGTAAGATGCTTTCTTGATTAGCGTGCGGGCACACTTTCCTAGGTTTAGAGCACACACTACGAGGTAAGGCACGAACTACGAGATGAATGCACGTTTCCCAAGCAAATGCACGCAACCCTAAATGAATGCACGTAATTCGATGCAAGGTACATAAAATGAGACACGACTCTTAAACCTAGGTCAAGGCATGCAAATCTGGGTTAGGGCACACGAAACGAGGTATTGCACACGAATCGAGGTCAGGCCTCACAGCAGCGCCTATTTTCGAAGTCCAAAATCGAACTTTTTCATTAGTTTCGGGACACTTTTCTACTTTTGTGCTGTTTTTCGGTCTCGGATCGTACGTCGTGAGCCGCGAAAAGGACGACAACCTAATGCATCACATTTCTATTACCGAATCCCACGGCACCTTGGGCAAGACAACTTCACTTCACGTAGAGGCTGGGCCCGAAAATAGAGGGCTTGGGGCTTGTGACCAGGTATCCATCGCTCCGGTGCCCATAACTTTTGATCCGTAAGGTGTTAGGCGGTGCACAGCATACCGTTGGAAAGCCCTCTGAGAGCTCTACGACTGGGGTAGTAAGCTTGCTCAGCTTCACCTATTTTTGGAGCCCAAAATTGAACATTTTCATCAGTTTCGGGACACTTTTCTTCCTTTGCGCTGTTTTTGGATCCCGGATCGTACGTCGTGAGATGCGAAAAGAACGACAATCTAATGCATCACATTCCTATTACCGAATCCCACGGCACCTTGGGGAAAACAACTTCGCTTCACGTAGAGGCTGGGCCCGTAAACAGAGGGCGTGGGGCTTGTGACCAGGTATCCGTCACTCAGGTGCCCATAACTTTTGATTTGTAAGGAGTTACGCGGCACACAACATATGGTTGGAAAGCTCTCCGAGAGCTCTATGACAGGGACAACAAGTCTACTCGGCTGCGCTTATTTTCACAGCCCAAAATCGAACGTTTTCATCAATTTCGCAACACTTTTCTTCTTTTGCGCTGTTTTTCCGTCCCGGATCATACGTCGTGAACTGCGAAAAGGACGATAACCTAATCCATCACATTCCTATTACTGAATCCCACGGCACCTTCGGGAAGACAACTTCACTTCACGTAAAGGCTGGGCCTGCAAATAGAGGGCGTGGGGCTTGTGACCAGGTATCCGTCGCTCTGGTGCCCATAACTTTTGATCCGTAAGGAGTTACGTAGCGCACAGCATACGGTTGGAAAGCTCTCTGAGAGCTCTATGATGGGGGCAGCAAGCCTACTCGGCTGCGCTTCTTTTCGGAGCCCAAAATCGAACGTTTTCATAAGTTTCGCGACACTTTTCTTCTTTTGCGATATTTTTCGGTCCCGGATCGTACATCGTGAACAGCGAAAATAACGACAACCTAATGCATCACATTCCTATTACCGAATCCCCCAGCACCTTGGGCAATACAACTTCACTTCACGTAGAGGCTGGGCTCGCAAACAGAGGGCGTGGGGCTTGTGACCATGTATCCGTCGCTCCGGTGCCCATAACTTTAGCTCCGTAAGGAGTTACGCGGCGCACAGCATACCGTTGGAAAGCTCTCTGAGAGCTCTACGATGGGGGCACTAAACCTGCTCAGCTGCTCCTATTTTCGGTGCCCAAAATTGAATGTTTTCATCTATTTTGGGATACTTTTCTTCTTTTGCGCTGTTTTTTCATCCCGGATCGTACGTCGTGAGCCGCGAAAAGGACGATAACCTAATCCATCACATTCCTATTACCGAATCCCATGGCGCCTTGGGCAAGACAACTTTACTTCACGTAGAGGCTGGGCTGGCAAATAGAGGGCGTGGGGCTTGTGACCAGGTATCCGTCGCTCTGGTGCCCATAACTTTTGATTTGTAAGGTATTACGCGGTGCACAGCATACCGTTGGAAAGCTCTCTTAGAGCTCTACGACAGGGGCAGCAAGCCTACTTGGCTGCGCCTATTTTCAGATCCCAAAATCAAATGTTTTCATAAGTTTTTGGACGCTTTTCTTATTTTGCGCTGTTTTTCCATCCCAGATCGTACGTCGTGACCGCGAAAAGGATGACAACCCAATCCATCACATTTCTATTACCGAATCTCACAACATCTTGGGCAAGAAAACTTCACTTCTTATAGTGGCTGGGCCCGTAAACAGAAGGCGTGGGGTTTGTGACCAACTCTCTGTCGCTCCGGTGCCCATAACTTTTGATCCGTAAGGAGTTACGTGGCGCACAGCATGCGGTTGGACAGCTCTTCGAGAGCTCTACGACGTGGGCACCAAGCTTGCACGGCTGCGCTTATTTTAAGAACCCAAAATCGAACGTTTTCATCAGTTTCGGGGCACTTTTCTTCTTTTACGCTGTTTTTCCGTCCTGGATCGTACGTCGTGACAGCGAAAAGGACGACAACCCAATCCATCACATTTCTATTACCGAATCTCACGGCACCTTGGTCAAGACAACTTCATTTCTTGTAGTGGCTGGGCCGGTAAACAGAGGGCGTGGGGCTTGTGACCAACTATCCGTCGCTCCGGTGCCTATAACTTTTGATCCGTAAGGAGTTACGCGGCACACAACATGCGGTAGGAAGCTCTCCGAGAGCTCTACGACGGGGGCAGTAAGCCTGCTAGGTTGCGCCTATTTCCGGAGTTCAAAATCGGACGTTTTCATTAGTTTCGGGACACTTTTCTACTTTTGCGCTGTTTTTCAGTCCCGAATCGTACGTCGTGAGCCGCGAAAATGACGACAACCTAATGCATCACATTCCTATTACCGAATCCCATGGCACCTTGGGCAATACAACTTCACTTCACGTAGAGGCTGGGCTCACTAACAGAGGGCGTGGGGCTTGTAACCAAGTATCCGTTGCTCTAATGCCCATAACTTTTGCTCCGTAAGTAGTTACGCGGCGCACAATATACCGTTGGAAAGCTCTATGAGAGCTCTACGATAGGGGCACTAAACCTGCTCGGCTGCGCCTATTTTGGGAGCCAAAAATTGAATGTTTTCATATGTTTTAGGATACTTTTCTTCTTTTGCGCTGTTTTTTCATCCCGGATCGTACGTCATGAGCCCCGAAAAGGACGACAACCTAATCCATCACATTCCTATTACCGAATCCCACGGCGCCTTGGGCAAGACAACTTTACTTCACGTAGAGGCTGGGCTCGCAAACAGAGGGCATGGGGCTTGTGACCAGGTATCCGTCACTTCGGTGCCCATAACTTTTGATCCGTAAGGAGTTACGCGGCGCACAGCATACCGTAAGAAAGCTCTCTTAGAGCTCTACGACGAGTGCAGCAAGCCTTCTCGGTTGCACCTATTTTCGGATCCCAAAATCAAATGTTTTCATAAGTTTTGGGACGCTTTTCTTCTTTTGCGCTGTTTTTCCGTCCCGAATCGAATGTCGAGACCACGAAAAGGACGATAACCCAATCCATCATATTTCTATTACCGAATATCACGGCACCTTGGGCAAGACAACTTCACTTCTTGTAGTGGCTGCGCCCGTAAACAGAGGGCGTGAGGCTTGTGACTAGCTATCCGTCGCTCCGGTGCCCATAACTTTTGATCTGTAAGGAGTTGCGCGGCGCACAGCATGCGGTTGGAAAGCTCTCGGAGAGCTCTACAACGGGGGCAGTAAGCCTGCACGGCTAGGCTTATTTTCAGAGCCCAAAATCGAATGTATTCATCAGTTTTGGGACACTTTTCTACTTTTGCGCTGTTTTTTTTATCCCTGATCGTACGTCGTGAGCCGCGAAAAGGACGACAACCTAATCCATCTCATTCCTATTACCGAATCCCATGGTACCTTGGGCAAGACAACTTCACTTCACGTAGAGGCTGGGCCCGCAAATAGAGGGCGTGGGGCTTGTGACCAGGTATCCGTCGCTCCGGTGCCCATAACTTTGATCAGTAAGGAGTTATGCGGCGCACTGCATACCGTTGGAAAGCTCTCCGAGAGCTCTACGACGGGGGCAGTAAAGCCTGTTTGGCTGCGCCTATTTTTGGAGCCCGAAATATAACATTTTCATCAGTTTCGGGATACATTTCTTCTTTTGCGCTGTTTTTTCATCCCGGATCGTACGTCGTGAGCCGCGAAAAGTATAACAACCTAATCCATCACATTTCTATTACCAAATCACACGGAACCTTGGGCAAGAAAACTTCACTTCACGTAGAGGCTGGGCCCGCAAACAGAGGGCGTGGGGCTTGTGACCAGGTATCCATTGCTCCGGAGCCCATAACTTTTGATCCGTAAGGAGTTACGCGGCGCAAACCATACCGTTGGAAAGCACTCTGAGAGCCCTACGATCGGGGCACCTAGCCTGCTCGATTGCACCTATTTTCGGAGCCCAAAATCGAACCTTTTCATAAGTTATGGGACACTTTTCTTCCTTTGCACTGTTTTTCCGTCCCGGATCGTACGTCTTGAACAACGAAAAGTACGACAACCTAATCCATCACATTTCTATTACCGAATCACACGGCTCCTTGGGCAAGACAACTTCACTGCACGAAGAGGCTGGGCCCAAAACACAGGCCATGGGGCTTGTGACCCGGTATCCGTCGCTCTAGTGCTCATAACTTTTGATCCGTAAAGAGTTACGCGGCGCACAGCATACCGTTGGAAAGCACTCCGAGAGCTCTATGGCGGGGGCATCCAGCTTGCTCCGCTGCGCCTATTTTCATAGCACAAAATCGAACGTTTTCATCAGTTTCGGGACACTTTTCTTCTTTTGCCCAGTTTTTTCGTCCCGTATTGTACATCGTCAGCCGCGAAAAGGACGACAACCTAATCCATCACATTTCAATTGCCGAATTCCAAGGCACCTTGTGCAAGACAACTTCACTTCACGTAGAGGCTGGGCCCGCATACAGAGGGTGTGGGGCTTATGACCAGGTATCCGTTGCTCCGGTGCCCATAACTTTTGATCTTTAGGGAGTTACGCGGCGCACAGTATACCGTTGGAAAGCTCTCTCAGAGCACTACGACGAGGTCACCAAGCATTCTCGCCTGCGGCTATTTTCATAGCCCAAAATCGAACATTATCATAAGTTTTGGGATACTTTTCTTCTTTTGCGCTGTTTTTTCGTCCCGGATCGTACGTCGTGAACCGCGAAAAGGACGACAACCTAATCCATCACATTTCTATTACCTAATCCCACGACACCTTAGGCAAGACAACTTCACTTCACGTAGAGGCTAGGCCCGCAAACAGAGGGCGTGGGGCTTGTGACCAGGTATGCGTTGCTCAGGTGCACTTAACTTTTGATCCGTAAGGAGTTACGCGGCATACAGCATACCGTTGGAAGGCTCTCTAAGAACTGTACGAATGGGGTACCTAGCCTGCTTGGCTGTGCCAGTTTTTGGAGCCCAAAATTGAACATTTTCATAAGTTTTGGAGCACTTTTCTTCCTTTGCGCTGTTTTTTCGTCTCGGATCTCACGTCGTGAGCCTCGAAAAGGACGACAACCTAATCCATCACATTTCTATTACCGAATCACACGACACCTTGGACAAGACAACTTTACTTCACGTAAAGGCTGGGCCCGCAAACAGAGGGCGTAGGGCATGTGACCAGGTATCCGTCGCTCCGGTGCCCATAACTTTTTATCAGTAAGGAGTTACGCGGCGCACAATATACCGTTGAAAGCTCTCCGACAGCTCTACGATAGGGGCACCAAGCCTGCTCAGCTGCGCCTATTTTCTTAGCCCAAAATCGAATATTTTCATCAGTTTTGGGACACTTATCTTCTTTTGTGATGTTTTTCCATCCCGGATCGTACCTCGTGAGCCGCGAAAAAGACGACAACCTAATCCATGACATTTCTATTACTGAATCACACGGCACCCTGGGCAAGACAACTTCACTTCACGTAGAGGCTGGGCCAACAAACAGAGGGCGTAGGGGCTTGTAACCAGGTATCCGTCGCTCCGGTGCCCATAACTTTTGATCCGCAAGGAGTTTCACGACGCACAACATACTGTTGGAAAGCTCTCCGTGAGCTCTACGATGAGGGCACTAAACCTGCTCGGCTGCACCTATTTTCAGAGCCAAAAATAGAATGTTTTCATCTATTTTGGGATACTTTTCTTCTTTTGCGCTGTTTTTTCGTCCTGGATCGTACGTCGTGAGCCGCTAAAAGGACGATAACCTAATCCATCACATTCCTATTACCAAATCTCATGGCACCTTAAGGAAGACAACTTCACTTCACGTAGAGGCTGGGCCCGCAAACAGAGGGCGTGGGGCTTGTGACCAGGTAACCGTCGCTCCGATGCACATAACTTTTGATTTGTAAGGAGTTATGCGGCGTACAACATACGGTTGGAAAGCTCTCTGAGAGCTCTAGGACGGGGGTAGCAAGCCTGCTCGATTGCGCTCATTTTCAGAGCCCAAAATCAAATATTTTCATCAATTTCGCGACACTTTTCTTTTTTTGCATTGTTTTTCGGTCCCGGATCGTACGTCATGAGTCGCGAAAAGGACGACTACCTACTCCATCACATTCCTATTACCGAATCCCACGGAACCTTGGGTAAGACAACTTCACTTCACGTAAAGGCTGGGCCCGCAAGTAGAGGGTGTGGGGCTTGTGACCAGGTATCCGTCGCTCTAATTCCCATAACTTTTGATCCGTAAGGAGTTATGCAGCGCACAGCATACGGTTGGAAAGCTCTCCGAGAGCTCTACGATGGGGGCAGCAAGCCTGCTCGACTGTGCTTATTTTCGGAGCCCAAAATCTAACATTTTTATCAGTTTCGGGATACTTTTCTTCTTTTGCCCTATTTTTCGGTCCCGGATCGTACGTCGTGAGCCGCAAAAATAACGACAACCTAATGCATCACATTCCTATTACCGACTCCCACGGCACTTTGGGCAATACAACTTCACTTCACGTAGAGGTTGGGCTCGCAAACAGAGGGCGTGGGGCTTGTGACCATATATCCATCATTCCGGTGCCCATAACTTTTGCTCTGTAAGGAGTTACGCGGTGCAGCATACTGGTTGAAAGCTCTCTGACAGCTCTACGATGGGGGCATTAAACCTGCTCAGCTGCGCCTATTTTTGGAGCCAAAAATCGAATGTTTTCATCTATTTTTGGATACATTTATTCTTTTGCGCTATTTTTTCGTCCTGGATCGTACGTCGTGAGCCGCGAAAAGGACGACAACCTAATCCATCACATTCCTATTACCGAATCCCATGGTACCTTGGGCAAGACAACTTCACTTCACGTAGAGGCTGGGCCCGCAAACAGAGGGCGTGGGGCTTGTGACCAAGTATCCGTCGCTCCGGTGCCCATAACTTTTGATCAGTAAGGAGTTACGCGGTGCACTGCATACCGTTGGAAAGGTCTCCGAGAGCTCTACGACGGGGGCAGTAAAGCCTGTTCGGCTGCGCCTATTTTCAGAGCCCAAAATAGAACATTTTCATCAATTTCGGGTTACATTTCTTCTTTTGCACTGTTTTTCCTTCCCGGATCGTACGTCGTAAGCCGCGAAAAGGACAACAACCTAATCCATCACATTTCTATTACCGAATCACACGGCACCTTGAGCAAGAAAACTTCACTTCACGTAAAGGCTGGGCCGGCAAACAGAGGGCGTGGGGCTTGTGACCAGGTATCCATTGCTCTGGAGCCCATAACTTTTGATCCGTAAGGAGTTACGCGGCGCACAGCATACCGTTAGAAAGCACTCTGAGAGCCCTATTTTCGGAGCCCTAAATTGAATATTTTCATAAGTTTTGAGACCCTTTTCTTCTTTTACGCTGATTCTCCGTCCCGGATCGTACGTCTTGAACCGCGAAAATGGCGACAAACTAATCCATCACATTTCAATTACCGAATCACACGGCACCTTGGACAAGACAACTTCACTTCACGTAGAGACTGGCCCCACAAACACAGGGCGTGGGGCTTGTGACCCGGTATCCGTCGCTCCGGTGCTCATAACTTTTGATCCATAAAGAGTTACCAGCGCACCGCATACCGTTGGAAAGCTCTCCGAGAGCTCTATGGCGGGGGCATCCAGCTTGCTTCGCTGCGCCTAATTTCGGAGCCCAAAATCGAACGTTTTCAGCATTTTTGGGACACTTTTCTTCCTTTGCCCAGTTTTTTCGTCCCGTATTGTACGTCGTGAGCCACGGAAAGGATGACAACCTAATCCATCACATTTCTATTACCGAATTCCACAGTACCTTGCGCAAGACAACTTTACTTCACGTAGAGGCTGGGCCTGCATACAGAGGGCGTGGGGTTTGTGACCAGGTATTCGTTGCTACAGTGCCCATAACTTTTGATCCTTAAGGAGTTACGCAGCGCACAACATACTGTAGAAAAGCTCTCTCAGAGCTCTACGAAGAGGTCACCAAGCACGCTCGCCTGCGCTTTTTTTCGTAGCCCAAAATCGAACATTTTTATTAGTTTTGGGACACTTTTCTTCTTTTATGCTGTTTTTCTGTCCTGGATCGTACGTCGTGAGCCGCGAAAAGGACGACAACCTAATCAATCACATTTCTAATACCTAATCCCACGGCACCTTGGGCAAGACAACTTCACTTCACGAAAAGGCTAGGCCCTCAAACAGAGGGCGTGGGGCTTGTGACCAGGTATACGTTGCTCTAGTGCCCTTAACTTTTGATCGGTAAGGAGTTACACGGCGTACAGCATATCGTTGGAAGGCTCTCTAAGAACTGTACAAAGGGGGCACCTAGCCTGCTTGGCTACGCTAGTTTTCGGAGCCCAAAATTGAATATTTTCATAGGTTTTGGAACACTTTTCTTCTTTTGCGCTGTTTTTCTGTCTCAGATCTTACGTCGTGAGCCTCGAAAAGGACGACAACCTAATCCATCACATTTCTATTACCGAATCACACGGCACCTTGGACAAGACTACTTCACTTCACGCAGAGGCTGGGCCCGCAAACAAAGGGCGTGGGGCTTGTGACCAAGTATCCGTCGCTCCGGTGCCCATAACTTTTGATCCGCAAGGAGTTAAGCGGCGCACAGCATACAGTTGGAAAGCTCTCCGAGAGCTCTACGACGGGGACACCATGCCTGCTCGGCTGCACCTATTTTCATTGCCCAAAATCGAATGTTTTCATCAGTTTCGGGACACTTATCTTCTTTTGTGATGTTTTTCCATCCCGGATCGTACGTCGTGAGCTGCGAAAAGGACGACAACCTAATCCATCACATTTCTATTAGTGAATCACACGGCAGCTTGGGCAAGACAACTTCACTTCACGTAGAGGCTGGGCCCGCAAACAGAGGGCGTAGGGCTTGTGACCAAGTATCCGTCGCTCCGGTGCCCATAACTTTTGATCCGCAAGGAGTTAAGCGGCGCACAGCATACAGTTGGAAAGCTCTCCGAGAGCTCTACGGCGGAGGCAGCAAAGCGTGCTCAGCTGCGCTTGTTTTTCGGTCCCCAAATCGAACGTTTTCATCAGTTTTGGGATACTTTTCTTCTTTTGCGCTGTTTGTCCGTCCCGGATCGTACGACGTGAGCCGCGAAAAGAACAAAAACCTAATCCATCACATTTCTATTAGTGAATCACACGGCACCTTGGGCAACACAACTTCACTTCACGTAGAGGTTGGGCCCGCAAACGGAGGGCGTGGGGATTGTGACCAGGTATCCGTTGTTCGGTGCCCATAACTTTTGATCCGTAAGGAGTTACGCGACCCACAACAAACTATTAGAAAGCACTCTGAGAGCTCTACGATGAGGACACCTAGCCTGCTCGGTTGCGCCTATTTTCGTAGCCCAAAATTCAACATTTGCATAAGTTTTGGGACACATTTCTTCTTTTGCTTTGTTTTTTCATCCCGAATCGTACGTCATGAGCTGCGAAAAGGACAATAACCTAATCCATCACATTTCTATTACCGAATCACACGGCACCTTGGGCAAGGCAACTTCACTTCACGTAGAGGCTGGGCCAGCAAACAGAGGGCGTAGGGCTTGTGACTAGGTATCCGTCACTCCGTTGCCCATAACTTTTGATCCGCAAGGAGTTACGCGGCGCACAACATACCGTTGGAAAGCTCTCCGCGAGTTCTACGACGGGGGCAATAAGGCCTGCTCGGCTGCACTTGTTTTCAGAGCCCAAAATCAAACATTTTCATCAGTTTTGGGATACTTTTCTTCTTCTGCGCTGTTTGTCCGTCCTGGATCATACCACGTTAGCCGCGAAAAGGACAACAACCTAATCCATCACATTTCTATTACCGAATCACATGGCACCTTGGGCAAGACAACTTCACTTCATGTGGAGGCTGGGCCCGTAAACAGAGGGCGTAGGGGCTTGTAACCAGGTATCCGTCGCTCCGGTGCCCATAACTTTTGATCCACAAGGAGTTACGGGGTGCACAGCATACTGTTGGAAAGCTCTCCGTGAGCTCTACGATGGGGGCACTAAACCTACTCGGCTGCGCCTATTTTCGGAGCCAAAAATCGAATGTTTTCATCTGTTTTGGGATGCTTTTCTTCTTTTGTGTTGTTTTTTCATCCCGGATTGTATGTCGTGAGCCACTAAAAGGACAACAACCTAATCCATCACATTCCTATTACCGAATCTCACGACACCTTAAGGAAGACAACTTCACTTCACGTACAGGCTAGGCCCGCAATCAGAGGGCGTGGGGCTTATGACCAAGTATCCGTCGGTCCGGTGCCCATAACTTTTGATCTGTAAGGAGTTATGCGGTGCACTACATACGTTTGGAAAGCTCACCGAGAGCTCTATGACGGGGGCAACAAGCCTGCTCAGCTGCGCTTATTTTCAGACACCAAAATCAAACATTTTCATCAATTTCGTAACACCTTTCTTCTTTTATGCTATTTTTTTGTCCCGGATTGTACGTCGTGAGTCGCGAAAAGGACGACAACCTAATCCATCACATTCTTATTACCGAATCCCACAACACCTTGGGCAAGACAACTCCACTTCACGTAGAGGCTGGGCCTGCAAGTAGAGGGCGTGGGGCTTGTGACCCGGTATTCGTCGCTCCGGTTTCCATCACTTTTGATACGTAAGGAGTTACGTAGCGCACAACATACGGTTGGAAAGCTCTCTGAGAGCTCTACGATGGGGGCAGCAAGCCTGCTCGATTGCGCTTATTTTTGGAGCCCAATATTGAACGTTTTCTTTAGTTTCGGGACATTTTTCTTCTTTTGCACTATTTTTGGGTCCCGGATCGTACGTCGTGAGCTACGAAAATGACGACAACCTAATGCATCACATTCCTATTACCGAATCTCACGGCACCTTGGGCAATACAACTTCACTTCACGTAGAGGCTGGGCTCGCAAACAGAGGGCGTAGGGCTTGTGACCATGTATCCGTCGTTCCTGTGCCCATAACTTTTGCTTTGTAAGGAGTTACGCGGCGCACAGCACACCATTGGAAAGCTCTCTGAGAGCTCTACGATGGGGGCACTAAACCTGCTCAGCTGCACCTATTTTTGGAGCCAAAAATCGAATGTTTTTATCTGTTTTGGGATACTTTTATTCTTTTGCGCTGTTTTTTTGTCCCGGATCGTACGTCGTGAGCCGCGAAAATGACACCAACCTAATCCATCACATTCCTATTACCGAATCCCACGGCGCCTTCGGAAAGACAACTTTACTTCACATAGTGGCTGGGCTCGCAAACAAAGGACGTGGGGCTTGTGACCAGGTATCCGACGCTTCGGTGCCCATAACTTTTGATCCGTAAGGAGTTACGCGGCGCACAGCATACCGTTGGAAAGCTCTCTGAGAGCTCTACGATGGGGGCAGTAAAGTCTGCTCGGCTGCGCCTATTTTCGGAGCTCAAAATATAACAATTTCATTAGTTTCGGTATACTTTTCTTCTTTTGCGCTGTTTTTCTGTCCCGAATAGTACGTCGTGAGCCGCGAAAAGGACAACAACCTAATCCATCACATTTCTATTACCGAATCACACGGCACCTTGGACAAGAAAACTACACTTCACGTTGAGGCTGGGCCCGCAAACAGAGGCCGTGGGGCTTGTGACCAGGTATCCATTGCTCCGGAGCCCATAACTTTTGATCCGTAAGGAGTTACGCGGCGCACAGCATACCGTTGGAAAGCACTCTGAGAGCCCTACGATCGGGGCACCTAGCGTGTTCGGTTGCGCCAATTTTCGGAGCCCAAAATAGAATATTTTCATAAGTTTTGGGACACTTTTCTTCTTTTACGCTGTTTTTTCGTCCTGGATCGCACGTCTTGAACCGCGAAAACGCCGACAAACTAAGCCATCACATTTCTATTATCGAATCACACGGCACCTTGGGCAAGACAACTTCATTTCATGTAGAGACTGGGCACACAAACAGAGGGCATGGGGCTTATGACCCTGTATCCGTCGCTCCGGTGCTCATAACTTTTGATCCGTAAAGAGTTACGCGGCGCACAGTATACCGTTGGAAAGCTCTCCGAGAGCTCTTTGGCGGGGGCATCCAGCTTGCTTCACTGCGCCTCATTTCGGAGCCCAAAATCGAACGTTTTCATCAATTTTAGGACACATTTCTTCTTTTGCCTAGTTTTTCCGTCCCGTATTGTACATCATGAGCCGTGAAAAGGATGACAAACTAATCCATCACATTTCTATTATCGAATTCCAGGGTACCTTACGCAAGACAACTTTACTTCACGTAGAGGCTGGGCCTGCATACAGAGGGCGTGGGGCTTATGACCAGGTATCCGTTGCTACGGTGCCCATAACTTTTGATCCTTAAGGAGTTACGCAGCGCACAGCATACTGTTGGAAAGCTCTCTCAGATCTCTACGAAGAGGTCACTAAGCACGCACGCCTGCGCCTATTTTCGTAGCCCAAAATCGAACATTCTCATAAGTTTTGAGACACTTTTCTTCTTTTGCGCTTTTTTTTCATCCCGGATCGTACGTCGCGAGGCGCAAAAAGGACGACAACCTAATCTATCACATTTCTATTACCTAATCCCATGGCACCTTGGGCAAGACAACTTCACGTCACGTAGAGGCTAGGCCCGCAAACAGAGGGCGTGGGGCTTGTGACCAGGTATACGTTGCTCCGGTGCGCTTTACTTTTGATCGGTAAGGAGTTACGCGGCATACAGCATACCGTTGGAAGGCTCTCTAAGAACTGTACGATGGGGGCACCTAGCCTGCTTGGCTGCGCTAGTTTTCGGAGCCCAAAATTGAACATTTTCATAAGTTTTGGAACACTTTTCTTCGTTTGTGGTGTTTTTCCGTCTCAAATCTTACGTCGTGAGCCTCGAAAAGGACGACAACCTAATCCATCACATTTCTATTACCGAATCACATGGCACGTTGGACAAGACAACTTCACTTCAAGTAGAGGCTGGGCCCACAAACAGAGGGCGTGGGGCATGTGACCAGGTATCCGTCGCTCCGGTGCCCATAACTTTTGATCCGTAAGGAGTTATTCGGCGCACAGCATACCGTTGGAAAGCTCTTCGAGAGCTCTACGACGGGTGCACCAAGCCTGCTCGGCTGCACCTATTTTCATAGCCCAAAATTGAATGTTTTCATCAGTTTCGGGACACTTATCTTCTTTTGTGATGTTTTTCTGTCCCGGATCGTACGTCGAGAGCTGCGAAAAGGATGACAACTTAATCCATCACATTTCTATTACCGAATCACACGGCACCTTGGGCAAGACAACTTTACTTCACGTAGAGGCTGGGCCCGAAAACAGAGGGCGTAGGGCGCTTGACCAGGTATCCGTCACTCCGGTGCCCATAACTTTTGATCCGCAATGAGTTATGCGACGCACAGCATACCGTTGGAAAGCTCTACGAGAGCTCTACGGCGGGGGCAACAAAGCCTGCTCAACTGCGCTTGTTTTCGGAGCCCAAAATCAAACATTTTCATCAGTTTTGGGATACTTTTCTTCCTTTGCGCTGTTTGTCCGTCCCGGATCGTATGACGTGAGCCGCGAAAAGAACAACAACATAATCCATCACATTTCTATTACCGAATCACATGGTACCTTGGGCAAGACAACTTCACTTTACGTAGAGGCTGGGCCCGCAAACGGAGGGCGTGGGGATTGTGACCAGGTATCCGTTGCTCCGGTGCCCATAACTTTTGATCCATAAAGAGTTACGCGACGCACAGCAAACCGTTGGAAAGCACTCTAAGAGCTCTACGATGGGGACACCTAGCCTGCTCGGTTGCGCCTGTTTTCAGAGCCCAAAATTGAACATTTGCATAAGTTTTTGGACACATTTCTTCTTTTGCTCTGTTTTTACGTCCCGGATCGTACGTCATGAGCTGCAAAAAGGATGACAACCTAATCCATCACATTTATATTACCGAATCACACGGCACCTTGGGCAAGACAACTTCACTTCACGTAGAGGCTGGGCCAGCAAACAGAGGGCGTAGGGCTTGTGACCAGGTATCCGTCGCTCCGGTGCCCATAACTTTTTATCCGCAAGGAGTTACGCGGTGCACAGCATACCGTTGGAAATCTCTCCGAGAGCTCTAAGATAGGGGCATCAAGGCCTGCTCGGCTGCGCTTGTTTTCAGAGCCCAAAATCGAACATTTTCATCAGTTTTGGGATACTTTTCTTCCTTTGCGCTGTTTGCCCGTCCTGGATCGTATGACGTGAGCCGCGAAAAGAACAACAACCTAATCCATCACATTTCTATTACTGAATCACACGACACCTTGGGCAAGACAACTTCACTTCACGTAGAGGCTGGGTCCGCAAACGGAGGGCGTGGGGATTGTGACCAGGTATCCGTTGCTCTGGTGGCCATAACTTTTGATCCATAAGGAGTTACGCGACGCACAGCGAACCGTTGGAAAGCACTCTGAGAGCTCTCCGATGCGGACACCTAACTTGCTCGGTTACGCTTGTTTTTGGAGCCCAAAATTGAACATTTGCATAAGTTTTGGGACACATTTCTTCTTTTGCTCTATTTTTTCGTTCCGGATCGTACGTCGTGAGCTGCAAAAAGGACGACAACCTAATCCACCGCATTTCTATTACCGAATCACACGGCACCTTGGGCAAGACAACTTCACTTCACGTAGAGGCTGGGCCAGCAAATAGAGGGCGTAGGGCTTGTGACCAGGTATCCGTCGCTCCGGTGCCCATAACGTTTTATCCGTAAGGAGTTACGCGGTGCACAGCATACCGTTGGAAAGCTCTCTGAGAACTCTACGACGGGGACATCAAGGCCTGCTCGGCTGCGCTTGTTTTCAGAGCCAAAAATTGAACATTTTTATCAGTTTTGGGATACTTTTCTTCTTTTGCGCTGTTTGTCCGTCCTGGATCATACGACGTGAGCCGCGAAAAGGATAACAACCTAATCCATCACATTTCTATTACCGAATCGCATGGCACCTTGGGCATGACAACTTCACTTCACGTAAAGGCTAGGCCCACAAACAGAGGGCGTGGGGATTGTGACCAGGTATCCGTTGCTCCGTTGCCCATAACTTTTGATCCGTAACGAGTTACGCGACGCACAGCAAACCGTTGGATAGCACTCTGAGCGCTCTACGTTGGTGACACCTAGCCTGCTCAGTTGCGCCTGTTTTCGGAGCCCAAAATAGAATATTTTCATAAGTTTTGGGACACATTTCTTCTTTTGCTCTATTTTTTTGTGCCGGATCGAACGTCGTGAGCTGCAAAAAGGACGACAACCTAATCCATCACATTTCTATTACCGAATCACACGGCACCTTGGGCAAGACAACTTCACCTCCCGTAGTGGCTGGGCCCGCAAACAGAAGGCATAGGGCTTGTGACGAGGTATCCGTCGCTCCGGTGCCCATAACTTTTGATCCTCAAGGAGTTATGCGGCGCACAGCATACCGGTTGAAAGCTCTTCGAGAGCTCTACGACGAGAGCAGTAAGGCCTGCTCGGCTGCACTTGTTTTCAGAGCCAAAAATTGAACATTTTCATCAGTTTTGGGATACTTTTCTTCTTTTGCGCTGTTTGTTTGTCCCGGATCGTACGACGTGAGCCACAAAAAGGACAACAACCTAATCCATCACATTTCTATTACCGAATCACACGACACCTTGGGCAAGGCAACTTCACTTCACGTAGAGGCTTGGCCAGCAAACGGAGGGCGTGGGGATTGTGACCAGGTATCCGTTGCTCCGGTGCCCATAACTTTTGATCCGTAAGGAGTTACGCGACGCACAGCAAACCTTTAGAAAGCACTCTGAGAGCTCTACGATGGGGACACCTAGCTTGCTAGGTTGCGTGTCACGCCTCAACCCAACCTATAGAGGCTAGACTAGGGTGTGAGCTAAACTTTCAAGTCATTTCGCGTACTTAACCGTTTATGAAGATTTCACACTTAATGTTTTGGCCTAAACTCCAAAATTTTCCAGAAAAATGGCAGCATAACGGTTGTAATTGGGCTCTTTGGTTTGGCCTAATTCTCTAAACGCCCCAAATTTTTTTCAATTTCAATTTCGTTTCCAACTAGGATTACCATTTAACATCAATTGAATTGCCTATTGGTTATTTCAACGTCTCGTTTGATTTATAACCTAGCATGATGCTATGTCTCGTTTGTTTGTTTATCCTCGTCACAAAAGTACCTGTTGATCTTAGCTTAATAGCGAGAACCTGTTTAAGGTTTGGATGGTTCATCTTACTTCGCCCTTACCTAATACTTCATAATCCTATTATAGCTACTAGTGATAATAAAAGCAAAACGACCATAGCAGTATCTAGTGTCTGTCTAGAAATATCAGTACAAACCAAAATTAGACCCCAAATTACAACGGGGGTTTTTTACATTACAACATTAGCAACATGAAAGAAACAGTCTTCAAGTAGCATAGTTTTCACAAATGGCCATAAATCAAGCAAAGCACACAGGACAGGCAATCACTCCAAGGAATTGTCGTTAGGCACATCGTCCTCGGGTACCTGTTCTTGATCTTCTTCACCTGAGATGATAAAAGAGGGTGAGTCCTTATGAACTCAGCGAGGGGGAATGAGAAATAAGTTTTGAAACTCATTTTTCGGTTCAATCTTATAAAAACCCTTTTGCAAGCATGATGGGTATCACAAGCAAGTACATAACGTAATATAATAGTAAAGAACGCAATTACCAGTCTTTCCTCCCCGAGGTCCTCTAAGGACCAAGCGAAAGTACTTATACACATAGTAAGAAGAATACGGTGAGCTTTTGCTCTCAGATCAATTCCAGTATCAGTTGTTGCGGCCGGCCTCAATTCATCCCCATATCACACCAAGTGGGTGTACTCTGGATGTACCCCGAAATCCTACGACCCAACTCTCCGAGGAAGTCTAGCCCCCAAGCGAGAGAGGGAATAGGACCATGGTAGTAACGGGTGCACCGGTAAGCCCGATGCCGCCCGGTGTGCGTGATCGCTACCATGCCGACATGAAAGGTTGCAACCTTGTATGCAATGCACATTTATGACATTTAATATATCACATTAGGAGGACAACAAAGTAGGTTGCCTCCGAACAGTCATAAGATTGTACATTGACAAGTAAACAAGCAGGGCACGATAAAACAAGTAATTTCACTTGAAAAGCATATGGAGTTATATGAACATTAAACGGACAGCCGTGTAATGCACATAAATCAAGTCATATAACTCAATTCAAAGTCCACGTAATCAAATAATAAGATTATATAACATGCAACAACATCTACGTGGGCTTGGATGCAAGAAAAGCCTATTTGTCAACATGCAATGGTCAAAATCACATTTCGGACTATAAGGGCATCTACAGGCAGCCTACTAAGCATATAATTCCACACAATATCCAAATGATCAACACTTAGCAAGACTACCTAGTCATTAGGGTTTCCATTTCGTGCATATCCGTGCAATTTAAGCCCCAAACCAATTCAAAATCAATCTTAAGCCATGCATTATTTAATTCAACATCCTCAAACATTCAAAACAGTCCACACAACATCCCAAAGCTACAATCCCAAGAATTTATTTCAACAAGAGAAGTTACAACAATTTTTCTAAGCATAACACTAAGTGAAACCCTTACTGCAATAGGCTGTTGTCTCACAATCATTAAGATAAGCAAAAAATCTCCAATTCCAGTGAATAAGATGTCACATTAAAGCTTAAGAAGTGAACTAAAATCAGAAACAAATCTTGCATCATTTGGAGTTCGGGATCATTAGTTATAGCCAAAACAGTGGGATAGCACAAAACTGTCCAGATTTGCACACATTTCGATAATTGACATTTTTTAGGTCCTTACGGTCAGATTTAGCCTTAGTCCATTTCTGAGAAAAATGTCCAGAACTGAAAAATCTAGTATCACACCAAATTTCATGCATTTTGAACATCATTTACTAAGTCAAATATGGTTCGTTCTACAAGGTCAGTGCATCTGCCAAAACCTGCTTCATTTTTTCAGATTTCCAGATTTGGACACATTTTAATGATTTGCCATTTTGAGGACCTTAGAATCAAAATTTGCTTTGGCCTATTTCTGCGAAAAATGTTCACAACTGGAAAATCTAGTCACCTACCAATTTTCATGCATTTTTAACATCATTTTCCTAGCCAAACTCACCTCGAAACAACAGGTCAGAGAGCTGTCACATAATCCGACTGCACCTATCATCACTTTCAAGCCAAAATCTTGCCATGCATGGTTGTAAAAGCTTATGAACGAACATATAACTCAAGAACAGAAGCAAATACATACATTTATGAGCATGCATGTGGATTTTTGAAGGATTTTCAAAAGGTTTTAGCCCTCACCTTAGCAAATCAACAAGAAGATGAACAAAAACTTGTTGAAGCACAATTTTCTTCTTCTTCTTTGCCTAGCCGAGATTCCAACTTGGTTTTCTCTATTTTTCCTAGCTTAGTGACCAAGCTCTTAGTACATGCATGTGGTTAGAACAAGAAGAAAAGAAATGGAAGCTTAGTAACTCACCTAGGGCCGAAATGAAGACTCTATGTGCTTGCATGCATCTTTTGAGCTAGCTACTTGCTTTCCTTTGCTTGGGCTTGCTTTGAATAACCTTATGATGATGAAGATGAGTTGTGAAGTGAAGAGAATCAGCCAAGGCCGAGAGAAAATGAGAGGGAGAGAGAGAAGATGAGAGGAAAAAAGGAAGAAATGACAAAGAATGACAAAGAGTGAAGTTTTTGCATTGTTTCAAGCATGTAGTCGGCCTTGGGCAGCCCAATTTTCAGCTTTGTGTCTTCAAGATGCTTTAATTTTGAAATGTTTAGCATAGGCAAGGGAGCAATGTCGAGAATGGTGGAGAATTGAGGTGGTTTTGAGCAATTTTTATGCATTTGTGTCATAGTTTGTCTAAGCATGCATGGATAAGGGAATAATTGTTTAATCCGTGCTCAAATGCTTTGATATGGCCGGCCAAAAGAGTTCAATAATCTGAAGTTTTTGTCAACTTTTGATCATTATTTAATTGTGTCTTGAAAGTACAAGAAGAATAAGGAATAAAAAATAAGGAATGTCTAGCTTTTTGTGAGATTTTGTCTTCTAGTGGGTTGAATTAGTAATTCAATAATAGTTAGTGGATTTTGTAGGATTAATTAATGACCTAGTGCTTCGTGCAAGATGCTTTATTGTTTAGCGTGAGGGCACGTTTTTCTAGGTCTAGGGCACGCACTACGAGGTAGGGCACGAACTACGAGACGAATACACATTTTTCAAGTAAATGCACGCAACCTTAATTGAATGCACGTAATTCAATGTATGGCACACAAAACGAACAAAATTCTTAAACCTAGGTCAAGGCACGCAAATCTAGGTTAGGGCACACAAAACGAGACAACGCATGCAATTCAAAGTTGGGGCACGTAAGTCAAGGATTAGGGCACATAATTCTAGGTCAAGGCACGAATGACGAGGCATGCACGAAAACCAAAATAGGGCACGTAATCCAAGGTCAGTCATATCATTCTTGGTCTATGGCACGCAAATCAAGGTAACATACGTTATTCGGGGTTGGGCCTCACATTGCGCCTATTTTCGGAGCCCAAAATTACACATTTTCATAAGTTTTGGGACACATTTCTTCTTTTACGCTGTTTTTCTGTCCCGGATCGTACGTCGTGAGCCACGAAAAGGACGACAACCTAATCTATTACATTTCTATTACCGAATCACATAGCCCCTTGGGCAAGACAACTTCACTTCACGTAGAGGCTGGGCCCGCAAACAAAGGGCGTGGGGCTTGTAACCAGGTATCCGTCGCTCCGGTGCCCATAACTTTTGATCCGTAAGGAGTTATGCGGTGTACAGTATACCGTTGGAAAGCTCTCTAAGAGCTGTACAAAGTGGGCACCTAGCCTGCTCGGCTGCGCCTATTTTTGGAGGCCAAAATCGAACATTTCATAAGTTTTTGGATACTTTTTTTCTTTTACGCTGTTTTTTCGTCCCGGATCGTGCGTCGTGAGTTGCGAAAAGGACGACATCTTATTCCATCACATTTTTATTACCGAATCCTATGGCACCTTAGGCAAGAAAACTTCACTTCACATAGAGGCTGGACCAGCAAACAGAGGGCATGGGGCTTGTGACCAGGTATCCGTTGCTCCGTTGCCCATAGCTTTTGCTTTGTAAGGAGTTACGCGGCGCATATCATTCCATTGGAAAGCACACTGAGAGCTCTACGATCGTGGCACCTATCCTGCTTTGTTGCGACTATTTTCTGAGCCCAAAATCGAACGTTTTCATAAGTTTCTGGACATTTTTCTTCTTTTGTGCAGTTTTTCCGTCCCGGACGTACGTCGTGAGCTGCGAAAAGGACGAGAACCTAATCCATCACATTTATATTACCGAATCCCACGGAACCTTGGGTAAGACATCTTCACTTTACGAAGAGACTGGGCCAGCAAACAGAGGGCGTGGGGCTTGTGACCAGGTATCCGTCGCTCCGGTACCCATAACTTTTGCTCTGTAATGAGTTACGCGACGCACAGCATACCGTTGGAAACCTCTATCAGAGCTCTACGGCGGGGGCACCAAACCTACTCAGATGCACCTATTTTCGGAGCCCAAAATTGAACGTTTTCATCAGTTTAGAGACACTTTTCTTCTTTTGCGTTGTTTTTCCATCCCGAATCGTACGTCGTGAACCGCGGAAAGGACGACAACCTAATCCATCACATTTATATTACCGAATACCACGGGACCTTGGGCAAGACAACTTCACTTCACGTAGAAGCTGGACCTGCAAACAGAGGGCGTGGGGCTTGTGACCATGTATCCGTCGCTCCGGTGCCCATAACTTTTGCTCCGTAAGGAGTTACGCAGTACACAACATACCGTTGGAAAGCTCTTTGAGAGCTCTACGACGGGGGCACCAAACCTGCTCGGCTGCACCTATTTTTGGAGCCCAAAATGGAACATTTTCATTAGCTTTAGGACACTTTTCTTCTTTTGCGCTATTTTTCTGTCCCGGATCGTACGTCGTGAGCCGCGAAAAGGACGACAACCTAATCCATCACATTTCTATTACCGAATCCCACGGCCCCTTGGGCAAGACAACTTCACTTCACATAGAAGCTGGGCCCACAAACAGAGGGCGTGGGGCTTGTGACCAGGTATCCGTCGCTGCGGTTCCCAGAACTTTTGATCCGTAAGGAGTTACGCGGTGCATAGCATACCGTTGGAAAGCTCTCTAAGAGCTCTACGACGGGGGAACAAGCTTGCTCGGCTGCGCATATTTTTGAGCCCAAAATCGAACGTTTTCATCAGTTTCGGGACACTTTTCTTCTTTTGCGCTGTTTTTCGGTACCGGATCGTGCGTCGTGAGCCGCAAAAAGAATGACAACCTAATGCATCGCATTCCTATTACCGAATCCCACGGTACCTTGGGCAAGACAACTTGACTTCACGTAGAGGTTGGGCCCGCAAACAGAGGGCATGGGGCTTGTAATCAGGTATCCGTTGCTCCGGTACCCATAACTTTTGTTCCGTAAGGAGTTACGCGACGCAAAGCATACCGTTGGAAAGCTCTATGAGAGCTCTACGGCGGGGGAACCAAATCTGCTCGGCTGCACTTATTTTTGGAGCCCAAAATTGAACGTTTTCATCATTTTAGAGACACTTTTCTTCTTTTGTGCTGTTTTTTCGTCCCGGATCGTACGTCGTGAGCTGCGAAAAGGACGACAACCTAATCCATCACATTTCTATTACCGAATACCATGGGACCTTGCGCAAGACAACTTCAATTCACGTAGAGGCTGGGCCCACAAACAGAGGGTGTGGGGCTTGTTACCATGTATCCATCGCTCCGGTGCGCATAACTTTTGATTCGTAAGGAGTTACGCGGTGCACAGCTTACTGTTCGAAAGATCTCTGGGAGCTCTACAATGGGGGCAGTATGCCTGCTCGGTTGCGCCCATTTCTGGGGCCCAAAATAGAACATTTTCATCAGTTTTGAGTCAATTTACTGGTTTTTCACTATTTTTTTGTCCCGGATCGTATGTCGTGAGTCGCGAAAAGGACGACAACCTAATACATCACATTCCTTTACGCGACGCACAACATACGGTTGGAAAGCTCTCCGAGAGCTCTACGACGGGGGTAGCAAGCCTGTTCGGCTGCGCTTACTTTCAGAGCCCAAAATCGAACGTTTTCATCAGTTTCGAGACATTTTTCTTCTTTTGCGCTGTTTTTCCGACCTGGATCGTATGTTATGAGCCGCGAAAAGGATGACAAACTAATCCATCATATTTCTATTACCGAATCCCACGGCACCTTGGGCAAGACAACTTCACTTCACGTAGAGGCTGGGCCCGCAAACAGAGGGCGTGGGGTTTGTGACCAGGTATCTGTCGCTCCGGTTCCCAGAACTTTTGATCCGTAAGGAGTTACACGATGCACAGCATACCATTGGAAAGCTCTCTGAGAGCTCTACGATGGGGGTAGCAAGCCTACAATGGCTGCGCCTATTTTCGAGCCCAAAATCGAACATTTTCATTAGTTTTGGGACACTTTTCTTCTTTTGTGTTGTTTTTCGATCCCGGATCGTACATCGTGGGTCGTGAAAAGGACGACAACCTAATGCATCGCATTCCTATTACCGAATCCCACAGTACCTTAGGCAAGACAACTTTACTTCACGTAGAGGCTGGGTCCGCAAACAGAGGGCGCGGGGCTTGTGACCAGGTATCTGTCCCTCCGGTGCCCATAACTTTTGCTCTGTAAGGAGTTACGCGACGCACAGCATACCGTTGGAAAGCTCTCTAAGAGCTCTACGGTGGGGGCACCAAGCCTACTCGGCTACGCCTATTTTCACAGCGCAAAATCAAATGTTTTCATCTGTTTTGGGACACTTTTCTTCTTTTGCGCTATTTTTTCATCCCGGATCGTACGTCATGAGCAGCGAAAAGTACAATAACCTAATCCATCACATTCCTATTACCGAATCTCACAGTACCTTGGGCATGACAACTTCACTTCACGTAGAGGCTGGGCTCGCAAACAGAGGGCATGGGGCTTATGACTAGGTATCCGTCGCTTCGGTACCCATAACTTTTGATCCGTAAGGAGTTACGTAGCGCAAAGCATACTGTTAGAAAGCCCTCCTAGAGCTCTACGATGGGGGCAGCAAGTCTGCTCGGCTACTATCACGCCCCAACCCAACCTATGTAGGCTAGACTAGGGAATGACCTAATTCTTCTATGCTATTTGTACGACTTGGTCATTTCTTACGATTAATACTTAACGTTGATTTAGAATTCCCAAAGATTTTTTGAAAATCCGGCAGTATGACGACTATATTTAAGACCTTTGGTTTGACCTATTTTCTAAAACGCCTCAAAACTTTTAATCATTGATTCAATTCCAACTAAAATTTCTTATTTTGTTATCAATAGATATGCCTACTAATTATCTCGAAGTCTTGTTTGATTAATAACCTAGCATGATACTATGTCTCGTTTGTTTGTTAATCCTCGTTACAAAAGTACCTGTTGATCTTAGCTTAACAATGAGTACCTGCTTAAAATTGGATAGGTTCATTTTACTTAATCCTTACCTGATACTTCATAATCCTATGATAGATATTAGCCCATAACGATAGCAAAAATGACCATAGTAGTGTCTATCTAGTTATGATCAGTACAAGCCAAAATTAGACCCCAAATTATAACGGGGGTCTTTTACATCAACGACAACAAGCAACATAAGAAATAGTCTTCAAAACAACATATCGTTCATAAAATAGCCACAATCTCGTAAGGCACGTAGGGCATGCAATCACTCCAAGGAGTCATCAATAGGCATGTTATCCACGGATACCTGTTCCTGATCTTCTTCACCTGTTATGATAAAAGAGGGTGAGTCCTTATTAACTCAGCGAGAGGGAACGAGAAATACGTTTTGAAACTCTTTTTCTGATTCAACTTATGAAAAACCCTTTTTGAAAGCATGACATATAACACAAGTAAGTTTATAATGTAATATAAAAGTAAAAGAATACAATTACCCATCTTTCCTCCCCGAGGTCCTCTAGGAACCAAGCGAGAGTACTTATACACATAGTAAAAAGGATACAACGAGCGTTTGCTCTCAATTTATTTCTAGTATCAGTTGTTGCGGCTGACCTCAAATCATCCCCTTATCACGCCAAATGGGTGTACTCCGGATGTACCCCGAAATCCTACGACCCAACTCTCCGAGGAAGTCTAGCCCCCAAGCGAGAGAGGGAATTGGACAATGGTAGTCACGGTTGCACCGGCAAGCCCATGCTGCCCGGTGTGTGTGAACGCTACCACGCCAGAATGAAGGTTGCAACCTTGTATGCAATGCACATGTATGTCATTTAACAATTCACATTGGGAGGTCAACAAAGTAGGTTGCCTCCGAACAAGTATATGATCATATTTTGACATATTGGCATATAAGGCATTGTAAGAATATGTAATCATTTCATATATCAATTTGAAAGCAATTAAACTTCCACAGGCAGCCAAGTAATCATGTTTAAATAAGCCATAAAATGTCTTTTAACAATTCACATTAAGAGGACAACAAAGTAGGTTGCCTCCGAGCAAGTATAAGATCACATATTGACAAGTAAACACGCGAGGCACGATATGACAAGTAATTTCACTTGAAAAGCACATGGAGTTATATGAATATTAAACGGGCAGCCATGTAACGCCTGTAAATCAAGTCATATAACTCATTTCGAAGTTCACGTAATCAAATAATAAGATTATTCAACATGCAACGACATCTACGTGGGTCCAGGTGCAACAAAGGCCTACTTGTCAACATGTAATCATTAAAATCACATTTAGGGATACAAGGGAAACTACAGGTAGCCTACTAAACATATAATTAAACACGATATTCATAGGATCAACACTTAGTGAATTTACCTAGTCACTAGGGTTTCAATTCGTGCTTACCCGTGCGATTAAGCCCCAAATCATCTCGAAATCAAACTCAAGCCATGCATCGATTAATTCAAACACCCTCAAGTATTCAAAACAGTCCACACAACATCCCAATGCCACAATCCCAAGCATTTAATACAACAAGAGAAGCTACAATAATTTTTCTGAGCATATCACTAAGTGAAACCCTCATTGCAATGGACTGTTTTCTCACAATCATTGAGACAAGCAAACAATCTCCAATTCCAGTGAATAAGATTTCAAATTAAAGCTTAAGGAGTGAAATAAATTCAGAAACAAACCTCGTATCATTTGGAGTTCGGGTTCAATAGTTATAGCCAAAACAATGAGACTACACAAAACTGTCCAGACTTGCACACATTTCAATACTTGTCGTTTTTGAGGGCCTTAAGGTCAGATTTAGCCTTAGTCCATTTCTGACAAAAATGTCCAGAACTGAAAGATATAGCAGCACACCAAATTTCATGCATTGTGGATATCATTTACTAAGTTAAAACTTGTTCGTTCTACAAGAACAGTGAATCTGCCAAAACCTGCTTCATTTTCCCAGATTTTCCAGATTTGGACACATTTTAATATGTTGCCATTTTGAGAACCTTAGAGTCAAAATTAGATTTGGCCTATTTCTGCGAAAAGTGTTCAGAACTGGCAAAAATAGTTACTTATCAATTTTCACTCATTTTTAACATCATTTACCTGGTCAAAATTACCTCGCAACAACAAGACAGAAGGCTGTCCCATACACGATTTCATCTAACATCACATTCTAGCCAAATATTTTGCCATGCATGTTTATAAAAGCTCATGAGTACACATATATCTCAAGTACAGAAGTAAAGATAGACATTTAAAGGCATGCATGTGGATTTTGAAAGCTTTTCAAGAAGTTTTAGCCCTCACCTCTTTGAAGATCTAGCAAATGAGCACAAAATCCTTGTTTTTGAGCTTTGTGTGAGTTTTCTTGCTATGTTGCTTGCTTGTGCTTGCTATGGCTGAGCTTGGGAGAGTCTTAGAGAGTTGTTAGGAGTCTTGAATGCTCAACGAGCAGCCATGGTCGAAAATGAGAGAGAAGGAGAGAGAATGGGAGAGTTTTGAGAGAAAAATTAATGTTTGAAGAGTTGTTTGTGAGCATTGGCTTATGTGTTGGCCTTGAGCTTTGAAAAATCTGATTTTGTGTCATCTTTTGAGCATCTTTTGAATTGTTTTAGCATGTGGGTTGAGAGGGACAAGAAAGTGAGCTTGGGTGTTAGTAAAATAGTGCATAGGTGCAAGGAAAAGCATGACATGGTGTAAGAGAATGTTGGGTAGAATAGAATATTTTATAGTTAGTGGGTTTTGTAGAGATTTGAATTAGGAATATAATATTGGTTAGTGGATTGTGTAGCATTATTTAATAGTCTAGTGCTTTGTGTAGGATTCTTTATTGGTTAGCATGTAGGCACACAGTTTGAGGTTTAGGGTACGCACTACGAGGCACGCACCGAAATCAATAAGGGGCACGAATCACGGGGTAAACACGAACTACGAGATAAGGCACGTACTTCAAGATAAATACACGGATTCCAATACGAATGCATGCAATCCTAGGTAAATGTACTTAAACTAATACAAGGCACGTAATTCAATGCAATGCACGTAAATCAAGGTATGACTCTTAAACCTAGGTTAGGACACGCAATTCAAGGTAAGGACACACAAAACGAGATAACGCACGAAATTCGAAGTCAGGGCACGTAAGTCGAGGATTAGGGCACATAATTTTAGGTCAAGGCACGAATGACGAGGCATGCACGAAAACCAAGATAGGGCACGCAATCCAAGGTTAGTCATATCATTCTTGGTCTATGGCACGCAAATCAAGGTAACACACGTTATTCGGGGTGGGGCCTCACAGCTGCGCTTATTTTCAGGGCCCAAAATCGAACATTTTTATCTATTTCGGGATACTTTTCTTCTTTTGCGCTGTTTTTCCGTCCCGGATCGTACGTCGTGAGCGCGGAAAGGACGACAACCTAATCCATCACATTCTTATTACCGAATCCCACGGCACCTTGGGCCAGACAACTTCACTTCACGTAGAGGCTGGGCTCACAAACAGAGGGCGTGGGGCTTATGACCAGGTATCCGTCGCTTCGGTACCCATAACTTTTGATCTGTAAGGAGTTACGCGGCGCACAGCATACCGTTGGAAAGCTCTCGAGAGCTCTACGACGGGGACAGCAAGCCTGCTCGGCTGCGCTTATTTCCATATCCAAAAATTGAATGTTTTTATCTGTTTTGGGACACTTTTCTTCTTTTGCACTGTATTTCTGTCCCGGATCACACGTTGTGAGCCGTGAAAAGGACGATAACCTAATGCATCACATTCCTATTACTGAATCTCATGGCACCTTGGGCAAGACAACTTCACTTCACGTAGAGGCTGGGCTCGCAAACAGAGGGCGTGGGGCTTGTGACCATGTATCCGTCGCTCCGGTGCCCATAACTTTTGCTCCATAAGGAGTTATGCGACGCAAAGCATACCGTTGGAAAGCTCTCTGAGAGCTCTACGATAGGGGCACCAAGCCTGCTAGGCTGCGCCTGTTTTCAAAGCCCAAAATCCAATGTTTTCATCTATTTTGGGACACTTTTCTTCTTTTGCGCTGTTTTTTCGTCCCGAATCGTAGGTCGTGAACCGCGAAAAGGACGAAAACCTAATGCATCACATTCCTATTACCGAATCCCACGGCACCTTGGGCAAGACAACTTCACTTCACTTAGAGGCTGGGCCCGTAAAACAGTGGGAGTGGGGCTTCTGACCATGTATCTGTCGCTCCGGTGCCCATAACTTTTGCTCCGTAAGGAGTTACGCGCCGCAAAGCATACCGTTGGAAAGCTCTCTAAGAGCTCTATGATGGGGGAACCAACCCTGCTCGGCTGAGCCAGTTTTCGGAGCCCAAAATCGAATATTTTCATATGTTTTGGGATACTTTTCTTTTTTTGCGCTATTTTTTCATCCCGGATCGTACGTTGTGAGCGGCGAAAAAGACGACAACCTAATTCATCACATTCCTATTACCGAATCCCACGGCACCATGGGCAAGACAACTTCACTTCACGTAGAGGATGGGCTCGCAAAGAGAGGGCGTGGGGCTTGTGACCAGGTATCCGTCGCTCCGGTGCCTATAACTTTTAATCCATAAGGAGTTACGCGGCGCACAGTATATCGTTGGAAAGCTCTCCGAGAGCTCTACGATGGGGGCAGTAAGCTAGCTTAGCTGCACCTATTTTCGGATCCCAAAATTGAGCTTTTTCATAAGTTTTGGGACACTTTTCTTCTTTTGCGCTATTTTTCCATCATGTATCGTATGTCGTGACTGCGAAAAGGACGACAACCCAATCCATCACATTTATATTACTGAATCTCACGGCACCTTGGGCAAGACAACTTCACTTCACATAGAGGTTGGACCCGCAAACAGAGGGCGTGGGGCTTATGACCAGGTATCCATATCCCCGGTGCCCATAACTTTTGATTCAAAAGGAGTTACGCGGTGCACAGCATACGGTTGGAAAGCTGTCCGAGAGTTCTACGATGGGGGTAGCAATCCAGCTTGGCTGCGCCTTTTTTTGGATCCCAAAATTGAGTGTTTTCATAAGTTTTGGGACACTTTTCTTATTTTCTATTATTTTTCCGTTCCGGATCGTACGTCGTGACTGCGAAAAGGACGACAACCCAATCCATCACATTTCTATTACCGAATCTCACGGTACCTTGGGCAAGACAACTTCACTTCACGTAGAGGCTGGGCCCGCAAACAGAGGGTGTGGGGCTTATGACCAGGTATCCATCTCCTAAGTGCCCATAACTTTTGATCCATAAGAAGTTACGCGGCGCACAACATACGGTTGGAAAGCCCTCCGAGAGCTCTACGACGGGGGCAGCAAGCCTGCTCAGCTGCGCTTATTTTGGGATCCCAAAATTGAGCATTTTAATAAGTTTTGGGACACTTTTCATCATTTGCGCTATTTTTTCATCCCAGATCGTGCGTCGTGACCGCGAAAAGGACGACAACCTAATGCATCACATTCCTATAACCGAATCCCACGCCACCTTGGGCAAGACAACTTCACTTCACGTAGAGGCTGGGCCCGCAAACAGAGGGCGTGGGGCTTGTGACCAGGTATCCGTCGCTCCGGTGCCCATAACTTTTGATCGGTAAGGAGTTACACGGCGCATAGCATACGGTTGAAAAGCTCTCCGAGAGCTCTACGACGGGGGCAGCAAGCTTGCTCGGCTGCGCTTATTTCCATATCCAAAAATTGAACATTTTTTTCAGTTTTAGGACACTTTTCTTCTTTTGCGCTGTTTTTTGGTCCCGGATCGTACGTCGTGAGCCGTGAAAAGGATGACAATCAAATGCATCACAATCCTATTAATAAATCCCACAGCACCTTGGGCAAGACAACTTCACTTCACGTAGAGACTGGGCCCGCAAACAGAGGGCGTGGGGCTTGTGACCAGGTATCCGTCGCTCCGGTACCCAAAAATTTTGATCCGTAAGGAGTTACGCGGTGCACGGCATACTGTTCGAAAGCTCTCTGAGAGCTCTACGACTGGGGCCGCAAGCCTACTTGGCTGCACCTATTTCCGAAGCCCAAAATTGAAAGTTTTCATCAGCTTTGGGACACTTTTCTTCTTTTGTGCCGTTTTTGGGTCTCGGATCGTACGTCCTAAGCCACGAAATGGATGACAACCTAATGCATCACATTCCTATTACCGAATCCCATGGCACCTTGGGCAAGACAACTTCACTTCATGTAGAGGCTGGGCCCGCAAACAGAGGGCGTGGGGCTTGTGACCAGGTATCCGTCGATCCGGTGCCCATAACTTTCGCTCCGTAAGGAGTTACGCGGCGCACAGCTTACGGTTGCAAAGCTCTCCGAGAGCTCTACGACGGGGGAAGCAAGCCTGCTCGGCTGCGCTTATTTTAAGAGCCCAAAATTGAACGTTTTCATCAGTTTCGGGACACTTTTCTTCTTTTGCACTATTTTTTCGTCACGGATCGTATGTCGTGACCGCGAAAAGGACGACAACCCAATCCATCACATTTCTATTACCGAATCTCATGACACCTTGGGCAAGACAACTTCACTTCATGTAGAGGCTGGGCCCGCAAACAGAGGGCGTGGGGCTTGTGACCAGGTATCTGTCGCTCTGGTACCCAGAACTTTCGATCCGTAAGGAGTTACGCGGTGCAAAGCATACCGTTGGAAAGCTCTTTGAAAGCTCTACGACGGGGGCTACAAGCCTGCTCTGCTGCGCCTATTTCTGAAGCCAAAAATGAACGTTTTCATCAGCTTCGGGACACTTTTCTTCTTTTGTGCTATTTTTCGGTCCCGGATCGTACGTCCTAAGCCGCGAAAAGAATGATAACCTAATGCATCACATTCCTATTACCGAATCCCACAGCACCTTGGGCAAGACAACTTCACTTCATGTAGAGGTTGGGCCCACAAACAGAGGGCGTGGGGCTTGTGACCAGGTATGCCTCGATCCAGTGCCCATAACTTTCGCTCCGTAAGGAGTTACGCGGCGCACAACATACCATTGGAAAGCTCTCTGAGAGCTCTACGATGGGGATACCAAGCCTGCTCAGCTGTGCCTATTTTTGGAGTACAAAATCGAATGTTCTCATCTATTTTGGGACACTTTTCATCTTTTGCGCTATTTTTTCATCCCGGATCGTACATCATGAGCAACAAAAAGTACAACAACCTAATCCATCACATTCCTATTACTGAATCCCCCGGCACCTTGGGCAAGACAAATTCACTTCACGTAGAGGCTGGGCTCGCAAACAGAGGGCGTGGGGCTTATGACCAGGTATCCATCGTTTTGGTGCCCATACCTTTTGATTCGTAAGGATTTACGTGGCGTAAAGCATACCGTTGGAAAGCTCTCCGAGATCTCTACGATGGGGGCAGCAAGTCTGCTCCGCTATGCTTATTTCCAGATCCAAAAATTGAATGTTTTTATTAGTTTTGGGACACTTTTGTTCTTTTGCGCAGTTTTTCGGTCCCGGATCGTACGTCGTGAGCCGTGACAAGGACGACAACCTAATGCATCACATTCCTATTATTGAATCCCACAACCCCTTGGGCAAGACAACTTAACTTCACGTAGAGGCTAGGCCCACAAACAGAGGGCGTGGGGCTTGTGACCTTGTATCCGTCGCTCCGGTGCCCATAACTTTTGCTCCGTAAGGAGTTACGCGGTGCACAGCATACCGTTGGAAAGCTCTCTGAGAGCTCTACGATGGAGACACCAAGCCTGCTTTGCTGCGTCTATTTTTGGAACCCAAAATCGAATGTTTTCATCAGTTTTGGTACACTTTTCTTCTTTTACGCTATTTTTCGGTCCCGGATCGTATGTCGTGAGCCGTGACAAGGACGACAACCTAATGCATCACATTCCTATTACCAAATCCCACGTCACCTGGGGCAAGACAACTTTACTTCACGTAGAGGCTATGCCCGCAAACAAAGGGCGTGGGGCTTGTGACCATGTATCCGTCGCTCCGGTGCCCATAACTTTTGCTTCGTAAGGAGTTACGCAGCGCACAGCATACCGTTGGAAAGCTCTTTGAGAGCTCTACGATAGGGGCACCAAGCCTACTCGGCTGCGCCTGTTTTCGGAGCCCAAAATTGAATGTTTTCATTTGTTTTGGGATACTTTTCTTCTTTGGAGCTATTTTTTCATCCCGTATCATACGTCGTGAGCCGCGTAAAGGACGACAACCTAATCCATGACATTCCTATTACTGAATCCCACGGCACCTTGGCAAGACAACTTCACTTCACGTAGAGACTGGGCTCACAAACAGAGGGCGTGGGGCTTGTGACCAGGTATCCGTTGCTCCGGTGCCCATAACTTTTGATCCGTAAGGAGTTACGCGGCGCACAACATACCATTGGAAAGCTCTATGAGAGCTTTATGATGGGGGTACCAAATCTGCTTGGCTGCACCTGTTTTCGTAGTCCAAAATTGAACATTTTCACCAATTTTGGGCACTTTTATTCTTTTGCGCTGTTTTTTCGTCACGAATCATACGTCGTGAGCTGCGAAAGGGATGACAACCTATTCCATCACATTTCTATTACCGAATCCCACGGCACCTTGGGCAAGACAACTTCACTTCACGTAGAGGCTGGGCTCGCAAACAGAGGGCGTGGGGCTTGTGACTACGTATCCATCGCTACAGTGCCCATAACTTTTGATCCGTAAGGAGTTATACGGCGCACAGTATGCCTTTCAAAAGCTCTCCGAGAGCTCTACGACGAGGGTAGCAAGCCTGCTCTGTTGTGCCTTTTTTGGAGGCAAAATCGAACATTTTCATAAGTTTTGGGACACTTTTCTTTTTTTGCGCTGTTTTTTTTGTCCCGGATCGTACGTCGTGAGCCGCGAAAAGGACGACAACCTAATCCATCACATTTCTGTTACCGAATCCCACGGCACCGTGGGCAAGACAACTTCACTTCACGTAAGGGCTGGGCCCACAAACAGAGGGCGTGGGGCTTATGACCAGGTATCCGTCATTCCGATGCCCATAACTTTTGATTGGTAAGGTGTTACGCGGTGAACAACATACCATTGGAAGGCTCTCTGAGAGCTCTACGAAGGGGGCCGCAAGCATGCTCAGCTACGCCAATTTTCGTAGCCCAAAATCAAACTTTTTCATCAGTTTCTGGACACTTTTCTTATTTTGCGCTATTTTTTGGTCCCGGATCGTATGTCGTGAGACGCGAAAAGGATGACAACCTAATGTATCACATTCCTATTACCTAATCCCATGGCACGTTGGTCAAGACAACTTCACTTCACGTAGAGGCTGGGCCTGCAAACAGAGGGCTTGGGGCTTGTGACCATGTATCCGTTGTTCCGGTGCCATAACTTTTGCTCCGTAAGGAGTTACGAGGAGCACAACATACCGTTGGAAAGCTCTCCGAGAGCTCTACAATGGGGCAGCAAGCCTGCTCTGCTGCGCTTATTTTCAGAGACCAAAATCGATCGTTTTAATCAGTTTCACGATACTTTTCTTCTTTTGCACTGTTTTTTCGTCCCGGATCGTGCGTTGTGAGCCGCGAAAAGGACGACAACATAATCCATCACATTTCTATTACCGAATACCACGGGACCTTGGGCAAGACAACTTCACTTCACGTAGAGGCTGGGCCCGCAAGAAGCTTGCTCGACTGCGCTTATTTTCGGAGCCCAAAATCGAACGTTTTCATCAGTTTCGGGACACTTTTCTTCTTTTGCACTGTTTTTCGGTCCCAGATCGTACGTCGTGAGCCACGAAAAGGATGGCAACCTAATGCATCACATTCCTATTACCAAATCCAACGACACTTTAGGCAAGACAACTTCACTTCACGTAAAGGCTGGGCCCGCCAACAGAGGGCGTGGGGCTTGTAACCATGTATCCGTCGCTCCGGTTCCCATAACTTTTGCTCTGTAAGGAGTTATGCGGCGCACAGCATACTGTTGGAAAGCTCTCTGAGAGCTCTACGATTGGGGCACCAAGCCTGCTCGGCTGCGCCTATTTTCGGAGCCTAAAATCGAATGTTTTCATTTATTTTGGGACACTTTTCTTCTTTTGCGTTGTTTTTTCATCTCGGATCGTACGTCGTGAGCTGCGAAAAGGACGACAACCTAATCCATCACATTCCTAATACCGAATTCCACGGCACCTTGGGCAAGATAACTTCACTTCATGTAGAGGCTGGGCTTGCAAACAGAGGGCGTGGGGCTTGTGACCAGGTATCTGTCGCTCCGGTGCCCATAACTTTTGATCCAGAAGGAGTTACGCGGCGCACAACATACCGTTGGAAATATCTCCGAGAGCTCTACGACGGGGGTAGCAAGCCCGCTCAGCTGTGCCTGTTTTTGGATCCCAAAATAGAACGTTTTCATAAATTTTGGGACACTTTTCTTCTTTTGCGCTATTTTTTCATCCCGGATCGTACGTCGTGACCGCAAAAACGGCGACAACCCAGTCCATCACATTTCTATTACCGAATCTCACGACACCTTGGGCAAGACATGTGAGGCCTGACCTCGATTTGTGTGCTATACCTCGTTTCGTGTGCCCTAACCTAGATTTGCGTGCCTTGACCTAGGTTTAAGAGTCGTGTTTCGTTTTGTGTGCCTTGCATTGAATTACATGCATACATTTAGAGTTGCATGCATTTACTTGAAAAATGTGCACTCATCTCGTAGTGCATGCTTTACCTCGTAGTGCGTGCCCTAGACCTAAGAAAGCATGCCCGCACGCTAATCAAGAAAGCATCTTACACGAAGCACTAGATCATTAATTAATCCTACAAACTCCACTAACTAATATTAAATTGCTAATTCAACCCACTAGAAGACAAAATTGCACCAAAAGCTAGACATTCTTTATTCGTTATTCCTTATTCTTTTGCATATCCCAAACATACAATATTATATTGCTCAACCAAGACAAAAATTCAGATTCTTGCACAAGCTTGGCCGACCACTATTGCATAGTGAACTAGCTTTGCATAATTCAAAATTTATTCCTAGACATTCTATGACATGTTATGACACAAAACAAAAACAAAAAAAGGCTCAAAAACCCTACCCAATGCACCCATTCTCGACATATACAAGTGCCCATGCTAGGTGATTCAAAATTATGCTCCTTGAAGACACAAATTTCTGAAATTTCAAGGCCCTAGGCCGACACAAGCATCAAACCCATCAAGCTTTTCATTTTTCTTTCATTCTTTCCTTCTTTCTCTCATTTTCTCTCACTCTCTCATTTCTTCTCTCTCTCTCTCGGCCCTAGCTAAAATCCTACTCTCCATAGCTTAAGTTCATCACTCAATGGTTCATCAAGTCATGCAAGCTACTTAGGAGCTCGACCACGCAAAGCTAGGAGCAAAGAAACGCACATGCAAGCTCATAGCACATTCATTTCGGCTTAGGTAAGTTCGTTAGCTTCCATTTCATTTTCTTTTGTTCTAGCCACTTGCACATACTACGAACATGGTTACTAAGCTAGGAATTAGAGAAATCTCAAGTGGTCTCTCGGCTAAGCAAGGAAAAAGGTCGACATTGTGCTTCATCAGGAGTTTGTGCATCTTCTTTGTTGTCTTGCTAAGGTGAGGGCTAAAACTTCTTGAAAAGCTTTCAAAAAACCACATGCATGCCTTTAAATGTCTATTTTTACCTCTGTACTTGTGATATATGTGTGTACATGAACTTTTGTAAGCATGCATGGCAAGATATTTGACTAGAATGTGAAGATAGGTGAAATCACGTATTTGGCAGCTTTCTATTCTGTTGGAACAAAGTGATTTTGACCAGGTAAATGATGTTAAAAATGTGTGAAAATTGGTAGGTGACTAGTTTTGCCAGTTCTGAGAATTTTTAGTAGAAATAGGACAAAGCTAATTTTGAATCTAAGGTCCTCAAAATGGAAAAATATCAAAATGTGTCCAAATCTGGAAAATCTGGGAAAATGAAGCAGGTTTTGGCAGATTCACTGTCCTTGTAGAACGAACCAGTTTTGACTTAGTAAAAGATATCCAAAATCCATGAAATTTTGTGTGATACTATATTTTTCAGTTCTGGACATTTTTTTCAGAAATAGACTAAGGCTAAATCTGACCCTAAGGTCCTTAAAAACGACAAGTATTGAAATGTGTGCAAATCTGGAGAGTTTTGCGTAGTCTCACGGTTTTAGCTATAACTCTTCAACCCGAACTCCAAATGATGCGAGGTTTGTTTCTGGATTTAGTTCACTCCTTAAGATTTAATTTGACATTTTTTTCACTAGAATTTGAGTTTGTTTGCTTGTCTCAATGATTGTGAGAAAACAGACCATTGCAGTGAGATTTTCATCTAGTGATTTGCCTTGAAAATTATTGTAACTTCTCTTGTTGTATTAAATGCTTGGGATTGTGGCATTGGGATGTTGTGTAGACTGTTTTGAATGCTTGAGGGTGTTTGAATTAATCAATGCATGGCTTGAGTTTAATTGTGTGACAACTTAGGGCTTAATCGCACGGGTAAGCATGAATTGGAACCCCAATGACTAGGAAAACTCGCTAAGTGTTGATCCTATGAATATCGTGTTTAATTATGTAATTAGTAGGCTGCCCGTTGTTGCCCGTAGTTTCCCTCATAGCCCTAAACATGATTTCGATGATTACATGTTGACAAGTAGGCCTTTCTTGCACCCGATCCCACGTAGATGTCGTTGCATGTTGAATAATCTTATTATTTGATTATGTGAACTTCGAAATGAGTTATATGACTTGATTTACATGTGTTACATGGCTGCCCGTTTAATATTCATATAACTCCATGTGCTTTTCAAGTGAAATTACTTGTCATATCGTGCCTCGCGTGTTTACTTGTCAATGTGCAATCTTATGACTGCTCAGAGGCAACCTACTTTGTTGTCCTCCTAATGTGATATATTAAATGTCATAAATGTGCATTGCATATAAGGTTGCAATCTTTCATTCTGGCGTTGTAGCGTTCACGCACACTGGGCGGCATCGGGCTTGCCGGTGCAACCGTGACTACCATTGTCCAATTCCCTCTCTCGCTTGGGAGCTAGACTTCCTCGGAGAGTTGGGTCGTAGGATTTTGGGGTACATCCGGAGTACACCCATTTGGCGTGATAAGGGGATGATTCGAAGTCGGCCGCAACAACTGATACTGGAAATGAACTGAGAGCAAAAGCTCACCGTATCATTTTCACTATGTGTATAAGTACTCTCGCTTGGTTCCTAGAGGACCTCGGGGAGGAAAGACGGATAATTGTTTTCTTTTACTTTTATATTACATTATATACTTACTTGTGATATATGTTATGCTTGCAAAAAGATTTTCATAAGTTGAACCGGAAAAAGAGTTTCAAAACTAATTTCTCGTCCCTCCTCGCTGAGTTCATAAGGACTCACCATCTTTTATCATCTCAGGTGAAGAAGACCAAGAACAAGTACCCGAGGACAACGTGCCTTTTGATGATTCCTTGGAATGATTGCTTGCCTTACGTGCCTTACGTGACTATGGCCATTTTGTGAACGATATGTCGCTTGAAGACTATTTCTTATGTTGCTTGTTATTGTATTGTAAATGACCCCCGTTGTAATTTAGGGTCAAAATTTGGCTTGTACTGATCATAACTAGTTGGACACTCTTATGGTCATTTTTGCTATCGTTACTGGCTAGTATCTATCACAGGCTTATGAAGTATCAGGTAAAGGATTAAGTAAATAAATCTATCCAATCTTAAGCAGGTACTCATTGGTAGGCTAAGATCAACAGGTACTTTGTAACAAGAATTAACAAACAAACAAGACATAGTATCACGCTAGGTTATTCATCAAACAAGACTTCGAGATAACCAGTAGGCGTTCGATTGGTTATAAATAGTAATCTTGTTAGAAATGAAATTGAGATTGAAGTTTTGAGGCCTTTAGAAAATTAGGTCAAACTAAAGAGCCTAATTACAGCCGTTATGCTGCCGGTTTTTCGAAGAATTTGTGGAGTTTAGGCTAAAACGTTAAGTGTTAAACCCCTCATGAACGATTAGGTACGTGAAATGACTTGAATGTTTAGATCACACCCTAGTCTAACCTCTATAGGAGTTTCGCAGCGCACAGCATACCGTTGGAAAGCTCTCCAAGAGCTCTACGACGGGGGCAGCAGATCTGCTTGGCTGCGCCAATTTTTGGATCCCAAAATTGAACGTTTTCATAAGTTTTGGGACACTTTTCTTCTTTTGCGCTATTTTTCTGTCCCGGATCGTACGTCGTGAGCCGCGAAAGGGACGACAACCTAATCCATCACATTTCTATTACCGAATCCCACGGCACATTGGGCAAGACAACTTCACCTCACGTAGAGGCTGGGCCAGCAAATAGAGGGCGTAGGGCTTGTGACCAGGTATCCGTCGCTCCGATGCCCATAACTTTTGATTTCTAAGGAGTTACGCGGTACACAGCATATCGTTGGAAAGCTCTCCGAGAGCTCTAAGACGGGGGCAGCAAGCCTGCTTAGTTGCGCCTATTTTCGGAGCCCAAAATTGAACATTTTCATCAGTTTTGGGACATTTTTCTTCTTTTGCGCTATTTTGTGGACTCGGATTGTACATCGTGAGCCGTGAAAAGGACGACAACCTAATCTATCACATTTCTATTACCGAATACCATGGCATCTTGGACAAGGCAACTTCACTTCACGTAGAGGCTGGGCCCGCAAACAGAGGACGTGGGGCTTGTGACTAGGTATCCGTCACTCTAGTGCCCATAACATTTGCTCCATAAGGAGTTACGCAGCGCACAGCATACCGTTGGAAAGCTCTTAGAGAGCTCTACGACGGGGACACCAATCCTGCTTGGCTGCACCTATTTTCGGAGTCCAAAATCGAACATTTTCATCAGTTTTGGGACAATTTTCTTCTTTTGCGCTGTTTTTTCCTCCTGGATCGTACATCGCGAGCCTTGAAAAGGACGACAACCTAATCCATCACATTTCTATTACCGAATCTCACAGCACCTTGGGCAAGACAACTTCACTTCACGTAGAGGCTGGGCCCGCAAACAGAGGGTGTGGGGCTTGTGCTAGGTATCCATCGCTCCGATGCCCATAACTTTTGATCCATAGGGAGTTATGCGATACACATCATACGGTTGGAAAGCTCTCCGAGAGCTCTACGACGGGGGCAGCAAGCCTGCTCAGCTGCGCTTATTTTCGAAGCCCAAAATTGAACATTTTCATAAGTTTTAGGACACTTTTCTTCTTTTGCGCTGTTTTTTCGTCCCAGATCATACGTCGTGAGCCGCGAAAAGGACGACAACCTAATCCATCACATTTCTATTACCGAATCTCACGGCACCTTGGGCAAGACAACCTCACTTCACGTAGAGGCTGGGCCCACAATCAGAGGGCGTAGGGCTTGTGACCAGTTATCCGTCACTCCGGTGCCCATAACTTTTGATCTGTAAGGTGTTATGCGGTGCACAGCATACCGTTGGAAAGCTATTTGAGAGCTCTACGACGGGGGTAGTAAGCCTGCTCGATTGCGCCTATTTCCGGAGCCCAAAATCGAACGTTTCAATCAGTTTTCGGATACTTTTCTTCTTTCGCGCTATTTTTCGGTCCTGGATTGTAAGTTGTGAGCTGCGAAAAGGACAACAACCTAATGCATCACATTCCTATTTCTGAATCCCACGGCACCTTGGGCAAGACAACTTCACCTCAGGTAGTGGCTGGGCCCGCAAACAGAGGGCGTGGGGCTTGTGACCATGTTTCTGTCGCTCCGGTGCCCATAACTTTTGCTCCGTAAGGAGTTACGAGGCGCACAACATACCGTTCGAAAGCTCACTAAGAGCTCTACGATGAGGGCACCAAGCCTGCTCGGCTGCGCTTGTTTTCGGAGACCAAAATTGAATGTTTTCATCTATTTTGGGACACTTTTCTTCTTTTGCGATTTTTTTTGGTCCCGGATCGTACGTCGTGAGCAGCGAAAAGGACGATAACCTAATCTATCACATTCCTATTACCGAATCCCACGGCACCTTGGGCAAGACAACTTCACTTCATGTAGTGGCTGGGCGCGCAAATAGAGGGCGTGGGACTTGTGACTAGGCATCCGTCGCTCCGGTGCCCATAATTTTTGATCAATAAGGAGTTACGCGGCCCACAGCATACCGTTAGAAAGCTCTCTGAGAGTTCTACTATTGGGGCAACAGGCCTGCTCGATTGCGCCTGTTTTTGGATTCCAAAATCAAACATTTTCATAAGTTTTGGGACACTTTTCTTCTTTTGCGCTATTTTTTTATCCCAGATCGTACGTCGTGACCGCTAAAAGAACGACAACCTAATCCATCACATTTCTATTACCGAATCTCACAGAACCTTGGGAAAGACAATTTCACTTCACATAGAGGCTAGGCCCGCAAACAGAGGGCGTGGGGCTTGTGAATTGGTATCCGTCGCTCCGGTACCCATAACTTTCAATCCGTAAGGAGTTACGCGGAGCACAACATACAGTTCGAAAGCTCTACGATGGGGGCAGCATGCCTACTCAGCTGCGCTTATTTCCAGAGCACAAAATTGAATGTTTTCATCAGTTTTGGGACACTTTTCTTCGTTTGCGCTATTTTTCTATCCCGGATCGTACGTCGTGAGCTGCGAAAAGGACGACAACCTAATCCATCACATTTCTATTACCGAAAACCATGGCACCTTGGGCAAGGCTACTTCACTTCACGTAGAGGCTGGGCCCGCAAATAGAGGGCATAGGGCTTGTGACCAGGCATCCGTCGCTCCGGTGCCCATAACTTTTGATCCGTAAAGAGTTACACGACGCACAACTTACGGTTGGAACGCTCCCCGAGAGCTCTACGACGGGGGCAGCAAGCCTGCTCGGCTGCGTTTATATTCGGAGCCCAAAATCAAACGTTTTCATCAGTTTTGGGACACTTTTCTTCTTTTGCGCTGTTTTTGGGTCCCGGATCGTACGTCGTGAGCAGCGAAAAGGACGCCAACCGAATGCATCACATTTCTATTACCGAATCCCATGGCACCTTGGGCAAGACAACTTCACTACACGTAGAGGCTGGGCCCGCAAACAGAGGGCGTGGGGCTTATGACCATGTATCCGTCGCTCCGGTGCCCATAACTTTTGCTCCGTAAGGAGTTACGCGGCACACAGTATACCGTTGGAAAGATCTTTGAGAGGTCTACGATGGGGGCACCAAGCCTGCTCGGTTGCCCTAGTATTCGGAGCCAAAAATTGAATGTTTTCGCCTCTTTTTGGACACTTTTCTTCTTTTGCACAATATTTCGTCCCAGATCGTACGTCGTGAGCCGCGAAAAGGACGACAATCTAATACATTACATTCCTATTACCGAATACCACGGCACCTTGGGCAAGACAATTTTACTTCACATAGAGGCTGGGCTCACAAACAGAAGGCGTGGGGCTTGTGACTAGGTATCCGTCGCTCCGGTGCCCATAACTTTTGATCCATAAGGAGTTACGCGGCGCACAGCATACCGTTGGAAAGCTCTCCGAGAGCTTTACGACGGGGGTAGCAAGCCTAATCGGCTACGCCTGTTTTTGGATCCTAAAATCGAACATTTTCATAAGTTTTGGGACACTTTTCTTCTTTTGTGCTGTTTTTCCGTCCCGGATCGTACGTCGTGACTGCGAAAAGGACGACAACCCAATCCATCACATTTCTATTACCGAATCTCACGGCACCTTGGGCAAGACAATTTCACTTCATGTAGAGGTAGGGCCCGCAAACAGAGGGCGTGAGGCTTGTGACCAGGTATCCGTCGCGCCAGTGCCCATAACTTTTGATCCGTAAGGAGTTACGCGGCGTACAACATAATGTTGGAAAGCTCTCCTTGAGCTCTACGACGGGGGCAACAGGTCTGCATGGCTGTGCTTATTTTCAGAGCCCAAAATTGAATGTTTTCATTAGTTTTGGGACACTTTTCTTCTTTTGTGCTGTTTTTCCATCCCGGATCGTACGTTGTGAGCCGTGAAAAGAACGACAACCTAATCCATCACATTCCTATTACCGAATCCCATGGTACCTTGGGCAAGACAACTTCACTTCATGCAGAGGCTAGGACAGCAAACAGAGAGCGAGGGGTTTGTGACCAGGTATCCGTCGCTCCGGTGCCCTTAACTTTTGCTCCGTAAGGAGTTACGCGGCGCGCAGCATACCATTGGAAAGCTCTCTGAGTGCTCTACGACGGGGGCACCAAGCATGCTTGGCTGTGCCTGTTTTCGGAGCCCAAAATAGATAATTTTCATCAGTTTTGGGACACTTTTCTTCTTTTCTGCTGTTTTTTTATCCCGGATCGTACGTCGTGAGCCGCGACAAGGTCAACAACCTGATCCATCACATTTCTATTACCGAATCCAATGGTACCTTGGCCAAGAAAACTTCACTTCACATTCAAGCTGGGCCCGCAAGCAGAGGGCGTGGGGCTTATGACCAGGTATCTGTCGCTCCGGTGTCCATAACTTTTGATCCATAAGAGGTTACGTGGCGCACAACATACAGTTGGAAAGCTCTCCGAGAGCTCTACGACGGGGGTAGTAGCTTGCTCGGCTGCGCCTATTTTTGGAGGCCAAATCGAACGTTTTCATCAATTTTGGGACACTTTTCTTCTTTTGCGCTATTTTTCCGTCCCAGATCGTACGTCGTGAGCTGCGAAAAGGACGACAACCTATTTCATCACATTCCTATTACTGAATCCCATGGCACCTTGGGCAAAACAACTTCACTTCACGTAGAGGATGGGCACGCAAACAGAGGGCGTGGGGCATGTCACCAAATATCCGTAGCTCCGGTGCCCATAACTTTCGATACATAAGGAGTTACAAGGCGCACAGCATACCGTTGGAAAGCTCTACGAGAGCTCTACGACGGGGGTAGCAAGCCTGCTTGGCTGCGCCGATTTTCGGAGCCCAAAATTGAACGTTTTCATCAGTTTCATGACACTTTTCTTCTTTTGTGCTATTTTTCTGTCCCGGATCGTAAGTCGTGAGCCTAAAAAGGGATGACAACCTAATCCATCACATTTCTATTACCGAATCACACGTCACCTTGGGAAAGACAACTTCACTTCAGGTAGAAGCTGGGCCCGCAAACAAAGGGTGTGGAGCTTGTGACCAGGTATCCGTCGCTCCGGTGCCCATAACTTTTGATCCGTAAGGAGTTACGCGGCGAACAGCATACCGTTGGAAAGCTCTCTAAGAGCTCTACTATGGGGGCACCTAGCTTGCTCGGTTGCGCCTATTTTTGGAGCCCAAAATCAAATATTTTCATAAGTTTTAAGACACTTTTTTTCTTTTACGCAGTTTTTCTGTCCCGAATCGTACGTTATGAGCCGTGAAAAGTACGACAACCTAGTCCATCACATTTCTATTACACAATCACACGGCACCTTGGGCAAGACAATTTTACTTCACATAGAGGCTGGGCCGGCAAACCGTGGGCGTGGGGCTTGTGACCAGGTATCCGTCGCTCCGGTGCCTATAACTTTTGATCTGTTAGGAGTTACGCGGTACACAGCATACCGTTGGAAAGCTCTCCGAGAGCTCTATGACGGAGGCACCTAGCCTGCTCGGCTGTGCTTGTTTTCGGAGACCAAAAATGAATGTTTTCATCAGTTTTGGGATACTTTTCTTCTTTTACACTGTTTTTCCATCCTGGATCGTACATCGCGAGCCGCGAAAAGGATGACAACCTAATCCATCACCTTTCTATTACTGAATTCAACGGCACCATAGGCAAGATAATTTCACTACACGTAGAGGCTTGGCCAGCAAACAGAGGGCGTGGGGCTTGTGACCAGGTATCCGTCACTCCAGTGCCCATACCTTTTGATCCGTAAGGAGTTACGCGGCGCACAGCATACCGTTAGAAAGCTCTCCGAGAGCTCTACGATGGGGGTATCAAGCCTGCTCAACTACGCCTGTTTTTGAAGTCCAAAATCAAGCGTTTTCATTAGTTTTGGGACACTTTTATTCTTTTGCGCTGTTTTTCGTCCCGAATTGTACGTCGTGAGCCGTGAAAAGGACGACAACCTAATCCATCACATTTTTATTACCGAATTCCATGGCATCTTGGACAAGACAACTTCACTTCACGTAGGGGCTGGGCCCACAAACAGAGGACGTGGGGCTTGTGACCAGGTATCCGTCGCTCCGGTGCCCATAACTTTTGCTCTGTAAGGAGTTACGCGGCGCACAATATACCATTGGAAAGCTCTCTGAGAGCTCTACGACGGGGGCACCAAGGCTGCTCGGCTATGCCTTTTTTCGAAGCCCAAAATCGAACGTCTTCATCAGTTTCAGGACACTTTTCTACTTTTGCTCTGTTTTTTCGTCCTGGATCGTACGTCGTGAGCAGCGAAAAGGACGACAACCTAATCCATCATATTTCTACTACCGAATCCCATGGCACCTTGGGCAATACAACTTCACTTCGAGTAGAAGCTGGGCCCGCAAATAGAGGGCGTGGGGCTTGCGACCAGGTATCTGTCGCTCTGGTGCCCATAACTTTTGATCCGTAAGGAGTTACGCGGCGCACAACATACTGTTGGAAAGCTCTCTGAAAGCTCTACGATTGGGGCACCAAGCCTACATGGCTGTGCCTGCTTTCGGAGCCCAAAAATAAAAGTTTTTATTAGTTACGGGACATTTTTCTTCTTTTGCACTGTTTTTCCATCCCGTATCGTACGTCGTGTGCCGCGAAAAAGACGACAACCTAATCCATCACATTTCTATTACTGAATTCCATGGCACCATGGGCAAGACAATTTCACTTCACGTGGAGGCTTGGCCCGCAAACAGAGGGCGTGGGGCTTGGGACCAGGTATCCGTCGCTCCGGTGCCCATAACTTTTGATCCGTAAGGAGTTACACGGCGCACAGCATACCGTTGGAAAGCTCTCCGAGAGCTCTACGACGGGGCCACCAAGCCTGCACAGCAGCACCTATATTTGGAGCCCAAAATCGAATATATTCATCAGTTTCGGAACACTTTTCTTCTTTTGCACTGTTTTTTCGATCCCGAATCGTACGTCGTGATCCGGGAAAAGGATGACAACCTAATCCATCACATTTCTATTACCGAATCACATGGCACCTTGGGCAAGACAACTTCACTTCACGTAGAGGCTTGGACCGCAAACCGAGGGCGTGGGGCTTGTGACCAGGTATCCGTCGCTCTGGTGCACATAACTTTTGAACCGTAAGGAGTTACGCGGCGCACAACATACCGTTGGAAAGCTCTCCGAGAGCTCTACGATGGAGGTAGCAAGCCTGTTCAGCTGCGCCTGTTTTTAGAGTCCAAAATTGAATGTTTTCATTAGTTTTGGGACACTTTTCTTCTTTTACGCTGTTTTTCTGTCACTGATCGTACGTCGTGTGCCGCAAAAAGGACGACAACCTAATCTATCACATTTATATTACTGAATTCCATGGCACATTTGGCAAGAAAATATCACTTCACGTAGAGGCTGGGCACGCAAACAGAGGGCGTAAGGCTTGTGACCAGGTATCTGCCGCTCTGGTGCCCATAACTTTTGCTCCGTAAGGTGTTACGCGGCGTACAACATACCGTTGGAAAGCTCTCTGAGAGCTCTACGACGGGGGCACCAAGGCTGCTCGGCTGCACCTATTTTCGGATCCAAAATCAAATATTTTCATCAGTTTTGGGACACTTTTCTTCTTTTGCGCTATTTTTTCATCCCGGATTGTACGTCGTGAACCGCGAAATGGATGACAACCTAATCCATCACATTTATATTACCGAATCCCACGACACCTTAGGCTAGACAACTTCACTTAACGTAGAGGCTGGGCCCGCAAACAGAGGGCGTGGGGCTTGTGACCAGGTATCCGTCGCTCCGGTGCCCATAACTTTTGATCCGTAAGGAGTTACGCGGCGCAAAGCATACCGTTGGAAAGCTCTCTGAGAGCTCTACGACGGGGGCAGCACGGTTGCTCCGCTGCGCCTATTTTCAGAGCCCAAAGTTGAACATTTCATCTGTTTCGGGATACATTTCTTCTTTTGTGCTGTTTTTCCATCCCGGATCGTACGTCGTGAGCCGCAAATAGGACAACAACCGAATCCATCACATTCCTATTACCGAATCCGACAGCACCTTGGGCAAGACAACTTCACTTCATGTTGCGGATAGGCCCGCAAACATAGGGCGTGGGGCTTGTGACTAGGTATCCGTCGCTCCGGTGCCCACAACTTTTGATCCGTAAGGAGTTACGCGGCGCACACCATACCATAGGAAAGCTCTCCGAGAGCTCTACGACGGGGCCACCAAGCCAGCTGAGCTCTGCCTATTTTCGGAGATAAAAAATTGAACGTTTTCATTAATTTTGGGAAACTTTTCTTCTTTTGTACTATTTTTTCGTCCCGGATCGTACGTCGTGAGTCGCGAAATGGACGAGAACCTAATCCATCACATTTCTATTACCGAATCATATGGCACCTTGAGCAAGACAACTTCACTTCACAAAGAGGCTGGGCCCGCAAACAAAGGGCGTGGAGCTTGTGACCAAGTATCCGTCGCTCCAGTGCCCATAACTTTTGATCCGTAAGGAGTTACGCGGCGCACAGCATACCGTTGGAAACCTCTCTAAGAGCTCTATGATGGGGGCACCTAGCCTGCTCAGTTGCGCCTGTTTTCAGAGCCCAAAATCGAACATTTCCATAAGTTTTGGGACACTTTTCTTCTTTTACGCTATTTTTTCGTCCCGAATCGTACGTCGTGAGCCGCGAAAAGGACGACAACCTAATCCATTACATTTCTATTACCGAATAACATGGCACCTTGGGCAAGACAACTTCACTTCACATAGAGACTGGGCCCGCAAACTGTGGGTGTGGGGCTTGTGACCAGGTATCCGTCGCTCCGGTGCCTATTACTTTTGATCTGTAAGGAGTTACCCGGCGCACGGCATAACGTTGGAAAGCTTTACAAGGGCTCTACGACGGGGGCACCAAGCCTTCTCGGCTGTGCCTTTTTTCAGAGCCCAAAAATGAATATTTTCATCAGTTTTGGGATACTTTTCTTCTTTTGCGCTGTTATTCCATCCCGAATCGTCGTCGTAAGCCGTGAAAAGTATGACAACCTAATCCATCACATTTCTATTACTGAATTCCACGGCACCACGAGCAAGACAATGTCCCTTCACCTAGAGGCTTGGCCCGCAAACAAAGGGCAAGGGGCTTATGACCAGGTATCCGTCGCTCCGGTACCCATAACTTTTGACCCGTAAAGAGTTACGCGGCACACAACATACCGTTGGAAAGATCTCCGAGAGCTCTATGATGGGGGTAACAAGCCTGCTCAACCGCGCCTGTTTTCCGAGCCCAAAATTGAATGTTTTCATTAGTTTCGGGACACTTTTCTTCTTTTGCGCTATTTTTTATCCCGGATAGTACGTCGTGTGCCGCAAAAAGGACGACAACCTAATCTATCACATTTCTTTTACCAAATTCCATGGCACCTTGGGCAAGAAAACTTCACTTCACGTAGAGGCTGGGCCCGCAAACAGAGGGCGTTGGACTTGTCACCATGTATCCGTCGCTCCGGTGCCCATAACTTTTGCTCCGTAAGGTGTTACGCGGCGCACAGCATACCGTTGGAAAGCTCTCTTAGAGCTCTACGATGGGGGCACCAAGGCTGCTCGGCTGCACCTATTTTCAGAGCCCAAAATCAAACATTTTCATCTGTTTTGGAACACTTTTCTTCTTTTGCGCTATTTTTTCGTCCCGGATCGTACGTCGTGAGCCGCGAAAAGGACGACAACCTAATCCATCACATTTCTATTACCGAATCCCACGACACCTTGGGCTAGACAACTTCACTTCACGTAGAGGCTGGGCCCGCAAACAGAGGGCGTGGAGCTTGTGACCAAGTATCCGTCGCTCCTGTGCCGATAACTTTTGATCCGTAAGGAGTTACGTGGCGCACAGCATGCCGTTGGAAAGCTCTCTGAGAGCTCTACGACGAGGGTAGCAAGGCTGTTCAGCTGCGCCTATTTTTATAGCCCAAAATTGAAGGTTTCATCATCTCCGGGACACTTTTCTTCTTTTGCGCTGTTTTTCCATCTCAGATCGTACGTCGTCAGCCGCGAATAGGTCGACAATCTAATCCATCACACTCCTATTACTGAATCTGATGGCACCTTGGGCAAGACAACTTCACTTCATGTTGAGGCTGGGCCAGCAAATAGAGGGCGTGGGGCTTATGACTAGGTATCCGTCGCTACGGTGCCCATAACTTTTGATCCGTAAGGAGTTACGCGGTGCACAACATACAGTAGGAAAGCTCTCCGAGAGCTTTACGATGGGGCCACCAAACATGCTGAGCTGTGCCGATTTTTTGAGATAAAAAATCGAACGTTTTCATCAGTTTCGAGACACTTTTCTTCTTTTGCATTGTTTTTTCGTCCCTGATCGTACGTCGTGAGCCGCGAAATGGACGACAGCCTAATCCATCACATTTCTATTACTGAATCACATGGCACCTTGAGCAAGACAACTTCACCTCACGTAGAGGCTGGGCCCGCAAACAGAGGGCGTGGGGCTTGTGACCAAGTATCCATCGCTCCGATGCCTATACCTTTTGATTTGTAAGGAGTTACGCGGCGCACACCATACCGTTGGAAAGCTCTCCGAGAGCTCTACGATGGGGGCAACAAGCCTGCTCGGTTGCGCCTATTTTTCGAGCCCAAAATTGAACATTTTCATAAGTTTTAGGATACTTTTCTTCTTTTATGCTGTTTTTTCGTTCCGGATCATACGTCGTGAGCCGCGAAAAGGATAACAACCTAATCCATCACATTTTTATTACCGAATCACAATGCACCTTGGGCAAGACAACTTCACTTCACGTAGTGGCTGGGCCCGCAAACCGTGGGCGAGGGGCTTGTGACCAGGTATCCGTCGCTCTGGTGCCTATAATTTTTTATCCGTAAGGAATTACGCGGCGCACAGCATACCGTTGGAAAGCTCTTCGAGAGCTCTACGTCGGGGGTAGCAAGCCTGCTCAATTGCGCGTATTTTCGTAGCCCAAAATCGAATGTTTTCATTAGTTTTCGGACACTTTTCTTCTTTTGCGCTGTTTTTTAATCCCGGATCGTACGTCGTGAGCCTCGAAAAGGACGACAACCTAATCCATCACATTTCTATTACCGAATCCTACGGCACCTTGGGCTAGACAACTTCACTTCACGTAGAGGCTGGGCCCGCAAAAAGAGGGCGTGGGTCTTGTGACCAAGTATCCGTTGCTCCGGTGCCCATAACTTTTGAACCGTAAGGGGTTACATGGCACACAACATACCGTTGGAAGGCTATCCGAGAGCTCTACCACGGGGGCAGCAAGCCATCTATGCTGCGCCTATTTTCGGAGCCCAAAATCGAATGTTTTCATCAATTTTGGGACACTTTTCTTCTTTTGCACTATTTTTTCGTCCTGGATTGTAAGTCGTGAGCTGCGAAAAGGACGACAACCTAATCCATCACATTCCTATTACCGAATCCCATGACACCTTGGGCAAGACAACTTCAATTCACGTAGAGGCTAGACCCGCATACAGAGGGCGTGGGGCATGTGACCAGGTATCCTTGCTCCGGTGCCCATAACTTTTGAACTGTAAGGGGTTACACGGGACACAACATACCGTTGGAAAGCTCTCCGAGAGCTCTACGATGTGGCCAGCAAGCTAGCTTGGCTGCCCCTATTTTCGGAGCCCAAAATCGAATATTTTCATCAATTTTGGGACACTTTTCTTCTTTTGCACTATTTTTTCGTCCCGGATTGTACGTCGTGAGCCACGAAAAGGATGACAACCTAATCCATCACATTCCTATTACCGAATCCCACGACACCTTAGGCAAGACAACTTCATTTCACATAGAGTCTGGGGCCGCAAACAGAGGGCGTGGGGCTCGTGACCAGGTATTCGTCGCTCCAGTGCCCATAACTTTTGATTCGTAAGGAGTTACGCGGCGCACAGCATACCGTTGGAAAGCTCTCCGAGAGCTCTGCGACGCGGGCGGCAAGCTTGCTCAGCTGCGTCTATTTTTGGAGCCCAAAATCGATCATTTTCATCAATTTTGGGACAATTTTCTTCTTTTGTGCTATTTTTCCTTCCCGGATCGTACCTCGTGAGCCGCGAAAAGGACGACAACCTAATCAATCACATTCCTATTAACGAATCCCACTGCACTATGGGCAAGACAACTTCACTTCACGTAGAGGTTGGGCCCGCAAACAGAGGGCATGGGGGTTGTGACCAGGTATCCGTCGTTCCCGTGCCCATAACTTTTGCTCCGTAAGGAGTTACGCGGTGCACAGCATACCGTTAGAAAGCTCTATCAGAGCTCTACAACGGAGGCATCAAGCCTGCATACCTGCATCTTTTTTTGGATCCCAAAATCCAACGTTTTCATTAGTTTTGGGATACTTTTCTTCTTTTGCACTATTTTTTCATCCCGGATCGTACGTCGTGAACCGTGAAAAAGATGACAACCTAATCCATCAATTTCTACGATGGGGGCACCAAGCCTGCCCGACTGCGCCCATTTTTGAAGCCCTAAATCGAACGTTTGCCAACGATTTTGGGACACTTTTCTTCTTTGCATTGTTTTTTCATCCCGGATCGTACGACGTGAGCCGCTAAAAGGACGACAACCTAATCCATCACATTGCTATTACCGAATCCCATGGCACCTTGGGCAAGACAACTTCTTTTCACGTAGAGTCTGGGCCAGCATACAGAGGGCGTGGGGCTTGTGACCAGGTATCCGTCGCTCTGGTGCCCATAACTTTTGATCCGTAAGGAGTTACGCGGCGCACAACATACTGTTGGAAACCTCTCCGAGAGCTCTACGACGAAGGCAACAAGCCTGCTTAGCTGCGCCTATTTTTGGAGCCCAAAATCGAATGTTTTCATCAATTTCGGGACACTTTTTTTTTTGTATTATTTTTCCGTCCCGGATCGTACGTCTTGAACCGCGAAAAGGACGACAACCTAATCCATCACATTCCTATTACTTAATCCCACTGCACCTTGGGCAAGACAACTTCATTTCACGTAGAGGCTGGGCCCGCAAACAGAGGGCGTGGGGGTTGTGGCCAGGTATCCGTCGCTCCGGTGCCAATAACTTTTGCTCCGTAAGGAGTTTCGCGGCACACAGCAGACCGTTGGAAAGCTCTATGAGAGTTCTACGATGGGGGCACAAAGTCTGCACGGCTGCGTCTATTTTTGGAGCCCAAAATCCAACGTTTCCATCAGTTTTGGGACACTTTTCTTCATTTGCTCTGTTATTTCGTCACGAATTGTACATCGTGAGCCGCGAAAAGGACGACAACCTAATTCATCACATTTCTACTACCAAATCCCATGGTACCTTGGGCAAGACAACTTCACTTCACATAGAGGCTGGGCCCGCAAACAGAGGGCATGGGGCTTGTGACCAGGTATCCGTCGCTCCGATACCCATAACTTTTGCTCTGTAAGGAGTTACGCGGCGCACAGCATACCGTTGGAAAGCTCTATGAGAGTTCTACGATGGGGGCGCAAAGCCTGCTCGGCTGCATCTATTTTCAGAGCCCAAAATCCAAAAGTTTTCATCAGTTTTGGGACACTTTTCTTCTTTTGTGTTGTTTTTTCATCCCGGATCTTACGTCGTGAGCCGCAAAAAGGACGACAAGTTAATCCATCACATTCCTATTACCGAATCCCATTGCACCTTGGGCAAGACAACTTTACTTCACGTAGAGGCTTGGCCCGCAAACAAAGGGTGTGGGGCTTGTGACAAGGTATTCGTCGTTCCGGTGCCCATAACTTTTGATCCGTAAGGAGTTACACGGCGCACAGCATACCGTTGGAAAGCTCTCTGAGAGCTCTACGTTAGGGGTAGCATGCCTACACAACTGCACCTATTTTTGGAGCCCAAAATAAAACGTTTTCATTATTTTTGGGACACTTTTCTTCTTTTGTGCTGTTTTTCTGTCCCGGATCATACGTCGTGAGCCTCGAAAAGGACGACAACCTAATACATCACATTTCTATTACTGAATCCCATAGTACCTTGGGCAAGACAACTTCACTTCACGTAGAGGCTGGGCCTGCAAAAAGAGGGTGTGGGTCTTGTGACCAGGTATCGGTTCCTCCGGTGCCCATAACTTTTGAATCGTAAGGGGTTACACGGCACACAGCATACCGTTGGAAAGCTCTTCGAAAGCTCTAGGACGGGGGTAGCAAGCCAGCATCGCTCTGCCTATTTTCGGAGCCCAAAATCGAATGTTTTCATCAATTTTGGGACACTTTTCTTCTTTTGCACTAATTTTCCATCCCGGATTGTACGTCGTGAGCCGCGAAAAGGACGACATCCTAATCAATCACATTCCTATTATTGAATCCCACGACACCTTGGGCAAGACAACTTCAATTCACGTAGAGGTTGGGCCCGCAAACAGAGGGCGTGGGGTTTGTGACTTGGTATCCGTCGCTCTGGTGCCCATAACTTTTGCTCCGTAAGGAGTTATGCAGCGCACAACAGACCGTTGGAAAGCTCTCTAAGAGCTCTACGACGGGGGCACCAAGCCTTCTCTACTGCGCCTATTTTTGAAGCCCAAAATCGAACATTTGTCATCAATTTTGGGACACTTTTCTTCTTTTGCATTGTTTTTTCGTCCCGAATCGTACGTCGTGAGCCGCTAAAAGGACGACAACCTAATCCATCACATTTCCATTACCGAATCCCACGGCACCTTGGGCAAGACAACTTCTTTTCACGTAGAGTCTGGGCCCGCAAACAGAGGGCGTAGGGCTAGTAACCAGGTATTCGTCGCTCCGGTGCCCATAACTTTTGATCCGTAAAGAGTTACACGGCGCACAACATACTGTTGGAAACCTCTCCGAGAGCTCTACGACGGAGGCAGCAAGCCTGCTAGGCTACGCCTATTTTTGGAACCCAAAATTGAATGTTTTTATTAGTTTCGGGACACTTTTCTTCTTTTGTGCTATTTTTCCGTCCCGGATCGTATGTCGTGAGCCACGGAAAGGACGACAACCTAATCCATCACATTCTTATTAGCGTATCCCACTGCACCTTGGGCAAGACAACTTCACTTCACGTATAGGCTGGGCCCGCAAACAGAGGGCGTGGGGGTTGTGGCCAGGTATCCGTCGCTCCGGTGCCCATAACTTTTGCTCCGTAAGGAGTTTCGCGGCGCACAGCATACCATTGGAAAGCTCTATGAGAGCTCTACGACGGGGGTACAAAGCCTGCATGGCCTCATCTATTTTCGGAGCCCAAAATCCAACGTTTTCATCAGTTTTGGGACACTTTTATTGTTTTGCACTATTTTTTCGTGCCGGATCGTACGTCGTGAGCTGCGAAAAGGACGACAACCTAATCAATCAATTTCTATTACCGAATCCCATGGCACCTTGGGCAAGACAACTTCACTTCACGTAGTGGCTGGGCCCGCAAACAAAGGGCATGGGGCTTGTGACCAGGTATCCGTCGCTCCGGTGCCCATAACTTTTGCTCTGTAAGGAGTTACGCGGTGCACAGCATATCGTTGGAAAGCTCTATGAGAGCTCTACGACGGGGGCACAAAGCCTACTCGGCTGCGTTTGTTTTCAGAGCCCAAAATCCAACGTTTTCATCAGTTTTGGGACACTTTTCTTTTTTTACGCTTTCTTTTTTGTCCCGGATCGTACGTCGTGAGCCGCGAAAAGGACGACAACCTAATCCATAACATTCCTATTACCGAATCCCACTACACCTTGGGCAAGACAACTTCTCTTCACGTAGAGGCTGGGCCCACAAACAGAGGGCGTGGGGGTTGTGACCAGGTATCCGTCGCTGTGGTACCAATAACTTTTGCTCTGTAAGGAGTTACGCGGCGCACATCATACTGTTGGAAACCTCTATGAGAGCTCTATGACGGGGGCACCAAGCATGCACGGCTGCATCTGTTTTTGGAGCCCAAAATCCAATGTTTTCATCAGTTTTTGGACACTTTTATTCTTTTACGCAGTTTTTTCGTCCCGGATCGTACGTCATGAGCCGCGAAAAGGACGACAACCTAGTCCATCACATTTCTATTAACAAATCCCAATGGACCATAGGCAAGACAACTTCACTTCACATAGAGGATGGGCCCGCAAACAGAGGGCATGGGGCATGTGACTAGGTATCTGTCGCTCCGATGCCCATAACTTTTGATCCGTATGGAGTTACGCGGAGCACACCATACCGTTGGAAAGCACACTGAGAGCTCTATGATGGAGGCAATAGGCCTGCTCAGCTGCTCCGATTTTCGGTGCCCAGAATCGAACGTTTTCATAAGTTTCGGGATACTTTTCTTCTTTTGTGCTGTTTTTCAGTCCTGGATCGTACGACGCTAGCCGCGAAAAAGACGACAACCTAATCCATCACATTCCTATTACCGAATCCCACTACACCTTGGGCAAGACAACTTCACTTCACGTAGAGGCTAGGCCCATAAACAGAGGGCGAGGGGCATGTGACCAGGAATCCGTCGCTACGGTGACCATAACTTTTGATCCGTAAGGAGTTACGCGGTGTACAACATACCGTTGGAAAGCTTTCCAAGAGCTCTACGACAAGTGCAACAAGCCTGCTCATCTACGCCAGTTTTCAGAGCCCAAAAATGAATATTTTCATCAGTTTCGGGACATTTTTCTTCTTTTGTGCTATTTTTCCATCTTGGATCTTACGTCGCGAGTCACGAAAAGGACGGCAACCTAATCCATAATATTTTCATTACTGAATTCTACGGCACCATGGTCAAGACAATTTAACTTCACGTAGAGGCTTGGCCCGCAAACAGAGGGTGTGGGGCTTGTGACCAGGTATCCGTCACTCTGGTGCCCATAACTTTTAATCCGTAAGGAGTTACACGGCGCATAGCATACCGTTGGAAAGCTCTCCAAGAGGTCTACGACGGGGGTAGCAAGCCTGCTCAACTGTGCCTATTTTCAGAGCCCAAAATCGAACGTTTTAATTAGTTTTGGGACACTTTTATTCTTTTGCGTTGTTTTTCCGTCCTGGATCGTACGTCGTGAGCCTCAAAAAGGACCACAACCTAATCCATCACATTTCTATTACTGAATCCCACGGTACCTTGGGGAAGACAACTTCACTTCACATAGAGGCTGGGCCTACAAAAAGAGGGCGTGGGTCTTGTGACCAAGTATCGGTTCCTCCGGTGCCCATAACTTTTGAACCGTAAGGGGTTACACGGCACACAGCATACCGTTGGAAAGCTCTCCGAAAGCTCTACGACGGGGGCAGAAAGCCAGCACCGTTGCGCCTATTTTCAAAGACCAAAATCGAATGTTTCAATAATTTCGGGACACTTTTCTTCTTTTGCACTGTTTTTCAATCCTGCATTGTACGTCGTGAGCCGCGAAAAGGATGACAGCCTAATCCATCACATTCCTATTACCGAATCCCATGACACCTTGGGCAAGACAACTTCAATTCACGTAGAGGCTGGGCCCGTAAACAGAGGACGTGGGGCTTGTAACCAAGTATCCGTCGCTCCGGTGCCTATAACTTTTGATCTGTATAGAATTATGTGGAGCACAGCATACCGTTGGAAAGCACTATGAGAGCTCTATGATGGGGGCAATAGGCATGCTCGGCTGCTCCGATTTTCGATGCCCAGAATCGAACGTTTACATAAGTTTCGGGACACTTTTCTTCTTTTGCGCTATTTTTCAGTCCTGAATCGTACGTCGCGAGCCGCGAAAGGAATGACAACCTAATCCATCACATTCCTATTACCGAATCCCACTGCACCTTGGGCAAGACAACTTCACTTCACGTAGAGGCTGGGCCCATAAACAGAGGGCGAGGGGCATGTGACCAAGTATCCGTCGCTACGGTGCCCAGAACTTTTGATCCGTAAGGAGTTACGCGGCGCACAACATACCGTTGGAAAGCTCTCCAAGAGCTCTACGACAGAGGCACCAAGCCTGCTCATCTGCGCCAGTTTTCGGAGCCCAAAAATGAATATTTTCATCAATTTCGGGACACTTTCTTCTTTTGCGCTATTTTTTCATCCAGGATCTTACGTCGCGAGTCGCTAAAAGGACGACAACCTAATCCATCACATTTCTATTACTGAATTCTACGGCACCATGGTCAAGACAATTTCACTTCACGTAGAGGCTTGGCCCGCAAACAGAGGGTGTGGGGCATGTGACCAGGTATCCGTCGCTCCGGTACCCATAACTTTTGATCCGTAAGGAGTTACACGGCGCACAGCATACCGTTGGAAAGCTCTGCGATAGCTCTACGACGGTGGTAGCAAGCCTGCTCAACTGCGCCTGTTTTCGGAGCCCAAAATCGTACGTTTTCATTAGTTTCGGGACACTTTTCTTTTTTTGCGCTGTTTTTTCGTCCCGGATCGTACGTCGTGAGTCTCGAAAAGGACGACAACCTAATCCATCACATTTCTATTAACGAATCCCACGGTACATTGGGCAAGACAACTTCACTTCACGTAGAGGCTAGGCCCATAAACAGAGGGCGAGGGGCATGTGACCAAGTATCCGTCGCTACGGTGCCCATAACTTTTGATCCGTAAGGAGTTACGCGGCGCACAACATACCGTTGGAAAGCTCTCCAAGAGCTCAACGACAGGGGCACCAAGCCTGCTCATCTGCGCCAATTTTCAGAGCCCAAAAATGAATATTTTAATCAGTTTCGGGACACTTTTCTTCTTTTGCGCTATTTTTTCATCCAGGATCTTACGTCGCGAGTCGCGAAAAGGATGACAACCTAATCCATCACATTTCCATTACTGAATTCTACGGCACCATGGTCAAGACAATTTCACTTCACGTAGAGGCTTGGCCCGCAAACAGAGGGTGTGGGGCATATGACCAAGTATCCGTCGCTCCGGTGCCCATAACTTTTGATCCGTAAGGAGTTACACGGCGCACAGCATACCGTTGGAAAGCTCTGTGAGAGCTCTACGATGGGGGTAGCAAGCCTGCTCAACTGTGCCTATTTTCGGAGCCCAAAATTGTACGTTTTCATTAGTTTCGGGATACTTTTCTTCTTTTCCGCTATTTTTCCGTCCCGGATCGTACGTCGTGAGTCTCGAAAAGGACGACAACCTAATCCATCACATTTCTATTACTAAATCCCACGGTACCTTGGGCAAGACAACTTCACTTCACGTAGAGGCTGGGCCTACAAAAAGAGGGCGTGGGTCTTGTGACCAGGTATCGGTTCCTCCGGTGCCCATAACTTTTGAACCGTAAGGGGTTATACGGCACACAGCATACCGTTGGAAAGCTCTCCGAAAGCTCTACGACGGGGGCAGAAAGCCAGCACTGTTGCGCCTATTTTCAAAGCCCAAAATCGAATGTTTTCAACAATTTCGGGACACTTTTCTTCTTTTGCACTATTTTTCCATCCTGCATTGTACGTCGTGAGCCGCGAAAAAGGATGACAGCCTAATCCATCACATTCCTATTACCGAATCCCATGACACCTTGGGCAAGACAACTTCAATTCACGTAGAGGCTGGGCCCGTAAACAGAGGACGTGGGGCTTGTAACCAAGTATCCGTCGCTCCGGTGCCTATAACTTTTGATCCGTATAGAGTTATGTGGAGCACAGCATACCGTTGGAAAGCACTATGAGAGCTCTATGATGGGGGCAATAGGCATGCTCGGCTGCTCCGATTTTCGATGCCCAGAATCGAACGTTTTCATAAGTTTCGGGACACTTTTCTTCTTTTGCGCTATTTTTCAGTCCTGAATCGTACGTCGCGAGCCGCGAAAAGAATGACAACCTAATCCATCACATTCCTATTACCGAATCCCACTGCACCTTGGGCAAGACAACTTCACTTCACGTAGAGGCTGGGCCCATAAACAGAGGGCGAGGGGCATGTGACCAAGTATCCGTCGCTACGGTGCCCAGAACTTTTGATCCGTAAGGAGTTACGCGGCGCACAACATACCGTTGGAAAGCTCTCCAAGAGCTCTACGACAGGGGCACCAAGCCTGCTCATCTGCGCCAGTTTTCGGAGCCCAAAAATGAATATTTTCATCAGTTTCCTGACACTTTCTTCTTTTGCGCTATTTTTTCATCCAGGATCTTACGTCGCGAGTCGCGAAAAGGACGACAACCTAATCCATCACATTTCTATTACTGAATTCTACGGCACCATGGTCAAGACAATTTCACTTCACGTAGAGGCTTGGCCCGCAAACAGAGGGTGTGGGGCATGTGACCAGGTATCCGTCGCTCCGGTGCCCATAACTTTTGATCCGTAAGGAGTTACATGGCGCACAGCATACCGTTGGAAAGCTCTGCGAGAGCTTTACGACGGGGGTAGCAAGCCTGCTCAACTGCGCCTATTTTCGGAGCCCAAAATCGTACGTTTTCATTAGTTTCGGGATACTTTTCTTCTTTTGCGCTATTTTTTCGTCCCGGATCGTACATCGTGAGTCTCGAAAAGGACGACAACCTAATCCATCACATTTCTATTACCGAATCCCACGGTACATTGGGCAAGACAACTTCACTTCACGTAGAGGCTGGGCCCATAAACAGAGGGCGAGGGGCATGTGACCAAGTATCCGTCGCTACGGTGCCCATAACTTTTGATCCGTAAGGAGTTACGCGGCGCACAACATACCGTTGGAAAGCTCTCCAAGAGCTCTACGACGGGGGCACCAAGCCTGCTCATCTGCGCCAGTTTTCGGAGCCCAAATATGAATATTTTCATCAGTTTCGGGACACTTTTCTTCTTTTGCGCTATTTTTTCATCCAGGATCTTACGTCGCGAGTCGCAAAAAGGACGACAACCTAATCCATCACATTTCCATTACTGAATTCTACGGCACCATGGTCAAGACAATTTCACTTCACGTAGAGGCTTGGCCCGCAAACAGAGGGTGTGGGGCATATGACCAGGTATCCGTTGCTCCGGTGCCCATAATTTTTGATCCGTAAGGAGTTACACGGCGCACAGCATACCGTTGGAAAGCTCTGTGAGAGCTCTACAACGGGGGTATCATGCCTGCTCAACTGCGCCTATTTTCGGAGCCCAAAATCGTACGTTTTCATTAGTTTCGGGATACTTTTCTTCTTTTCCGCTATTTTTCCGTCCCGGATCGTACGTCGTGAGTCTCGAAAAGGACGACAACCTAATCCATCACATTTCTATTACCGAATCCCACGGTACATTGGGCAAGACAACTTCACTTCACGTAGAGGTTGGGCCTGCAAAAAGAGGGCGTGGGTCTTGTGACCAGGTATCGGTTCCTCTGGTGCCCATAACTTTTGAACCGTAAGGGGTTACACGGCACACAGCATACCGTTGGAAAGCTCTCCGAGAGCTCTACGACGGGGGTAGCAAGCCAGCACCACTGTGTCTATTTTCAGAGCCCAAAATCGAATGTTTTCATCAATTTTGGGACACTTTTTTTCTTTTGCACTGTTTTTCCATCCCAGATTGTACGTCGTGAGCCGCGAAAAGGACGACAACCAAATCCATCACATTCCTATTACCGAATTCCACGACACCTTGGGCAAGACAACTTCAATTCACGTAGAGGCTGGGCCCGCAAACAGAGGGCATGGGGCTTGTGACCAGGTATCCCTCGCTCCGGTGCCCATAACGTTTTCTTCGTAAGGAGTTACGCGGCGCATAGCGGACCGTTGGAAAGCTCTCTGAGAGCTCTACGACGAGTGCACCAAGCATGCTCGGCTGCGCTTGTTATTGAAGCCCAAAATTGAATGTTTGTCATTAATTTTGGGACACTTTTCTTCTTTTGCATTGTTTTTTCATCCCGGATCGTACGTCGTGAGCCGCTAAAAAAACGACAACCTAATCCATCACATTTCTATTACTGATCCCATGGCACCTTGGGCAAGACAACTTCTTTTCATGTAGAGTCTGGGCCCGCAAACAGAGGGCGTGGGGCTTGTGACCAGGTATCCGTCGCTCCGGTGCCCATAACTTTTGATCCGTAAGGAGTTACGCGGTGCACAACATACTGTTGGAAACCTCTTCGAGAGCTCTTCGACGGAGGCAACAAGCCTGCTCGGCTGTGCCTATTTTCGGAGCCCAAAATCCAACGTTTTCATCAGTTTCAAGACACTTTTCTACTTTTGTGCTGTTTTTTCGTCCCGAATCGTACGTCGTGAGACGCGAAAAGGACGACAATCTAATCCATCGCATTCCTATTACCAAATCCCACTGCACCTTGGGCAAGACAACTTCACTTCACGTAGAGGCTGGGTCTGCAAACAGAGGGCGTGGGGGTTGTGACTAGGTATCCGTTGCCCCGGTGCCCATAACTTTTGCTCCGTAAGGAGTTTCGCGGCGTACAGCATACCGTTAGAAATCTCTATGGGAGCTCTACGACGGGGGCACAAAGCCTGCACAGCCGCGTCTATTTTCGAAGCCCAAAATCCAACGTTTTCATCAGTTTTGGGAATCCTTTCTTCTTTTGCGCTGTTTTTTTGTCCCGGATCGTACGTCGTGAGCCGCGAAAAGGACGACAACCTAATCCATAACATTTCTATTACCGAATCCCACGGCACCTTGGGCAAGACAACTTCTTTTCACGTAGAGTTTGGGCCCGCAAACAAAGGGCGTGGGCCTTGTGACCAGGTATCCCTCGCTCCGATGCCCATAACTTTTGATCCGTATGGAGTTACGCGGAGCTCAGCATACCTTTGAAAAGCACTCTGAGAGCTCTACGACGGGGCAATGGGCCAGGTCGACTGTGTCTATTTTTGGTGCCCAGAATCGAACGTTTTCATAAGTTTCAGGACACTTTTCTTCTTTTGCGCTATTTTTCAGTCCTGGATCGTACGTCGCGAGCCGCGAAAAGGACGACAACCTAATCCATCACATTCCTATTACCGAATCCCACTGCACCTTAGGCAAGACATCTTCACTTCACGTAGAGGCTGAGCCCGCAAACAGAGGGCGAGGGGCATGTGACCAGGTATCCATCGCTACGGTGCCCATAACTTTTGATCCGTAAGGAGTTTCGCGGCGTACAGCATACCGTAGGAAAGCTCTCCAAGAGCTCTACGATGGGGGCACCAAGCTTGTTCATCTGCACTAGTTTTCGGAGCCCAAAAATGAATATTTTAATTAGTTTCGGGACACTTTTCTTCTTTTGCGTTGTTTTTCCGTTCCAGATCGTACGTCGTGAGCCTTGAAAAGGACGACAACCTAATCCATCACATTTTTTTTACCGAATCCCACGGTACCTTGGGCAAGAAAACTTCACTTCACGTAGAGGCTGGGCCCGCAAAAAGAAGGCGTGGGTCTTGTGACCAGGTATCCGTTGCTCTAGTGCCCATAACTTTTGAACCGTAAGGGGTTACACGGCACGCAGCATACCGTTGGAAATCTCTTCGAGAGCTCTACGATGGGGCCAGCAAGCCAGCATCCCTGCGCCTATTTTCGGAGCCCAAAATCAAATGTTTTCATCAATTTCGGGACACTTTTCTTCTTTTGTACTATTTTTCCGTCCCGAATTGTACGTCGTGAGCCGCGAAAAGGACGACAACCTAATCCATCACATTCCTATTACCGAATCCCACGACACCTTAGGCAAGACAACTTCAATTCACGTAGAGGCTGGGCCCGCAAACAAAGGGCGTAGGGTTTGTGACCAGGTATTCGTCGCTCCGGTGCCCATAACTTTTGCTCTGTAAGGAGTTACGCGGCGCACAGCAAACCGTTGGAAAGCTCTCTGAGAGCTCTACGACGGGGGCACCAAGCCTGCTCGGCTGCGCCTATTTTTGAAGCCCAAAATCGAACGTTTATCATCAATTTTGAGACATTTTTCTTCTTTGGCATTATTTTTTCATCTCGGATCGTACGTCGTGAGCCGCGAAAATGACGACAATCTAATCCATCACTATTCTATTACCGAATCCCACGGCACCTTGTGTGTGAGGCCCGGCCCCGAATAGCATGTGTTACCTTGATTTACGTGCCATAGACCAAGAATGATATGACTGACCTTGGATTATGTGCCCTATCTTGATTTTCGTGCATGCCTCGTCATTCGTGCCTTGACCTAGATTTATGTGCCCTAATCCTCGACTTATTTGCCCCGACTTCGAATTGCATGCCTTATCTCGTTTTGTGTGCCCTGACCTTGAATTGCGTGTCCTAACCTTGGTTTAAGAGTCGTACCTCGAATTACGTGCCTTGTATTGGTTTATGTACATTTACCTAGGGTTATGTGCATTTGCATTAGAATCCGTGCATTTATCTTGAAGTACGTGCATTAGTCTTGAAGTTCGTGTCTTACCTCGTTGTTCGTGTCTACCTCGTAATTCGTGCCCTAGACCTAGGAATCCGTGCCACCACGTTAATCAAGAAAGAATCCTACACAAAGCACTAGACACTAAAATAATCCTACACAATCCACTAACCAATATTATATTCCTAATTCAAATTCTCTACAAACTCCACTAACAATAAAATAATACTAAACTATTCCTACATTTTTCACTATCTATTATTCTATTCATAATTCAACTCATCAACAAACATTCCTATATTTTATTCTACCTAGATTCCTTAAATTCCCAACATTCCTATGACAATTCTATGACACAAAATGCATAAAAATTAACCCAAAACCCTACCCAATGCACCCAAAATCTTGACACATGCATATGCCCATGCTAGGATGATTCAAATTGTGCTTCTTGGAGACACAAATCTGATTTTTGCGTGCCCAAGGCCAACATTTGCATCAACAATTGCAAAAGCTTCTATTTTCTCTCATTTCTCTCACTCTCCTCACATTTCTCTCTCTCCCTCTCATTCTTCTCTCTCAATCTCGGTTTTGGCTGAGTTCTTTCACTTCATAGCTCATCTTCATCACACCATAGTTAATCAAGACAAGCAACAAGCAATGAAACTCGCCCAAGCTAGCTAGGATGCAAGAATCACACATGCAAGCTTTTTGAACAACCATTTCGGCCTTGGTGAGTTTGCTAGCTTCCATTTCTTTTCTTCTTGTTCTAACCGCATGCATCTACTAAGAACTTGGTCACTAAGCTAGGAAAAATATAGAGAAATCGGGTGGTGTCTTGGCTAAGCAAGGAAGAAGAAGAAATTTGTGCTTCATCAAGTTTTGTGCATCTTCTTGTTGATTTTCTAAGGTGAGGGCTAAAACCTTTTGAAAATCCTTTAAAAATCCACATGCATGCTCTTAAATGTATGTCTTTGCTTCTGTACTTGAGTTATATGTGTGTTCATAAGCTTTTACAACCATGCATGGCAAGATTTTGGCTTGAAGTTGATGATAGATGAAATCGGGTTTGTTGACAGCTCTCTGACTCGTTGTTGCGAGGTGAGTTTGGCTAGGCAAATGATGTTGAAAATGCATAAAAATTGGTAGGTGACTAATTTTTCCAGTTTTGAACATTTTTTGCAGAAATAGGCCAAACCTAATTTTGACTCTAAAGTCCTCAAAATGGAAAATCATTAAAATGTGTCCAAATTTGGAAATCTGGGAAAAATGAAGCAGGTTTTGGCAGATGCACTGACCTTGTGGAACGAACCAGTTTTGACTAAGTAAATAATGTCTAAAATGCACGAAATTTTGTGTCCTGCTAGATTTTTCAGTTCTGGACATTTTTGTCAGAAATGGACTAAGGCTAAATCTGACCCTAAGGACCTCAAAAACGACAATTATCGAAATGTGTGCAAATCTAGACAGTTTTGTGCAATCCCACTGTTTTGGCTATAACTATTGATCTCGAACTTCAAATGATGCAAGGTTTGTTTCTGATTTTAGTTCACTTCTTAAGATTTAATTTGACATCTTATTCACTAGAATTGGAGATTGTTTGCTTGTCTTAATGATTGTGAGAACACAGCCTATTGCAGTAAGGGTTTCACTTAGTGTTATGCTTAGAAAAATTGTTGTAACTTCTCTTGTTGAATTAAATGCTTGGGATTGTGGCTTTGGGATGTTGTGTGGACTGTTTTGAGTACTTGGGGATGTTTGTATTAATTGATGCTTGGCTTGAGATTGATTTTGAGTGGACTTGGGGCTTAATCGCACGGGTAAGCACGAAATGAAAACCCTAGCAACTAGGTAAACATGCTAAGTGTTGATCCTTTGAATATTGGGTGTAATTATATGTTTAGTAGGCTGCCCGTAGTTGCCTTATAGCCCTAAATGTGATTTGATTCGTTGCATGTTGACAAATAGGCCTTTCTTGCATCCGAACCACGTAGATTGTTGTTGCATGTTGAATAACCTTATTATTTGATTACGTGGACGTTGAAATGAGTTATATGACCTGATTTACGTGCGTTACATGGCTGCCCGTTTAATGTTCATATAACTCCAAATGCTTTTCAAGTGAAATTACTTGTCTATTCGTGCCTTGCTTGTTTACTTGTCAATGTGCAATCTTATGACTATCCGGAGGCAACCTACTTTGTTGTCCTCCTAATGTGATATATTAAATGTCATAAATGTGCATTGCATACAATGTTGCAACCTTTCATTCTGGCATGGTAGCGTTCACGCACACCGGGTGGCATCAGGCTTGCCGGTGCAACTGTGACTACCATGGTCCAATTCCCTCTCTCGCTTGGGGGCTAGACTTCCTCGGAGAGTTGGGTCGTAGGATTTCGAGGTACATCCGTAGTACACCCACTTGGCGTGATGAGGGGATGATTTGAAGTTGGCCGCAACAACTGAGAACAAAAGCTCACCGCATCCTTTTCACTATGTGTGTAAGTACTCTCGCTTGGTTCCTAGAGGACCTCGGGGAGGAAAGACGGGTAATTGTGTTCCTTTACTTTTAGATTACGTTATGTACTTACTTGTGACATATTCATGCTTGCAAAAAGGATTTTTCATAAGTTGAACCGGAAAAATGAGTTTTAAAACTTATTTCTCGTTCCCCCTCGCTGAGTTCATAAGGACTCACCATCTTTTTTGTCACAGGTGCAGCAGATTTGGAACAAGTACCCGAAGTAAATATGCTTGTTGATGATTCCTGGGAGTGACTATGTGCTTTTGTGCTTTGCCTGAAAGTGGTTGCTATATGGATATTGTGTTGGATTGCAAACTATTCATTTTATTGATGTAAATTACCCCGTTGTAATTTGGGTCTAATTTTGGCTTGTACCGATTGTAGCCGGACGAACTCTTTATTTGGTCGTTTACTTTCGTCATTTAATTAGTAGTTATCGTAGGCGTTTGAATCGCTAGGTGAAGAAGTAAATAATGTAACTCTACTTTATCTCACCTAGTGATCATGCACAAGCTAAAGGATAATAGGTACTTGCATGATAGGAAATTGACAAATAAACAGGACATAGCTATCATGTTAGGCTTATTAACCAAACGAGACTTTCAAGATAAACTAGTAGGCAAATCGGTTGGTGACAAAATAGGAGTCCTTAATGGAATTGGAATAATGATTGAAATAATTGAGGCGTTTAGAAATTAGATCAAACTAAGGAGCCAATTACAACCGTTATGCTGCCGATTTTTCGGAAAATTTTGGAGTTCTAGACTAACGTTAAGCGTTAAACCTTAATGAATGATTAAGTACATAAAATGATATGAACGTTTAGATCACACCCTAGTTTAACCTCTATAGGTCGGGTTGGGGCGTGACATTGGGCAAGACAACTTCATTTCACGTACAGTCTGGGCCCGCAAATAGAAGGCGTGGGGCTTGTGACCAGGTATCCGTCGCTCCGGTGCCCATAACTTTTGATCCGTAAGGAGTTATGAGCTGCACAGCATACCGTTGGAAACCTCTCCGAGAGCTCCACTACGGAGGCAGCAACCCTGTTCGGCTGCGCCCATTTTCGGAGCCCAAAATCAAACGTTTTCATAAGTTTTAGGACACTTTTCTTCTTTTGCGCTATTTTTCTGTCCCGGATCGTACGTCGTGAGCCGCGAAAAGAACAACAACGTAATCCATCACATTCCTATTACCGAATCCCATGGCACCTTGGGCAAGACAACTTCACTTCACGTAGAGGTTGGGCCCGCAAACAGAGGGCATGGGGCTTGTGACCAGGTATCCGTCGCTCCGGTTCCCATAACTTTTGATCCGTATGGAGTTACGTGGAGCACAGTATACCGTTGGAAAGCACTTTGAGAGCTCTACGACGGGGGCAATAGGCTTGCTCGGCTGCACCTATTTTCGGTGCCCAAAATCGAACGTTTTCATAAGTTTTGGGATACATTTTTTTTGCGCTATTTTTCAATCTTGGATCATACGTCGCGAGCCGTGAAAAGGACGACAACCTAATCCATCACATTTTTATTACCGAATCCCACTGCACCTTGGGCAAGACAACTTCACTTCACGTAGAGGCTGGGCCCGCAAACAGAGGGTGAGGGGCTTGTGACCAGGTATCCGTCGCTACGGTGCCATAACTTTTGATCCGTAAGGAGTTATGCGGCGCACAACATACCGTTGGAAAGCTCTCCAAGAGCTCTACGACGGGGGCACCAAGCCTGCTCGTCAGCGCCAATTTTTGGAGCCCAAAAATGAATATTTTCATCAGTTTTGGGACACTTTTCTTCTTTTGCGCTATTTTTCCATCCCGGATCTTACGTCGCGAGCCGCGAAAAGGACGACAATCTAATCCATCACATTTCAATTACTGAATTCTACGGCACCATGGTCAAGACAATTTCACTTCACGTAGGGGCTTGGCCCGCAAACAGAGGGCGTGGGGCTTGTGACCAGGTATCCGTCGCTCTGGTTCCCATAACTTTTGATCTGTAAGGAGTTACACGATGCACAGCATACCATTGGAAAGCTCTCCGAGAGCTCTACGACGAGGGTAGCAAGCCTGCTCAACTGCACCTGTTTTCGGAGCCCAAAACTGAATGTTTTCATTAGTTTCGGGACACTTTTCTTCTTTTGCAATGTTTTTTTGTCCGGGATCGTACGTTGTGAGCTTCGAAAAGGACGACAACCTAATCCATCACATTTCTATTACTGAATCCCACGGTACCTTGGGCAAGACAACTTCACTTCACGTAGAGACTGGGCCCACAAAAAGAGGGCGTGGGTCTTGTGACCAGGTATCCGTTGGTCCGATGCCCATAACTTTTGAACCGTAAGGGGTTACACGGCACACAGCATACTGTTGGGAAGCTCTTCGAGAGCTCTACGACGGGAGCACCAAGCCAGCTTGGCTGCGCATATTTTCGGAGCCCAAAATCAAATTTTTTCATCAATTTCGGGACACTTTTCTTCCTTTGCACTATTTTTTCGTCCCGGATTGTACGTCGTGAGCCGCGAAAAGGACAACAACCGAATCCATCACATTCCTATTACCGAATCCCACGACACCTTAGGCAAGACAACTTCAATTCACGTAGAGGCTGGGCCCGCAAACAGAGGGCGTGGGGCTTGTGACTAGGTATCCGTCACTCTGGTGCCCATAACTTTTGCTCCGTAAGGAGTTACGCGGTGCACAACAGGCCGTTAGAAAGCTCTCCAAGGGCTCTACGACGGGGGCAACAAGCCTGTTCAGCTGTGCCTGTTTTCGGAGCCCAAAATCCAACGTTTTCATAAGTTTTGGGACACTTTTCTTTTTTTGCGCTATTTTTTCGTCCCGGATCTTACGTCGTGAGCCGCGAAAAGGACGACAAACTAATCCATCACATTCCTATTACCGAATCCCACAGCACCTTAGGCAAGACAACTTCAATTCACGTAGAGGCTGGGCCCGCAAACAGAGGGCGTGGGGCTTGTGACTAGGTATCCGTCACTCTGGTGCCCATAACTTTTGCTCCGTAAGGAGTTACGCGGTGCACAACAGGCCGTTAGAAAGCTCTCCAAGGGCTCTACGACGGGGGCAACAAGCCTGCTAGGCTGCGCCTATTTTCGGAGCCCAAAATTGAACGTTTTCATCAGTTTCAAGACACTTTTGAGCAATTTTTCCATCCCGGATTGTACGTCGTGAACCGCGAAAAGGACGACAACCTAATCCATCACATTCCTATTACCAAATCCCATGGCACCTTGCGCAAGACAACTTCACTTCACATAGAGGCTGGGACCGGAAATAGAGGGCGTGGGGCTTGTGACCAGGTATCTGTCGCTCTGGTGCCCATAACTTTTGATCCATAAGGAGGTACGCGGTGCATAGCATACCGTTAGAAAGCTGTCCGAGAGATCTACGACGGGGACAGCAAGCCTGCTCGGCTGCGCCTATTTTTGGAGCCCAAAATAGAATGTTTTCATCAATTTTGGAACATTTTTCTTCTTTTGCACTATTTTTCTATCCCGGATCGTACGTCGTGAGCCGCGAAAAGGACAACAACCTAATCCATCACAATTCTATTACCAAATCACACGGCACCTTGGGCAAGACAAATTCACTTCACGTAGAGGCTGGGCCGGCAAACAGAGGGCGTGGGGCTTGTAACCAGGTATCCGTCACTCTGGTGCCCATAACTTTTGACCCGTAAGGAGTTACGTAGTGCACAACATACCGTTGGAAAGCTCTCTGAGAGCTCTACGATGGGGGCACCTAGCCTGCTTGGCTGTGCCTATTTTCGCAGACCAAAAATGAATATTTTCATAAGTTGTGGGACATTTTTCTTCTTCTACGCTTTTTTTCCGTATCGGATCGTACGTCGTGAGCCGCAAAAAGGATGGCAACCTAATCCATCACATTTCTATTACTGAACTCCACGGCACCTTGGGCAAGACAATTTCACTTCACGTAGAGGCTTGGCGCGCAAACAGAGGGCGTGGGGCTTGTGAGGCCCGACCTCAATTTGCGTGCGATACCTCATTTCGTGTGCCCTAATCTAGATTTGCGTGCCTTGACCTAGGTTTAAGAATTGTGTTTCATTTTATGTGCCTTGCATTGAGTTTCGTGCATTCATTTAGGGTTGCGTGCATTTACTTGGAAAACGTGCGTTCATCTCGTAGTACGTGTCCTACCTCGTAGTACGTGTCCTACCTCGTAGTACGTGCCCTAGACTTAGAAAAGCGTGCCCTTACGCTAATCAAGAAAGCATCTTACACGACGCACTAGATCATTAATTAATCCTACAAATTCTACTAACTAATATTAAATTACTAATTCAACCCACCAGAAGACAAAATCTCACAAAAAGCTAGACATTCCTTATTCTTTTTGCACTTTCAACACACAATTAAATAATGCTCAAAAGGTGACAAAAAATCAGATTTTTAGATGCCTTGGCCGACCACCACATGGGCTTTTATGCTTGCTTGCTCAATTCAAAATTAATTCTAGACAATGCTATGACAAGTTATGACACAAATGCATAAAAAATTAGCTCAAAGACCTTCCAAAAGCTTCCAAATCTCGACAAGGCTCCTTGCCCATGCTAGGTGATTCAAAAATCAATCTTCTTGAAGACACAAACCTGATTTTTTTTGTATGCCCAAGGCCGAACATGCTTCATCAATTGCAAGGCCTTCATTCTTTGTCATTTTCTCTCATTCTCCTCACATTTCTCTCTCTCCCTCTCATTCTTCTCTCTCTCTCTCGGCCTTGGATGAGTTTCATCTTACCATAGCTCATCTTCATCATTCCATGGTGCATCAAGGCAAGCGAGAAGGTAGAGAACTCGACCAAGCTAGCTAAGTTGCAAGAATCACACATGCAAGCTTTTTGAACAACCATTTCGGCCTTGGTGAGTTTGCTAGCTTCCATTTATTTTCTTCTTGTTCTAACCACATGCACCTACTAAGAACTTGGTCACTAAGCTAGGAAAAATAGAGAGAAATCGGGTGGTGTCTCGGCTAAGCAAGGAAGAAGACCAAATTTGTGCTTCATCAAAGTTTTGTGCATCTTCTTATTGATTTGCTAAGGTGAGGGCTAAAACTTCTTGAAAATCTTTCAAAAATCCACATGCATGCTCTTAAATGTATGTCCTTGCTTCTGTACTTGAGTTATATGTTTGTTCATAAGCTTTTACAACCATGCATGTCAAGATTTTGGCTTGAAGGTGATGATAGATGAAATCGGGTTTTGTGACAGCTCTCTGTCTTGTTGTTGCGAGGTGAGTTTGGCTAAGAAAATGATGTTGAAAATGCATGAAAATTTGTAGGTAACTAGTTTTTCCAGTTTTGAACATTTTTTGCAGAAATAGGCGAAAGCTAATTTTGACTCTAAAGTCCTCAAAACGGTAAACCATTAAAATGTGTCCAAATCTGGAAGTCTGGAAAAAATGAAGCAGGTTTTGGCAGATGCACTGACTTTGTAGAACGAACCAGTTTCGACTTAGTAAATGATGTCAAAAATTCATGAAATGTGGTGTTATTCTAGGTTTTTCAGTTCTGGACATTTTTGTTAGAAATGGACTAAGGCTAAATCTGACCCTAAGGACCTCAAAAACGACAAGTATTGAAATGTGTGCAAATATGGACAGTTTTGTGCAATCCCACTGTTTTGGCTATAACGATTGGACCCGAACTCCAAATGATGCAAGGTTTGTTTCTGATTTTAGTTCATTTCTTAAGCTTTAATTTGAAATCTTATTCACTAGAATTGGAGATTATTTTCTTGTCTTAATGATTGTGAGAAAACAGCCTATTGCAGTGAGGGTTTCACTTAGTTATATGCTTAGAAAATTTGTTGTAACTTCTCTTGTGGTATTAAATGCTTGGGATAGTGGCATTGGGATGTTGTGTGGACTGTTTTGGATACTTGGGGATGTTTGAATTAATTGATGCATGGCTTGAGATTGATTTTGAGTTGACTTGGGGCTTAATCGCACGGGTAAGCACGAAATGGAAACCCTAGTGACTAGGTAAACTTGCTAAGTGTTGATCCTTTGGATATTATGTGTAATTATATGTTTAGTAGGCTGCCCGTAGTTGCCCTTATAACCCTAAATGTGATTTTGATCATTGTACGTTGACAAATAGGCCTTTCTTGCATCCGAACCCACGTAGATGTTGTTGCATGTTGAATAGTCTTATTATTTGATAACATGGACTTTGAAATGAGTTATATGACTTGATTTACGTGCGTACATGGCTGCCCGTTTAATGTTCATATAACTCCATATGCCTTTCAAGTGAAATTACTTGTCTATCGTGCCTCGCTTGTTTACTTGTCAATGTGTAATCTTATGACTATCCGGAGGCAACCTACTTTGTTGTCCTCCTAATGTGATATATTAAATGTCATAAATGTGCATTGCATATAAGGTTGCAACCTTTCATTCTGGCGTTGTAGCGTTCACGCACACCGGGAGGTATCGGGCTTGCCAGTGCAACCGTGACTACCATTGTCCAAGTCCCTCTCTCGCTTGGGGGCTAGACTTCCTCGGAGAGTTGAGTCGTAGGATTTCGGGGTACATCCGGAGTACACCCACTTGGTGTGATAAGGGGATGATTTGAAGTCGGCCGCAACAACTGAGAGCAAAAGCTCACCGTATCCTTTTCACTATGTGTATAAGTACTCTCGCTTGGTTCCTAGAGGACCTCGGGGAGGAAAGACGGGTAATTGTGTTCCTTTACTTTTATATTATTGTTATGTACTTAATTGTGTTATATTCATGCTTGCAAAAGGATTTTCATAAGTTGAACCGGAAAATGAGTTTCAAAACCTATTTCTCGCACCCTCTCTCTGAGTTCATAAGGACTCACCCTCTTTTATCATCTCAGGTGAAGAAGGTCAAGAACAGGTACCCGAGGACGACGTGCCTAACGATGATCCCTTGGAGTGATTGCCTGTCCTATGTGCTTTGCGTGATTATGGCTATTTGTGAACACTATGCTACTTGAAGACTATTTCTTTTATGCTGCTTGTTGTTTGTAATGTAAAAGACCCCCGTTGTAATTTGGGGTCTAATTTTGGTTTGTACTGATATGAACTAGACAAATACTACTATGGTCATTTTGCTATTATTACTGCTAGTATCTATAATAGGATTACAAAGTATTAGGTAAGGGCTAAGTGAAATGAACCAACCAAATCTTAAGCAGGTACTCGTGGTTAAGCTAAGATCAACAGGTACTTTTGTAACGAGGATAAACAAACAAACGAGACATAGTATCATGCTAGGTTATTAATCAAATGAGACATCGAGATAACCAGTAGACATTTCAATTGATGGTAAATAGTAATCCTAGTTGGAAATGAAATTGAGATTGAAAAATTTGAGGCGTTTAGAGAATTAGGTCAAACCAAAGAGCCCAATTACAGCCGTTATACTGCCGGTTTTTCGAAAAATTTTGGAGTTTAGGCTAAAACATTAAGTGTTAAATTTTCATCAACGGTTAAGTTTGTGATATGACTTGAATGTTAGATCACACCCTAGTCTAACCTTCATAGGCCGGGTTGGGGCGTGACAGGGCTTGTGACCAGGTATCCGTCGCTCCGGTGCCCATAACTTTTGATCCGTAAGGAGTTACGCGGAGCACAGCATACCGTTGGAAAGCTCTCTGGGAGCTCTACGACAGGGCCAGCAAGCCTGCTCTGCTGCGCCTATTTTCGGAGCCCAAAATCGAACATTTTCATTAGTTTTGGGACACTTTTCTTCTTTTGCACTGTTTTTCCATCCCGGATTGTACGTCGTGAGCCGTGTAAAGGACGACAACCTAATCCATCACATTCTTATTACCAAATCCCACAGCACCCTAGGCAAGACAACTTCACTTCACGTAGAGGCTGGCCTGCAAATAGAGGGCGAGGGTCTTGTGACCAGGTATCCGTCGCTCCAGTGCCCATAACTTTTGATTCGTAAGGAGTTACGCGGCGCACAGCATACCGTTGGAAAGCTCTCAGAGAGCTCTACGACGGGGCCACCAAGCCTGCTCGGCTGTGCCTATTTTTGGAGCCCAAAATCTAATGTTTTCATCAGTTTCGGGATACTTTTCTTCTTTTGTGCTATTTTTCCATCCCGGATCGTACGTCGTGAACCACGAAAAGGACGACAACCTAATCCATCACATTTCTATTACCGAATCACACGGAACCTTGGGCAAGACAACTTCACTCCACGTAGAAGCTGGGCCCGCAAACAAAGGGTGTAGGGCTTGTGACCAGGTATCCGTCGCTCCAGTACCCATAACTTTTGATCCGTAAAGAGTTACGCAGCACACAGCATACTGTTGGAGAGCTCTTTGAGTGCTCTACGATGGGGGCACCTAGCATGCTTGGCTGCGCCTATTTTTGAAGCCCCAATTCGAGCATTTTCATAAGTTTTGGGACACTTTTCTTCTTTTACGCAGTTTTTTCGTCCCGAATAGTACGTCGTGAGCTGCGAAAAGGATGACAACCTAATCCATCACATTTCTGTTACCGAATCCCACTAAACCTTGGGCACAACAACTGTACTTCACGTAGAAGTAGGGCCCGCAAACAGAGGGAGTGAGGCTTGTAACCAGGTATCCGTCGCTCCGGTGCCCATAATTTTTGATCTGTACGGAGTTACGCGGCGTACTATATACCGTTGGAAAGCTCTCCGAGAGCTCTACGACGTGGCAGTAAGCCTGCTCGTTTGTGCCTATTTTGAGAGCCCAAAATCGAATGTTTTCATCAGTTCGGGACACTTTTTTTCTTTTGCGCTGTTTTTTCGTCTCGGATCGTACGTCGTGAGCCGCGAGCCGCGAAAAGGATGGCAACCTAATCCATCACATTCATATTACCGAATCCCACGACACCTTGGGCAAGACAACTTCACTTCACGTAGAGGCGGGGCCCGTAAACAGAGGGCGTGGGGCTTGTGACCAGGTATCCATCGCTCCGGTGCCCATAACTTTTTATCCGTAAGGAGTTACGCGGCGCACAGCATACCGTTGGAAAGCTCTCCAAGAGCTCTACGACCGAGCCACCAAGCCTGCTAGGCTGTGCCTATTTTCGGAGCCCAAAATCGAATATTTTCATCAGTTTCGGGACACTTTTCTTCTTTTGCACTATTTCTCTGTATCGGATCGTACGTCGCAAGCCACGAAAAGGACGATAAGCTAATCCATCACATTTCTATTACCGAATCACATGGCACTTTGGGCAAGACAACTTCACTTCACGTAGAGGCTGGGCCCGCAAATAGAGGGCGTGGGACTTGTGACTAGGTATCCGTCGCTCCGGTGCCCATAACTTTTGATCCGTAAGGAGTTACGCGGCGCACAGTATACTTTTGGAAAACTCTCTCAGAGCTCTATGACGGGGGCACCTAGCCTGCTCGGCTGCACCGATTTTTGGAGCCCAAAATTGAACATTTTCATAAGTTTTGGGATACTTTTCTTCTTTTACGCTATTTTTCCGTCCCGGATCGTACGTCGTGAGCCGCGAAAAGGACGACAACCTAATCCATCACATTCCTATTACCGAATCCCACGACACCTTGGGCAAGACAACTTCAATTCACGTAGAGGCTGGGCCCGCAAACAGAGGGCGTGGGGCTTGTGACCAGGTATCCGTCGCTCCGATGCCCATAACTTTTGCTCCGTAAGGAGTTACGCGGTGCACAACAGACCGTTGGAAAGCTCTCTGAGAGCTCTACGATGGGGGCACCAAGCCTGCTCAGCTGCGCCTGTTTTCGAAGCCCAAAATCGAACGTTTGTCATCAATTTTGGGATACTTTTCTTCTTTTGCGCTATTTTTTAGTCCCGGATTGTACATCATGAGCCGCGAAAAGGACGACAACCTAATCCATCACATTTCTTATACTGAATCCCACGGCATCTTGGGCAAGACAACTTCATTTCACGTACAGTCTGGGCCCGCAAACAGATGGCGTGGGGCTTGTGACCAAGTATCTGTCGCTCCGGTGCCCATAACCTTTGCTCCGTAAGGAGTTACGCGGTGCACAACAGACCGTTGGAAAGCTCTCTGAGAGCTCTACGACGGGGGCACCAAGCCTGCTCGGCTGCGCCTATTTTTGAAGCCCAAAATCAAACGTTTGTCATCAATTTTGGGACACTTTTCTTCTTTTGCGCTGTTTTTTAGTCCCGGATTGTACATCGTGAGCCGTGAAAAGGACAACAACCGAATCCATCACATTTCTATTACTGAATCCCACGACTCCTTGGGCAAGACAACTTCATTCCATGTACAGTCTGGGCCCGCAAATAGAGGGCGTGGGGCTTGTGACCTGGTATCCGTCGCTCCGGTGCCCATAACTTTTGCTCCGTAAGGAGTTACGCGGTGCACAACAGACCGTTGGAAAGCTCTCTGAGAGCTCTACAACGGGGGCACCAAGCCTGCTCGGTTGCGCCTGTTTTCATAGCCCAAAATCGATCGTTTGTCATCAATTTTGGGACACTTTTCTTCTTTTGTGCTATTTTTTTCATCCCGGATCGTACATCTTGAGCCGCAAAAAGGACCACAACCTAATCCATCACATTTCTATTACCGAATCCCACGACACCTTGGGCAATTCAACTTCATTTCACGTAGAGGCTGGGCCAGCAAACAAAGAGCGTGGGGCTTGTGACTAGGTATCCGTCGCTCCGGTGCCCATAACTTTTGATCCGTAAGGAGTTACGCGGCGCACAGCATACCGTTGGAAACCTCTCCGAGAGCTCTATGACAAAGGCAGCAAGCCTGCTCGACTGCGACTATTTTCGGAGCCCAAAATCCAACGTTTTCATAAGTTTTAGGACACTTTTCTTCTTTTGCGCTGTTTTTCTGTCCCGGATCGTACATCGTGAGCCATGAAAAGGACGACAACCTAATCCATCACATTCCTATTACCGAATCCCATGGCACCTTGGGCAAGAAAACTACAATTCACGTAGAGGCTGGGCTTGCAAACAGTGGGAGTGGGGCTTGTAACCAGGTATCCGTCGCTCCTGTGCCCATAACTTTTGCTCTGTAAGAAGTTACGCGGCGCACAGCATACCGTTGGAAAGCTCTCTAAGAGCTCTACGACGGGGGCACCAATCCTGTTCGGCTGCGCTTGTTTTCGGAGCCCAAAATTGAACATTTTTATCAGTTTTGGGACGCTTTTCTTCTTTTGCGCTATTTTTTCGTCTCGGATCGTATGTCGTGAGCCGCGAAAAGGACGGCAATCTAATCCATCACATTCCTATTACCTAATCCCATGGCACCTTGGACAAGACAACTTTACTTCACGTAGAGGCCGGGCCAGCAAACAGAGAGCCTGGGGCTTGTGACCAGGTATCTGTCGCTCCGGTGCCCATAACTTTTGATCCGTAAGGAGTTACGCGGCGCACAGCATACCGTTGGAAACCTCTCCGAGAGCTCTATGAAAAGGCAGCAAGCCTGCTCGACTGCGACTATTTTCAGATCCCAAAATCTAACGTTTTCATAAGTTTTAGGACACTTTTCTTCTTTTGCACTATTTTTCTGTCCCGGATCGTACATTATGAGCCATGAAAAGGACGACAATCTAATCCATCACATTCCTATTACCGAATCCCATGGCACCTTGGGCAAGACAACTACAATTCACGTAGAGGCTGGGCTTGCAAACAGTGGGAGTGGGCTTGTGACCAGGTATCAGTCGCTCCTGTGCCCATAACTTTTGCTCCGTAAGAAGTTACGCGGCGCACAGCATACCGTTGGAAAGCTCTCTAAGAGCTCTACGACGGGGGCACCAATCTTGCTCGGCTGCGCTTGTTTTCGGAGCCCAAAATTGAACATTTTTATCAGTTTTGGGACGCTTTTTTTCTTTTGGGCTATTTTTTCGTCCCGGATCGTACGTCGTGAGCCGCGAAAAGGACGACAACCTAATCCATCACATTCCTATTACCTAATCCCGTGGCACCTTGGACAAGACAACTTTACTTCACGTAGAGGCTAGGACCGTAAACAGAGGGCGTGGGGCTTGTGACCAGGTATCCGTCGCCCTGGTGTCTATAACTTTTGATCCGTAAGGAGTTACGTGGCGCATAGCATACCGTTGGAAAGCTCTCCAAGAGATTTACGACGGGGACAACAAGCCTGCTCGGCTGCTGTCACGCCCCAACCCGACCTATGAAGGTTAGACTAGGGTGTGATCTAAACTTTCAATTCATATCACGTACTTAATCGTTCAAGAGGGTTTAGCACCTAACATTTTAGCCTAAACTCCACAAATTCTCCGAAAATTCGGCAGCATAACGGCTGTAATTGGTCTCTTTGGTTTGACCTAATTCTCTAAACGTCTCAAAACTTTCAATCTCAAATTCATTTCCAACTAAGATTACTATCAATTGAAACGCCTACTAATTATCTCGAAGTCTCGTTTGATTAATATCCTAGCATGATACTATGTCTCGTTTGTTTGTTAATCCTCATTACAAAAGTACCTGTTGATCTTAGCTTAACAATGAGTACCTGCTTAAAATTGGATAGATTCATTTTACTTAATCCTTACCTGATACGTCATAATCCTGTGATAGATACTAGCCAAATACCGATAGTAAAATGACCATAGTAGTGTCTATCTAGTTACGATCAGTACAAGCCAAAATTAGACCCCAAATTACAACGGGGGTCATTTACAATACAAAAACAAGCAACATAAGAAATGAAATAGTCTTCAAGCAACATATTATTCACAAAATGGCCATAGTCAAGCAAGGCACGTAGGGCAAGCAATCATTTCAAGGAATCATCACTAGGCACGTTGTCATCGGGTACCTGTTCCTGGTCTTCTTCACCTGAGATGATAAAAGAGGGTAAGTCCTTATGAACTCAGCGAGGGGGAATGAGAAATAAGTTTTGAAACTCATTTTCCAGTTCAACTTATGAAAACCCTTTGCAAGCATGACATGTATCACAAGTAAGTACATAATGTAATATAACAGTAAAAGAACTCAATTACCCGTCTTTCCTCCCCAAGGTCCTCTAGGAACCAATCAAGAGTACTTATACACATAGTGAAAATGATACGTTGAGCTTTTGCTCTCAGTTCATTTCTAGTATCAGTTGTTACAGCCGACTTCAAATCATCCCCTTATCATGCCAAATGGGTGTACTCCAGATGTACCCCAAAATCCTACGACCCAACTCTCCGAGAAAGTCTAGCCCCTAAGCGAGAGAGGGAATTGGACAATGGTAGTCACGGTTACACCGGCAAGCCCGATGCCGCCCGGTGTGCGTGAACGCTACCATGCCAGAATGAAAAGGTGCAACCTTGTATGCAATGCACATTTATGACATTTAATATATCACATTAGGAGGACAACAAAGTAGGTTGCCTCCGAGCAGTCATAAGATTGCACATTGACAAGTAAACACGCGAGACACGATATGACAAGTAATTTCACTTGTAAAGCACATGGAGTTATATGAATATTAAACGGGCAGCCATGTAACGCATGTAAATCAAGTCATATAACTCATTTCGAAGCTCACGTAATCAAATAATAAGATAATTCAACATGCAACGACATCTACGTGGGACCGGGTGCAAGAAAAGCCTATTTGTCAACATGTAATCATCGGAATCGTATTTAGGGCTATAAGGGCAACTACGGGCAGCCTAATAATTACATAATTAAACACGATATTCATAGGATCAACACTTAGCGAGTTTACCTAGTCATTAGGGTTTTAATTCATGCTCACCCATGCGATTAAGCCCTAAGCTGTCATGTAATTAGACTCAAGCCATGCATTGATTAATTCAAACACCCTCAAACATTCAAAACAGTCCACACAACATCCCAATGCCACAATCCCAAGAATTTAATACAACAAGAGAAGCTACAATAATTTTTCTAAGCATATCACTAGGTGAAACCCTCACTGCAATGGGCTGTTTTCTTACAATCATTAAGACAAGCAAAAAAACTCCAATTCCAGTAAACAAAATTTCCAATTAAAGCTTAAGGAGTGAACTAAATCCAGAAACAAACCTCACATCATTTGGAGTTCGGGTTCAAGAGTTATAGCCAAAACCGTGAGACTACGCAAAACTGTCCAGATTTGCACACATTTCAATACTTGTCGTTTTTGAGGGCCTTAGGGTCAGATTTAGCCTTAGTCCATTTCTGACAAAAATGTCCAGAAATGAAAAATATAGCAACACAGAAAATTTCATGAATTTTGGATATCATATACTAAGTCAGAAATGGTTCGTTCTACAAGGACAGTGAATCTGCCAAAACCTGCTTCAATTTCCCAGATTTTCCAGATTTGGACACATTTTTATATTTTGCCATTTTGAGGACCTTAGATTCAAAATTAGCTTTGACCTATTTCTACGAAACATTCTCAGAACTGGCAAAGATAGTCACCTACCAATTTTCATGCATTTTCAACATCATTTACCTGTTAAAAATCACCCCGCACCAACAAGACAGAAGACTGTCCCATATGCGATTTCATCTATCATCACATTCTAGCCAAATATCTTGCCATGCATGTTTACAAAAGCTCATGAACACACAAATATCACAAGTACAGAGGTAGAAATAGACATTCAAAGGCATGCATGTGGTTTTTAAAAGCTTTTCAAGAAGTTTTAGCCCTCACCTTAGCAAGACAACAAGAAAATGCACAAACTCTCGAGGATGCACAAGATTGACTCTTTTCCTTGCTTAGCCTAGAAACCACTTGATTTTCTCTAATTTCCTAGCTCAGTAACCAAGTTCTTAGTAGGTGCATGTGGTTAGAACAAGAAGAAAACGAAATGGAAGCTAACAACTCACCTAAGCCGAAATGAAAGTGCTATGAGCTTGCATGTGAGTTTCTTTGCACCGAGCTTTGCTTGGTCGAGCTCCTAGCTTCTTGCATGTCTTGATGAACCATTGAGTGATGAACTTAAGCTATGGAGAGAAGAATTTCAGCCAAGGCCGAGAAAGAGAGAGAAGAATGAGAGAAAGAGAGAAAATGAAAGAAAAATGAAAAGCTTTGAAATGTTTGATGCTTGTGTCGGCCTAGGGCCTTGCAAAATTCAGATTTGTGTCTTCAAGGAGCATAATTTTGAATCACCTAGCATGGCAAGAGGATGGGTCGAGAATGGTGGAGTCTTGGGTAGAGTTTTGAGCCAATTGTTTTTATGCTTGTGTCATAAAATTTTCATAGAATGTCTAGGTGTAGATTTTGAACTTGAAGTGCGTGTACAAGGGTCCATGTGGTCGGCCAAGGATGTGTTTAAATCTGAATTTTTTTTATTTGTTCAAGGCTTATTTTATTGTGTGTTTGGGATATGCAAAGAATAAAGAATAAAGAATAAAGAATAAAGAATGTCTAGCTTTTGCTGCAAATTCGCCTTCTAGTGAGTTGAATTAGCAATTTAATATTAGTTAGTGGAATTTGTAGGATTAATTACTAATTTAGTGCTTCGTGTAAGATGCTTTCTTGATTAGCGTGAGGGCACGCTTTCCTAGGTTTAGGGCATGCACTACGAGGTAAGACACAAACTACGAGATGAATGCACGTTTCCCAAGTAAATGCATGCAACCCTAAATGTATGCACGTAGTTCAATGCAAAGCACACAAAACGAAACACGATTCTTGAACCTAGGTCAAGGCACGCAAATCTAGGTTAAAGCACAAGAAACGAGGTATTACACGTAAATCGAGGTCGGGCCTCACAGTTGCGCCTATTTTTGGAGCCCAAAATCGAACGTTTTCATTAGTTTCGGAACACTTTTCTTCTTTTGTGCTGTTTTTCTATCCCGGATCGTACGTCGTGAGCCGCAAAAAGGACGACAACCTAATCCATCACATTTCTGTTACCGAATCACACGGCACCTTGGGTAAGACAACTTCACTTCACGTAGAGGCTGGGCCCGCAAACAGAGGGCATGGGGCTTGTAACCAGGTATCCGTCGCTCCGGTGCCCATAACTTTTGACCCGTAAGGAGTTACGCAGCACACTGCATACCGTTGGAAAGCTCTCTGAGAGCTCTACGACAGGGGCACCTAGCCTACTTGGCTGCACCTATTTTCGGAGCCCAAAATAGAATATTTTCATAAGTTTTGGGACACTTTTCTTCTTTTACGCTGTTTTTTCGTCTCGGATCGTACGTCGTGAGCCGCGAAAAGGATGACAACCTAATCCATCACATTTATATTATTGAATTCCATGGCACCTTGGGCAAGACAATTTCACTTCACGTAGAGGCTGGGCCCGCAAACAGAGGGCGTAGGGCTTGTTACCAGGTATCCGTCGCTCCGGCGCCCATAACTTTTGCTCCGTAAGGAGTTACGCAGTGCACAGTATACCGTTGGAAAGCTCTCCGAGAGCTCTACGATGGGGGTAGCAAGCATGCTCGACTGCGCCTATTTTCGGAGCCCAAAATCAAACATTTTCGTTAGTTTTGGGACACTTTTCTTGTTTTGCGCTATTTTTCGGTCCCGAATCGCACATCGTGAGCCGCGAAAAGGACGACAACCTAATCCATCACATTTCTATTACCAAATCCCATGGCACCTTGGGCAAGACAACTTCACTTCACGTAGAGGCTGGGCCCGCAAATAGAGGGCGTGGGGCTTGTGACCAGGTATCCGTTGCTCCGGTGCCCATAACTTCTGATTCCTAAGGAGTTACGCGGCGCACAGCATACCATTGGAAAGCTCTCCGGGAGCTCTATGATGGGGGCAGCAAGCCTGCTCGGCTGCGCCTATTTTCGGAGCCCAAAATCGATCATTTTCATAAGTTTTGGGACACTTTTCTTCTTTTACGCTATTTTTCCGTCTCGGATCGTACGTCGTGAGCCGCGAAAAGGATGACAACCTAATCCATCACATTTCTATTACTGAATTCCACGGCACCTTGGGTAAGACAATTTCACTTCACGTAGAGGCTTGGCCTGCAAACAGAGGGCATGGGCCTTGTTACCAGGTATCCGTCGTTCCAGCGCCCATAACTTTTGCTCCGTAAGGAGTTACGCGGTGCACAGTATACCGTTGGAAAGCTCTCCGAGAGCTCTACGATGGGGGTAGCAAGCATGCTCAACTGCGCCTGTTTTCGGAGCCCAAAATCAAACATTTTCATTAGTTTCGGGACACTTTTCTTCTTTTGCGCTGTTTTTCTGTCCCGAATTGCACATCGTGAGCCGTGAAAAGGACGACAACCTAATCTATCACATTTCTATTACCGAATCCCATGGCACCTTGGGCAAGACAACTTCACTTCACGTAGAGGCTGGGCCCGCAAACAGAGGGCGTGGGGCTTGTGACCAGGTATCCGTCGCTCCAGTGCCCATAACTTCTGATCCGTAAGGAGTTACGCGGTGTACAGCATACCATTGGAAAGCTCTCCGGGAGCTCTATGACGGGGGCAGCAAGCTTGCTCGGTTGCGCCTATTTTCAAAGCCCAAAATCGAACATTTTCATCAGTTTTGGGATACTTTTCTTCTTTTGCACAATTTTTTCGTCCCGGATCGCACATCGTGAGCCGCTAAAAGGACGACATCCTAATCCATCACATTCCTATTACCGAATCCCACGGCATCTTAGGCAAGACAACTTCACTTCACGTAGAGGCTGGGCCCGCAAATAGAGGGCGTGGGGCTTGTGACCAAGTATCCGTCGCTTCGGTGCCTATAACTTTTGATTCGTAAGGAGTTACGCGACACACAGCATATCGTTGGAAAGCTCTCAGAGAGATCTACGACGGGGCCACCAAGCCTGCTCGGCTGCGCCTATTTTTGGAGCCCAAAATCTAATGTTTTCATCAGTTTCGGGACACATTTCTTCTTTTGCGCTGTTTTTCCATCCCGGATCGTACGTCGTGAGCTGCGAAAAGGACGAAAATCTAATCCATCACATTTTTATTAATGAATCACAAGGCACCTTGGGCAAGACAACTTCACTCCACGTAGAGGCTGGGCCCGCAAACAGAGGGCATGGGGCTTGTGACCAGGTATCCATCGCTCCGGTACCCATAACTTTTGATCCGTAATGAGTTACGTAGCGCACAGCATACTGTTGGAAAGCTCTTTGAGTGCTCTATGATGGGGCCACCTAGCCTGCTCGGCTGCGCCTATTTTCGGAGCCCCAATTTGAACATTTTCAAAAGTTTTGGGACACTTTTCTTCTTTTACGCGGTTTTTCAGTCCCGGATAGTACGTCGTGAGCCGCGAAAAAGATGACAACCTAATCCATTACATTTCTGTTACCGAATCCCACTGACCCTTTGGCAAGACAACTGCACTTCACGTAGAGGCTGGGCCCGCAAACAGAGGGCATGGGGCTTGTGACCAGGTATCCATCGCTCCGGTACCCATAACTTTTGATCCGTAATGAGTTACGTAGCGCACAGCATACTGTTGGAAAGCTCTTTGAGTGCTCTACGACAGGGGCAGCAAGCCTGCTCGTCTGTGCCTATTGTGAGAGCCCAAAATCGAATGTTTTCATCAGTTTTGGGACACTTTTCTTCTTTTGCACTATTTTTTCGTCCCGGATCGTACGTCGTGAGCTGCGAAAAGGACGGCAACCTAATCCATCACATTCCTATTACCGAATCCCACGGCGCCTTGGGCAAGACAACTTCACTTCACGTAGAGGATGGGCCCAGAAACAGAGGGCATGGGGCTTGTGACCAGGTATCCGTCACTCCGGTGCCCATAACGTTTTATCCGTAAGGAGTTACGCGGCGCACAGCATACCGTTGGAAAGCTTTCCGAGAGCTCTACGACGGGGCCACCAAGCCTGCTAGGCTGCACCTATTTTCGGAGCCCAAAATCAAATGTTTTCATCAGTTTCCGGACACTTTTCTTCTTTTGCACTATTTCTCCATATCGGATCGTACGTTGCGAGCCGCGAAAAGGACGATAACCTAATCCATCACATTTCTGTTACCGAATCACACGGCACTTTGGGCAAGACAACTTCACTTCACGTAGAGGCTGGGCCCAGAAGCAGAGGGCGTGGGGCTTGTGACCAAGTATCGGTCGCTCCGGTGCCCATAACTTCTGATCCGTAAGGAGTTACGTGGCGCACAGCATACCGTTGGAAAGCTCTCCGGAAGTTCTACGATGGGGACAGGAAGCCTGCTCGGCTACGCCTATTTTCGTAGCCCAAAATCAAATGTTTTCATAAGTTTTGGCACACTTTTCTTCTTTTGTGCTATTTTTCCGTCTCGGATCGTACGTCATGAGCCGCGAAAAGGACGACAACCTAATCCATCTCATTTCTATTACCGAATTTCACGACACCTTGGGCAAGACAACATCACTTCACGTAGAGGCTGGGCCTGTAAACAGAGGGCGTGGGGCTTGTGACCAGGTATCCGTCGCTCCGGTGCCCATAACTTTTGATCCGTAAGGAGTTACCCGGCGCACAGCATACCGTTGGAAAGCTCTAAGAGAGCTCTACGACGGGGGCAACAATCTTGCTAGGCTATGCCTATTTTCAGAGCCCAAAATCGAATGTTTTCATCAGTTTCGGGACACTTATCTTCTTTTGCGCTATTTTTTCATCCCGGATCGTACGTCGTGAGCCGCAAAAAGGACGACAACCTAATCCATCACATTTCTATTACCGAATCCTACGGTACCTTAGGCAAGACAACTTAACTTCACGTCGATGTTGGGCCCGCAGACAGAGGGCGTGGGGCATGTGACTAGATTTCCGTCGCTCCGGTACCCATAACTTTTGAACCGTAAAGAGTTACGCAGCGCACAACATACCGTTTGGAAGCTCTCCGAGAGCTCTACGACGAGGACAGGAGGCCTGCTCGGCTGCGCTTGTTTTCAGAGCCCAAAATCAAATATTTTCATAAGTTTTGGGACACTTTTCTTCTTTTGCGCTCTTTTTCTGTCCCGGATCGTACGTCATGAGCCGCGAAAAGGACGATAACCTATTCTATCTCATTTCTATTACCGAATCCCACAGCACCTTGGGCAAGATAACTTCACTTCACGTAGAGGCTGCGCCCGCAAACAGAGGGCGTGGGGCTTGTGACCAGGTATCCGTCGCTCTGGTGCCCATAACTTTTGATCCGTAAGGAGTTACCCAGTGCACAGCATACCGTTGGAAAGCTCTCAGAGAGCTCTACGAAGGGGGCAGCAAGCTTGCTAGGCTATGCCTATTTTCGGAGCCCAAAATCGAATGTTTTCATCAGTTTCGGGACACTTATCTTCTTTTGCTCTATTTTTTCATCCCGGATCGTACGTCGTGAGCCGCAAAAAGGACGACAACCTAATCCATCACATTTCTATTACCGAATCCTACGGTACCTTAGGCAAGACAACTTAACTTCACGTAGATGTTGGGCCCACAGACAGAGGGCTTGGGGCTTGTGACTAGATTTCCGTCGCTCCGGTACCCATAACTTTTGAACCGTAAGGAGTTACGCAGCGCACAACATACCGTTCGGAAGCTCTCCGAGAGCTCTACGACGAGGATAGGAGGGCTGCTTGGCTGCGCCTGTTTTCAGAGCCCAAAATCAAATGTTTTCATAAGTTTTGGAACACTTTTCTTCTTTTGCGTTCTTTTTCTGTCCCGGATCATACGTTATGAGCCGCGAAAATGACGATAACCTATTCCATCTCATTTCTATTACCGAATCCCACGGCACCTTGGGCAAGACAACTTCACTTCACGTAGAGGCTGGGCCCGCAAACAGGGCTTGTGATCAGGTATCCGTCGTTCCAGTGCCCATAACTTTTGATCCGTAAGGAGTTATGCAGTGCACAGCATACCGTTGGAAAGCTCTCAGAGAGCTCTACGACGGGGGTGGGAAGCCTGCTTTGCTGCTCTTATTTTCGAAGCCCAAAATCGAACATTTTCATCAGTTTCGGGACACTTATCTTTTTTTGCGCTGTTTTTTCGTCCCGGATCGTACGTCGTTTGCCGCGAAAAGGACGACAACTTAATTCAGCACATTTCTATTATCGCATCCCACGGCACCTTGGGCAAGACAACTTCACTTCACGTAGAGGCTGGGCCTGCAAACATAGGGCGTGGGGCTTGTGACCAGGTATCCGTCGCTCTGGTGCCCATAACTTTTGATCCGTAAGGAGTTACACGGCGCACAGCACACCGTTGAAAAGCTCTCCGAGAGCTCTACAACGGGGCCACCAAACCTGCTTAGCTGCACCTATTTTTGGAGCCCAAAATTGAACGTTTTCATCAGTTTCGGGATACTTTTCTTCTTTTGTACTATTTCTCCGTCCCGGATCGTACGTCGTGAGCCGCGAAAAGGACGACAACCTAATCATTCACATTTTTATTACCGAATCACATGGATCTTTGGGCAAGACAACTTCACTTCACGTAGAGGCTGGGCCCGCAAACAGAAGGCGTGGGGCTTGTGACCAGGTATTCGTCGCTCCGGTGCCCATAACCTTTGATCCGTAAGAAGTTATGCGGCGCACAATATACCGTTGGAAAGCTCTCTGAGAGCTCTATGATGGGGACACCTAGCCCGCTCAACTGTGCTTGTTTTTGGAGCCCAAAATCGAATATTTTTATAAGTTTTAGGATACTTTTCTTCTTTTACCCTATTTTTTCGTCCCAGATCGTACGTCGTGAGCCGCAAAAAGGATGACAACCTAATCCATCACATTTCTATTACCGAATCACACGGCACCTTGGACAAGACAACTTCACTTCACATAGAGGATGGGCCCGCAAACCGTGTGCGTAGGGCTTGTAACCAGGTATCCGTCGCTCCGGTGCCTATAACTTTTGATCCGTATGGAGTTACGCAGCGCACAACATACCGTTGGAAAGCTCTCCGAGAGCTCTATGGCGAGGGCACCAAGCCTACTCAGCTATGCCTATTTTCGAATCCCAAAATTGAATGTTTTCATCAGTTTCAGGATACTTTTCTTCTTTTGTGCTGTTTTTCCATCCCGGATCGTACGTCGTGAGTCACGAAAAGGACAACAACCTAATCCGTCACATTTTTATTACTAAATTCCACGGCACCTTGGGCAAGACAATTTCACCTCATATAGAGGCTTGGCCCGCAAACCGATGGCGTGGGGCTTGTGACCAGGTATCCGTCGCTCCAGTGCCTATAATTTTTTATCCGCATGGAGTTACGCGGCGCACAGCATACCATTGGAAAGCTCTCTGAGAGTTTTACGACAGGTGTAGCAAGCATGCTCGACTACGCCTATTTTCGGAGCCCAAAATTGAACGTTTTCATTAGTTTCGGGACACTTTTATTCTTTTGCGCTATTTTTCGGTCCCGGATCGCACTTCGTGAGCCGCGAAATGGACGACAACCTAATCCATCACATTTCAATTATCGAATCCCATGGCACCTTGGGCAAGACAACTTCACTTCATGTAGAGGTGGGCCCACAAACAGAGGGTGTAGGGCTTGTGACCAGGTATCCGTCGCTCCGGTGCCCATAATTTTTTATTCGTAAGGAGTTATACGGCACACAGCATACTGTTGGAAAGCTCTCCGAGAGCTTTATGACGGGGACAGCAAGCCTACTCGGCTACACCTATTTTCGGAGCCCAAAATCGAATGTTTTCATAAGTTTTGGGACACTTTTCTTCTTTTGCGTTGTTTTTTCGTCTGGGATCGTACGTCGTGAACCGCGAAAAGGACGACAACCTAATCCATCACATTTCTATTACTGAATTCCACGGCACCTTGGGCAAGACAATTTCACTTCACGTAGAGGCTTGGCCCGCAAACAAAGGGCGTGGGGCTTGTGACCAGGTATCCGTCGCTCTGGTGCCCATAACTTTTGATCCGTAAGGATTTACGCGGTGCACAGCATACCGTTGGAAAGTTCTCTGAGAGCTTTACGATGGGGGTAGCAAGCATGCTCAACTAAGCCTATTTTCGGAGCCCAAAATCGAATATTTTCATTAGTTTCGGGACACTTTTCTTCTTTTGCACTGTTTTTCCGTCCCGGATCGCACTTCGTGAGCCGCGAAAAAGCCGACAACCTAATCCATCACATTTCTATTACTGAATTCCACGGCACCTTGGGCAAGACAATTTCACTTCACGTAGAGGCTTGGCCCACAAACAGAGGGCGTGGGGCTTGTTACCAGGTATCCGTCGCTTCGGCGCCCATAACTTTTGCTCCGTAAGGAGTTACGCGGTGCACAGTATACCGTTGGAAAACTCTCCAAGAGCTCTACGATGGGGGTAGCAAGCATGCTCGACTGTGCCTGTTTTTGGAGCTCAAAATCAAACATTTTCATTAGTTTCGGGACACTTTTCTTCTTTTGTGCTGCTTTTCCGTCCCGAATCGTACATCGTGAGCCGCGAAAAGGATAACAACCTAATCCATCACATTTCTATTACCGAATCCCATGGCACCTTGGGCAAGACAACTTCACTTCACATAGATGCTAGGCCCGAAAACAAAGGGCGTGGGGCTTGTGACCAGGTATCCGTCGCTCCGGCACCCATAACTTTTGCTCCGAAAGGAGTTACGCGGTGCACAGCATACCGTTGGAAAGCTCTCTAAGAGCTCTACGACGGGGGCACTACGCCTGCGCAGCAGCGCCAGTTTTCGGAGCCCAAATTCAAAATTTTTCATCAGTTTTGGGACACTTTTCTTCTTTTGCACTGTTTTTTCGTCCCGAATCGTGCGTCATGAGCCGCGAAAAGAACGACAACCTAATCCATCACATTTCTATTACCGAATTCCATAGCACCTTAGGCAAGACAACTTCACTTCACTTAGAGGATGGGCCAGCAAACAAAAGGTGTGGGGCTTATGGCCAGGTATCCGTCGCTCTGGTGCCCATAACTTTTGATCCGTAAGGAGTTACGCGGCGCACAACATACCGTTGGAAAGCTATCAGAGAGCTATATGATGGGGGTATCTAGCCTGCTCAACTGCGCCTGTTTTCAGGGCCCAGAATTGAACATTTTCATAAGTTTTGGGACACATTTCTTCTTTTACGCTATTTTTTCGTCCCGGATCGTACATCGTGAGCCACGAAAAGGACGACAACCTAATCCATCACATTTTTATTACCGAATCACTCGACACCTTGGGCAAGACAACTTCCCTTCACGTAGAGCCTGGGCCCGCAAACTGAGGGCTTGGGGCTTATGACTAGGTATCCGTTGCTCCGGTGCCCATAACTTTTTATCCGTAAGGATTTACGTGGCGCACATCATAACGTTAGAAAGCTCTCCGAGAGCTCTACGACGCGGGTAGCAAGCATGCTCGACTGCGCTTGTTTTCAGAGCCCAAAATTGAACATTTTCATTAGTTTTAGGTCACTTTTCTTCTTTTGCGCTATTTTATTGTCTCAGATCACACGTCGTGAGCCGCGAAAAGGACGACAACCTAATCCATCACATTTCTATTACCGAATCCCATAGCACCTTGGCCAAGACAACTTTACTTCACGTAGAGGCTGGGCCAGCAAACAGAGGGCGTGGGGCTTGTGACCAGAAATCCGTCGCTCCGGCGCCCATAACTTTTGCTTCGTAAGGAGTTACACGATGCACAGCATACCATTGGAAACCTTTCTGAGAGCTCTATGACGGGGACACCAAGCCTGCTTGGCTACGCCTGTTTTCGGAGCCCAAAATCAAACGTTTTCATTAGTTTTGGGATACTTTTCTTCTTTTGCACTATCTTTTCATCCCGGATCGTGCGTCGTGAGCCGCGAAAAGGGTGACACCTTAATCCATCATATTTCTATTACCAAATCCCATGGTTTCATAGGCAAGACAACTTTACTTCATGTAGAGGCTGGGCCTGCAAACAGAGGGCGTGGGGCTTGTGACAGGTATCCGTCGCTCTCGTGCCCATAACTTTTGAACCATAAGGAGTTACGCGGCACACAGCATGACGTTGGAAAGCTCTCCGAGAGCTCTACGATGGGGACAGCAAGCCTGCTCGGCTGCACCTGTTTTCAGAGCCCAAAATTGAATATTTTCATAAGTTTTGGGACACTTTTCTTCTTTTGCACTGTTTTTCCATCCCCAATCGTACGTCGTGATCTGCGAAAAGGACGACAACCTATTCATCACATTCCTATTACCGAATCCCACGGCACCTTAGGCAAGACAACTTCACTTCATGTAGAGGTTGGGCCCACAAACAGAGGGTATGGGGCTTGTGACCAGGTATCCGTCGCTCTGGTGCCCCTAACTTTTGATCCGTAAGGAGTTAAGCGGCGCACAACATACCGTTGGAAAGCTCTCCGAGAGCTCTACGATGGGGGCAACAAGCCTGCTTTACTGCGCCTATTTTTGGAGCCCAAAATCAAACGTTTTCATCAGTTTTGGGACACTTTTCTTCTTTTGCACTATTTTTCTGTCCCGGATCGTACGTCGTGAGCCGCGAAAAGGACGACAACCTAATCCATCACATTTCTATTACTTAATCACACGACACCTTGGGCAAGACAACTTCACTTCACGTAGAGGTTGGGCCCGCAAACAGAGGGCGTCGGGCTTGTAACCAGGTAACCGTCGCTCCGGTGCCCATAACTTTTGATCCGTAAGGTGTTACGTGACGCACAGTATACCGTTGGAAAGCTCTCTGAGAGCTCTACGACGGGGGCAGCATGCTTACTGAGCTGTGCCTATTTTCGGAGCCCAAAATTGAACATTTTCATAAGTTTTTGGACACTTTTCTTCTTTTAAGCTATTTTTTCGTCCCGGATCGTACGTCGTGAGCCGCGAAAAAGACAACAACCTAATCCATCACATTTCTACTATCGAATCCCACAACACCTTGGGCAAGACAACTTCACTTCACGTAGAGGCTGGGCCCGCAAACCGAGGGCGTGGGGCTTGTGACTAGGTATCCGTCGCTCCGTTGCCTATAACTTTTGATCCGTAAGGAGTTACGCGGCGCACAGCATACCGCTGGAAAGCTCTCCGAGAGCTCTACGACAGGGGCACCAATCCTTCTTGGCTATGCCTATTTTTGGAGCCCAAAATTGAATATTGTCATCAGTTTCGGGACACTTTTCTTCTTTTGTGCAGTTTTTCTGTCCCGGATCGTGCGTCGTGAGCCGCGAAAAGGACGACAACCTAATCCACCACATTTCTATTGCCGAATCACACGACACTTTAGGCAAGACAACTTCACTTCACGTAGAGGCTGGGCCAGCAAAACCGTGGGCGTGGGGCTTGTGACCAGGTATCCGTCGCTCCGATGCCTATAACTTTTGACCCGTAAAAAGTTATGCGGCATACAGCATACCGTTGGAAAGCTCTCCGAGAGCTCTACAACGGGGACACCAATCCTGCTTGACTGTGCCTATTTTTGAAGTCCAAAATTAAATGTTTTCATTAGTTTTGGGACACTTTTCGTCATTTGTGCTATTTTTTCATCCTGGATCATATGTCGTGAGCCGCGAAAAGGACAACAACCTAATCTATCACATTTTTATTACCGAATCCCACGGTACCTTGGGCAAGACAACTTCACTTCACGTAGAGGCTGGGCCCTTAAACCGAGGGCGTGGGGCTTGTGACTAGGTATCCATCGCTCCGGTGCCCATAACTTTTGATTTGTAAATAGTTACGAGGCGCACAGCATACCGTTGGAAAGCTCTCCGAGAGCTCTACGATGGGGGCACCAAGCCTGCTTGGCTGCACCTATTTTCGGAGCCCGAAATCGAATGTTTTCATCAGTTTTGGGATACTTTTCTTCTTTTATGCTATTTTTCCATCCCGGATCGTACGTCGTGAGCCGTGAAAGGGACGACAACCTAATCTATCACATTTCTATTACTGAACCCCACGTCACCTTGGGCAAGACATGTGAGGCCCGATCTCGATTTGCGTGTGATACCTCGTTTCTTGTGCCCTAACCTAGATTTGCGTGCCTTGACCTAGTTTTAAGAATCGTGTTTCGTTTTGTGTGCCTTGCATTAAAGTACGTGCATACATTTAGGGTTGCATGCATTAACTTGGGAAACGTGCATTCATCTCATAGTTCGTGCCTTACCTCGTAGTGTGTGCCCTAAACTTAAGAAAGCGTGCCCTCACGCTAATCAAGAAAGCATCTTACACGAAGCACTAAATCATTAATTAATCCTACAAATTTCACTAACTAATATTAAATTGCTAATTCAACCCACTAGAAGACAAAATCTCACAAAAAGCTAGACATTCTTTATTCTTTATTCTTTATTCTTTGCATATCCCAAACACACAATTAAATAATGCTCAAAAGATGACAAAAATTCAGATTTATGCACAAGCTTGGCCGACCACTATTGCATATTAAACAAGCATTTCAATTTCAAAATTTATTCCCAAACATTCTATGACATATTATAACACAAAGCAATAAAAAAAATTGGCTCAAAACTCTACCCAAAGCTCCAAATCTCGACACACACTCCATGCCCATGCTAGATGATTCAAAAATGCTTCTTGAAGACACAAAATTCTGATTTTACAAGGCCCTAGGCCGACAAGCATCAATACCCATCAAAGCTTTTCATTTTTCTTTCAATTTATCTCTTTCTCTCATTCTTCTCTCTCTCTCTTGGCCTTGGCTGAAATTCTTCTCTCCATAGCTTAAGTTCATCACTCAATGGTTCATCAAGACATGCAAGAAGCTAGGAGCTTGACCAAGCAAAGCTAGGAGCAAAGAAACTCACATGCAAGCTCATAGCACTTTCATTTCGGCTTAGGTGAGTTTGTTAGCTTCCATTTCATTTTCTTCTTGTTCTAACCACATGCACCTACTAAGAACTTGGTTGCTAAGCTAAGAAATTTGAGAAAATCAAGTGGTCTCTCGGCTAAGCAAGGAAAAGAGTCAATCTTGTGCATCCTCAAGAGTTTGTGCATTTTCTTGTTGTCTTGCTAAGGTGAGGGCTAAAACTTCTTGAAAAGCTTTTAAAAACCACATGCATGCCTTTGAATATCTATTTTTACCTCTGTACTTGTGATATATGTGTGTACATGAGCTTTTGTAAGCATGCATAGTAAGATATTTGGCTAGAATGTGAAGATAGGTGAAATCACGTATTTGACAGCTTTCTGTTCTGTTGGAACGAAGTGATTTTGACCAGGTAAATGATGTTTAAAATGCGTGAAAATTGGTAGGTGACTAGTTTTGCCAGTTCTGAGCATTTGTCCTTAAAATGGCAAAATATCAAAATGTGTCCAAATCTGGAAAATCTGGGAAAATGAAGCACGTTTTGGCAGATTCACTGTTCTTGTAGAACAAACCAGTTTTGACTTAGCAAATGATATCCAAAATGCATGAAATTTGGTGTGCTGCTATATTTTTCAGTTCTGGACATTTTTGTCAGAAATAGACTAAGGCCAAATCTGACCCTAAGGTCCTCAAAAACGACAAGTATTGAAATATATGCAAATCTGGACAGTTTTGCGTAGTCTCACTGTTTTGGCTATAACTCTTGAACCCGAACTCCAAATGATGTGAGGTTTGTTTCTAAATTTATTTCATTCCTTAATCTTTAATTTAACATTTTTTTCACTGGAATTGGAGATTGTTTGCTTGTCTCAATGATTGTGAGAAAACAGACCATTGCAGTGAGGTTTTCATCTAGTGATATGCTTAGAAAAATTATTGTAGCTTCTCTTGTTGTATTAAATGCTTGGGATTGTGGCATTTGGATGTTGTGTAGACTGTTTTGAATGCTTAAGGGTGTTTGAATTAATCAATGCATGGCTTGAGTTTAATTATGTGACAACTTAGTGCTTAATCGTACGGGTAAGCATGAATTGAAACCCTAATGACTAGGTAAACTAGCTAAGTGTTGATCCTATGAATATCGTGTTTAATTATGTAATCAGTAGGCTGCCCATAGTTGCCCTTATAGCCCTAAATATGATTCCGATGATTACATGTTGACAAGTAGGCCTTTCTTGCACCCGGTCCCACGTAGATGTCATTGCATGATGAATAATCTTATTATTTGATTACGTGAACTTTGAAATGAGTTATATGACTTGATTTAAATGCGTTACATGGCTTCCCGTTTAATATTCATATAACTCCATGTGCTTTTCAAGTGAAATTGTATGTCATATCGTGCCTCGCTTGTTTACTTGTCAATGTGCAATCTTATGACTGTTCGGAGGCAACCTACTTTGTTGACCTCCAAATGTGATATATTAAATGTCATAAATGTGCATTGCATACAAGGTTGCAACCTTTCATTCTGGCGTAGTAGCGTTCACGCACACCGGGCGGCATCGGGCTTGCCGGTGCAATCGTGACTACCATTGTCTAATTCCCTCTCTCGCTTGGGGGCTAGACTTCCTCGGAGAGTTGGGTCGTAGGATTTCGGGGTACATCCGGAGTACACCCATTTGGCGTGATAAAGGGATGATTTGAAGTTGCCAGCAACAACTGATATTGAAAGTAAACTGAGAGCAAAAAGCTCACTGTATCATTTTCACTATGTGTATAAGTACTCTCACTTGGTTCCTAGAGGACCTTGGGGAGGAAAGACGGGTAATTGTGTTATTTTACTTTTACATTACGTTATGTACTTACTTGTGATATAATGTCATGCTTGCATAAGGGTTTTCATAAGTTGAACCGAAAAATGAGTTTCAAAACTTATTTCTCGTTCCCCCTCGCTGAGTTCATAAGGACTCACCCTCTTTTATCATCTCAGGTGAAGAAGACCAGAAACAGGTACCCAAGGACAACGTGCCTATTGACGATTCCTTGGAATGATTGCTTGCCCTATGTGCCTTACGTGACTATGGACATTTTGTGAACGATATGTTACTTGAAGACTATTTCATTTCTTATGTTGCTTGTTATTGTGTTGTAAATGACTCCCGTTGTAATTTGGAGTCTAATTTTGGCTTGTACTGATCATAACTAGATAGTCACCACTATGGTCGTTCTTGCTATCGCTATTGACCAGTATCAAGTAAGGATTAAGTAAAATGAATCTATCCAATCTTAAGCAGGTACTCATTGTTAAGCTAAGATCAACAGGTACTTTTGTAACAAGGGTTAACAAACAAACGAGACATAGTATCATGCTAGATTGTCAATCAAACGAGACTTCGAGATAACTAGTAGGCGTTTCGATTGGTGATAAATAGTAATCTTAGCTAGAAATGAAATTGAGATTGAAAATTTTGAGGCGTTTAGAGAATTAGGTCAAACTAAAGAGCCCAATTACAGTCGTTATGCTGCCAGATTTCTGGAGAATTTGTGGAGTTTAGGCTAAAACGTTAAGTGTTAAACTCTCATGAACGATTAAGTACATGATATGATTTGAATGTTTAGATCACTCCCTAGTCTAACATCCATAGGTCGGGTTGGGGCGTGACAAGACAACTTCACTTCACGTAGAGGCTGGGCCCTCAAACTGAGGGCGTGGGGCTTGTGACTAGGTATCCGTCGCTCCGGTGCCCATAACTTTTGATCTGTAAGGAGTTACGTGGCACACAACATACCGTTGGAAAGCTCTCCGAGAGATCTACGATGGGGGCACCGAGCAACCTTGGCTGCACATTTTTTTGAAGCCCAAAATTGAACATTTTCATCATTTTCAAGACACTTTTCTTCTTTTGCGCTATTTTTTCATCCAGGATCGTACGTCGTGAGCCGTGAAAAGGACGACAACCTAATCTATCACATTTCTATTACCGAATCCCACGGTACCTTGGGCAAGACAACTTCACTTCACGTAAAGGCTGGGCTCGCAAACAGAGGGCATGGGGCTTGTGACCAGGTATCTGTCACCTCGGTGCCTATAACTTTTGATCTGTAAGGAGTTACACGGCGCACAACATACCGTTGGAAAGCTCTCTGAGATCTTTGCGACGGGGGTAAGATTTTGGGCTTTCAAAACAGGCACAACCTAGCAGGCTTGCTGCCCCCATCGTAGAGCTTTTTGATAGCTTTCCAACGGTATGCTGTGCGCCGCGTAACTCCTTACAGATCAAAAGTTATGGGCACCGGAGCAACGGATACCTGGTCACAAGCCCCACGCCCTCTGTTTGCAGGCCCAGCCTCTACGTCAAGTGAAGTTGTCTTACCCAAGGTGCCGTGGGATTCGGTAATAGAAATGTAATGGATTAGGTTTTCGTCCTTCTCGCGGCTCACGACGTACGATCCGGGATAGAAAAACAGCGCAAAAGAAGAAAAGTGTCCCGAAACTGATGAAAACGTTCGATTTTGGACTCCGAAAATAGTGGCAGCCAAGCAAGCTTGGTGCCCTCATCGTAAAGCTCTCGGAGAGCTTTCCAACGGTTTGCTGTGCGATGCGTAACTCCTTACGGATCAAAAGTTATGGGAACCGGAGCGACGGATACCTGGTCACAAGCCCCATGCCCTCTATTTGCAGTCCTAGCCTCTACATGAAGTGAAGTTGTCTTGCCCAAAGTGCCGTGTGATTCGGTAATAGAAATGTGATGGATTAGGTTGTCGTCCTTTTCGCGGCTCAAGCCGTACGATCCGGGACGAAAAAACAGCACAAAAAAAGAAAAGTGTCCCAAAACTTATGAAAAGGTTCAATTTTGGGCTCTGAAAATAGCCGCAACCGAGCAGGCTAGGTGCCTCCAGCGTAGAGCTCTTAGAGTGCTTTCCAACGGTATGCTGTGCGCCGCGTAACTCTTTACTGATCAAAATTTATGGGCACCGGAGCGACGGATACTAAACACAAGCCCCACGCCCTCGGTTTGCGGGCCCAGCCTCTACGTGAAGTGAAGTTTTCTTGCCCAAGGTGCCATGTGAATTGCTAATAGAAATGTGATGGATTAGGTTGTCGTCTTTTTCACGGCCCACGACATACGATCCGGGACGAAAAAATAGTGCAAAAGAAGAAAAGTGTCTCGAAATTGATGAAAATGTTTGATTTTGTGTTTTGAAAACAGGCGCAGCAGAGCAGGCTAGGTGCCCCCATCGTATAGCTCTCAGAGTGCTTTCCAACGGTATGCTATGCACTGCGTAATGCTTTACGGATCAAAAGTTATGGGCGCCGGAGCGACGGATACCTGTTCACAAGCCCCACGCCCTCTGTTTGTGGTCCCAGCCTCTACGTGAAGTGAAGTTGTCTTGCCCAAAGTGCCGTGTGAATCGCTAATAGAAATGTGATGGATTAGGTTGTCGTCCTTTTCGCGGCCAACAACGTACGATCTAGTACAAAAAAATAGCGCAAAAGAAGAAATGTGTCCCGAAACTGATAAAAATGTTTGATTTTGTGCTCCAAAAATAGGTGCAGCCGAGTAGGCTAGGTGCCCCCATCGTAGAGCTCTCGGAGAGCTTTCCAACAGTATGTTGTGCACCACGTAACTCTTTACGGATCAAAATTTATAGGCACCGGAGCGACGGATACCTAGTCACAAACCCCACACCCTCTGTTTGCGGGCCCAGCCTCGACTTGAAGTGAAGTTTTCTTGCCCAAGGTGCCATGTGAATCGCTAATAGAAATGTGATGGATTAGGTTGTCGTCCTTTTCGCAGCTCATGACGTACGATCTGGGATGGAAAAACAGCGCAAAAGAAGAAAAGTGTCCCAAAACTGATGAAAACGTTCGATTTTGTGCTCCGAAAATAGGGGCAGCTAAGCAAGCTTGCTGCCTCCGCCGTAGAGCTCCCGGAGAGCTTTTCAACAGTTTCCTATGCACCGCGTAACTCTTTACAGATCAAAAGTTATGGGCACATGATAGACGGATACCTAGTCACAAGCCCCACGCCCTCAGTTTGCGGGCCTAGCCTCTACGTGAAGTGAAGTTGTCTTGCCCAAGGTTCCGTATAATTCGGTAATATAAATGTGATGGATTAGGTTGTCGTCCTTTTCGCGGCTCACAACGTACGATCCGGGACAGAAAAAAGCGCAAAAGAAGAAAAGTGTCCCAAAACTGATAAAAAATGATCAATTTTGGGCTCTACAAATAGGTACAACCAAGCAGGCTTGGTGCCCACATCGTAGAGCTCTCGGAGAGCTTTCCAACGGTATGCAGTGCGCCGCATAACTCCTTATGGATCAAAAGTTATAGGCACCGGAGCGACGGACACCTGGTCACAAGCCCCACACCCTCTGTTTGCTGTCCCAGCCTCTACGTGAAGTGAAGTTGTCTTGCCAAAGGTGCCGTGGGATTCGGTAATAGAAATGTGATGGATTAGGCTGTCGTCCTTTTTGCGGCTCACGACGTACGATCTGGGATAGAAAAGCAGCACAAATGAAGAAAAGTTTTCCGAAACTGATGAAAACATTCGATTTTGGACTCTGAAAATAGTGGCAACCGAGCAGGCTTGGTACCCCCGTCGTAGAGCTCTCAGAGAGCTTTCTAACGGTATGCTGTGCGCCGCATAACTCCTTACGGATCCTAAGTTATAGGCACCGGAGCGACGGATACCTGGTAACAAGCCCCACGAGCTCTGTTTGCGGGCCCAGCCTCTACGTTAAGTGAAGTTGTTTTGCCCAAGGTGTCGTGTGATTCGGTAATAGAAATGTGATGGATTAGGTTGTCGTCCTTTTCGCAGCTCACAACGTACGATCCGAGACATTAAAACAGCACAAATGAAGAAAAGTATCCCAAACCTGATGAAAACGTTCAATTTTGGACTCCGAAATAGTTACAGCATAGTAGGCTAGGTGCCCCCATTGTAGAGCTCTCAGAGAGCTTTCCAACGGTATGTTGTGCGCCGCGTAACTCCTTACGGATCAAAAGTTATAGGCACCGGAGCGACGGATACCTGGTCATAAGCCCCACGCCCTCCGTTTGCAGGACAAGCCTCTACATTAAGTGAAGTTGTCTTCCCTAAGGTGCCGTGTGATTTGGTAATAGAAACGTGATTGATTAGGTTGTCGTACTTTTCGCGACTCACGACGTACGATACGAGACGAAAATACAGCGCAAAAGAAGAAAAGTGTCCCAATATTGATGAAAATGTTTGATTTTGTGCACTGAAAACAGGCGCTGCCTAGAAGGCTTGCTGCCTCCATCGTAGAGCTCTCGGAGAGCTTTCCAACGGTATGCTGTGCACCACGTAACTCCTTACAGATCAAAAGTTATGGGCACCGGAGCGATGGATACCTAGTCACAAGCCCCACGCCCTCTGTTTGTGAGCCCAGCATCCATGTGAAGTGAGGTTGTCCTGCCCAAGGTGTCGTGTTATTCGGTAATAGAAATGTGATGGATTAGGTTGTCGTCCTTTTCGCAGCCCACAACGTACTATCCGGGACGGAAAAACAGCGCAAAAGAAGAAAAGTGCCCCGAAATGGATGAAAACGTTCAATTTTGGGCTCTGAAAATAGACGCAGTAGAGCAGGCTTGGTGCCCACGTCGTAGAGCTCTCGGAGAGCTTTCCAATGGTATATTGTGCGCCGCATAACTCCTTATGGCTCAAAAGTTATAGGCACCGGAGCGACAGATACCTGGTCACAAGCCCCACGCCCTCTGTTTCCGGGCCCAGCCTCTACGTGAAGTGAAGTTGTCTTACCCAAGGTGCCGTGGGATTCGGTAATAGAAATGTGATAAATTAGGTTGTCGTCCTTCTCGCGGCTCACGGCGTACGATCCGGTACAGAAAAACATCGCAAAAGAATAAAAGTGTCTCGAAACAAGTGAAAATGTTCAAGTTTGGACTCTGAAAATAGTGGCAGCTAAGCTGGCTTGGTGCCCCCATCGTAGAGCTCTCGGAGAGCTTTCCAACGGTATGCTGTGTGCCGCGTAACTCCTTACGGATCCAAAGTTATAGGTACCGGAGCGACGGATACCTAGTCACAAGCCCTACGCCCTCTGTTTGCGGGCCCAGCTTCTACGTGAATTGAAGTTGCCTTGCCCAAGGTGTCATGGGATTCGGTAATAGGAATGTGATGGATTAGGTTGTCGTCCTTTTCGCAGCTCACGAAGTACGATCCGGGATAGAAAAACAGCGCAAAAAAAGAAAAGTATCCCGAACCTGATGAAAACGTTCAATTCTGGACTCTGAAATAGTTTTAGCCGAGTAGGCTAGGTGCCCTGTCACGCCCCAACCCGGCCTATAAAGTTAGACTAGGGTGTGATCTAAATGTTCCGGACATGTCACATACTTAACCGTTATGAAGATTTAACACTTATCGTTTAGTCTAAACTCCAAAGTTTTCCGGAAAATCGGCAACATAACAGCTGTAATTGGGCTCTTTGGTTTGGCCTAATTCTCTAAACGCCTCAAGTTTCTCTAATCTCAATTTCATTTCCAACTAGGATTACCATTTAACATCAATTGAAACGCCTATTGGTTATCTCAATGTCTCATTTGATTTATAACCTAGCATGATACTATGTCTCGTTTGTTTGTTTATCCTCGTTACAAAAGTACCTGTTGATCTTAGCTTAATAGTGAGTACCAGTTTAAGATTGGATAAGTTCATTTACTTAGTCCTTAACTAATACGTCATAACCTGTGATAGATACTAGCGGTAATAATAGCAAAAACGATCATAGTAGTGTCTAGCGTCAGTCTACTTAATATCAATACAAACCAAAATTAGACCCCAAATTACAACGGGGGTCTTTTACATTACAAATAGCAAGCAACATAAAAGAAATAGTCTTCAGGTAGCATAGAGTTCACAAGTAACCACAATCACGCAAAGCACACAAGACAGGCAATCACTCCAAGGATTCATCGTTAGGCACATCGTCCTCGGGTACCTGTTTTGGATCTTCTTCACCTGAGATAATAAAAGATGGTGAGTCCTTATGAACTCAGCGAGGGAGAACGAGAAATAGGTTTTGAAACTCATTTTCCGATTCAACTTATGAAATCCTTTTTGCAAGCATGAATATAACAATAATATAAGTACAGGAACATAAATACCAGTCTTTCCTCCCCGAGGTTCTCTAGGAACCAAGCGAGAGTACTTATACACATAGTAAAAAGGATACAGTGAGCTTTTGCTCTTAGATCAGTTCCAGAATCAGTTGTTGCGGCCGACTTCAAATCATCTCCTTAACACGCTAGGTGGGTGTACTCCAGATATACCCTGAAATCTTACGACCCAACTCTCCGAGGAAGTCTAGCCCCCAAGTCAGAGAGTGAATGGGACCATGGTAGTCATGGGTGCACCGGAAAGCCCGATGCCGCCCGGTGTGCGTGATCGCTACCATGCCGACAAGAAAGGTTGCAACCTTGTATGCTGTGCACATTTATGACATTAACATATCACATTAGGAGGACAACAAAGTAGGTTGCCTCCGGACAGTCATAAGATTGCACATTGACAAGTAAACAGGCGAGGCACGAATGGACAAGTAGTTTCACTTGAAAAGCATATGGAGTTATATGAACATTAAACGGACAGCCATGTATCGCACATAAATCAAGTCATATAACTCAATTCAAAGGCCACGTAATCAAATAATAATAAGATTATATAACATGCAACAACATCTACGTGGGCTCGGATGCAAGAAAGCCTATTTGTCAACATGCAATGATCAAAATCACATTTAGGACTATAAGGGCATCTACGGGCAGCCTACTAAGCACATAATTCCACACAATACCCAAATGATCAACACTTAGCAAGACTACTTAGTCATTAGGGTTTCCATTTCGTGCATATCCGTTTAATTTAAGCCCCAAACCAATTCAAAATCAATCTCAAGCCATGCATCATTTAATTCAACATCCTCAAATATTCAAAACAGTCCACACAACATCCCAAAGCTACAATCCCAAGCATTTATTTCAACAAGAGAAGTTACAACAATTTTTCTAAGCATAACACTAAGTGAAGCCCTTACTGCAATAGGCTGTATTCTCACAATCATGAAGATACGAAAACAATCTCCAATTCTAGTGAATAAGATGTAAAATTAAAGCTTAAGAAGTGAACTAAAATCAGAAACAAACCTTGCATCATTTGGAGTTCGGGATCATTAGTTATAGCCCAAACAGTGGGATAGCACAAAACTGTCCAGATTTGTACATATTTCAATAATTTACATTTTTGAGGTCCTTAGGGTCAGTTTTAGCCTTAGTCCATTTCGGACAAAAATGTTCAGAACTGAAAAATCTAGCAGTATACCAAATTTTATGCATTTTGGACATCATTTTCTAAGTTAAATATGATTCGTTCTACAAGGTCAGTGCATCTGCTAAAACCTGCTTCATTTTTCCAGATTTCCAGATTTGGACACATTTTAAAGATTTGCTATTTTGAGGACCTTAGAGTCAAAATTAGCTTCGTCCTATTTCTGCAAAAAATGTTCAAAACTGGCAAAAATAGTCACCTACCAATTTTCATGCATTTGAAACATCACTTTCCTAGCTAAACTTACCTCGAAACAAACTTGTCAGAGAGTTGTCAACAATCCGACTTCACCTATCATCACTTCCAAGCCAAGATCTTGCCATGCATGGTTGCAAAAGCTTATGAACGAGCATATAACTCAAGTACAGAAGCAAAGACATACATTTATGAGCATGCATGTGGATTTTTGAAGGATTTTCAAAAGGTTTTAGCCCTCACCTTAGCAAATCAACAAGAAGATGCACAAAACTTTGATGAAGCACAATTTTCTTCTTCTTCCTTGCTTAGCCAAGACACCACCCGATTTCTCTCTAGTTTTCCTAGCTTAGTGGCCAATCTCTTAGTACATGCATGTGGTTTTTTGAAGGATTTTCAAAAGGTTTTAGCCCTCACCTTAGCAAATCAACAAGAAGATGCACAAAACTTTGATGAAGCACAATTTTCTTCTTCTTCCTTGCTTAGCCAAGACACCACCCGATTTCTCTCTATTTTTCCTAGCTTAGTGGCCAAGTTCTTAGTACATGCATGTGGTTAGAACAAGAAGAAAAGAAATGGAAGCTTAGTAACTCACCTAGGGCCGAAATGAAGACTCAAAGGACATGCATGTGTGGTTCTTGCATCCTAGCTAGCTTGGTTGAGTTCCTTTGCTTGTTGTTTGTCTTGATGCACCATAGGATGATGAAGATGAGCTAAGGGATGAAGAAACTCAGCCCAAAACCGAGATTGAGAGAGAAGAATGAGAGGGAGAGAGAGAAATATGAGGAGAGTGAGAGAAATGAAAAAAAAAATGATAGCTTTTGCAAAAGATGAAGCATGGGTCGGGCTTGGGCTTCTACAAGTCTGAATTTTTGTCATCTTTGAGCATTTTTGAAATGTTTTAGCATGCCTTGGGTGTGTTGAACGAGAAAGGGTGCTTGGGGTAGGGTGTATGGGTTTATTTTATGCCTAGTGTCTTGTGTGCGTGTCATAGTTTGTCTAGGACTAATTTTTTTATGCATTTGTGTCATTAGAATTGCATAGGAATGTTGGAAATTTAGGGAATCTAGGTAGAATAAAATATAGGAATGTTTGTTGATGAGTTTAATTATGAATAGAATAATAGATAGTGGGAAATGTAGGAATAGTTTAGTATTATTTTATTGTTAGTGGAGTTTGTAGAGAATTTGAATTAGGAATATAATATTGGTTAGTGAATTGTGTAGGATTATTTTAGTGTCTAGTGCTTTGTGTAGGATTCTTTCTTGATTAACATGGTGGCACGGATTCCTAGGTCTAGGGCACGAATTAAGAGGTAGACACGAACTTCAAGACTAAGGCATGTACTTCAAGACTAATGCATGCAATCCTAGGTGAATGCACGTAAACCAATGCAAGGCACGTAATTCAATGCAATGAACGTAAATCAAGGCACGACTCTATATCTAGGTTAAGGTACGCAGTTCAAAGTTAGGGCACACGAAATGAGGTAACGCACGTACATCGAGGTTAGGGCACGTATATCTAGGTATCGCACGTCAGTCGGGGATTAGGGCACACTATTCTAGGTCAAGGCACGTATGACAAGGTATGCACGAAAACTAAGACAAGACACGTAATCCAAGGTCGATCATATAATTAGGGGTCTATGGCACGCAAATCAAGGTATGACACGTTATTCGGGGTCGGCCCTCACATCTTCCCCTCCTTAAAAGAATTTCGTCCCGAAATTCATTCTTGCCTATTGAGGTCATTTAGACGGATTTTGACTCTTGTTTTTATTCCTACTCCTATTCGTCTCGTGTTTGGTGATCTCTCACCACAACCAATTCACTTCCTATGTTTCTCCAATCATTTAGTTCGGTGTGACCTCTACTTTTACAGTTCTTTCCTTTGAACGACTCTATTCTTCATTTGATCTTAAGGTCAAGTTTATTAACTAAGGTTAGAATCTCCATACATAGTCGTCAAGGCTGCATCGGTATTCAGACTATATAACTATAACTCCAAAATCATGACTCATGTTGTATCAATCTCGCATTCATACCTCAAAAGGAATATCACAATAATTCCATGACCCTAGGGTGACATACGCTAATTTCAAGATGATAGGTCTATATCCGATTTACATATCCTATCTACTAGTTTCAAAATTGTTAACACGTAGGATATACACATGTTATGGATTATTTTCATGATACGACCCTATTTTCAGGAAGAACTCACCAAACAAACTAATCCATCTCAAACCATCATCTATCGATAGTATCATAGTCCTTATCTCGTAGGTACATTGGATTAACAAATCTTCTAATGACTAGTCTCCCGATTACAGGCTCCTATTCCCTAACATTCTTTCCCAGTTTCGTTAACCTTTACGTTCGTAATCAAGAAGAAAGGCCGTTGAGATTCATGAAACTCAAACTCTAAGGTTTATTAAGTATCACCAACAAATTGCCATTGAAATTGCATGGGTAAACTAATCATGTGGCACTAGTTCAACTTTTCAAGTAAGCTTCATCAGCTTGTAATCCACAATTTATTTCCTTATTCAAATCTCTAATTTCAAGTCACAAGGCTTCATAATTTTCTTTTAATCTTATCCAAAACTCCTAAGGCGAATAGTTTCAACCTCAAATAAATTCCACTCATCTCAATCCAAGGTTACGTCATATTCAAGAAGACAATGGTCCTACTCACTTAGCAACCTAGTCATTCCTTCGAACACTTAATGCCCGCCAATATATCTTCAACATTAATGTTACTAAGCTAGGTTCATAGCCATGTAAGTGAGATCAATTCTCTACTAGGTTACCGGTCATACAACAACAATTCTAGGACTATAAATGGGTACCGAAATGATCTAGCTCATAAGATACTTACCATACTAATCCAAGTAGCTTGTTACACAAAATAACTTCAAGGTCGTGTCAACATAAGAATTACAACCACAATATAATCTAATAGAACTTTAAAAGTAGTCAACGACTCATTTAACTATCACTACAAGATCCGCCCTCCATTTAACGACCACGATTCGAAGTCTACCAACGGCTAGTTTCTAGACATGAAATGGTACACATAATACGGTTGTCTAACAGCAGTCTCTTGGGTCATCATGACTCTAATTCATCTCTATCTTAACTATATGGAATCTTACTCTCTTCATTTACATGTTCAACTAGCTAAAAGCATCAAGTCTCAATGACCTTAGGTCCTAGGGTTCACCATGAATCATCATGCATACTTACTATTAGCTATTTAGGATTACTAATCATATCCTAACGACTTCACTTTGCAACCAGATGCTTTAATCTCATTTCCATGGTTTATATACTAGGTCCATTTGTCTTACTTCGCATAATCACAACTAAATCCGAGGGGCAACAATTTGATACCATGATTCTTAATATCACCAATATCCAACTTAGGACCTTAGCAACATTAGTCATCTAATTCATAATTCAATACCTTACACTTCCATTCGACCTAGCATTTAGGTGTAGTCTTCCGAACATGAGTTCTAGTTACGCGAATTCCTCAATTCCAACATCCCCATGTCTTGTTATACTAAAGATTCATCAACCTTGTTAAACTTAGTCTCCAAAGTTGCCCATATGTCTTGAGGTTATCCATTGTTAAGTTACTTAAACACACTATTCACGCCTTAATAATCTAACCCCTATCGTCAATTCCCACGAGTTCATCTCTTAATTTCTAGGTCACAATCTTACCATTGAGTGAACTTGAAACTCGCTAGTATACACCATATCAGATTCATCAATGCTTAATTCCAATCAAGTAAGGATTCAATCGTACGAGTATATTACTAACTTCTTAGATAGTCTATCAAGCCAATTTTAAGATGTAAGAAATGGATTCAAAGAAGCCTCCAAGTCAACTTCCACTATCAGCACATAAGAATATATACTATTCTACATATTTAATAGTATACCCTTATATCTAAGGAAGTATCATGTCTTTAACCTTTATACTTGAACCACAATGAGAAGAACGGTTTAATGGAATCAAAACTTCATAGTCATAAAATCGATAACTTAATCATAGGTATGAGTATTCCAAAGATAAGGGGATAACTTTACCTCAACATTTATAAATGTGATGTGCATTTTATATATGCATATCCAATAATACATACGATCCATCGAGTACCTATGAAGATGCGAGAAATCTCTAACTGAGCCTTTTCGTTCGTCCTGCACAAATTCACTTCCCTGCAAGTCCTAATCCTAACTATCTATGTGTATAAATAGTCATTCACGGTTATATAACATGCACATGTATCAAGGAAGGAGTATAAAAGTATGCATGCATTATTGAGGTCACTAGCGTGTCGGTGTGCATGGCACATAATACATATGGTCCTCAAAAGCACATAATATTCAATGCTCAAAGCAATTAAAGCACATTAGCACACATTAACACATATAAACAAGATATCATAATTACCTTAGGGCTTCTACCCATGGTCCGAGAGTTGAACCTGGCTTAAGTAATCTAAGCTCTGATACCATTCTAGTTATAAGGTGTCACGCCCCAACCCGGCCTATAAGGTTAGACTAGGGTATGATCTAAACGTTCCGGACATGTCACATACTTAACCGTTATGAAGATTTAACACTTATCATTTAGTCTAAACTCCAAAGTTTTTCAAAAAACCGGCAGCATAACGACTGTAATTGGGCTCTTTGGTTTGGCCTAATTCTCTAAAAGCCTCAAGTTTCTCTAATCTCAATTTCATTTCCAACTAGGATTACCATTTAACATCAATTGAAACGCCTATTGGTTATCTCGATGTCTCGTTTGATTTATAACCTAGCATGATACTATGTCTCGTTTGTTTGTTTATCCTCGTTACAAAAGTACATGTTGATCTTCGCTTAATAGCGAGTACCTGTTTAAGATTGGATAAGTTCATTTACTTAGTCCTTAACTAATACGTCATAACCTATGATAGATACTAGCGGTAATAATAGCAAAAACGATCATAGTAGTGTCTAGCGTCAGTCTACTTAATATCAGTACAAACCAAAATTAGACCCCAAATTACAACGGGGGTCTTTTACATTACAAATAGCAAGCAACATAAAAGAAATAGTCTTCAGGTAGCATAGAGTTCACAAGTAGCCATAATCACGCAAAGCACACAAGACAGGCAATCATTCCAAGGATTCATCGTTAGGCACACCGTCCTCGGGTACCTGTTCTGGATCTTCTTCACCTGAGATGATAAAAGAGGGTGAGTCCTTATGAACTCAGCTAGGGGGAACGAGAAATAGGTTTTGAAACTAATTTTCCGGTTCAACTTATGAAATCCTTTTTGCAAGCATGAATATAACAATAATATAAGTACAGGAACAAAATTACCAGTCTTTCCTCCCCGAGGTTCTCTAGTAACCAAGCGAGAGTACTTATACACATAGTAAAAAGGATACAGTGAGCTTTTGCTCTCAAATCAGTTCCAGAATCAGTTGTTGCGGCCGACTTCAAATCATCCCCTTAATACGCCAGGTGGGTGTACTCCGGATGTACCCTGAAATCCTACAACCCAACTCTCCGAGGAAGTCTAGCCCCCAAGCGAGAGAGGGAATGGGACCATGGTAGTCACGGGTACACCAGCAAGCCCGATGCCGCCCGGTGTGCGTGATCGCTAGCATGCCGACAAGAAAGGTTGTAACCTTGTATGCAGTGCACATTTATGACATTAACATATCACATTAGGAGGACAACAAAGTAGGTTGCCTCCGGACAGTCATAAGATTGCACATTGACAAGTAAACAGGCGAGGCACGAATGGACAAGTAGTTTCACTTAAAAAGCATATGGAGTTATATGAACATTAAACGGACAGCCATGTATCGCACATAAATCAAGTCATATAACTCAATTCAAAGTCCACATAATCAAATAATAATAAGATTATATAACATGCAACAACATCTACGTGGGCTCGGATGCAAGAAAGCCTATTTGTCAACATGCAATGATCACAATCACATTTAGGACTATAAGGGCATCTACGGGCAGCCTGCTAAGCACATAATTCCACACAATACCCAAATGATCAACACTTAGCAAGACTACTTAGTCATCAGGGTTTCCATTTTGTGCATATCCGTTCAATTTAAGCCCCAAACCAATTCAAAATCAATCTCAAGCCATGCATCATTTAATTCAACATCCTCAAACATTCAAAACAGTCCACAAAACATCCCAAAGCTACAATCCCAAGCATTTATTTCTACAAGAGAAGTTACAACAATTTTTCTAAGCATAACACTAAGTGAAGCCCTTACTGCAATAGGCTGTATTCTCACAATCATGAAGATAAGAAAACAATCTCCAATTCTAGTGAATAAGATGTCAAATTAAATCTTAAGAAGTGAACTAAAATCAGAAACAAACCTTGCATCATTTGGAGTTCGGGATCATTAGTTATAGCCCAAACAGTGGGATAGCACAAAACTGTCCAGATTTGCACACATTTCGATAATGGACGTTTTTGAGGTCCTTAGGGTCAGATTTAGACTTAGTCCATTTCTGACAAAAATGTCCACAACTGAAAACTCTTGCAGAAAACCAAATTTCATGCATTTTGGACATTATTTACTAAGTCAAATCTGGTTCTTTCTACAAGGTCAGTGCATCTGCTAAAACCTGCTTCATTTTTCCAGATTTCCAGATTTGGACACATTTTAAAGATTTACTATTTTGAGGACCTTAGAGTCAAAATTAGCTTCGGTCTATTTCTGTGAAAAATGTTCAAAACTGGAAACAATAATCACCTACCAATTTTCACGCATTTTTAACATCATTTTCCTAGCTAAACGTACCTTGAAACAAACTTGTCAGAGAGCTGTCAACTTTCCGACTTCACCTATCATCACTTCCAAGCCAAGATCTTGCCATGCATGGTTGCAAAAGCTTATGAACGAACATATAACTCAAGTACAGAAGCAAAGACATACATTTATGAGCATGCATGTGGATTTTTGAAGGATTTTCAAAAGGTTTTAGCCCTCACCTTAGCAAATCAACAAGAAGATGCACAAAACTTTGATGAAGCACAATTTTCTTCTTCTTCCTTGCTTAGCCAAGACACCACCTGATTTCTCTCTATTTTTCCTAGCTTAGTGGCCAAGCTCTTAGTACATGCATGTGGTTTTTTGAAAGATTTTCAAAAGGTTTTAGCCCTCACCTTAGCAAATCAACAAGAAGATGCACAAAACTTTGATGAAGCACAATTTTCTTCTTCTTCCTTGCTTAGCCAAGACACCACCCGGTTTCTCTCTATTTTTCCTAGCTTAGTGGTCAAGCTCTTAGTACATGCATGTGGTTAGAACAAGAAGAAAAAAAATGGAAGCTTAGTAACTCACCTAGGGCCGAAATGAAGACTCAAAGGACATGCATGTGTGATTCTTGCATCCTAGCTAGCTTGGTTGAGTTCCTTTGCTTGTTGTTTGTCTTGATGCACCATAGGATGATGAAGATTAGCTAAGGGATGAAGAAACTCAGCCCAAAACCGAGATTGAGAGAGAAGAATGAGAGGGAGAGAGAGAAATGTGAGGAGAGTGAGAGAAATGAAAAAAAAATTATAGCTTTTGCAAAAGATGAAGCATGGGTCGGCCTTGGGCTTCTACAAGTCTAAATTTTTGTCATCTTTGAGAATTTTTGAAATGTTTTAGCATGCCTTGGGTGTGTTGAACGAGAAAGGGTGCTTGCGGTAGGGTGTATGGGTTTATTTTATGCCTAGTGTCTTGTGTGTGTGTCATAGTTTGTCTAGGACTAATTTTTTTATGCATTTGTGTCATTAGAATTGTCATAGGAATGTTGGGAATTTAGGGAATCTAGGTAGAATAAAATATTGAAATGTTTGTTGATGAGTTTAATTATGAATAGAATAATAGATAGTGGGAAATGTAGGAATAGTTTAGTATTATTTTATTGTTAGTGGAGTTTGTAGAGAATTTGAATTAGGAATATAATATTGGTTAGTGAATTGTGTAGGATTATTTTAGTGTCTAGTGCTTTGTGTAGGATTCTTTCTTGATTAACGTGGTGGCACGGATTCCTAGGTCTAGGGCACGAATTACGAGGTAGACATGAACTTCAAGACTAAGGCACATACTTCAAGACTAATGCACGCAATCCTAGGTGAATGCACGTAAACCAATGCAAGGCACGTAATTCAATGCAATGCATGCAAATCAAGGCACGACTCTATATCTAGGTTAAGGTACACAGTTCAAGGTCAGGGCACATATATCTAGGTATCGCACATCAGTCGGGGATTAGGGCACACTATTCTAGGTCAAGTCACGTATGACAAGGTATGCATGAAAACCAAGACAGGACACGTAATACAAGGTCGGTCATATAATTAGGGGTCTATAGCACCCAAATCAAGGTATGACACGTTATTTAGGGTCGGACCTCACATGCCCCCGCCGTAGAGCTCTCAGAGAGCTTTCCAACGGAATGCTATACTCCGCGTAACTCCTTACGGATCAAAAGTTATGGTCACCGGAGCGACGGATACCTGATCACAAGCCCCACCCCCTATGTTTGTAGACCCAGCCTCTACGTGAAGCGAAGTTTTCTTGCCCAAGGTGCCGTGTAATTCGGTAATAGAAATGTGATGGATTAGGTTGTCGTCCTTTTCACGGCTCACGACGTACGATCCTGGACGAAAAACAACGCAAAAGAAGAAAATTGTCTCGAAATTGATGAAAATGTTCGATTTTGTGCTATGAAAACAGGCACATCCTAGCAGGCTTGCTGCCTCCATCGTAGAGCTCTCGGAGAGCTTTCCAACGGTATACTGTGCACCGCATAACTCTTTACGGATCAAAAGTTATGGGCACTGGAGCGACGGATACCTGGTCATAAGCTCCACGCCCTCTGTTTGCAAGCCCAGCCTCTACGTGAAGTGAAGTTGTCCTGCCCAAGGTGCCGTGTTATTCGGTAATAGAAATGTGATGGATTAGGTTGTCGTCCTTTTCGCGGCTCACAACGTACGATCCAGGACGGAAAAACAGTGCAAAAGAAGAAAAGTGTCCCGAAACTGATGAATACGTTCGATTTTGGGTTCTGAAAATAGGCGCACCGAGAAGGCTTGGTGACCACGTCGTAGAGCTCTAGGAGAGCTTTCCAACGGGATGCAGTGCGCCGTACAACTCCTTATGGATCAAAAGTTATAGGCACCGGAGCGCAGGATACCTGGTCACAAGCCCCACGCCCTCTGTTTGCGGTCCCAGCCTCTACGTGAAGTGAAGTTATCTTACCCAAGGTGCCGTGGGATTCGGTAATAGAAATGTGATGGATTAGGTTGTCGTCCTTCTCGCGGCTCACGACTTACGATCCGAGACAGAAAAACAGTGCAAAAGAAGAAAAGTATCGCAAAACTGATGAAAATGTTCGATTTTGGACTCCAAAAATAGTGGCAGCCAAGCAGGCTTGGTGCCCCCATCGTAGAGCTCTCGGAGAGCTTTCCAATGGTATGTTGTGCGCCGCGTAACTCCTTACGGATCAAAAGTTATGGGCACCGGAACAACGGATACCTGGTCACAAGCCCCACACCCTCTATTTGCAAGCCCAGCCTCTACGTGAAGTGAAGTTGTCCTGCCCAAGGTGCTGTCTTATTCGGTAATAGAAATGTGATGGATTAGGTTGTCGTCCTTTTTGCGGCTCACAACGTACGATCCAGGACGGAAAAACAGCACAAAAGTAGAAAAGTGTACCGAAACTGAAGAACACGTTCGATTTTGGGTTCTGAAAATAGGCGCAGCTGAGCAGGCTTGGTGACCACATCGTTGAGCTCTCGGAGAACTTTCCAACGGTATGCAGTGCGCCACATAACTCCATATGAATCAAAAGTTATAGGCACCAGAGTGACGGATACCTTTTCACAAGCCCCACGCCCTCTGCTTGCAGGCCCAGCCTCTACGTGAAGTGAAGTTATCTTACCCAAGGTGTCGTGGGATTCGGTAATAGAGATGTGATGGATTAGGTTGTTATCCTTTTCACGGCTCACGACGTACGATCCGGGACAGAAAAATAGCGCAAAATAAGAAAAGTGTCTCGAACCTGATGAAAACATTTGATTTTGGACTCCAAAAATAGTGGCAGCCGAGCATTCTAAATGCTCCCATCGTAGAGCTCTCAGAGAGCTTTCCAACGGTATGTTGTGCGCCACGTAACTCCTTATGGATCAAAAGTTATGGGCACCAGAGCGACGGATACCTGGTCACAAGCCCCACGCCCTCTGTTTGCTGGCCCAGCCTCTATGTGAAGTGAAGTTGTCTTGCCCAAGGTGCCATATGATTTGGTAATAGAAATGTGATGGATTAGGATGTCGTCATTTTCGCGGCTCACGACGTACGATACGGGACGGAAAAATAGCACAAAAGAAGAAAATTGTCCCGAAACTGATGAAAATTATCAATTTTGGGTTCTGAAAATAGGCATAGCCGAGCAGGCTTGGTGCCCATGTCGTAGAGCTCTCGGAGAGCTTTCTAACGGTATGTTTTGCGCCGCATAACTCCTTATGGATCAAAAGTTGTAGGCACCAAAGCGACGGATACCTGGTCACAAGCCCCACGCCCTCTATTTGCGGGCCTAGCCTCTACGTGAAGTAAAGTTGTCTTACCTAAGGTGCCATGGTATTTGGTAATAGAAATGTGATGGATTAGGTTGTCGTCCTTTTCACGGCTCACGATGTACAATCCGGGACAGAATAACAGTGCAAAAGAAGAAAAGTGTCCTAAAATTGCTTAAAACGTTCAATTTTGGACTCCAAAGATTGTGGCAGCTAAGCAGGCTTTGTGCCTCCATCATAGAGCTCTCGGAGAGCTTTCCAACAGTATGCTGTGCGCCGCGTAACTCCTTACGGATCCAAAGTTATGGGTATTAGAGCGACAGATACCTGGTAACAAGCCCCACGCCCTCTGTTTGTGGGCCCAGCCTCTACGTTAAGTGAAGTTGTCATGCACAAGGTATCATGTGATTCGGTAATAGAAATGTGATGGATTAGGTTGTCGTCCTTTTCGCGGCTCCTGACGTACGATTCGGGACAAAAAAACAGCGCAAAAGAAGAAAAGTGTCCCGAACCTGATGAAAACGTTCGATTTTGGACTCCAAAATAGTTGCAGCCGAGCAGGCAAAGTGCCCCTATCGTAGAGATCTCAGAGAGCTTTCCAACGGTATGCTATGCGCCACGTAACTCCGTGCGGATCAAAAGTTATGGGCACCGGAGCGATGGATACCTGGTCACAAGCCCCACGCCCTCTGTTTGCGGGCCCAGCCTCTACGTGAAGTGAAGTTGTCTTACCCAAGGTGCCATGTGATTCGGTAATAGAAATGTGATGGATTCGGTTGTCATCCTTTTCGCGGCTCACGACGTACGATCCTGGACGGAAAAACAGCGTAAAAGAAGAAAAGTATCCCGAAACTGATGAAAATGTTCGATTTTGTGCTCTGAAAATAGGCACAGCCTAGCAGGCTTGCTGCCCCTATTGTAGAGCTCTCGAAGAGCTTTCCAACGGTATGCTGTTCGTCGCGTAACTCCTTACTGATCAAAAGTTATGGGCACCGGAGCGACGGATACCTGGTCACAAGCCCTATGCCCACTGTTTGCGGGCCCAGCCTCTACGTGAAGTGAAGTTGTCACGCCCAAGGTACTTAGGTTATTGTCCTTTTCGAGACTCACGACGTATGATCCGGGATAAAAAAATAGCGCAGAAGAAGAAAAGTGTCCTGAACCTAATGAAAACGTTCGATTTTAGACTCTAAAATAGTTGCAGCCGAGCAGGCTAGGTTCCCCCATCGTAGAGCTCTCAGAGAGCTTTCCGACATTATGCTATGCGCCGCGTAACTCCTTATGGATGAAAAGTTATGGGCACCGGAGCAACAGATACCTGGTCATAAGCCCCACGCCCTCTGCTTGTAGGCCCAACCTCTATGTGAAGTGAAGTTGTCTTGCCCACCATGTGATTCGGTAATAAAAATGTGATGGATTAGGTTGTCGTCCTTTTCGCGGCTCACGACGCACGATACGGGCTGAAAAAATAGCGCAAAAGAAAGAAAAGTGTCCCAAAACTGATGAAAATGTTCTATTTTGGGCTCTAAAAATAGGCGCAGCCGAGCAAGCTTAGTGCCCACGTCGTAGAGCTCTCGGAGAGCTTTCCAACGTTATGCTGTGCGCCGCATAACTCCTTATGGATCAAAAGTTATAGGCACCGGAGCGACGAATACCTGGTCACAAGCCCCACACCCTTTGTTTGCAGGCCCAGCCTCTACGTGAAGTGAAGTTGTCTTACCAAAGGTGCCGTGGGATTCGGTAATAGAAATGTTATGGATTACGTTGTCATCCTTCTCGCGGCTCACGACGTACTATCCGGGAAAGAAAAACTGCGCAAAAGAAGAAAAGTGTACCAAAACTGATGAAAACGTTCGATTTTGGACTCCAAAAATAGTGGCAGCCAAGCACGCTTGGTGCCCCCGTCGTAGAGCTCTCGGAGAAATTTCCAACGGTATGTTGTGTGCCGCGTAACTTCTTACGGATCCAAAGTTATGCGCACCGGAGCCACGGATACTTGGTCACAAGCCCTACGGCCTCTGTTTGCAGGCCTGACCTCTACGTTAAGTGAAGTTGTCTTTCCCAAGGTGTCGTGTGATTCGGTAATAGAAATGTGATGGATTAGGTTGTTGTCCTTTTCGTGGCTCACGACATACGATCCGGGGCAGAAAAACATCGCAAAATAAGAATAGTGTCCCGAACCTGATGAAAATGTTCAATTTTTTACTCCAAAAGAAGTGGCAGCTGAGCAGGCTAGGTGACCCCATCGTAGAGCTCTCAGAGAGATTTCTAACGGTATGTTGTGCGCCGCGTACCTCCTTATAGATCAAAAGTTATAGGCACCGGAGCGACGGATACCTGGTCACAAGCCCCACGCCCTCTGTTTGCGAGCCCAGCATCTACGTGTAGTGATTCGGTAATAGAAATGTGATGGATTAGGTTATCGTCTTTTTTACGGCTCACGACTTACGATCCGGGACGGAAAAATTGCGCAAAAGAAGAAAAGTGTCACGAAACTGATGAAAACGTTCGATTTAGTGCACTAAAAATAGGCACAGCCTAGCAAGCTTGCTACTCTTATCGTAGAGCTCTCGGAGAGCTTTCCAACGGTATGCTGTGCGCCGCGTAACTCCTTTTGGATCAAAAGTTATGGGCACTAGAGCCACGGATACTTGGTCACAGGCCCCACGCCCTCTGTTTGCGGGCCCAGCCTCTACGTGAAGTGAAGTTATCCTGCCCAAGGTGCAGTGTTATTCAGTAATAGAAATGTGATGGATTAGGTTGTCGTCCTTTTCGCGGCTCACAATGTACGATCCGTGACAGAAAAACAGCACAAAGAGAGAAAATTGTCCCAAAACTAATGAAAACGTTCGATTTTGTGCTCCAAAAATAGGCACAGCTGAGCAGGCATGGTGCCATTGTCGTACAGCTCTCAGAGAGCTTTCCAACGGTATGCTGTGCGCCGCGTAACTCCTTACGGATCCAAAGTTATGGGCACCGGAGCGACAGATACCTAGTCACAAGCCCCACGCCCTCTATTTGCGGGCCCAACCTCTACGTTAAGTGAAGTTGTCTTGCCCAATGTGCCAGGTGATTCGGTATTAGAAATGTGATGTAATAGGTTGTCATCTTTCTCGCGGCTCACGACGTACGATTCGGGACAAAAACACTGCGCAAAAAATGAAAAGTGTCCCGAAATTGATGAAAACGTTCGATTTTGGACTCCGAAAATAGTGGCAGCCAAGCAAGCTTGGTGCCCCCGTCGTAGAGCTCTCGGAGAGATCTCCAACGGTAGGTTGTGCACCGCGTAACTCCTTACGGATCCAAACTTATGGGCACCGGAGCGACGGATACCTCGTCACAAGCCCCACGCCCTCTGTTTGCGGGCCCAGCCTCTACGTTAAGTGAAGTTGTCTTGCCCAATGTGCCATGTGATTCGGTATTAGAAATGTGATGGATTAGGTTGTCGTCCTTTTCGCGGCTCACGATGTACGATATGGGATGGAAAAATAGCGAGAAAAGAAGAAAATTATCCCAAAACTGATGAAAACGTTCAATTTTGGGTTCTAAAAATAGGCACAGTTGAGCAGGCTTGGTGCCCACGTCGTAGAGCTCTTGGAGAGCTTTGCAACGGTATGCTGTGTGCCACGTAACGCCTTACGGATCCAAAGTTATGGGCACCGGAGCGATGGATACCTGGTCACAAGCCCCACGCCCACTGTTTGCGGGCCTAGCCTCTATGTTAAGTGAAGTTGTTTTGCCCAAAGTACCGTGTGATTCGGTAATAGAAATGTGATGGATTAGGATGTTGTCCTTTTCATGGCTCACAACGTACGATCCGGACAGAAAAAAAGCGCAAAAGAAGAAAAATATCCCGAACCTGTTGAAAACATTCGATTTTGGACTCCGAAAATAGTGGTAGCCGAGCAGGCTAGGTGCCCCCATCGTAGAGCTCTCAGAGAGCTTTCTAACAGTATGTTATGCACCGCGTAACTCCGTATGGATCAAAAGTTATGGGCACCGGAGCGACGGATACCTGGTCACAAGCCCCACGCCCTCTGTTTGTGGCCCCAGCCTCTACGTGAAGTGAAGTTGTTTTGCCCAAGGTGCCATGTGATTCGGTAATAGAAATATGATAGTTAGGTTGTCGTCCTTTTCGCGGCTCACGACGTAAGACACGGGACGAAAAAATAGCGCAAAAGAAGAAAATTGTCCTAAAACTGATGAAAATGTTCAATTTTGGGTTCTGAAAATAGGCGCAGTCGACCAGGCTTGGTGCCCACGTCGTAGAGCTCTCGGAGAGGTTTCCAACGGTATGCTTTGTGCCGCATAACTCCTTATGGATCAAAAGTTATAGGTACTAGAGCGACGGATACCTAGTCACAAGCCCCACAAACTCTATTTGTGGGCCCAGCCTCTACGTGACGTGAAGTTGTCTTGCCCATGGTGCCGTGGGATTTGGTAATAGAAATGTGATGGATTAGGTTATCGTCCTTTTCGAGGCTCACGACGTACGATCCGGGACAGAAAAACAGTGCAAAAGAAGAAAAGTATCCCAAAACTGATGAAAATGTTCAATTTTCGACTTCGAAAATTATGGCAGCCGAGCAGGCTTTCCGCCCCCGTCGTAGAGCTCTCAAAGAGATTTCCAACGGTATGATATGCGCCGCGTAACACCTTACGGATCCAAAGTTATGGGCACCGGAGCGACGAATACTTGGTAATAAGCCCCACGCCCTCTGTTTGCGGGCCCAGCCTCTACGTTAAGTGAAGTTGTCTTACCCAAGGTGCAGTGTGATTCGGTAATAGAAATGTGATGGATTAGGTTATCGTCCTTTTCGTTGCTCACGACACATGATTCGGGATAAAAAAATAGCGCAAAAGAAGAAAAGTGTCATGAACCTAATGAAAATGTTCGATTTTGGATTTCGAATTAGTTGTAGCTGAGCATGCTAGGTGCCCCCATCGTAGAGCTCTTAGAGAGCTTTCCAATGATATGCTGTGCGCCGCGTAACTCCTTACGGATCAAAAGTTATGGGCACCGGAGCGACGGATACCTGGTCACAAGCCCCACGCCCTCTGTTTGCGGGAGCAGCCTCTACGTTATGTGAAGTTGTCTTTCCCAAGGTGCCCTGTGATTCGGTAATAGAAATGTGATAGATTAGGTTGTCGTCCTTTTCGCGGCTCACGACGTACGATCCGGGACAGAAAAACAGCGCAAAAGAAGAAAAGTATCCCGAACCTTATGGAAACGTTCAATTTTGGACTCTGAAATAGTTGCAGCCGAGCAGGCTAGGTGCCCCCATCGTAGAGCTCTCAGAGAGCTTTCCAACGGTATGCTGTGCGCCATGTAACTCCTTACGGATCAAAAGTTATGGGCGTCGGAGCGACGGATACCCGGTCAATAGCCCCACGCCCTCTGTTTGCTAGCCCAGCCTCTACGTGAAGTGAAGTTATGCTGCCCAAGGTGCCGTGTTATTCGGTAATAGAAATGTGATGGATTAGGTTGTCGTCCTTTTCGCGGCTCACAACGTACGATCTAGGACAGAAAAATAACGCAAAAGAAGAAAAGTGTCCTGAAACTGATGAAAACGTTCTATTTTGGGCTCTGAAAATAGGCGCAGTCGAGCAAGCTTGGTGCCCACGTCGTAGAGCTCTCGAAGAGCTTTCCAACGATATGCTGTGCGCCACATAACTCCTTATGGATCAAAAGTTATAGGCACCGGAGCGACAGATACCTGGTTACAAGCCCCACGCCCTCTGTTTGCGAGCCCAGCCTCTACGTTAAGTGAAGTTGTCTTGCCTAATGTGCCATGTGGTTCGGTATTAGAAATGTGATGGATTAGGTTGTCGTCCATCTCGCGGCTCACGACATACGATCTGGGACAGAAAAACAGCGTAAAAAATGAAAAGTGTCACAAAACTGATGAAAACGTTCGATTTTGGACTCCGAAAATAGTGGCAGTTGTAAGGCCCGACCTTGATTTGCGTGCGATACCTTATTTCGTGTGCCATAATCTAGATTTGCGTGCCTTGACCTAGGTTTAAGAATTGTGTTCGTTTTGTGTGCCATGCATTGAATTACGTGCATTCATTTAGGGTTGCATGCATTTACTTGAAAAATATGTGTTCGTCTCGTAGTTCGTGCCTTACATCGTAGTTCATGCCCTAGACTTAGGAAAGCGTGCCCTCACGCTAATCAAGAAAGCATCTTACACAGAGCACTAGATCATTAATTAATCCTACAAATTCCACTAACTATTATTAAATTACTAATTCAACCCACTAGAAGACAAAATCTCACAAAAAGCTAGACATTCCTTATTCTTTTTGCACTTCAACACACAATTAAATAATGCTCAAAAGATGACAAAAAATCCGAATTTTGATGCCTTGGCCGACCACTATGTGGGTTTTTATGCTTGCTTGCTCAATTCAAATTAATTCTAGACAACTTATGACAATTCTATGACACAAATGCATAAAAAAATTGCTCAAAACCTCCTCAAAACTCCACCATTCTCGACAATGCTCCCTTGCCCATGCTAAACACTTCAAAATATTGTGTGTGATTATATGTTTAGTAGGCTACCCGTAGTTGCCCTTATAGCCTAAAGGTGATTTTGATCATTGCATGTTGACAAATAGGCCTTTCTTGCATCCGAACCCACGTAGATTGTTGTTGCATGTCGAATAACGTTATTATTTGATTACGTGGACGTTGAAGTGAGTTATATGACTTGAATTACATGCATTACATGACTGCCCGTTTAATATTCATATAACTCTAATCGCGTCATTTTGCGCTAAAAAATAGTAAGGTTAAATGATTGAAAATATTGCCTACCTTGAATTACCTCTAGCTGTGGCGAGTAGAGGGTCGATCCACGGAGATTGGGTTATCAAGTTAAGTTAAGTCCTTAATTTAGAATTGTTTGACTATCTCCCGTCACGGATAAGTTTGATTAAGTCCAAAAATCCAAAAGTACGGAAGTACGAAAAATTAAGTCCAAGAAATGTCCACAAAATGTCCAAAGATACGGTAGTAACAAAGTCCAAAAGTGAATTAATCAAAAGTACTAAATTAAAGAATCACAACACTCAACACTAAAAATCAAAAGGGTTAATGATTCAGGGTGGTTATAGCTCGGTATATGCAAGTACAAAGTTATTGATTCAAATTAAAAGTTAAGTCCTTCAGAAATAGGGCTACAAGCTCCCACTACTGAAATGAGCCTTTAATTACGTAAGTGATAAGATTAAATAATTAACAAGACTGGATGTGTTGGTACAACCTAACGATTTCCAATCTCTCAATTAATCTTTCACTTATGTAACTTGGAGGTGTCGGTACAACCAGACTAGAATCCATCCGAGGTAATCTTGTATTGCCACTGGTTTATAAAATCGGGCGTATATGTACTTTCAATTAAATATAACATAACTACAAGTATACGTATAATTAATCAAAGAATACTCAAAATAGAAATACGAGACTTTAATAAATCTTAATCACAACATATGTACAAGAGTAACCTCACACATACCACCCCAAATCTCGGGTCTAGTGTGCCATAATAAACTGTAAAGTACAAGAAATCATAACGAAAACCAAAATAAAAGAATACTTATCGTGTTGAATGAATTTTGGTAGACCGGTATGATTTCAGTATGATGATTGTGAAACCCCAGTTTTCGTCTTTATCTCGATTTGCGTGTCTTTACCTCGTTTTGCGTGAATTAACTTGTCTATGTGCTATGTGACTTAGAATGTGGTAATTTTAGTATCAATATTCCTAGAATATGCTAAATGTGAATTCATGAAATTTTCATAAAAAACGGAGTCAGAAATTTTATCGTCGATTTTCAATGAATAATATTTTCGAAACACGTCCGCTAAAATTTTGAAATTAGTCTTTTTAAACCTTCTAGACCTTGTCCACGGACTTTAATAGACCTGCGTTTGATTAAAACGGTTTTAAAATTGGCTTAAGAATTTATTAGGGTTTTTACACCGACTTTTGCAAAAATCGAGTTTTAAGCCGACTCGGGTGAAATTGTTCGATTGTAAAACTTATTGTGACCTAAAAATAACCTACTTGAGCTATCTTGGGTGTTGAATAATTGTTTTGAACTTTGGTGATCAATAAAATGCATTTAAAGTCAAGAAAACACTAAAAATACTAAGTTAAATCAACTTTGACTTTCATTAAATGTTGACTTTCATGCATATATCACCAACACACACAAGCAAAGCACAAAAACACCTTCATTTGCACACACATTGCCGAGAGGAAGAAGAGAGAAAAGAGAAAAGAGTTTTCAAGATTTTCAAAGAAAATTTTCAAAGAAAAACCTAGTTTTTGTCCGTAGAACTTCGTGCCGAGTTGGATTCCTCTTGTTGGGCACGCATTGCACGCATTCCTAGGATTTTATCGCATCAAAGGTGAGAGAAAAATTCTAGATCTCAAAACTCATTTTTATGTTTTTGCTCATAACTGCATTTTTAACCGTTAGAATGTTAATATGATGTTAGATTATTGCTCCGTGCATGCTAGGGATCGTTTATGTGTATTACTACGAGATTTGAGCCATTGTAGCGAAATTATTTATTTTCGGGTATTTAAAGTTGATAGAATGGCTTTTTGAGGATTATTTTGAGTTGTTGTGGTTGGAATCGATTGCCGTAGATTTCTAAAAATTTGTTAATTATGTGGTAATGCCGTTATAATGCCGAATTTTTGATTACGATGTTTGGATGAAAATCCAAAAATTTCAGCCTAGGTGCCTCGAGGTTTTAGGGTTGTTGGGCTTGATTTTGAGGTGTCTTGGTTGGTTTCCGAGAGGGCTAATGTAGTTGATCGGGTGGGTGAGTGTTTGAAACTAATTTGGGGTTGTTTGGATTAGTAGAATGTAAGATATGATTATTTGAAGTTTAGGTTATCTTTCTTTAAATTATTGAATTGAGCCTTAGTTGATCGGGTGTGGTTTGAGTGATTGAATGGTGAGTTGTTGATGGATAAACTAGGGTTTGATTGTGTGTTTAATGCATGTTTGGTTGGATAGCCTACTTTGTCATCTAACTTAGTTATTTGTTGTTAAATTGACTATTGATGTTATTATGATGATAATATGATTATTGATGATGATAATATGATTATTGATGATGATAATATGATTATTGATGATGATTGATGATTATTGATTGATGATTGATGCCGGGAGGTAGGTAGTTCTGCTAGACTTTCCTCCTGTGAATGATTGATGTTTATTATTATTGTTGAGTCTTTGGTATGTGTGTGCCACCTCTCGGGCAGCATTGGGCTGTCGGGTTGATAACGGCATGACTTCCAGAGACTGCCTCCAGCTCGCATGACGGAGGTGTCATGGAGGGAGAGGTTATTGGGGTACCTCGGGTGCGTGAGTTTATGGGAGTCACAAGAAGGCTGTTATGATCGTGAGGGTGATTGGAGCTACACCAACTAGTATATCCTTTATTGAATGGTCATTATAGATTATGTGATGATAGTATTATTGATGTTATTGTGTGTTTACTTGCTCAAATAATTAAATCCAAGGAGCATAGTGAATATTTTAGTGATCTATCGGATCCTCACTGGGCTTATTTTATATAAGCTCACTCTCTATTATTGCATGCTTACAGGTGTTACAGAACAGATTACGGATACGTGCCTCAGGAAGCTGAGAATGTGCTTTATGTGGACGAGTTTTGTGTGCCGGAGTCATTGCCATGAATTTGTCTTAGTTGTTGTAATATGTCATATTGTATAGCTTACTCAATTATAAGACTTATGTATGATGGTTTAGTAGTCTTTCTTTTGATTATGTTTAGATTACTAAGTTGATTTATAATCTATTTTGAAATGAATGTATAGTTTATGTACGAAGTTGGAACGGAGGCGTATAACTATGAACGAATTGTTGAAGGAATGATAATTGTATAATATGGTTATGTTTTATGTTGTTAATTTAATTGAGGAGTTGGTTGTATGATTTTCTGAAGAGGTTGGTTTAGAGCCTCAGTGTCCAAATTACTGTCGTTATACTGCCGAAATTCCGTTGCGTCCTGACTGATTGTAGGAGGGGTCGAGTTAGGGTGTGACATTTAAGTGGTATCAGAGCGCATGTTAGCTGTCAGCCAGGGTATCCTCGGAATGTGGGTAGTGGTCTAAACATGCAAGTATGTATTAAGTGAAAGAAAAATGAAACATATGTTAATATGTTTATGTGATTAATTTACTTATGTGTCTAACTTTCTATGTGATCAATATGCTTTATGTGTTATGTGAACTAATATGGTCAATATGTTACTTTTGATAACGTGTCTTACGTACTCAATGTGTTGTAGTTAATATGCATTTGTGATTAACTTGTATTATGTGACAAATGTGTTTTATGTGATTGAAGTGTCTGTGTGAAGTTAGTTGTTTATATGGTTTTAATTGTTTATAACTAGCTTATGTGAAACAACGTGCTTTAGGTGCTCAATGTACTTTAAGTGACCAATGTGAGTTACGTGATCATCTTGTCTTATGTGAAGTTTGTTGCTTATGTGACTTTAATTGTTTATAACTTACTTCCGTAATATAACCTGTTTAGGTGATATTGGCTTTCTATGTGTTGAATTGTGTGTTATGTGATAATGTTGTAATATATGATAATCATGTAATATGTTGGTACTTGTTTTCATGAGATATAGTTGTATATATGCTATAACTGTGGGTGATTCTTTTGGGTGAAGTAAGGATGACTGCAAGAGTTTTTGGAAATAGAGGTAGGCCATGATTTTGAATTATTATTATTCTAGTAGTTTATCAGTGAGATTTTAATTGTTATGTTTATGGATTTTAGTCTCAGTTTAATGGATCTGTTCTTGATGTTCCTTTAGCGAGAATGAAGTTGTTCGAGGAAATAGCAACGTATCTTGATGATTATAATTACTTTTGTTGCCATGTTTAACTTGTTATTACTTGGAGATGGATCATAAGTTGAGGTTTCCGTGAGGTTGTGATTAGACACTTTTGGAGTCTCAACTCATATTATACTTTCTTGAGGTTATTTAGAATTAATTTATTTGAAGAATTAGTGATGTATATTTGTGAATGGAATGAAGTGTGGTATAACATGTGGATATTTCTACTATTTAGGATTGCTATATTATTAAAGGATTATTTTGGAGTTTTGATCTTTAAACCTTGGAGACAATTAGAGTGATTCCTGACTAAAGTTACTTTATTCGAAGATGTAATTGTTGGGAGATAGAATTATTTGAGGAAATAAGAATGCATTTCAGTGGCTGAACATTTACTTGCCTACATCAAGCTTTTGAGTTCTAGGTAGTATGACTTTCTAAATTGTTGATTGAGGATTCACTGGTGTTATAATGGGTTAATATGAATATGTATTGTGTTATCAGATTTTGGAGTCTTCATTAGTGAATCTTGTTGGGTAATCGGTGATTTATCTTGTTTAGTGATTGGTCTGGTACGGAATGAAAAATTTTGGAGTGATTTATCTTGTTTGGTGATTGTTATGACTCATTAGGTTCTCTAGATCTCCTTAGTGTCTTGTTTCGGAAGAAGATAGATTGTAGGATTTGACTTGTTGGTGTTTAAGTGTGTAGGTGGGACACCCTTCTTGTACTTCATAATTCTATTAGTCTTATTATTATCTTTTACTCTATTCTCACTTATTTGAGAGAGAGTTACACTTTTCTAGCATATCAATTGTTTCTTGAAAGTTTTGTTTATTGGATTAATGGATCCTATAATCAATTGACATTGTTTCTATTCTTAACATTCATATTTGCTTCTTATAGCAATGTCGCTTATTGGAGTTAAGGTTCGAGACTTCTATATTTCATTCTATATCTCCAGCCATTGGTTCCAATATTTCATTTTATCCTATTACTGTTCATTTGGAAGTAATTTCACCTTTGGTATACCATCTTACTTATTCGAATTTTACTTGCTTGATGTACTCCCTACCTAAGTACATCATTGTCATTCTTGTCGATCTTTGTTAACCCTATTGTTTTATTATTAAATCCGGAGCCATTACTTTGCTTGTAATTGCTCATTTAATATACTCAGCACTGTCCTTTCTTATTTATACTTCTTTGGTTGTTGTGTGCTGAGATACTCATTATCTTGACACTCATATTTTTTATTGAATTAATCATCTCTTATCTCTTAATTTCATTTAGCCCAAGTACAACTTACTTGTTGGTTCCTTGAACAATCATCGAGAATTGAAATGTCTACTTCTTTAGGAATTTTTGTTCAACATACTCAGCACTGTTTTGACTCGTCATCATCCTTTGTTCGTACTTATTTAACTGATAGGTGCTGAGCCATTTCTTATCTTAGTTATCATGCTTCCTTATTAAACTATTAACCTCTTGATTCTCTCACTTGTTTAACCTCTTGTTCACTTGATTCTTGGCTCGAATATGATTTTTCATATTCGTATTTCCTTGTAAATTTCATAAGATCCATATTCTGACAAATGTCACTTTTGAGATATTCCCTTGATCAGTAATCATTCATGTTATCGTAAATGAGTTTTTAAACCCTCGGGGTGTTCATAGAGCTCTTTTGTGTAGTAGGGGATGATTGATAATTAGTGGTGTCATGCTAAGACTTTGGAGTTGCGATTTCTTTCATATGCAATATGATATTAGGTAGGAGAGAATTATGAATTGAAGATTGTCTTGGAATTATGATCATCAACTTGCAGTCAACAGAGTTTGTTCTTTTGATGTCTTTGGTTAGGTGTCATCCTAAGAGATAAATGGAAACTAAGAGAAGTATTGTTAAGTGTAACGATTGAGATTTAATTGTCTGTCAGTTCGAGAATTGCGCGGACGCAATTGTTTTAAGGAGGGGAGAATGTGAAACTCCAGTTTTCGTCTTTATCTCGATTTGCGTGTCTTTACCTCGTTTTACGTGAATTAACCTGTCTATGTGCTATGTGACTTAGAATGTGGTAATTTTAATATCAATACTCCTAGAACATGCTAAATGTGCATTCATGAAATTTTCATAAAAAACGGAGTCAGAAATTTTATCGTCGATTTTTAGTGAATAGTATTTTCGAAACACGTCCGCTAAAATTTTGAAACTGGTCTTTTTAACCCTTCTAGACCTTGTCCACGGACTTTAATAGACCTGTGTTTGATTAAAACGGTTTTAAAATTGGCTTAAGAATTTATTAGGGTTTTTACACCGACTTTTACAAAAATCGAGTTTTAAGCCGACTCGGGTGAAATTGTTCGATTGTAAAACTTCTTGTCACCTAAAAATAACCTACTTGAGCTATCTTGGGTGTTGAATAATTGTTTTGAACTTTGGTGATCAATAAAATGCATTTAAAGTCAAGAAAACACTAAAAATACTAAGTTAAATCAACTTTGACTTTCATTAAATGTTGACTTTCATGCATATATCACCAACACACACAAGCAAAGCACAAAAACACCTTCATTTGCACACACATTTCCGAGAGGAAGAAGAGAGAAAAGAGAAAAGAGTTTTCAAGGTTTTCAAAGCAATTTTTCAAAGAAAAACCTAGTTTTTGTCCGTAGAACTTCCTGCCGAGTTGGATTCCGCTTTTTGGGCACGCATTGCACGCATTCCTAGGATTTTATCGCATCAAAGGTGAGAGAAAAATTCTGGATCTCAAAACTCATTTTTATGTTTTTGCTCATAACTGCATTTTGAACCATTAGAATGTTAATCTGATGTTAGATTATTGCTCCATGCATGCTAGGGATCGTTTATGTGTATTACTACGAGATTTGAGCCATTGTAGCAAAATTATTTATTTTCGGGTATTTAAAGTTGATAGAATGGCTTTTTGAGGATTATTTTGAGTTGTTGTGGTTGGAATCGATTGCCGTCGATTTCTAAAAATTTGTTAATTACGTGGTAACGCCGTTATAATGTCGAATTTTTGATTACGATGTTTGGGTGAAAATCCAGAAATTTCAGCCTAGGTGCCTTGAGGTTTTAGGGTTGTTGGGCTTGATTTTGAGATGTCTTGGTTGGTTTCTGAGAGGGCTAATGTAGTTGATCGGGTGGGTGAGTGTTTGAAACTGATTTGGGATTGTTTGGATTAGTAGAATGTAAGATATGATTATTTGAAGTTTAGGTTAACTTTCTTTAAATTATTGAATTGAGCCTTAGTTGATCGGGTGTGGTTTGAGTGATTGAATGGTGAGTTGTTGATGGGTAAACTAGGGTTTGATTGTGTGTTTAATGCATGTTCGATTAGATGGCCTACTTTGTCATCTAACTTAGTTATTTGTTGTTAAATTTACTATTGATGTTATTATGATGATAATATGATTATTGATGATGATTGATGATTATTGATTGATGATTGATGCTGGGAGGTAGGCAGTTCTGCTAGACTGTCCTCCTGTGAATGATTGATGTTTATTATTATTGTTGAGTCTTTGGTATGTGTGTGCCACCTCTCGGGCAACATTGGGCTGTCAGGTTGATAACGGCATGACTACCAGAGACTGCCTCCAGCTCGCATGACGGAGGTGTCATGGAGGGAGAGGTTAATGGGGTACCTCGGGTGCGTGAGTTTATGAGAGTCACAAGAAGGCTGTTATGATCGTAAGGGTGATTGGAGCTACACCAACTAGTGTATCCTTTATTGAATGGTCATTATAGATTATGTGATGATAGTATTATTGATGTTATTGTGTGTTTACTTGCTCAAATAATTAAATCCAAGGAGCATAGTGAATACTGTAGAGATCTATCGGATCCTCACTGGGCTTATTTTATATAAGCTCACTCTCTATTATTGCATGCTTACAGGTGTTACAGAACAGATTACGGATACGTGCCTCAGGAAGCTGAGAATGTGCTTTATGTGGACGAGTCTTGTGTGCCGGAGTCATTGCCATGAATTTGTCTTAGTTGTTGTAATATGTCATATTGTATAGCTCACTCAATTATAAGACTTATGTATGATGGTTTAGTAGTCTTTCTTTTGATCATGTTTAGATTACTAAGTTGGTTTATAATCTATTTTGAAATGTATGTATAGTTTATGTAGGAAGTTGGAACGGAGGCGTATAACTATGAACGGATTGTTGAAAGAATGATAATTGTATAATATGGTTATGTTGTATATTGTTAATTTAATTGAGGAGTTGGTTGTTGAATGGTTTGTGGAGTTGGTTGTATGATTTTCTGAAGAGGTTGGTTTAGAGCCTCAGTGTCCAAATTACTGTCGTTATACTGTCGAAATTCCGTTGCGTCCTGACTGATTGTAGGAGGGGTCGAGTTGGGGCTTGACAATGATGGTTCACTAGCCCCTCCCTTTGGGATTAAAACTTTGCACACAACTCAGAATAATAACTAAAGCACTCAAACACGAGCAAAATCTAAGCTAAGAAGAGAAAATGGTACCAGAAAAATGAAATGAGGAATGAAGTATTTATAGAGAAATTTTGGCACTATTCACAAGTACTATTCAAACCATGATATCATCAATGTGTCAGAGTGACGTCATTTGTCTAGGTCATCATTGTGTCAGCGTGATGTCATTCGCCTAGGTCATCATTGTGTTAGCGTGATGTCAGCAAAGATACTATTCACACATTGACTTTACTATTCATGCATTGACTTTGACTTTTACTATTCATCAGTTGACTTTGACCAAAAGTTGACTTTGACTTTGACAAAAGTTGACTTTTACTATTCACCCATTGACTTTGACTTTGACCAAAAAGTTGACCAAAGCTACTTCAAGGTTTTTCAGCGTCCTGAATCCGTTTTCGCACTCCGTTTGGCCAAATTCAATCTGGATTTGCTCGTGTCAAGGTCGTTCTTCCTTCCTCCTTCAGTATTGCACCGAAAATTCACTTCAAAAGTTGGCTTTTGTGGCCATTTTTGCTATTTCTTCTTCAGAACCGATATTGCATTAAATTTGTGTAAAATATACAATTAAGCTTGAAATAATAATGCAATATACATGATTTAATGAGTTAAAGTTACTAAAAATACAGATTTATCAACCTCCTCAAACCCATTCTTTGCTTGTCCTCAAGTAAAGGCATCAATTACTTCATATATTCATAAATATTAAATCTGAGCAGTCAATGTATTCATATAGTTAAATTTTATAAAATTATAAGATTAACAGTGAATTTGTCTTCCAAACAATTCCACCCCAAGAAATCGTCTCATATCTAGAAGAAATGAAACCAACTTAATTACAAAAAATCCTTTGAGCATTTTTAAGCACTTGTAACTCAATTAAGAAGTAAGAAAATTATTGTAACTCAATTAAGAAGTAAGAAAATTAATCACGCAAAATTTGTAAAATCGAAAATATTTTCTATGGATAGTCATGAAATGTTAAAACTCAACTACCTTCCAAATCATGTAGTACTCCATTAGTTTTTTTCTATATATTTTTTTCTTTTTTTCTTTTTATGAAATAGATGACTCGAATGATAGATGTTGGTTGATTCAACGACTTCATTGAAGTATTGCCTTTTCTTCGGTTGAATTGTGTTTGGTGAAAGAAGGCTTGTCTGGCAAGATTCTATTGATAGCTTTTTCATAACAAAAATGCTCAAAAATGGTTAGAAGAAAGCATTTGTTATGGATTTCTTTGCTGCCTTTTATTTGTTGAATCAGCATTTTTTATATTTGAATGATACTGAGCGAGTCATCTACACATTTTTTTTTTCAAAGGAGTATACCAATCTAGAAAAATAAGTCAAATTTTAATAAAACACAACATCTCACATTGAAAACATCTCAATCTACTCTTTTTTTGATAATTAATCAAAAACTTCTAATTAAATCATGTGACGCTGTTGGGATGTAATAATAGTTAACAAGGTTTCAAAAAAAAATCTAGATACAAACTCAACTCTTAGCGGCTAATCATTTTTCCATTCCAAATTCACAGTTAATTCAAATATTTTATCACAATCTAACCATATTTCAACAATTAATCACTCAATTTTAATTATTATGAATAAGTGAAGTAAATTTTTTTTTTTTTTTTGGTATCAGGTTGGTATCAATTTTTTTTTTCTTCTCAAACTCAAACCTTACATTGTCCTTAATGAAAGAAAACTATGTAATGCAAAGTAAAAAGAAAGACACAACCTGATAAACAATCCAAGCAATGTTCCTCAAAAACTTTCTGAAAGAAGAATTGTCAAACAAAATCTCAAAAACCAACATTAGCCGTGAGGTTATATAAAAACTAAAATATAAAAAAAATGATGAAATAACTAAAATAACATAAATAAATAAAAACACGCCACTGAATTACGATGGTGGTGGCGGCGGAGGACCTGAGCCTGAATATCTCATTGAAGCAAGTTCAGCTCGTAATGCAGCAAACTCTTCCCTTTGTGACTGCTTAAATTCAGAAAATTCAGCTTTCAGTTCACCTATGTCTCCCAATCCTACTGCAAGGTTAGTATTCATGGCTTGCAGTTCTCTGTACATTTTTTTCATTACGATTCTTCAGATTGATCACCCTGTTGTTGGGAAGAAGTGGCGCCTTCAGCAAATTGAGTGGAAGGTCGTGGAGCATTTAATGCTAAGGGCATTTTTCGAACAGCGCGCTCCAAATGTTTAAAACTCTTCAAGAACTCTGATTCACCATATGAAGTAATAAGGAGATCCATGTATGGCTCATCAGGTGCAAAAGGAAAATCAAACCGTTGAAGCAAATAAATTATCAGTCGAGGAAAACGAAGTGTAGATGTAGCATCAAACCTCCTCATGTGGTCTATAAGACTCATTATGTTGTCCCCAATAACAGCTCCAACATCAAAAAGAGCACCTTGATAAATCCAATATAAAACTTGTAAAATAACTCCCGTCCTTTCATGATCATGACCATAAGGGCAAAGGTTCTTTTTAACAATGATATCTGTTAACCACATGTCCCTTGGAAGGGAAGATCTCCTTACACCCACACCGTGTGGCAGAACCGGACCCCCACACAAATTTGTAGCAATGTCTAAATCAGTAGATGTAGCAGGAAAATCCATATTTTCCTCATAAAAATAATCATACCCACACAGTATAGTCATGATATCAACAGTAGTAAATTGAAATTCAAAACCATCAATTGATGCAGTAAATTTTTCGTTATCGTACAAAAGATGCTCATAAAAAGGGCGAATGAGACGAGGAAAAATAGGAACATCATCAAAAGGTGGGTGCAGAAAACAATCAAGAAAATACCCCTCAAAAAATTCAAAAGCACATTGCCCACCTTCGGAGGCTCTCAACGCATCCGAAAAATTAGTTTCGGCCTCAATTTGAGCATTGTCAAGTCTTGCAGTCAATGATAATTTCTGCTTTTTGGGAGCCATAATCTTAATAATAAACAACAACAAAAAAACTAAATCAGAAAAGTCACAAAACAAAATTATATATATATATATATATATATATATATATATATATATATATATATATATATATATATATATATATTATTTTTTTTAATGTACATAAATACTATTTATTCAAACAACACCAAATAACAACTGCAAAATCATCCTTAACACACAATATTATAAATCATCCGGTTAAATTCTATAACATGTAAATAATTTATAAATCTTAGATGTAGTGTAACAAAAATAATAGACATAAATGAATCTACATAAATCTAATTTTTTTTTTTTTAATTTTTGATTTTTTTTTTAATTTTTGGATTTTTTTTTCAGAATTAAATTTAAAGGAATTCTAACAAAAAATTTAAAATTGAAATCTAACCAAATTCTATATACATTCTATATACATACACATATACATACACATAAACATTCATATACATACATAAATCTGAAAAAATCATACCAAAACGAAGACTAAGAGCTATAGAACAACAATAAAGTGAAAGTAAGCAGTAAGAATTATCCTAAAGCCTTCAAATATGCGTATATACATACGTAAATAAATATATAAAAATAGATCTAATACTTGAAATAAACTGAAAATAAATGTGAAAATAAGAAAGAAAGCATAAAAACTAACCTCTTAATGTAGATCTGGAGAAAACTTGGGGTGGGGAAGGGTTTTGTTGAGGTTTGTGGGTGATTTCTGTGGGTGGGGGGTGTATTTTTTTAGGTTTCAAGGCTGTTGCAATCGGGGCTTATGTTATAAGCCCCGACTGTGGTTGGGCGCTCGAGCGCCTACAGGGTGCTCAAGCGCCCTGCTGCGTTCTTTCAGTGAATTTTTTTTTTAAATAGCAATAAATACATATATAGCAGACTAACATATATATATACATAAATTTATATACATTATTTAACATAAATATCTTAACATAAAAATACAAAAATAAAAAAAAAAATAAAAAAATAAATAAAAAAATATATATATAGATTATATGAATACAAAAACCATAAACAAACCACACTATTTTATTAATCATAAAGACATTACATAAAAGAAATGAAAATACAACAACAGAAGACTATCCTCTAAACTTGGAAATACATGATTAACTTCAATCATTCCTAATATTCCTACGATCCCACTTGACTATGAGATAAATAAAAAAAATGTAAAGGATGAAAATGCTTGCAAAATAGTACACAACCATGGCAAATTGATCAGGCGTGAGAGTTCCGAACATCATTGTGTTGAATGCAACTAAATAGAGAAATGAAAGAAAAAAGAATTGAGAGAGAGAGAGAGAGAGAGAGAGGAGGCGGCAGTGGAGAGAAAGGAAAATGAGAAGAAGAAGAAAGAAAGAGGGCTTTAAACCCGTCAGTTAGGTCATACCGCGCTCGAGCGCCCTTTAAGTGCGTTCGAGCGTGATTCTTCCAGTTTCTGCCTTAAATGCTTTTGCAAATTCACAAAGTAGGAAAATATAATCTTCCTCAAACCTATTTCCTACAAGAGTTTTTTTTTTAATAAAATAAAATTGGTACATGAGAAAAATAAATACACGAATTTTAAACCATTTAAATATCCTAAAACAAGTGTAAGAATATACAAATGAACACCGACCAATAGTTATCCATCAAGATTCAAACCTTAAATATGCTTCCAAAAGGAACAGTTGGATCCAGATTTAATTTAAGAAAATTTGAGTTTAGACTAAATTTAGAGTTTATCAACTTAACGAAGAGTTGTCCGCCAGTTTGGAAGGCAACACTGGAAGCCTGGGAAAAGCAAAAATAGGAGCCCAACCCTATTTCAGTTTCATACCTATGCAGCAAAGTAAACCACATCCGAACACCAAGTGAATGGCATTAAAATCTGGAAAGTAAATCTACCCGCCATAGCGTAAGAACTGGTCGAAGCAGAGGTGATGAATCACGTATCACTTACCCCTCAGAATGGTATAAGTTATCTTTCTCTCAAATACCATGAGAGCCACTATTTCCATAACAGTGGAAAAAGACCTCCTAACGTTGAAGTTAATGCCAATTTAAAGCTAATTGGTAACCAAACAACAACATCTAGGACAAACATTGGAATGTTACCGCCACGAGATCCTAGATTACCCAGAGATCACTTGGGTTCATGTGAGGCACACACCCTAGTACAAACAACACCTTGTTTTATCCTTAGACAGTCACTACCGAATGTTGCCACTGTGTACCCATCCTCCCACCCATTTAGGATAAGTGCGTCATATAAATTGTCAGAGTTTTTCCTTCTAACCAGGAATGGGCACTGGAACCATTTAATGTCAGCCAACAAGACATACACACACAGCTAAGTGCCGTAGTTTAACGCATTCGGGCAAATTTTTTTTTTTTAAATAATATATTAAAATCAAAGGACTAGCTCTTCCAGAGGTTTCTGTGTTCATACCATCTAGTACTTTCCTTTGGCACTCACATGGGGCCACAGCCAGTTCCACAAGGTCAAGAGCAAGACAGTGGGGTTTTACGTTACAGATAATACCGTCTGGTGAATGCTCTCACTCCTAACTACCTTATCAAGTAATGCCCAAACATACCCTAAACTACATTAAGTTGGTGGAGTGGCAAGTACTGTTAGACAGAGTTGCACTAGTCAGACAACCGCACACAGAAAACGTACAGTGACCACTAGTATCATGACAATTATACATTTATGAGTGTTTTTCAGGGTTAAGACCCAAACTACTTTAAGTTGGAGAAAGACTCATTTGGTACTAATAAAAATAACAAAAAGAATAAAAATAAAATTAAAAATCCTAGGTTGCCTCCTAGGAGCGCTAAGTTTAACGTCTTCAGCCAGACAGAATTACTTTGAAATTGTTACTCTGCAGGGATTGAATTCTTAAGTTCAATTGACTCTTCACCCCAATTCTTTAACTGGATCGCTGGTTTTAGCCTTTGTCCATTTACAAACATAGTTTTTCCATTTGTTTTATCTTTTATCTTGACAACCCCAAACGGAAAAACTTGTTCAACCTTAAATGGTCCATCCCACCTAGACCTTAATTTTCCTGGAAATAATCGTAACTTAGAATTAAATAACCACACATCTTTTCCAGGAATAAATGACTTACGAATAATCATTTTATCATGCGTTCTCTTCATTTTCTCACTGTAAATCTTGGCATTCTCGTATGCCTCTAAACGCATTTCTTCAAGTTCATTTAGATGGAATAACCTATTTTTACCAGCTTTCTGCAAGTCAAAATTCACAGTTCTAATTGCCCAATAAGCCTTATGTTGTAACTCAATAGGTAAATGACATGCTTTTCCATAAACTAAACGAAAAGGTGACATTCCTATGAGAGTTTTATATGCAGTTCTATATGCCCAAAGTGCATCATTCAATCGAGTGGACCAATCCTTCCTATCAGGTCTAACTGTCTTATTAAGGATTGATTTAATTTCCCTATTAGAAACCTCAACCTGTCCACTAGTTTGTGGGTGATATGGAGTTGCAACCTTATGAATGACTGAGTATTTGTTCAACAATTTTTCAAAAGTTCGATGAATGAAATGACTTCCACTGTCACTAATGATGGCTCGTGAAATTCCAAACCGACAGAAAATGTTTTCTTTTATAAATTTCATCACAACAGTGTGATCATTAGTCCTTGTTGCAATTGCTTCAATCCATTTAGACACTTAATCAATACCAACCAAAATGTATTGAAAACCAAAGGAGATGGGGAAAGGACCCATGAAATCAATACCCCAAACATCAAAAAGTTCACAAACCACGATGGGATTTAAGGGCATCATATCCCTTTTTCCCATGTTACCTGTCTTTTGGCATCCTTCACATGACTTGCAAAATTCATGAGTGTCCTTGATTAATGTGGGCCAATAAAGCCCACTTTGCAGAACTTTGATAGCTGTCTGTCGTCCTCCAAAGTGTCCCCCACATTCCTGCGAATGACAAAATGACATGATGCTTAGCTGTTCAGACTCGGGTACACATCTATGAATAATTTGATCAGAACAAATACGAAACAGATGAGGATCCTCCCAGAAATAATTCTTTGCAATTGAGAAAAAATGATCTCTCTCAGCCTTGTTCCACTCCTTGGGTATTTTACCAACTGCAAGATAATTCACAATATGAGCATACCAAGGAAGTTTAGGAGTAGAAATTAATAGTAACTATTCATCAGGAAATGTATCTCTCAAGGGTAACTCTTTTTCTGTTTCTTGAGTTACAATCCTTGACAAATGATCAGCAACAACATTTTCTCGACCTTTCTCATCCTTGATTGTTAAATCAAATTCTTGAATTAATAACAACCATCGAATAAGCATAGGTTTAGCATCTTTCTTTTCCAACAGGTATCTTAATGCCGAATGGTCAGAATAAATGATTATTTTTGACCCTAACACATAAGACCAAAATTTTTCTAATGCAAAAACTACAGCAAGCAATTCTTTCTCTGTGGTGGTATAGTTTTTCTGGGCATCATCTAAAGTTCGGCTGGCATAATAGATCACACAAGGAACTCGATCCTTGCGTTGACCTAATACAGCTCCTATGGCATAATCTGAAGCATCACACATAATTTCAAAATGAAGAGAGTAATCTGGTGGTTGAATCACTGGAGCAGTGGAAAGTGCATTTTTCAGTGTTTCAAAAGCAGTAACACATTTTTCATCAAATTGGAATGGAGTATCCTGTGCCAACAAATTTGATAAAGGTCTAGCAATTTTACTAAAATCCTTTATAAATCGTCGGTAGAAACCAGCATGTCCAAGGAACGATCTCACCTGTTTAACAGTTGTTGGAGGGGGCAAATCGGAAATAATATCAACCTTAGCTTTATCAACCCGAACTCCTTCCTTGGATATAATGTGTCCGAGAACAATTCCTTCTTGAACCATGAAATGACTTTTCTCCCAACTAAGTATGAGATTAGATTCCTGACATCTTTTCAGCACCAAAGAAAGATTATTCAAACAAGTATCAAATGAAGAGCCAAAGATAGAAAAATCATCCATAAAGACTTCAACAAATTCATCCATCATATCAGTGAAAATAGACATCATGCAGCGTTGAAAAGTGGCTGGTGCATTACAAAGGCCAAAAGGCATTCTTCTATAAGCAAACGTGCCAAAAGGACATGTAAAAGTTGTCTTTTCCTGATCTTCAGGGTCCACAGGGATCTGATTGTATCCCGAGTACCCGTCAAGAAAATAGTAATAACCTTGTCCTGCCAACCTGTCCAAAATTTGATCAATGAATGGTAAAGGAAAATGATCATTTCTTGTTGCAGCATTGAGTTTCCTATAATCAATACACACACGCCATCCATTTGTGGTGCAGGTAGGTACCAATTCACCTTTATCATTTGTCACCACAGTGATTCCTGATTTCTTAGGTACAACCTGTATAGGACTAACCCATTTACTATCCGAAATAGGATAAATGATACCTGCATCTAATAACTTCACTATTTCCTTCTTTACAACTTCCCTCATGTTCGGGTTCAGCTTATGTTGCATCTCTCTAGATGTCTTGGCTCCATCTTCCAAATTAATCTTATGCATGCAAAAAGAGGGATCTATTCCTTTAAGGTCTGCAACAGTCCAGCCTAACGCTTCCTTATTCCTAGACAATACATCTACAAGTTTAGCTTCCTGTTCCAAAGAAAGGTTAGAAGCAATAATTGTTGGAAGTGTTTGATCTGCCCCTAGAAAAACATACTTGAGATGACTAGGAAGTTGCTTCAGTTCCAACTCAGGAGGAGATTGTATAGAAGGAAGCATGGGTTCTTTAAAAAGAGTCAAGGATGGTTCTATTGCACAAACTTGAAGTTTTTCATCAAATCTTAACTTGCTTTCTAAAAATTCATCAGATTCCTCCTCAAACCTACTCAACACTACTTCATCATCATTCAAAGTATTCTCCAAAAAATCTTTTTGCATAAGACTAAGAAAAGACTCTTCAATTAATGGATCAATCTTATCAAGAATAAAACATTCAAGACCATCATCTCCATCTGCAAACCTAGCAGCATTAGCAACATTCAGCTTTACCTTAATATCTCCAAATGTAAACTCCAATTCTCCAGTTGCACAGTGAATTTTTGCATTAGCTGTTGCTAAAAATGGTCTCCCTAATATAACTGGAGTTTGGAACTTTTGAATTTCTCCTGGTTCCATATCTAGCACAACAAAATCCACAGGAAAATAAAATTCATCAACCTTTATCAACACATCTTCAATCATGCCCCTAGGAATTCTAAGCGATCTATCAGCCAGTTGAAGAGTGACAGGAGTAGGTTTCAATTCTCCTATATCTAACTGCTCAAAAAGATTAAAGGGGAGAAGATTCACACTAGCTCCTAAATCAAGAAGGGCACGATCTACACAATGATTACCAATATAGCAAGGAATGGTAAATGCTCCTGGATCTTTCAATTTTGGTGGAACATGAAAAGTAAGAATGCTGCTTACCTTTTCAGTCAATCTTACTTTGTTTGATATCAAAGCTGAATTCCTTCTTTTCTGAGTGCATAAATCCTTAAGAAACTTTGCATAAGCAGGAATTTGCCTGATGATTTCTAACAGAGGTAAATTGATTTTAACTTGCTTAAAGGTTTCAAGCATGTCTTCCCTTTTTGAATCTTTATTAGGTGGATTACCTAATGCTTGTGGAAAATGTGCCTTGGGAAAAGGTGCCTTAGGACTTAGTGTCAATGGAATATTTTCATGTGAAATGAAAGTTTCAAGTTCATTTGCAGTTTCTTTTGATGAATCAACAGTAACTTGAGACTTAGCTTTTTGCTTTGCAAGTCTTGCATTTTCGTAAGCTTCAACACTTACCTTGTTATCAACTTTCTTATCACTTCGCAATGTAATGACAGCTTGAAGATCCTCCACTATTTGACTTGTAGATGCTACATAGGCCTTACCTTTTAGGTTTCCATCTGGTTGGGCAGGGAGTGTTCCTTCTTCCCTTTTCTGAATTGTGTTAGCTAATTGCCCAATTTGTCTTTCCAAATTGGTAATTGCCTTTGTATGTGTACTTACCAGTTGCATAGGTGGTTCGCAACTGTGAAGCTTTTTCGAAACCTGTTCTTCAAAAGTAGTCCCATAAGAATTGGAACCTGAATTGGAGCTCGTAGGTACCTGTCCTTGTGGAACTGAATGAAATCCTGGAGGATAGCTTCTTGGTCTTTGTTGTTGAACATCTTCCTGATTCTGATCCCACCGAAAATTTGGATGATCTCGTGTACCTGGATTATAAGTGTTAGAGAATGGATCATAAGTACGGGGATATCTATAAGCAGCACAAGCTTGCTCTGAAATTGAATTGGGATTTGATGCAAGAACACCTTCACCTGAATCAACTACATGCAATGATTCTTTCCTTTTGACCATTTTTTCCAATGCAAGAGTTAGATTTTCAATCTTTGATGTCAAAGAATTGTAATCATTTGATCCTACACTTTCTCTCTTTTCTCTAGATTAAGTTGCACGCTTTCGTGAATTGTTGCTCAGTTTTATGAACAATTCTGTGGCTTCTTCTGGAGATTTTTCAAGAAGTGAGCCATTACAAGCTGAGTCGAGCAAACTTTGATTATGCTCATTTAACCCTTGATAGAAATTTTGAGCTAATTGCCAATTTGGAATACGGTGGTGTTGACATTCATAAGTTAAGGTTTCAAATCTGTCCCAACTCTCATGAAGTGCCTCTCCAGGTAACTGAGAAAAATTATTTAATTGATTCCTACATTCATTGGTTTTTGAAGAAGAGTAAAATCTTTCAAGAAATTCTCTTTGCAATTGATCCCAAGAAGTAATAGAACCAGATCATAATCTGTAAAGCCAATTTTGTGCTTGACCCATTAAAGAGTAAGGAAACAATCTCAATTTAACAACCTCTCCTGAGGCAGTTCTAGTATTGATCGATCTGCATGTATGAACAAAAGTATTAATGTGATCATACGGGTTTTCATTAGAAAGACCGTGGAACAAGGGAAGCATTGAAATCATGTGAGACTTTATTTTAAAACCATCATCAGTTTCAGGTAAGGCGATAGATCGTGGAGGAACATAATCTTGTGGTGTGGAAAAATCTTTTATGCTCCTCCTCACATTTCCTACTTCTCTAACTTCAACTTGATCCTGATTTTGGTTTTGATTCAGATGTTGATCAGCCATGATTAGAAAAGTTCATGCTTTGATTCTGGATTTAAAGGTTTTCTCAATTTCTGAATCCAAGACAAAGATGGGTGGCTTTAAAGATCTCTGACCATGCATACAAAACTAAAACTCAAAAAGAAACAAATAAAATAAAATAAAATAATAATAATAATAATAATAATAATAATAATAATAATAATAATAATAATAATAATAATAATAATAATAATAAAGTCTATACAAAATAGCTAAATTGACTTAAATAAAAATAAAAATAAAAAACTAAAATATATACATATAAACACTTATATACATAAATCAAAGACTTACCTTATTTGATGAACACCGATCCCCGGCAACGGCGCCAAATTTTGATCGCGTCGTTTTGCGCTAAAAAATAGTAAGGTTAAATGATTGAAAATATTGCTTACCTTGAATTACCTCTAGCTGTGGCGAGTAGAGGGTCGATCCACGGAGATTGGGTTATCAAGTTAAGTTAAGTCCTTAATTTAGAATTGTTTGACTATCTCACTTCACGGATAAGTTTGATTAAGTCCAAAAGTCCAAAAGTCCAAAAGTACGAAAGTACGGAAGTACGAAAAATTAAGTCCAAGAAATGTCCACAAAATGTCCAAAGATACGGTAGTAACAAAGTCCAAAAGTGAATTAATCAAAAGTACTAAATTAAAGAATCACAACACTCAACACTAAAAATCAAAAGGGTTAATGATTCAGGGTGGTTATAGCTCGGTATACGCAAGTACAAAGTTATTGATTCAAATTAAAAGTTAAGTCCTTCAGAAATAGGGCTACAAGCTCCTACTACTGAAATGAGCCTTTAATTACGAAAGTGATAAGATTAATTATTTAACAAGACTGGATGTGTTGGTACAACCTAATGATTTCAAATATCTCAATTAATCTTTCACTTATGTAACCTGGAGGTGTCGGTACAACCAGACTAGAATCCATCCGAGGTAGTCTCGTATTGCCACTGGTTTACAAAACCGGGTGTATATGTACTTTCAATTAAATATAACATAACTACAAGTATACGTATAATTAATCAAAGAATACTCAAAAATAGAAATACGAGACTTTAATAAATCTGAATCACAACATATGTACAAGAGTAACCTCAAACGTACCACCCCAAATCTCGGGTCTAGTGTGCCATAATAAACTGTAAAGTACAAGAAATCATAATGAAAACCAAAATAAAAGAATACTTATCATGTTGAACGAATTTTGGTAGACCGGTATGATTTCAATATGATGATGGCTCACTAGCCCCTCCCTTTGGGATTAAAACTTTGCACACAACTCAGAATAATAACTAAAGCACTCAAACACAAGAGCAAAATCTAAGCTAAGAAGAGAAAATGGTACCAGAAAAATGAAATGAGGAATGAAGTATTTATAGAGAAATTTTGACACTATTCACAAGTACTATTCAAACCATGATATCATCAATGTGTCAGCGTGATGTCATTCACCTAGGTCATCAATGTGTCAGCGTGATGTCATTCACCTAGGTCATCATTGTGTCAGCGTGATGTTAGCGAAAATACTATTCACACATTGACTTTACTATTCATGCATTGACTTTGACTTTTACTATTCATCTATTGACTTTGACTTTGACCAAAAGTTGACTTTTACTATTTACCCGTTGACTTTGACTTTGACCAAAAAGTTGACCAAAGCTACTTCAAGGTTTTTTAGCGTCCTGAATCCGTTTTTGCACTCCGTTTGGCCAAATTCAATCTCAATTTGCTCGTATCAAGGTCGTTCTTCCTTCCTCCTTCAGTATTGCACCGAAAATTCACTTCAAAAGTTGGCTTTTGTGGCCATTTTTCCTATTTCTTCTTCAGAACCTATATTGCATTAAATTTGTGTAAAATATACAACTAAGCTTGAAATAATAATGCAATATACATGATTTAATGAGTTAAAGTTACTAAAAATACAGATTTATCAAACTCCATGTGTTTTTCAAGTGAAATTACTTGTCATATCGTGCTTCGCTTGTTTACTTGTCAATGTGCAATTTTATGACTGCTCGAAGGTAACCTACTTTGCTGTCCTCCTAATGTGATATATTAAATGCCATAAATGTGCATTGCATACAAGGTTGCAACCTTTCATTTTGGTGTGGTAGCGTTCACGCACACCGGGCGACATCAGGCTTGCCGGTGCAACCGTGACAACCATTGTCCAATTCCCTATCTCGCTTGGGGGCTAGACTTCCTCGGAGAGTTGGGTCGTAGGATTTCGGGGTACATCTAGAGTACACCCACTTAGCGTGATAAGGGGATGATTTGAAGTCGGCCGCAACAACTGACACTGGAAATGAACTAAGAGCAAAAGCTCACCATATCCTTTTACTATGTGTATAAGTACTCTCGCTTGGTTCCTAGAGGACCTCGGGGAGGAAAGACTGGTAATTGTGTTCCTTTACTTCATATTATTGTTATGTACCTAATTGTGTACATTCATGCTTACAAAAGGATTTTCATAAGTTGAACCGGAAAACGAGTTTCAAAACCTATTTCTCGTTCCCCCTCGCTGAGTTCATAAGGACTCACCCTCTTTTATCATCTCAAGTGAAGAAGATCAAGAACAGGTACCTGAGGACGATGTGTCTAACGATGATTCTTTGGAGTGATTACCTATCCTATGTGTTTTGCGTGATTATGGCTACTTGTGAACTATGCTACTTGAAGACTATTTCTTTTTATGTTGCTTAATGTTTGTAATGTAAAATACCCCCATTGTAATTTGGGGTCTAATTTTGATTTGTACTGATATTTACTAGACAGACACTAGACACTACTGTGGTCATTTTGCTATTATTGCTGCTAGTATCTATAATAGGATTATGAAGTATTAGGTAAGGGCTAAGTAAAATGAACCAACCAAATCTTAAGCAGGTACTCATTGTTAAGCTAAGATCAACAGGTACTTTTGTAACGAGGATAAACAAACAAACGAGACATAGTATCATGTTAGGTTATTAATTAAACGAGACATCAAGATAACCAGTAGGCATTTCAATTGATGGTAAATAGTAATCCTAGTTGGAAATGAAATTGAGATTGGAAGATTTGAGGCGTTTAGAGAATTAGGTCAAACCAAAGAGCCCAATTACAACTGTTATGCTGTCGGTTTTCTGAAAAAATTTGGAATTTAGGCTAAAACATTAAGTGTTAAGTTTTCATGAACGGTTAAGTATGTGATATGACTTGAATGTTAGATCACACCCTAGTCTAACCTTTATAGGCCGGGTTGGGGCGTGATAGTAGCCAAGCAAGCTTGGTGCCCCCATCGTAGAGCTCTTGGAGAGCTTTCCAACGGTAGGCTGTGCACCACATAACTCCTTACGGATCCAAAGTTATGGGCACCGGAGCGACGGATACCTGGCCACAAGCCCTACGCCCTCTATTTGCGGGCCCAGCCTCTACGTTAATTGAAGTTGTCTTGCCTAATGTGCCATGTGATTCGGTATTAGAAATGTGATGGATTAGGTTGCCGTCCTTTTCGCGGCTCACGACGTACGATACGGGATGGAAAAACAGCGCAAAAGAAGAAAATTGTCCCGAAACTGATGAAAATATTCAATTTTTGTTTCTTAAAATAGGCACAGCCGAGTAGGCTTGGTGCCCACGTCGTAGAGCTCTCGGAGAGCTTTCCAACGGTATACTTTGTACCGCGTAACTCCTTACAGATCCAAAGTTATGGGCACCGGAGCGATGGATACCTGGTCACAAGCCCCACGCCCTCTGTTTGCGGGCCTAGCCTCTACATTAAGTGAAGTTGTCTTGCCTAAAGTGCAATGTGATTTGGTAATAGAAATGTGATGGATTAGGATGTTGTCCTTTTCGCGGCTCACAACGTACGATCCGGGACAGAAAAATAGCGCAAAAGAAGAAAAATGTCCCGAACCTGTTGAAAACATTTGATTTTGGACTCCAAAAATAGTGGCAGCCGAGCAGGCTAGGTGCCCCTATCGTAGAGCTCTCAGAGAGCTTTCCAACGGTATGCTGTGTACCGCGTAACTCCTTATGGATCAAAAGTTATGGGCACCGGAGCGACGGATACCTGGTCACAAGCCCCACGCCCTCTGTTTGCGGCCCTAACCTCTACGTGAAGTGAAATTGTCTTGCCCAAGGTGCCATGTGATTCGGTAATAGAAATATGATAGTTAGGTTGTCGTCCTTTTCGCGGCTCACGACGTACGATACGGGACGAAAAAACAGCGCAAAAGAAGAAAATTGTCCTAAAACTGATGAAAATGTTCAATTTTGGGTTCAGAAAATAGGCGCAGTCAAGCAGGCTTGGTGCCCACGTCATAGAGCTCTCGGAGAGGTTTCCAACGGTATGCTTTGTGCCGCATAACTCCTTATGGATCAAAAGTTATAGGCACCGGAGCGACGGAAACCTGGTCACAAGCCCCACAAACTCTATTTGCAGGCTCGCCTCTACGTGACGTGAAGTTGTCTTGCCCATGGTGCTGTGGGATTCGATAATAGAAATATGATGGATTAGGTTATCGTCCTTTTCGCGGCTCACGACGTACGATCCGGGACAGAAAAATAGCGCAAAAGAAGAAAAGTATCTCGAAACTGATGAAAACGTACAATTTTTTACTTTGAAAATTATGGCAGCCGAGCAGGCTTTATGCCCCTATCGTAGAGCTCTAGGAGAGATTTTCAACGGTTTGTTGTGCGCCTCGTAACACCTTACGGATCCAAAGTTATGGGCACCGGAGCGACGGATACTTGGTAACAAGCCCCACGCCCTCTGTTTACGGGCCCAGCTTCTACGTTAAGTGAAGTTGTCTTGCCCATGGTGCCGTGTGATTCGGTAATAGAAATGTGATGGATTAGGTTGTCGTCCTTTTCGTTGCTCACGACGTATGATCCGAGACAGAAAAATAGCACAAATGAAGAAAAACGTCCCGAACCTGATGAAAATGTTCGATTTTGGACTCCGAAATAGTTACAGCCGAGTAGGCTATGTGTTCCCATCGTAGCGCTCTCAGAGAGCCTTCCAACGATATGCTGTGCGCCGCGTAACTCCTTACGGATCAAAAGTTATGGGCACCGGAGCGACGGATACCTTGTCACAAGCCCCACGCCCTCTGTTTGCAGGCCCAGCCTCTACGTGAAGTAAAGTTGTCTTGCCTAAGGTGCAGTATGATTCGGTAATAGAAATATGATAGTTAGTTGTCGTCCTTTTCGCAGCTCACGACGTACGATACGGGATAAAAAAACAGCGCAAAAGAAGAAAATTGTCCTAAAACTGATGAAAACGTTCAATTTTGGATTTTGAAAATAGGCACACCTGAGTAGGCTCACAACGTACGATCCGGGACAGAAAAATAGCACAAAAGAAGAAAAGTGTCCCGAACCTGATGAAAACGTTCGATTTTGGACTCCGAAATAGTTACAGCCGAGCAGACTATGTGCTCCCATCGTAGCGCTCTCAGAGAGCCTTCCAACGATATGTTGTGCGCCGCGTAACTCCTTACGGATCAAAAGTTATGGGCACCGGAGCGACGGATATCTTGTCACAAGCCCCACGCCCTCTGTTTGCAGGCCCAGCCTCTATGTGAAGTAAAGTTTTCTTGCCCAAGGTGCCGTGTGATTCGGTAATAGAAATGTGATGGATTAGGTTGTCGTCCTTTCCGAGGCTCACAACGTACTATCCGGGACGAAAAAATAGCATAAAAGAAGAAAAGTGTCCCGAAACTGATGAAAACGTTTGATTTTGTGCTCTGAAATAGGCACAGCCTAGTAGGCTTGTTGTCCCCATCATAAAGCTCTCAGAGAGCTTTCCAACGGTACGCTGTGCGCCACGTAACTCCTTACGGATCAAAACTTATGGGCATCGGAGAAAATGATACATGCTCACAAGCCCTACGACCTTTGTTTGCGGGCCAGCCTCTACGTGAAGTAAAGTTGTCTTGCCCAAGGTGCCGTGTTATTCGGTAATAGAAATGTGATGAATTAGGCTGTCATCTTTTTCGCTACTCACAACGTATGATCCGGGACGGAAAAACAACGCAAAAGAAGAAAAGTATCCCAAAACTGATGAAAATGTTTGATTTTGGGCTCTGAAAATAGGCCCAGCAGGCTTGGTGCCCACGTCGTAGAGCTCTTGGAGAACTTTCCAACGGTATGCTGTGCGCCACATAACTCTTTATGGATCAAAAGTTATAGGCACCGGAGCGACGGATACCTGGTCACAAGCCCCACGCCCTCTGTTTGTGGGCCCAACCTCTACGTGAAGTGAAGTTGTCTTACCCAAGGTGCTGTGGGATTCGGTAATAGAAATGTGATGGTTCAGGTTGTCGTCCTTTTCGCTGCTCACGACGTACGATCCGGGATAGAAAAATAGCGCAAAAGAAGAAAAGTGTCCCAAAACTGATGAAAACTTTCAATTTTGGACTCCAAAAATTGTGGCATCAGAGCAGGCTTTGTGCCCCCATCATACAGCTGTCGGAGAGCTTTCCAACAGTATGCTGTGCGCCGCGTAACATCTTACGGATCCAAAGCTATGGACATCGAAGCGACGGATACCTGGTCACAAGCCCCACGCCCTCTGTTTGCGGCCCCATCCTCTATGTTAAGTGAATTTGTCTTGCCTAAGGTGTCATGTGATTCGGTAATAGAAATGTGATGGATTAGGTTATCGTCATTTTCGCGGCTCACAACGTACGATACGGGACAGAAAAACAGCGCAAATGAAGAAAAGTATCCCAAAACTGATGAAAATGTACAATTTTTGACTTCAAAAATTATGGCAGCCGAGCCGGCTTTATGCCCCTATCGTAGAGCTCTCGGAGAGATTTCCAACGGTATATTGTGTGCCGCGTAACACCTTACGGATCCAAAGTTATGGGCACCGGAGGGACGGATACTTGGTAACAAGCCCTACGCCCTCTGTTTGTGGGCCCAACCTCTACGTGAAGTGAAGTTGTCTTACCCAAGGTGCTGTGGGATTCGGTAATAGAAATGTGATGGTTCAGGTTGTCGTCCTTTTCGCTGCTCACGACGAATGATCCGGGACAATAAAATAGCGCAAAAGAAGAAAAGTGTCCCGAACATAATGAAAACGTTCGATTTTGGACTCTGAAATAGTTGCAGCCGAGCAAGCTAGGTGCCCCCATCATAGAGCTCTCAGAAAGCTTTCCAACGATATGTTGTGCGCCACGTAACTCCTTACGGATCAAAAATTTTGGGCACCGGAGCGACGGATACTTGGTCACAAGCCCCACGCCCTCTGTTTGCGGGCCCAGCCTCTACGTTAAGTGAAGTTGTCTTGCCCAAGGTTCCATGTTATTCGGTATTAGAAATGTGATGGATTAGGTTGTCGTCCTTTTTGCGGCTGACGACGTACGATACGGGACGAAAAAATAGCATAGAAGAAGAAAATTATCCCGAAACTGATGAAAACGTTCAATTTTGGGTTATGAAAATAGGCACAGCTGAGCAGGCTCGGTGCCCAAGTCGTAGAGCTCTCGGAGAGCTTTCCAACGGTATGTTGTGTGCCGCGTAACTCCTTACGGATCCAAAGTTATCGGCACCGGAGCGATGGATACCTGGTCATAAGCCCCACGCCCTCTGTTTGCGGGCCTAGCCTCTACGTTAAGTGAAGTAGTCTTGCCCAAAGTGCCGTGTGATTCGGTAATAGAAATGTGATGGATTAGGTTGTTGTCCTTTTTGTGGCTCACAACGTACGATCCGGGACATAAAAATAGCGCAAAAGAAGAAAAATGTACCGAACATGTTGAAAACATTCGATTTTGGACTCCGAAAATAGTGGCAGCCGAGCAGGCTAGGTGCCCCCATCGTAGAGCTCTCAGAGAGCTTTCCAACGGTATGCTGTGCACCGCGTAACTGCCAATGAATCAAAAGTTATGGGCACCGGAGCGACGGATACGTGGTGACAAGCCCCACGCCCTCTGTTTGCAGCCCCAGCCTCTACGTGAATTAAAGTTGTCTTGCCCAAGGTGCCGTGTGATTCGGTAATAGAAATATGATAGTTAGGTTGTCGTCCTTTTCGCGGCTCACGACGTACGATACGGGACGAAAAAACAGCGCAAAAGAAGAAAATTGTCCTAAAACTAATGAAAACGTTCAATTTTGGGTTTTGAAAATAGGCACAGCCGAGCAGGCTCACAACGTACGATCCGGGACAGAAAAATAGCAGAAAAGAATAAAAGCGTCCCGAACCGGATGAAAACATTCAATTTTGGACTCCGAAATAGTTGCAGCCAAGCAGGCTATGTGCTCCAATCGTAGCGCTCTCAGAGAGCTTTCCAACGATATGATGTGTGTAATACCCGAGCCCGGAATGTGAAAATTCTTTGTTTATTATTTTGAAAATTATATTTCCTTAAATTCTTTGTGAATTAATTGTTACTTTCTCGCCGTCGCAACGTGCATTGCATTTAAGGAGCGATAGCTAGATAACGATTTCCAGTCCTCAGCAAATAGTGAAACTAGTATTTAGATGACCTAAATTTTATATTTTAAATGTTGCTAGCTTTAATTGATCTTACCTTAGCTAAAACGGCTTTAAAACGCACAAAATAGGGCCCTTTGACCAAGTCTTAAGTTGTTTGACCTTGGACCTTTGACTTGTTGACTATTTAACACTTATAAGCTAAAATAACTAAGCAAAATAAAAAGAAAACAGCAGCAAAACAGGAGAGCAGGCCGTGAGCTTCATTGAAGAAAAAAAAAACCTTTTAACTTCCAATCGATCAATCTTCGCGAGAGCTCGTGCGGGGTGGTTTCCGAGGCAACCAACGTTATTTTCCTATCGACTAGGAGTACCTGAGGTGAGGGAAGCATGTTATTTGCGCATTTATACATTGTATATGTTAACTTTGTCAATTTTTAGATTTATCCGTAGATCGTTATTTAAAGCGATTTGATGCTTCTAGAATGTTCCTTGGCATTTGTAGAACATGTATTTATAGCTTTGTAACATTTTCTGCGGTTAAATGTTGTGATTGCAAATTAAATTGTTAAATGAATAGTGTTTTGTGAATAGTAAAACCTTGAAACATTGAAGTTGCGCTGTTATGCTTTCTCTTGATGTAGAAATGTGCTAGGTACGCTAGAATGCTAAAATGTGTGGTTTGTTTGGGTTGCGTAGTGGAAAAAACGAGAATTAAGCCTTTGGGAAAGTCGGGGTCGTTTAGGTCGGCTTTAGCATTTTCTCGTGTTGCGTGTTGGCATTGCTTCGGGAGGCCATGGAAGCACTTTTGGTGCGATTATGGTGTTGGTTGGGTGTTTGGTTGATATAGTTGTAGTTCAAACGAGAAAGGGGAAAATCGGGGCTTTGCGCGAGTTCTAGGGTAAAGTAAGGTTTTGGGGTCTTTAGACGTGCCTTATGGTAACCTAGGAGGGTTGGCGAAGTCGGTTTCCAGAACTCGTGGCTCGTTTGGAAATGGTAGCGTTTTGATAGTTGGGGCCGATTTGTGTTTTTGTGTGTTTTCTTGTCTTTATGCCTATAGAATGCTTAGAATTACTTGAAATACTTGTTGAGTTGTTTTGGATTGTATTGCTTGTCAATTGCTGCTATTGCGTGCGAGAGTAACCTACTTTGTTATTCTCCCACGTGTGGCTTTATCGCTTGTTTATCGCCTTGTATCGAGTCTTGCATTGCATAGTGTCTCGCGCGTGAGTGATGGGCCTCTCTGGGTAGCCTTGGGTTGCCAGTGTTGGTTGCTCTAGCTCCGCTGCTATTCCCTTTCTCGCTTGGGTTGCCTCCCAGGGAGATTTGGGTCGTAGGTTGATGGATACTTCCGGGGTATTCCAAACTGGTGTTATAAGGTGGTTTGGGCCGGCGCGTCGTCATCGAATTCTTGAATGAAAGTTGCTCGTGAAAAGAGTACCGTATCCTTTGAGTGAATGTTATAGTCTTTAATGCTTGCCTTGTTATGATATTGACTTGTTTGTATCTTTAAATGTTAATTGTATGCATTGCTTGGCTAATTGCATTGCATACTCCTCTCATCTCCGTCCTTGAGACCAATTGCCCTCGCTGAGCAATAGTTTTTGCTCATTCCTCTCTATACTATGTTTTTACAGGAGTAGTTGAAGCAGACCCTCTCGAGGTAATAGAGGAGGAGGAGCAGGTGGAGGTGTTTCCGTGATAGCACTTCTCTGCTTTGCTGGTGGTTGGTTACCAGTTTTTGTGCGAACCTTGCTTGTTATGTATATTGCGTGGAGGTCGCTTAATTTTGAGGCGTGTAGCCTTGTATATATATTTTCTAGTTTGAGGCCTCTACGGTCTTATGTTGTATAAGTTGGAAGAATGTAATGTTGTAACTTATTCTCGGATGACTAGTGAAGAAATGCATGCTAATAGCTAATGGTTTAATGGCATAAATACCTGTGTAGTATGCATGGCATTTTTGGTTTGGAAAGTTGGATAATAAGAAATGTATGTTTTATAGAAAGTTGGCTTGTTTTGATTATTATATGGCTTTCGCAAGTGTTATATTGATTTTAGGGTTTTCGGATCGTCCGCGGTACAGAGGAGACTCCGTCCGTGTGTCGGGTCCGGGCTTGGCCTTTTGCTGGGTCGGGTCGGGGCGTGACATCTTTAGGTGGTATCAGAGCATGATAGTCTTGCATGAGCCGGGATATGATTCTCGGTTGTGGGGTAAAGGTCTAAAATGCTAAAGTGTTTATGTATGATTGCTAAGTGAAAAGAAAATGTTATAACATGACTTTGTAAACTTGGAATGTTTGTGTGTTTAAGTGGAATAGTTTGGCAAGTTAAACTTGTCTTATGTGAATTGTGTGATAGAATATTGGATTGTTATTGACTTGAGTGTTATCTAATCTTATGTGCTATATTTCTGTCTATAAACTGCTTTTAAATGTTGCCAGCTATTGTGAGTTGCTACTATGCCGCCACGTCGTGGTACTCAAGGTATAGGATCAGATGAAGAGGCAGCAGAACAGGGTCAGCAGCCGTTGCCTGAGCAGTTTATGGCTACCATGACTACTGCAGTAGACCGGATCACACAGGTACTACATGAGCAGAGGCAGGATCGGATTAATCCCCAGGGTAATCAAGCTAATCCTGGTGGACAGGGGTATAGAGTTGAGAATAACCAGCTAGAGAAATTTCTGAGGCATGAGCCGGGAAAGTTCTTCGGGGAGCCGGATGATGAGGCGGCCGAGAGATGGATTAATCGAGTTGAGAAAATTTTCACCACTTTGAGGTACACTGATGAGGCAAGAATAGATTATGCATCATTTTTATTTGAGGGTGATGCAGAGCAGTGGTGGAATACTGTCAGATTGAGGTGGGATTGTGAGGATGTTCCAAACTTATGGGATGATTTTGTAAGTGAGTTCCGGGACAAATATATTCCCGAGATGGCTATGGAGAGGAGGGAAGATGAGTTTGTGGCCCTGAAGCAGGGAAATATGACTGTTGCTCAGTACGAGGCTAGGTTTGTTAGCCTGTTGAGGTATATGCCCGAGTTGGTACAGCCGGCTAGGAGGATGATACATAGGTTTGTCCGTGGGCTGAGAATGGACATACAGTTGCATTTGACTGGGCAGACCTACACTACTTTTCCCGAGGCATTTCAGGCAGCCTCGAAGTTTGAGAAACGGAAGGCTGAGATGTTAGCTGAGAGCAGTCAGCCGAGTAAGAAGCAGTATTTGGGCCAGAGCAGCCAGAGTCAGCTGAGGCAGTATCAGGCTTCTGCACAAGGTCCTCAGCGGCGTCCGTATCAGCCACAGCAGCAGATTCAGGCTAGGCTAGCTGTGACTAGACCCCAGCAGGGAGGTACAGTTCCTACCCCTGCCAGAGCCCCAACACCTACAAGAAACACTGCGGTTAAGCAAAATCAGCAGTGTAATTATTGTAATCGACCAGGGCATATTGAGGCTAACTGCTGGAGGAAGAGTGGTAAATGTACGGGTTGTGGCGGTGATGATCATAGGGTGAGAGATTGCCCTAAGTATAATAATGTTCAGGGCCGTGGTGGAGGCCAAGGTGTTCAGAATAGGGCTGCAGGTGCACGACCAGCACAGAGAGTTCAGGCTAGGGTCTTTGCACTGGATGCAGAGGAGCTACCCGATAGTACAGCTATAGTAGAAGGTACCTTTCTTCTCAATACTCAGCCAGTTAAAGTTTTGATTGATCCCGGAGCTACACATTCGTTTATAACTCCTGCATGTGCACGATCTGTGAATGTTTGCATTGATAAATTGCCTCATGAAGTTGAAGTTAGTACTCATTTGGGTGCAAAATTTGTTACTGAGTCTATTTGCAAATCTTGTGATATATGCATTGAGAACCGTAAATTTCCTGCTGATTTAATTATATTACCATTCCGTGACTTTGAAATCATTTTGGGAATGGACTGGTTGGGAAAGTATTATGCTCAGTTGGATTGTAGAACAAAGGTCGTTTATCTTAAGGTTCCTGACCTACCAGTACTAGAGATTGTTGGGAACTGCAGGGCTGCCCGCATTCCACTTTTATCAGCGATCAAGACTTCTAAGTTGTTGAATAGGGGTTGTGAAGCTTACTTAGCCTATTTGATCAATCAGCCTGCTGATAAGTTGAGTTTAAATGAGGTTCCGATTGTTAGAGACTTCCCTGGTGTATTTCCCGAGGAATTACCGGGTTTACCACCGGATAGGGAGATTGAGTTCGTGATTGATCTTGTACCAGGCACTGCGCCAATTTCTAGGAGTCCTTATAGGATGGCATCGGCCGAACTTCAGGAGTTAAAAATTCAGCTTCAGAACTTGCTTGAGAAAGGGTTTATACAACCTAGTTCTTCGCCGTGGGGTGCGCCTGTGTTGTTTGTGAGAAAGAAAGACGGCACGCTACAGTTATGCATTGATTACAGGGGACTTAATCAAGTCACGATTAAGAATAAATACCCCTTGCCGTTGATTGAAGAATTGTTTGACCAGTTGCAGGGTACGAGTGTTTACTCCAAATTTGACTTGAGGCAGGGTTACTATCAACTTAGAATTCGGAGTGACGATATACCAAAGACGGTATTCAGGACTAGATATGGCCACTATGAGTTTGTTGTGTTGCCGTTTGGATTGACGAATGCACCAGCCGCATTCATGGACTTGATGCAGAGGGTCTTTCGGCCTTACCTTGATCAGTTTGTCGTGATCTTTATTGACGACATTTTAGTGTATTCGAAGAACGAGGCTGAACATGAGCAACACTTGAGGATTGTGCTTCAGACTTTGCAGGAAAACAAGTTTTTTGCTAAATTCAGCAAGTGTGAGTTCTGGTTGAACCAGATATCTTTTCTAGGCCATATCATTTCCGACCGAGGAATTTCAGTGGACCCAGCTAAGATTGAAGTTGTTTCATCTTGGAAGAGACCTGAGATGGTGCCAGAGATTCGGAGTTTTCTTGGATTGGCAGGTTACTACCGGAGATTTGTTAAAGACTTTTCTAAAATTTCTGGACCATTGAGCCAGTTGACTCGGAAGAAAGTTTCTTACAACTGGGATGCCAAATGTGAATCCAGTTTCCAAGAATTGAAGAAGAGACTAACTACAGCTCATATACTAGCTTTACCTGAGGGAACAGAGAACTTTGTTGTCTACAGTGATGCATCTAAGGAAGGTTTGGGCTGTGTTTTAATGCAGAATAGTAAGGTGATTGCCTATGCTTCTAGGAAATTGAAACCTTATGAAGTCAACTACCCTACACATGATCTTGAGTTAGCTGCAGTTGTGTTTGCTTTGAAGAAGTGGCGTCACTACTTGTGGGGTTGCAGATTTGAAATATTTATTGACCACAAGAGTCTCAAGTATTTGTTTTCACAGAAGGATCTAAATATGAGGCAGCGGAGATGGCTAGAGCTATTGGGTGGTTATAACTGTTCTATTAACTATGTGCCAGGTAAGGCAAATGTTGTTGCTGATGCTTTGAGCCGAAAGGCTACTGTTGCAAGCTTGATTATCAAGGACTGGGAGACTTTGGAAGAAATTTGTTCATGGAAGCCAGAAGCTACTGAGGTAGGGATTCGATTTGCTAGTTTACAGATTCAGTCAGGGTTGCTAGCACAGATTAGAGAAGCTCAGAAGACTGATCCTCACATCTTGAAGATCCAAGAAAAGTCGAAAGGGGGAGAGTCGGAGTTTAAATTACATGCAGATGGCATTTTCAGATTCAGGGACAGAGTATGTGTTCCTGATGATCCGACTTTGAAGAATGAGATCCTATCCGAGGCACATAATTCGAGGTACACGATTCACCCGGGCAGTACAAAAATGTATAGAGATTTGAAGCAACACTTTTGGTGGAACAATATGAAGAGGGAGATTACTGGGTATGTATCTAGATGTTTGACTTGTCAGAGGGTTAAAGTTGAGCATCAGAGGCCAGCCGGACTTCTATAGCCGTTGTCGATTCCGCAGTGGAAGTGGGTACATATTACAATGGACCTTGTGACCGATCTTCCTAGATCTCCGAGAGGATGTGATTCTGTTTGGGTTGTTGTGGACCGTTTGACTAAAGTTACACATTTTATTCCCGTGAACAAACATGATAGCCTTGATAAGTTAGCTGAATTGTATGTTGCTAATATTGTGAGATTGCATGGTGTACCACAGAGTATAGTGTCAGATAGGGATCCCAGATTCAGATCTCGTTTTTGGCAGAAGTTGCAAGAGGCCATGGGAACTAAGTTGAGCTTCAGTACTGCTTATCATCCGCAAACTGATGGCCAGTCTGAGAGAACCATCAGGATCTTGGAAGACATGCTTCGGGCATGTGTGCTAGACTTTGGGAAGAATTGGGAGAAGTTTTTGCCTTTAGCGGAGTTCGCCTACAACAATAGTTATCAATCTACTATAGGTATGGCTCCCTACGAGGCGTTGTATGGTCGAAAATGCAGATCCTCGTTATATTGGGAAGAGGTTGGAGAGATGAGAACAGTTGATCCGACTGTGTTACCTGAGATGATTAAGATGGTAGATAATGTTCACCTTATTCGCCAGCGTATGCTTACAGCTCAAAGTCGTCAGAAGAGTTATGCAGATAAGCACCGTCGGGATCTTAAGTTTGATTTGGGAGATTGGGTATTTCTTAAGATTTCTCCACAGAAGGGATTGATTCGGCACGGTAAAAGCGGGAAGCTTAGTCCCAGGTATGTGGGTCCGTATGAGATCACCGAAAAGGTAGGTCCTTTAGCTTATCGATTAGCTTTGCCTCCGAGATTGTCGAGACTGCACGATGTGTTCCACGTGTCTATGTTGAAGAAGTATCATCCAGACCCTTCATATGTACTTGAACCAGAGCCTTTGCAGATTGAAGAAAAGTTGTCTTATGAAGAGAAACCGATTAGAATTGTGGATCGGAAAGTTCAGGAGCTTCGCAGAAAGAGTATTCCGTTAGTAAAGGTTCTGTGGAATCATCATGGGTTTGAGGAAGCGACTTGGGAAAGAGAGGACCAAGTTCGGGATCAGTATCCGGAGTTGTTTGTTGACCAGGTAAGAATTGCGTGGATGCAATTGTTTTAAGGGGGAGAGCGTGTAATACCTGAGCCCGGAATGTGAAAATTCTTTGTTTATTATTTTGAAAATTATATTTCCTTAAATTCTTTGTGAATTAATTGTTACTTTCTCGCCGTCGCAACGTGCATTGCATTTAAGGAGCGATAGCTAGATAACGATTTTCAGTCCTCAGCAAATAGTGAAACTAGTATTTAGATGACTTAAATTTTATATTTTAAATGTTGCTAGCTTTAATTGATCTTACCTTAGCTAAAACGGCTTTAAAACGCACAAAATAGGGCCCTTTGACCAAGTCTTAAGTTGTTTGACCTTGGACCTTTGACTTGTTGACTATTTAACACTTATAAGCTAAAATAACTAAGCAAAATAAAAAGAAAACAGCAGCAAAACAGGAGAGCAGGCCGTGAGCTTCATTGAAGAAAAAAAAAACCTTTCAACTTCCAATCGATCAATCTTCGCGAGAGCTCGTGCGGGGTGGTTTCCGAGGCAACCAACGTTGTTTTCCTAGCGACTAGGAGTACCTAAGGTGAGGGAAGCATGTTATTTGCGCATTTATACATTGTATATGTTAACTTTGTCAATTTTTAGATTTATCCGTAGATCGTTATTTAAAGCGATTTGATGCTTCTAGAATGTTCCTTGGCATTTGTAGAACATGTATTTATAACTTTGTAACATTTTCTGCGGTTAAATGTTGTGATTGCAAATTAAATTGTTAAATGAATAGTATTTTATGAATAGTAAAACCTTGAAACGTTGAAGTTGCGTTGTTATGCTTTCTGTTGATGTAGAAATGTGCTAGGTACGCTAGAATGCTAAAATGTGTGGTTTGTTTGGGTTGCATAGTGGAAAAAACGAGAATTAAGCCTTTGGGAAAGTCGGGGTCGTTTAGGTCGGCTTTAGCATTTTCTCGTTTTGCGTGTTGGCATTGCTTCGGGAGGCTATGGAAGCACTTTTGGTGCGATTATGGCATTGGTTGGGTGTTTGGTTGATATAGTTGTAGTTCAAACGAGAAAGGGGGAAATCGGGGCTTTGCGCGAGTTCTAGGGTAAAGTAAGGTTTTGGGCTCTTTAGACGTGCCTTATGGTGACCTAGGAGGGTTGGCGAAGTCGGTTTCCAGAACTCGTGGCTCGTTTGAAAATGGTAGCGTTTTGATAGTTGGGGCCGATTTGTGTTTTTGTGTGTTTTCTTGTCTTTATGCCTATAGAATGCTTAGAATTACTTGAAATACTTGTTGAGTTGTTTTGGATTGTATTGCTTGTCAATTGCTGCTATTGCGTGCAAGAGTAACCTACTTTGTTATTCTCCCACATGTGGCTTTATCGCTTGTTTATCGCCTTGTATCGAGTCTTGCATTGCATAGTGTCTCGCACGTGAGTGATGGGCCTCTCTGGGTAGCCTTGGGTTGCCATTGTTGGTTGCTCTAGCTCCGCTGCTATTCCCTTTCTCGCTTGGGTTGCCTCCCAGGGAGATTTGGGTCGTAGGTTGATGGATACTTCCGGGGTATTCCAAACTGGTGTTATAAGGTGGTTTGGGCCGGCGCGTCGTCATCGAATTCTTGAATGAAAGTTGCTCGTGAAAAGAGTACCGTATCCTTTGAGTGAATGTTATAGTCTTTAATGCTTGCCTTGTTATGATATTGACTTGTTTGTATCTTTAAATGTTAATTGTATGCATTGCTTGGCTAATTGCATTGCATACTCCTCTCATCTCCGTCCTTGAGACCAATTGCCCTCGCTGAGCAATAGTTTTTGCTCATTCCTCTCTATACTATGTTTTTACAAGAGTAGTTGAAGCAGACCCTCTCGAGGTAATAAAGGAGGAGGAGCAGGTGGAGGTGTTTTCGTGATAGCACTTCTCTGCTTTGCTGGTGGTTGGTTACCAGTTTTTGTGCGAACCTTGCTTGTTATGTATATTGCGTGGAGGTCGCTTAATTTTGAGGCGTGTAGCCTTGTATATATATTTTCTAGTTTGAGGCCTCTACGGTCTTATGTTGTATAAGTTGGAAGAATGTAATGTTGTAACTTATTCTCGGATGACTAGTGAAGAAATGCATGCTAATAGCTAATGGTTTAGTGGCATAAATACCTGTGTAGTATGCATGGCATTTTTGGTTTGGAAAGTTGGATAATAAGAAATGTATGTTTTATAGAAAGTTGGCTTGTTTTGATTATTTTATGGCTTTCGCAAGTGTTATATTGATTTTAGGGTTTTCGGATCGTCCGCGGTACAGAGGAGACTCCGTCCGTGTGTCGGGTCCGGGCTTGGCCTTTTGCGGGGTCGGGTCGGGGCGTGACAATGTGCGCCGCGTAACTCTTTACGGATCAAAAGTTATGGGCACCAGAGCGACGGATACCTTGTCACAAGCCCTACACCCTCTGTTTGCAGGCCCAGCCTCTACGTGAAGTAAAGTTTTCTTGCCCAAGGTGCCATGTGATTCGGTAATAGAAATGTGATGGATTAGGTTGTCGTCCTTTCCGAGGCACACAATGTACGATCCGGGATGGAAAAACATCATAAAAGAATAAAAGTGTCCCGAAACTGATGAAAACGTTCGATTTTGTGCTATGAAAATAGGCACAACCTAGTAGGCTTGCTGCCCCCATCGTAGAGCTCTTGGAGAGCTTTCCAATGGCACGCTGTGCGCCCCGTAACTCCTTACCGATCAGAAGTTATGGGCATCGGAGCCAAGGATACCTGCTCATATGCCCCACGACCTCTGTTTGCGGGCCCAACCTCTAAGTGAAGTGAAGTTGTCTTTCCCAAGGTGTCGTGTTATTCGGTAATAGAAATGTGATGGATTAGGTTGTCATCCTTTTCGCGGCTCACAACATATGATCCGGGACGGAAAAACAACGCAAAAGAAGAATAGTATCCCAAACTAATGAAAATGTTTGATTTTGGGCTCTGAAAATAGGCCCAGCAGGTATGCTGTGCGCCACATAACTCCTTATGGATCAAAAGTTTTAGGCACCGGAGCGACGGATACCTGGTCACAAGCCCCACGCCCTCTGTTTGCGGGCCCAGCCTCTACGTGAAGTGAAGTTGTCTTACCCAAGGTGCTGTGGGATTCGGTAATAGAAATGTGATGGTTCAGGTTGTCGTCCTTCTCGCGGCTCACGATGTACGATCCGGGATAGAAAAATAGCGCAAAAAGAGAAAAGTGTCCCAAAACTGATGAAAACTTTCAATTTTGGAATCCAAAATTGTGGCATCAGAGCAGGCTTTATGCCCCCATCATACAGCTCTCGGAGAGCTTTCCAACGATATGCTGTGCGCTGCGTAACTTCTTACGAATCCAAAGCTGTGGACACCGGAGCGACAGATACCTGGTCACAAGCCCCACGCCCTCTGTTTGTGGCCCCAGCCTCTATGTTAAGCGAAGTTGTCTTGCCCAAGGTATCGTGTTATTCGGTAATAGAAATGTGATGGATTAGGTTGTCGTACTATTCACGGCTCACGACGTACGATCCGGGATAAAAAATAGCACAAAAGAAGAAAAGTGTCCCGAACCTGATGAAAACGTTCGATTTTGGACTCCGAAAATAGTGGCAGCTGAGCAGGCTAGGTGCCCCTATCGTAGAGCTCTTAGAGAGCTTTCCAACTGTATGTTGTGCCCCGTGTAACTCCTTACGTATCAAAAGTTATGGGCACCGGAGCGACGGATACCTGGTCATAAGCCCCTCGCCCTCTGTTTGCGGGCCCAGCCTCTACCTGAAGTGAAGTTGTCCTGCCCAAGGTGCTGTGTGATTCAGTAATAGAAATGTGATGGATTAGGTTGTCGTCTTTTTCGCGGCTCACGACGTACGATACGGGACAGAAAAACAGTGCAAAAGAAGAAAAGTGTCCCAAAACAGATGAAAACGTTTGATTTTGTGCTACAAAAAAGGTACAGTCGAGTAGGCTTGTTGTCCCCATCGTAGAGCTCTTAGAGAGCTTTCCAACGGTTTGCTGTGCGCCGCATAACTCCTTATGGATCAAAAGTTATAGGCACCGGAGCGATAGATACTTGGTCACAAGCCGCACGTCCTCTGTTTGCGGGCCCAGCCTCTACATGAAGTGAAGTTGTCCTGTGCAAGGTGTCGTATGATTCGGTAATAAAAATGTGATGGATTAGGTTGTCGTCCTTTTCGAAGCTCACGACGTACGATCCGGGACAGAAAAATAGTGCAAAAGAAGAAAAGGGTTGCGAAATAGATGAAAACGTTCAATTTTGGACTCTGAAAATAGCGGCATCCAAGCAAGCTTGGTGCCCCCATCGTAGAGATCTCGGAGAGCTTTCCAACGGTATGTTGTGCGCCGCGTAACTCCTTACGGATCAAAAGTTATAGGCACCGGAGCGACGGATACCTGGTTACAAGCCCCACGCCCTCTGTTTGCGGGCCCAGCTTCTACGTGAACTGAAGTTGTCTTGCCCAAGGTACCGTGGGATTCTGTAATAAAAATGTGATGGATTAGGTTGTCGTCCTTTTTGCTGCTTGAGACGTACGATAAGGGACGGAAAAAGAGCGCAAAAGAAGAAAAGTGTCCAAAAACATATGAAAATATTCAATTTTGGTCACCGAAAATAGGAGCAGCTGAACAGGCTTGGTGCCACCGTAGAGCTCTCGGACAGCTTTCCAACGATATGTTGTGCGCCGTGTAACTCCTTACGGATCAAAAGTTATGGGCACCGGAGCGATAGATACCTGGTCACAAACCCCATGCCTTCCGTTTGCGGGCCCAGCCTCTACGTGAAGTGAAGTTGTCTTGCATAAGGTACTGTGTGATTCGGTAATAGAAATGTGATGGATTAGGTTGTCGTCCTTTTCGCGGCTCAAGACGTACGATCCGGGACGAAAAAATAGCGCAAAAGAAGAAAAATGTCTCAAAACTTATGAAAATATTCGATTTTGGGGTCCAAAAATAGGTGCAACCTAGAAAGCTAGGTACCCCCATCGTACAACTCTCAGAGTGCTTTCCAATGGTATGCTGTGCAACGTGTAACTCCTTACGGATCAAAAGTTATGGGCACCGGAGCGACAGATACTTGGTCACAATCCCTACGCCCTCTGTTTGCTGGCCTAAACTCTACATGAAGTGAAGTTGTCTTGCCCAAGTTGCCGTGTGATTCGATAATAGAAATGTGATGGATTAGATTGTCGTCCTTTTCGCAGCTCCCGACGTACGATCCGGGACGAAAAAATAGCGTAAAAGAACAATAGTGTCCCAACACTTATGAAAATGTTCGATTTTGGGCACCAAAAACAAGCGCAACCAAGCAGGCTAGGAGCCTCCATCGTAGAGCTCTCAGAGAGCTTTCCAACGGTATGTTGTGCGCCGCGTAACTCCTTACAGATCAAAAGTTATGGGTACCGGAGCGACGGATACTTGGTCACAAGCCCCACAACCTCTATTTGCGGGCCCAGCCTCTACATGAAGTGAAGTTGTCTTGCCCAAGGTACCATGTGATTTGGTCATAGAAATGTGATGGATTAGGTTGTCGTCCTTTTCGCGGCTCACAACGTACGATCCGGGTCGGGAAAACAAAGCAAAAGAAGAAAAGTGCCCCAAAACTGAAGAAAACGTTCGATTTTGGGCTTTGAAAATAGTTGCAGCCGAGTTGGCTTGGTGCCCCCGTTGTAGAGCTCTTAGATAGCTTTCCAACGGTATGCTGTGCACCGCGTAACTCCTTACGGATCCAAAGTTATAGGCACCGGAGCGACGGATACCTGGTCATAAGCCCCACGCCCTCTGTTTGCGGGCCCAGCCACTACGTGATGTGAAGTTGTCTTGCCCAAGGTAACGTGTGATTCGGTAATAGAAATATGGTGGATTAGGTTGTCTTCCTTTTCGCGGCTCACAACGTACGATCCTAGGTACAGGCGCAACCGAGAAAGCTAGGTACCCCCATTGTACAGCTCTCAGAGTGCTTTTCAATGGTATGCTGTGCGCCGCGTAACTCCTTACGGATCAAAAGTTATAGGCACCGGAGCGACGGATACCTGGTCACAATCCCTATGCCCTCTGTTTGCGGGCCCAGACACTACATGAAGTGAAGTTGTCTTGCCCAAATTACCGTGTGATTCGGTAATAGAAATGTGATGGATTAGGTTGTCGTCCTTTTCGCGGCTCACGACGTATGATCCGGGACTAAAAACTAACGTAAAAAAAGGATAGTGTCCCAAAACTTATGAAAATATTCAATTTTGGGCACCGAAAAAAGGTGCATCTGAGCAAGCTTGGTGCCCCCGTCGTAGAGCTATCGGATAGCTTTCCAACGGTATGCTGTGCGCAGTGTAATTCTTTACGGATCAAAAGTTATGGGCACCAGAGCCACAGATATTTGGTCACAAACCCCACGCCTTCCGTTTGCGGGCCCAGCTTCTACGTGAAGTGAAGTTGTCTTGCCCAAGGTGCCATGTGATTCGGTAATAGAAATGTGATGGATTAGGTTGTCGTCCTTTTCGTGGCTCACAACTTACGATCCGGGAAGGAAAAACAATGCAAAAGAAGAAAAGTATCCCAAAACTGATGAAAACGTTCGATTTTGGGCTTTGAAAATAGACGCAGCCGAGTAGGCTTGGTGCCCCCTTTGTAGAGCTCTCAGATAGCATTCCAACGGTATGCTGTGCACCGCGTAACTCCTTACGGATCCAAAGTTATGGGCACTGGAGCGACAGATACCTGGTCATAAGCCCTACGCCCTCTGTTTGCGGGCCCGGCCACTACGTGAAGTGAAGTTGTCTTGCCCAAGGTAACCTGTGATTCGATAATAGAAATGTGATGGATTAGGTTGTCGTCCTTTTCGTGGCTCACAACGTACGATCCGGGAAGGAAAAACAACGAAAATGAAGAAAAGTGTCCCAAAATTGATGAAAATGATCGATTTTGGGCTTTGGAAATAGGCGCAACTGAATAGGCTTGGTGCCCACGTCGTAGAGCTCTTGGAGAGCTTTCCAACAGTATGCTGTGCGCCGCATAACTCCTTATGGATCAAAAGTTATAAGCACCGGAGCGATGGATACCTGGTCACAAGCCCCACGCCCTCAATTTACGGGCCCAGCCTCTACGTGAAGTGAAGTTGTCTTGCCCAATGTGCCATGGGAATTGGTAATAAAAATGTGATGGATTAGGTTGTCGTCCTTTTCGAAGCTCACGACGTACGATCCGGGACAGAAAAATAGCGCAAAAGAAGAAAAGGGTCCCGAAATTGATGAAAACATTCAATTTTGGACTCTGAAAATAACGGAATCCAAGCAGGCTTGGGGCCCCCTTCGTAGAGCTCTCGGAGAGCTTTCCAACGTTATGTTGTGCACCGCGTAACTCTTTACGGATCAAAAGTTATACGTACCGGAGCGACGGATACCTGGTCACAAGCCCCATGCCCTCTGCTTGCGGGCCCAACTTCTACGTTAAGTGAAGTTGCCTTGCCTAAGGTGCCCTAGGATTCGGTAATAGAAATGTGATGGATTAGGTTGTCGACCTTTTCGCAGCTCAAGACGTACGATCCGGGACAGAAAAAGAGCGCAAAAGAAGAAAAGTGTCCCGAAAATTATGAAAACGTTCAAATTTGGTGCCCAAAAACAGGCGCAGTTGACCAGGCTAGGCACCCCCGTCGTAGAGCTCTCGGATAGCTTTCCAACGGTATACTGTGCGCCGTGTAACTCTTCACAGATCAAAAGTTATGGGCACCGGAGCGACAGATACCTGGTCACAAACCCCACGCCTTCCGTTTGCAGGCCCAGCCTCTACGTAAAGGGAAGTTGTCTTGCATAATGTGCCATGTGATTCGGTAATATAAATGTGATGGATTAGCTAATTGTCCTTTTCGCGGCTCAAGACGTACGATCCGGGACGAAAAAACAGCGCAAAAGAAGAAAAATGTCTCAAAACTTATGAAAATATTCGATTTTGAGGTTCAAAAACAGGCGCAACCGAGAGAGCTAGGTGCCCCCATCTACAGCTCTCAGAGTGCGTTCCAATAGTATGCTGTGCGCCGCGTAATTCCTTACGGATCAAAAGTTATGGGAACCGGAGCGACGGATACCTGGTCATAATCCTTACGCCCTCTGTTTGCGGGCCCAGACTCTACACGAAGTAAAGTTGTCTTGCCCAAGTTGCCATGTGATTCAGTAATAGAAATGTGATGGATTAAGTTGTCGCCCTTTTCGCGGCTCACGACGTACGATCCGGGACAGAAAAACAGCGTAAAAGAAGAATTGTGTCCCAAAACTTATGAAAATGTTTGATTTTAGGCACAAAAACAGGCGCAACCGAGCAGGCTAGGTGCCTCCATCGTAGAGCTCTCAGAGAGCTTTCCAACGGTATGATGTGCGCCGCGTAACTCCTTACAGATCAAAAGTTATGGGTACCGGAGCGACGGATACCTGGTCACAAGCCCCACACCCTCTGTTTGCCGGCCCAGCCTCTACATGAAGTGAAGTTGTCTTGCCCAAGGTACCGTGTGATTTGGTCATAGAAATGTGATGGATTAGGTTGTCGTCCTTTTCGCGACTCACAACGTACGATTCGGGATGAAAAAACAACGCAAAAGAAGAAAAGTGCTCCAAAACTGATGAAAACGTTCGATTTTGGGTTTTGAAAATAGTCGCAGTCGAGTTGGCTTGGTGCCCCCGTTGTAGAGCTCTTAGATAGCTTTCCAACGGTATGCTGTGCACAGCGTAACTCTTTACGGATCCAAAGTTATGGGCACCGGAGCGACGGATACCTGGTCATAAGCCCCACGCCCTCTGTTTGCGGGCCCAGCTACTACGTGAAGTGAAGTTGTCTTGCCCAAGGTAACATGTGATTCGGCAATAGAAATATGGTGGATTAGGTTGTCTTCCTTTTCGCGGCTCACAACGTACGATCTGGGACAAAAAAACAACCCAAAAGAAGAAAAGTGTCCCAAAACTGATGAAAACGTTCAATTTTGGTCTTCAAAAATAGGCGCAGCTGAGCAGGCTTGGTGCCCCCATCATAAAGCTCTCGGATAGCTTTCCAACGGTATGCTGTGCGCCGTATAACTCCTTATGGATCAAAAGTTATAGGCACCGGAGCGACGGATACCTGGTCACAAGCCGCACGCCCTCTGTTTGCGGGCCCAGCCTCTACATGAAGTGAAGTTGTCCTGCGCAATGAGTCGTATGATTCGGTAATAAAAATGTGATGGATTAGGTTGTCGTCCTTTTCGAAGCTCACGACGTACGATCCGGGACAGAAAGATAGTGCAAAAGAAGAAAAGGGTTGCGAAATAGATGAAAACGTTCAATTTTGGACTCCGAAAATAGCGGCATCCAAGCAAGCTTGGTGCCCCCATCGTAGAGATCTTGGAGAGCTTTCCAACGGTATGCTGTGCGCCGCGTAACTCCTTACGGATCAAAAGTTATAGGCATCGGAGCGACGGATACCTGGTTACAAGCCCCACGCCCTCTATTTGCGGGCCCAGCTTCTACGTGAAGTGAAGTTGTCTTGCCCAAGGTGCCGTGGGATTCGGTAATAGAAATGTGGTGGATTAGGTTGTCTTCCTTTTCGTGGCTCACAACGTACGATCCTAGGTTGTCGTCCTTTTCGCAGCTCACAACGTACGATCCAGGATGAAAAAACAACGCAAAAGAAGAAAAGTGCCCCCAAACTGATGAAAACGTTTGATTTTGGGCTTTGAAAATAGTCGTAGCCGTGTTGGCTTGGTGCCCCCGTTGTAGAGCTCTTAGATAGCTCTCCAACGGCATGCTGTGCACCGCGTAACTCCTTACGGATCCAAAGTTATGGGCACCGTAGCAACGGATACTTGGTCATAAGCCCCACGCCCTCTGTTTGTTGGCCCAGCCACTACGTGAAGTGAAGTTGTCTTGCCCAAGGTAACATGTGATTCGGTAATAGAAATGTGGTGGATTAGGTTGTCTTCCTTTTCGCGGCTCACAACGTACTATCCGGGACGAAAAAACAACGTAAAAGAAGAAAAGTGTCCCAAAACTGATGAAAACGTTCAATTTTGGTCTTCGAAAATAGGCGCAGCTGAGCAGGCTTGGTGCCCCCATCATAGAGCTCTCGGATAGCTTTCCAACAGTATGATGTGCGCCGTGTAACTCCTTACGGATCAAAAGTTATGGGCATCGGAGCGACAGATACCTGGTCACAAACCCCACGCCTTCCGTTTGCAAGCCCAGCCTCTACGTGAAGTGAAGTTATCATGCCCAAGGTACCGTGTGATTTGGTAATAGAAATGTGATGGATTAGGTTGTCGTCCTTTTCGCTGGTTACAACGTACGATCCGAGACGGAAAAACAACGCAAAAGAAGAAAAGTGTCCCGAAACTGATGAAAATGTTCGATTTTGGGCTTTGAAAATAGTCACAGCTGAGTTGGCTTGGTGCCCCCGTTGTAGAGCTCTTAGATAGTTTTCCAACGGTATGCTGTGCACTGCATAACTCCTTACGGATCCAAAGTTATGGGCACCGGAGCGACGAATACCTGGTCATATGCCCCACGCCCTCTGTTTGCGGGCCCGGCCACTACGTGAAGTGAAGTTGTCTTGCCCAAGGTAACGTGTGATTCGGTAATAGAAATGTGGTGGATTAGGTTATCGTCCTTTTTGAGGCTCACAACGTACGATCCGGGACAAACAACGCAAAAGAAGAAAAGTATCCCGAAATTGATGAAAACAATTGATTTTGGACTTTGAAAATAGGCGCAGCCGACTAGGTTTTGTGTCCACGTCGTAGAGCTCCCGGAGAGCTTTCCAACGGTATATTGTGCGCCGCATAACTCCTTATGGATCAAAAGTTATAGGCACCGGAGCGACGGATACCTGGTCATAAGCCCCACGCCCTCTGTTTGCGGGCTCAGCCTCTACGTGAAATGTAGTTGTCTTGCCTAAGGTGCCATGGGAATTGGTAATAGAAATGTGATAGATTAGGTTGTCATCCTTTTCGAAGCTCACGACGTACGATCCAGGACAGAAAAATAGCGCAAAAGAAGAAAAGGGTCCCAAAACTGATGAAAACGTTCACTTTTGGACTCCAAAAATAGAGGCATCCAAGCAAACTTGGTTCCCCCGCCATAGAGCTCTCGGAGAGCTTTCAAACGGTATATTGTGCGTCGCGTAACTCCTTACCGATCAAAAGTTATAGGCACCGGAGCGACGGATACCTGGTTACAAGCCCTACGCCCTCTGTTTGTGGGCCCAACTTCTACGTGAAGTGAAGTTGTCAGTGCCATGGGATTCAGTAATAGAAATGTGATGGATTAGGTTGTCGTCCTTTTCGCGGCTCAAGACGTACGATCAGGGACGGAAAAAGAGCGCAAAAGAAGAAAAGTGTCTCGAAACTGATGAAAACGTTCAATTTTGGTCACCGAAAACAGGCGCAGCTGAGCAGGCTTGGTGCCCCCGTCGTAGATCTCTCGGATAGCTTTCTAACGGTATGCTGTGCGCCTTGTAACTCCTTACGGATCAAAAGTTATGGGCACCGGAGCGACAGATACCTGGTCACAAACCCCACGCCTTCCATTTGCCGGCCCAGCCTCTACGTGAAGTGAAGTTGTCTTCCATAAGGTGCCATGTGATTCGGTAATAGAAATGTGATGGATTAGGTTGTCATCCTTTTCGCGGCTCAAGACGTACGATCCGGGACGAAAAAATAGCGCAAAAGAAGAAAAATGTCTCAAAACTTATGAAAATATTCAATTTTTGGGTCCAAAAACAGGCGCAACCGAGAAAGCTAGGTACCCCCATCGTACAGCTCTCAGAGTGCTTTCCAATGGTATGCTGTGCGCCACGTAACTCCTTACGGATCAAAAGTTATGGGCACCGGGGCGACGGATACCTGGTCACAATCCCTACGACCTCTGTTTGCGGGCCCAGACTCTACATGAAGTGAAGTTGTCTTGCCCAAGTTGTTGTGTGATTCGGTAATAGAAATGTGATGGATTAGGTTGTCGTCCTTTTCGCGGCTCACGACGTATGATCCAGGACGGAAAAACAGCGTAAAAGAAGGATAGTGTCCCAAAACTTATGAAAATGTTCAATTTTGGGCACCAAAAATTGGCGCAACCGAGCAGGCTAGGTACCTCCATCTTAGAGCTCTCAGAGAGCTTTCCAACAGTATGCTGTGCGCCGCGTAACACCTTACAGATCAAAAGTTATGGGCACCGGAGCGACAGATATCTGGTCACAAGCCCCACGCCCTCTGTTTGCGGGCCCAGCCTCTACGTGAAGTGAAGTTGTCTTGCCCAAGGTGCCTTGGAACTCGGCAATAGAAATGTGGTAGATTAGGTTGTCGTCCTTTTCGCTGCTCAAGACGTACGATCTGGGACGAAAAAATAGAGCAAAAGAAGAAATGTATCCCAAAACTGATGAAAATGTTCTATTTTGGTCAACGAAAACAAGCGCAGCTGAGCAGGCTTGGTGCCCCAGTCGTAGAGCTCTCGGATAGCTTTCGAACGGTATGCTGTGCGCTGTGTAACTCCTTACGGATCAAAAGTTATGGGCACCGGAGCGATAGATACCTGGTCACAAACCCCACGCCTTCTGTTTACGGGCCTAGCCTCTACGTGAAGTGAAGTTGTCTTGCCCAAGGTACCATGGGATTAGGTAATAGAAATGTGGTGGATTAGGTTGTCATCCTTTTCGCGGCTCAAGACGTACGATCCGGGATGAAAAAAAAAGCGCAAAAGAATAAAAGTGTCCCGAAACTGATGAAAATGTTCAATTTAGGTCACCGAAAAAAGGTGCATCTGAGCAAGCTTGGTGCCCCTGTTGTAGAGCTATCGGATAGCTTTCCAACGGTATGCTGTGCGCAGTGTAATTCCTTACGGATCAAAAGTTATGGGCACCAGAGCGACAGATATCTGGTCACAAACCCCACGCCTTCCGTTTGCGGGCCCAGCCTCTACGTGAAGTGAAGTTGTCTTGCCCAAGGTGCCATGTGATTCGGTAATAGAAATGTGATGGATTAGGTTGTCGTTCTTTTCGTGGCTCACAACTTACGATCCGGGAAGGAAAAATAATGCAAAAGAAGAAAAGTATCCCGAAACTGATGAAAACGTTCGATTTTGGGCTTTGAAAATTGGCGCAGCCGAGTAGGCTTGGTGCCCCCGTTGTACAGCTCTCAGATGGCTTTCAAACGGTATGTTGTGCACCGCGTAACTTCTTACGGATCCAAAGTTATGGGCAATGGAGCGACGGATACCTGGTCATAAGCCCCACTCCCTCTGTTTGTGGGCCCAGCCACTACGTGAAGTGAAGTTGTCTTGCCCAAGGTAACGTGTGGTTCGGTAATAGAAATATGATGGATTAGATTGTCGTCCTTTTCGCGGCTCACAACGTACGATCCGGGAAGGAAAAACAACGCAAATGAAGAAAAGTGTCCCGAAATTGATGAAATCGATCGATTTTGGGCTTTGGAAATAGGCGCAGCTGAATAGGCTTGGTGCCCACGTCGTAGAGCTCTTGGAGAGCTTTCCAACAGTATGCTGTGCGCCGCATAACTTCTTATGGATCAAAAGTTTTAGGCACCGGAACGATGGATACATGGTCACAAGCCCCACGCCCTCAGTTTACGGGCCCAGCCTCTACGTGAAGTGAAGTTCTCTTGCCCAAGGTGCCGTGGGAATTGGTAATAGAAATGTGATGGATTAGGTTGTCGTCCTTTTCGAAGCTCACGACGTACGATCCGGGACAGAAAAATAGCGCAAAAGAAGAAAAGGGTCCCGAAACTGATGAAAACGTTCAATTTTAGATTCTGAAAATAACGGCATCCAAGCAGGCTTGGTGCCCCGTTCGTAGAGCTCTCGGAGAGCTTTCCAATGGTATGTTGTGCGCCGCGTAACTCTTTACGGATCAAAAGTTCTAGGTACCAGAAAGACGGATACCTGGTCACAAGCCCTACGCCCTCTGCTTGCGGGCCCAGCTTCTACGTGAAGTGAAGTTGCCTGGCCCAAGGTACCGTGTGATTCAGTAATAGAAAAGTGATGGATTAGGTTGTCGTCCTTTTCGTAGCTCACGATGTACGATCCGAGATAGAAAAACAACGCAAATGAATAAATGTGTCCCGAAACTGATGAAAATGTTCAATTTTGGACTCCGAAAATTGTGGCAGCCGAGCAGGCTAGTTGCCTCCATCGTAGAGCTCTCAGAGAGCTTTCCAACGATATGTTGTGAGCCACGTAACTCCTTACGGATCAAAAGTTATGGGCACCAGAGCGACGGATACCTAGTAATAGGCCCCACGCCCTCTGTTTGTGGGCCCAGCCTCTACTTGAAGTGAAGTTGTCTTGCCAAGGTGCTATGTGATTTAGTAATAGAAATGTGGTGGATTAGGTTATCGTCTTTTTCGCTGCTCACGACGTACGATCCGTGACAGAAAAATAGCGCAAAGAAAGAAAAGTGTCCCGAAACTGATGAAAATGTTCGATTTTGTGCTCCAAAAATAGGCACAGCTAAGCAGGCATGGTGTCACTGTCGTACAGCTCTCAGAGAGCTTTCCAACGGTATGCTGTGCGCCGCGTAACTCCTTACGGATCCAAAGTTATGGGCACCGGAGCGACGGATACCTAGTCACAAGCCCCACGCCCTCTATTTGCGGGCCCAGCCTCTATGTTAAGTGAAGTTGTCTTACCCAAGGTGCCGTGGGATTCAGTAATAGAAATGTGATGGATTAGGTTGTCGTCTTTTTCGCGGTTCATGACGTACGATACGGGACAGAAAAATAGCTCAAAAGAAGAAAAGTGTACCAAAACTGGTGAAAACGTTCAATGTTGGACTACAAAAATAGTGGTAACCGAGCAGGCTGGGTGCCCCTGTTGATGAGCTCTCAGAGAGCTTTCCAACGGTTTGCTATGCGCCGCGTAACTCCTTACGGATCAAAAGTTATAGGCACCGGAGCGACGGATACCTAGTCACAAGCCCCACGCCCTCTGTTTGCGGGACCAGCCTCTACGTGAAGTGAAGTTGTCTTGCCCAAGTTGTCGTGGGATACGGTAATAGAAATGTGATGAATTAGGTTGTCATCCTTTTCACGGCTCACGACGTACGATCTAGGATGAAAAAATAGCTCAAAAGAAGAAAAGTATCCCAAAACTTATGAAAATGTTCGATTTTGGGGTCCAAAAACACGCTCAACCGAGTAGGCTAGGTACCCCCATCGTAGAGCTCTCAGAGTGCTTTCCAATGGTATGCTGTGAGCCGCATAACTTCTTACGGATCAAATATTATGGGCACCGGAGCGACGGATACCTGGACACATGCCCCATGCACTCTGTTTACGCGCCCAGCCTCTACGTGAAGTGAAGTTGTCTTGCCTAAGGTGCCGAGTGATTCAGTAATAGAAATGTGATAAATTAAGTTGTCTTCTTTTTCGCGGCTCACGACGTACGATCCGGGACGGAAAAACAGCGTAAAAGAAGAAAAGTATCCCAAAACTTATGAAAATATTCGATTTTGGGCTCCAAAAACAAGTGCAGCCGAGCAGGCTAAGTGCCCCCATCGTAGGGCTCTCAGAGTGTTTTCCAACGATATGCTGTGCACCGCGTAACTCCTTACTGATCAAAAGTTATGGGCACCAGAGCGACGGTCACAAACCCCACGCCCTCTGTTTGCGGGCCCAGCCTCTACGTGAAGTGAAGTTGTGAGGCCCAACCCCGAATAACGTGTTATACCTCGATTTGTGTGCCATAGAGCCAGAATTATAAGACCGACCTTGGATTATGTGCCCTATCTTGGTTTTCGTGCATGCCTTGTCATACATGCCTTGAACTAGAACAGTGTGCCCTAATCCCCGACTAACGTGCGATACCTAGATATACGTGCCTTGACCTCAATGTACGTCTGCTACCTCGTTTCGTGTACCCCAACCTTGAACTGCGTACCTTAACCTAGATATAGAGTCATGCTTGATTTGCGTGCATTGCATTGAATTACGTGCCTTGCATTGGTTTACGTGCATTCACCTAGGATTGTGTGCATTAGTCTTGAAGTACGTGCGTTAGTCTTGAAGTACGTGCCTTAGTCTTGAAATTCGTGTCTTACCTTGTAGTTTGTGTCTACCTCGTAATTCGTGCTATAGACCTAGGAATCCGTGCCACCACGTTAATCAAGAAAGAATCCTACACAAAGCACTAGACACTAAAATAATCCTACACAATCCACTAACCAATATTATATTTCTAATTCAAATTCTCTACAAACTCCACTAACAATAAACAATTTTAACTACACAAACACCTAAACATTCTTTATTCTTTATTCTCACCCAAAATCAATGCACCTCAAATTCCACCCTTATTATAATCTATAATGTATTAAATAGAATCTGAAATTTCAGAAATTGCAAGCCCTTGGCCGACCATAACAAGGTAATAGGACCAAAGTTTGAACAAATTATTTAAACTATGCATGCCTAGACATTATATGACACACACACAAGACACTAAGCATAAAATAATCCCATACACCCTACCCCAAGCACCCTTTCTCGGCCAACTCACCCAAGGCATGCTAAAACAATTCAAAAATGCTCAAAGATGACAAAATTTCAGATTGGCAAGGCCCTAAGGCCAACACACACACACAACTCATCAAAGCATCAATTTTCTCTCAAAAAAACTCTCCCTTCTCTCTCATTTTCGACCATGGCATCTCTTGAGCTTCCAAGACCTCAAGGTCACTCTCAAGATCTCTCCCAAGCTCAGCCATAGCAGCCCAAGCAAGCAAGAAGCAAGGACGAAGCCCTTTGTGCATTTTGAAGAGCATTTGAGCATCCTCATCTATTGTCTTGCTAAGGTGAGGGCTAAAAGTCTTTTAAAAGCTTTCAAAAACCACATGCATGCCTTCATATGTCTATTTTTACCTCTGTACTTGTGGAATATGTGTGTACATGAGCTTTTGTAACCATGCATGGCAAGATATTTAGCTAGAATTTGAAGATAGGTGAAATCGCGAAAATGACAGATTTCTGACTTGTTAGAGCGAGGTTAATTTGACCATGTCAATGACGTTGAAAATGCATGAAAATTGGTAGGTTACTAATTTTTCTAGTTCTGAGTATTTTTCGTAGAAATAGACCAAGGCCAATTTTGATTCTAAGGTCTCCAAAATGGCAAAACATCGAAGGGTGTCTAAATTTGGAAAATCTGGGAAAATGGAGCAGGTTTTTGGCAGTTCACTGTCCTTGTAGAACGAACCAGTTTTGACTTAGTAAATGATATCTAAAATGCATGAAATTTGGTAGGTTTCTATATTTTTCAGTTCTGGACAGTTTTTCCAGAAATAGACCAAAGCCAATTCTGACTCTAAGACCCTCAAAAAAAGCAAAAATCATAATGTGTCCAAAACTGGACAGATTTGTGTAGTCTCACGGTTTTGGCCATAACTCATAGGTCTGAACTCCAAATGAGGTGAGGGTTGTTTCTGGATTTAAATCACTCATTAATATTTAATTTGACGTTTTGCTCACTGGAATTGGAGATTGTTTGCTTGTCTAAATGATTGTGGGAAAACAGACTATTGCAGTGAGATTTTGTTTAGTGATATGCTTTGAAAAATGTTGTAACTTCTCTTGTGGTAGTGAATGCTTGGGATTGTGGCACTTGGATGTTGTGTGGACTGTTTTGGATGCTTGAGGATGTTTCAATTAATCAATGCATGGCTTGGGTTTAATTACTTGTCAACTTGTGGCTTAATCGCACGTGTAAGCATGAAACGAAACCCTATTGACTATGAAAACTCACTAAGCGATGATCCTATGGTTATTGTGTTTTATTGTGTGATTAGTGGGCTGCCTAATAAATGTTAAGTATGTTTGAAATGGTTTAAGAATTGCTTATGGTGATTAGAAAGCGAACCAACCCCGAGCACGGCCTAGTAAACCCTAATGTCCCCGTAGGTTCTTGAGTCATAAACCGTCCTTTTGTGAATTATGAATGATATTGATGAAGGTTAATAGGCTGCCCGTATATGTCCTTATAGCCCTAAATGTGATTCCCGATGATTACATGTTGATAAGGAGACTTTGCTTGCACCCTGTCTAAAGTAAACATCGTTGCATGCTTGTATAATCTTATTTCTTGATTTCGTGAACCCCAAAATGAGCTATATGACTTGATTTACATGTGTTACATGGCTTCCCGTTTAATATTCATATAACTCCATGTGTTTTACAAGTGAAATTACATGTCAAGCATGCCTTGTGTGTTTACTTGTCATCGTGCGATCTTATAACTGTTCGGAGGCAACCTACTTTGTTCTCCTCCTAATGTGATATGTTAAATGTTATAAATGTGCATTGCATACAAGGTTGCAACCTTTCATTGTGGTATGGTAGCGTTCACGCACGCCGGGCGGCATCGGGCTCGCCGGTGCTACCGTGACTACCATGGTCCAATTCCCTTTCTCGCATGGCATTCCACCCTCGAAGAGTTGGGTCGTAGGTTTTCGGGGTACATCCGGAGTACACCCAAATGGGAGAGATAAGTGGATTATTGAAGTTGGCCGCAACAATCATATCGAAATTAATATTGAGAGAAATGCTCACCGTATCCTTGAAATGATTGGTAATTGTATCTGTTGCTCAATTTGATTCTTATACTTTGCGTACCTTATTACTTGTAATATGTGACATGTTTTCAAAAGGGATTTTTCATAAGTTTAACCGAAAAAAAAGTTTCAAAACGTATTTCTCGTTCCCCCTCGCAGTCACGCCCCAACCCGGCCTATAAGGTTAGACTAGGGTGTGATCTAAACGTTCAGGACATGTCACATACTTAACCGTTTATGAAGATTTAACACATATCGTTTGAGTCTAGACTCCAATGTTTTTTGGAAAACTGGCAGCATGACGGCTGTAATTGGACTCTTTGGTTTGGCCTTATTCTCTAAACGCCTCAAAATTTTCTAATCTCAAGTTTCAATTCCAACTAGGATTACTATTTAATATCAATTGAAATGCCTATTGGTTATCTCGATGTCTCGTTTGATTTATGACCTAGCATGATACTATGTCTCGTTTGTTTGTTTATCCTCGTTACAAAAGTACCTGTTGATCTTAGCTTAATAGCGAGTACCTGTTTAAGATTGGATAGGTTCATTTTCTTAGTCCTTAACTAATACGTCGTAACCTATGATAGATACTAGCGGTAATAATAGCAAAACGATCACAGTAGTGTCTAGTGTCTATCTAGCAATATCAGTACAAACCAAAATTAGACCCCAAATTACAACGGGGGTCTTTTACATTACAAATAACAAGCAACATAAAGGAAATAGTCTTCAAGTAGCATAAAGTTCACAAGTAGCCATAATCACGCAAAGCACACAAACAGGCAATCACTCCAAGGATTCATCGTTAGGCACACCATCCTCGGGTACCTGTTCTGGATCTTCTTCACCTGAGATGATAAAAGAGGGTGAGTCCTTATGAACTCAGCGAAGGGGAACGAGAAATAGGTTTTGAAACTCATTTTCCGGTTCAACTTATGAAATCCTTTTACAAGCATGAATATAACAATAATATAAGTACAGGAACAGAAATACAGGTCTTTCTTCCCCGAGGTTCTCTAGGAACCAAGCGAGAGTACTTATACACATAATAAAAAGGATACAGTGAGCTTTTGCTCTCAGATCAGTTCCAGAATCAGTTGTTGCGGCCGACTTCAAATCATCCCCCAAACACGCCAAGTGGATGTACTCCGGATGTACCCCGAAATCCTACGACCCAACTCTCCGAGGAAGTCTAGCCCCCAAGCGAGAGAGGGAATGGGACCATGGTAGTCACGGGTGCACCGGCAAGCCCGATGCCACCCGGTGTGCGTGATCGCTACCATGCTGACAAGAAAGGTTGCAACCTTGTATGCAGTGCACATTTATGACATTACCATATCACGTTAGGAGGACAACAAAGTAGGTTGCCTCCGGACAGTCATAAGATTGCACATTGACAAGTAAACAGGCAGAGCATGATAAGACAAGTAATTTCACTTGAAAGGCATATAGAGTTATATGAAAATTAAACGGGCAGCCATGTAACACATGTAAATCAAGCCATATAACTCATTTCAAAGTCCACGTAATCAAGTGATAGGATTATTCAACATGCGACAACATCTACGTGGGTTCGGATGCAAGAAAAGCCTATTTGTCAACATGCAATGATCAAAATTACAGTTAAGGTTATAAGGAAAACTACGGGCAGCCTACTAAGCATATAATTCCACACAATATCCAAATGATCAATACTTAGCAAGCCTATCAAGTCATTAGGGTTTCCGTTTCATGCTTAACCGTGTGATTAAGCCCTAAGTCAACTCAAAATCAATCTCTAGTCATGCATCATTTAATTCAAACATCCTCAAGTACTCAAACAGTCCACACAACATCCCAACACCACAATTCCAAGCAATTAACACCACAAGAGAGGTTACAACAATTTTTCCAAGCATATAACTAAGTGAAACTCTCACTGCAATAGGCTGTTTTCTCACAAACATTAAGATAAGAAAACAATCTCCAATTCCAGTGAATAAGATGTCAAATTAAAGCTTAAGAAGTGAAATAAAATCAGAAACAAACCTTGCATCATTTGGAATTCGGGATCATTAGTTATAGCTGAAACAGTGGGATAGCACAAAACTGTCCAGATTTGCACACATTTCGATAATTGACGTTTTTGAGATTCTTAGGGTCAGATTTAGCCTTAGTCCATTTCTGACAAAAATATCCATAACTGAAAAATATAGCAGTACACCAAATTTCATGCATTTTGGAAATCATTTACTAAGTCAAATCTGGTTCGTTCTGCAAGGTCAGTGCATCTGTCAAAACCTGCTTCATTTTTCCAGATTTCCAGATTTGGACACATTTTAAAGATTTGCTATTTTGAGGACCTTAAAGTCAAAATTATCTTCGGCCTATTTCTGCAAAAAATGTTCAAAACTGGAAAAAATAGTCACCTACCAATTTTCATGCATTTTAAACATCATTTGCCTAGCTAAGCTTACCTCAAAACAAACTGGTCAGAGAGCTGTCAACAATCCGACTTCACCTATCATCACTTTCAAGCCAAGATCTTGCCATGCATGGTTGCAAAAGCTTATGAACGAACATATAACTCAAGTAAAGAAGCAAAGACATACTTCTATGAGCATACATGTGGATTTTTGAAGGATTTTCAAAAGGTTTTAGCCCTCACCTTAGCAATCAACCAAGAGGATGGACAAAAACTTGTCGAAACACAATTTTCTTCTTCTCATTTGCCTAGCCGAGGTTCCAACTAGATTTTCTCTATTTTTCCTAGCTTAGTGACCAAGCTCTTAGTACATGCATGAGGTTAGAACAAGAAGAAAAGAAATGGAAGCTTAAAAACTCACCTAGGGCCGAAATGAAGACTTCAAAGGACATGGATGTGTGATTTTCGTATCCTAGCTTGTTTGGTCGAGCCTCTTGCTTGTTGCTTGACTTGATCAACTATGGTGTGAAGAAGATGAGCTATGGAAGGTGAGAAACTCAGCGAAGGCCGAGAGAGAGAGAGAAAAATGAGAGGGAGAGAGAGAAGTTGAGAGGAAATGAGAGAATATGACAAGGAATAAAGCTTTTGCAAGTTTGATGCATATGGTGGTCGGCCTTGGGCAGCAAAATTCAGTCTTTTGTGTCTTCAAGGAGTGATTTTAAAATGCTAGCATGGGCAAAGAGGGTTTGGTCGAGTATGGTAGAATTTTGAGGTGGTTTTGAGCAATTTTTTATGCATTTGTGTCATAGTTTGTCTAAGCATGCATAGTTAAAAGAATAATTGTCTGATCCTTGCTCAAATGTCTTGGTATGGTCGGCTATAGCATGTGTAAATTCTGAATTTTTGTCATCATTTGAGTGTTATTTAATTGTGTGTTGAAAGTACAAAAAGAACAAAGAATAAAGAATAAGGAATGTCTAGTGTTTAGTGAATTTTTGTCTTCTAGTGAGTTGAATTAGTAATTTAATAATAGTTAGTGGATTTTGTAGGATTAATTAATGACCTAGCGCTTCGTGTAAGATGCTTTCTTGATTAGCGTGAGGGCACGTTTTCTTAGGTCTAGGGCACGCACTATGAGATGAACGTACGTTTTTCAAGTAAATGCACACAACCCTAAATTAATGCACGTAATTCAATGCAAGGTACACAAAACGAACCCAATTCTCAAACCTAGGTCAAGGCACGCAAATCTAGGTTATGATACACGAAATGAGGTATCGCACACTAATCGGGGTCGGGCCTCACACTCGCTGAGTTCATAAGGACTCACCCTCTTTTATCATCACAGGTGAAGAAGATTAGGAACAGGTACCCAAGGATAACGTGTGCCTATTGATGACTCCTTGGAGGCCTATTGATGACTCCTTGGAGTGATTGCCTGCCCTACGTGCCTTACTTGACTATGACCATTTTGTGAATGATATGTTGCTTTGAAGACTATTTCTTATGTTGCTTGTTGTTGTATTGTAAATGACCCCCGTTGTAATTTGGGGTCTAATTTTGGTTTGTACTGATCATAATTAGATAGACACTCTTCTGGTCGTTCTGCTATCGTTACTTTGGTTTAGTATCTATCACAGACTTATGAAGTATTAGGTAAAGGGTTAAGTAAAATGAATCTATCCAATCTTAAGCAGGTACTCAATGGTGAGCCTTATCAACAGGTACTTTTGTAACAAGGATTGACAAACAAACGAGACATAGTTAGCATGCTAGGTTGTTAATCAAACGAGACTCCGAGATAACTAGTAGGCATTTCAATTGGTGATAAATAGTAATCTTAGTTGGAATCGAATTTGAGATTGAAAGTTTTGAGGCATTTAGAAAAATTAGGTCAAACTAAAGAGCCAATTACAGCCATTATTATGAGGCCCGACCTCGAATAACGTGTCTAACCTCGATTTACGTGCCTTCGACCTAGAATTATATGATTGATCTTGGATTGCGTGCCCTGTCTTGGTTTTTTTGCATGCTTCGTCATATGTGCCTTGACCTAGAATTGTGTGCCCTAATCCTCGATGTACTGCATACCTAGATATACGTGCCCTGACCTTGAATTACGTGCGAGACCTCGATTTGTGTGCGTTTCCTCTTTTCATATGCCATAACCTTGAACTGCGTGCCCTAACCTAGGTCTAAGCGCCATACCTTGATTTACGTGCATTATATTGAATTACGCGCCTTGCATTAGTTTACGTGCATTAACCTAAGATTACGTGCATTAGTCTTGGAGTACGTGCCTTAGTCTTGAAGTTCGTGTCTTATCTCGTAGTTCATGTCTACCTCGTGATTCGTGCCCCGTATTGATTTATGTGCGTGTCTCGTAGTGCGTGCCATAGACATAGGAAAGTGTGCCCGCATGCTAATCGATAAAGAATCCTACACAAAGCACTAAATTATAAAATAATCCTACAAACACCACAAACTATTATTATAATTCTAATTCAAATCTCTACAAAATCCAGTAACAATAAACAATTCAATCTACACAAACACCTAAACATTCTTTATTCTTTATTCTTACCTAAAACCAATACACCTCAAATTCCACACTTATTATAATCCATTATATACTTAAAAAGAATCTGAAATTTCAGAAATTGCAAGCCTTTGGTCGACCATAACAAGGTATTAGGACCAAAGTTTGAACAAATTATTTAAACTATGCATGCCTAGACATTATATGACACACACACAAGGCACTAGGCATAAAATAATCCCATACACCCTACCCCAAGCACCCTATCTCGACCAAATCACCCTAGGCATGCCTCACAATTCAAAACTGCACAATTGACAAAGCAAAAATCAGATTTGAAAGGCTCAAGGCCGACACACACATACAAGCATCATTTTTCCTCTAAAAAACCATCTCAAGCTCTCATTCTCTCTCCATTTCGACCTTGGCTGCCTCTTGACCTTCCAAGACCCCAAGCATGCTCTCAAGATCTCTCCCAAGCTCGGCCATAGCAGCCCAAGCAAGCAAGAAGCAAGAAAGAAGCTCCATTGGTGCATTCTCAAGAACATTGTGCATCTTCATCTACTAACTTGCTAAGGTGAGGGTTAAACTCTTTTAAAAGCTTTCAAAAACCACATGCAAGCCTTCATATGTCTATATTTACCTCTGTAATTGTGGTATATGTGTGTACATGAGCTTTTGTAACCATGCATGGCAAGATATTTGGCTAGAACTTGAAGATAGGTAAAATCGCGTAAATGACAGTTTTCTGACTTGTTAGAGCGAAGTGTATTTGGCCTGGTAAATGAGGTTGAAAATGCATAAAAATTGGTAGGTGACTATTTTTTCCAGTTCTGAGCGTCTTTCATAGAAATAGGCAAAGGCCAATTTTGACTCTAAGGCTTCCAAAATGGCAAAATAACGAAAGGTGTCTAAATCTGGAAATATGAGAGAGGTTTTGACAGATTACCGGCTCTGTAGCGTTTTTGACCTAGTCATTTTTGGTGAAATTCCATGAAAATTGGTAGGTTGCTAGATTTTGCAGTTCTGGAAATTTTCTCCAGAAATAGACCAAAGCCACTTCTGACTCTAAGACCCTTAAAATGGCCAAATATAAAAAGGTGTCGAAATCTGGAAAATCTGGGAAAATGGAACAGGTTTTTGGCAGATCACTGGCCTGGTAGAAAAAAACCATTTTGGCCTAGTAAACGATATTAAAAATTCATGAAATTTGGTGGGTTGCTATAATTTTCAGTTCTGGACATTTTTGTCAGAAATAGACTAAAGCTAAATCTAACCCTAAGGCCCTCAAAAATGGAAAGTATTGAAATGTGTACGAATCTGGACAGTTTTGCGTAGTCTCACGGTTTTGGCTATAACTCCTAAGTTCGAACTCCAAATGAGGTGAGGTTTGTTTCTGGATTTAAATAACTCCTTAAGATTTAATTGGACATTTTGTTGACTGAATTTGGAGATTTTTTGCTTGTCTAAATGAATGTGGGAAAACAGACCAATGCAGTGAGATTTTGTTTAGTGATATGCTTTGAAAAATGTTGTAACTTCCCTTGTTGTATTGAATGCTTGGGATTGTGGCACTTGGATGTTGTGTGGACTGTTTTGGATGATTGAGGATGTTTTAATTAATCGATGCATAGCTTGGGTTTAATTACGTGACAACTTATGGCTTAATCGCTTGTGTAAGCATGAAGTGAAACCCTATTGACTATGAAAACTCGCTAAGTGTTGATCCTATGGTTTTTGTGTTTCATTGTGTGATTCATGGGCTGCCTAATAAATGTTAAGTATGCTTGAAATGGTTTAAGAGTTTCTTGTGGTGCTTAGCAAACGGAACCGACCCCGAGCATGGCCTAGTAAACCCGAATGGCCCCGTAGGTTCCCGAGTCATAAACCATTCTTTTGTGAATTATAAATGACGTTGAGGAAGATTAATAGGCTGCCCGTAATTGTCCATATATCTCTAAACATGACTCCCGATGATTGCATATTGATACGTGAACTATTCTTGCACCCGGTCTTGTACAAGTGTCGTTGCATGCTCGTATGATCTCAACACTTAATATGTGAACTAAAATGAGCTATATGACTTGTTTTATATGGTGATATTTGGCTGTCCGTTAAATGTTCACATGCTCCTAAGTGTTTTACAAAGTGAATGTACATGTCAAAGCATGCCTTGTAAGTTTACTTATCGATATGCGATCTTATAATTGCTCGGAGGCAACCTACTTTGTTGACCTCCTAATGTGAATTGTTAAAAGACATGCTATGGCTTATTTGAACATGGTTACTTGATTGCCTGTGAGAGTTTAATTGCTTTCGAATTGATATATGAAACGATTACATGTTCTTACAATGTTTTATATGCCAATATGTCAAAATATGATCTTATACTTGCTCGGAAGCAACCTACTTTGTTGACCTCCTAATGTGAAATGTAAATGTTATAAATGTGCATTGCATACAAGGTTGCAACCTTTCATTGTGGCGTGGTAGCGTTTCACGAACGCCGGACGGCATAGGGCTTGTCGGTGCTCCCATGACTACCATGGTCCAATTCCCTCTCTCGCTTGGCATTCTACTCTCGGAGAGTTGGGTCGTAGGTTTTCGGGGTACATCCGGAGTACACCCAATTGGGAGTGATAAGTGGATGATTGAAGCCGGCTGCAACAATTGTTATCGAAAATGATATTGAGAGCAGATGCTCACCAATTGAACTTGAGAGCAAAAGCTCACCGTATCCTTGAAATGATTGGTAATTGTATCTATTGTTCAATTTGATTCTTATATTTTGAGTACTTTGTTAATTGTAATATGTGACATGTTTTCAAAATGGGGTTTTCATAAGATTAACCGGAAAAGAGTTTTTAAAACGTTATCTCTCGTTCCCCCTCGCTGAGTTCATAAGGACTCACCCTCTTTTATCATCACAGGTGAAGAAGATTTTGGAACATGTACCCGAGGAAAATGTGCCTATTGATGATTCCTTGGAGTGATTATGTGCTTTATGTGCCTTGTTTATCAGTGGCTATTCTATGAACGTTGTGTTTGCTCTGAAGACTACTCATTTTGTTGATGTAAATGACCCCGTTGTAATTTGGGTCTAATTTTGGATTGTACTATCTATAACCGGACTAACTCTTTATTTGGTTTTGCTTTCATTATCTTGAATAGTAGCTATTGTAGGCAATTAAACCGCTAGGTGAAAAATCAACTAAGTTAATTTTATCTAATTTCTCTTAGGTGCTCATTTGTAAACTAAAGGATAATAGGTACTTGCATGATAGGAAATTGACAAATAAACGGGACATAGTTATCATGATAGGCTTATTAACCAAACGAGACTTTCAAGATAGACTAGTAGGCATATTGGTTGATGACAAAATAGGAGTCCTTAATGGAATTGGGTTAATGATTGGAATAATTGAGGCGTTTAGGAAATTAGGTTAAACCAAATGTCTTAAAAACAGTCGTTATGCTGCCGAATTTCTGGAAAATCTTTTGAAGTTCTAGGCTAACGTTAAGTGTTAAATCACAACAAACGGTTAAGTATGTGAATTGGCGTAAAAGAATCAGGTCACACCCTAGTCTAACCTCTATAGGTCTGGTTGGGGACGTGACACCTTATATTAGAATGGTATCAGAGCTTAGTTTGCTAACTAGGCTTTAGTCGGGTTCAACTCTCGGACCATGGGTAGAAGCCCTAAGGTAATTATGATGTCTTGTTTATATGTGTTAATGTGTGCTAATGTGCTTTAATTGCTTTGAGCATTGAATATTATGTGCCTTTGTGGATTATATGTATTATATGTCATGCACACCGACACGTTAGTGCCCTCAATAATGCATGTATGCTTTTATACTCCTTTGATACATGTGCATGTTATATAACCTTGATTGACTGTTTATATACATAGATAGGTAGGACTAGAACTTTCAGGAAAGTGAATTCATGCAGGAAGAACGAAAAATCAAGGTTAGAGATTTCTGGCATCTTCATAGGTACTCGATGGATCGTATGTATTATTGGATATGCATATATAAAATGCGTAGCATAGGTATAATTGTTGAGGTAAAATTATCTCCTTATCTTTGGAATACCCATGCCTGCGATTAAGTTATCAATTTTATAGCTATGAAGTTCTTGATTCTGTTAAACCGTTCTTCTAATTGTGGTTCAAGTATGAAGGTTAAAGATATACAACTTTCCTCAATATATAAGAGTATACTATTAAATATGTAGAGTAGTATATATTTTCTTGTGGTGATAGTGGAAGTTGACTTGGAGGTTTCTTTGAATCCATTTCTCACATCTTAAAATTGGCTTGATAAACTATCTAAGAAGTTAGCAATATACTCGTACAATTGAATCATTACTTGATTGGAATTAAGCATTGATGAATCTGATATGGTGTATACTAGCGAGTTTTAAGTTCACTAAATGTTGAGAGCATGACCTAGAAATTAAGAGATGAATTTGTGGAAGTTGATGATAGTAACTTGAAAGGGTTAGATTATTAAGACATGGATAGTGTATTTTAGTAACTTAATAATGGATAACCTCAAGACATGTAGGCAACTATGGAGACTGAGTTTAACAAGGTTGATGATTCTTTAGTATAACAAGATGTAGGGATGTGGAATTGAGGAATTCACGTAGCTAGAACTTGTGTTCGAAAGACTACACCTAAAATGTTAGGTCAAATAGAAGCGTAAGGTATTGAATTATGCATTAGATGACTAACGTTGCTAAAGGTCCTATGTTGGATATCAGTGATATTGAGAATCATAGTATTAATTTGGTGCCTCTCAGATTTAGTTGTAATTACGCAAGTAAGTCAATCTATGCACTCGTTGTTCGGATACCCTATAGGGTGTTAGGAAGAATATACCCCTAAGTAATACCGATGAACCTACTATATAAACAGTAGAAGTGAGATTAAAGCATCTAGCTACAAAGTAGAGTGTCAGGGTATGATTAGTAATCTTAAATAGCTAATAATGAGTATGCATGATGATTCATGGTAAACCCTAGGACCGAAGGCCGATAAGCCTTGATGCTCTTAGCTAGCTGAACAGGTAAATGAGGAGAGTAAGATTTCATATAGTTAAAATAGGGATGAATTAAAGTCACGATGACCCAAGAGACTGATGTTAGACAACCATATTTATGTGCACCATTTCATGTCTAAAAACTAACGGTTGGTAGGCTTCGAATCGTGGTCGTTGAATGGAGGGTGGATTTTGTGAGGCCCGACCTCGATTTGCGTGCGATACCTCGTTTCGTGTGCCCTAATCTAGATTTGCGTGCCTTGACCTAGGTTTAAGAATTGTGTTCGTTTTGTGTGTCATGCATTGAATTACTTGCATTCATTTAGGGTAACGTGCATTTACTTGGAAAACGTGCATTCGTCTCGTAGTGCGTGCCCTATCTCGTAGTGCGTGCCCTCACGCTAATCAAGAAAGCATCTTACACGAAGCACTAGGTCATTAGTTAATCCTACAAATTCCACTAACTATTATTAAACTACTAATTCAACCCACTAGAAGACAAAATCTCATAAAAAGCTAGACATTCCTTATTCTTTATCCCTTATTCTTTTTGCACTTTCAACACACAATTAAATAATGCTCAAAAGATGACAAAAAAATCAGAATTTTGATGCCTTGGCCGACCACCATGTGGGTTTTTATGCTTGCTTGCTCAATTCAAATTAATTCTAGACAACTTATGACAATTCTATGGTACAAATGCATAAAAAATTGCTCAAAACCTCCTCAAAACTCCACCATTCTCGACAATGCTCCCTTGCCCATGCTAAACACTTCAAAATTCAAGCTTCTTGAAGACACAAATCTGATTTTTGCTATGCCCAAGGCCGAACATGCTTCATATTTTGCAAAGCCATCATTTTTCTTTCATTTCTCTCATTCTCCTCACATTTCTCTCTCTCCCTCTCACTCTTCTCTCTCTCTCTCGGCCTTGGCTGAGTTTCTTCCCTTCATAGCTCATCTTTATCATACCATAGTTAATCAAGACAAGCAACAAGCAAGGAGACTCGATCAAGCTAGCTAGGATGCAAGAATCACACATGCAAGCCCTTTGAACAACCATTTCGGCCTTGGTGAGTTTTACTATCTTCCATTTCTTTTCTTCTTGTTCTAACCACATGCACCTACTAAGAACTTGGTCACTAAGCTAGGAAAAATAGAGAGAAATCGGGTGGTGTCTCGGCTAAGCAAGGAAGAAGAAGAAATTTGAGCTTCATCAAGTTTTGTGCATCTTCTTGTTGATTTGCTAAGGTGAGGGCTAAAACCTTTTGAAAATCCTTCAAAAATCCACATGCATGCTCTTAAACGTTTTTCTTTGCTTCTGTACTTGAGTTATATGTGTGTTCATAAGCTTTTACAACCATGCATGGCAAGATTTTGGCTTGAAGATGATGATAGATGAAATTGGGTTTGGTGACAGTTCTCTGTCTTGTTGTTGCGAGGTAAGTTTTGCTAGGAAAATGATGTTGAAAATGCATGAAAATTGGTAGGTAACTATTTTTTCCAGTTTTGAACATTTTTAACAGAAATAGTCCAAAGCTAATTTTGACTCTAAGGTCCTCAAAATGGCAAATCATGAAAATGTGTCCAAATTTGGAAGTCTGGAAAAAATGAAGCAGGTTTTGGCAGATGCACTGACCTTGTGGAACGAACCAGTTTTGACTTAGTAAATGATGTCCAAAATGCATGAAATTTTGTGTGCTGCTAGATTTTTCAGTTCTGGAAATTTTTGTCAGAAATGAACTAATGCTGAATCTGACCCTAAGGACCTCAAAAACGACAAATATTGAAATGTATGCAAATCTGGACAGTTTTGTGCAATCCCACTGTTTTGGCTATAACTATTGGACCCGAACTCCAAATGATGCAAGGTTTGTTTCTGATTTTAGTTCATTTCTTAAGTTTTAATTTGACATCTTATTAACTGGAATTGGAGTTTTTTTGCTTGTCTTAATGATTATGAGAAAACAGCCTATTGCAGTGAGGGTTTCACTTAGTTATATGCTTAGAAAATTTGTTGTAACTTCTCTTGTGATACTAATTGATTGGGATTGTGGCATTGAAATGTTGTGTGGACTGTTTTGAATACTTGGGGATGTTTGAATTAATTGATGCATGGCTTGAGATTGATTTTGATTTGACTTGAGGCTTAATCGCGCGGGTAAGCACGAAATGGAAACCCTAGTGACTAGGTGAACTTACTAAGTGTTGATCCTTTGAATATTGAGTGTAATTATATGTTTAGTAGGCTGCCCGTAGTTGCCCTTATAGCCTAAAGGTGATTTTGATCATTGCATGTTGACAAATAGGCCTTTCTTGCATCCGAACCCACGTAGATTGTTGTTGCATGTTGAATAACGTTATTATTTGATTACGTGGACGTTGAAATGAGTTATATGACCTGATTTACGTGCGTTACATGGCTGCCCGTTGAATGTTCATATAACTCCATATGCCTTTCAAGTGAAATTACATGTCTTATCGTGCCTCACTTGTTTACTTGTTAATGTGCAATCTTATGACTGTCCGGAGGCAACCTACTTTGTTGTCCTCCTAATGTGATATATTGAATGTCATAAATGTGCATTGCATACAAGGTTGCAACCTTTCATTCTGGCGTGGTAGCTTTCACGCACACCGGGCGGCATCGGGCTTGCCGGTGCAACTGTGACTACCATTGTCCAATTCCGTCTCTCGCTTGGGGGCTAGACTTCCTCGGAGAGTTGGGTCGTAGGATTTCGGGGTATATCCGGAGTACACCCACTTGGCGTGATAAGGGGATGATTTGAAGTCGGCCGCAACAACTGATACTGGAAATGAACTGAGAGCAAAAGCTCAACGTATCCTTTTTACTATGTGTATAAGTACTCTCGCTTGGTTCCTAGAGGACCTCGGGGAGGAAAGACGGGTAATTGTGTTCCTTTACTTTTGTATTATTGTTATGCACTTAATTGTGTTATATTCATGCTTGCAAAAGGATTTTCATAAGTTGAATCGGAAAATGAGTTTCAAAACCTATTTCTTGTTCCCCCTCGCTGAGTTCATAAAGACTCACCCTCTTTTATCATCTCAAGTGAAGAAGATCAAGAACAGGTACCTGAGGACGATGTGCCTAACGATGATTCCTTTGAGTGATTGCCTGTCCTATGTGTTTTGCGTGATTATGGCTATTTGTGAACACTATGCTACTTGAAGACCATTTCTTTTTATGTTGTTCAATGTTTGTAATGTAAAAGACCCCCGTTGTAATTTGGGGTCTAATTTTGGTTTGTACTGATATTAACTAGACAGACACTAGATACTACTATGATCGTTTTGCTATTATTACTGCTAGTATCTATCATAGGATTATGATGTAACAGGTAAGGACTAAGTAAATGAACCTATCCAATCTTAAGCAGGTACTCGTTGTTAAGCTAATATCAACAGGTACTTCTGTAACGAGGATAAACAAACAAACGAGACATAGTATCATGCTAGGTTATTAATCAAACGAGACATTGAGATAACCAGTAGGCATTTCAATTGATGGTAAACAGTAATCTTAGTTAGAAATGAAATTGAGATTGGAAGATTTGAGGCGTTTAGAGAATTAGGTCAAACCAAAGAGCCTAATTACAGCCGTTATGCTGTTGATTTTTCAGAAAATTTTGGAGTTTAGGCTAAAACATTAAGTGTTAAGTTTTCATGAACGGTTAAGTATGTGATATGACTTGAATGTTAGATCACACCCTAGTCTAACCTTTATAGGCCGGGTTGGGGCGTGACAGATTTTGTAGTGATAGTTAAATGAGTAGTTGATTACTTTTGAAGTTCTATTTGATTATATTGAAGGATGCCTCGCGGTCATAATTCTTATGTTGATACAACCTTGAAGTTATTTCATGTAACAAATTACTTGGATTAGTATAGTAAGTATCTTATGAGCTAGATCATTTCGGTACCCATTTATAGTCCTAGGACTGTTGTTATACGGCCAATAACCTAGTGGAGCATTGATACCACTTACATGGCTATAACCCTATCTTAGCAACAATAATGTTGAAAATATATTGACGGTCATTAGGTGTTCGAAGGAATGATTAGATCGCTAAGTGAGTAGGACCATTGTTTTCTTAAGTATGACGTAACCTTGGATCAAGGTGAGTGGAATTTATTTGTGGTTGAAACTATTCGCCTTAGGAGTCTTGGTTAAGGTTAAAATAAATTCTGAAGCCTCGTGACTTGAAGATAGCGATTTGAATAAGGAAATAAATTGTGGACCACAAGCTGATGAAACTTACTTGAAGAGTTGAACTAGTGCCACATGATTAGTTTACCCATGCAATTTCGATGGCAATTTGTTGGTGGTACTTAATAAACCTTAGAATTTGAGTTTAATGAATATCAACGGTCTTTCTTCTTGACTATGAGCGTAAAGGTTAACGAAGCTGGGAAAGAATGTTAGTGAATAGGAGACTATAACCGGGAGGCTAGTCATTAGAAGATTTACTAATCTAATGTACCTACGAGATAAGAAGGCCTATGATATTATCAATAGATAACAATTTGAGATGGATTAGTTTGCTTGGTGAGTTCTTCCTGAATGTAGGGTCGTATCATGGAAATGATCCATAACATGTGTATGTCCTACGTGCTAACAATTTTGAAGCTAGTAGATAGGATATGTAAATCAGATATAGACATATCATCTTGAAATTAGCGTATGTCACCATAGGATCATGAAATTATTGTGATATTCCTTTTGAGGTATGAATGCGAGATTGATACAACATGAGTCATGATTTTGGAGTTATAGTTATATAGTTAGAATACCGATGCAGCTTTGATGACTATATATGGAGATTCTAACCTTAATTAATGAACTTGACCTTAAGATCAAATGGAGAATAGAGTCGTTCAAAGGAACGAACTGTAAATGTAGAGGTCACACTGAATTAAATGATTGGAGAAATGTAGGAAGTGAATTGGTTGTGGTAAGAGAGATCACAGAACGTGGGACAAACCAGAATGGAAAAATAACAAAGGTCAAAATCCGTCTAAATGAACTCAACAAGTAAGAATGAATTTCGGGACGAAATTCTTTTAAGGAGGGGAGGATGTGAGGCCCAACCCCGAATAACGTGTCATACCTTGATTTGCGTGCCATAGACCCAAAATTATATGATCGACCTTGGATTACGTGCCCTGTCTTGGTTTTCGTGCATGCCTCGTCATACGTGCCTTGACCTAGATGTATGTGTGTTACCTTGTTTCGTGTACCCCAACCTTGAACTGCATACCTTAACCTAGATATAGAGTCATGCCTTGATTTGTGTGCATTGCATTGAATTAAGTGCCTTGCATTGGTTTACGTGCATTTACCTAGGATTGCGTGCATTAGTCTTGAAGTACGTGCATTAGTCTTGAAGTTCGTGTCTTATCGCATAGTTCGTGTCTACCTCGTAATTCATGCCACAGACCTAGGAATCTATGCCACCACGTTAATCAAGAAAGAATCCTACACAAAACACTAGACACTAAAATAATCATACACAATCCACTAACCAATATTATATTCCTAATTCAAATTCTGTACAAACTCCACTGACAATAAACAATTTTAACTACACAAACACCTAAACATTCTTTATTCTTTATTCTCACACAAAACCAATGTATCTCAAATTCCACCCTTATTATAATCTATAATGTATTAAATAGAATCTGAAATTTCAGAAATTGCAAGCCCTTGGCCGACCATAACAAGGTAATAGGACCAAAGTTTGAACAAATTATTTAAACTATGCATGCCTAGACATTATATGACACACACACAAGACACTAAGAATAAAATAATCCCATACACCCTACCCCAAGCACCCTTTCTCGGCCAACTCACCCAAGGCATGCTAAAACAATTCAAAAATGCTCAAAGATGACAAAATTTCAGATTGGCAAGGCCCTAAGGCCAACACACACACACAACTCATCAAAGCATCAATTTTCTCTCAAAAAAACTCTCCCTTCTCTCTCATTTTCGACCATGGCATCTCTTGAGCTTCCAAGACCTCAAGGTCACTCTCAAGATCTCTCCCAAGCTCAGCCATAGCAGCCTAAGCAAGCAAGAAGCAAGGAAGAAGCCCTTTCTGCATTTTGAAGAGTATTTGAGCATCCTCATCTATTGTCTTGCTAAGGTGAGGGCTAAAACTCTTTTAAAAGCTTTAAAAAACCACATGCATGCCTTCATATGTCTATTTTTACCTCTGTACTTGTGGAATATGTGTGTACATGAGCTTTTGTAACCATGCATAGCAAGATATTTAGCTAGAATTTGAAGATAGGTGAAATCGCGAAAATGGTAGATTTCTGACTTGTTAGAGCGAGTTGAATTTAACCTGGTAAATGACGTTGAAAATGCATGAAAATTGGTAGGTGGCTAATTTTTCTAGTTCTGACCATTTTTCGTAGAAATAGGCCAAGGCCAATTTTGAATCTAAGGTCTCCAAAATGGCAAAACATCAAAGGGTGTCTAAATCTGGAAAATCTGGGAAAATGGAGCAGGTTTTTGGCAGTTCACTGTCCTTGTAGAACGAACCAGTTTTTTCTTAGTAAATGATATCTAAAATGCATGAAATTTTGTAGGTTGCTATATTTTTCAGTTCTGGACATTTTTCCCAGAAATAGACCAAAGCCAATTCTGAATTTAAGACCCTCAAAAATAGTAAAAATCATAATGTGTCCAAAACTGGACAGATTTGCGTAGTCTCACGGTTTTGGCCATAACTCCTAGGTCTGAACTCCAAATGAGGTGAGGTTTGTTTCTGGATTTAAACCACTCATTAAGATTTAATTTGAAATTTTTCTCACTGGAATTGGAGATTTTTTTCTTGTTTAAATGATTGTAGGAAAACAGACCATTGCAGTGAGATTTTGTTTAGTGATATGCTTTGAAAAATGTTGTGACTTCTCTTGTGGTAGTGAATGCTTGGGATTGTGGCACTTGGATGTTGTGTGGACTGTTTTGGATGCTTGAGGATGTTTTAATTAATCAATGCATGGCTTGGGTTTAATTACTTGTCAACTTGTGGCTTAATCGCACGTGTAAGCATGAAACGAAAACCTATCAACTATGAAAACTCGCTAAGCGATGATCCTATGGTTATTTTGTTTTATTGTGTGATTAGTGGGCAGCCTAATAAATGTTAAGTATGTTTGAAATGGTTTAAGAATTGCTTATGGTGATTAGCAAGCGAACCAACCCCGAGCACGACCTAGCAAACCCTAATGGCCCCGTAGGTTCCCGAGTCGTAAACCGTCCTTTTGTGAATTATGAATGATATTGAGAAAGGTTAATAGGCTGCCCGTATATGTCCTTATTGCCCTAAATGTGATTCCCGATGATTACATGTTGATAAGGAGATTTTGCTTGCACCCTGTCTAAAGTAAACGTCGTTGCATGCTTGTATAATCTTATTTCTTGATTTCGTGAACCCCGAAATGAGCTATATGACTTGATTTACATGTGTTACATGGCTTCCCGTTTAATATTCATATAACTCCATGTGTTTTACAAGTGAAATTACATGTCAAGCATGCCTTGTGTGTTTACTTGTCATCGTGCGATCTTATAACTGTTCGGAGGCAACCTACTTTGTTGTCCTCCTAATGTGATATGTTAAATGTTATAAATGTGCATTGCATACAAGGTTGCAACCTTTCGTTGTGCCATGGTAGCGTTCACGTACGCCGGGCGGCATGGGGCTCGCCGGTGCTACCGTGACTACCATGGTCCAATTTTCTCTTTCACTTGGCATTCCACCTTCGGAGAGTTGGGTCATAGGTTTTCGGGGTACATCTGGAGTACACCCAAATGGGAGCGATAAGTGGATTATTGAAGTCGGCCGCAACAATCGTATCGAAATTGATATTGAGAGCAAATGCTCACCGTATCCTTGAAATGATTGGTAATTGTATATGTTGCTCAATTTGATTCTTATACTTTGCGTACCTTATTACTTGTAATACGTGACATGTTTTCAAAAGGGGTTTTTCATAAGTTTAACTGGAAAAAGAGTTTCAAAATGTATTTCTCATTCTCCCTCGCTGAGTTCATAAGGACTCACCCTCTTTTATCATCACAGGTGAAGAAGATTAGGAACAGGTACCCGATGATAACGTGTGTCTATTGATGACTCCTTGGAGGCCTATTGTGACTCCTTGGAGTGATTGCCTACCCTACGTGCCTTACTTGACTATGGCCATTTTGTGAACGATATGTTGCTTTGAAGACTATTTCTTATATTGCTTGTTGTTGTATTGTAAATGACCACCGTTGTAATTTGGGGTCTAATTTTAGTTTGTACTGATCATAATTAGATAGACACTCTTCTGGTCGTTCTGCTATCGTTACTTTGGTTTAGTATCTATCACAGGCTTATGAAGTATTAGGTAAAGGGTTAAGTAAAAGGAATCTATCCAATCTTAAGCAGGTACTCAATGGTGAGCTAAGATCAACAGATACTTTTGTAATAAGGATTGACAAACAAACGAGACATAATTAGCATGCAAGGTTGTTAATCAAACAAGACTCCGAGATAACTAGTAAGCATTTCAATTGGTGATAAATAGTAATCTTAGTTGGAATCGAATTTGAGATTGAAAGTTTTGAGGCATTTAGAAAAATTAGGTCAAACTAAAGAGCCAATTACAACCGTTATGCTACCGGTTTTCCAAAGAATTGTTGGAGTTATAGTCTAACGGATAAGCTTATTCTTCGTTAATCAATTATAGTCATAAAAGAACGTGAATATTTAGATCACACACTAGTCTAACCTCTATAGGTCTTGTTGGGGGCGTGACAGAAGTTGTCTTGCCTAAGGTGTCGTAGGATTCGAAAATAGAAATGTGATGGATTAGGTTGTCGTCCTTTTCGTGGCTCACGACGTACAATCTGGGACAGAAAAACAGCGCAAATGAAGAAAAGTGTCCCGAAATTGATGAAAACGTTCAATTTTGGACTCCAAAAATAGTGGCAGTAGAGCAGGCTTGGTGCCCCCGTCGTAGAGCTCTTAGAGAGCTTTCCAACGGTATGTTGTGCTCCGCGTAACTCCTTAACGATCCAAAGTTATGGGCACTGGAGCGACAAATACCTGGTCACAAGCCCCACGCCCTCTGTGTGCGGGCCCAGCCTCTACGTTAAGTAAAGTTATCTTGCCCAAGGTGCCGTGTGATTCGGTAATAGAAATGTTATGGACTAGGTTATCGTCCTTTTCGCGGCTCACAACAAACGATCCGGGACAGAAAAATAGAGCAAAAGAAGAAAAATGTCCCGAAACTGATTAAATTGTTCAATTTTGGATTCTGAAAATAGTGGCAGCCGAGAAGCCTAGGTGCCCCCATCGTAGAGCTCTCAGAGTGCTTTCCAACAGTTTGTTGTGCGCTGCGTAACTCCTCACGGATCAAAAGTTAAGGGCACCAGAGCGACGGATACTTGGTCACAAGTCCCACGCCCTCTGTTTGCAGGCCCAGCCTCTACGTGAAGTGAAGTTGTCTTGCCCAAGGTGTTGTGTGATTCGGTAATAGAAATGTGATGGATTAGGTTGTCGTCCTTTTCGCGGCTCACGACGTACGATCTGGGACGGAAAAACAGCATAAAAGAATAAAAGTGTCCCAAAACTGATGAAAACGTTCAATTTTGTGCTCCAAAAACAAGCACAGCTGAGAAAGCTCACTACCCCCATCGTAGAGCTCTCGGAGAGCTTTCCAACGGTATGCTGTACGCCACGTAACTCCTTACGGATCAAAAGTTATGGGCACCGGAGCGACGGATACTTGGTCACAAGCCCCACGCCCTTTGTTTACGGGCCCAGCCTTTACATGAAGTGAAGTTGTCTTGCCCAAGGTGCCGTGTGATTCGGTAATAGAAATGTGATGGATTAGGTTGTCGTCCTTTTCGCGGCTCACAACGTACGATCCGGGATGAAAAAATAGCGCAAAAGAAGAAAAGTATCCCTAAACTGATGAAAACGTTCAATTTTGGGCTATGAAAATAGGCGATGTTAAGTAGGCTTGGTACCCACGTCGTAGAGCTCTCAGAGAGCTTTCCAACGATATGATGTGCGCCGCATAACTCCTTATGGATCAAAAGTTATAGGCACTAGTGCGACGGATACTTGGTCACAAGCCCCACGCCCTCTGTTTGCAGCCCCAGCCTCTACGTGAAGTAAAGTTGTCTTGCCCAAGGTGCTGAGGGATTCGGTAATAGAAATGTGATGGATTAGGTTGTTGTCCTTTTCGCGGCTCACGACATACGATCCGGGATAGAAAAACAGCGCAAAAGAAGAAAAATGTCCCGAAACTGATGAAAACGTTTGATTTTAGACCTTGAAAATAGTGGCAGCCGAGCAGGCTTGGTGCCCTCGTCGTAGAGCTCTCAGAGAGCTTTCCAACGGTATGCTATGCGCAGTGTAACTCCTTACAGATCATAAGTTATAGGCACCGGAGCGACGGATACCTGGTCATAAGCCCTACGCCCTTTGTTTGCGGGCCCAGCCTCTACGTGAAGTGAAGTTGTCTTGTCCAAGGTGCCATGGGATTCGGTAATAGAAATGTCATTGATTAGGTTGTCGTCCTTTTCACGACTCACGACGTACGATCCGAAACGGAAAAACATCGTAAAAGAATAAAAGTGTCCCAAAACTGATAAAAACGTTTGATTTAGGGCACCGAAAACAAGCTCAGTCGAGCTGGCTTGGTGCCCCCATCGTAGAGCTCTCGGATAGCTTTCCAACGGTATGTCGTGCGCCACGTAACTCTTTACAGATCAAAAGTAATGGGCACCAGAGCGACGGATACCTGGTCACAAGCCCCACGCCCTCTATTTGTGGGCCCAGCCTCTACGTGAAGTGAAGTTGTCTTGCATAAAGTGCCATGTGATTCGGTAATAGAAATGTGATAGATTAGGTTGTCGTCCTTTTCGCGGCTCACGACGTAGATCCAGGACGGAAAAACAGTGCAAAAGAAGAAAAGTGTCCCGAAACTGATGAAAAGTTTGATTTTGGGCTCCGAAAATATTGGCGGCCGAGCACGCTTGGTGCCTCTGTCGTAGAGCTTTCGGAGAGCTTTCCAACGGTATGTTATGCGCCGCATAACTCCTTACGGATCAGAAGTTATAGGCACCGGAGCAACGGATACCTGGTCATAAGCCCCACGTCCTCTGTTTGTGGGCCCAGCCTATACGTGAAGTGAAGTTCTCTTGCCTAAGGTGCCATGGGATTCGGTAATAGAAATGTGATGGATTAGGTTGTCGTCTTTTTTGCGGCTCACGACGTACGATCCGGGACTGAAAAATAGCGCAAAAGAAAAGTGTCCCGAAACTAATGAAAATGTTCGATTTTGGGCTGCAAAAATAGGCGCAGCCGAGCAAGCTTGCTGCCCCCATCGTAGAGATCTCGGAGAGCTTTCCAACCGTATGTTGTGTACCGCGTAACTCCTTACGGATCAAAAGTTATGGGCACTGGAGCGACAGATACCTGTTCACAAGCCCCACACCCTCGGCTTGCGGGCCTGACCTCTACGTGAAGTCAAGTTGTCTTGCCCAAGGTGCCATGGGATTCAGTACTATAAATGTGATGGATTAGGTTGTCATCCTTTTTGCGACTAACGATGTACGATTCGGGAAAAAAAAAGCATAAAAGAAGAAAGTGTCCCGAAACTGAGGAAAATATTCGATTTTGGGCTCTAAAAATAGGTGTAGCAGAGCAAGCATGGAGCCCCATCGTAGAGCTCTCGGACAGCTTTCCAACAGTATGCTGGCACCGCGTAACTCCTTACAGATCAAAAGTTATGGGCATCGAAGCGACGCATACCTGGTCACCAGCCCCACGCCCTCTGTTTGCGGGCCCAGTCTCTACGTGAAGTGAAGTTGTCTTGGGCAAGGTGCCATGGGATTCGGTAATAGAAATGTGATGGATTAAGTTGTCGTCCTTTCCGCAGCTGATGACGTACGATCCGGGACAAAAAAACAACGCAAAAGAAGAAAAGTGTCCCAAAACTTATGAAAATGTTCAATTTGGGGCTCAGAAAATAGGCCCAACCGAGCAAGCTAGGTTCCCTCGTTGCAGAGCTCTCAAAGAGCTTTCCAACGGTATACTGTGTGCCACGTAACTCCTTACGAATCAAAAGTTAAGAGCACCGGAGCACCGGAGCAACGGATACCTGGTCACAAGCCCCATGCCCTCTATTTGCGGGCCCAGCCTCTACGTGAAGTGAAGTTGTATTGAGTAAGGTACCGTGGGATTTGGTAATAGAAATGTGATGGATTAGGTTGTAGTCCTTTTTGCGGCTCACGACGTATGATACAGGACGGAAAAAAAGTGCAAAAGAAGAAAAGTGTCGCAAAATTGATGAAAATGATCGATTTCGAGCTCCAAAAATAGGCACAGTCGAGCATGCTTGGTGCCCCCGTCGTAGTGCTCTCGGAGAGCTTTCAAACGGTATGTTGTCTGCCGCGTAACTCCTTACAGATCAAAAGTTATGGGCACCAAAGCGACGGATACCTGGTCACAAGCCCCTCGCCCTCAGTTTTGAGGGCCCAGTCATGACATGAAGTGAAGTTTTCTCGCCCAAGGTGCCGTGGGATTCGGTAATAAAAATGTGAGGGATTAGGTTGTCGTCCTTTTCGCGGCTCACGACGTATGATCCGGGACTGAAATACAGCGCAAAAGATGAGAAGTGTCCCAAAACTGATGAAAACGTTCGATTTTGGGCTCCAAAAACAGGCATAGCCGAGCAAGCTTGCTGCCCCCGTCGTAGAGCTCTCGGAGAACTTTCCAACGGTATGCTGTGCGCTGCGAAACTCCTTACGGATCAAAAGTTATGGGCAGCGGAGCGACGGATACCTTGTCACAAGCCCCACGCCCTCTGTTTGCGTGGCCAGCCTCTACGTGAAGTGAAGTTGTCTTGCCAAAGATAACGTGGGATTCGGTAATAGAAATGTGATGGATTAGGTTGTCGTCCTTTTTGCGGCTGACGACGTACGATCCGAGACAGAAAAACAGCGCAAAAGAAGAAAAATGTCCCAAAACTTATAAAAATGTTCGATTTTGGGCTCAAAAAACAGGCCGAGCCGAGCCGGTTAGGTGCCCTCGTCGGAGAGCTCTCAAAGAACTTTCCAACGTATACTGTGCGCCATGTAACTCCTTACGGATAAAAAGTTAAGGGCACCGGAGCAACGGATACCTGGTCGCAAGCCCCATGCCCTCTGTTTGCGGGCCCAGGCTCTACGTGAAGTGAAGTTGTCTTGCGCAAGGTGTCGTGGGATTCGGTAATAGAAATGTGATGGATTAGGTTATAGTCCTTTTCGCGGCTCACGACGTATGATACGGGATGGAAAAATAGCGCAAAAGAAGAAAGGAGTCGCAAAATTGATGAAAATGATGGAATTCGGGCTCCGAAAATAGGTACAGCCGAGCATGCTTAGTGCCCCTGTCGTAGTGCTCTCGGAGAACTTTCAAACGGTATGTTGTCTGCCATGTAACTCCTTACAGATCAAAAGTTATAGGCACCGGAGCGACGGATACCTAGTCACAAGCCCCATGCCCTCGGTTTGAGGGCCCAGCCTCTACGTGAAGTGAAGTTGTCTCGCCCAAGGTGCCGTGGGATTCGGTAATAAAAATGTGAGGGATTAAGTTGTCGTCCTTTTCGCGGCTCACGACGTACGATCCGGGACTGAAAAACAGCGCAAAAGATGAGAAGTGTCCCAAATCTGATAAAAACATTTGATTTTGGGCTCCGAAAACAGGCACAGCCGAGCAAGCTTTCTGCCCCCGTCGTAGAGCTCTCGGAGAGCTTTCCAACTGTATGCTGTGCGCCATGAAACTCCTTAAGGATCAAAAGTTATGGGCACCGGAGTGACGGATACCTAGTCACAAGCCCCACACCCTCTGTTTGCGTGGCCAGCCTTTACGTGAAGTGAAGTTGTCTTGCCCAAGGTGCCATGGGATTCGGTTATAAAAATGTGATGGATTAGGTTGTCGTCCTTTTTGCAGCTTATAACGTACGATTCGGGATGAAAAAACTGTACAAAATAAGAAAAGTGTCCCAAAACTGATGAAAACATTCGATTTTCAGCTCCGAAAACTGGCGCAGCTGAGCAAGCTTGCTACCCCCATCGTAGAGCTCTCGGAGAGCTTTCCAACGGTATGCTGTGCCCCATGAAACTCCTTACAGATCAAAAGTTATGGGCACCGGAGCGACGGATACCTGGTCATAAGCCCCATGCCCTCTGTTTGCGTGGCCAGCCTCTAATTGAAGTGAAGTTGTCTTGCCCAAGGTGATGTCGGATTCGATAATAAAAATGTGATGGATTAGGTTGTCGTCCTTTTGGCGGCTCACGACGTACAATTCGGGACGAAAAAACTACACAAAATAAGAAAAGTGTCCCAAAACTGATGAAAACGTTCAATTTTGGACTCTGAAAACAAGCAAAGCTGAGCAAACTTGCTACCCCCGTCGTAGAGCTCTCAGAGAGCTTTCCAACGGTATGTTGTGTGTCGGGTAACTCCTTACAGATCAAAACTTATGAGCACTGGAGCGACGGATACCTGGTCACAAGCCCCATGCCCTCTGTTTGTAGGCCCAGCCTCTACATGAAGTGAAGTTGTCTTGCCCAAGGTACCGTGGGATTCGGTAATAGAAATGTGATAGATTAGGTTGTCGTCCTCTTCGCTGCTCACGACGTACAATCAGGGACGGAAAAACTGAGCAAAAGAAGAAAAGTATCCATAAACAAATGAAAACATTCGATTTTGGGGTTTTAAAACATGCACAACCGAGCAGGCTTGGTGCCCACGTCGTAGAGCTCTCAAAGAGCTTTCAAACGTTATGTTGTGCGCTGCGTAACTACTTACGGATCAAAAGTTATAAGCACTGGAGCGACGGATACTTGGTCATAAGCCCCACGCCCTCTGTTTTCACGCCCAGCCTCTATGTGAAGTGAAGTTGTCTTGCCCAAGGTGCCGTGGAATTCGGTAACAGAAATGTGATGGATTAGGTTGTCCTCCTTTTCGCAGCCCACGACGTACGATCCGGGACAAAAAAACTGTGCAAAAGAAGAAAAGTATCCTGAAACTGATGAAAACATTTGATTTTGGTCTCCGAAGATAGGCGCAGCCTAGCATGCTTGGTGCCCCCGTCGTAGAGCTCTCGGAGAGCTTTCCAACGATATGCTGTGCGCCGCTTAACTCCTTACAGATCAATAGTTATGGGCACCGGAGCGACGGATACCTTGTCAAAAGCCCCATGCCCTCTGTTTGCGAACCCAGCCTCTACGTGAAGTGAAGTTGTCTTGCCCAAGGTGCCATGTGATTCGGTAATAGAAATGTGATGGATTAGGTTGTCATCTTTTCGCGGCTCACGTACGATCCAGGATGGAAAAACAGCGCAAAAGAAGAAAAGTGTCCCAAAACTTATGAAAATGTTCGATTTTAGAGTCCGAAAACAAGCACAACCGAGCAAGCTTGCTACCCCCGCCGTAGAACTCTCGGAGAGCTTTCCAACGGTATGCTGTGCGCCGCGAAACTCCTTACGGATCAAAAGTTATGGGCACCAGAGCAACGAATACCTGGTCACAAGCCCTACGCCCTCTGTTTGCGTGGCCTACATCTACGTGAAGTGAAGTTGTCTTGCCCAAGATGCCGTGGGATTCGGTAATAAAAATGTGATGGATTAGGTTATCGTCCTTTTGGCCGCTCACGACGTACAATTCGGGACGAAAAAACTGCACAAAATAAGAAAAGTGTCCCAAAACTGATGAAAACGTTCGATTTTGGGCTCCGAAAATAAGCGCAGCTGAGCAAGCTTGCTACCCCCATCGTAGAGCTCTCGGAGAGCTTTCCAACGGTATGCTGTGTGCCGCGTAACTCTTTACGGATCAAAACTTATGAGCACCGGAGCGACGGATACCTGGTCACAAGCCCCATGCCCTCTGTTTGCTGGCCCAGCCTCTACATGAAGTGAAGTTGTCTTGCCCAAGGTACCATGGGATTCGGTAATAGAAATGTGATGGATTAGGTTGTCGTCCTTTTCGCTGCTCACGACGTACAATCCGGGACGAAAAAACAGCGCAAAAGAAGAAAAGTATCCATAAACTAATGAAAACATTCGATTTTAGGGTTCTAAAACATGTGCAATCGAGCAGGCTTGGTGTCCACATCGTAGAGCTCTCGGAGAGCTTTCAAACGGTATGTTGTGCGGTGCGTAACTCTTTACGGATGAAAAGTTATAGGCACCGGAGCGACGGATACCTGGTCACAAGCCCCACGCCCCCTGTTTGCGCGCCCAGCCTCTACGTGAAGTGAAGTTGTCTTGCCCAAGGTGCCATGGGATTCGGTAAAAGAAATGTGATGGATTAGGTTGTCCTCCTTTTCGCGGCTCACGACGTACGATTCGAGACAAAAAAACTACACAAAAGAAGAAAAGTGTCCTGAAACTGATGAAAACGTTCGATTTTGGTCTCCGAAGATGGGCGTAGTCGAGCAAGCTAGGTGCCCCCGTCGTAGAGCTCTCGGAGAGCTTTCCAACGATATGCTGTGCGCCGCTTAACTCCTTACGGATCAATAGTTATGGGCACCGGAGCGACGGATCCCTTGTCAAAAGCCCCATGCCTTCTATTTGCGGGCCCAGCCTCTACGTGAAGTGAAGTTGTCTTGCCTAAGGTGCCATGTGATTCGGTAATATAAATGTTATGGATTAGGTTGTCGTCCTTTTCGCGGCTCACGTACGATCCGGGACGGAAAAACAGCGCAAAAGAAGAAAAGTGTCTCAAAACTTATGAAAATGTTCGATTTTAGGCTCTGAAAACAACCACAACCGAGCAAGCTAAGTTCTCCCATCGTGAGCTCTCAGAGTGCTTTCCAACGGTATGCTATGCGCCATGTAACTCCTTATGGAGCAAAAGTTATGGGCACCGGAGCGACGGATACCTGGTCACAAGCCCCACGCCCTCTGTTTGCAGGCCCAGCCTCTACGTGATGTGAAGTTGTCTTGCCCAAGGTAACATGTGATTCGGAAAGAAAAATGTGATAGAATAGGATGTCGTCTTTTTTTCGGCTCACGACGTACGATACGGGACGAAAAAATAGCGTAAAAGAAGAAAAGTGTCCCAAAACTTATGAAAATGTTCGATTTTGGGCTTAGAAAGTAGAAGCAGCCGAGTAGGCTAGGTGCCCCCATCGTAGAACTCTCAGAGAGCTTTCCAACGGTATGCTATGCGTCGCGTAACTCCTTACGGATCAAAAGTTATGGGCACCAGAGCGACGGATACCTGGTCATCAACCCCACGCCCTCTGCTTGTAGGCCTAGTCTCTACGTGAAGTGAAGTTTTCTTGCCCAAGGTGCCGTGAGATTCGGTAATAGAAATGTGATCGATTAGGTTGTCGTCCGTTTTTGCGACTCACGACGTACGATCCGGGACGAAAAAATAGCGTAAAAGAAGAAAAGTATCCCAAAACTTATTAACATGTTTGATTTTGGGCTCCGAAAATAAGCGCAGCTAAGCTGGATTGGTGCCCCCGTCGCAGAGCTCTCGGAGAGCTTTCCAACGGTATACTGTGCACCGCGTAACTCCTTATGGATCAAAAGTTATAGGCACCAGAGTGATGGATACCTGGTAACAAGACCCACGCCCTTTGTTTGTGGGCCCTGCCACTACGTGTAGTGAAGTTGCCTTGCCCAAGGTGCCATAGGATTCGGTAATAGAAATGTGATGGATTAGGTCGTCGTCATTTTCGCTGCACACGACGTACGATCCGGAACGGAAAAACAGCACAAAAGAAGAAAAGTGTCCCGAAACTGATTAAAATGTTCGATTTTGGGCTCCAAAAATATTGGCAGCCAAGCACGATTGGTACCTCCGTCGTAGAACTCTCGGAGAGCTTTCCAACGGTATGTTGTGCGCCGCGTAACTCCTTATGGAATAGAAGTTATAGGCACCGGAGCGACGGATACCTGGTCACAAGCCCCACTTCCTCTGTTTTCGAGCCCAGCCTCTACGTGAAGCGAAGTTGTCTTGCCCAAAGTGCCATGGGATTCAGTAATAGAAATGTGAGGGATTAGGTTGTCATCCTTTTCGCGGCTCATGACGTATGATCCGGCACTGAAAAACAGCGCAAAAGAAGAGAAATGTACCAAAATTGATGAAAATGTTCAATTTTGGGCTCCAAAAATAGGCACAGTCGAGCAAGCTTGCTGCCCCCGTCGTAGAGCTCTCGGAGAGCTTTCCAACGTCATGCTGTGCGCAGCAAAAATCCTTACGGATCAAAAGTTATTGTCACCGGAGCGACGGATACCTGGTCACAAGCCCCACGCCCTCTGTTTGCGTGCCCAGCCTCTACGTGAAGTGAAGTTGTCTTGCCCAAGGTGCCATTGGATTCGGTAATAAAAATGTGATGGATTAGGTTGTCGTCCTTTTTGCGGCTGACGACGTACGATCCGAGACGGAAAAACTGCACAAAAGAAGAAATGTGTCCCGAAACTGATAAAAATATTTGATTTTGGGCTCCGAAAACATGTGCAGCCGGGCAAGTTTGCCACCCCCGTCATAGAGCTCTCGGAGAGCTTTCCAACGGAATGTTGTGCGTCGCGTAACTCATTACGGATCAAAACTTAAGAGCACCAGAACGACGGATACCTGGTCACAAGCCCCATGCCCTCTGTTTGCGGGCCCAGCCTCTACATGAAGTGAAGTTGTCTTGCCCAAGGTACCGTGGGATTCGGTAATTAAAATGTTAGGGATTAGGTTGTCGTATTTTTCACGGCTCACGACGTACAATCCGGGACGAAAAAACAGCGCAAAAGAAGAAAAATATCCATAAACTAATGACAACATTTGATTTTTGGCTTCTAAAACAGTCGCAGCCGAGCAGGCTTGGTGCCCCAGTCGTAGAGCTCTCGGAGAGCTTTCCAACAGTATGTTGTGCGTGGCATAACTCCTTACGAATCAAAAGTCATAGGCACCGGCGCGACGGATACCTGGTCACAAGCCCCACGCCATTTGTTTGCGTGCCCAGCCTCTACGTGAAGTGAAGTTGTCTTGCCCAAGGTACCGTGGGATTCGGTAACAGAAATGTGAAGGATTAGGTTGTCGTCTTCTTCGCGGGTCGCGACGTACGATCCGTGATGGAAAAACTGTGCAAAAGAAGAAAATTGTCCCGAAACTGATGAAAACGTTCGATTTTGGTCTCCGAAAATAGGCGCAGCCGAGCAAGTTTGGTGCCCCCGTCGTAGAGCTCTTGGAGAGCTTTCCAACGATATGCTGTATGGTGTGTAACTCCTTACGGATCAAAAGTTATGGGCTCCGGAGCGACGTATACCTTGTCATAAGCCCCACGCCCTCTGTTTGCGGGCCCAGCCTCTACGTGAAGTGAAGTTGTCTTGCCCAAGGTGTCGTGTGTTTCGGTAATAGAAATGTGATGGATTATGTTGTAGTCCATTTTACGGCTCACTACGTACGGTCCGGGATGAAAAAATAGCGTAAAAGAAGAAAAGTGTCCTGAAACTGATGAAAATGTTCGATTTTGGGCTGTGAAAATAGGCGCATCCGAGCAAGCTTGCTGCCCTCGTCATAGAGCTCTCGGAGAGCTTTCCAACTATATGCTGTGCACCGCGTAACTCCTTACGGATCAAATGTTATGGGCACCGACTTGGTCACCAGCTCCACGCCCTCAGCTTGTGGGCCCAGCCTCTACGTGAAGTGAAGTTGTCTTGCGTAACGTGCCATGGGATTCGGTAATAGAAATGTGATGGATTAGGTTGTAGTCCTTTTCGCGGCTCACGACGTACGATACAGGACAAAAAATAGCGCAATAGAATAAAAGTGTCCCAAAATTGATGAAAATGATCGATTTCGGGCTCCGAAAATAGGCGCAGCTGAGCATGCTTGGTGCCCCCGTCGTCGTACTGTTGGAGAGCTTTTATACGGTATGTTGTGCTCCGCATAACTCCTTACGGATCAAAAGTTATAGGCACAGGAGTGATGGATACCTGGTTACAAGCCCCACGCCCTCGGTTTGAGGGCCCAGCCTCTACGTGAAGTGAGGTTGTCTCGCCCAAGGTGCCATGGGATTCGGTAATAAAAATGTCAGGGATTAGGTTGTCGTCCTTTTCGCGGCTCACGACGTACGATTCGGGACTGAAAAACTGTGCAAAAGAAGAAAAGTGTCCTAAAATTGATGAAAACGTTCGATTTTGGGCTCCTAAAACAGGCACAGCCTAGCAAGCTTGCTACCCCCATCGTAGAGCTCTCGGAGAGTTTTCGAACGGTATGCTGTGCGCCGCGAAACTCCTTACGGATCAAAAGTTATGGGCACCGGAGTGACGAATACCTGGTCACAAGCCCCACGCCCTCTGTTTGCGTGCCCTGCCTCTACGTGAAGTGAAGTTGTCTTGGACAAGGTGCCGTGGGATTTGGTAATAAAAATGTTATGGATTTGATTGTCATCCTTTTCGAGGCTCACGACGTACGATCCGGGATGGAAAAACTGCACAAAAGAAGCAAAGTGTCCTGAAACTGATGAAAACGTTCAATTTTGGGCTTCGAAAAAAGGTGCAGCCGAGCAAGTTTGCTACTCCTGTCGTAGAGCTCTCAGAGAGCTTTCCAACAGTATACTGTACGCCGTGTAACTCCTTAAGGATTAAAAGTTATAGGCACCGGAGCGAAGGATACTTGGTCACATGCCCCACGCCCTCTGTTTGCGTGCCCAGCCTCTTCGTGAAGTGAAGTTGTCTTGCCCAAGGTGCCGTGGGATTCTGTAACAGAAATGTGATGGATTAGGTTGTCGTCCTTTTCGCCGCTCACGACATACGATCCGGGATGGAAAAACTGTGCAAAAGTAGAAAAGTGTCCTGAAACTGATGAAAATGTTCAGTTTTGGTCTCCAAAAATAGGCACAGCCGAGCAAGCTTGGTGCCCCCATCGTAGAGCTCTTGGAGAGCTTTCTAACGATATGTTGTGCGCCGCGTAACTCCTTTCGGATCAAAAGTTATAGGCACCGGAGTGACGGATATCCTGTCACAAGCCCCACACCCTCTGTTTACGGGCCCAACCTCTGCATGAAGTGAAGTTGTCTTGCCCAAGGTGCTGTGTGATTCGGTAATAGAAATGTGATGGATTATGTTGTCGTCCTTTTTGCGGCTCATGACGTACAATCCGGGACGGAAAAATAGTGCAAAAGAAGAAAATTGTCCCGAAACTGATGAAATTGTTAGATTTTTGGCCGCGAAAATAGGCGCAGCCGAGAAAGCTTGCTGCCCCCGTCGTAGAGCTCTCGGAGAGCTTTCCAACGTTATGCTGTGCGCCGCGAAACTCCTTACGGATCAAAAGTTATGGGCACCGGAGCAACGAATACCTGGTCACAAGCCCTACGCCCTCTGTTTGCGTGGCCTACCTCTACGTGAAGTGAAGTTGTCTTGCCCAAGATGCCGTGGGATTCGGTAATAAAAATGTGATGGATTAGGTTATCGTTCTTTTGGCCGCTCACGACGTACAATTCGGGACGAAAAAACTGCACAAAATAAGAAAAGTGTCCCAAAACTGATGAAAACGTTCGATTTTGGGCTCTGAAAATAGGCGCAGCCGAGCAAGCTTGCTACCCTCGTCGTAGAGTTCTTAAAGAGCTTTCCAACGGTAAGTTGTGTGCTGAGTAACTCCTTACGGATCAAAACTTATGAGCACCGGAGCGACGGATACCTAGTCACAAGCCCTATGTCCTCTGTTTGTAGGCTCAGCCTCTACATAAAAGTGAAGTTGTCTTGCCCAATGTGCCGTGGGATTCGGTAATTAAAATGTGATGGATTAGGTTGTCATCCTTTTCGCGGCTCACAACGTACAATCCGGGACAAAAAACAGCGCAAAAGAAAAAAGTATTCGTAAACTAATGAAAACATTCAATTTTGGGCTTCTAAAACAGGCGCAGCCGAGCAGGCTCGGTGTCCCTGTCATAGAGCTCTCGGAGAGCTTTCCAACGGTATATTGTGCACCTCATAACTTCTTACGGATCAAAACTTATAGGCACCGGAGTGACGGATACTTGGTCATAAGCCCCACGCCCTCTATTTGCGTGCCCAGCCTCTACGTGAAGTGAAGTTGTCTTGCCCAAGGTGTCACGGGATTCGGTAACATAAATGTGATGGATTAGGTTGTTGTTCTTTTCGCAGCTCACGACGTACGATCCGGGACGGAAAAACTGCACAAAAGAATAAAAGTGTCCCGAAATTGATGAAAACGTTTGATTTTGGTCACCGAAAATAGGTGCAGCCGAGCAAGATTTGTGCCCCCGTCGTAGAGCTCTCGGAGAGCTTTCCAACGATAAGTTGTGCGCCGCGTAACTCCTTACGGATCAAAAGTTATGGGCACCGGAGCGACGGATACCTTGTCATAAGCCCCACGCCTTTTGTTTGCGGGCCCAGCGTCTACGTGAAGTGAAGTTGTCTTGCCCAAGGTGCCATGTGATTCAGTAATAGAAATGTGATGGAATAGGATGTCGTCCTTTTCGCGACTCACGTACGATCCGGAACGGAAAAATAGCGTAAAAGAAGAAAAGTGTCCCAAAACTTATGAAAATGTTCAATTTTAGGCTTCGAAAACAAGCGCAACCAAGCAGGTTAGGTGCCCCCATCGTAGAGCTCTCAGAGTGCTTTCCAACGGTATGATGTGCGCCGCGTAACTCCTTACGTAGCAAAAGTTATGGGCAACGGAGATACGAATACCTAGTCACAAGCCCCACGCCCTCTGTTTGCAGGCCCACCCTCTACGTGAAGTGAAGTTGTCTTGCTAAAGGTGCCATGTGATTCGGTAATAGAAACGTGATGGAATTGGATGTCGTCTTTTTTGCGACTCACGACGTACGGTGCGGGATGGAAAAACAGCGTCAAAGAAGAAAAGTGTCCCAAAACTTATGAAAATGTTCGATTTTGGGCTTAGAAAATAGGTGCAGCCGAGTAGGCTAGGTACCTCCATCGTAGAGCACTTAGAGTGCTTTCCAACGGTATGCTGTGCGCCGTGTAACTCCTTACGAATCAAAAGTTATGGGCACCGGAGGGACAGATACCTGGTCACAAGCCCCACGCCCACTGTTTGCAGGCCCAGCCTCTACGTGAAGTGAAGTTGTCTTGCCCAAGTTGCCGTGGGATTCGGTAATAGAAATGTGATGGATGAGGTTGTTGTCCTTTTCGCGGCTCACGACGTACGATTCGGGACTGAAAAACTGCGCAGAAGAAGAAAAGTGTCTCGAAACTGATGAAAAAATTTGATTTTGGGCTCCGAAAACAGTGGCAGCCTAGCAGGCTTGCTGCCCCCATTGAAGAGCTCTCGGAGAGCTTTCTAACGGTATGTCGTGCGTCGCGTAACTCCTTACGCATCAAAAGTTATGGGCACCGGACCGACGGATACCTGGTCACAAGCCCTACGCCCTTGATTTGTGGGCCCAGCCTCTACGTGAAGTGAAGTTTTCTTGCCCAAAGGTGCAGTGGGATTCGGTAATAGAAATGTGATGGATTAGATTGTCGTCCTTTTCGCGGCTCACGATGTACGATCCGGGATGAAAAAACAGCGCAAAAGAATAAAAGTGTCTCGAAACTGACGAAAACGTTCAATTTTCAGCTGCGAAAATAGGCGCAGCCGAGAGGGCTTGCTTCCCCCGTCGTAGAACTCTCGGAGAGCTTTCCAATGGTATGTTGTGCGCCGCGTAACTCCTTACAGATCAAAAGTTATGGGCACCGGAGCAAAGGATACCTGGTCACAAGCCCTACGCCCTCTGTTTGCAGGCACAACCTCTATGTGAAGTGAAGTTGTCTTGCCCAAGGTGCCATGCGATTCGGTAATAGAAATGTGATGGATTAGGTTGTCGTCCTCTTTCCAGCTCACGACGTATGATCCGAGACTGAAAAACGGTGCAAAAGAAGAAAAGTGTCTCGAAACTGATGCAAACGTTCGATTTTGGGCTCCGAAAATAGTGGCAGCCGATTAGGCTTACTGCCCCCATTGTAGAGTTCTCGGAGAGCTTTCCAACGGCATGCTGTGCGTCGCGTAACTCCTTACAGATCAAAGGTTATGGGCACTGGAGCGAATGATACCTGGTCACAAGCCCCACGCCCTCGGTTTATGGGCCCAGCCTCTACGTGAAGTGAAGTTGTCTTGCCTAAGGTGCCATGGGATTCGATAATTGAAATGTGATGGATTAGGTTGTCGTCCTTTTCGCGACTCATGACGTACAATCTGGGATGAAAAAATAGCACAAAAGAAGAAAAGTGTCCCGAAACTTTTGAAAATGTTCAATTTTGGGCTCCGAAAGCAGGTGCCTCTAAGCAGAATTGCTACTCTCGTCGTAGAGCTCTCGGAGAGCTTTCCAACGATATGCTGTGCGTCGCGTAACTCCTTACCGATCAAAAGTTATGGGCACAGGAGCGATGGATACTTGGTCACAAGCCCCACGCCCATGTTTGCGGGCCCAGCCTCTACATGAAGTGAAGTTGTTTTACCCAAGTTTCCGCGGGATTCGGTAATAGAAATGTGATGGATTAGGTTGTTGTCCTTTTCGCGGCTCACGACGTACGATCCGTGACTAAAAAACTACGCAAAAGAAGAAAAGTGTCCCGAAATTGATGAAAACATTCGATTTTGGGCTCCGAAAATAGGCACAGCCAAGCAAGCTTGGTGCCCCCATCATAGAGATCACGGAGAGCTTTCTAACGGTATGCTGTGCGCCACGTAACTCCTTACGGATCAAAAGTTATGGGCACCGGAGCGACGGATACCTAGTCACAACCCCCACGCCCTCTGTTTACGGGCCCAGCCTCGACGTGAAGTGAAGTTGTCTTGCCCAAGGTGCTATGTGATTCGGTAATAGAAATGTGATGGATTAGGTTATCGTCCTTTTTGCGGCTCACGATGTACGATTCGGGACGAAAAAATAGCGTAAAGGTAGAAAAGTGTCCCAAACCTTATGCAAAATGTTCAATTTTGGGCTCCGAAAATAGGCACAACTGAGCAGGCTAGGTGTTGTAGAGCTCTTAGAGTGCTTTTCAACGGTATTCTGTGCGCCGCGTAACTCCTCACAGATCAAAAGTTATGGGCACCGGAGCGACGGATACCTGGTCATAAGCCCCATGCCCTTTGTTTGCAGGCCCAGCCTCTACATGAAGTGAAGTAGACTTGCCCAAGGTGCAGTGTGATTCGGTAATAGAAATGTGATGGATTAGGTTGTCGTCCTTTTCGCGGCTCACGACGAACGTTCCGTGATGGAAAAATAGCGTAAAAGAAGAAAAAAGTCTCAAAACATATGAAAATGTTCGAATTTGGGCTCCTAAAATAGGCGCAAGTGAGCAGGCTAGGTGCCCCTATCGTAGAGCTCTCAAAGAGCATTCCAACGGTATGCTGTGCGCCGCGTAACTCCTTACGGATCAAAAGTTAAGGGCACCGGAGCGACGGATACCTGGTCACAAGCCCCACGCCCTCTGTTTTCGGGCCCAGACTCTACGTGAAGTGAAGTTGTATTGCCCAAGGTACCGTGTGATTCGGTAATAGAAATATGATGGATTAGGTTGTCATCCTTTTCGCGGCTCACGACTTACGATATGGGATGGAAAAACAGCGTAAAGAATAAACGTGTCTCAAAACTTATGTAAATGTTCGATTTTGGGCTCCTAAAATAGGCGTAGCTGAGAAGGCTACGTGCCCCTATCGTAGAGCTCTCAGAGAGCTTTCCAACGGTATGTTGTGCGCCGCGTAACTCCTTACGGATCAAAAGTTAAAGGCACCGGAGTGACAGATACCTGGTCACAAGCCCCACGCCCTCTGTTTGCGAGCCCAGCCTCAACGTGAAATGAAGTTGTCTTGCCCATGGTGCCATGGGATTCGGTAATAAAAATGTGATAGATTAGGTTGTCGTCTTTTTAGCGGCTCACGACGTACGATCCGGGATGAAAAAATAGTGCAAAAGAAGAAAAGTGTCCCAAAACTGATGAAAACACTCGATTTTGGGCTCCGAATTGGGCACTGCTGAGCAAACGTGGTGCCCCCGTCGTAGAGCTCTCAGAGAGCTTTCAAACGGTATGTTGTGTGCCGCGTAACTCCTTACGGATCAAAAGTTATGGGCACCGGAGCGACGGATGCCTGGTCATAAGCCCCACGCCCTCAGTTTGTGGGCCCAACCTCTACATGAAGTGAAGTTGTCTTGCCAAAGTTGCCATGGGATTCGATAATAGAAATGTGATGGATTAGGTTGTCTTCCTTTTCGCGGCTCACGACATATGATCCGGGATGAAAAAATAACGCAAAAGAAGAAAAGTATCCCAAAACTGATGAAAATGTTCAAATTTGGGCTCTGAAAATATGCGCAGCCGAGCAGGCTTTCTGCCCACATCGTTGAACTCTAAGAGAGCTTTCCAACGGTATACTGTGCACCATGTAACTCCTTACGGAGCAAAAGTTATGGGCACCGGAGCGACGGATATCTGGTCACAAGCCCCACGCGCACTGTTTGTGCTCCCAGCCTCTACGTGAAGTGAACTTGTCTTGCCCAAGGTTCCGCGTGATTCGATAATAGAAATGTGATGGATTAGGTTGTAGTCCTTTTCGCGGCTCACGACATACGATCCGGGACGGAAAAACAGTGAAAAAGAAGAAAAGTGTCTCGAAACTGAAGAAAATGTTCGTTTTTGGGCTGTGAAAACAGGTGCAGCCGAGGAGGCTTGTTGCCCCGTCGTAGAGCTCTCGGAGAGCTTTCCAACGGTATGCTATGCACCGCGTAACTCCTTATGGATCAAAAGTTATAGGCACCGGAGCGACGGATAGCTGGTCACAAACCCCACGCCCTCGGTTTGCGGGCCCAGTCTCTATGTGAAGTGAAGTTGTCTTGCCTAAGGTGCCATTGGATTCGGTAATAGAAATATGATGGATTAGGTTGTCGTCCATTTCGCGGGTCACGACGTACGATCCGGCACGAAAAAACTGCGTAAAAGAAGAAAAGTATCCCGAAACTAATGAAAATATTCGATTTTGGATTCTAAAAATAGGCGCAGCCGAGCAAGTTTGGTGCCCCCGTCGTAGAGCTCTCGGAGAGCTTTCCAATCGTAACTCCTTAAGGATCAAAAGTTATGAGCACCGGAGCAACGGATACCTGGTCACAAGCCCCACGCCCTCTGTTTGCGGGCCCAGCCTCTACGTGATGTGAAGTTGTCTTGCCCAAGGTGCCTTGGGGTTCAGCAATAGAAATATGATGGATTATGTTGTCATCATTTTCGCGGCTCACGACGTACGATCCGGGACAAAAAAACTGCACAAAAGAATAAAAGTATCACGAAACTAATGAAAACATTCAATTTTGGGGACCGAAAATAGGTGCAGCCGAGCAGGCTTGGTGCCCTTGTCGTAGAGCTCTCAGAGAGCTTTCCAACGGTATGCTGTGCGTTGCGTAACTCTTTACAGATCAAAAGTTATAGTTACCGGAGCGACGGATACCTGGTCACAAGCCCCACGCCCTCGGTTTGCAGGCCCAGCCTCTACGTGAAGTGAAGTTGTCTTGCCTAAGGTCCCATGGGATTCGATAATAGAAATGTGACAGATTAGGTTGTCATCCTTTTAGCGGCTTATGATGTACGATCCGGGATGGAAAAATAGCGCAAAAGAAGAAAAGGGTAGCGAAACTTGTGAAAACGTTCGATTTTGGGCTGCAAAAACAAGCGCAGCCAAGCAGGCTTACTGCCCCCGTCGTAGAGCTCTCTGAGTGCTTTCCAACGGTATGATGTGTGCCGCGTAACTCCTTACGGATCAAATGTTATGGGCACCGGAGCAATAGATACCTGGTCACCAACCCTACACCCTCTGTTTGCGGGCCCAGCCTCTACGTGAAGTGAAGTTGTCTTGGCCAAGGTGCCGTGTGATTTGGTAATAGAAATGTGATGGATTAGGTTGTCATCCTTTTCGCGAGTCACGACGTACGATCCGGGACGGACGAATAGCGCAAAAGAAGAAAAATATCCCAAAACTTATGAAAATGTTCGATTTTGGGCTTAGAAAATAGGCGTAGCCGAGCAGGCTTGGTGCCGTCGTCGTAGAGCTCTCAGAGAGCTTTCCAACGGTATGCTGTGCACTGCGTAACTCCTTACGGATCAAAAGTTAAGGGCACCGGAGCAACGGATACCTGGTCACAAGCCCCACGCCCTATGTTTGTGGGCCCAGCCTCTACGTGAAGTGAAGTTTTCTTGCACAAGGTGCCGTGGGATTCGGTAATAGAAATGTGATGGATTAGGTTGTCGTCCTTTTCGCGGCTTACGACGTACGATAAGGGACGGAAAAACAGCGCAAAAGTTGAAAAGTGTCTCAAAACTGATGAAAATGTTTGATTTTGGACTCCGAAAATAGGCGCAGCCGTACAAGCTTGGTGCCCCCGTGGTAGTGCTCTTGGAGTGCTTTACAACGGTACGCTGTGCACCGCGTAACTCTTTATGAATCAAAAGTTATGGGCAGCGGAGCGACGGATACCTGGTCACAAGCCCCACGCCCTCGGTTTGAGGGCCCAGCCTCTACATGAAGTGAAGTTGCCTTGCCCAAGGTGCCATGGGATTCGGTAACAAAAATGTGATGGATTAGGTTGTCATCCTTTTCACGGCTCACGACGTACAATTCGGGACTGAAAAACAACGTAAAAGAGGAGAAGTGTCCCAAAACAGATTAAAACGTTCGATTTTGGGCTATGAAAATAGGCGCAGCCGAGCAATCTTGCTGCCCCTGTCGTAGACCTTTCGAAGAGCTTTCCAATGGTATGATGTGCACCGCGTAACTCCTTACGAATCAAAAGTTATGGGCACCGGAGCGACAGATACCTGGTCACAAGCCCTACGCCCTGTGTTTGCGTGCCCAGCCTCTACGTGAAGTGAAGTTGTCTTGCCCAAGGTGCTGTGGGATTCGGTAATAGAAATGTGAAAGATTAGGTTGTCGTCCTTTTCACGACTCACGACATACGATCCGGGACGGAAAAACTGTGCAAAAAAAGAAACGTATCCCAAAACTGATGAAAACGTTCGATTTTGGGCTCCGAAAACAGGCGCAACCGAGCAAGCTTGGTGCCCCTATCGTAGAGCTCTCGGAAAGCTTTCCAACGGTATGTTGTGCACCACGTAACTCCTTATGGATCAAAAGTTATGAGCACCGAAGCGACAGATACCTGGTCACAAGCCCCACGCCCTCTGTTTGCGGGCCCAGCCTTTACGTGAAGTGAAGTTGTCTTGCCCAAGGTACCGTGGGATTCGGTAATAGAAATGTGATAGATTAGGTTGTTATCCTTTTTGCGTCTCACGACGTACGATCCGGGACGGAAAAACTGTGCAAAAGAAGAAAAGTGTCCCGTAACTAATGAAAACATTCAATTTTGGGCTACAAAAATAGGCGCAGCCGAGCAGGCTTGGTGCCCCTGTCGTACAGCTCTCAGAGAGCTTTACAACGGTATGTAGTGCGCCACGTCACACCTTACGGATCAAAAGTTATAGGCACCAGAACGACGGATACCTGGTTATAAGCCCCACGCCCTCGATTTGTGGGCCAAGCCTCTACGTGAAGTGAAGTTGTCTTGCCCAAGGTGCCATAGGATTCGATAATAGAAATGTGATAGATTAGGCTGTCGTCCTTTTCGCCGCTCACGACGTACGATCCGGGACAGAAAAACTACGCAAAAGAAGAAAAGTGCACCGAAACTTATAAAAACGTTCGATTTTGTGCTGCGAAAATAGGCGCAGCCGTGCAGGCTTGCCACCCACGTCGTAGAGCCCTCAGAGTGCTTTCCAACGGTATGTTGTGCGCCACGTAACTCCTTACGGATCAAAAGTTGTGGGCACCGGAGCGACAGATACCTAGTCACCAGCCCCTTGCCCTCTGTTTGCGGGCCCAGCCTCTACGTGAAATGAAGTTGTCTTGCCCAAGGTGCCGTGGGATTCAGTAAAAGAAATGTGATAGATTAGGTTGTCGTCCCTTTCGCGGGTCACGACGTACGATCCGGGACGGAAGAACAGCGCAAAAGAAGAAAAATGTCCCAAAACTTATGAAAACATTCGATTTTGGGCTCAAAAAACAAGTGCAGCCGAGCAAGCTTGGTGCCCTCGTCGTAGAGCTCTCAGAGAGCTTTCCAACGGTATGCTGTGAGCCACGTAACTCCTTACGGATCAAAAGTTAAGGGCACCGGAGCGACGGATACCTGGTCATAAGCCCTATGCCCTCTGTTTGCGGGCCCAGCCTCTATGTGAAGTGAAGTTGTCTTGCCCAAGGTGCCTTGTGATTCGGTAATAGAAATGTGATGGATTAGGTTGTCGTCCTTTTCGCGGCTCACGACATACGATACAGGACGAAAAAATAGCGCAAAAGAAGAAAAGTGTCCCGAAACTGATGAAAATGATCGATTTTGGCTTCAAAAATAGGCACAGCCGAGCATGCTTGGTGCCCCCATCGTACTGCTCTCGGAGAGCTTTCCAACGGTATGCTGTACGCCGCGTAACTTCTTACGGATCAAAAATTATGGGCACCGGAGCGACGACTACCTGGTCACAAGTCCCACGCCCTCAGTCTGAAGGCCCAGCCTCTACGTGAAGTGAAGTTGTCTTGCCTAAGGTGCCATGGGATTCGGTAATAAAAATGTGATGGATTAGGTTGTCGTCCTTTTCACGGCTCACGACGTACGATCCGGGACTTAAAAACAGCGCAAAAGAAGAGAAGTGTTCCAAAACTGATGAAAATGTTCGATTTTGGTCTCCGAAAATAGGCGCTGCCAAGCAACCTTGGTACTTACGTCGTAGAGCTCTCGGAGAGCTTCCCAACGATATGATGTGCGCCGCGTAACTCCTTACGGATCAAAAGTTATGAGCGTCGAAGTGACGGATATCTGGTCACAAGCCCCACACCCTCTGTTTGCTGGCCCAGCCTCTACGTCAAGTGAAGTTGTCTTTCTCAAGGTACCGTGGGATTCGATAATAAAAATGTGATGGATTAGGTTGTCGTCTTTTTCGCGGCTCACGATGTACGATTCAGGATGGAAAAACAGCGGAAAAGAAGAAAAGTATCCTGAAACTAATGAAATCATTCGATTTTGGCTTCTAAAACAGGCACAACTGAGAAGGCTTGGTGCCCACATTGTAGAGCTCTCGGAGAGCTTTCTAACGGTATGCTATGCACCGCGTAACTCCATACGGAACAAAAGTTATAGGCACCGGAGCGACGGATACCTGGTCACAAGCCCCACGCCCCCTGTTTGCGTGCCCAGCCTCTATGTGACGTGAAGTTGTCTTGCCCAAGGTGTCGTGGGATTTGGTAATAGAAATGTGATGGATTAGGTTGTCGTCCTTTTCACGGCTCACGACGTACGATCCGAGACTGAAAAACTTTGCAAAAGAAGAAAAGTGTTCCGAAACTGATGAAAACGTTCGATTTTGGGCTCCGATCTTGCTGGCCCCATCGTAGAGCTCTCGGAGAACTTTCCAACAGTATGCTATGCGCCGCGTAACTCCTTACGGATCAAAAGTTATGGTCACCGGAGCGACGGATACTTGGTCACCAGCCCTACGCCCTCTGTTTGTGAGCCCAGCCTCTACGTGAAGTGAAGTTGTCTTGCCCAAGGTGCCGTGGGATTCGGTAATAGAAATGTGATGGATTAGGTTGTTGTCCTTTTTGCAGTTGACGACGTACGATCTGTCACGCCCTAACCCGACCTATAGAGGTTAGACTAGGGGGTGAGCTAATCATTATCGTTATTTTACTTCCTTAACTGTTTCACTATGATTAATGCTTAACGTTAGCCTAGAACTCTAAAAGTTTTTTCGGAAAACCGGCAGCATAACGACTGTATTTAAGACCTTTTAGTTTGACCTAATTTCTAAACGTCTCGATTATTCCAATCATTAATCCAATTCAATTAAGGACTCCTATTTTGTCATCAACTGTTATGCCTACTAGTCTACCTTGAAAGTCTCGTTTGGTTAATAAGCCTAACATGATAACTATGTCCCGTTTATTTGTCAATTTCCTATCATGCAAGTACCTATTATCTTTTAGTTTACAAATGACCACCTAAGTAAAATTAGATAGAATTAACTTAGTTGATTGTTCATCTAGTGGTTTAAATGCCTACGATAACTACTAATCAAGAAAACGAAAGCAAACAACCAAATAAAGAGTTTGTCCGGTTATAGATAGTACAATCCAAAATTAGACCCAAATTACAACGGGGTCAATTATATCAACAAAATGAAGAGTCCGCAAATAAACACAACATCCCTAATAGCATCGCATCCATGTTCACAAAAAGCACACAATGCACATAGTTGTTCCAAAGGTTCATCAACTAGCACATTTCCTTCGGGTACCTGTTCCTGGTCTTCTTCACCTGAGATGATAAAAGAGGGTGAGTCCTTATGAACTTAGCGAGGGGGAACGAGAAATAAGTTTTGAAACTCATTTTCCAGTTCAACTTATGAAAACCCTTTTTGCAAGCATGAATATATCACAAGTAAGTACATAACATAATATAAAAGTAAAGGAACACAATTACCCGTCTTTCCTCTCCGAGGTCCTCTAGGAACCAAGCGAGAGTACTTATACACATAGTGAAAAGGATATGGTGAGCTTTTGCTCTCAGTTCATGTCAGTATCAGTTGTTGCGGCCGACTTCAAATCATCCCCTTATCACGCCAAATGGGTGTACTCCGGATGTACCCCGAAATTCTACGACCCAACTCTCCGAGGAAGTCTAGCCCCCAAGCGAGAGAGGGAATTGGACAATGGTAGTCACAGTTGTACCGGAAAGCCCGACACCGCCCGGTGTGCGTGAACACTACCACGCCAGAATGAAAGGTTGCAACCTTGTATGCAATGCACATTTATGACATTTAATATATCACATTAGGAGGACAACAAAGTAGGTTGCCTCCGAGCAGTCATAAGATTGCACATTGGCAAGTAAACAAGCGAGGCACGATAAGACAAGTAATTTCACTTGAAAGGCACATGGAGTTATATGAACATTAAACGGGCAGCCATGTAACGCATGTAAATCAAGTCATACAACTCATTTCAAGGTTCACGTAATCAAATAATAAGATTATTCATCATGCAACGATATCTATGTGGGACCGGGTGCAAGAAAAGCCTACTTATCAACATGTAATCATCGAAAGCATATTTAGGGCTACAAGGGCAACTACGGGCAGCCTACTAAACACATGATCAAACACAACATCCAAAGGATCGACACTTAGCAAGTTTGCCTAGATATTAGGGTTCCAATTCGTGCTTACCCGTGCGATTAAGCCCCAAGTCATCTCAAGATCAAACTCAAGCCATGCATCGATTAATTAAAACACCCTCAAGTATTCAAAACAGTCCACACAACATCCCAATGCCACAATCCCAAGCATTTAATACAACAAGAGAAGCTACAATAATTTTTCTAAGCATATCACTAAGTGAAACCCTCACAGCAATGGACTGTTTTCTCACAACCATTAAGACAAGCAAACAATCTCTAATTCCAGTGAATAAGATTTCAAATTAAAGCTTAAGGAGGGAACTAAATTCCAAAACAAACCTCGCTTCATTTGGAGTTCGGGTTCAATAGTTATAGCCAAAATAGTGAGACTGCACAAAACTGTCCAGATTTGCATACATTTCAATACTTGTCGTTTTTGAGGGCCTTAGGGTCAGATTTAGCCTTAGTCCATTTCTGAAAAAAATGTCCAGAACTGAAAAATATATCTGCACAACAAATTTCATGCATTTTGGATATCATTTACTAAGTCAAAACTGGTTCATTCTACAAGCTCAGTGAATCTGCCAAAACCTGCTTCATTTTTCCAGACTTTCCAGATTTGGACACATTTTAATAATTAGCCATTTTGAGGACCTTAGAGTCAAAATTAACTTTGGTCTATTTCTGCGAAAAGTGTTCGGAACTGGAAAAAATAGTTACCAACCAATTTTCATGAATTTTCAACATCGTTTACCAAGGAAAAATCACCTCGCACCAACAAGACAGAAAGCTGTCACATGCACGATTTCATCTATCATCACATTCTAGCCCAAAATCTTGCCATGCATGGTTATAAAAGCTTATGAACACACATATATCTCAAGTAAAGAAGTAAAGATAGACATTTAAGGGCATGCATGTGGTTTTTTGAAAGATTTTCAAGAAGTTTCAGCCCTCACCTTAGCAAAACAACAAGAAGATGCACAAGACTCTTGGTGAAGCACAAAGTTGACCTTTTTTCTTGATTAGCCAAGACACCACTCGATTTTTCTCAAATTTCCTAGCTTAGTAACCAAGTTCTTAGTAGGTGCATGTGGTTAGAACAAGAAGAAAAGAAATGGAAGCTAGCAAACTCACCTAAGCCGAAATGGAGATTCAAAGAACTTGCATGTGTGTTTCTTGCAACCTAGCTTGCTTAGTCGAGCTCCCTAGCTTCTTGCATGCCTTGATGAACCATGGAGTGATGAAGATAAGCTAAGGAGTGTAGAAACTCAGCCAAGGCCGAGAGAGAGAGAAGGATGAGAGGGAGAGAGAAGAATGAGAGGAAATGAGAGAAATGAAAAAAAAAAAAAAGCTTTTGCAAGATTTGAAGCATGTGTCGGCCTTGAGCTTTGAAATTTCAGATTTTTGTGTCTTCAAGGAGTATAATTTGAAGTGTTTAGCATGGCCAAGGAGCTTATATCGAGATTGGTGGAGCTTGGTAGAGTTTTTGAGCTATTTTTTTTTATTGCTTTGTGTCATTAGTTGTCATAGAATTGTCTAGGTTCAATTTGAATTATGCAAAGAAAGCACCAAGCACACAAGATGGTTGGCCAAGGCATGAAAAATGCTGAATCTTTGTCATCTTTTGAGCATTATTTAATTGTGTGTTTGGAAAGTGCAAAAGAATAAGGAATAAAGAATAAGAATGTCTAGCTTTTGGTGCAATTTCGTCTTCTAGTGGGTTGAATTAATAATTTAATATTAGTTAGTGGGATTTGTAGGATTAATTAATGACCTAGTGCTTCGTGTAAGATGCTTTCTTGATTAGCGTAAGGGCACGTTTTCCTAGGTCTAGGGCACGCATTACGAGGTAAGACACGAACTACGAGACGAATGCATGTTTCATAAATAAATGCATGCAACTCTAAATGAATGCACGCAATTCAATATAAGGCACACAAAACGAAACACAATTCTTAAACCTAGGTCAAGGTATGCAAATCTAGGTTAAGGCACACAAAACGAGGTATCGCACGCAAATCGAGGTCGGGCCTCATATCCTCATCTCTTTAAAAGAATTTCGTCCCGAAATTCAATATTACCTTTGAAATAAAGCTGGATACTGTTGCTCCATCTGGTCTCACCTTTCCCACGTTGCTTCTTCAACTCCATGATGATCCCACAACACTTTCACCATCGGTATAGATTTGTTGCGCAACTCTCGATCTTGCTGGTCTAGGATCCGAATGGGCCTCTCTTCATAAGACAAGTTCTCCCGAAGCTGCAACGACTCTGGCTCCAAGATGTGCGATGGACCAGGGTGATACTTCTGCAGCATCGAAACATGAAAGACGTCGTGAATATTGGAGAGGTTTTGGGGTAGTTCCAGGCGATACGCCAACTTGCCAACCTTCTCAATTATTTCAAATGGTCCTACAAACCTCGGGCTCAACTTTCCACCCTTGCCGTGTTTAATCAGTCCTCTCCGGGGTGATGTCATCAAGAACACCTTGTCGCTGACCTCAAACTCTAGGCTCCGTCTCCGTCGGTCTGCATAACTTTTCTGCTTGCTTTGGGCGGTAAGCATCCGTTTCCGGATGAGGTGGATATTATCAGCAGTCTTCACAAGTTCAGGTAAAAGGGTCGGGTCAAAAGTCTTCGTTTCACCTACTTCATCCCAGTAAATTGGGGATCGACACTTACGTCTATACAACGCTTCAAATGGGGCCATCTCGATAGTGGCCTGATAACTATTATTATAAGCGAACTCCGCTAGAGACAGATATTTCTCCCAACCTTTCCCGAAGTCTAAAACACACGCCCTGAGCATATCCTCCAGAATCTGAATAGTTTTCTCTGATTGTCCATCAGTCTGAGGGTGATAAGCCGTGCTAAAACTCAACTTCGTTCCCAAAGCTTCTTGCAATCTCTTCCAAAATCGGGAAGTAAAATGAGGATCCCTATCCGATAAAATACTCACAGGCATCCCGTGCAATCTTACAATCTCCGCCACATACATATCTCCCAATTTCTCAGGACTATCCTCCTTGTTCATCGGTAAGAAGTGCGCTGACTTAGTCAATCTATCCACTATGACCCAAACAGCGTCATGACCCTTTTGTGACCTGGGCAGGTCAATAACAAAGTCCATAGTTATATTTTCCCATTTCCATTGAGGAATCTCTAATGGCTGTAGTAAACCTGCTGGTCGTTGATGTTCCGCTTTGACTCTCTGGTAAGTCAAACACCGTGCCACAAACTCCACAATCTCTCTCTTCATGTTATTCCACCAATAGTGTTGCTTCAAATCCCGATACATCTTTGTTCTGCCGGGGTGAATAGTGTATCTTGAATTATGGGTTTCTTCAAGAATCTTCTTTTTCAGCTCTGGTTCATTAGGAACACAAATCCGATTCCTAAACCTCCAAATACCATCATCATGAAACTTGAAATATGTGTTGCTTTCTTTAATCTTCTGGAATTGTTGGTCCTTCTGTTGAGCCTCTCGTAATTCAGACAACAAGGTCGATTGAACTTGTGTAGTGGCAAAAAGTAACCCTTTTCCGAGTCAATTGTGGTTTCCACAAAAATGCTTCCTCCAACAACTCCTGCACCTTGACTTCCAGGTTTGCCATGCTCGCTTTTCTACTTAAGGCATCTGCAACTACATTTGCTTTACCGGGCACATAATTGATTGTGTAGTTATAATCATCCAAAAGCTCCATCCACCGCCTTTGCCTCATGTTCAACTCTTTTTGTGAGAACAAGTATTTCAAGCTCTTGTGATCAGTAAACACCTCAAACTTGTTACCCCACAGATAGTGCCTCCATTTCTTGAGCGCAAACACAATAGCCGCTAACTCAAAATCATGCGTCGGGTAGTTCAATTCATACGACTTCGGTTTCCTAGAAGCATACGCAATCACTCTACCATTTTACATCAGCACACAACCCAATCCTTCTTTCGAAGCATCGCTATAGATTACAAAACCTTGACTCCCTTCAGGCAATGCAAGAATAGGTGCCGTAGTCAATCTTTTCTTCAATTCTTGGAAGCTGCTCTCACACTTATCATCCCACACGAACTTTGTTTTCTTTTGAGTGAGCTTTGTAAGCGGTCCTGCGATCTTTGAGAAATCCTTCACGAACCTCCGATAATAGCCGGCTAGACCAAGAAAACTCCGAACCTCCGTAACGTTTTTCGGCTTCTTCCAAGACATCACCGCTTCTATCTTTGCTTGATCCACTGCTATTCCCTCTTGGGATATGATATGCCCCAAAAATGCAATATACTGCAATCAAAATTCTCATTTGCTAAACTTTGCATACAATTGATGCTCTCGAAGTTTCTGCAATACCAATCGCAGATGTTGTTCATGCTCAGCCTGGGATTTCGAGTATACCAAAATATCATCAATGAAGATCACCCCAAATTGGTCCAAGTAGGGTTGAAACACCCTGTGCATCAAGTCCATAAAAGCCGCAGGGACATTAGTTAGTCCAAATGGCATCACCACATATTCATAATGCACATATCTTGTCCTGAAAGCCGTTTTAGGCACATCCTCCTTTTTGATCCGCAACTAATAGTACCCTTGCCTCAAGTCGAGTTTCGAATACACTTTGGCACCTTGAAGTTGATCAAACAGCTCGTCGATCAGTGGAAGTGGGTATTTATTCTTGACAGTCACTTGGTTCAATCCTCGGTAGTCGATGCATAGCCTCAGCGTTCCGTCTTTCTTCTTTACAAATAGGACTGGTGCACCCCACGGAGAAGAACTTGGTTGAACAAACCCCTTCTTCAACAATCCTTGCAATTGGTCCTTCAATTCTTGTAGCTCGGCCGGCGCCATACGATAAGGGGCTTTAGATATCGGCTGGGTGCCAGGCAATAATTCTATAATGAACTTGATCTCCCAATTTGGGGGTAAACCGGGCAATTCTTCTAGAAACACATCCGCATAGTCTTTAATCACTGGCATCTCCTCCAACTTAGCTTTATCCGACGGCTTGTTGATGAGGTAAGCTAAGTATCCACTACACACTTTTCTCAAGGACTTCACTGCTTTCGTAGATGAAATGATGGAACTCCCGGTGAAATCTCTTCGACCCATTACCTCCAGTATTGGTTGACCAGGTACCCAGAACGTTACAATCTTCGTCCGGCAATCTAGTTGGGCATGATGCTTTGCCGACCAATCCATCCCTAAAATGACTTCATAGTCTCGAAAAGGTAATACGATAAGATTGGTTGAGAATTCCCTATCCTTAATTTGGATTTTACATGCTTTATAAGCTGAGCTAGTAACAAGTTTAGAACCCATCGGAATACCAACTTCTACTTCGTAAGGCAAACATACAACTCGTAGTTTCACACGTTGCACACATAAGGGAGTAATAAATGAATGAGTAGCACCCGAATCAATTAACACCCTAGCAGGTTGATTCAGTATGAAGAATGTACCTTCAACAACAACGGTCTCCTCTGGAAGCTCCTCGCACTCAATAGCATAAGCTCGAGCCTGAACTCTAGGAACTGGAGTCTTGCCTCTACCAGCTGGTTTAACTTGATTTTGTCCTATTTGTCATTTAGGGCAATCCTTGATCTGATACTGATCACTGCCACACTACACACATCGTCCTGACTTCTTCCAGCATTGGGCCTCGGTATGCCCCTTCTTGTCACAGTAAGAACAGTTGATAGACTGAGTAGCAGGTGAACTACCTGTGGATCCGCAGGTAGAAGAGGCTGATGGCGCTTTAGTCGGGTCACGGTTATTAACAGGTCTGTTCTGGCTCTGGCCTGACTATGACTCTGGCTCTGGAATTTCCTCTGTTGACCTGAAGGCTGGTATGGTTTCTTGTTCGGCTGACTCGAACCGGCTCTATCAAGTTTCCTCTTCTCAACTCGGGAAGCAGCAGCAAAGAGAGCAGAATAGGTTTCGAAGTCATGCGAATCCAATTGGTCCTGAATCTCTAGCCTCAATCCCGTAGTAAATTTCCACATCTTCGCCTCCGGAGTACTGACCATGTATTGAGCATAGTGGGACAGTCGGTCAAAATGAACCTCGTACTGGGCCACCGTCATGTTACCCTGGTTCAAGTGCATGAATTCCTCAATCCGCCTCTGCCTGGAAACTGCAGGTACATATTTCTCCTTTAAGGCCTTAACGAAATTACCCCACAAGCGAGGGGTATGATCAGTTTCCTACAGTGCCTCCACAGTGTGCCACCAATGCTCAGCATCCCCGTGCAACAGAAACACAGCAAACTCCACCTTTTCTTCATCAGTATAATCAAGTGGCCTGAAAATCCTCTCGATCTCAGACAGCCAAGCCTCTGCTTTCTCATCATCAGCTTCCCCATGGAATTTGGACGGGAGAAAGTCAATGAACTCCCTCATTCTACTATGTCTCCCATGGTTACCATCATTCTTGTTGTTGTTGTTGTTATTGGTTTCACGTGCATCTTGACGTTCCATTACTCATGACACGCGATCCATGGCATTCGCCATCATGTTAAACATAGCTATGCCGGGATTAGTTTGATAAGCATCTCCGGTCTCTTGGGGTTCACCGCTCCTATTAGTAGTGCGGGTACTAGGGCCAGCCATCTATAGGCACAAATTGCGATGCACAATTTATTGAAATACGACAAACAATAATTTAATGCATAAGATATGCAACATAATATAGATACACAATTCTAGAGACAATTAAGGCATGTTAATCACTTAAGCACATAGAACATAGAAGGCACAATTAACATTATCACACAATAACATATAGACAAGTCATCCTAATTATCTTAGGGCTCTACCTATGGTCCGAGAGTTAAACCCGGCTTAAGCAATCTAAGCTCTGATACCATTTCTTTCTATAAGGTGTCACGCCCTAACCCGGCCTATAAAGGTTAGACTAGGGTGTGATCTAAACATTCAATTCATGTCTCGTACTCAATCGTTCATGAAAGTTTAACACTTAACGTTTAGCCTAGACTCCACAATTTTTCCAGAAAACTGACAACATAACAGTTGTAATTGGGCTCTTTAGTTTGACCTAGTTCTCTAAACGCCTCAAAATTTCCAATCTCAATTTCATTTCCAACAAAGATTGATATTCATCAATTGAAATGCTACTAGTTGTCTCAAAGTCTCGCTTGATTAATAACCTAGCATGACACTATGTCTTGTTTGTTTGTTAATCCTCGTTATAAAAGTACCTGTTGATCTTAGCTTAACAATGAGTACCTGCTTAAGATTGGATAGGTTCATTTTACTTAGTCCTTACCTGATACTTCATAATCCTATGATAGATACTAGCCAGAACCGAAAGCAAAATGACCATAGTAGTGTATGTCTAGTTATTATCAATACAAGCCAAAATTAGACCCCAAATTACAACGGGGGTCTTTTACATTACAAACATCAAGCAACATGAAAAGAAATAGTCTTCAAGCAGCATAGTGTTCACAAATGGCCATAATCAAGCAAACCACATAGGACAGGCAATCATTCCAAGGAATCATCATTAGGCACGTCGTCATCGGGTACCTGTTCCTGATCTTCTTCACCTGACATGATAAAAGAGGGTGAGTCCTTATGAACTCAGCGAGGGGGAACGAGAAATAAGTTTTGAAACTCATTTTTCGGTTCAACTTATGAAAACCCTTTTTGCAAGCATGAATATATCACAAGTAAGTACATAACATAATATAAAAGTAAAGGAACACAATTACCCGTCTTTCCTCCCCGAGGTCCTCTAGGAACCAAGCGAGAGTACTTATACACATAGTGAAAAGGATACGGTAAGCTTTTGCTCTCAGTTCATGTCAGTATCAATTGTTGCGGCCGACTTCAAATCATCCCCTTATCACGCCAAATGGGTGTACTCCAGATGTACCCCAAAATCCTACGACCCAACTTTCCGAGGAAGTCTAGCCCCCAAGCGAGAGAGGGAATTGAATAATAGTAGTCACGGTTGCACAGGCAAGCCCGATGCCGCCCGGTGTGCGTGAACGCTACCACGCCAGAATGAAAGGTTGCAACCTTGTATGCAATACACATTTATGACATTTAATATATCACATTAGGAGGACAACAAAGTAGGTTGCCTCCGAGCAGTCAAAAGATTGCACATTGACAAGTAAACAAGTGAGGCACGATATGACAAGTAATTTCACTTGAAAGGCACATGGAGTTATATGAACATTAAACGGGCAGCCATGTAACGCATGTAAATCAAGTCATACAACTCATTTCAAGGTTTACGTAATCAAATAATAAGATTATTTATCATGCAACAACATCTATGTGGGACCGGGTGCAAGAAAAGCCTACTTATCAATATGTAATCATCGAAAGCGTATTTAAGGCTACAAGGGCAACTACGGGCAGCCTACTAAACACATGATCAAACACAACATCCAAAGGATCGACACTTAGCAAGTTTACCTAGATATTAGGGTTCCAATTCGTGCTTACCCGTGCGATTAAGCCCCAAGTCATCTCAAGATCAAACTCAAGCCATGAATCGATTAATTCAAACACCCTCAAGTATTCAAAACAGTCCACACAACATCCCAATGCCACAATCCCAAGCATTTAATACAACAAGAGAAGCTACAATAATTTTTCTAAGCATATCACTAAGTGAAAGCCTCACTACAATGGACTATTTTCTGACAACCATTAAGACAAGCAAACAATCTCCAATTCCAGTGAATAAGATGTCAAATTAAATCTTAAGGAGTGAACTAAATTTTGAAACAAACCTCGCTTCATTTGGAGTTCGGGTTCAATAGTTATCGCCAAAACAGTGAGACTGCGCAAAACTGTCCAAATTTGCACACATTTCAATACGTGTCATTTTTAGGGCCTTAGGGTCAGATTTAGCCTTAGTCCATTTCTGAAAAAAATGTCCAGAACTGAAAAATATAGCTGACCTTTTTTAAGCGCATGCATGTGGTTTTTTGAAAGATTTTCAAGAAGTTTCAGCCCTCACCTTAGCAAAACAACAAGAAGATGCACAAGACTCTTGGTAAAGCACAAAGTTGACCTTTTTTCTTGCTTAGCCGAGACACCACTCGATTTTTCTCAAATTTCCTAGCTTAGTAACCAAGTTCTTAGTAGGTGCATGTGGTTAGAACAAGAAGAAAAGAAATGGAAGCTAGCAAACTTACCTAAGCCGAAATGGAGATTCAAAGAGCTTGCATGTGTGTTTCTTGCAACCTAGCTTGCTTAGTTGAGCTCCCTAGCTTCTTGCATGACTTGATGAACCATGGAGTGATGAAGATAAGCTAAGGAGTGTAGAAACTCAGCCAAGGCCGAGAGAGAGAGAAGGATGAGAGGGAGAGAGAAGAATGAGAGGAAATGAGAGAAATGAAAGAAAAATAAAAGCTTTTGCAAGGTTTGAAGCATGTGTCGGCCTTGAGCTTTGCAATTTCAGATTTTTGTGTCTTCAAGGAGTATAATTTGAAGTGTTTAGCATGGGCAAGGAGCTTATGTCGAGATTGGTGGAGCTTGGTAGAGTTTTTGAGCTATTTTTTTTATTGCTTTGTGTCATTAGTTGTCATAGAATTGTCTAGGTTCAATTTGAATTATGCAAAGCAAGCACAAAGCACACAAGGTGGTCGGCCAAGGCATGAAAAATGCTGAATCTTTGTCATCTTTTGAGCATTATTTAACTGTGTGTTTGGAAAGTGCAAAAGAATAAGGAATAAAGAATAAGAATGTCTAGCTTTTGTTGCAATTTCGTCTTCTAATGGGTTGAATTAGTAATTTAATATTAGTTAGTGGGATTTGTAGGATTAATTAATGACCTAGTGCTTCGTGTAATATGCTTTCTTGATTAGCGTAAGGGCATGTTTTCCTAGGTCTAGGGCATGCATTACGAGATAGAACACGAACTACGAGATGAATGCACGTTTCCCAAGTAAATGCACGCAACTCTAAATGAATGCACGTAATTCAATACAAGGCACACAAAATGAAACACAATTCTTAAACCTAGGTCAAGGTACGCAAATCTAGGTTAGGACACACGAAATGAGGTATCGCGCGCAAATCGAGGTTAGGCCTCACACAATAGGTGAAACCCTCACTGCAATGGACTGTTTTCTCACGATCATTAAGACAAGCAAACAATTTGGAATTCTAGTGAACAAGATGTCAAATTAAATCTTAAGGAGTGAACTAAATTCAGAAGCAAACCTCACATCATTTGGAGTCCGGGTTCAAGAGTTATAGCCAAAACAGTGAGACTACAGAAAACTGTCCAGATTTGCACACATTTCAATACTTGTCATTTTTGAGGGCCTTAGGGTCAGATGTAGACTTAGTCCATTTCTGACAAAAATGTTGAGAACGGAAAAATATAGCTACACACAAAATTTCATGCATTTTGGATGTCATTTACTAAGTGAAAACTGGTTCATTCTACAAGGTCAGTGAATCTGCCAAAACCTGCTTCATTTTTCCAGACTTTCCAAATTTGGACACATTTTGATAATTAGCCATTTTGAGGACCCTAGAGTCGAAATTAGCTTTGGCCTATTTCTGTGTAAAGTGTTCAGAACTGGCAAAACTAGTTACCTACCAATTTTCATGCATTTGAAACATCTTTTACCTGGCCAAAATTACCTCGTACCAACAAGGAAGAAGCCTGTCACATACCCGATTTCATCTATCATCACATTCTAGCCAAATATCTTATCACAAGTACAGAAGTAAAGATAGACATTTAAGGGCATGCATGTGGTTTTTTGAAAGATTTTCAAGAAGTTTTATCCCTCACCTTAGCAAGACAACAAAGATGATGCACAAACTCTTGGTGAAGCACAAAGTTGATCTTTTCCTTGATTAGCCGAGAGACCACTTGGGATTTCTCTAATTTCCTAGCTAAGTTACCATGTTCTTAGTAGGTGCATGTGGTTAGAACAAGAAGAAAAGAAATGGAAGCTAACAAACTCACCTAAACCGAAATGGATGTGCTAAAGGCTTGCATGTGTGCTTCTTTGCTCCTAGTTTTGTTTGGTCGAGCTCCTAAGCTTCTTGCATGTCTTGATGAACCATTGAGTGATGAAGTTAAGCTATGGAGTGTGGAAACTCAGCCAAGGCCGAGAGAGAGAGAGAAGAATGAGAGAAAGTGAGAGAAATGTGAGAAAGAAAGAAAGAATGAAGGAAAAATGAAAGGCTTTGAAGAAATTGATGCATATGTCGGCCTAGGGCCTTGCAAATTCAGATTTTTGTGTCTTCAAGGAGCATAATTTGAATCCTTAGCATGGGAAATTGAGAATGGGTCGAGAATGGTGCATTGGGGAGGGTTTTGGGTTAAATTTTTTTATGCATTGTGTCATTAAATTGTCATAGAATGTTTGGGGAATAAATTTTGAAATTGGATTGCATGCACAAAGCTCCTAGTGGTCGGCCAAGGCTTATGCAAAATCTGAATTTTTGTCTTGGTTATGCAATATTTAATTGTGTGTTTGGGATATGCAAAGAATAAAGAATAAAGAATAAAGAATGTCTATCTTTTTGTGATGTTTTGTCTTCTAGTGGGTTGAATTAGCAACTTAATATTAGTTAATGGAGTTTGTAGGATTAATTAATGATCTAGTGCTTCGTGTAAGATACTTTCTTGATAAGCGTGAGGACACGTTTTCTTAGGTTTATGGCACGCACTACGAGGCGAGGCATGAACTACGAGACGAATGCGCGTTTCCCAAGTAAATGCACGCAACCCTAAATAACTGCACGTAATTCAATGCAAGGCACACAAAATGAAACACAATTCTTAAACCTAGGTCACGGCACGTAAATTTAGGTTAAGGCACACGAAACGAGGTATCGCACGTAAATCGAGGTCGGGCCTCACATCCTCCCCTCCTTAAAAGAATTTCGTCCCGAAATTCATTCTTGCCTATTGAGGTCATTTAGACGGGTTATGACCCTTGTTATTCTTCCTACTCCGGTTCGTCCCGTGTTTGGTGATCTTTTACCACAACCAATTCACTTCTTATGTTTCTCCAATCATTTAGTTCAGTGTGACCTCTACATTTACAGTTCTTTCCTTTGAACGACTCTATTCTTTTCATTTGATCTTAAGGTCAAGTTCATTAACTAAGGTTAGAATCTCCAAACATAGTAATCAAGGCTGCATCGATATTCTAACAATTTAACTATAACTCCAAAATCATGACTCATGTTGTATCAAACTCGCATTTATACCTCAAAAAGGAATATCACAATAATTCCATGATCCTATGGTGACATACACTAATTTCAAGATAATAGGTCTATATCCGATTTACATATCATATCTACTAGCTTCAAAACTGATATCACATAGGTCATACACATGTTATGAATTATTTCCACAATACGACCCTATTTTCAGGAAGAACTCACCAAACAAACTAATCCATCTCAAGTCGTCATCTATCGATAGTATCATAGTCCCTATCTCGTAGGTATATTAGATTAACAAATCTTCTAATGACAAGTCTCTCGGTTACAGGCTCCTATTCACTAGCATTCTTTCCCAGCTTCGTTAACCTTCACACTCGTAATCAAGGAGAAGGACCGTTGAGATTCGTTAAACTCAAACTCTAAGGTTTATTAAGTACCACGAACAAGTTGCCATCGAAATTGCATGGGTAAACTAATCATGTTGCACTAGTTCCACTCTTACAAGTAAATTCATCAACTTGTAATCCACAATTTATTTCCTTATTCAAATCTCTATCTTCAAGTCACGAGGCTTGAGAATTTCTTTTAATCTTAGTTTCAATCTCTAATAAATTTCACTCACCTCAATCCAAGGTTACGTCATACTTAAGAAGACAATGGTCCTACTCACTTAACGACCTAGTTATTCCTTCGAACACTTAATGCCAGCCAATATATCTTCTACACTAGTGTTACTAAGCTAGGGCTATAGCCATGTAAGTTATATCAATGCTCCACTAGGTTACCGGCCGTACAACAACAATCTTAGGGCTATAAATGGGTGCCGAAACGATCTAGTTCATAAGATACTTACCATACTAACCCAAGTAGCTTGTTACACGAAATAACTTCAAGGCTACGTCAACATAAGAATTATAACCACAAGGCATCCTTCAATATAATCTAATAGAACTTCAAAAGTAATCAACCGCCCATTTAATTATCACTACAAGATTCACCCTCTATTCAACGACCACGATTCGAAGTCTACCAACAGCTAGTCTTTAGACGTGAAACGGTGCACTTAAATGTGGTTGTCTAACAATAGTCTCTTGGGTCATCATGACTCTAATTCATCTCTATCTTAACTATATGAAATTTTACTCTTCTCATTTACATGTTCAACTAGCTAAGAGCAACAAGACTCATCGACCTTAGGTCCTAGGGTTCACCATGAATCATCATGTATACTCACTATTAACTATTTAGGATTACTAATTGTACCTTAACGACTCCACTTTGCAGCCGAATGCTTTAATCTTATTTCCATGGTTTATATACTAGGTCCATCGGTATTGCTTAGGGATATATGCTTCCTAATATCCTTTAGGGTATCCAAATAACGAGTGTGTAGAATGACTTACTTGGCATAATCGCAACTAAGTCTGAGGGGCACCAAATTAATACCATGATTCTTAACATCACCAATATTCAACTTTGGACCTTTAGCAACGTTAGTCATCTAATGCATAATTCAATACCTTACACTTCTATTCGACCTAACATTTAGGTGTAGTCTTCCGAACACGAGTTCTAGCTACGTGAATTCCTTGATTCCAGCATCCCTATATCTAGTTATACTAAAGGATCATCAACCTTGTTAAATTCGGTCTCCAGAATTGCCTACATGTCTTGAGGTTATCCATTGTTAAGTTACTCAAATACACTATCTATGCCTTAATAATCTAACCCCTATTGTCAATTTCCACGAATTCATCTCTTAATTTCTAGGTCACGACCTTACCATTGAGTGAACTTGAAACTTGCTAGTATACACCTTTTTAGGTTCAACGATGCTTAATTCCAATCAAGTAAGGATTCAATCATATAAATAGTCTATTATACCAATTTAAGATATAAGAATTTGATTCAAAGCAACTCCTAAGTCAAACTTCCATTATAAGCATATGAATATATATATTATACCCCACATGTCCAATAGTATCATCTTATATCTTAAGGAAAGTTGTATGTCATTAGCCTTTATACTTGAACCACAATTAGAAGAACGGTTTAACGGAATCAAGAAGTTCATAGCTATAAGATTGATAACTTAATCACAGGTATGGGTATTCCAAAGATAAGGAGATAATTTTACTCAACAATTATACCTGTGCTACGCATTTTATATATATGCATATCCAATAATATATACGATCCATCAAGTACCTGTGAAGATGCGAGAAATCTCTAACTGAGCCCTTTTCGTTCTTCCTGCATAAATAGACTTCCCTGAAAGTTCTAGTCCTAACTATCTATGTGTATAAACAGTCATTCATGGTTATATATTATGCAAATGTATCAAGAAAGGAGTATAAAAGCATGCATGCATCATTGAGGACGTGTCGATGTGATGTGCATGATACAGAATACATATCGTCCACAAAGGCACATAATATTCAATACTTAAAGCAATTAAAGCACATCAGCACATATAAACAAGACATCATAATTACCTTAGGGCTTCTACCCATGGTCCGAGAGTTGAACCTGACTAACGCCTAGTTAGTAAACTAAGCTCTGATACTATTCTAATATAAGGTGTCACGGCCCAACCCGACCTATAGAGGCCAGACTAGGGGGTGAGCTAATCATTATCGTTATTTTACATCCTTAACTGTTTCACTATGATTAATGCTTAACGTTAGCCTAGAACTCCAAAAGTTTTTGCGAAAAACCGGCAGCATAACGGCTGTATTTAAGATATTTTAGTTTGACCTAATTTCTAAATGTCTCAATTATTCCAATCATTAATCCAATTCCATTAAGGACTCCTATTTTGTCATCAACTGTTATGCCTACTAGTCTACCTTGAAAGTCTCGTTTGGTTAATAAGCCTAACATGATAACTATGTCCCGTTTATTTGTCAATTTCCTATCATGCAAGTACCTATTATCTTTTAGTTTACAAATGACCACCTAAGTGAAATTAGATAGAATTAACTTAGTTGATTGTTCATCTAGTGGTTTAAATGCCTACGATAACTACTAATCAAGAAAACGAAAGCAAACAACCAAATAAAGAGTTTTTCCGGTTATAGATAGTACAATCCAAAATTAGACCCAAATTACAACGGGGTCAATTACATCAACAAAATGAAGAGTTCGCAAATAAACACAACATCCCTAATAGTATCGCATCCATGTTCACGAAAAGCACGCAATGCACATAGTTGTTCCAAAGGTTCATCAACTAGCACATTTCCTTCGGGTACCTGTTCCTGGTCTTCTTCACCTGAGATGATAAAAGAGGGTGAGTCCTCATGAACTCAGTGAGGGGGAACGACAAATACGTTTTGAAACTTTTTTTCCGGTTAACTTATGAAAACTCTTTTTTCAAGGATGACATATATCACAAGTAGGTACATAATGTAATGTAAAAGTAAAAGAACACAATTACCCGTCTTTCCTCTCCGAGGTCCTCTAGGAACCAAACGAGAGTACTTATACACATAGTGAAAAGGATACGGTGAGCTTTTGCTCTCAGTTCATGTCAGTATCAGTTGTTGCGGCTGACTTCAAATCATCCCCTTATCATGCCAAATGGGTGTACTCCGGATGTACCCCGAAATCCTACGACCCAATTCTCCAAGGAAGTCTAGCCCCCAAGCGAGAGAGGGAATTGGACAATGGTAGTCACAGTTGCACCGGCAAGCCTGATGCCCAATGTGCGTGAATGCTACCACGCCAGAATGAAAGGTTGCAACCTTGTATGCAATGCACATTTATGACATTTAATATATCACATTTGGAGGTCAACAAAGTAGGTTGTCTCCGAGCAGTCATAAGATTGCACATTGACAGGTAAACAAGCGAGGCACGATATGACAGGCAGTTTCACTTGAAAAACACATGGAGTTATATGAATATTAAACGGGCAGCCATGTAACGCATGTAAATCAAGTCATATAACTCATTTCGAAGTTCACGTAAATCAAATAACGTGATTATTCAACATGCAAAGACATCTACGTGGGACCGGGTGCAAGAAAGGCCTACTTGTCAACATGTAATCATCGAAATCATGTTTAGGGCTACGAGGGCATCTTCGGGCAGCCTACTAATTACATAATCAAACACAATATCCAAAGGATCAACACTTAGCGAGTTTACCTAGTTACTAGGGTTTCAATCCGTGCTTACCTGTGCGATTAAGCCCCAAGTCATCTCATAATTAAGCTCAAGCCATACATTGATTAATTCAAACACCATCAAGAATTCAAAACAGTCCACACAACATCCAAATCCCACAATCCCAAGCATTTAATACCAAAAGGGAAGCTACATTAATTTTCTAAGCATATCAATAGGTGAAACCCTCACTGCAATGGACTGTTTTCTCACGATCATTAAGACAAGCAAACAATTTGGAATTCTAGTGAACAAGATATCAAATTAAAGCTTACGTAGTGAAATAAATTCAGAAGCAAACCTCACATCATTTGGAGTTTAAGTTCAAGAGTTATAGCCAAAACAGTCAGACTACACAAAACTGTCCAGATTTGCACACATTTCACTATTTGTAGTTTTTGAGGGCCTTAGGGTCAGATGTAGACTTAGTCCATTTCTGACAAAAATGTCGAGAACGGAAAAATATAGCTGCACAGAAAATTTCATGCATTTTGGATGTCATTTACTAAGTCAAAACTGGTTCGTTCTACAAGGTCAGTGAATCTGCAAAAACCTGCTTCATTTTTCCAGACTTTCCAGATTTGGACACATTTTGATAATTAGCCATTTTGAGGACTTTAGAGTCGAAATTAGCTTTGGCATATTTCTGTGTAAAGTGTTCAGAACTGGAAAAACTAGTTACCTACCAATTTTAACGCATTTTCAACATCTTTTACCTGGCCAAAATCACCTCGCACCAACAAGGCAGAAGGCTGTCACATACCCAATTTCATCTATCATCACATTCTAGCCAAATATCTTGCCATGCATGTTTACAAAAGCTCATGAACACACATATATCACAAGTACAGAAGTAAAAATAGATATTTAAGGGAATGCATGTGGTTTTTTGAAAGATTTTCAAGAAGTTTTAGCCCTCACCTTAGCAAGACAACAAAGAAGATGCACAAACTATTGGTGAAGCACAAAGTTGATCTTTTCCTTGCTTAGCCAAGAGACCACTTGGGATTTTTCTAATTTCCTAGCTAAGTTACCCTGTTCTTAGTAGATGCATGTGGTTAGAACAAGAAGAAAAGAAATGGAAGCTAACAAACTCACCTAAACCGAAATGGATGTGATAAAGGCTTGCATGTGTGCTTCTTTGCTCCTAGTTTTTTTTCGTTGAGATCCTAAGCTTCTTGCATGTCTTGATGAACCATTGAGTGATGAAGTTAAGCTATGGAGTGTGGAAACTCAGCCAAGGCCGAGAGATAGAGAGAAGAATGAGAGAAAGTGAGAGAAATGTGAGAAAGAAAGAATGAATGAAGGAAAGATGAAAGGCTTTGAAGAAATTGATGCATATGTCGGCCTAGGGCCTTGCAAATTCAGATTTTTGTGTCTTCAAGGAGCATAATTTGAATCCTTAGCATGGACAATTGAGAATGGGTCGAGAATGGTGCATTGGGGAGGGTTTCGGGTTAAATTTTTTTATGCATTGTGTCATTAAATTGTCATAGAATGTTTGGGGAATAAATTTTGAAATTGGATTGCACGCACAAAGCTCCTAGTGGTCAGACAAAGCTTATGCAAAATCTGAATTTTTGTCTTGGTTATGCAATATTTAATTGTATGTTTGGGATATGCAAAGAATAAAGAATAAAGAATGTCTAGCTTTTTGTGAGATTTTGTCTTCTAGTGGGTTGAATTAGCAATTTAATATTAGTTAGTGGAGTTTGTAGGATAAATTAATGATCTAGTGCTTGGTGTAAGATGCTTTCTTGATTAGCGTGAGGGCATGCTTTCTTAGGTTTAGGGCACGTACTACGAGGCAAGACATGAACTACGAGATGAATGCACGTTTCCCAAGTAAATGCACGCAACCCTAAATAACTGCACGTAATTCAATGCAAGGCACACAAAATGAAACACAATTCTTAAACCTAGGTCACGACATGTAAATCTAGGTTAGGGCACACGAAACTAGGTATCGCACGTAAATAGAGGTCGGGCCTCACACGATCCGGGACTAAAAAATTGTGAAAAATAAGAAAAGTGTCCCGAAACTAATGAAAACGTTCAATTTTGGGCTCCAAAAATAGGTGCAGCCGATCAAGCTTGGTGCCCCCGTCGTAGAGCTCTCGGAGAGCTTTCCAACGGTATGCTGTGCACCACGTAACTCCTTACGGATCAAACGTTATGAGCACCGGAGCGACGGATACCTAGTTACAAGCCCCACGCCCTCTGTTTGCTGGCCCAGCCTCTACGTGAAGTGAAGTTGTCTTGCCCAAGGTGCCATGGGATTCGGTAATAGAAATGTGATGGATTAGGTTGTCGTCCTTTTCGCGCCTCACGACATACGATCCGGGACGAAAAAAAAAGTACAAAAGAAGAAAAGTATCCCGAAACTAATTAAAACATTCAATTTTGGGCTTCTAAAATAGGCACAGCCGAGCAGGCTTAGTGCCCCCGTCGTAGAGCTCTCTGGGAGCTTTCCAACAGTATACTGTGCGCCACGTAACTCCTTACGGATCAAAAGTTATAGGCACCGGAGCGACGGATACCTGGTCACAAGCCCCTCGCCCTCTGTTTGCGTGCCCAGCCTCTACATGAAGTGAAGTTGTCTTGCCCAAGGTGTCATAGGATTCGGTAATAGAAATGTGATGGATTAATTTGTCGTCATTTTTGCGGCTCACGATGCACGATCCGGGATGGAAAAACTGCGCAAAAGAAGAAAAATGTCCTGAAATTGATGAAAATGTTCAATTTTGGGCTACGAAAACAAGCATAACGGAGCAGGCTAGGTGCCCCCATCGTAGAGCTCTCAGAGTGCTTTCCAACGGTATGCTGTGCGCTGTGTAACTTCTTACGAAGCAAAAGTTATGGGCACCGGAGCGACGGATACCTTGTCACAAGCCCCACGCCCTCTGTTTGCAGGCCCAGCCTCTACGTGAAATGAAGTTATCTTGCCTAAGGTGCCATGTGATTCGGTAATAGAAAAGTGATGGAATAGGATGTCGTCCTTTTCGTGGCTCACGACGTACGATCCGAGACAAAAAAACAGCGTAAAAGAATAAAAGTATCCCAAAACTTATGAAACTGTTCGATTTTGGGCTCTGAAAATCGGTGCAGCCGAGTAGGCTAGGTGCCTCCATCGTAGAGCTCTTAGAGAGCTTTCCAACGGTATGCTGTGCGACGCGTAACTCCTTACGAATCAAAAGTTATGGACACCGGAGCGACGGATACCTGGTCACCAGCCCCACGCCCTCGGTTTGCGGGCCCAGCCTCTACGTGAAGTGAAGTTGTCTTGACCAAGGTGCCGTGGGATTCAGTAATAGAAATGTGATGGATTAGGTTGTTGTCCTTTTCGCGGCTCACGACGTACGATACGGGACGGAAAAACAGTGCAAAAGAAGAAAAGTGTCCTAAAACTTATGAAAATGTTTGATTTATTTCTCAGAAAATAGGCGCAACTGAGCAGGCTAGGTGCCCCTGTCGTAGAGCTCTCAGAGAGCATTCCAACGGTATGTTGTGCGCCGCGTAACTCCTTACGGATCAAAAGTTAAGGGCACCGGAGCAACGGATACCTGGTCACAAGCCCTACGCCCTCTGTTTGCGGGCCCAACCTCTACATGAAGTGAAGTTGTCTTGTGCAAGGTTCTGTGGGATTCGGTAATAGAAATGTGATGGATTAGGTTGTCGTCCTTTTCGCAGCTCACGACGTACAATACGGGACGAAAAAACATCGCAAAAGAAGAAAAGTATCCCAAAATTGATGAAAATGATCGATTTTGGGCTTCAAAAATAGGCGCAGCCGAGTATGCTTGGTGCCCCCGTCGTAGTGCTCTCGGAGAGCTTTCCAACGGTATGCTGTGCGCCGCATAACTCCTTACGGATCAAAAGTTATGGGCACCGAAGTGACGGCTACCTGGTCATAAGCCCCACGCCCTCAGTCTGAGGGCCCAGCCTCTACGTGAAGTGATGTTGTCTTGCCCAAGGTGCCGTGGGATTCGGTAATAAAAATGTGATAGATTAGGTTGTCCTCCTTTTCGCGGCTCACGACGTACGATCTGAGACTGAAAAACAGCGCAAAAGAAGAGAAGTGTCCAAAAACTGATGAAAACGTTCCATTTTGGGCTCCAAAAACAAGCGCTGCTGTCACGCCCCAACCCGACCTATAGAGGTTAGACTCGGGTGTGATCTCAACATTCAAGTCATTTCATATACCTAATTGTTCATGAAGGTTTAACACTTAACGTTTTAGCCTAAACTCCACAAATTCTCTAGAAAACCGGCAGCATAACGGCTGTAATTAGGCTCTTTAGTTTGGCCTAATTTTCTAAAGGCCTCAAATCTTCCAATCTCAAATTCATTTCCAACTAAGATTACTATTTGTCATCAATTGAAATTCCTACTAGTTATCTCGAAGTCTCGTTTGATTAATAACCTAGCATGATACTATGTCTCGTTTGTTTGTTAATCCTCGTTACAAAAGTACCTGTTGATCTTAGCTTAACAATGAGTACCTGCTTAAGATTGGATAGATTTATTTTACTTAATCCTTACCTGATACTTCATAATCCTATGATAGATACTAGCCAGTAGCGATAGTAAAAATGACCACAAAAGTGTCTAACTAGTTATGATCAGTACAAGCCAAAATTAGATCCCAAATTAGAACGGGGGTCGTTTACAATACAATAACAAGCAACATAAGAAATGAAATAGTCTTCAAGCAACATATCATTCACAAAATGTCCATAGTCAAGTAAGGCACGTAGGGCAAGCAGTCATTCCAAGGAATCATCATTAGGCACGTTGTCCTCGGGTACCTGTTCCTGGTCTTCTTCACCTGAGATGATAAAAGAGGGTGAGTCCTTATGAACTCAGCGAGGGGGAACAAGAAATAAGTTTTGAAACTCATTTTCCGATTCAACTTATGAAAACCCTTTGCAAGCATCACATATACCACAAGTAAGTTCATAATGTAATATAAAAGTAAAAGAACACAGTTACCCGTCTTTCCTCCCCGAGGTCCTCTAGGAACCAAGCGAGAGTACTTATACACATAGTGAAAAGGATATGGTGAGCTTTTGCTCTCAGTTCATTTCTAGTATCAGTTGTTGCGGCCGACTTTGAATCATCCCCTTATCACGCCAAATGGGTGTACTCCGGATGTACCCCGAAATCCTACGACCCAACTCTCCGAGGAAGTCTAGCCCCCAAGCGAGAGAGGGAATTGGACAATGGTAGTCACGGTTGCACCGGCAAGCCCGATGCCACCCGGTGTGCATGAATGCTACCACGCCAGAATGAAAAGTTGCAACATTGTATGCAATGCACATTTATGACATTTAATATATCACATTAGGAGGACAACAAAGTAGGTTGCCTCCGAGCAATCATAAGATTGCACATTGACAAGCAAACACGCGAGGCATAATATAACAGGTAATTTCACTTGTAAAGCACATGGAGTTATATGAATATTAAACGGGCAACCATGTAACGCATGTAGATCAAGTCATATAACTCATTACGAAGTTCACGTAATCAAATAATAAGATTATTCAAAATGCAACGACATCTACGTGGGACCGGGTGCAAGAAAGGCCTACTTATACTTGTCAACATGTAATCATCGAAATCACATTTAGGGCTACAAGGGCAACTACGGGCAGCCTAATAATTAAACACGATATCCATAGGATCAACACTTAGCGAGTTTACCTAGTCACTAGGGTTTTAATTCGTGCTTACCCGTACGATTAAGCCCCAAGTCATCTCGTAATTAAACTCAAGCCATGCATTGATTAATTCAAACACCCTCAAGCATTCAAAACAGTCTACACAACATCCAAATGCCACAATCCCAAGCATTTAATACAACAAGAGAAGCTACAATAATTTTTCTAAGCATATCACTAGATGAAACCTCACTGCAATGGTCTGTTTTCTCACAATCATTGAGACAAGCAAACAATCTCCAATTCCAGTGAACAAAATGTCAAATTAAAGCTTAAAGAGTAAACTAAATTCAGAAACAAACCTCGCATTATTTGGAGTTCGGGTTCAAGAGTTATAGCCAAAACCGTGAGACTACGCAAAACTGTCCAGATTTGCACACATTTCAATACTTGTCATTTTTTAGGGCCTTAGATTCAGATTTAGCCTTAGGCCATTTCTGACAAAAATGTCCAGAACTGAAACATCTAGCAGCACACCAAATTTAATGCATTTTGGATATCATTTAATAAGTCAAAACTGGTTCGTTCTACAAGGACAGTGAATCTGCCAAAACCTGCTTCATTTTCCCAGATTTTCCAGATTTGGACACATTTTGATATTTTGCCATTTTGAGGACCTTAGAGTCAAAATTAGCTTTGGCCTATTTCTACAAAAAATGCTCAGAACTGGCAAAACTAGTCACCTACCAATTTTAATCATTTTCAACATCATCTACCTGGTCAAAATCACCTCGCACCAACAAGACAGAAGACTGTCCCATACGCGATTTCATCTATCATCACATTCTAGCCAAATATCTTGCCATGCATGTTTACAAAAGCTCATGAACACACATATATCACAAGTACAGAAGTAAAAATAGACATTTAAAGGCATGCATGTGGTTTTTAAAAGCTTTTCAAGAAGTTTTAGCCCTCACCTTAGTAAGACAACAAAGAAGATGCACAAACTCTTGATGAAGCACAATGTCGACTCTTCTCCTTGCTTAGCTGAGAGACAACTTGAGATTTCTCTAATTTCCTAGCTAAGTTAACATGTTCTTAGTAGGTGCATGTGGTTAGAACAAGAAGGAAAAGAAATGGAAGCTAACAAACTTACCTAAGCTGAAATGAATGTGCTATGAGATTGTATGTGCGTTTCTTTGCTCCTAGCTTTGCTTGGTCGAGCTCCTAAGTAGCTTGGAGGTCTTGAAGAGCCTTAGGATGAAGAACTTAGCTATGGAGTCTATAATTTCAGCTAGGGCCGAGAGAGGGAGAGAAGGAATGAGAGAGTGAGAGAAAATGTGAGAAAGAAAGAAAGAATGAAAGAAAAATGAAAGCTTTGAGGAATATGATGCTTGTGTCGGCCTAGGGCCTTGAAAAATTCAGAATTGTGTCTTCAAGGAGTATAATTTGAAGTGTCTAGCATGGGCAATTGGAGTATGTCGAGAATATGGAGCTTTGGGTAGAGTTTTGAGCCAATTTTTTTTTATGCTTGTGTCATAAAATTGTCATAGAATGTCTAGGTGTAGATTTTGAAATTGAAATGTATGCACAAAAGCTCCATGTGGTCGGCCAAGCTTGTGTTCAAATCTGAATTTTTTGTCTTGGTTGAGCATTATTTAATTGTGTGTTTGGGAAGTGCAAAAGAATAAGGAATAAAGAATAAGAATGTCTAGCTTTCGGTGCAATTTCGTCTTCTAGTGAGTTGAATTAGCAATTTAATATTAGTTAGTGGAATTTGTAGGATTAATTAATGATCTAGTGCTTCGTGTAAGATGCTTTCTTGATTAGCGTGCGGGCACGCTTTTCTAGGTTTTGGGCACGCACTATGAGGTAAGGCACGAACTACGAGACGAATACATGTTTTCCAAGTAAATGCACGCAACCCTAAATGTATGCATGTAATTCAATGCAAGGCACACAAAACGAAACACGATTCTTAAACCTAGGTCAAGGCACACAAATCTAGGTTAGGGCACACGAAATGAGGTATCGCACGCAAATCGAGGTCGGGCCTCACATCCTTGCCTCCTTAAAAGAATTTCATCCCGAATTTCAATACTACCTTTGAAATAAAGCTGGATATTGTTGCTCCATCTGGTCTGGCCTTTCCCACGTTGCTTCTTCGACTCCATGGTGATCCCACAACACTTTCACCATCGGTATAGATTTACTGCGCAACTCCCGATCTTTCTGGTCTAGGATCCGAACGGGCTTCTCTTCATAAGACAAGTTCTCCCGAAGCTGCAACGGCTCTGGCTCCAAGATATGCGATGGATCAGGGTGCTACTTTCGTAGCATTGAAACATGAAAGACGTCATGAATATTGGAGAGGTTTTGGGGTAGTGCCAGGTGATACGCTAATTTGCCAACCTTCTCAACTATCTCAAATGGTCCTACAAACCTCGGGCTCAACTTTCCACCCTTGCCGTGTTTAATCAGTCCCCTCCGGGGTGATATCTTCAAGAACACCTTGTCGCCGACCTCAAACTCTAGACTTCATCTCCATCGGTCTGTGTAACTTTTCTGCCTGTTTGGGCGGTAAGCATCCATTTCCGGATGAGGTGGATATTATCAACAGTCTTCATAAGTTCAGGTAGAAGGGTCGGGTCAAAAGTCTTCGTCTCACCTACTTCATCCCAGTAAATTGGAGATCAACACTTACGTCTATACAATGCCTCAAATAGGGCCATTCCGATAGTGGCCTGATAACTATTATTATAAGCGAACTCCGCTAGAGACAAATATTTCTCCCAACCTTTCCCCAAGTCTAAAACACATGCCCTCAGCATATCCTCCAGAATCTGAATAGTTCTCTCAGATTGTCCATCAGTCTGAGGGTGATAAGCCGTGCTGAAACTCAACTTCGTTCCCAAGGCTTCCTGCAATCTTTTCCAAAATCGGGAAGTAAAACGAGGATCCCTATCTGATACAATACTCACAGGCATCCCGTGCAACCTTACAATATCCGCCACATACATATCTCCCAATTTCTCAGGACTATCCTCCTTGTTCATCGGTAAGAAGTGCGCTGACTTGGTCAATCTATCCACTATGACCCAAACGGCGTCATGACCCTTTTGTGACCTGGGCAGGTCCATGACAAAGTCCATAGTTATATGTTCCTATTTCCATTGAGGAATTTCCAACTGCTGAAGTAAACCTACTGGTCGTTGATGTTCCGCTTTGACTCTCTGGCAAGTCAAACACCGTGCCACAAACCTCTCAATCTCTCTCTTCATGTTATTCCACTAATAGTATTGCTTCAAATCCCAGTACATCTTTGTTCTGCCGGGGTGAATAGTGTATCTTGAGTTATGGGCTTCTTCAAGAATATTCTTTTTCAGCTCTAGCTCATTAGGAACACAAATTCGATTCCTAAACCTCCAAATACCATCATCATGAAACTTGAAATCTGTGTTGCTTTCTTTAATCTTCTGAAATTGTTGGTCCTTCTGTTGAGCCTTTCGTAATTCAGACAACAAGGCCGATTGAACTTGTGTAGTGGCAAATAATAACCCTTTTTGAGTCAATTGTGGTTTCCACAAAAATGCTTCCTCTAACAACTCATGCACCTTGACTTCCAGTTTTGCCATGCTCGCTTTCCGACTTAAGGCATCTGCAACCACATTTGCTTTACCGGGCACATAATTGATTGTGCAATTATAATCATCCAAAAGCTCCATCTACCGCCTTTGCCTCATGTTCAACTCTTTTTGTGAGAACAAGTATTTCAAGCTCTTTTGATTAGTAAACACCTCGAACTTGTTACCCCACAGATAGTGCCTCCACTTCTTGAATGCAAACACAATAACCGCTAACTCCAAATCATGCGTCGGGTAATTCAATTCATACGGCTTCGGTTTCCTAGAAGCATACGCAATCACTCTACCATTTTGCATCAACACACAACCCAATCCTTCCTTCGAAGCATCGCTATAGATTACAAAACCTTGACTCCCTTCAGGCAATGCAAGAACGGGTGCGGTAGTCAATATTTTCTTCAATTCTTGGAAACTGTTCTCACACTTGTCATCCCACACGAACTTTTTTTCTTTTGAGTGAGCTTTGTAAGCGGTCCTACAATCTTTGAGAAATCCTTCACGAACCTCCGATAATAGCTGATAAATCCGTATTTTTAGTAACTTTAACCCATTAAATTATGTATATTGCATTATTATTTCAAGCTTAATTATATATTTTACACAAATTTAATGCAATATAGGTTCTGAAGAAGAAATAGCAAAAATGGCCACAAAAGCCAACTTTTGAAGTGAATTTTCGGTGCAATACTGAAGGAGGAAGGAAGAACGACCTTGAAAAAAGCAAATCGAGATTGAATTTGGCCAAACGGAGTGCGAAAATGGATTCAGGACGCTGAAAAACCTTGAAGTAGCTTTGGTCAACTTTTGGTCAAAGTCAAAGTCAACTTTTGGTCAAAGTCAAAGTTAACTTTTGGTCAAAGTCAAAGTCAATGAGTGAATAGTAAAAGTCAAAGTCAATGCATAAATAGTAAAGTCAACGTGTGAATAGTATCTTCGCTGACGTCACGCTGACACATTGATGATATCATGGTTTGAATAGTACTTGTGAATAGTGTCAAAATTTCTCTATAAATACTTCATTCCTCATTTCATTTTGCTTGTACCATTTTCTCTTCTTAGCTTAGATTTTGCTCTTTTGTTTGAGTGCTTTAGTTATTATTCTGAGTTGTGTGCAAAGTTTTAATCCCAAAGGGAGGGGCTAGTGAGCCATCATCATACCGAAATCATACCGGTCTACCAAATTCCGTTCAACACGATAAGTATTCTTTTATTTTGGTTTTCGTTATGATTTCTTGTACTTTACAATGTATTATGGCACACTAGACCCGAGATTCGGGGTGGTACGTGTGAGGTTACTCTTGTACATATATTGTGATTCAGATTTATTAAAGTCTCGTATTTCTATTTTTAAGTATTCTTTGATTAATTATACGTATACTTGTAGTTATGTTATATTTAATTGAAAGTACATATACGCCCGATTTTGTAAACCAGTGGCAATACGAGACTACCTTGGATGGATTCTAGTCCGGTTGTACCGACACCTCCAGGTTACATAAGTGAAAGATTAATTGAGATATTGAAAATCATTAGGTTGTACCAACACATCCAGTCTTGTTAATTAATTAATCTCATCACTTACATAATTAAAGGCTCATTTTAGTAGTGGGAGCTTGTAGCCCTATTTCTGAAGGACTTAACTTTTAATCTGAATCAATAACTTTGTACTTGCGTATACCAAGCTATAACCACCCTGAATCATTAACCCTTTGGACTTTTACTGTTGAGTGTTGTGATTCTTTAATTTAGTACTTTTGATTAATTCACTTTTGGACTTTGTTACTACCGTATCTTTGGACATTTTGTGGACATTTCTTGGACTTAATTTTCCGTACTTCCGTACTTTTGGACTTTTGGACTTAATCAAACTTATTCGTGACGGGAGATAGTCAAACAATTCTAAATTAAGGACTTAACTTAACTTAATAACCCAATCTCCGTGGATCGACCCTCTACTCGCTACAACTAGAGGTAATTCAAGGTAAGCAATATTTTCAATCATTTAACCTTACTATTTTTTAGCGCAAAACGACGCGATCAAAATTTGGCGCCGTTGCCAGGGATCAGTGTTCATCAAATAGGGTAAGTCTTTGATTTATGTATATAAGTGTTTATATGTATATATTTTAGATTTTAGTTTTTATTTTTATTTAAGTCAATTTAGCTATTTTGTATAGACTTTATTATTATTATTATTATTTTGATTTGATTTGATTTTATTTTTGTTTCTTTTTGAGTTTTAGTTTTGTATGCATGGTCGGAGATCTTTAAAGCCACCTATCTTTGTCTTGGATTCAGAAATTGAGAAAACCTTTAAATCCAGAATCAAAGCACGAACTTTTCTAATCATGGCTGATCAACATCTGAATCAAAACCAAAATCAGGATCAAGTTGAAGGTAGAGAAGTAGGAAATGTGAGGAAGAGCATAAAAGATTTTTCCACACCACAAGATTATGTTCCTCCACGATCTATCGCCTTACCTGAAACTGATGATGGTTTTAAAATAAAGTCTCACATGATTTCAATGCTTCCCTTGTTCCACGGTCTTTCTAATGAAAACCCGTATGATCACATTAATACTTTTGTTCATATATGCAGATCGATCAATACTAGAACTGCCTTAGAAGAGGTTGTTAAATTGAGATTGTTTCCTTACTCTTTAATGGGTCAAGCACAAAATTGGCTTTACAGATTACGATCTGGTTCTATTACTTCTTGGGATCAATTGCAAAGAGAATTTCTTGAAAGATTTTACTCTTCTTCAAAAACCAATGAATGTAGGAATCAATTAAATAATTTTTCTCAGTTACCTGGAGAGGCACTCCATGAGAGTTGGGACAGATTTGAAACCTTAACTCATGAATGTCCACACCACACTATTCTAGATTGGCAATTAGCTCAAAATTTCTATCAAGGGTTAAATGAGCATAATCAAAGTTTGCTCGATTCAGCTTGTAATGGCTCACTTCTTGAAAATTCCCCAGAAGAAGCCACAGAATTGTTCATAAAACTGAGCAACAATTCACGAAAGCGTGCAACTTCATCTAGAGAAAAGAGAGAAAGTGTAGGATCAAATGATTACAATTCTTTGACATCAAAGATTGAAAATCTAACTCTTGCATTGGAAAAAATGGTTAAAAGGAAATAATCATTGCATGTAGTTGATTCAGGTGAAGGTGCTCTTGCATCAAATCCTAATTCAATTTCAGAGCAAGCTTGTGCTGCTTATAGATATCCCCGTACTTATGATCCATTCTCTAACACTTATAATCCAGGTACACGAGATCATCCAAATTTTCGGTGGGATCAGAATCAGGAAGATGTTCAACAACAAAGACCAAGAAGCTATCCTCCAGGATTTCATTCAGTTCCACAAGGACAGGTACCTACGAGCTCCAATTCAGGTTCCAATTCTTATGAGACTACTTTTGAAGAATAGGTTTTGAAAAAGCTTCACAGTTGGGAACCAACTATGCAACTGGTAAGTACACATACAAAGGCAATTGCCAACTTGGAAAGACAAATTGGGCAATTAGCTAACACAATTCAAAAAAGGGAAGAAGGAACACTCCCTGCCTAACCAGATGAAAACCCAAAAGGTAAGGCCCATGTAGCATCTACAAGTTAAATAGTGGAGGATCTTCAAGCTGTCACAACATTGCGAAATGGTAAGAAAGTTGATAACAAAGTAAGTGTCGAAGCTTACGAAAATGCAAGACTTGTAAAGCAAAAAGCTAAGTCTCAAGTTACTGTTGATTCATCAAAAGAAACTACAAATGAACCTAAAACTTTCATTTCACATGAAAATATTCCATTGACACTGAGTCCCAAGGCACCCTTTCCACATGCATTAGGTAATCCACCTAATAAAGATTCAAAAAGGGAAGAAATGCTTGAAACCTTTAAGCAAGTTAAAATCAATTTACCTCTGTTAGAAATCATCAGGCAAATTCCTGCTTATGCAAAGTTTCTTAAGGATTTATGCACTCAGAAAAGAAGGAATTCAGCTTTGATATCAAACAAAGTAAGATTGACTGAAAAGGTAAGCAACATTCTTACTTTTCATGTTCCACCAAAATTGAAAGATCCATGTGCATTTATCATTCCTTGCTATATTGGTAATCATTGTGTAGATCGTGCCCTTCTTGATTTATGAGCTAGTGTGAATCTTCTCCCCTTTAATCTTTTTGAGCAGTTAGATATAGGATAATTGAAACCTACTCCTGTCACCCTTCAACTGGCTGATAGATCGCTTAGAATTCCTAAGGGCATGATTGAAGATGTGTTGATAAAGGTTGATGAATTTTATTTTCCTGTGGATTTTGTTGTGCTAGATATGGAACCAGGAGAAATTCAAAAGTTCCAAACTCCAGTTATATTAGGGAGACCATTTTTAGCAACAGCTAATGCAAAAATTCACTGTGCAACTGGAGAATTGGAGTTCACATTTGGAGATATTAAGGTAAAGCTGAATGTTGCTAATGCTGCTAGGTTTGCAGATGGAGATGATGGTCTTGAATGTTTTATTCTTGATAAGATTGATCCATTAATTGAAGAGTCTTTTCTTAGTCTTATGCAAAAAGATTTTTTGGAGAATACTTTGAATGATGATGAAGTAGTGTTGAGTAGGTTTGAGGAGGAATCTGATGAATTTTTAGAAAGCAATTTAAGATTTGATGAAAAACTTCAAGTTTGTGCAATAGAACCATCCTTGACTCTTTCTAAAGAACCCATGCTTCCTTCTATACAATCTCCTCCTGAGTTGGAACTGAAGCAACTTCCTAGTCATCTCAAGTATGTTTTTCTAGGGGCAGATCAAACACTTCCAGCTATTATTGCTTCTAACCTTTCTTTGGAACAGGAAGCTAAACTTGTAGATGTGTTGTCTAAGAATAAGGAAGCGTTAGGCTGGACTGTTGCAGACCTTAAAGGAATAGATCCCTCTTTTTGCATGCATAAGATTAATTTGGAAGATGGAGCCAAGACATCTAGAGAGATGCAACGTAAGCTGAACCCGAACATGAAGGAAGTTGTAAAGAAGTAAATAGTGAAGTTGTTAGATGCAGGTATCATTTATCCTATTTCAGATAGTAAATGGGTTAGTCCTATACAAGTTGTACCTAAGAAATCAGGAATCACTGTGGTGACAAATGATAAAGGTGAATTGGTACCTACCCGTACCACAACTGGATGGCGTGTGTGTATTGATTATAGGAAACTCAATGCTACAACAAGAAAGGATCATTTTCCTTTACCATTCATTGATCAAATTTTGGACAGGTTGGCAGGACAAGGTTATTACTGTTTTCTTGACGGGTACTCGGGATACAATCAGATCCCTGTGGACCCTGAAGATCAGGAAAAGACAACTTTTACATGTCCTTTTGGCACGTTTGCTTATAGAAGAATGCCTTTTGGCCTTTGTAATGCACCAGCCACTTTTCAACGCTGCATGATGTCTATTTTCACTGATATGATGGATGAATTTGTTGAAGTCTTTATGGATGATTTTTCTATCTTTGGTTCTTCATTTGACACTTGTTTGAATAATCTTTCTTTGGTGCTAAAAAGATGTCAAGAATCTAATCTCATACTTAGTTGGGAGAAAAGTCATTTAATGGTTCAAGAGGGAATTGTTCTCGGACACATTATATCCAAGGAAGGAGTTTGGGTTGATAAAGCTAAGGTTGATATTATTTCTGATTTGCCCCCTCCAACAACTGTTAAACAGGTGAGATCGTTCCTTGGACATGCTGGTTTCTACCGACGATTTATAAAGGATTTTAGTAAAATTGCTAGACCTTTATCAAATTTGTTGGCACAAGATACTCCATTCCAATTTGATGAAAAATGTGTTACTGCTTTTGAAACACTGAAAAATGCACTTTCCACTGCTCCAGTGATTCAACCACCATATTACTCTCTTCCTTTTGAAATTATGTGTGATGCTTCGGATTATGCCAAAGGATCTGTATTAGGTCAACGCAAGGATCGAGTTCCTTGTGTGATCTATTACGCCAGCCGAACTTTAGATGATGCCCAGAAAAACTATACCACCACAAAGAAAGAATTGCTTGCTGTAGTTTTTACATTAGAAAATTTTCGGTCTTATGTGTTAGGGTAAAAAATAATCATTTTTTTCTGACCACTCGGCATTAAGATACCTGTTGGAAAAGAAAGATGCAAAACCTAGGCTTATTCGATGGTTGTTATTAATTCAAGAATTTGATTTAACAATCAAGGATAAGAAAGGTCGAGAAAATGTTGTTGCTGATCATTTGTTAAGGATTGTAACTCAAGAAACAGAAAATGAGTTACCCTTGAGAGATATATTTCTTGATGAACAGTTACTGTTAATTTCTACTCCTAAACTTCCTTGGTATGCTCATATTGTGAATTATCTTGTAGTTGGTAAAATACCCAAGGAGTGGAACAAGGCTAAGAGAGATCGATTTTTCACAATTGTAAATAATTATTTTTGGGAGGATCCTCATCTGTTCCGTATTTGTTCTGATCAAATTATTCGTAGATATGTACCCGAGTCTGAACAGCTAAGCATCAAGTCATTTTGTCATTCGCAGGAATGCGGGGGATACTTTGGAGGATGACGGACAGTTATCAAAGTTATGCAAAGTGGGTTTTATTGGCCCACATTAATCAAGGACACTCATGAGTTTTGCAAGGCATGTGAAAGATGCCAAAAGACAGGTAACATGGGAAAAAGGGATATGATGCCCTTAAATCCCATCGTGGTTTGTGAACTTTTTGATGTTTGGGGTATTGATTTCATGGGTCCTTTCCCCATCTCCTTTGGTTTTCAATACATTTTGGTTGGTGTTGATTATGTGTCTAAATGGATTGAAGCAATTGCAACAAGGACTAATGATCACACTGTTGTGATGAAATTTATAAAAGAAAACATTTTCTGTCGGTTTGGAATTCCACGGGCCATCATTAGTGACAGTGGAAGTCATTTCATTCACCAAACTTTTGAAAAATTGTTGAAGAAATACTCAGTCATTCATAAGGTTGCAACTCCATATCACCCACAAACTAGTGGACAGGTTGAAGTTCTAATAGGGAAATTAAATCAATCCTTGAGAAGACAGTTAGACCTGATAGGAAGGATTGGTCCACTCGATTGAATGATGCACTTTGGGCATATAAAACTGCATATAAAACTCCCATAGGAATGTCACCTTCTCGTTTAGTTTATGGAAAAACATGTCATTTACCTGTTGAGTTACAACATAAGGCTTATTGGGCAATTAGAACTGTGAATTTTGACTTGCAGAAAGCTAGTAAAAATAGGTTATTCCATTTAAATGAACTTGAAGAAATGCGTTTAGATGCATATGAGAATGCCAAGATTTACAGTGAGAAAATGAAGAGAACGCATGATAAAATGATTATTCGTAAGTCATTTATTCCAGGAGAAGATGTGTGGTTATTTAATTCTAAGTTACGATTGTTTCCAGGAAAATTGAGGTCTAGGTGGGATGGACCATTTAAGGTTGAACAAGTTTTTCTGTCTGGGGTTGTCAAGATAAAAGATAAAAAAAAATGGGAAAACTATGTTTGTAAATGGACAAAGGCTAAAACCAGCGATCCAGTTAAAGAATTGGGGTGAAGAGTCAATTGAACTTAAGAATCCAATCCCTACAGAGTAACAATTTCAAAGTAATTCTGTCTGGCTGAAGACATTAAACTTAGTGCTCCTAGGAGGCAACCTAGGATTTTTAATTTTATTTTTATTTTTTTTGTTATTTTTATTAATACCAAATGAGTCTTTCTCCAGCTTAAAGTAGTTTGGGTCTTAACCCTGAAAAACACTCATAAAGGTATAATTGTCATGATACTAATGGTCACTGTACGTTTTCTGTGTGCGGTTGTCTGACCAGTGCAACTCTGTCTAACAGTACTTGCCACTCCACCAGCTTAATGTAGTTTAGGGTCTGTTTGGGCATTACTTGATAAGGTAGTTAGGAGTGAGAGCATTCACCAGACGGTATTGTCTGTAACGTAAAACCCCACTGTCTTGCTCTTGACCCTGTGGAACTGGTTGTGGCCCCATGTGAGTGCCGAAGGAAAGTACTAGATGGCGTGAACACAGAAACCTCTGGAAGAGCTAGTCCCTTGATTTTAATATATTATTTAAAAAAAAAAAAATTTGCCCGAAGGCGTTAAACTACGGCACTTAACTGTGTGTGCATGTCTTGTTGGCTGACATTAAATGGTTCAAGTACCCATTCCTGGTTAGAAGGAAAAACTCTGACAATTTATGTGACGCACTCATCCTAAATGGGTGGGAGGATGGGTACACAGTGGCAACATTCGGTAGTGACTGCCTGAGGATAAAACAGGGTGTTGTTTGTACTAGGGTGTGTGCCTTACATGAACCCAAGTGATCTCTGGGTAATCTAGGATCTCGTGGCGGTAACATTCCAAGGTTTGTCCTAGATGTTGTCATTTGGTTACTAATTAGCTTTAAATTAGCGTTAACTTCAACGTTAGGAGGTCTTTTTTCCACCGTTATGGAAATAGTGGCTCTCATGGTATTTGAGAGAAAGATAACTTATACCATTCTGAGGGGTAAGTGATACATGATTCATCACCTCTGCTTCGGCTAGTTCTTACGCTATGGCGGGTAGATTTACTTTCCAGATTTTACTGCCATTCACTTGGTGTTCGGATGTGTTTACTTTGCTACATAGGTATGAAACTGAAATAGGGTTGGGATCCTATTTTTGCTTTTCCCAAGCTTCCAGTGTTGCCTTCCAAACTGGCAGACAACTCTTCATTAAGTTGATGAACTCTAAATTTAGTCTAAACTCAAATTTTCTTAAATTAAATCTAGATCCAACTATTCATTTTGGAAGCATATTTAAGGTTTGAATCTTGATGGATGACTATTGGTCGGTGTTCATTTGTATATTTTTACACTTGTTTTAGGATAATTAAATGGTTTAAAATTCGTGTATTTATTTTTCTCATGTACCAATTTTATTTTATTTTATTAAAAAAAAAACTCTTGTAGGAAATAGGTTTGAGGAAGATTATATCTTCCTACTTTGTAAATTTGCAAAAGCATTTAAGGCAAAAATGGGAAGAATCACGCTCGAACGCACTTAAAGGGCGCTCGAGCACGGTATGACCTAACTGACGGGTTTAAAGCCCTCTTTCTTTTTTTTTCTCCTCATTTTTCTTTCTCTCCACTGCCGCCTTCTCTCTCTCTCTCTCAAAAATTTCTTTTTCTTTCATTTCTCTATTTAGCTGCATTCAACACAATGATGTTCGGAACTCTCACGCCTGATCAATTTGCCATGGTTGTGTACTATTTTGCAAGCATTTTCATCCTTTATATTTTTTTTATTTATCTCCTAGTCAAGTGGGATCGTAGGAATATTAGGAATGATTGAAGTTAATCATGTATTTCCAAATTTAGAGGATAGTCTTCTGTTGTTGTATTTTCATTTCTTTTATGTAATGTCTTTATGATTAATAAAATAGTGTGGTTTGTTTATGGTTTTTGTATTCAAATAATCTATATATATATATATATATATTTATTTATTTATGTATTTTTATGTTAAGATATTTATGTTAAATAATGTATATAAATTTATGTATATATATATATGTTAGTCTGCTATATATGTATTTATTGCTATTAAAAAAAATAAAAAATAAAAAAAATTCACTCAAAGAACGCAGTAGGGCACTTGAGCGCCCTGTAGGCGCTCGAGCGCCCAACCATAGTCGGGGCTTATAACATAAGCCCTGATTGCAACAGCCTTGAAACCTAAAAAAAACACACCCCCCACCCACGGAAATCATCCACAAACCTCAACAAAACCCTTCCCCACCCTAAGTTTTCTCCAGATCTACATTAAGAGGTTAGTTTTTATGCTTTCTTTCTTATTTTTGCATTTATTTTTAGTTTATTTCAAGTATTAGATCTATTTTTACATATTTATTTACGTATGTATATACGCATATTTGAAGGCTTTAGGATGATTCTTACTGCTTACTTTCAGTTTATTGTTGTTCTATAGCTCTTAATCTTCGTTTTGGTATGATTTTTTTTTCAGATTTATGTATGTATATGTGTATGTATATAGAATGTATATAGAATTTGGTTAGATTTTAATTTTAAATTTTCTGTTAGAATTCCTTTAAATTTAATTCTGAAAAAAAAACCAAAAAAAAAAAAAGATTTATGTAGATTCATTTATGTCTATTATTTTTGTTGCCCTGCATCTAAGATTTATAAATTATTTACATGTTATAGAATTTAACCGGATGATTTATAATGTTGTGTGTTAAGGATGATTTTTCGGTTGTTATTTGGTGTTGTTTGAATAAATAGTATTTATGTAAAAAAAACAATATATATATATATATATATATATATATATATATATATATATATATATATAATTTTGTTTTGTGACTTTTCTGATTTAGTTTTTTTTTGTTTATTATTAAGATTATGGCTCCCAAAAGGCAGAAATTATCATTGACTGCAAGACTTAACAATGCTCAAATTGAGGCCGAAACTAATTTTTCGGATGCGTTGAGAGCCTCTGAAGGTGGGCAATGTGCTTTTGAATTTTTTGAGGGGTATTTTCTTGATTGTTTTTTTGCACCCACCTTTTGATGATGTTCCTGTTTTTCCTCGTCTCATTCGCTGTTTTTATGAGCATATTTCGTACGATAATGAAAACTTTACTGCATCAATTGATGGTTTTGAATTTCAATTTACTACTGCTGATATCATGACTATACTGTGTGGGCATGATTATTTTTATGAGGAAAATATGGATTTCCCTGCTACATCTACTGATTTAGACATTGCTACAAATTTGTGTGGGGGTCCGGTTCTGCCACACGGTGTGGGTGTAAGGAGATCTTCCCTTCCAAGGGACATGTGCTTAACAGATATCATTGTTAAAAAGAACCTTTGCCCTTATGGTCATGATCATGAAAGGACAGGAGTTATTTTACAAGTTTTATATTGGATTTATCAAGGTGCTCTTTTTGATGTTGGAGCTGTTATTGGGGACAACATGATGAGTCTTATAGACCACATGAGGAGGTTTGATGCTACATCTACACTTCGTTTTCCTCGACTGATAATTTCTTTGCTTCAACGGTTTGATTTTACTTTTGCACCTGATGAGCCGTACATGGATCTCCCTATTACTTCATATGGTGAATCAGAGTTCTCGAAGAGTTTTAAACATTTGGAGCGCGTTGTTCGAAAAATGCCCTTAGCATTAAATGCTCCACGACCTTCCACTCAATTTGTTGAAGGCACCACTTCTTCCCAACAACAGGATGATCAATCTGAAGAATCATTAATGGACAAAATGTACAGAGAACTGCAAGTCATGAATACTAACTTTGCTGCAGGATTGAGAGATATAGGTAAACTGAAAGCTGAATTTACTGAATTTAAGTAGTCATAGAGGGAAAAGTTTGCTGCATTACGAGATGAACTTGCTTCAACTAGAGATTCAGGCTCAGGTCCTCAGCCGCCACCACCATCGTAATTCAGTGGCATGTTTTTATTTATTTATGTTATTTTAGTTATTTCATCATTTTTTTTTTATATTTTAGTTTTTATTTAACCTCACGGCTAATGTTGGTTTTTGAGATTTTATTTGACAATTCTTCTTCCAGAAAGTTTTTGAGGAACATTGTTTGGATTGTTTATCAGGTTGTGTCTTTCTTTTTACTTTGCATTACATAGTTTTCTTTCATTGAGGACAATGTAAGGTTTGAGTTTGAGGAGGAAAAAAAAAGTTGATACCAACCTGATACCAAAAAAAAAAAAAAAAAAATTTTACTTCACTTATTCATAATAATTAAAATTGAGTGGTTAATTGTTGAAATATGGTTAGATTGTGATAAAATATTTGAATTAACTGTAAATTTGGAATGGAAAAATGATTAGCCGCTAAGAGTTGAGTTTTTATCTAGATTTTTTTTGAAACCTTGTTAACTATTATTACATCCCAACAGCGTCACATGATTTAATTAAAAGTTTTTAATTAATTATCAAAAAAAGAGTAGATTGAGATGTTTTCAATGTGAGATGTTGTGTTTTATTAAAATTTGACTTATTTTTCTAGATTGGTATACTCCTTTGAAAAAAAAAATGTGTAGATGACTCGCTCAACATCATTCAAATATCAAAAATGTTGATTCAACAAAAAGAGGCAGCAAAGAAATCCATAACAAATGCTTTCTTCTAACCATTTTTGAGCATTTTTGTTATGAAAAAGCTATCAATACAAATCTTGCCAAACAAGCCTTCTTTCACCAAACACAATTCAACTGAAGAAAAGGCAATACTTCAATGATGTCGTTGAATCAACCAACATCTATCATTCGAGTCATCTATTTCATAAAAAGAAAAAAAGAAAAAAAATAAAAAAAATCTAAGGGAGTAATACATGATTTGGAAGGTAGTTGAGTTTTAACATTTCCTGACTATCCATAGAAAATATTTTCGATTTTACAAATTTTGCATGATTAATTTTCTTACTTCTTAATTGAGTTACAAGTGCTCAAAAAGGCTCAGAGGATTTTTTGTAATTAAGTTGGTTTCATTTCTTCTAGATACAAAATGATTTCTTGGGGTGGAATTGTTTGGAAGACAAATTCACTGTTAATCTTGTAATTTTATAAAATTTAATTGTATGAATACATTGACTGCTTAGATTTAATATTAATGAATATATGAAGTAATTGATGCCTTTACTTGAGGACAAGCAAATAATGGGTTTAAGGAGGTTGATAAATCCGTATTTTTAGTAACTTTAACCCATTAAATTATGTATATTGCATTATTATTTCAAGCTTAATTGTATATTTTATACAAATTTAATGCAATATAGGTTCTGAAGAAGAAATAGCAAAAATGGCCACAAAAGCCAACTTTTGAAGTGAATTTTCGGTGCAATACTGAAGGAGGAAGGAAGAACGACCTTGACATGAGCCAATCGAGATTGAATTTTGCCAAACGGAGTGCGAAAACGGATTCAGGACGCTGAAAAACCTTGAAGTAGCTTTGGTCAACTTTTGGTCAAAGTCAAAGTCAACTTTTGGTCAAAGTCAAAGTCAACGGATGAATAATAAAAGTCAAAGTCAATGCATGAATAGTAAAGTCAACTTGTGAATAGTATCTTCACTGACATCACGCTGACACAATGATGACTTAGGCGAATGACATCACGCTGACACAATGATGACTTAGGCGAATGACATCACGTTGACACAATGATGACTTAGGCGAATGACATCACGCTGACACAATGATGACCTAGGCAAATGACATCACGCTGACACATTGATGATATCATGGTTTGAATAGTACTTGTGAATAGTGCCAAAATTTCTCTATAAATACTTCATTCCTCATTTCATTTTGCTTGTACCATTTTCTCTTCTTAGCTTAGATTTTGCTCTTGTGTTTGAGTGCTTTAGTTATTATTCTGAGTTGTATGCAAAGTTTTAATCCCAAAGGGAGGGGCTAATGAGCCATCATCATACCGGTCTACCAAAACCCGTTCAACACGATAAGTATTCTTTTATTTTGGTTTTCGTTATGATTTCTTGTACTTTACAGTTTATTATGGCACACTAGACTTGAGATTCGGGGTGGTACATGTGAGGTTACTCTTGTACATATGTTGTGATTCAGATTTATTAAAGTCTCGTATTTCTATTTTTAAGTATTCTTTGATTAATTATACGTATACTTGTAGTTATGTTGTATTTAATTGAAAGTACATATACGCCCAGTTTTGTAAACCATTGGCAATACGAGACTACCTCGGATGGATTCTAGTCTAGTTGTACCAACACCTCCAGGTTACATAAGTGAAAGATTAATTGAGAGATTGGAAATCGTTAGGTTGTACCAATACATCCAGTCTTGTTAATTAATTAATCTCATCACTTACGTAATTAAGGGCTCATTTCAGTAGTGGAGCTTGTAGCCCTATTTCTGAAGGACTTAACTTTTAATTTGAATCAATAACTTTGTACTTGCGTATACCAAGCTATAACCACCCTGAATCATTAACCCTTTAGATTTTTAGTGTTGAGTGTTGTGATTCTTTAATTTAGTACTTTTGATTAATTCACTTTTGGACTTTGTTACTACCGTATCTTTGGACATTTTGTGGACATTTCTTGTACTTAATTTTCCGTACTTCTGTACTTTTGGACTTTTGGACTTAATCAAACTTATCCGTGACGGGAGATAGTCAAACAATTCTAAATTACAGACTTAACTTAACTTGATAACCCAATCTCCGTGGATCGACCCTCTACTCGCCACAGCTAGAGGTAATTCATGGTAAGCAATATTTTCAATCATTTAACCTTACTATTTTTGAGCGCAAAACGACACGATCAATAGCCGGCTAGACCAAGAAAACTCTGAACTTCCATAACATTTTTCTGCTTCTTCCAAGACATCACCGCTTCTATCTTTGCTGGGTCCACTGCTATTCCCTCTTGGGATATGATGTGCCCCAAAAATGCAATCTGCTTCAACCAAAATTTGCATTTGCTAAACTTTGCATACAATTGATGCTCTCGAAGTTTCTGTAATACCAATCACAGATGTTCATGCTCAGCCTCGGATTTCGAGTATACCAAAATATCATCAATGAAGATCACCACAAATTGGTCCAAGTAGGGTTGAAACACCCTGTGCATCAAGTCCATAAAAGCTGCAGGGGCATTAGTTAGTTCAATGGCATCACCGCATATTCATAATGCCCATATCTCGTCCTGAAAGCCGTTTTAGGCACATCCTCATTTTTGATCCGCAACTGATAGTACCCTTGCCTCAAATCGAGCTTTGAATACACTTTGGCTCCCTGAAGTTGATCAAACAACTTGTCGATCAGTGGAAGTGGGTATTTATTCTTGACGGTTACTTGGTTCAATCCTCGGTAATCGATGCATAGCCTCAACGTTCCGTCTTTCTTCTTTATAAATAGGACTGGTGCACCCCACGGAGAAGAACTTGGTTGAACGAACCCCTTCTTCAACAATCCTTGCAATTGGTCCTTCAGTTCTTGTAGCTCGGCTGGTGCCATACGATAGGGAGCTTTAGATATCGGCTGGGTGCCAGGCAATAATTCTATAATGAACTCGATCTCCTGATTTGGGGGTAAACCGGGCAATTCTTCTGGAAATACATCTGCATATTCTTTAATCACTGGCATCTCCTCCAACTTAGCTTTGTCCGACGGCTTGTTGATGAGGTAAGCTAAGTATCCACTACATCCTTTTCTCAAGGACTTCACTGCTTTTGTAGATGAAATGATGGAACTCCCGATGAAGTCTCTTCGACCCAAGACTTCCAATATTGGTTGACCAAGTATCCAGAATATTACAATCTTCGTCCGGCAATCTAGTTGGGCATGATGCTTTGCCAACCAGTCCATCCCTAAGATGACTTCATAGTCTCGAAAGGGTAATATAATAAGATTGGCTGAGAATTCCCTATCTTTAATTTGGATTTTACATGCTTTACAAGCTGAGCTAGTGACAAGTTTAGAACCCATCGGAGTACCAACTTCTACTTCGTAAGGCAAACATACAACTTTTAGTTTTACACGTTGCACACATAAGGGAGTAATAAATGAATATATAGCACCTGGATCAATTAGCACCCTAACAGGTTGATTTAGTAACAAGAATGTACCTTCAACAACAACGGTCTTCTCAAGAAGCTCCTCGCACTCAATAGCATAAGCTCGGGCCTGAACTCTAGGAACTGGAGTCTTGCCTTTACCAGCTGGTTTAACTTGATTTTGTCCTCCTTGCCATTTAGGGCAATCCTTGATCTGATACTGATCACTGCCACACCGCACACATCGTCCTGACTTCTTCTAGCACTGGGCCTCGGTGTGACCCTTCTTGTCACAGTAAGAACAGTTGATAGACTGAGTAGCAGCTGAACTACCTGTGGATCCGCGGGTGGAAGAGGCTGATGGTGCTTTAGTCGGGCCACGGTTATTAACTGGTCTGTTCTGGCTCTGGCCCTGACTACGACTCTGGCTCTAGAATTTCCTCTGTTGACCTGGAGGCTAGTATGGTTTCTTGTTCAGCTGGCTTGTACCGGTTCTATCAAGTTTTCTCTTCTCAACTCGGGAAGCAGCAGCAAGGAGAGCAGAATAGGTATCGAAGTCATGCGAAGCCAACTGGTCCTGAATTTCTGGCCTCAATCCAGTCGTAAATTTCCACATCTTCGCCTCAGGGGTATTGACCATGTATAGAGCATAACGGGACAGTCGGTCAAAACGAGCCTCGTACTGGGCCACCGTCATGTTACCCTGGTTCAAGTGCATGAATTCCTCAATCCGCCTCTGCTTGGAAACTGCAGGTACGTATTTCTCCTTGAATGCCTTAACGAAATTACCCCACAAGCGAGATGTATGATCAGTTTCCCAAAGTGCCTCCACAGTGTGCCACCAATGCTCAGCATCCCCGTGCAACAGAAACACAGCGAACTCCACCTTTTCTTCATCAGTATAGTCAAGTGGCCTGAAAATCCTCTCGATCTTAGACAGCCAAGCCTCTGCCTTTTCATCATCAACTTCCCCGTGGAATTTGGACGGGCGAAAGTCAAGGAACTCCCTCATTCTGCTATGTCTCCCATGGTTACCATCATTCCTGTTGTTGTTGTTGTTGTTGTTCGCTTCACGTGCATCTTGACGTTCAATCACTTGCGACACGCGATCCATGGCATTCGCCATCATGTTAAACATAGCCATGCCGGGATTAGTTTGATAAGCATCTCCGGTCTCTTGGGGCTCACCGCTCCTATTAGTAGTGCGAGTACTAGGGCCAGCCATCTATAGGCACAGATTACGATGCACAATTTATTGGAATACGACAAGACAAGAATTTAATGTATCAGGTATGCCACATATAATTTTATATAGATACACAATTCTAGAAACAGTTAAGACATGTTAATCACATAAGCACATAGAAACAGAGAAGGCACACTTGATATTGTCACATAATAACACACATAAACAAGTCATCCTAATAACCTTAGGGCTTCTACCCATGGTCCGAGAGTTAAACCCGGCTTAAGCAATCTAAGCTCTGATACCATTCTCATAAGGTGTCACGCCCCAACCCGACCTATAGAGGTTAGACTAGGGTGCGATCTAAATATTCAAGTCATTTCACGTACCTAATTGTTCATGAAGGTTTAACACTTAACGTTTTAGCCTAAACTCCACAAATTCTCTGGAAAATCGGCAGCATAACTGCTGTAATTAAGCTCTTTAGTTTGACCTAATTTTCTAAAGGCCTCAAAACTTCCAATCTCAAATTCATTTCCAACTAAGATTACTATTTGTCATCAATTGAAATGCCTACTAGTTATCTCGAAGTCTTGTTTGATTAATAACCTAGCATGATACTATGTCTCGTTTGTTTGTTAATCCTCGTTACAAAAGTACCTGTTGATCTTAGCTTAACAATGAGTACCTGCTTAAGATTGGATAGATTCATTTTACTTAATCCTTACCTGATACTTCATAATCCTATGATAGATACTAGCCAGTAGCGATAGCAAAAACGACCACAAAAGTGTCTAACTAGTTATGATCAGTACAAGCCAAAATTAGACCCCAAATTACAACGGGGGTCGTTTACAATACAATAACAAGCAACATAAGAAATGAAATAGTCTTCAAGCAACATATCGTTCACAAAATGTCCATAGTCAAGTAAGGCACGTAGGGCAAGCTGTCATTCCAAGGAATCATCATTAGGCACATTGTCCTCGGGTACCTGTTCCTGGTCTTCTTCACTTGAGATGATAAAAGAGGGTGAGTCCTTATGAACTCAGCAAGGGGGAACGAGAAATAAGTTTTGAAACTCATTTTCCGATTCAACTTATGAAAACCCTTTGCAAGCATCACATATACCACAAGTAAGTTCATAATGTAATATAAAAGTAAATGAACACAGTTACCCGTCTTTCCTCCCCGAGGTCCTCTAGGAACCAAGCGAGAATACTTATACACATAGTGAAAAGGATACGGTGAGCTTTTGCTCTCAGTTCATTTCCAGTATCAGTTGTTGAGGCCAACTTCGAATCATTCCCTTATCACGCCAAATGGGTGTACTCTGGATGTACCCCGAAATCCTACGACCCAACTCTCCGAGGAAGTCTAGCCCCCAAGCGAGAAAGGGAATTGGACAATGGTAGTCATAGTTGTACCGGCAAGCCCGATGCCGCCCGGTGTGCGTGAACGCAACCACGCCAGAATGGAAGGACGCAACCTTGTATGCAATGCACATTTATGACATTCCCATAACTTTTGATCCATAAGGAGTTACGCGATGCATAATATACCATTGGAAAGCTCTTCAAGAGCTATATGATGTGGGCAGCAAGCTTGCTTGGCTGCGCCCGTTTTTGGAGCCCAAAATTGAACGTTTTCATAAGTTTTGGGCCACTTTTCTTCTTTTGCTCTATTTTTCGTCCTGGATCGTACGTCGTGAGCTGTTAAAAGGATGACAACCTAACTCGCGGGACATTAGAGGCATCTACAATGCGTCTATATCACGTCTAGCGAGGATGTTGCGTTGTTGAAGTGGATGGGTTGTTGTTAAGCCCATTGGGCCTTTTGAATGGGTTATCTCTCTAGGCTAGGACTGTTAACCGTCAACACATAAAGGATTTGTACCCTCAACATGACGGGTGCGATCATACCAGCACTAATTGTCACGCCCCGACCCGACCCCGCAAAAGGCCAAGCCCGGACCCGACACATGGACGGAGTCTCCTCTGTACCGCGAACGATCTGAAAACCATAAAATCAATATAATACTTGCGAAAGCAATAAAATAATCAAAACAAGCTAACTTTCTTTAAAATATACATTCTCTTATTAACCAACTTTCCAAACCAAAAATGATATGCATACTACACAATTATTTATGCCACTAAACCATTTGCTATTAGCATGCATTTCTTCACTAGTCATCCGAGTATAAGTTACAATATTACATTCTTTATTCCATTACAACATAAGACCATTAAAGGTCTCAAAATAGGAAAATACATACAAGGCTACAAGCCTCAAAACTAAGCGTCCTTCACGCAATATACATAACAAGCAAGGTTCGCACAAAAACTGGTAACCAACCACCAGCCAAAGCAGAGAAGTGCTATCACGGAAACACCTCCACCTGCTCCTCCTCCTCAATTACCTCGAGAGGGTCTGCTTCAACTACTCCTGTAAAAACATATTATAGAGAGGAATGAGCAAAAACTATTGCTCAGCGAGGGCAATTGGTCTCAAGGACGGAGATGAGAGGAGTATGCAATGCAATTAGCCAAGCAATACATACAAAACATATAAAGATACATCCAAAGCCAACATTAAAGCAAGGCAAGTATTTAAAGCTGCAAACACTCAATCAAAGGATACGATACTCTTTTCATGAGCAACTTTCCTTCAAGAATTCGATGATGACGCGCCGGCCCAAACCACCTTATAACACCAGTTTGGAATACCCCGGAAGTATCCATCAACCTACGACCCAAATCTCCCTGGGAGGCAACCCAAGCGAGAAAGGGAATAGCAGCGGAGCTAGAGCAACCAACACTGGCAACCCAAGGCTACCCAGAGAGGCCCATCACTCACGCGCGAGACACTATGCAATGCAAGACTCGATACAAGGCGATAAACAAGCGATAAAGCCACACGTGGGAGAATAACAAAGTAGGTTACTCTCGCACGCAATAGCAGCAATTTGATAAGTAATTCAATCCAAAACAACTCAAACAAGTATTCCAAGTAATTCTAAGCATTCTATAAGCATAAAGACAAGAAAACACACAAAAACACAAATCGGCCACAACTATCAAAATGCTACCATTTCCAAAGGAGCCACGAGTTCTGAGAACCGTCTTCGCCAACCCTCCTAGGTCACCATAAGGCACGTCTAAAGACCCTGAAACCTTACTTTACCCTAGAACTCGCGCAAAGCCCCGATTTCCCCCTTTCTCGTTTGAACTACAACTATAACAACCAAACACCCAACCAACGCCATAATCGCACCAAAAGTGCTTCCATGGCCTCCCGAAGCAATGCCAACACGCAAAACGAGAAAATGCAAAAGTCGACCAAAACGACCCCAACTTTCCCAAAGGCTTAATTCTCATTTTTCCACTACACAACCCAAACAAACAACACATTTTAGCATTCTAGCATACCTAGCACGTTTCTACATCAACGGAAAGCATAACAGCGCAATTTCAACGTTTCAAGGTTTTACTATTCATAAAACACTATTCATTTCACAATTTAATTTGCAATCACAACATTTAACCGCAGAAAATATTACAAAGCTATAAATACATGTTCTACAAATGCTAAGGAACATTCTAGAAGCATCAAATCGCTTTAAATAACGATCTACGGATAAATCTAAAAATTGACAAAGTTAACATATACAACGTATAAATGCGCAAATAACATGCTTCCCTCACCTTAGGTACTCCTAGTCGCTAGGAAAACAACGTTGGTTGCCTCGAAAACCACCCCGCACGAGCTCACGCGAAGATTGATCGTTTGGAAGGTTGAATAGTTTTTTTTCTTTCTCTCTTGTTTCGGCCTGCTGCTCACTGTTTTTGCTGCTGTTTTTTTATTTATTTTTATTTTTATGCTAAGTTATAAGCTTATTTAAGGGTCAAATGGTCAAAGGGTCAAAGGGCTAAGTCAACAACTTAAAAACTTGGTCAAAGAGCCCTATTTTGTGCGTTTTAAAGCCATTTCAGCAAAGGTAAGTTCAATTAAAGCTAGCAACATTTAAAATATAAAATTTAAGTCATCTAAATACTAGTTTCACTATTTGCTGAGGATTGGAAATCGTTATCTAGCTATCGCTCCTTAAATGCAATGCACGTTGCGTTGGCGAGAAAGTAACAATTAATTCACAAAGAATTTAAGGAAATATAATTTTCAAAATAATAAACAAAGAAAATTCACATTCCGGGCTCGGGTATTACACCCTCTCCCCCTTAAAACAATTGCGCCCACGCAATTCTTACCTGGTCAACAAACAACTCCGGATACTGATCCCGAACTTGGTCCTCTCTTTCCCAAGTTGCTTCCTCAAACCCATGATGATTCCACAGAACCTTTACTAACGGAATACTCTTTCTGCGAAGCTCCTGAATCTTCCGATCCACAATTCGAATCGGTTTCTCTTCATAAGACAACTTTTCTTCAATCTGCAAAGGCTCTGGTTCAAGTACATGTGAAGGGTCTGGATGATACTTCTTCAACATAGACACATGGAACACATCGTGCAGTCTCGACAAGCTCGGAGGCAAAGCTAATCGATAAGCCAAAGGACCTACCTTTTCGGTGATCTCATACGGACCCACATACCTGGGACTAAGCTTCCCACTCTTACCGTGCCGAATCAATCCCTTCCGTGGAGAAATCTTAAGAAACACCCAATCTCCCAAATCAAACTCAAGATCCCGACGGTGCTTATCCGCATAACTCTTCTGATGACTCTGAGCTGTAAGCATACGCTGGCGAATAAGGTGAACATTATCTACCATCTTAATCATCTCAGGTAACACAGTCAGATCAACTCTTCTCACCTCTCCAACTTCTTCCCAATATAATGGGGATCTGCATTTACGACCATACAACGCCTCGTTGGGAGCCATACCTATAATAGATTGATAACTATTGTTGTAGGCGAACTCCGCTAAAGGCAAAAATTTCTCCCAATTCTTCCCAAAGTCAAGCACACATGCTCGAAGCATGTCTTCCAAGATCCTGATGGTTCTCTCAAACTGTCCATCAGTTTGCGGATGATATGCAGTACTGAAGCTCAACTTAGTTCCCATGGCCTCTTGTAACTTCTGCCAAAAACGAGATCTGAATTTGGGATCTCTATCTGACACTATACTCTGTGGCATACCATGCAATCTCACAATATTAGCAACATAAAGTTCAGCTAACTTATCAAGGCTATCCTGTTTGTTCACGGGAATAAAATGTGTAACTTTAGTCAAACGGTCCACAACAACCCAAACAGAATCACATCCTCTCGGAGATCTAGGAAGATCGGTCACAAGGTCCATTGTTATATGTACCCACTTCCATTGCGGAATCGACAACGGCTGTAGAAGTCCGGCTGGCCTCTGATGCTCAACTTTAACCCTCTGACAAGTCAAACATCTGGATACATACCCAGCAATCTCCCTCTTCATATTGTTCCACCAGAAGTGTTGCTTCAAATCTCTATACATCTTTGAACTGCCCAGGTGAATCGTATACCTCGAATTATGTGCCTTGGACAGGATCTCATTCTTTAAAGTCGGATCACCAGGAACACATACCATGTCCCTGAATCGGAAGCTGCCATCTGCATGTAATTTAAACTCCGACTCTCCCCCTTTTGATTTTTCTTGGATCTTCAAGATGTGAGGATCAGTCTTCTGAGCCTCTCTGATCTGTGCTAGCAACCCTGACTGAATTTGTAAACTAGCAAATCGAATCCCTACCTCAGTAGCTTCTGGTTTCCATGAACAAATTTCTTCCAAAGTCTCCCAATCCTTGATAATTAAGCTTGCAACAGTAGCCTTTCGGCTCAAAGCATCAGCAACAACATTTGTCTTACCTGGCACATAGTTAATAGAACAATTATAACCACCCAATAGCTCTAGCCATCTCCGCTGCCTCATATTCAAATCCTTCTGTGAAAACAAATACTTGAGACTCTTGTGGTCAGTAAATATTTCAAATCTGCAACCCCACAAGTAATGACGCTACTTCTTCAAAGCAAACACAACTACAGCTAACTCTAGATCATGTGTAGGGTAATTGACTTCATAAGGTTTCAATTTCCTAGAAGCATAAGCAATCACCTTACCATTCTGCATTAAAACACAGCCCAATCCTTCTTTAGATGCATCACTGTAGACAACGAAGTTCTCTGTTCCCTCAGGTAAAGCTAGTATAGGAGCTGTAGTTAGTCTCTTCTTCAATTCTTGGAAACTGGATTCACATTTAGCATCCCAGCTATAAGCAACTTTCTTCCGAGTCAATTAGCTCAAAGGTCCAGAAAATTTGGAAAAGTCCTTAACAAATCTCCAGTAGTAACCTGCCAATCCAATAAAACTCCGAATCTCTGCCATCGTCTCAGGTCTCTTCCAAGATGAAACAACCTCAATCTTAGCTGGGTCCACTGAAATTCCTCGATCTGAAATGATATGGCCTAGAAAAGATATTTGGTTCAACCAGAACTCACACTTGCTAAATTTAGCAAAAAGCTTGTTTTCCTGCAAAGTCTGAAGCACAATCCTCAAGTGTTGCTCATGTTCAGCCTCGTTCTTCGAATACACTAAAATGTCGTCAATGAAGATCATGACAAACTGATCAAGGTAAGGTCGGAAAACTCTCTGCATCAAGTCCATGAATGCGACTGGCGCATTCGTCAATCCAAACGGCAACACAACAAACTCATAGTGGCCATATCTAGTCCTGAAAGCCGTCTTCGGTATATCATCACTCCGAATTCTAAGTTGATAGTAACCCTGCCTCAAGTCAAATTTGGAGTAAACACTCGCACCCTGCAACTGGTCAAACAATTCTTCAATCAATGGCAAGGGGTATTTATTCTTAATCGTGACTTGATTAAGTCCCCTGTAATCAATGCATAACCGTAGCGTGCCGTCTTTCTTTCTCACAAACAACACAGGTGCACCCCACAGCGAAGAACTAGGTTGTATAAACCCTTCCTCAAGCAAATTCTGAAGCTGAATTTTTAACTCCTGAAGTTCGACCGATGCCATTCTATAAGGACTCCTAGAAATTGGCGCAGTGCCTGGTACAAGATCAATCACGAACTCAATCTCCCTATCCGGTGGTAAACCCGGTAATTCCTCGGGAAATACACCAGGGAAGTCTCTAACAATCGGAACCTCATTCAAACCCAACTTATCAGCAGGCTGATTGATCAAATAGGCTAAGTAAGCTTCACAACCCCTATTCAACAACTTAGAAGTCTTGATCGCTGATAAAAGTGGAATGCGGGCAGCCCTGCAATTCCCAACAATCTCTAGTACCGGTAGGTTAGGAACCTTAAGATAAATGACCTTTGTTCTACAATCCAACTGAGAATAATACTTTCCCAACCAGTCCATTCCCAAAATGATTTTAAAGCCACGGAATGGCAATATAATTAAATCAGCAGGAAATTTACGGTTCTCAATACATATATCACAAGATTTGCAAATAGACTCAGTAACAAATTTTGCACCCAAAGGAGTACTGACTTCAACTTCATGAGGCAATTTATCAATGCAAACATTCACAGATCGTGCACATGCAGGAGTTATAAACGAATGTGTAGCTCCGGGATCAATCAAAACTTTAAGTGGCTGAGTATTGAGAAGAAAGGTACCTTCCACAATAGTTGTGGTATCGGGTAGCTCCTCTGCATCCAGTGCAAAGACCCTAGCCTGAACTCTCTGTGCTGGTCGTGCACCTGCAGCCCTATTCTGAACACCTTGGCCTCCACCACGGCCCTGAACATTATTATACTTAGGGCAATCCCTCACCCTATGGTCATCACTGCCACAACCCGTACATTTACCACTCTTCCTCCAGCAGTTAGCCTCAATATGCCCTGGTCGATTACAATAATTACACTGCTGATTTTGCCTAACCGCAGTGTTTCCCGTAGGTGCTGGGGCTCTGGCAGGGGTAGGAACTGTACCTCCCTGCTGGGGTCTAGTCACAGCTGGCCTAGCCTGATACTGCTGCTGTGGCTGATACGGACGCTGCTGAGGAGCCTGTGTAGAAGACTGGTACTGCCTTGGCTGACTCTGGCTGCTCTGGCCCAAATACTGCTTCTTACTCGGTTGACTGCTCTCAGCTATCATTTCAGCCTTCTGTTTCTCAAATTTCGAGGCTGCCTGAAATGCCTCGGGAAAAGTAGTGTAGGTCTGCCCAGTCAAATGCAACTGTATGTCCATTCTCAGCCCACGGACAAACCTATGAATCATCCTCCTAGCCGGCCGTACCAACTCGGGCATATACCTCGACAGGCTAACAAACCTAGCCTCGTACTGTGCAACAGTCATATTTCCCTGTTTCAGGGCCACAAACTCATCTTCCCTCCTCTCCATAGCCATCTCGGGAATATATTTGTCCCGGAACTCACTTACAAAATCATCCCATAAGTGTGGAAAATCCTCACAATCCCACCTCAACCTAACAGTATTCCACCACTGCTCTGCATCACCCTCAAATAAAAATGACGCATAGTCTATTCTTGCCTCATCAGTGTACCTCAAAGCGGTGAAAATCTTCTCAACACGATTAATCCATCTCTCGGCCGCCTCATCATCCGGCTCTCAGAAGAACTTTCCCAGCTCGTGCCTCAGAAATCTCTCTAACTGATTGTTCTCAACTCTGTACCCCTGTCCACCAGGATTAGCTTCATTTCCCTGAGGATGAATCCGGTCCTGCCTCTGCTCATGTAGTACCTGTGTGATCCGGTCTACTGCAGTAGTCATAGTAGCCATAAACTGCTCAAGCAACGGCTGCTGACCCTGGTCTGCTGCCTCTTCATCTGATCCTATACCTTGAGTACCACGACGTGGCGGCATAGTAGCAACTCACAATAGCTGGCAACATTTAAAAGCAGTTTATAGACAGAAATATAGCACATAAGATTAGATAACACTCAAGTCAATAACAATCCAATATTCTATCACACAATTCACATAAGACAAGTTCAACTTGCCAAACTATTTCACTTAAACACACAAACATTCCAAGTTCACAAAGTCATGCTAGAACATTTTCTTTTCACTTAGCAATCATACATAAACACTTTAGCATTTTAGACCTTTACCCCACAGACCGAGAATCATATCCCGGCTCATGCAAGACTATCATGCTCTGATACCACCTAAAGATGTCACGCCCTGACCCGACCCCGCAAAAGGCCAAGTCCGGACCCGACACACGGACAGAGTGTCCTCTGTACCGCGGACGATCCGAAAACCCTAAAATCAATATAATACTTGCTTAAGCCATAAAATAATCAAAACAAGCCAACTTTCTTTAAAATATACATTCTCTTATTAACCAACTTTCCAAACCAAAAATGATATGCATACTACACAATTATTTATGCCACTAAACCATTTGCTATTAGCATGCATTTCTTCACTAGTCATCCGAGTATAAGTTACAATATTACATTCTTTATTCCATTACAACATAAGACCATTAAAGGTCTCAAAATAGGAAAATACATACAAGGCTACAAGCCTCAAAACTAAGCGTCCTTCACGCAATATACATAACAAGCAAGGTTCACACAAAAACTGGTAGCCAACCACCAGCCAAAGCAGAGAAGTGCTATCACGGAAACATCTCCACCTGATCCTCCTCCTCAATTACCTCGAGAGGGTCTGCTTCAACTACTCCTGTAAAAACATATTATAGAGAGGAATGAGCAAAAACTATTGCTCAGCGAGGGCAATTGGTCTCAAGGACGGAGATGAGAGGAGTATGCAATGCAATTAGCCAAGCAATACATACAAAACATATAAAGATACATCCAAAGCCAACATTAAAGCAAGGCAAGTATTTAAAGCTGCAAACACTCAATCAAAGGATACGATACTCTTTTCATGAGCAACTTTCCTTCAAGAATTCGATGATGACGCGCCGGCCCAAACCACCTTATAACACCAGTTTGGAATACCCCGGAAGTATCCATCAACCTACGACCCAAATCTCCCTGGGAGGCAACCCAAGCGAGAAAGGGAATAGCAGCGGAGCTAGAGCAACCAACACTGGCAACCCAAGGCTACCCAGAGAGGCCCATCACTCACGCGCGAGACACTATGCAATGCAAGACTCGATACAAGGCGATAAACAAGCGATAAAGTCACACGTGGGAGAATAACAAAGTAGGTTACTCTCGCACGCAATAGCAGCAATTTGATAAGTAATTCAATCCAAAACAACTCAAACAAGTATTCCAAGTAATTCTAAGCATTCTATAAGCATAAAGACAAGAAAACACACAAAAACACAAATCGGCCCCAACTATCAAAATGCTACCATTTCCAAACGAGCTACGAGTTCTGGAAACCGACTTTGCCAACCCTCCTAGGTCACCATAAGGCACGTCTAAAGACCTCGAAACCTTACTTTACCCTAGAACTTGCGCAAAGCCCCGATTTTCCCCTTTCTCGTTTGAACTACAACTATAACAACCAAACACCCAACCAACGCCATAATCGTACCAAAAGTGCTTCCATGGCCTCCCGAAGCAATGCCAACACGCAAAATGAGAAAATGCAAAAGTCGACCAAAACGACCCCAACTTTCCCAAAGGCTTAATTCTCATTTTTTCCACTACGCAACCCAAACAAACCACACATTTTAGCATTCTAGCATACCTAGCACGTTTCTACATCAACGGAAAGCATAACAGCGCAATTTCAACATTTCAAGGTTTTACTATTCATAAAACACTATTCATTTCACAATTTAATTTGCAATCACAACATTTAACCGCAAAAAATGTTACAAAGCTATAAATACATGTTCTACAAATGCTAAGGAACATTCTAGAAGCATCAAATCGCTTTAAATAACGATCTACGGATAAATCTAAAAATTGACAAAGTTAACATATACAACGTATAAATGCGCAAATAACATGCTTCCCTCACCTTAGGTACTCCTAGTCGCTAGGAAAACAACGTTGGTTGCCTCGGAAACCACCCCGCACGAGCTCACGCGAAGATTGATCGTTTGGAAGGTTGAATAGTTTTTTTTCTTTCTCTCTTGTTTCGGCCTGCTGCTCACTGTTTTTGCTGCTGTTTTTTTATTTATTTTTATTTTTATGCTAAGTTATAAGCTTATTTAAGGGTCAAATGGTCAAAGGGTCAAAGGGCTAAGTCAACAACTTAAAAACTTGGTCAAAGAGCCCTATTTTGTGCGTTTTAAAGCCATTTCAGCAAAGGTAAGTTCAATTAAAGCTAGCAACATTTAAAATATAAAATTTAAGTCATCTAAATACTAGTTTCACTATTTGCTGAGGATTGGAAATCGTTATCTAGCTATCGCTCCTTAAATGCAATGCACGTTGCGTCGGCGAGAAAGTAACTGTTAATTCACAAAGAATTTAAGGAAATATAATTTTCAAAATAATAAACAAAGAAAATTCGCATTCCGGGCTCGGGTATTACACTAATACACTGGATTCCATCATAACTCCGAAGTTAAGTGTGCTTGGGCGAGAGTAGTACTAGGATGGGTGACCCGTTGGGAAGTCCTTGTGTTGTACCCCCCTTTTCAATTTTTTTTGTCACGGTTAGGGTTGCCAAGATGCTTTATCCACCACATTTCTATTATCGAATCCAACCGCACCTTGGGCAAGACAACTTCGCTTTATGTAGAGGCTGGGCCCGCAAACCGAGGGCGTGGGGCTTGTGACCAGGTCTCCGTCGCTCCGGTGCCCATAACTTTTGATTCGTAAGGAGTTACGCAGTGTACATCATACCGTTGGAAAGATCTCCGAGAGCTCTATGACGGGTAAAGCAAGCTTGCTCGGCTGCGCCCAATTTCGGAGCCCAAAATCGAACATTTTAATCAGTTTTGGGCCAATTTTCTTCTTTTGGTCGGTTTTTCCGTCCCAGATCGTATGTCGTGAGCTATTAAAAGGACGACAACCTAACTCACGGGACAATAGAAGGCCCTACAACACGTCTATATCAATTCTTTCGAGGATGCTGCGTAGTTGAAGTGGATGGGCTGTCGTTAAGCCCATCGGGCCTTTTGAATGGGCCATCTCTCTAGGCTGGGACTGTGAACCGTCAACACATAAAGGATTTGTGCCCTCAACATGATGGGTACGATCAAACCAGCACTAATGCACCGGATCCCATCAAAACTCCAAAGTTAAGCGTGCTTGGGCGAGAGTAGTACTAGTATGGGTGACCCCCTGGGAAGTCCTCGTGTTGCACCCCCCCTTTTCAATTTTTTTTGGCCCGGTTAGGGTTGCCCAGATGCTTTATCCACCACATTTCTGTTACCAAATCCCACCGCACCTTAGGCAAGACAACTTCGCTTCACGTAGAGGCTGGGCCTGCAAACCGAGGGCGTGGGGCTTGTGACCAGGTCTCCGTAGCTCCGGTGCCATTAACTTTTGATCCGTAAGGAGTTACGCGGCGCAAAGCATACCGTTGGAAAGCTCTCCAAGAGCTCTAGGACGGGGGAAACAAGCATGCTCGGCTGCGCCTATTTTCAGAACCAAAAATCGAATGTTTTCATCAGTTTCGGGCCACTTTTCTTCTTTTGCTCTGTTTTTCCGTCCTGGATCGAACGCCGTGAGTTGTTAAAAGGACGACAACCTAACTCACGGGACATTAGGGGGACCTACAATGCGTCGATTTCACGTCTTGCGAGGATGCTGCGTTGTTGAAGTGGATGGGTTGACGTTAAGCCCATTGGGCCTTTTGAATGGGCCATCTCTCTGGGCTGGGAATGTGAACCGTTAACACATAAGGGATTTCTGTGCTCAACAAGATGGGTTCGATCATACCAGCACTAATGCACCGGATCCCATCAGAACTCCGAAGTTAAGCGTGCTTGGGCGAGAGTAGTACTAGCATAGTGACCCCCTGGGAAATCCTCGTGTTGCACCCCCCTTTTCAATTTTTTTTTGCCCCGGTTAGGGTTGTCAAGATGCTTTATCCACCACATTTTTATTATCGAATCCCACGGCACCTTGGGCAAGACAACTTCACTTCACGTAGAGGATGGGCCAGCAAACCGAGGGCGTGGGGCTTGTGACCAGGTTTCCGTCGCTCCGATGCCCATAACTTCTGATCCGTAAGGAGTTACGCGGCGCACAGCATACCGTTGGAAAGCTTTCCGAGAGTCTATGATGGGGGCATCAAGCTTAGTTGGCTGCACCCATTTTTGGAGCCCAAAATTGAACGTTTTCATCAGTTTCGGGCCACTTTTCTTCTTTTGCTCTGTTTTTCATCCCGGATCGTACGTCGTGAGCGGTTAAAAGGACGACAATCAAACTCGCGGGACGTTAGAGGCCCCTACAATGCGTCTATATCACGTCTAGCGAGAATGCTGCATTGTTGAAGTGGATGGGTTGTCGTTAAGCCCATTGGGCCTTTTGAATGGGTCATCTCTCTAGGCTGGGACTGTGAACCGTCAACACATAAAGGATTTGTGCCCTCAACATGATGGTTGCAATCATACCAGCACTAATGCACCGGATCGCATCAGAACTCCGAAGTTAAGCGTGCTTGGGCGAGAGTAGTACTAGCATAGGTGACCCCCTGGGAAGTCCTTGTGTTGCACCCCCCTTTTCAATTTTTTTTGCCCCAGTTAGGGTTGCCAAGATGCTTTATCCACCATATTTCTATTACCGAATCCCACGGCACCTTGGGCAAGATAACTTTTGTGAGGCCCGACCTCGAATTGCTTGCGATACCTCATTTTCTGTGCCCTAACCTTGATTTTCGTGCCTTGACCTAGGTTTAAGAGTCGTGTTTCATTTTGTGTGCCTTGTATTGAATTACGTGCATTCTTTTAGGGTTGCGTGCATTTACTTGGAAAAACGTGCATTCGTCTCGTAGTTCATGCCTTACCTTATAGTGCGTGCCCTAAACCTAAGAAAGCGTGCCCACACGCTAATCAAGAAATCATCTTACACGAACTACTATATCATTAATTAATCCTACAAACCCCAGTAACTAATATTAAAATGCTAATTCAACTCACTAGAAGATGAAATTGCACTAAAAGCCAAACATTCTTATTCTTTATTATTTTTGTATATTCCAAACACATGCAATAAAATAAGCTCAACCAAGACAAAAATTCAGAATTTTCCACCAGCTTGGCCGACCACATGGAGCATTTGTGCTTGCTTTGCATAATTCAAAATTAAACTTAGACAACCTATGACACAAAGTATAAAAAAAATGACTCAAAACCCTACCCAATGCACCAAAATCTCGACACACTCAATTTCCCATGGTAAGGTGATTCAAATTATGCTCTTGAAGACACAAAATCTGAAATTTAGAAGCTCAAGGCCGACACATGCCCACAAAAAGCATCAAACTCTTCAAAGCATCTCATTTTTCTTTCTCTCATTCACTCTCTCATTTCCTCTCTCTCTCTCTCGGCCTTGGCTACAATTATAGACTCCATAGCTTAAGCTCATCATCCTAAGGTTCATCAAGTCATTCAAGCCACTAAGGAACTCGACCAAGCAAAGCTAGGAGCAAAGAAACATGCAAGCAAGCTCTTAGAACACTCATTCAGCCCTTAGGTATGTTTAATTGCTCCTATTTCATTTTCTTTTGTTCTAGCCACTTGCACATACTAAGAACATGGTTACTAAGATAGGAATTAGAGAATCTCAAGTTATCTCTCGGCCAAGCAAGGAGAAAAGTCGACCTTGTGCATCATCAAGAGCTTTGTGCATCTTCATTTTTGTCTTGCTAAGGTGAGGGCTAAAACTCCTTTGAAAAGCTTTCAAAAACCACATGCATGCCTTTAAATGTCTATTTTTACCTCTGTACTTGTGATATATGTGTGTACATGAGCTTTGGTAAACATGCATGGCAAGCTATTTGGCTAGAATGTGAAGATAAGTGAAATCACGTAAATGACAGCCTTCTGACTTGTTGGAGCGAAGTGAATTTGACCAGGTAAATGATGTTGAAAATGCACGAAAATTGGTAGGTGACTAGTTTGGCCGGTTCGAAGCATTTTTCATAGAAATAGGCCAAAGCCAATTTTGACTCTAAGGTTCCCAAAATGGCAAAACATCGAAAGGTGTCCAAATCCGGAGAATCTGGGGAAATGAAGCAGGTTTTGGCAGATTCACTGTCCTTGTAGAACGAACCAGTTTGGACTTAGTAAATGATATCCAAAATGCATGAAATTTGGTATGTATCTATATTTTTCAGTTCTGGACATTTTTTCCAGAAATAGACTAAGGCTAAATCTGACCCTAAGGTCTTAAAAAACGAGTAGTATTAAAATGTGTACAAATCTGGACAGTTTTGCGTAGTCTCACGGTTTTGGCTATAACTCTTGAACCCGAACTCCAAATGATGCGAGGTTTGTTTCTGGATTTAGTTCACTCCTTAAGCTTTAATTTGACATTTTTTTAACTAGAATTGGATATTTTGAGAAAACAGACCATTGCGTTGAGGTTTTCATCTAGTGACATGCTTTGAAAATTATTGTAACTTCTCTTGTTGTATTAAATGCTTGGGATTGTGGCACTTGGATGTTGTGTGGACTGTTTTGAATGCTTGAGGGTGTTGTAATTAATCGATGCATGGTTTGAGTTTAATTACTTGACAACTTGGGTCTTAATCGCACGGGTGAGCATGAATTGAAACCCTAGTGACTAGGAAAACTCGCTAAGTGTTGATCCTATGGATATCGTGTTTAATTATGTGATTAATAGGCTGCCCGTAATTGCCCTTATAGCCCTAAATGTGATTCCGATGATTACATGTTGACAAGTAGACATTTTTTGCACCCGGTCCCACGTAGACGTTGTTACATGTTGTATAATCTTATTATTTGACTGCGTGAACCCCGAAATAAGTTACATGACTTGATTCACTTGTATTACATGGCTGTCGATTTAATATTCTTATAACTCCATGCGTTTTACAAGTGAAATTACCTGTCATAGCATGTCTTGCGTGTTTACTTGTCAACGTGCGATCTTATAACTACTCGGAGACAACCTACTTTGTTGTCCTCCAAAAGTGATATGTTAAATGTTATAAATGTGCATTGCCGGTGCTACCGTGACTACCATGGTCCGATTCTCTCTCTCGCTTGGCATTCCACCCTCGGAGAGTTGGGTCGTAGATTTTCGGGGTACATGAGCTTTGGTAAACATGCATGGAAAGATATTTGGCTAGAATGTGAAGATAAGTGAAATCACGTAAATGACAGCCTTCTGACTTGTTGGAGCGAAGTGAATTTGACCAGGTAAATGATATTGAAAATGCCTGAAAATTGGTAGGTGACTAGTTTGGCCTGTTCGGAGAATTTTTCATAGAAATAGGCCAAAGCCAATTTTGATTCTAAAGTCCCCAAATTGGCAAAACATCGAAAGGTGTCCAAATCTGGAGAATCTGGGAAAATGAAGCAGGTTTTGGTAGATTCACTGTCCTTGTAGAACGAACCAGTTTTGGCTTAGTAAATGATATCCAAAACGCACGAAATTTGGTATGATGCTATAGTTTTCAGTTCTGGACATTTTTGTCAGAAATAGACTAAGGCTAAATCTGACCCTAAGGTCCTCAAAAACGAGTAGTATTAAAATGTGTACAAATCTGGACAGTTTTGCGTAGTCTCACGGTTTTGGCTATAACTCTTGAACCCGAACTCCAAATGATGCGAGGTTTGTTTCTGGATTTAGTTCACTCCTTAAGCTTTAATTTGAAATTTTGTTCACTAGAATTGGAGATTGTTTGCTTGTCTCAATGATTGTGAGAAAACAGACTATTGCAGTGAGGTTTTCATCTAGTGACATGCTTTGAAAATTATTGTACCTTCTCTTGTTGTGTTAAATGCTTGGGATTGTGGCACTTGGATGTTGTGTGGACTGCTTTGAATGCTTGAGCGTGTATTAATAAATCGATGCGTGGTTTGAGTTTAATTACGTGATAACTTAGGGCTTAATCGCACGGGTGAGCATGAATTGAAACCCTAGTGACTAGGTAAACTCACTAAGTGTTGATCCTATGGATATCGTGTTTAATTATGTGATTAGTAGGCTGCCCATAGTTGCCCTTATAGCCTTAAAGGTGATTCTGATAATTATACGTTGACAAGTAGACCTTTTTTGCACCCGGTCCCACGTAGACGTCGTTACATGTTGTATAATCTTATTATTTGGCCGCGTGAACCCCGAAATAAGTTACATGACTTGATTTACTTGTATTACATGGATGTCCATTTAATATTCATATAACTCCATGCATTTTACAAGTGAAATTACCTGTCATAGCATGCCTTGCGTGTTTACTTGTCAACGTGCGATCTTATAATTGCTCGGAGGCAACCTACTTTGTTGTCCTCCTAATGTGATTTTTTAAATGTTATAAATGTGCATTGCATACAAGGTTGCAACCTTTCATTGTGGCATGGTAGCGTTTCACGCACGCCGGGCGGCATCGGGCTTGCCTGTGCTACCGTGACTACCATGGTACAATTCCCTCTCCCGCTTGGCATTCCACCCTCAGAGAGTTGGGTGGTACATTTTCAGGGTACATCCGGAGTACACCCAAATGGGAGCAATAAGTGGATTATTGAAGTCGGCTGCAACAATCGTATCGAAATCGATATTGAGAGCAAATGCTCACCGTATCCCTAAAATGATTGGTAATTGTATCTGTTGCTCAATTTGATTCTTATACTTGCGTACCTTATTACTTGTAATACGTGACATGTTTTCAAAAAAAGGGGGTTTTTCATAAGTGAACAAGAAAAAGAGTTTGAAAACGTATTTCTCGTTCCCCCTCGCTGAGTTCATAAGGACTCACCCTCTTTTATCATCTCAGGTGAAGGAGACCAGGAACAGGTACCCGAGGACAACGTGCCTATTGATGAATCCTTGGAGTGATTGCTTGCCCTACGTGCCTTACTTGACTATGGCCATTTTGTGAATGATATGTTGCTTGTTGTTGTATTGTAAATGACCCCCGTTGTAATTTGGGGTCAAATTTTGGTTTGTACTGATCATAACCAGATAGACACGCTTATGGTCGTTTTTGCTATCGCTACTGGTTAGTATCTATCGCAGGCTTATGAAGTATCAGGTAAAGGATTAAGTAAAATGAATCTATCCAATCTTAAGCAGGTACTCATTTGTAGTCTAAGATCAACAGGTACTTTTGTAACAAGGATTAACAAACAAACGAGACATAGTATCATGCTAGGTTGTTAATCAAACGAGGCTTTGAGATAACTAGTAGGCACCCCGATTGGTGATAAATAATAATCTTAGTTGGAAATGAATTTGAGATTGAATGTTTCGAGACGTTTAGAGAATTAGGTCAAACTAAAGAGCCCAATTACAGCCGTTATGCTGTCGGTTTTTCAAAGAATTTGTGGAGTTTAGGCTAAACGTTAAGTGCTAAACCTTCATGAACGATTAAGTACGTGAAATGACTTGAATGTTTAGATCACTCCCTAGTCTAACCTCAATAGGTTGGGTTGGGGCGTGACACCTTTGAGAAATGGTATCAGAGCTTAGATTGCTTAAGCCAGGTTTAACTCTCGGACCATGGGTAGAAGCCCTAAGATTATCGGGATGACTTGTTTATGTGTGTTATTGTGTGACAATATCAATTGTACCTTTTCTGTTTCTATGTGCTTATGTGATTAACATGTCTTAACTGTTTCGAGAATTGTATGTCTATATAAAATTGTATGTTGCATACCTTATACATTAAGTTCTTGCTTGTCGTATTCCAATAAATTGTGCATAATAATCTGTGCCTATAGATGGCTGGCCCTAGTACCCGCAATACTAATAGAAGCGGTGAGCCCCAAGAGACCGGAGATGCTCATCAAACTAATCCCGGCATGGCTATGTTTAATATGATGGCAAATGCCATGGATCGCGTGTCGCGAGTGATGGAACGTAAAGATGCACGTGAAGCAAACAACAACAACAATAATAAGAATGGTGGTAACCATGGGAGAAACAACAGAATGCGGGAGTTCCTTGACTTTCACCCGTCCAAATTCTTCGGGGAAGCTGATGATGAAAAGGCAGAGGCCTGGCTGTCTGAGATTGAAAGGATTTTCAGGCCACTTGATTATACGGAGGAGGAAAAGGTTGAGTTCGCTATGTTTCTGTTGCACGGGGATGCTGAGCATTAGTGGCACATTGTGGAGGTACTTTGGGAAACTGATCATACACCTCGCTTGTAGGGTAATTTCGTTAAGGCATTCAAGGATAAATACGTACCTATAGTTTTTAGGCAGAGGCGAATTGACGAATTCGTTCACTTGAACCAGGGTAACATGACGGTGGCCCAGTATGAGGCTCGTTTTGACCGACTGTCCTGCTATGCTCAATACATGGTTAGTACCCCTGAGGTGAAGATGTGGAAATTTACAAATGGGTTGAGGCCAGAAATTCAGGACCAGTTGGCTTCGTATGACTTCACTACCTATTCTACTCTCCTTGTGGCTGTCTCCCGAGTTGAGAAGAGGAAACTTGATAGAGCCGGTTCGAGCCAGCCGAACGAGAAACCATATCAGCCTCCAGGTCAATAGAGGAAATTCCAGACTCAGAGTCGCATCAGGGCCAGAGCCAGAACAGACCAGTTAATAACCGTGGCCCGACTAAAGCACCATCAACCTCTTCCACCCGCGGATCCACAAGTAGTTCACCTACTACTCAGACTGTCACCTATTCTTACTGTAACAAGAAGGGTCACACCGAGGCCCAGTGTTGGAGGAAATCGGGATGATGCGTAGGGTGTGGCAGTGATCAACACCAGGTCAAGGATTGTCCTAAATGGCAAGGGGGACAAAATCAGATTAAACCAGCTGGTAGAGGCAACACTCTAGTTCCTAGAGTTCAGGCCCGAGCTTATGCTATTGAGTGTAAGGAGCTTCCTGAGGAGACCGCTGTTGTTGAAGGTACATTCTTGATACTGAATCAACCTGTTAGGGTGCTAATTGATCCAGGTACTACTCATTCATTTATTACTCCCTTATGTGTGCAACGTGTGAAATTACGAGTTGTATGTTTGCCTTACGAAGTAGAAGTTGGTACTCCGATAGGTTATAAAATTGTTATTAGCTCAGCTTGTAAAGCATGTAAAATCCAAATTAAGGAAAGGGAGTTCTCAGCCAATCTTATTGTATTACCCTTTCGAGACTATGAAGTCATCTTAGGGATGGACTGGTTGGCAAAGCATCATGCCCAACTAGATTGCCGGACAAAGATTGTAACATTCCAGATACCTGGTTAACCAATATTATAGGTAATGGGTTGAAGAGACTTCACCGGGAGTTCCATCATTTCATCTACGAAAGCAGTGAAGTCCTTGAGAAAAGGATTTAGTGGATACTTAGCTTACCTCATCAACAAGCCGTCGGACAAAGCTAAGTTGGAGGAGATGCCAGTGATTAAAGATTATACGGATGTGTTTCTAGAAGAATTGCCCGATTTACCCCCAAATCGGGAGATCGAGTTCATTATAGAATTACTGCCTGGCATCCAGCCGATATCTAAAGCTCCTTATCGTATGGCACCAGCCAAGCTAAAAGAACTGAAGGACCAATTGCAAGGATTGTTGAAGAATAGGTTTGTTCAACCCAGTTTTTCTCCGTGGGAAACGCCAGTCCTACTTGTAAAGAAGAAAGACGGAACGTTGAGGCTATGCATCGATTATCGAGGATTGAACCAAGTGATTGTCAAGAATAAATACCCACTTCCACTGATCGACGAGTTGTTTGATCAACTTCAGGGAGCCAAAGTGTATTCAAAGCTCGACTTGAGGCAAATGTACTATCAGTTGCGGATCAAAAAGGAGGACGTGCCTAAAATGGCTTTCAGGATGAGATATGGGCATTATGAATATGTGGTGATGCCATTTGGGCTAACTAATGCCCCTGTAGCTTTTATGGACTTGATGCACAGGGTGTTTCAACCCTACTTGGACCAATTTGTGGTGATCTTTATTGATGATATTTTGGTATACTCGAAATCCGAGGCTGAGCATGAACAACATCTGCGATTGGTATTGTAAAAACTCCGAGTACATCAATTGTATGCAAAGTTTAGTAAATGCGAATTTTGGTTGCGGCAGATTGCATTCTTGGGGCACATTATATCCCAAGAGGGAATAGCGGTAGATCAAACAAAGATAGAAGCGGTGATATATTGGAAGAAGACGAAAAACGTTACAAAAGTTCGGAGTTTTCTTGGTCTAGCTGGCTATTATCGGAGGTTCGTGAAGGATTTCTCAAAGATTGCAGGACCGCTTACAAAGCTCACTCAAAAGAAAACGAAGTTTGTATGGGATGACAAGTGTAAGAACAGCTTCCAAGAATTGAAGAAAAGATTGACTACCGCACCTGTTCTTGCGTTGCCTGAAGGGAGTCAAGGCTTTGTAATCTATAGCGATGCTTTGAAGGAAGGACTAGGTTGTGTGTTGATGCAAAATGGTACAGTGATTGTGTATGCCTCTAGGAAACCAAAGCCGTATGAATTGAACTACCCGACGCATGATTTGGAGTTAGCGGCTATTGTGTTTGCACTCAAGAAATGGAGGCACTATCTGTGGGGTAACAAGTTCGAGGTGTTTACTGATCACAAGAGCTTGAAATACTTGTTCTCACAAAAAGAGTTGAACATGAGGCAAAGACGGTGGATGGAGCTTTTGGATGATTATAACTGCACAATCAATTATGTGCCCGGTAAAGTAAATGTAGTTGCAGATGCCTTAAGTCGGAAAGCGAGCATGGCAAACTAGAAGTTAAGGTGCAGGAGTTGTTAGAGGAAGCATTTTTGTGGAAACCACAAATTAACTCAAAAAGGGTTACTATTTGCCACTACACAAGTTCAATCGACCTTGTTGTCTGAATTACGAGAGGCTCAACAGAAGGACCAACAATTTCAGAAGATTAAAGAAAGCAACACAGATTTCAAGTTTCATGATGATGGTATTTGGAGGTTTAGGAAACGGATTTGTGTTCCTAATAAGCCAGAGCTGAAAAAGAAGATTCTTGAAGAAGCCCATAATTCAAGATACACTATTCACCCCGGCGGAACAAAGATGTACCAGGATTTGAAGCAACACTATTGGTGGAATAACATGAATAGAGAGATTGCGGAGTTTGTGGCGCAGTGTTTGACTTGCCAGAGAGTCAAAGCAGAACATCAACGACCAGCAGGTTTACTTCAGCCATTGGAAATTCCTCAATGGAAATGGGAACATATAACTATGGACTTTGTCATAGACCTGCCCAGGTCACAAAAGGGTCATGACGCCGTTTGGGTCATAGTGGATAGATTGACCAAGTCAGCGCACTTCTTACCGATGAACAAGGAGGATAATCCTGAGAAATTGGGAGATATGTATGTGGCAGATATTGTAAGGCTGCACGGGATGCCTGTGAGTATTGTGTTGGATAGGGATCCTCGTTTTACTTCCCGATTTTGGAAGAGATTGCAAGAAGCTTTAGGAACGAAGTTGAGTTTCAGCACGGCTTATCACCCTCAGACTGATGGACAATCTAAGAGAACTATTCAGATTCTGGAGGATATGCTGAGGGCGTGTGTTTTAGATTTCGAAAAATGTTGGGAGAAATATCTGTCTCTAGCGGAGTTCGCTTATAATAACAGCTATCAGGCCACTATCGGGAAGGCCCCATTTGAGGCATTGTATGGACGTAAGTATCGATCCCCAATTTACTGGGATAAAGTAGGTGAGACGAAGACTTTTGACCCGACCCTTCTACCTGAACTTATGAAGACTGTTGATAGTGTCCACCTCATCCGGAAAAGGATGCTTACCGCTCAAAGCAGGCAGAAAAGTTATGCAGACCGACGGAGACGGAGTCTAGAGTTTGAGGTTGGCGACAAGGTGTTCTTGAAGATATCACCTCGGAGGGGACTGATTAAACACGGCAAGGGTGGAAAGTTGAGCCCGAGGTTTGTAGGACCATTTGAGATAATTGAGAAGGTTGGCAAATTGGCGTATCGCCTGGAACTACCCCAAAACCTCTCCAATATTCACGACGTCTTTCATGTTTCAATGCTACGGAAGTATCACCCTGATCCATCGCATATCTTGGAGCCAGAGCCGTTGCAGCTTCGGGAGAACTTGCCTTATGAAGAGAAGCCCATTCGGATCCTAGACCAGCAAGATCGGGAGTTGCGCAACAAATCTATACCGATGGTGAAAGTGTTGTGGGATCATCATGGAGTTGAAGAAGCAACGTGGGAAAGGCGAGACCAGATGCAAACACAGTATCCAGCATTATTTCAAAGGTAATATTGAATTTCGGGATGAAATTCTTTTAAGGAGGGGAGGATGTGAGGCCCGACCTCGATTTGCGTGTGATACCTCGTTTCGTGTGCCCTAACCTAGATTTGCGTGCCTTGACCTAGGTTTAAGAGTCGTGTTTCATTTTGTGTGCCTTGCATTGAATTACGTGCATTCATTTAGGGTTGCGTGCATTTACTTGGGAAAATGTGCATTCGTCTTATAGTTCGTGCCTTACCTCGTAGTGCGTGCCATGAACCTAGGAAAGCGTGTCCACATGCTAATCAAGAAAGCATCTTACACGAAGCACTAGATCATTAATTAATCCTACAAACTCCACTAACTAATATTAAAATGCTAATTCAACTCACTAGAAGACGAAATTGTACCAAAAGCTAAACATTCTTATTCTTTATTCTTTATTCTTTTTGTATATTCCAAGCACATGAAATAAAATAAGCTCAACCAAGACAAAAATTCAAAATTTTCCACTAGCTTGGCCTACCACATGGAGCATTTGTGGTTGCTTTGCATAATTCAAAATTAAACTTAGACAACCTATAACACAAAGCATAAAAAAATGACTCAAAACCCTACCCAATGCACCAAAATCGCGACACACTCGATTGCCCATGCTAAAGTGATTCAAATTATGCTCTTGAAGACACAAAATCTGAAATTTAGAAGCTCAAGGCCGACACATGCCCACAAAAAGCCTCAAACTCTTCAAAGCATCTCATTTTTCTTTCTCTCATTCACTCTCTCATTTCCTCTCTCTCTCTCTTGGCCTTGGCTGCAATTATAGACTCCATAGCTTAAGCTCATCATCCTAACGTTGATCAAGTCATTCAAGCCACTAAGGAACTCGACCAAGCAAAGCTAGGAGCAAAGAAACATGCATGCAAGCTCTTAGAACACTCATTCGACCCTTAGGTATGTTTGATAGCTCCTATTTCATTTTCTTTCGTTCTAGCCACTTGCACATACTAAGAACATGGTTACTAAGCTAGGAATTAGAGAATCTCAAGTTATCTCTTGGCCAAGCAAGGAGAAAAGTTGACCTTGTGCATCATCAAGAGCTTTGTGCATCTTTATTTTTGTCTTGCTAAGGTGAGGGCTAAAACTCCTTTGAAAAGCTTTCAAAAACCACATGCATGCCTTTAAATGTCTATTTTTATCTTTGTACTTGTGATATATGTGTGTACATGAGGTTTGGTAAACATTCATGGCAAGATATTTGGCTAGAATGTGAAGATAAGTGAAATCGCGTAAATGACAGCCTTCTGACTTGTTGGAGCGAAGTGAATTTGACCAGGTAAATAATGTTTCAAAATGCGTGAAAATTGGTAAGTTACTATTTTGGCCAGTTCTGAACATTTTTTTGTAGAAATAGGCTAAAGCCAATTTTGACTCTAAGGTCCCCAAAATGGCAAAATATCGAAAGGTGTCCAAATCTGGAGAATCTGGAAAAATGAAGCAGGTTTTGGCAGATTCACTGTTCTTGTAGAACGAACCAGTTTTTACTTAGTAAATGATATCCAAAATGCATGAAATTTGGTATGTTGCTAGATTGTTCAGTTCGGGACATTTTTTTCAGAAATAGACTAAGGCTAAATCTGACCCTAAGTTCCTCAAAAACGACAAGTATTGAAATATGTACAAATCTGGACAGTTTTGCGTAGTCTCACGGTTTTGGCTATAACTCTTGAACCCGAACTCCAAATGATGCGAGGTTTGTTTTTGGATTTAGTTCACTCCTTAAGATTTAATTTGAAATTTTGTTCACTAGAATTGGAGATTGTTTGCTTGTCTCAATGATTGTGAGAAAATAGACCATTGCAGTGAGGTTTTCATCTAGTGACATGCTTTGAAAATTAATGTAACTTCTCTTGTTGTGTTAAATGCTTGGGATTGTGGCACTTGAATGTTGTGTGGACTGTTTTGAATGCTTGAGGGTGTTTTAATTAATCGATGCATGGTTTGAGTTTAATTACATGACAACTTGGGGATTAATCGCACGGGTGAGCATGAATTGAAACCCTAGTGACTAGGAAAACTCGCTAAGTGTTGATCCTATGGATATCGTGTTTAATTATGTGATTAGTAGGCTGCCCGTAATTGCCCTTATAGCCCTAAATGTGATTCCGATGATTACATGTTGACAAGTAGACCTTTTTTGCACCCGGTCCCATGTAGACGTCGTTACATGTTGTATAATCTTATTATTTGACTGCGTGAACCCCGAAATAAGTTACATGACTTGATTCACTTGTGTTACATGGCTGTCCGTTTAATATTCATATAACTCCATGTGTTTTACAAGTGAAATTACCTGTCATAGATGTCTTGCGTGTTTACTTGTCAACGTGCGATCTTATAACTGCTCGGAGGCAACCTACTTTGTTGTCCTCCTAATGTGATATGTTAAATGTTATAAATGTGCATTGCATACAAGGTTGCAACCTTTCATTGTGGCATGGTAGCGATTCACGTACGCCGGGCAGCATCGAGCTTGCCGGTGCTACCGTGACTACCATGATCCAATTCTCTCTCGCTTGGCATTCCACCCTCGGAGAGTTGGGTCGTAGATTTTCGGGGTACATCCGGAGTACACCCAAATGGGAGCGATAAGTGGATTATTGAAGTCGGCCGCAACAATTGTATCGAAATTGATAGTGAGAGCAAATGCTCACCGTATCCTTGAAATGATTGGTAATTGTATCTGTTGCTCAATTTGATTCTTATACTTGCGTACCTTATTACTTGTAATACGTGACATGTTTTCAAAAAATGGGGGTTTTTCATAAGTTAACTGGAAAAAGAGTTTCAAAACGTATTTCTCGTTCTCCCTCGTTGAGTTCATAAGGACTCACCCGCTTTTATCATCTCAGGTGAAGGAGACCAGGAATAGGTACCCAAGGACAACATGCGTATTGATGACTCCTTGGAATGATTGCTTGCCCTATGTGCCTTACTTGACTATGGCCATTTTGTGAACAATATGTTGGTTGAAGACTATTTCTTATGTTGCTTGTTGTTGTATTGTAAATGACTCCCGTTGTAATTTGGGGTCAAATTTTGGTTTGTACTAATCATAACCAGATAGACACGCTTATGGTCATTTTTGCTATCGCTACTGGTTAGTATCTATCGCAGGCTTATGAAGTATCAGGTAAAGGATTAAGTAAAATGAATCTATCCAATCTTAAGCAGGTACTCATTGGTAGGCTAAGATCAACAGGTACTTTAGTAACAAGGATTAACAAACAAATGAAACATAGTATCATGCTAGGTTGTTAGTCAAACGAGGCTTCGAGATAACTAGTAGGCACCCCGATTGGTGATAAATAATAATCTTAGTTGGAAATAAATTTGAGATTGAAAGTTTCGAGGCGTTTAGAGAATTAAGTCAAACTAAAGAGCCCAATTACAGCCGTTATGCTGCCAGTTTTTCAGAGAATTTGTGGAGTTTAGGCTAAACGTTAAGTGTTAAACCTTCATGAACGATTAAGTACGTGAAATGACTTGAATGTTTAGATCACTCCCTAGTCTAACCTCAATAGGTCGGGTTGGGGCGTGACAACTTCGCTTCACGTAGAGGCTGGGGCCGCAAACCGGGGATGTGGGGTATGTGACCAGGTCTCCGTTGCTCCGGTGCCTATAAATTTTGATCCGTAAGGAGTTACGCGGCGCACAGCATACAGTTGGAAATCTCTCCGAGAGCTCTACGACGGGGGCAACAAGCCTGCTCGGCTGCGCCTGTTTTGGGTGCCCAAAATTGAACGTTTTCATCAATTTTGGACCACATTTCTTCTTTTGCTCTGTTTTTTCATCCCGGATCGTACGTCGTGAGCTGTTAAAAGGACGACAACCTAACTCGCGGTACATTAGAAGGCCTTACAAAGCGTCGATATCACGTCTTGCAAAGATGCTGCGTTGTTGAAGTGGATGGGTTGTCGTTAAGCCCATTGGGCCTTTTGAATGGGCTATCTCTCCAGGCTGAGACTGTGAACCATCAACACATAAAGGATTTGTGCCCTCAACATGACGAGTGTGATCATACCAGCACTAATGCACCGGATCCCATCAGAACTCCGAAGTTAAGCGTGCTTGGGCGAGAGTAGTACTAGGATGGGTGACCCACTGGGAAGTCCTCGTGTTGCACCCCCCTTTTTCAATTTTTTTTGCCCCGGTTAGGGTTGCCAAGATATTTTATCCACTACATTTCTATTACCGAATCCCACGGCACCTTGGGCAAGACAACTTCGCTTCACGTAGAGGCTGGGCCCGGAAACTGAGGGAGTGGGGATTGTGACCAAGTCTCCGTCGCTTCGGTGCCCATAACTCTTTTCATCCGTAAGGCGTTATGCGGCGCACAGCATACCGTTGGAAAGCTTTCTGAGAGTTCTACGATGGGGGCAAGAAGCCTGCTCGGCTGCGCCTGTTTTTGGAGCCCAAAATCGAACGTTTTCACCAATTTCGGGCCACTTTTCTTCTTTTGCTCTATTTTTTCATCCCGGATCGTACGTCGTGAGCTGTTAAAAGAACAACAACCTAACTCGTGGGAAATTAAAGGGCCCTACAATGCGTTGATATCACGTCTAGCGAGGATGCTGCGTTGTTGAAGTGGATAGGTTGTCGTTAAGCCCATTGGACCTTTTGAATGGGCCATGTCTCTAGGCTGAGACTGTGAATCGTCAACACATAAAGGATTTGTGCCCTCAACATGACGGTTGCAATCAAACCAGCACTAATGCACCAGATCCTATTAGAATTTCGAAGTTAAGCATGCTTGGGCGAGAGTAGTACTAGGATGGGTGACCCCCTGGGAAGTCCTCGTGTTGCACCCCCTTTTTCAATTTTTTTTGCCCCGGTTAGGGTTGCCAAGATGTTTTATCCACCACATTTCTATTACCGAATCCCATGGCACCTTGGGCAAGACAACTTTGCTTCACGTAGAGGTAGGGCCCACAAACCGAGGGTGTAGGGCTTGTGACCAGGTCTCCGTCACTCCGGTGCCCATAACTTTTGATCTGTAAAAAGTTACGCTGCATGCAACATACTGTTGGAAAGCTTTCCGAGAGTTCTACGACGGGGGCAGCAAGCCTGCTCAGCTGCGCCCGTTTTCAGAGCCCAAAATCAAACGTTTTCATGAGGTTTGGGCCACTTTTCTTCTTTTGCTCGATTTTTCCATCCCGGATCATACGTCGTGAGCTGTTAAACGGACGACAACCTAACTCGCGGGACATTAAAGGGCCTTACAACGCGTCGATATCACGTCTTGCAAGGATGCTACGTTGTTGAAGTGGATGGGTTGTCGTTAAGCCCATTGGGCCTTTTGAATAGGCCATCTATCTAGGCTGGGACTGTGAATCATCAACACATAAAGGATTTATGCCCTCAACATGACGGTTGCAATCATACCAGCACTAATGCACCGGATCCCATCAGAACTCTGAAGTTAAGCATGCTTGGGCGAGAGTAGTACTAGGATGGGTGAACCCCTGGGAAGTCCTCGTGTTCCACCCCCCTTTTCCAATTTTTTTTGCCCCGGTTAGTGTTGCCAAGATGCTTTATCCACCACATTTCTATTGCCGAATCCCACGGCACTTGGGCAAGACAACTTCGCTTCACATAGAGGCTGGGCCTGCAAACCGAAGGCGTGGGGCTTGTGACCAGGTCTCCGTCGCTCCGGTGCCCATAACTTTTGATCCGGAAGGAGTTTCGCAGCGCACTGCATACCGTTGGAAAGCTCTTCGAGAGCTCTATGATGGGGGCAGCAAGCCCGCTTGGCTGCGCCCATTTTTGGAGCCGAAAATCGAATATTTTTGTCACGCCCCAACTCGACCCCTCTTATGATCAGTCAGGACGCAACGGAATTTCGGCAGCATAACGACAGTAACATGAACATCAGGGCTCTAAACCAACCCTTCAGAACAACATATATCAAACTCCACAAATCACCAATCAACTCCACAATCAAATTAACAACATACAACACAACTATTTCATACATTAAACATTCTTTCTTCAACTCATTCATAGTTATGCGCCTCCGTTCCTACATCATACATTTATTATATAACATACACTTCCAAAATAGATTATAACCAATTCAACAACCTAACCATGTTCTAAAACAAGACTACTAAATTAGCAATATACATAAGTCTTATAATTGAGTAAGTTATACAATATAACATATTACAACAACTAAGACAAATTCATGGCAATGACTCCGGCGCACAAGACTCGTCCATATAAAGCACATTCTCAGCTTCCTGAGGCACATATCTGTAATCTTGATCAATATCACATGTATGCATGCAATAATAGAGAGTGAGCTTATATAAAACAAGCTCAGTGAGGATCCGATAGATCTCTAACAGTATTTATTATACTCCTTGGAAATGATCCTTTGAGTAGTCAACACGCAATAAAACATCAATAACAATATAAACACATAACTATAATAACCAATCAATAAAGGATACTCTAGTTGGTATAGCTCCAAATGCCATCATGATCTCAACCATTCTTCTTGTAACTCCCCATTACTCACGCACTCGAGGTACCTCACTAGCCCCTCCCTCCATGACATGTCCGTCATGTGAGCTGGGGGTAGTTCTGGTAGTCATGCCGTTATCAACCTGACAGCCCGATGCTGCCCGAGAGATGGCACACACATACAAAGACTCACCAATAATAATAAACATCATTCACAGGAGGACAATCTAGCAGAATTGCCTATCTCCCGGTTCATCAATCATCAATCAATAATCATCAATAATCATCAATTATCATCAATATAACATCAAGATAACATCAAGTAATTAATTAAACAACAAACAACTAAGTTAGATGACAAAGTAGGCCATCCAACTTAACATGCATTAAACACATAATCTAACCCTAGTCTAACCATCAACAACTCACAATTCAATCACTCAAACACCACCCAATCATCTAAAGGCTCAATTCAACAATTTAAAGAAAGACAACCTAAACATCAAATAATCATATCTTACATTCTACTAATCTAAATCACTCCAAATCAGTTTCCAACACTCACCCATTGAATCAACTACATTAGCCCTCTCGGAAACCAACCAAGACACATCAAAATCAAGCCCAACAACCCTAAAACCTCAATGCACCTAGGCTGAAAATTCCGGATTTTCACCCAAACATCGCAATCGAAAATTCGGCATTATAACGGCGTTGCCACGTAATTAACAAACTTTTAGAAATTGATGGCAATCGATTCCAACCACAACAACTCAAGATAATCCTCAAATAGCCAATCTATCAACTTTAAATACCCGAAAATAATAATTTCGTTACAATGGCTCAAATCTCGTAGTAATACACATAAACGATCCCTAGCATGCACTGAGCAATAATATAACTTCAAATTAACATTCTAACGGTTCAAAATGCAGTTATAAGCAAAAACATAAAAAATGAGTTTTGAGATCTAGAATTTTTCTCTCACCTTTGATGCGATATAAGCCTAAATATGCATGCAATGCGTGCCCAACAAGCAGAATCCAACTCGGCATGAAGTTCTACAGACAAAAACTAGGTTTTTCTAGGAAAAATTGCTTTGAAAACCTTAAAAATTCTTTCTCTTTTTCTCCCTTGAACCTCTCGGCCCTTTGTGTGTGTTGATGAGTGTGTTTTGTGTTGTGTTTTGTGTGTGTTGATGCATATAAGCTAAAGGTCAAACTTATTAAAATGGTCAATGTTAGTTTATTTAGTCCTTTAATTGTTTTTCTAGTCTTTTAATTCATTTCTTGAGTATTTCTTGCTCAACTATTAAATTAACACTTAAACTAATTCTAGACAATATATTTTAGGTGACAAAGAATGTTACATTAAAATAGTTTCACCCGAATCGGCTTAAAACTCATTTTCTTGCAAAAGAAAGTGTAAAAATCTTTAACATTTCAAAACCGATTCCAAATCCGTTTTAATCAAACACGGGTCAATTAATACTCGAGGACTAGGTTTTAAAATGTTTAAAACACCCCTGTAAAAATTTTAGCGGATAGGTGTTGAAAATACTATTCACCAAAATCGACGATAAAATTTCTGATTCCGTTTTTTATGAAAATTTCATGAATGCACACTTAGTATGTATTAGGAGTATTAATCACTTATTTAGCACATTCTAAGTCATATAGCACATAAACAGGCTAATTCACACAAAACGAGATAAAGCACATAAATCGAGATAAAGACAAAAACTGGGGTTTCACAGTTTTCATCAGTTTCGGGCCACTTTTCTTCTTTTGCACTATTTTTCGGCCCCGGATCGTAGTCGTGAGCTGTTAAAAGGAGGACAACCTAACTCGCGGGATATTAGAGGGCCTTACAACGCGTTGATATCACGTCTAGAAAGGAAGCTGCGTTGTTGAAGTGGATGGGTTGTCGTTAAGCCCATTGGGCCTTTTGAATAGGCCATATCTCTAGGCTGAGACTGTAAACCGTCAACACATAAAGGATTTGTGCCCTCAACATGATGGGTACGATCATACCAGCACTAATGCACCGGATCCTATCAGAACTCCGAAGTTAAGCGCGCTTGGGCGAGAGTAGTACTAGGATGGGTGACCCCCTGGGAAGTCCTCATGTTGCACCCCCCTTTTCAAATTTTTTTGCCCCGGTTAGGGTTGCCAAGATGCTTTATCTACCACATTTCTATTACTGAATCCCACGGCACCTTGGGCAAGACAACTTCACTTCACGTAGAGGCTGGGCCCGCAGACCGAGGGCGTGGGACTTGTGACCAGGTCTCTGTCGTTCTGGTGCCCATAACTTTTGATCCGTAAGGAGTTATGTGGTGCACAGCATACCATTGGAAAGATCTCCGAGAGCTCTATGATGGGGGCAGCAAGCTTGCTCGGCAGCGCCCGTTTTTAGAGCCCAAAATCGAACGTTTTCATCAGTTTTGGGGTACGTTTGTTCTTTTGCTCGATTTTTACGCCCCGGATCGTACGTCGTCAGCTGTTAAAAGGACGAAAACCGAACTCATGGGACATTAGAGGGCCCTACAATGCATCGATATCAAGTCGTGCGAGGATGCTTCGTTGTGGAAGTGGATGGGTTGTCGTTAAGCCTATTGGGCCTTTTGAATAGGCCATCTCTCTAGGCTGAGACTGTAAACCGTCAACACATAAAGGATTTGTGCCCTCAACATGATGGGTACGATCATACCAGCACTAATGCACCGGATCCCATCAGAACTCCGAAGTTAAGCGTGCTTAGGCGAGAGTAGTACTAGGATGGGTAACCCCCTGGGAAGTCCTCGTGTTGCACCCTCCTTTTCAATTTTTTTTGCCCCAGTTAGGGTTGCCAAGATGCTTTATCCACCACATTTCTATTGCCAAATCCCACCGCACCTTGAGCAAGACAACTTCGCTTCACGTAGAGGCTGGGCCCGCAAACCGGGGGCGTGGGGCTTATGACCAGGTCTCCGTCGCTCCGGTGCCCATAACTTTTGATCCATAAGGAGTTACGCGGCGTACAACATATCGTTGAAAAGCTCTCCGAGAGCTCTACGACAGAGATAATAAGCCGGCTCGGCTGCGCCTGTTTTGAGTGCCCAAAATCGAACGTTTTAATTAGTTTCGGGCCATTTTTCTTCTTTTACTCTGCTTTTTCATCCCGGATCGTACGTTGTGAGCTGTAAAAAGGACAACAACCTAACTTGCGGGACATTAGAGGGCCCTACAACGCTTCGATTCCACGTTTTGCGAGGATGCTGCATTGTTGAAGTGGATGTGTTGTTGTTAAGCCCATTGGGCCTTTTGAATAGGCCATCTCTCTAGGCTAAGACTGTAAACCGTCAACACATAAAGGATTTGTGCCCTCAACATGATGGGTACGATCATACCAGCACTAATGCACCGGATCCCATCAGAACTCCGAAGTTAAGCGTGCTTGGGCGAGAGTAGTACTAGGATGGGTGACCCCTTGGGAAGTCCTCCTGTTGCACCCCCCTTTTCAATTTTTTTTGCCTCGGTTAGGGTTGCCAAGATGCTTTATCCACCACATTTCTATTACCAAATCCCACGGCACCTTGGGCAAGACAACTTCACTTCACGTAAAGGCTGGGCCCGCAAACCTAGGGCGTGCGGCTTGTGACCAGGTCTCCGTCGCTCCGGTGCCCATAACTTTTGATCCGTAAGGAGTTATGCGGCGTACAACATACCGTTGGAAATATCTCTGATAGCTCTATGATGGGGGCAGCAACCTTGCACGGTTACGCCCTTTTTGGAGCCCAAAATCGAATGATTTCATCAGTTTTGGGCTATTTTTCTTCATTTGCTCAGTTTTTCCATCCCGGATCGTACGTCATGAGCTGTTAAAAGGACGAGAACCTAACTCGGGGGAAATTAGAGGGCCCTACAATGTGTCGATATCAAGTCTTGCGCGAATGTTGCATTGTTGAAGTGGATGGGTTAACGTTAAGCCTATTAGGCCTTTTGAATGGGCCATCTCTCTAGGTTGAGACTGTGAACCGTCAACACATAAAGGATTTGTGTCCTCAACATGATGGGTGCGATCATACCAGCACTAATGCACTGGATCCCATCAGAACTCTGAAATTAAGCGTGCTTGGGCGAGAGTAGTACTAGGATAGGTGACCTCCTGGTAAGTCCTCGTGTTGCACCCGCCTTTTCAATTTTTTTGGCATTGGTTTTGCTTGCCAAGATGCTTTATCCACCACATTTCTATTACCAAATCCCACCGCACCTTGGGCAAGACAACTTCGGTTCACGTAGAGGTTGGGCCCACAAACTGAGGGCGTGGGGATTGTGACCAAGTGTCCGTCACTCCGGTGCCCATAACTTTTCATCCGTAAGGAGTTACGCGGCGCAGCATACCGTTGGAAAGCTCACCGAGAACTCTATGATAGTTGCAGGAAGCCTGCTCGGTTGCACCCATTTTTGGAGCCCAAAATCGAACGTTTTCATCAGTTTCGGGCCACTTTTCTTCCTTTACTCTATTTTTCGGTCCCGGATCGTACGTTGTGAGCTGTTAAAAGGACGACAACCTAACTCATAGGACATTAGAGGGCCCTACAACGTGTCGATATCACGTCTAGCGAGGATGCTGCGTTGTTGAAGTTGATGGGCTATCGTTAAGCCCATTGGGCCTTTTGAATGGGTCATCTATCTAGGCTGGGACTGTGAATCGTGAACACATAAAGGATTTGTGCCCTCAACATGACCGGTGTGATCATACCAACACTAATTCACCAGATCCCATCAGAACTCTGAAGTTAAGCGTTCTTGGGCGAGAGTAGTACTAGGATGGGTGACCCCTTGGGAAGTCCTCGTGTTGCACCCCCTTTTTAAATTTATTTTGCCTCGGTTGGAGTTGCCAAGATGTTTTATCCACCACATTTCTATTACCGAATCCCACGACACCCTGGGCAAGACAACTTTGCTTCACGTAGAGGTTGGGCCAGCAAATCGAGGGCGTGGGGCTTATGACCAGGTCTCCGTCACTACGGTGCCCATAACTTTGGATCCGTAAGAAGTTACGAGGCGCACAACATACCGTTGGAAAGCTCTCCGAGAGTTCTACGATGGGGGCAGCAAGCTTGCTCGACTGTGCCTGTTTTTGGAGTCCAAAATCGAACGTTTTCATCCGTTTCGGGCCACTTTTCTTCGTTTGCTCTGTTTTTCAGTCCCGAATCGTACGTCGTGAGCTGTTAAAAGGACGACAACCTAACTTGCGGGACATTAGAGGGCCCAACAACGCGTCGAAATCAAGTCTTGCGAGGATGCTGCATTGTTGAAGTGGATGGGTTGTTGTTAAGCCCATCGGGCCTTTTGAATGGGTCATCTCTCTAGGCTGGGATTGTAAACCGTCAACACATAAAGGATTTGTGCCCTCAACATGACCGGTGCAATCATACCAACACTAATGCACCGGATCCCATTAGAACTCTGAAGTTAAGCGTGCTTGGGCGAGAGTAGTACTAGGATGGGTGACCCCTTGGGAAGTCCTCGTGTTGCACCCCCTTTTTAAATTTATTTTGCCTCGGTTGGAGTTGCCAAGATGTTTTATCCACCACATTTCTATTACTGAATCCCACGGCACCCTGGGCAAGACAACTTTGCTTCACGTAGAGGTTGGGCCAGCAAACCGAGGGCATGGGGCTTATGACCAGGTCTCCATCACTACGGTGCCCATAACTTTGGATCCGTAAGAAGTTACGAGGCGCACATCATACCGTTGGAAAGCTCTCCGAGAGTTCTACGATGGGGGCAGCAAGCTTGCTCGGCTGTGCCTGTTTTCGGAGCCCAAAATTGAACGTTTTCACCGTTTCGGGCCACTTTTCTTCATTTGCTATGTTTTTCAGTCCCGAATCGTACGTCGTCAGCTGTTAAAAGGACGACAACCTAACTCGCGGGACATTAGAGTGCCCAACAACGCATCGAAATCAAGTCTTGCGAGGATGCTGCATTGTTGAAGTGGATGGGTTGTAGTTAATCCCATCGGGCCTTTTGAATGGGTCATCTCTCTAGGCTGGGATTGTAAACCGTCAACACATAAAGGATTTGTGCCCTCAACATGACAGATGCGATCATACCAGCACTAACGTACCAGATCCCATCAGAACTCTAAAGTTAAGTGTGCTTGGGCGAGAGTAGTGCTAGGATAGGTGACCCCCTGGGAAGTCCTCGTGTTGCACCCCCCTTTTCAATTTTTTTTGCCCTTGTTAGGGTTGCCAATATGCTTTATCCACCACATTTCTATTACCGAATCTCACCGCACCTTGCACAAGACAACTTCGCTTCACGTAGAGGTTGGGCCTGCAAACTAATAGCGTGGGGCTTGTGACCAGGTCTCCGTCGCTCCGGTGCCATTAACTTTTGATCCATAAGGAGTTACGTGGCGCAAAGCATACCTTTTGAAAGCTCTCCGAGTGCTCTACAACGGGGGCAACAAGCCTGCTCAGCTGCGCCTATTTTCGGAGCCGAAAATTGAACATTTTTATCACATCTTTTCTTCTTTTGCTCTATTTTTTCTTCCCGGATCGTACGTTGTGAGCTGTTAAAAGGATGACAACCTAACTCGTGGGACAATAGAGGGCCCCACAACGCGTCGATATCATCTCTTGCGAGGATGCTACATTGTTGAAGTGGATGGGTTGACGTTAAGCCCATGGGGCCTTTTGAATAGGCCATCTCTCTCGGCTGGGAATGTGAACCGTCAACGCATAAAGGATTTGTGCGCTCAACATGACAGGTGTGATCATACGACCACTAATGCACCGGATCCCATCAGAACTCCGAAGTTAAGCGTGCTTGGGCGAGAGTAATACTAGGATAGGTGACCCCCTGGGAAGTCCTCGTGTTGCACCCCCCTTTTCAATTTTTTTTGCCCCGGTTAGGGTTGCCAAGATGCATTATCCACCACATTTCTATTACCGAGTCCCACCGCACCTTGGGCAAGACAACTTCGCTTCACATAGAGGCTGGGCCCGCAAACCTGGAGCGTGGGGCATGAGACCAGGTCTCCGTCACTCCGGTGCCCATAACTTTTGATCCATAAGGAGTTACTCGTCTCACAGCATGCCGTTGGAAAGCTCTCTGAGAGCTCTACGACGGGGGCAACAAGCCTGCTCAGCTGCGCCTGTTTTGGGTGCCCAAAATCTAACGTTTTCATCAATTTCACACCACTTTTCTTCTTTTGCTCTGTTATTTCATCCCGGATCGTACGTCGTGAGCTATTAAAAGGATGACAACCTAACTCGAGATATATTAGAGGGCACTACAATGCGTCGATATCACATCTTGCGAGGATGTTGTGTTGTTGAAGTGTAAGGGTTGTCGTTAAGTCCATTGGGCCTTTTGAATGGGCCATCTCTCTAGGCTGAGACTGTGAACCGTCAACACATAAAGGATTTGAGCCCTCAACATGATGGATGTGATCATACCAGCACTAATGCACCGGATCCCATCAGAACTCCGAAGTTAAGCGTGCTTGGACGAGAGTAGTACTAGGATGGTGACCCACTAGGAAGTCTTCGTGTTGCACCCCCCTTTTCAATTTATTTTGCCCCGGTTAGGCTTGCCAAGATGCTTTATCCACCACATTTCTATTACCGAATCCCACGGCACCTTGGGCAAGACAACTTCGCTTCACGTAGAGGCTGGGCTCGCAAACTGAGGGCGTGGGGATTGTGACCAAGTCTCCGTCACTCCGGTGCCTATAACTTTTCATCCGTAAGGAGTTACGTGGTGCACAACATACCGTTGGAAAGCTCTCCGAGAGCTCTATGACCGGGGCAGTAATCCTGCTCGGCTGCGCCCATTGTTGGAGCCCAAAATTGAACGTTTTCATAAGTTTTTGGCTACTTTTCTTCATTTGCTATATTTTTTCATCCCAGATCATACGTCGTGAGCTATTAAAAGGATGAAAACCTAACTCGCGGGACATTAGAGGGCCCTACAACGCGTGGATATCACGTCTATCAAGGATGCTGAGTTGTTGAAGTGGATGGGTTGTCGTTAAGCCCATTGCGCCGTTTGAATGGGCCATCTCTTTAGGCTGAGACTGTGAACCGTCAACACATAAAAGATTTGTGCCCTCAACATGATGGGTACGATCATACCAGTACTAATGCATCGGATCCCATCTGAACTCTGAAGTTAAGCATGGTTGGGCGAGAGTAGTACAATGATGGGTGACCCCCTGGGAAGTCCTCGTGTTGTACCCCCATTTTCATTTTTTTTTTGCCCCGGTTAGGGTTGCCAAGATGTTTTATTCACCACATTTCTATTACCGAATCCCACGGTACCTTGGGCAAGACAACTTCGCTTCACGTAGAGGCAGGGCCCATAAACCGAGGGTGTGGGGCTTGCGACCAGGTCTCCGTCGCTTCGGTGCCCATAACTTTTGATCCGTAAGGAGTTACGCAGCATACAGCACACCATTGGAAAGCTTTCTGAGAGTTCTACGATAGAGGCAGCAAGCCTGCTCAGCTGCGCCTATTTTCGGAGCCCAAAATCAAACGTTATCACGAGTTTCTGGCTACTTTTCTTCTTTTGCTCAGATTTTCTGTCCCGGATCGTACGTCGTGAGTTGTTAAAAGGACGACAACCAAACTCGCGGGACATTAGAGGGCCCTACAATGCGTTGATATCACGTCTTGTGAGGATGCTGCGTTGTTGAAGTGGATGGGTTATTTTTAAGCCCATTAGGCCTTTTGAATAAGCCATCTTTCTAGGCTGCGACTGTGAATCATCAACACATAAAGGATTTGTGCCCTCAACATGACGGTTGCAATCATACTAGTACTAATGCACCGGATCCCATCAGAAATCTGAAGTTAAGCGTGCTTGGGCTTGAGTAGTACTAGGATGGGTGACCACCTGGGAAGTCCTCGTGTTGCACCCCCATTTTTCAATTTTTTTTGCCATGGTTAGGCTTGCCAAGATGCTTTATCCACTACATTTCTATTACTGAATCCCACATCACCTTGGGCTAGACAACTTCGCTTCACGTAGAGGCTCGGCCTGCAAACCGAGGGCATGGGGCTTGTGACTAGGTCTCCGTCACTCCGGTGCTAATAACTTTTGATCCGTAAGGAGTTACGCGGCGCACTGCATACCGTTGGAAAACTTTCCAACAGCTCTATGACGTGGGCAGCAAGCTTGCTTTGCTACGCCCATTTTTGGAGCCTAAAATCGAACGTTTTCATTAGTTTCGGGCCACTTTTCTTCTTTTGCTCGGTTTTTTCATCCCAGATCGTACGTCGTCAGCTGTTAAGAGGACGACAACCTAACTTGCGGGACATTAGAGGGCCCTACAACGCGTCGATATCAAGTCTTGCGAGGATGCTATGTTGTTGAAGTGGATGGGTTGTCCTTACGCCCATTGGGCCTTTTGAATGGGCCATCTCTCTTGGCTGGGACTGTGAACCGTCAACCCATAAAGTATTTGTGCCCTCAACATGACGGGTGCGATCATACTAGCACTAATGCACCAGATCATATCAGAACTCCAAAGTTAAGCGTGCTGGGCAAGAATAGTACTAAGATGGGAGACCCCCTGGGAAGTCCTCGTGTTGCACCCCCCTTTTCAATTTTTTTTGCCCTGGTTAGGGTTGCCAAGATGCTTTATCCACCACATTTCTATTACTGAATCCCAGCACACCTTGGGCAAGACAACTTCACTTCACGTAGAGGCTGGGCCCGCAAACTGAGGGCATGGGACTTCTGACCAGGTCTCCGTCGCTCCGGTGCCCTTAAGCGGAGTTAAGCGGTGCATAGCATACCGTTGGTAAGCTCTCCGAGAGCTCTAAGACAGGGGAAACAAGCCTGCTCGGTTGTGCCTATTTTCGGAGAACAAAATCAAACATTTTCATCAGTTTCAGGCCATTTTTCTTCTTTTGCTCTGTTTTTCTGTCCCGGATCGTACGTCTTGTGCTGTTAAAAGGACGACAACCTAACTCACGGGACATTAGGGGCCCTACAACGCGTCGATATCACGTCTTGCGAGGATGCTATGTTGTTGAAGTGGATGGGTTGACGTTAAGCCCATTGGGCCTTTTGAATGGGCCATCTCTCTAGGCTGGGAATGTGAACTGTCAACATATAAGGGATTTGTACGCTTAACTTGGCGGGTGCGATCATACCAGCACTAATGCACTGAATCCCATCATAACTACGAAATTAAGCGTGCTTGGGCGAGAGTAGTACTAGGATAGGTGACCCATGGGAAGCCTCGTGTTGTACCCCCCTCTTCAATTTTTTTTGCCCCGGTTAAGGTTGCCAAGACGCTTTATCCACTATATTTCTATTACCGAATCCCACGACAGCTTGGGCAAGACCACTTCGCTTCACGTAAAGGCTGAGCCCGCAAACTGAGGGCGTCAGGCTTGTGACCAAGTCTCCGTCACTCCGGTGCCCAAACTTTTGATTCGTAAGGAGTTACCCAGCGTACATCATACCGTAGGAAAGCTCTCCGAGAGCTCTACAATGGAGGCAACAAGCCCGATCGGCTGCGCCTGTTTTGGGTGCCAAAAATTGAACGTTTTCATCAGTTTCGGGCCACTTTTCTTCGTTTGCTCTGCTTTTTCATCCCGGATCGTATGTTGTGAGCTGTTAAAAGGATGACAACCTTACTCGCAGGACATTAGGTGGCCCTACAACGCGTCGATATCACGTCTTGCGAGGATGCTGTGTTGTTGAAGTGGATGGGTTGTTGTTAAGCCCATTGGGCCTTTTGAATGGGCCATCTCTCTAGACTGAGACTGTAAACCGTCAACACATAAAGGATTTGCGCCCTCAACATGACAGGTGCGATCATACCAGCACTAATGCACCGGATCCCATCGGAACTCTGAAGTTAAGCGTGCTTGGGCGAGAGTAGTACTAGGATGGGTGACCCCTTAGGAAGTCCTCGTGTTGCACCCCCTTTTCAATTTTTTTCAATCCGGTTAGGCTTGCCAAGATGATTTATCCACCACATTTCTATTACCGAATCCCACGGTACCTTGGGCAAGACAACTTCGGTTCACGTAGAGGCTGGGCCCGCAAACTAAGGGCGTGGGGATTGTGACCAAGTCTCCGTCGTACTAGAGCCCATAACTTTTCATCCGTAAAGAGTTACACGGCGCACATCATACCGTTAGAAAGCTCTCCGAGAGCTCTATGACGGGCAGGCAGCCTGATCTACTGAGCCCTTTTTTGGAGCCCAAAATCAAACATTTTCGTCTATTTCGGGCCACTTTTCTTCTTTTGCTTTATTTTTTTGTCCCGGATCATTCATCGTGTGCTGTTAAAAGGACGACAACCTAGCTCACGGGACATTAGAGGGCCCTAAAAAGCGTCGATATCACGTCTAGCGAGGATACTGCGTTATTGAAGTGGAAGGGTTATCGTTAAGCCCATTGGGCCTTTTGAATGGGTCATCTCTCTAGGCTGGGACTGTGAACCGTCAACACATAAAGAATTTGTGCCCTCAACATGACGGGTGTGATCATACAAGCACTAATGCACCGGCTCCCATCAGAACTCTGAAGTTAAGCGTGCTTGGGTGAGAGTAGTACTAGAATGGGTGACCCCCTGGGAAGTCCTCGTGTTGCACCCCCCTTTTCAATTTTTTTTGCCCACGTTAGGGTTGCCAAGATGTATTATCCACTTCATTTCTATTACCGAATCTCACAATACATTGGGCAAGACAACTTTACTTCACGTAGATGCTGGGCCCGCAAACCGGGGGCATGGGGCTTGTGACCAGGTCTCCGTCGCTCCGGTGCCCATAACTTTTGATCCGTAAGGAGTTACACGGCACACAGCATACCGTTGGAAAGCTCTCGGAGATCTCTACGATGGGGGCATCAAGCCTGCTCGGCTGAGCCCATTTTTGGTTCCCAAAATTGAACATTTTCATCAGCTTGGGGCCACTTTTCTTCTTTTGCTATGTTTTTCCTTCCCGGATCGTATGTCGTGAGTTGTTAGAAGGATGACAACCTAACTCGCAGGACAATAGAGGGCCCTACAACGCGTCAATATCACGTCTTGCGAGGATGATGCGTTGTTGAAGTGGATTGGTTGTCGTTAAGCCCATTGGGCCTTTTGAGTGGGCCATCTCTCTAGGCTGAGACTGTGAACTGTCAACACATAAAGGATTTGTGCCCTCAACATGATGGGTGCGATCATACCAGTACTAATGCACCAGATCCCATCAGAACTCCGAAGTTAAGCGTGCTGGGGCGAGAGTAGTACTAGGATGGATGACCCCTTGGGAAGTCCTCGTGTTGCACCCCCTTTTTCAATTTTTTTTGCCTCGGTTTGGGTTGCCAAGATGCTTTCTCCACCACATTTCTATTACCGAATCCTACAGCACCTTGGGCAAGACAACTTCGCTTCACGTAGAGGCTGGGCTCGCAAACCGGGGGCGTGGGGCTGGTAACCAAGTCTCCGTCACTCCGGTGCCCATAACTTTTGATCCGTAAGGAGTTACGTAGCGCACAGCATACCGTTGGAAAGCTCTCCGACAGCTCTACAATGGGGATAGCAAGCTTGCTCGACTGCGCCCATTTTGGGTGCCCAAAATAGAATGTTTTCATCAGTTTTGGACCACTTTTCTTCTTTAGCTCTTTTTTGCAATCTCGGATCGTACGTCGTGAGCTGTTAAAAGGACGACAACCTAACTCGCTAGACATTAGAGGGCCCTACAACATGTTGATATCACGTCTTGCGAGGATGCTGCGTTGTTGAAATGGATGGGTTGTTGTTATACCCATTGGGCCTTTTGAATGGGCCATCTCTCTAGGTTGAGACTGTGAACCATTAACACATAAATGATTTGTACCCTCAACATGATGGGTGTGATCATACCAGCACTAATGCCCCGGATCCCATCAGAACTCCGAAGTTGAGCATACTTGGGCGAGAGTAGTACAAGGATAGGTGACCCCCTGGGAAGTCCTCGTGTTGTACCCCCCTTTTCAATTTTTTTTGCCCAGGTTTGGCTTGCCAAGATGCTTTATCCACCACATTTCTATTACCGAATCCTACAACACCTTGGGCAAGACAACTTCGCTTCACGTAGAGGCTGGGCCCGCAAACCGGGGGCGTAGGGCTTGTGACCAGGTCTCCGTCGTTCCGGTGCCCATAACTTTTGATACGTAAGGAGTTATGTGGCGCACAGCATACCGTTAGAAAGCTCTCTGAGAGCTCCACGATGGGGGCAACATGTATGCTCGGCTGCGCTTGTTTTCAGAGGCCAAAATTGAACGTTTTCATCAGTTTTGGGCCACTTTTCTTCTTTTGTTCGGTTTTTCCAACCTGGATCGTATGTCGTGAGCTGTTAAAAGGATGACAACCTGACTCGAGAGACATTAGACTGTCCTACAACGTGTCGATATCATGTCTTGCGAGGATACAGCGTTGTTGAAGTGGATGGTTTGTTGTTAAGCCCATTGGGCCTTTTGAATAAGTAATCTCTCTGGGTTGGGACTGTGAACCGTCAACACATAAGGGATTTGTGTGCTCAACATGATGGGTGCGATCATACCGGTACTAATGCACCAGATCCAATTAGAACTCCGAAGTTAAACGTGCTTGGGCGAGAGGAGTACTAGGATGGGTGATCCCTTGGGAAGTCCTCGTGTTGCACCCCCCTTTTCAATTTTTTTTGCCCCGGTTAGGGTTGACAAGATGCTTTATCCACCACATTTCTATTACTAAATCCCACGGCACCTTGGGCGAGACAGTTTCGCTTCACGTAGAGGCTGGGCCCGCAGACCGGGGGCGTGCGGCTTGTGACCACGTCTCCGTCGCTCCGGTGCCCATAACTTCTGATTTGTAAGGAGTTACGTAGTGCACAACATACCGTTGAGAAGCTCTCCGAGAGCTCTACGACGGGGGCAGCAGCTTGTTAGGCTGCGCACATTTTTGGAGCCTAAAATCAAACGTTTTCATCAGTTTCAGGCCACTTTTCTTCTTTTGCTCTATTTTTTTTATCCCGGGTCATACGTCGTGAGCTGTTAAAAGGATAACATCCTAACTCGTGGGGCATTAGAGGGCCCTATAACATGTTGATATCACGTCTAGCGAGGATGCTGCATTGTTGAAGTGGATGGGTCGTCGTTAAGCCCATTGGGCCTTTTGAATGGGTCATCTCTCTAGGTTGGGAATGTAAACCGTCAACACATAAAGGATTTCTGCCCTCAACGTGACAGGTGCAATCATACCAGCTCTAATGTGCCGAATCCCATCAGAACTCCGAAGTTAAGCGTGCTTGGGCGAGAGTAGTACTAGGATGGGTGACCCACTGGGAAGTCCTCGTGTTGCACCCTACTTTTCAATTTGTTTTGTCCCGGTTAGGGTGGCCAAGATGCTTTATCCACCACATTTCTATTACCGAATCCCACGGCACCTTGGGCAAGACAACTTCGCTTCACGTAGAGGCTGGGCCCGCAAACCGAGGGTGTGGGGATTGTGACCAGGTCTCCATCGCTCCGGTGCCCATAACTTTTGATCCGTAAGGAGTTTCGCGGCGCACAACATACAGTTGAAAAGCTCTCCGAGAGCTCTACGACGGGAGTAGCAAGCCTCTTCTACTGCGCCTGTTTTCGGAGCCCAAAATCTAATAATTTTATCAGTTTTGGGCCACTATTCTTCTTTGTTCGGTTTTTCCATCCCGGATCATACGTTGTGAGCTATTAAAAGGACGACAACCTAACAACCGGGACATTAGAGGGTCCTACAACGTGTCGATATCACGTCTTCCAAGGGTGCTACGTTATTGAAGAAGATGTGTTGTCGTTAAGCCCATTGGGCCTTTTGAATGAGCCATCTCTCTGGGCTGAGACTGTGAACCGTGAACACATAAGGGATTTGTGCGCTCAACTTGACGTGTGCGATCATACCAGCACTAATGTACTGGATCCCATTAGAACTCCGAAGTTAAGCATGCTTGGGCGACAGTAGTACTAGGATGGGTGACCCCTGGGAAGTCCTCGTGTTGCACCCCCCTTTTCAATTTTTTTTCCCCGGTTTAGGATGCCAAGATGCTTTATCCACCACATTTCTATTACCGAATCCCGCGGCACCTTGGGCAAGACAACTTCGCTTCACGTAGAGGCTGGGCCTGCAAACCGAGGGCGTGGGGCTGGTGACCAAGTCTCCGTCACTCCGGTGCCCATAACTTTTGATCGGTAAGGAGTTACACAGCGTACAGCATACTGTTGGAAAGCTCTCCAAGTGCTCTACGACTGGGGCAGCAAGCCTACTCGGCTGTGCCCTTTTTGGAGCCCAAAATTGAACGGTTCCATCAGTTTTGGGCCACTTTTCTTCTTTTGCCCTGTTTTTTTGTCCCGGATCGTACGTCGTGAGCTGTTAAAAGGACAACAACCAAACTCGCAGGACATTAGAGGGCCTTACAACGTGTCGATATCACATCTTGCGAGGATGATGCGTTGTTGACATGAATGGGTTGTCGTTAAGCCCATTGGGCCTTTTGAATAGGCCATCTCTCTAGGCTGGCACATAGAGGATTTGTGCCCTCAAAATGAAGGGTGCAATCATACCAGTACTAATACACCGGATCCCATCAAAACTCCGAAGTTAAGAATGCGTGGGCGAGAGAAGTACTAGGATGGGTGACCCCCTAGGAAGTCCTCGTGTTGCACCCCCTTTTTCAATTTTTTTTGCCCCAGTTAGGGTTGCCAAGATGCTTTATCCACCATATTACTATTACCGAATCCCACGGCACCTTGGGCAAGATAACTTCACTTCACATAGAGGCTGGGCCCGTAAATTGAGGGTGTAGGGCTTGTGACCAGGTCTCCGTCGCTCTGGTGCCAATAACTTTTAATCCTTGAGGAGTTTCGCGGCGCATAGCATACCGTTGGAAAGCTCTTCGAGAGCTCTACGATGGGGGTAGCAAGTTTGCTTGGCTGCGCCTATTTTTGGAGCCCAAAATCGAACATTTTCATCCATTTTGGACCAGTTTTCTTCATTTGTTCGATTTTTCCGTCCCGGATCGTATGTCGTGAGCAATTAAAAGGACGACAACCTAACTCGCAGGACATTAGAGGTTCCTACAAATCGTCGATATCACGTCTTGCGTGGATGCTGCGTTGTTGAAGCGGATGGGTTGTCATTAAGCCTATTGGGCCTTTTGAATGGGCCATCTCGCTGGGTTGCGATTGTGAACCGTCAACACATAAGGGATTTGTGCGCTCAAATGACTGGTACGATCATACCAGTAATAATGCACCGGATCCCATCAAAACTCCGAAGTTAAGCATGCTTGGGCGAGAGTAGTACTAGGATGGGTGACCCCCTGGGAAGTCCTCGTGTTGCACCGCCCTTTTCAATTTTTTTTTCCCCGATTAGGGTGGCCAAGATGCTTTATCTACCACATTTCTATTATCAAATCCGGCGGCACCTTGGGCAAGACAACTTCGCTTCACGTAGAGGCTGGGCCCGCAAACCGAGGGCGTGGGGCTTGTGACCAGGTCTCCGTCGCTCTGGTGCCCAAACTTTGGATCCGTAAGGAATTATGCGGCACACAGCATACCGTTGGAAAGCTCTCCAAGAGCTCTACGACTGGAGCAGCAAGCCTGCTCGGCTGTGCCTATTTTTGGAGCCCAAATTCTAACAGTTTTATCAGTTTCGGGCCACTTTTCTTCTTTTGCCCTATTTTTTTTATCCCGGATCGTATGTCGTGAGCTGTTAAAAGGACAACAACCTAACTCGCGGGACATTAGAGGGCCTTACAACGTGTCGATATCACATCTTGCGAGGATGCTGCGTTGTTGAAGTGAAAGGGTTGTCGTTAAGCCCATTGGGCCTTTAGAATGGGCCATCTCTCTAGGCTGGGACTGTGAACAGTCAACACATAGAGGATTTGTGCCCTCAACATGAAGGGTGCAATCATACCAGCACTAATGCACCAGATCCCATCAGAACTCCGAAGTTAAGCGTGCATGGGCGAGAGAAGTACTAGGATTGGTGACCCCCTAGGAAGTCCTCATGTTGTACCCCCTTTTTCAATTTTTTTTGCCCCAGTTAGGGTTGCCAAGATGCTTTATCCACCAGATTTCTTTTATTGAATCCCACAGCACCTTGGGCAAGACAACTTCGCTTCATGTAGAGGCTGGGCCTGTAAACTGAGGGCGTAGTGCTTGTGACCAGGTCTCCGTCGCTCTAGTGCCAATAACTTTTAATCCTTAAGGAGTTTCGTGGGGCATAGCATACCGTTGGAAAGTTCTCCGAGAGCTCTACGACGGGGGCAGCAAGCTTGCTCGGCTATGCCTATTTTCGGAGCCCAAAATCAAACATTTTCATCAGTTTCGGGCCAGTTTTCTTCTTTTGCACTGTTTTTTCATCCCGGATCGTATATCTTGAGCTGTAAAAAGGACGACAACCTAACTCGTGGGATATTAGAGGGCCCTACAATGCAACAATATCACGTCTTGCGAGGATGCCGCATTGTTGAAGAGGATGAGTTGTAGTTAAGCCCATTGGGCCTTTTGAATGGGCCATCTCTTTAGGCTGGGACTGTGAACCGTCAACCCATAAAGGATTTGTACTCTCAATATGACGGGTGGGATCATACCAGCACTAATGCACAGGATCCCATCAGAACTCCGAAGTTAAGCGTGCTTGGCCGAGAGTAGTACTAGGATGGGTGACCCCTTGGGAAATCCTCGTGTTGCACCCCCATTTTCAATTTTTTTTGCCCTGGTTAGGGTTGCCAAGATGCTTTATACACCATATTTCTATTATCGAATCCCACTGCACCTTGGGCAAGACAACTTCGCTTCATGTAGAGGTTGGGCCAGCAAACCGAGGGCGTGGGGCTTGTTACCAGGTCTCCGTCGCTCCGGTGCCCATAACTTTTGATCCGTAAGGAGTTTCACAGCTCACAATATACCGTCGGAAAGCACTCCAAGAGCTCTACGACGGGGGCATAATGCTTGCTTGGCTACGCCTATTTTTTGAGCCCGAAATCAAACGTTTTCATCAGTTTTGGGCCATTTTTCTTCTTTTGTTCAGTTTTTCTGACCCGGACCGTACGTCGTGAGTTGTTAAAAGGACGACAACCTAACTTGCGGGACATTAGAGGGTCCTACAATGCGTCGATATCACATCTTGCGAGGATGCAGCGTTGTTGAAGTGGATGGGTTGTTGTTAAGCCCATTGGTCTTTTTGAATGGGCCATCTCTCTGGGCTGGGATTGTGAACCGTCAACACATAAGGGATTTGTGCGCCCAACATGACGGGTGTGATCATACCAGCACTAATGCACCGGATCCCATCAGAACTCCGAAGTTAAGCGTGCTTGGGTGAGAGTAGTACTAGGATGGGTGACCCCCTGGAAGTCCTAGTGTTGTACCCCGCTTTTCAATTTTTTTTACCCCGGTTAGGGTAGCCAAGATGCTTTATCCACCACATTTCTATTACCGAATCCGGCGGTACCTTGGGCAAGACAACTTCGCTTTACGTAGAGGCTGGGCCCGTAAACCGAGGGCGTGGGGCTTGTGACCAGGTCTCCATCGCTCCGGTGCCCAAACTTTGGATCCGTAAGGAATTACGCGGCGCACAGCATACCGTTGGAAAGCTCTCCAAGAGCTCTACGACTGGGGCAGCAAGCCTGCTCGGCTGTGCCTGTTTTTGCAGCCCAAAATCGAATGGTTTCATCAGTTTCGGGCCACTTTTCTTCTTTTGCACTATTTTTTCATCCCGGATCGTATATCTTGAGCTATAAAAAGGATGACAACCTAACTCGCGGGACACTAGAGTGCCCTACAACGCAACAATATCATGTCTTGCGAGGATGCCGCATTGTTGAAGTGGATGAGTTGTCGTTAAGCCTATTGGGCCTTTTGAATGGGCCATCTCTTTGGGTTGGGACTGTGAACCGTTAAAAAATAAATAATTTGTACTTTCAACATGACGGGTGGGATCATACCAGCACTAACGCATAGGATCCCATCAGAACTCCGAAGTTAAGCGTGCTTGGGCGAGAGTAGTACTAGGATGGGTGACCCCCTGGGAAGTCCTCGTGTTGCACCCCCATTTTCAATTTTTTTTGCCCCGGTTAGGGTAGCCAAGATGCTTTATACACCATATTTCTATTAGTGAATCCCACTGCACCTTGGGCAAGACAACTTCGCTTCACGTAGAGGCTGGGCCAGGAAACTGAGGACGTGGGGCTTGTGACCAGGTCTCCGTCGCTCTAGTACCCATAACTTTTGATCTGTAAGGAGTTTCGCAGCGCATAGTATACCGTCGGAAAGCACTCCAAGAGCTCTACGACGGGGGCATAAGGCCTGCTTGGCTACGCCTATTTTTTGAGCCCGAAATCAAACGTTTTTATCAGTTTTGGGCCACATTTCTTCTTTTGTTCGGTTTTTCCGACCCAGATCGTACGTCGTAAGCTATTAAAAGGATGACAACCTAACTTGCGGGACATTAGAGGGTCCTACAATGCGTCGATATCACATCTTGCGAGGATGCAGCATTGTTGAAGTGGATGGGTTGTTGTTAAGCCCATTGGTCCTTTTGAATGGGCCATCTCTCTGGGCTGGGATTGTGAACCGTCAACACATAAGGGATTTGTGCGCCCAACATGACGGTGCGATCATACCAGCACTAATGCACCGGATCCCATCAGAACTCCGAAGTTAAGCGTGCTTGGGTGAGAGTAGTACTAGGATGGGTGACCCCCTGGGAAGTCCTAGTGTTGTACCCCCCTTTTCAATTTTTTTTGCCCCGGTTAGGGTTGCCCAGATGCTTTATCTACCACATTTCTATTACCGAATCCCACGGCACCTTGGGCAAGACAACTTCGCTTCATGTAGAGGCTGGGCCCGCAAACCGGGGGCATGGGGCTTATGACCAGGTCTCCGTCGCTCCGGTGCCTATAACTTTTGATCGGTAAGGCGTTACGCGGCGCACAATATATCGTTGGAAACCTCTCCGAGAGCTCTACGATTGGGGAAGCAAGCCTACTCGGCTGCGGCCTTTTTTGGTGCCCAAAATCAAACGTTTTCATCACTTTCAGGCCACTTTTCTTCTTTTGCTCTGTTTTTCTATCCCAAATCATACGTCGTGAGCTGTTAAAAGGATGAGAACCTAACTCGCGAGATATTAGAGGGCCCTACAATGCATCGATATCACGTCTTGCGAGGATGCTACGTTGTTGAAGTGGATGGGTTGTCGTTAAACACATTGGGCCTTTTGAATGGGCCATCTCTCTAGGCTGAGACTGTGAACCGTCAACACATAAAGGATTTATGCCCTCAACATGATGGGTGCGGTCATACCAGCAGTAATCCATCGGATCCCATCAGAACTCTGAAGTTAAGCGTGCTTGGGCGAGAGTAGTACTAGGATCGGTGACCTCTATGGAAGTCCTCGTGTTGTACCCCCCTTTTCAATTTTTTTTCCTCAGTTAGGCTTGCCAAGATGCTTTATCCACCACATTTCTATTACCAAATCCCACGATACCTTGGGCAAGACAACTTCGTTTCACGTAGAGGCTGGGCCCGCAAACCGAGGGCGTGGGGCATGTGACCAGGTGTCCGTCACTCTGGTGCCCTTAACTTTTGATCCTTAAGGAGTTACGTGGTGCACAACATACTGCTGGAAAGCTCTCCAACAACTCTACGACAGGGGCAGCAAGCCTGCTAGGCTACGCCCGTTTTTAGAGCCCAAAATCGAACGTTTTCATCAGTTTCGAGCCACTTTTCTTCTTTTGCTCTGTTCTTTCGTCCCTGATCGTACGTCGTGAGCCGTTAAAAGGACGACAACAAAACTCGTGCGACATTAGAGGGTCCTACGATGCGTCGATATCACGTCTAGCGAGGATGCTACATTGTTGAAGTGGATGGGTTGTCGTTGAGCCCATTGGACCTTTTGAATGGGTCATCTCTCTAGGCTGGGAATGTGAACCGTCAACACAAAAGGGATTTGTGCACTCAACATGACGGGTGCGATCATACCAGCACTAATGCACTGGATCCCATAAGAACTCCGAAGTTAAGCGTGCTTGGGCGAGAGTAGTACTAGGATGGGTAACCCCCTGGGAAGTCCTCGTGTTGCACCCCCCTTTTCAAATTTTTTCCCCGGTTAGGGTTTCCAGGATGCTTTATCCACCACATTTCTATTACCAAATCTTGCGGAACCATAGGCAAGACAACTTCGCTTCACGTAGAGGCTGGGCCAGTAAACCGAAGGCGTGGGGCTTCTGACCAGGTCTCCGTCGCTCCAGTACTTGTAACTTTTGATCCGTAAGGAGTTACGAGGCGCATAGGATACCATTGGAAAGCTCTCAAAGTGCTCTACAACTGGGGCAACAAGACTGCTCGGTTGTGCCGCTTTCTGGGGCCCAAAATCTAATGGTTTCATCAATTTCGGGCCACTTTTCTTCTTTTGCTCTATTTTTTCGTCCCGGATCGTATGTCGTGAGCTGTTAAAAGCCCGACAACCTAACTCGCAGGACATAAGAGGGTCTTACAATGCGTCGATATCACGTCTTGCGAGGATGCTGCGCTGTTGAAGTGGATGGGTTGTCATTAAGCCCATTGGGCCTTTTGAATGGGCCATCTCTCTAGGCTGGGACTGTGAACCATCAACACATAAAGGATTTGTGCCCTCAACATGACGGGTACGATCATACCAGCACTAATGGACCGGATCCCATTAGAACTCCAAAGTTAAGTGCGCTTGGGCGAGAGTAGTACTAGTATGGGTGATCCCCTGGGAAGTCCGCGAGTTGCACCCCCCTTTTCAATTTTTTTTTGCCCCAATTAGGGTTGCCAAGATGTTTTATCCACCACATTTCTATTACCGAATCCCACGGCACCTTGGGCAAGACAACTTCGCTTCACGTAGAGGCTGGGCCCGTAAATTGAGAGCATGGGGTTTGTGACCAGGTCTCCGTCGCTCCGGTGCCCATAACTTTTCATCCGTAAGGAATTTCGCGGCGCACAACATACCGTTGGAAAGCTCTCCGAGAGCTCTTCGGCTGGAGCAGCAAGCTTGCTTTGCTGCCCCTGTTCTCGCAACCCAAAATCGAATGTTTTCAACAGTTTTGGGCCACTTTTCTACTTTTGTTTGGTTTTTCCGTCCCGGATCGTACGTCGTGAGCTATTAAAAGGTCAACAACCTTACTCGCGGGACATTAGAGGGTCCTACAACGCGTCGATATCACGACTTGCGAGGATGTTGCGTTATTGACGCGGATGGGTTGTCGTTAAGCCCATTGGGCCTTTTGAATGGGCCATCTCTCTGGCCTGGGACTGTGAGCTGTCAACACATAAGGGATTTGTGCGCTCAACATGACGGGTGCGATCATACCAGCACTAATGCACCGAATCGCATCAGAACTCCAAAGTTAAGCGTGCTTGGGCGAGAGTAGTACTAGGATGTGTGACCCCCTGGGAAGTCCTCATGTTGCACCCTCCTTTTCAATTTTTTTTTCCCCGGTTAGGGTTGCCAAGATGCTTTATCCACCACATTTCTATTACCGAATCCGGCGGCACCTTGGGCAAGACAACTTCGCTTCACGTAAAGGCTGCGCCCGCAAACCGAGGGAGTGGGGCTTGGGACTAGGTCTCCGTTGCTCCGGTGCCCATAACTTTTGATCTGTAAGGAGTTACGCGGCACACAGCATACCATTGGAAAAATCTCCAAGAGCTCTACGACTGGGGCAGCAAGCCTGCTCAGCTCTGCCCCTTTTTGAAGCCCAAAATTGAACGATTTTATCAGTTTCGGGCCACTTTTCATCTTTTGCTCTATTTTTTCATCCCGAATCGTACGTCGTGACCTGTTAAAAGGACGACAAACCTAACTCGCGAGACATTAGAGGGCCCTACAATGCGTTGATATCACGTGTTGCGAGGATGCTGCATTCTTGAAGTGGATGGGTTGTCGTTAAGCCCAATAGGCTTTTTGAACGGGCCGTCTCTCTAGGCTGAGACTGTGAATCGTCAACACATAAAGGATTTGTGCCCTCAACAAGACGAGTGCGATCATACGAGCACTAATGCAACGGATCCCATCAGAACTCCAAAGTTAAGCATGCTTGGGCGAGAGTAGTACTAGGATTGAAGACCCTGTGGGAAGTCCTCCTGTTGTACCCCCCTTTTCAATTTTTTTTGCCCCGGTTAGGGTCGCCAAGATGCTTTATCCACCACATTTCTATTACCGAATCCGGCGGCACCTTGGGCAAGACAACTTCGCTTCACGTAAAGGCTGGGCCTGCAAACCGAGGGCATGGGGCTTGTGACCAGGCCTCCGTCGCTCTGGTGCCCATAACTTTTGATCCGTAAGGAGTTTCACTGCGCACAGCATACCATTGGAAATCTCTTCGAGAGCTCTACGATGGGGGCAGCAAGCCTACTTTGCTGCGCCTATTTTTGGAGCCCAAAATCGAATGTTTTCATCGGTTTTAGGCCACTTTTCTGCATTTGTTCAGTTTTTCTGTCCCGGATCGTGCATCGTGAGCTATTAAAAGGATGACAACCTAACTCGCGGGACATTAGAGGGTCCTACAATGCATCGATATCACGTCTTGCGAGAATGCTGCATTGTTGACGCGGATGGGTTATCGTTAAGCCCATTAGGCCTTTTGAATGGGCCATCTCTCTGGGCTGGGACTGTGAACCATCAACACATAAGGGATTTGTGCGCTCAACATGATGGGTGCGATCATACCAGCACTAATGCACCGGATCCTATAAGAACTCCGAAGTTAAGCGTGCTTAGGCGAGAGTAGTACTAGGATGGGTGACTCCTTGGGAAGTCCTCATGTTGCACCCACTTTTCCAATTGTTTTTTCCCCGGTTAGGGTTTCCAAGATGCTTTATCCACCACATTTCTATTACCGAATCCGGCGGCACCTTGGGCAAGACAACTTCGCTTCACGTAGAGGCTGAGCACGCAAACTGCGGGCGTGGGGCTTGTAACCAGGTCTCCGTCGCTCCGGTGCCCATAACTTTTGATCCGTAAGGAGTTACGCGGCACACAGGATACCGTTGAAAAGCTCTCCAAGTGCTCTACGACTGGGGCAGCAAGCCTGCTCGGCTGTGCCCTATTTAGAGCCCAAGATCGAATGGTTTCATCAGTTTTAGGCCACTTTTCTTCTTTTGCTCTATTTTTTAATACCGGATTGTACGTCGTGACTTGTTAAAAGGATGACAACCTAACTCGCGAGACATTAGAGGGCCCTACAACACGTCGATATCACGTCTTGCGAGGATGCTGCTTTGTTGAAGTGGATGGGTTGTAGTTAAGCCCATTGGGCCTTTTGAATAGGCTATCTCTCTAGGCTGGGACTGTGAACCGTCAACACATAAAGGATTTGTGCACTCAACAAGACGGGTGCGATCATACTAGCACTAATGCACCGGATCCCATCAGAACTCTGAAGTTAAGCGTGCTTGGGCGAGAGTGGTACTAGGATGGGTGACCCCTTGGGAAGTCCTCATGTTGCACCGCCCTTTTCAATTGTTTTTGTCCCGGTTAGCATTGCCAAGATGCTTTATCCACTACATTTCTATTATCGTATTGCACGATACGGTACCTTGGGCAAGACAACTTCGCTACACGTAAAGGCTGGGCCCGCAAACCGAGGGCGCGGGGCAGGTGACCATGTCTCTATCACTCTGGTGCCCATAACTTTTGATCCGTAAGGAGTTTCGCGGCGCACAACATACCGTTGGAAAGCTCTCCGGGAGCTCTACAACGGGGACAGCAAGCCTGCTTGACTGCGCCTATTTTCAGGTCCCAAAATTGAAAGTTTTCATCAGTTTTGGGCCACTTTTCTACTTTTGTTTGGTTTTTTAAACCCGGATCGTACGTCGTGAGTTGTTAAAAGGACGAAAACCTAAGTCGCGGGACATTAGAGGGTCCTACAATGCGTCGATATCACGTCTTGCAAGGATGCAGCGTTGTTGAAGTGGATGGGTTGTCGTTAAGCCCATTGGGCCTTTTGAATGGGCCATCTCTCTGGGCTAGGACAGTGAACCGTCAACACATAAGGGATTTGTGCGCTCAACATGACAGGAGCGATCATACCAGCACTAATGCATCGGATCCCATCAGAACTCCGAAGTTAAGCATGCTTGGGCGAGAGTACCCCCTGGGAAGTCCTCGTGTTATAGCCCCCTTTTCAATTTTTTTTGCCCCAGTTAGGGTTGCCATGATGCTTTATCCACCACATTTCTATTACCGAATCCCACGGCACCTTGGGCAAGACAACTTCACTTCACATAGAGGCTGGGCCCGCAAACCGGGGGCGTGGGGCTTGTGACTAGGTCTCCGTCGCTCCGGTTGTCCCCCTCCAACCCGACCTATAGAGGTTAGACTAGAGTGTGATCTAAACATTAAAGTCATTTCACGTACTTAATCGTTCATGAAGGTTTAATACTTAACGTTTTGCCTAAACTCCAAAAATTCTCCATAAAATCGGCAACATAACGGCTGTAATTGGGCAATTTAGTTTGACCTAATTCTCTAAAACGCCTCAAAATTTCTAATCTCAATTTAATTTCCAACTAAGATTACTATTTATCACCCCTCGAAATGCCTACTAGTTATCTCGAAGTCTCGTTTGACTAATAACCTAGCATGATACTATGTCTTATTTGTTTGTTAATCCTTGTTACAAAAGTACCTGTCGATCTTAGCTTAACAATGAGTACCTGCTTAAGATTGGATAGATTCATTTAACTTAATCCTTTACCAGATACTTCATAAGCCTATGATAGATACTAACCAGTAGCGTTAGCAAAAACGACCATAAGAGTGTCTAACTAGTTATGATCAGTACAAGCCAAAATTAGACCCCAAATTACAACGGGGGTCATTTACAATACAATAACAAGCAACATAAGAAATAGTCTTCAAGCAACATATCGTTCACAAAATGGCCATAGTCAAGTAAGGCACGTAAGGCAAGGAATCATTCCAAGGAGTCATCAATAGCCACGTTATCCTCAGGTACCTGTTCCTGGTCTTCTTCACCTGAGTTGATAAAAGAGGGTAAGTCCTTATGAACTCAGCGAGGGGGAACGAGAAATACATTTTGAAACTCTTTTTCTGGTTAGCTTATGAAAAACCTCTTTTTGAAAACATGTTAGGTATTACAAATAATAAGGTACGCAAGTATAAGAATCAAATTGAGCAACAGATACAATTACCAATCATTTCAAGGATACAGTGAGCATTTGCTCTCAATATCGATTTTGATACGATTGTTGCGGCCGACTTCAATAATCCACTTATCACTCCCATTTGAGTGTACTTTGGATGTACCCCAAAAACCTACAACCCAAATCTCCGAGGAAGTCTAGCCCCCAAGCGAGAGAGGGAATTGGACAATGGTAGTCACAATTGCACCGGCAAGCCTGATGCCGCCCGGTGTGTGTGAAATGCTACCACGCCAGAATGAAATGTTGCAACCTTGTATGCAATGCACATTTATGACATTTAATATATCACATTAGGAGGACAACAAAGTAGGTTGTCTCTGGGCAGTTATAAGATCACACATTGACAAGTAACACGCAAGGCATGCTATGACATGCAATTTCACTTGTAAAACACATAGAGTTATATGAATATTAAATGGACAGCCATGTAACACATGTGAATCAAGTCATATAACTCATTTAGGGGTTCACGCAATCAAATAATAAGATTATACAACATGCAACGACATCTACGTGGGACCGGGTGCAAGAAAGGCCTACTTGTCAACATGTAATCATTGGATTCACATTTAGGACTATAAGGGAAACTACGGGTAGCCTACTAATCATATAATTAAACACGATATCCATAGGATCAACACTTAGCGAGTTTTCCTAGTCACTAGGGTTTCAATTCATGCTTACCAGTACGATTAAGCCCCAAGTTGTCCCGTACTTAAACTCTAGCCATGCATCGATTAATTAAAACACCCTCAAGCATTCAAAATAGTCCACACAACATCCAAGTGCCACAATCACAAGCATTTAATACAACAAGAGAAGTTACAATAATTTTCAAAGCATCTCACTAGATGAAAACCTCACTGCAATGGTCTGTTTTCTCACAATCATTGAGACAAGCAAACAATCTCCAATTCCAGTGCACAAAATTTCAAATTAAATCTTAAGGAGTGAACTAAATCAAGAAACAAACCTCGCATCATTTGGAGCTCGGATTCAAGAGTTATAGCCAAAACTGTGAGACGACGCAAAACTGTCCAGATTTGTACATATTTCAATACTTGTCATTTTTGAGGACCTTAGGGTCAGATTTACCCTTAGTCCATTTCTGACAAAAATATCCCGAACTGAAAAATCTAGCAGCATACCAAATTTCATGCATTTTGGATATCAGTTACAAAGTCAAAACTGGTTTGTTCTACAAGGACAGTGAACTGCCAAAAACCTGCTTTATTTTCCCAGATTTTTCAGATTTGGACACTTTTCGATGTTTTGCCATTTTGGGGACCTTAGAGTCAAATTGGCTTTGGCCTATTTCTGTGAAAAATGCTCAGAACTGGCAAAACTAGTCTCTTACCTATTTTCAATCATTTTCAACATCATTTACCTGGTCAAAATCACTTCGCTCTAACGAGTCAGAAGATTGTCCTTTACGCAATTTCATCTATCTTCTCATTCTAGCCAAATATCTTGCCATGAATGCTTACAAAAGCTCATGTACACACATATATCACAAGTACAGAGGTAAAAATAGGCATTTAAAGGCATGCATGTTGTTTTTGATAGCTTTTCAAAATAGTTTTAGCCCTCACCTTAGCAAGACAATAATGAAGATGCACAAAGCTCTTGATGGTGCACAAGATCGACTTTTCTCCTTGCTTGGCCGAGAGATAACTTGAGATTCTCTAATTCCTAGCTTAGTAACCATGTTCTTAGTATGTGCAAGTGGCTAGAACAGAAAGAAAATGAAATAGGAGCTATCAAACATACCTAAGCCGAAATGAAGGTTCTATGAGCTTGCATGTGTGTCTTTTTGCATTCTAGCTTGCTTGGTCGAGCTTCCTAGTATCTTGTATGCCTTGATGAACCTTAGGATGATGAGCTTAAGCTATGGAGACTAGAATTGCAGCCAAGGCCGAGAGAGAGAGAGAGAATGAATGAGAGAAAGAGAGAATGTGAGAAAGAAATAAAAGCTTTGAACAGTTTTGATGCAGGTGTCGGCTATGGGCTTGCAAATTTCAGAATTTGTGTTTTCAAGAGCATAATTTGAATCATCTTAGCATGGGTGATTGAGTGGGCCGGGATTGTGGTGCCTTGGGTAGAGTTTTGAGTCATTTTTTTATGCTTTGTGTCATGAGCTTGTCATAGAATGTCTAGGTATAATCTTTGAAATATGCAATGCTTGTTCAAATGCTCCATGTGGTCGGCCAAGGCTTGTAAAATTCTGAATTTTTGTCATGTTTTGAGCATTATTTAATTGTGTGCTTGGAATATGCAAAAGAGTAAAGAATAAAGAATAAGAATGTCTAGCTTTTTGTGAGATTTCGTCTTCTAGTGAGTTGAATTAGCATTTTAATATTGGTTAGTGGAGTTTGTAGGATTAATTAATGATCTAGTGCTTCGTGTAAGATGCTTTCTCGATTAGCATGTGGGCATGCTCACCTAGGTCTAGGGCACGCACTACGAGGTAAGGCATGAACTACGAGACGAATGCACGTTTCCCAAGTAAATGCACGCAATCCTAATTTATGCACGTAATTCAATGCAAGGCACACAAAACGAAACACGACTCTTAAACCTAGGTCAAGGCACGCAAATCTAGGATAGGGCACACGAAACAAGGTATTGCACGCAAATTGAGGTCGGGCCTCACATCCTCCCCTCCTTAAAAGAATTTCGTCCCGAAATTCGATATTTCCCTTGAAATAAAGCTGGATACTGTTGCTCCATCTGGTCTCGCCTTTCCCACGTTGCTTCTTCAACTCCATGATGATCCCACAACACTTTCACCATTAGTATAGATTTGTTGCGCAACTCCCGATCTTACTGGTCTAGGATCCGAATGGGCTTCTCTTCATAAGACAAGTTCTCCCGAAGCTGCAATAGCTCTTGCTCCAAGATATGCGATGGATCAGGATGATACTTCCGTAGCATTGAAACATGAAAGACGTCGTGAATGTTGGAGAGCTTCTGGGGTAGTTCTATGTGATACGCCAATTTGCCAACCTTCTCAATTATCTCAAATGGTCCTACATACCTCGGGCTTAACTTTTCACCCTTGCCATGTTTAATCAGTCTCCTCCGAGGTGATATCTTCAAGAACATCTTGTCGCCGACCTCAAACTCTAGACTCCGTCTCCATCGATCTGCGTAACTTTTCTGCCTGCTTTGGGTGGTAAGCATCCGTTTCCGGATGAGGTGGACATTATCAACAGTCTTCATAAGTTCTGGTAGTAGGGTCGGGTCAAAAGTCTTTATCTCGCCTACTTCATCCCAGTAAATTGGGGATCGACACTTATGTCCATACAATGCCTCAAATGGGGCCATCCCGATAATGGCCTGATAACTATTATTATATGCGAACTCCGCTAGAGACAGATATTTCTCCTAACCTTTTCCGAGGTCTAAAACACACGCCCTCAGCATATCCTCCAGAATCTGAATAGTTCTCTCAGATTGTCCATCAGTCTGAGGGTGATAAGCCGTGCTGAAACTCAGCTTCGTTCCCAAAGCTTCTTGCAATCTCTTCCAAAATTGGGAAGTAAAACGAGGATCCCTATCTGATACAATACTCACAGGCATCCCGTGCAATCTTACAATATCCGCCACATACATATCTCTCAATTTCTAAGGACTATCTTCCTTGTTCATCGGTAAGAAGTGCGCTGACTTGGTCAATCTATCCACTATGACCCAAACGGTGTCATGACCCTTTTGTGACCTGGGCAGGTCTATGACAAAGTCCATAGTTATATGTTCCTATTTCCATTGAGGAATTTCCAACGGTTGAAGTAAACCTGCTGGTCGTTGATGTTCTACCTTGACTCTCTGGCAAGTCAAACACTGTGCCACAAACTCCACAATCTCTCTCTTCATGTTATTCCACCAATAGTGTTGCTTCAAATCCCGGTACATCTTTGTTACGCTGGGGTGAATAGTATATCTTGAATTATGGGCTTCTTCAAGAATCTTCTTTTTCAGCTCTGGCTCATTAGGAACACAAATCCGATTCTTAAACCTCCAAATACCATCATCATGAAACTTGAAATCTGTGTTGCTTTCTTTAATCTTCTGAAACTGTTGGTCCTTCTGTTGAGCCTCTCGTAATTCAGACAACAAGGTCGATTGAACTTGTGTAGTGGCAAATAGTAACCCTTTTTGAGTCAATTGTGGTTTCCACAAAAATGCTTCCTCTAACAACTCCTGCACCTTAACTTCCAGTTTTGCCATGCTCGCTTTCCGACTTAAGGCATCTGCAACTACATTTGCTTTACCGGGCACATAATTGATTGTGCAGTTATAATCATCCAAAAGCTCCATCCACCGTCTTTGCCTCATGTTCAACTCTTTTTGTGAGAACAAGTATTTCAAGCTCTTGTGATCAGTAAATACCTCGAACTTGTTACCCCAGAGATAGTGCCTCCATTTCTTGAGTGCAAACACAATAGCCGCTAACTCCAAATCATTCGTCAGGTAATTCAATTCATACGGCTTCGGTTTCCTAGAAGCATACGCAATCACTCTACTATTTTGCATCAACACACAACCTAGTCCTTCATTCAAAGCATCGCTATAGATTACAAAGCCTTGACTCCCTTTAGGCAATGCAAGAATAGGTGCGGTAGTCAATCTTTTCTTCAATTCTTGGAAGCTATTCTCACACTTGTCATCCCACACGAACTTTGTTTTCTTTTGAGTAAGCTTTGTAATCGGTCCTGTGATCTTTGAGAAATCCTTCACGAACCTCCGATAATTGCCGGCTAAACCGAGAAAACTCCGAACCTCCATAACGTTTTCCGGCTTCTTCCAAGACATCACCACTTCTATCTTTGCTGAATCCATTGTTATTCCCTCTTGGGATATGATGTGCCCCAAAAATGCAATCTGCTGCAACCAAAATTTGCATTTGCTAAACTTCGCGTACAATTGATGCTCTCGAAGTTTCTGCAGTACCAATCGCAGCTGTTGTTCATGCTCAGCCTCGAATTTCGAGTATACCAAAATATCATCAATAAAGATCACCACAAATTGGTCCAAGTAGGGTTGAAACACCCTGTGCATCAAGTCCATAAAAGCTGCAGGGGCATTAGTTAGCCCAAATGGTATCACCACATATTCATAATGCCCATATCTCGCCCTGAAAGCCGTTTTAGTCACATCCTCCTTTTTGATCCGCAACTGATAGTACCCTTGCCTCAAGTCGAGCTTCGAATACACTTTGGCTCCCTGAAGTTGATCAAACAACTCGTCGATCAGTGGAAATGGGTATTTATTCTTGACGGTCACTTGGTTCAATCCTCGGTAATCGATGCATAGCCTCAACGTTCCGTCTTTGTTCTTTACAAATAGGACTGGCGCACCCCACGGAGAAGAACTTGGTTGAACAAACCCCTTCTTCAACAATCCTTGCAATTGGTCCTTCAATTCTTGTAGCTCGGCTGGTGCCATACGATAGGGAGCTTTAGATATTGGTTAGGTGCCAGGCAGTAATTCTATAATGAACTCGATCTCCCGATTTGGGGGTAAACTGGGCAATTTTTCTGGAAACACATCCGCATAATCTTTAATCACTGGCATCTCCTCCAACTTAGCTTTGTCCGACGGCTTGTTGATGAGGTAAGCTAAGTATCCACTACACCCTTTTCTCAAGGACTTCACTGCTTTCATAGATGAAATGATGGAACTCCCGGTGAAGTCTCTTCGACCCATTACCTCCAATATTGGTTGACCAGGTATTTGAAATGTTACAATCTTCGTCCGGCAATCTAGTTGGGCATGATGCTTTGCCAACCAGTCCATCCTTAAAATGACTTCATAGTCTCGAAAGGGTAATACAATAAGATTTGCTGAGAATTCTCTATCTTTAATTTGGATTTTACATGCTTTACAAGCTGAGCGAGTAACAAGTTTAGAACCCATCGGAGTACCAACTTCTACTTCGTAAGACAAACATACAACTCTCAGTTTCACATGTGAGGCCCGACCCTGAATAACGTGTATTTCTTTGATTTGCGTGCCATAGACCAAGAATGATATGACTAACCTTGGATTACGTGCCCTGTCTTGGTTTCTGCACATGCGTCGTCATACGTGCCTTGACTTAGAATTTTGTGCCCTAATCCTCGACTTACGTGCCCTGACCTCGATTAGTGTGCGATGCCTCATTTCGTGTGTCCTAACCTAGATTTGAGTGCCTTAACTTAGGCTCGAGAATTGTGTTCGTTTTGTGTACCTTGCATTGAATTACGTGCATTCATTCAGGGTTGCGTGCATTTACTTGAAAAATATGCGTTCGTCTCGTAGTTCGTGTCTTACCTCGTAGCGCGTGCCCTAGACCTAGGAAAACGTGCCCTCACGTTAATCAAGAAAGCATCTTACACAAAGCATTAGACTATTAAACAATCCTACAAAATCCACTATCAATATTATAATCCTAATTCAACTCACTAGAAGACAAAAATTCACTAAACACTAGACATTCCTTATTCTTTATTCTTTATTCTTTTTGCACTTCCAACACTCAATTAAATAACATCCAAAACATGACAAAAATTCAAAATTTTAATAGCCTTGGCCGACCACCACATCAAATTTTATACATGCTTGCTCAATTCAATTCATTCTAGACAAGTTATGACAAAAACACCTATCAATGCATAAAAAAATGCCCAAAACCACCTCAAAATTCTACCTTGTTCGACCAAACAACCATTGCCCATGCTAGCATTTTAAAATCACATCTTGAAGACACAAAATCAGGGATTTTGGGCTGCCCAAGGCCGACCATATGCATGAAGAAATGTAAAAGCTTGTCATTCCTTGTCATTTCTTCATTTTTCCTTTCATCTTCTCTTTCCCTCTCATTTCTCTCTCTCTCTCTCTCGGCCTTGGCTGAGTTCTAACCATCCTTTGCTCATCTTCTTCACACCATAGCTGATCAAGCCAAGCAACAATCAAAGAAACTCAAGCAAACAAGCTAGGATGCGAAAATTGCACATGCATGACCTTTGAAGTCTTCATTTTGGCCCTAGGTAAGTTCTTGGCTTCCATTTCTTTTCTTCTTGTTCTAACCTCATGCATGTACTAAGAGCTTGGTCACTAAGCTAGAAAAAATAGAGAAAATCTAGTTGGAACCTCGGCTAGGCAAAGGAGAAGAAGAAAAGTTTGCTTCAACAAGTTTTGTGCATCCTCTTGGTTGATTGCTAAGGTGAGGGCTAAAACCTTTTGAAAATCCTTCAAAAATCCACATGCATGCTGATAAAGTATGTCTTTGCTTCTGTACTTGAGTTATATGTTCGTTCATAAGCTTTTGCAACCATGCATGGCAAGATCTTGGCTTGAAAGTGATGATAGGTGAAGTCGGATTGTTGACAGCTCTCTGACCAGTTTGTTTCGAGGTAAGTTTTGCTAGGAAAATGATGTTGAAAATGCATAAAAATTGGTAGGTGACTATTTTTTCCAGTTTTGAACATTTTTTTACAGAAATAGGCCAAAGCTAATTTCGACTCTAAGGTCCTCAAAATAGCAAATCTTTAAAATGTGTCCAAATCTGGAAATCTGGAAAAATGAAGCAGGTTTTGACAGATGCACTGACCTTGTAGAAAGAACCAGATTTCACTTAGTAAATGATATCCAAAATGGATAAAATTTGGTTTTCTGCAAGAGTTTTCAGTTCTGGACATTTTTGTCAGAAATGGACTAAGTCTAAATCTGATCCTAAGGCCATCTTTAGCAGAGGCTGTAAATTGCAATTATAACACTTTATAGAGACTCTAATGTGTAAACATCCAACCACAGCAGCAAATTTAAAGACCCAAAAAGATTTTTTTATTTTTTTTAGAGACCCAAAAAATAAAAGTTGATAAGTCTGTAAAAAAAGTAACAAATTTGGAGACTCACTGTAGCGAGTCTCCAAATGTCTGTCAAATGACAAACATTTTCAGAAAAAAAAAAAAAAAACCAGAAAGTTGTCTGCCACAAATTTTTTAGCCGTTGAAGGTGAACGTTGGCAACGTTCACCTTCAACATATGTATATATACATATACATTGTCTGATTTTGTTTCAAGTTGAAAGCAAAAAAAAAAAAAAAAAAACACAGAAGATCACAACATCAATCGAAAGAGAAAAGGTAATTTTTTGTTTTCTGTCATGGTTGCGAAGAGAGTGGGGGGCGGCGATGGTGGCGAAGGGAGTGGGGGGTGGTGATAGTGGCGATAGTGTGAAGGTGGCGGTGGTTTTGATGGTGTGACAGTGGCGATGATGGGGTGGTGGCGATGGTGACGGTGATGATGGCGATGATGGCAAGGTGGCGATGATGACGGTGACGATGGCGAGGTGGCGATGGTGACGGTGATGATGGCGATGGTGAGGGTGGCGATGATGGTGATGATGGCGATGGTGACGGTGATGATGGCGATGATGGCGAGGTGGCGATGGTGACGGTGATGATGGCGATGGTGAGGGTGGTGATGATGGCGAGGTGGGGATGGTCACGGTGATGATGGCAGTGGTGAGGGTGGCGATGATGGCAAGTTGGCGATGGTGACGGTGGTGATGATGGCTAGGTGGCGATGGTCATGGTGATGATGGCGGTGGTGAGGGTGGCAGTGATGGCGAGAGGAAAAATGAGGGGAGGGAGGCGGGACAGGGAGGGAAAAGGGGAAATGAAATGGGGGAGGGGGGTAGGGTTTGATTTACATATTTGTTTTTTTTTTTAAACTGATTTTTTGTTGTTTTTTTTTATTTAAAAAATTATGTTATTTGTTATATTATTTTTATTTGTTAAAGTTAGGTTTAATTTTTATAATTTTGTGGAATTTTTTTCTAAATATTATTTAAATTTATATTTTTGATATTTTTATTAAATTTGTTATTTGTTAAATTTTTTTCCTTTATATTATTTAAATTTTAATTAATTGTCTAATTTGTATTCAATTAATTTTTATAATTTTGTGGATTTTTTTTTTAAATATTATTTAAATTTATATTTTTGATATTTTTATTAAATTTGTTATTTGTTAAATTTTTTTTCTTCATATTATTTAAATTTTAATTAATTGTCTAATTTGTATTCAATTAATTTTTATAATTTTGTGGATTTTTTTTCTAAATATTATTTAAATTTATATTTTTTATATTTTTTATTAAATTTGTTATTTTTTAAATTTTTTTCCTTCATATGATTTAAATTTTAATTAATTGTCTAATTTGTATTCAATTAATTTTTTTAATTTTGTGTAATTTTTTTCTAAATATTATTTAAATTTATATTTTTGATATTTTTATTAAATTTGTTATTTGTTAAATTTTTTTTCTTCATATTATTTAAATTTTAATTAATTGTCTAATTTGTATTCAATTAATTTTTATAATTTTGTAGAATTTTTTTCTAAATATTATATAAATTTATTTTTTTGATATTTTTATTAAATTTGTTATTTGTTAAATTTTTTTCCTTCATATGATTTAAATTTTAATTAATTGTCTAATTTGTATTCAATTAATTTTTATAATTTTGTGGAATTTTTTTCTAAATATTATTTAAATTTATATTTTTGATATTTTTATTAAATTTGTTATTTGTTAAAAATTTTTTCTTCATATTATTTAAATTTTAATTAATTGTCTAATTTGTATTCAATTAATTTTTATAATTTTGTAGAATTTTTTTCTAAATATTATTTAAATTTATATTTTTGATATTTTTATTAAATTTGTTATTTGTTAAATTTTTTTTCTTCATATTATTTAAATTTTAATTAATTGTCTAATTTGTATTCAATTAATTTTTATAATTTTGTAGAATTTTTTTCTAAATATTATATAAATCTCATTAATTTTTTTTTTCTTCAGCTATGGATCCCGGCGAAGGGGTTAGGGGCCGCAACTTCACTATTGAAGAAGATATCGCGTTATGTCGAGCATACCTTGCAGTTAGTGAAGACCCAATTACAGGCCGAAACCAAACATCGGCAACAATGTGGACGCGAATCTTTATGAAATTCGAAAAATTTCACCCTCCAACGACTCTGTTGCAAAAGAGAACTGCAAAATCTCTAAAATCACGATGGACCCCGATAAACAAAAAAAGCACGAAATTTGCAGAGTATCTTGCTCAATCTCAAATTAGACCACGGAGTGGAGCAAATGCAACAGATATTGTGTGTTTTATGCAGCAAAATATGTTGATTTAGTTTTATTTTTTAAAAAAATACTCATGGTGATGGAATGTTTTGTTTTTTCAGCTTGATGATGCCAAACGACTTTACGCTAATGTTACATGAGAGAATTTCAACCTTGATCATTGTTGGTCGATATTACAACATGGTCAAAAGTGGAAAAAGATTACCGAGTTCCACCAAGGTCAAAATGCATCTCAAGAGGGTACACCGCTTCCTTTTGAAGATGACTCTCCGTATGAGTCGGTGCCCGAAACCCAATCTGAACCGTCATCCTCGAGGCCAATTGGAAGAGAAAAGGCAAAAAAATTAAAAAAGGACAAGGATGTTGCGACAGAGATCGTTCAGCAAGGCAGAGCAATGCAAAAACTTATGAAAGAGTACAAAGAGAGTTCTGACTGGGCAACAAAGTATAGTATAATGTCCACGAAGACTTCGACCATTGAGACTCCGGCCAGAAGAGCGTGGATGATTGACCAACAAAACAAAATCATCGCCAAGAGGTCATCTCGTTCTATCAACTTTGACGATGATGGTTATCGTCCTGAAATGCCTTGAATTGTTGTACTGTTATATTGTTGTTGTTTCTACGTGTGTTGTACTGTTGGTTTGTTTACATATATTGTATTTTTGTAATCTAATTGAAGCTATATTTGGTTTGAGAAATTTGTGTACAATTAATTTTTACACCGTTATTAATTTTTTTTAAAAAGGAACACACACAGTTAATTTATTAAACCAGGACTTAAAAGACGAGAACAATACAACTATTGATGTCACACATTGAGATCTCGTGTACGAAACTCGTTCCAAACATGCTCAACTAGATCACTTCAGAGTATATAGTAAGCCGCTTCGTTCGTCACCTGACGGCGATTGTTCAAATACTCAGTAATTGTTATGGGATTTCGTGCATGTTCCACAAGGGCCTCTTCTACATGGTAAAGTGATGGATCATCGTTGAAATCATCTCCTTCTTCCTCGCGATTATCTTCTACAATCATATTATGCAGAATGATACAAGTCTTCATAATTTCTCCAATATCACGTTCGTGCCAGAAACGACATGGACCTTTTATTATCTCGAATCTACTATGAAGGATACCAAATGCCCGCTCCACATCCTTACGATAGGCTTGTTGCAACCTATTGAAACGCATCTTATCACGCTCACGTGCATTTGGAAATACTTGGACGATTGTGGACCAGCGAGGATATATACCGTCAGCCAAATAATATCCTTGACTATAATTTCTGCCATTAATGGTATATCTTATCTGCGGTGCTCGACCTTCAAGGATATCGAAAAAAATCGGTGAACTATATAACACATTCAGGTCATTTCTTCCACCAGGTGTTCCAAAAAATGAATGCCATATCCATGTGTCATAAGATGCAACGGCTTCTAGTATTATAGTAGGACGACCATGGTGTCCAGCATATGTTCCGGCCCACGCAGTAGGACAATTTTTCCATTCCCAGTGCATGCAGTCCAAGCTACCCAGCATTCCCGGGAACCCACGTTGTTGTGCCTTTTGAAGAAGCCTATACAAGTCCGCATTATTCGGAGGACGTAAATATTCATTGTCGTATAATGCATTGACAGCCCGACAAAATCGCTTCATGGACTCCAAACATGTAGTCTCTGCAATCTTCAAATAGTCATCATTTGCATCTGCAGGGTTTCGGTATGCAAGCATACGAAGCGCCGCCGTCATCTTCACATAGGGAGATAAGCCTTGCTTTCCTGCAGCATTTGGTTTTTGCTTGAAATAATCGTCATAGTTGATGATATCGCCCATTATTTTCAAAAACAGTTCGCGACGCATGCGAAAACGTAACGTGAACTCAGCAGGAGGATACAAAGGTTGATCAACAAAATAATCCGCCATGAGTCTTTCATGGGCACCAAAGTGGTCTCTGTTTTTGGATCGTCGGCGTAATTGACGTGCAGAGCTACTACTCTCTTCCTCCGTAGCAAGTTGATATGCAATTTGCATCATCGATTGGTGTTGATTGAACATGGTCATCATCATTGCATGACCACGACGACGGTTATTTTGATGCATCCGGACATTTTCATCAAGTGGAAAGGAATCGGGCTCGCCTCCTTGGTTGGACATTTTAGAATGTGGGATGTAGAGTTTAGAGTGAGTGGTGAGAGTTGTGGTGTTTGATTATGGTGATTGTGAAAGTGTTGGATATGTATTATATATAATTATATGAGTGGCTAAAGGATAGAAAATGGACGTACGAGATCCGCCATGAAGAATGCAATCCAATGGTTTTTGTGGTGATGAGAGATTTCTTTAGATAAGATTAAAATGGACGGACAAGATTTAAGTTGAAAATCCAATCGAAAGGACTTTATTTTGGATAAGAGATTTAATTGATGATAAAGAATGGACGGCCGAGATCGTTTAGTTGAAAATCCAATCCAAAGGTCTTTATTTTGGATGAGAGATTTCATTGATGATAATGAATGGACAACTGAGATCTTTTAGTTGGAAATCCAATCCAAAGGCCTTTATTTTGGATGAGAGATTTCATTGATGATAATAAATGGACGATCCAGATCGTTTAAAGAAAACCCAATCCAAAGGCCTTCATTTGGATAAGATATTTTGTTTCATGATAACAAATTAATGGATGAGATCATCGAGAAAATATCATATCCAATGGCCGCTATTCTGCTTTCTTGAAAATTAATGTTGTTGTAATCGAGTATAGTTAACGATATAATATTTGGAAAAATTTAATCGTTGTCAGAATTAATTAATTTTTAGGTTGAAATGTTCGTAAAAAAAAATTATGAATTTATAAGTATATAAAAAAAATAAAGTACTAAAATTCACGAAAAAGTAGCACAAAATTAGATTATGTTGAAAAATTAATAGAGTCTCTAAAATAGAGACCCAAACACTAATGTGGTTGGAAAAATTTTAAAGACCCAAAAAGTAACTAAACTTTTAGGTAGAGTCTCTATTTTGTTAACAGTCTGTAAAATAATTTTTAGAGACTCATGATTTAGAGACTCTGGTAAGGATAGCCTAAGGACCTCAAAAACGTCCATTATCGAAATGTGTGCAAATCTGGACAGTTTTGTGCTATCCCACTGTTTCGGCTATAACTAATGATCTCGAACTCCAAATGATGCAAGGTTTGTTTCTGATTTTATTTCACTTCTTAAGCTTTAATTTGACATCTTATTCACTGGAATTGGAGATTTTTTTCTTATCTTAATGATTGTGAGAAAACATCCTATTGCAGTAAGGGTTTCACTTAGTGTTATGCTTAGAAAAATTGTTGTGACTCCTCTTGTTGAATTAAATGCTTGGGATTGTAGCTTCGGGATGTTGTGTGGACTGTTTTGAATGTTTGAGGATGTTGAATTAAATGATGCATGGCTTGAGATTGACTTTGAGTTGGTTTGAGGCTCAAATTGCACGAATATGCACGAAATGAAAACCCTAATGACTAGGTAGTTTTGCTAAGTGTTGATCATTTGGATATTGTGTGGAATTATATGTTTAGTAGGCTGCCCGTAAATGCCTTTATAGTCCTAAATGTGATTTTGATCATTGCATGTTGACAAATAGGCTTTTCTTGCACCCGAACCCACATAGATGTTACTGCATGTTGAATAATCTTATTACTTGATCACGTGGACTTCGTAATGAGTTATATGACTTGATTTACATGTGTTACATGGCTGCCCGTTTAATGTTCATATAACTCTATATGCCTTTCAAGTGAAATTACATGTTTTATCGTGCCCTGCCTGTTTACTTGGTCAATGTGCAATCTTATGACTGTCCGGAGGCAACCTACTTTGTTGTCCTCCTAATGTGATATATTACATGTCATAAATGTGCACTGCATACAAGGTTGCAACCTTTCCTTTCGGCGTGGTAGCGATCACGCACACCGGGCGGCATCGGGCTTGCCGGTGCACCCGTGACTACCACTGTCCCATTCCCTCTCTCGCTTGGGGGCTAGACTTCCTCGGAGAGTTGGGTAGTAGGATTTCGGGGCACATCCGGAGTATACCCACCTAGCGTGTTTGGGGAATGATTTGAAGTCGGCCGCAACAACTGATTCTGGAACTGATCTGAGAGCAAAAGCTCACTGTATCCTTTTTACTGTGTGTACAAGTACTCTCGCTTGGTTCCTAGAGAACCTCGGGGAGGAAAGACTGGTATTTCTGTTCCTATACTTATATTATTGTTATATTCATGCTTGCAAAAGGATTTCATAAGTTGAACCGAAAAATGAGTTTCAAAACCTATTTCTCGTTCCCCCTTGCTGAGTTCATAAGGACTCACCCTCTTTTATCATCTCAGGTGAAGAAGATCCAGAACAGGTACTCGAGGACGGTATGTCTAACGATGAATCCTTGGAATGATTGCCTGTCTTGTGTGCTTTGCGTGATTGTGGCTACTTGTGAACTCTATGCTACCTGAAGACTATTTCTTTCTGTTGCTTGCTATTTGTAATGTAAAGACCCCCGTTGTAATTTGGGGTCTAATTTTGGTTTGTACTGATATTGCTAGACAAACACTAGACACTACCATAATCGTTTTGCTATTATTACCGCTAGTATCTATCGTAGGTTATGACGTATTAGTTAAGGACTAAGTAAATGAACCTATCCAATCTTAAACAGGTACTTTTGTAACAAGGATAAACAAACAAACAAGACATAGTATCATGCAAGGTTATAAATCAAACGAGACATCGAGATAATCAATAGGCATTTCAATTGATGTTAAACAGTAATGCTAGTTGGAAATGAAACTTGAGATTAGAAAAAATTGAGGCGTTTAGGGAATTAGGCCAAACCAAAGAGTCCAATTACAGCCGTTATGCTGCCGGTTTTCCGAAAAACTTTGGAGTTTAGACTAAAATGATAAGTGTTAAATCTTTATAAATGGTTAAGTACGTGACATGTCCTGAACGTTTTGATCACACCCTAGTCTAACCTTATAGGCCGGGTTGGGGCGTGACATCACACGTTGCACACATAAGGGAGTAATAAATGAATGAGTAGCACCTGGAACAATTAGTACCCTAACAGGTCGATTCATTATCAAGAATGTACCTTCAACAACAGCAGTCTCTTGGGGCTCACCGCTCCTATTAGTAGTACGGGTACTAGGGCTAGCCATCTATAGGCACAGATTACGATGCACAATTTATTGGAATACGACAAACAAGAATTTAATGCATAAGATATGCAACATATAATTTTATATAGATACACAATTCTAGAAACAATTAAGACATGTTAATCACATAAGCACATAGAGATAGAGAAGACACACTTGATATTGTCACACAATAACACATATAAACAAGTCATCTCAATTACCTTAGGGCTTCTACCTATGGTCCGAGAGTTAAACCCGGCTTAAGCAATCTAAGCTCTGATACCATTTCTCTAAGGTGTCACGCCCCAACTCGACCTATAGAGATAAGACTAGGGTGTGATCTAAACATTCAAGTCATTTCACGTACTTAATCGTTCATGAAGATTTAATACTTAACGTTTAGCCTAAACTCCACAAATTCTCCGTAAAACCGGCAGCATAACGGCTGTAATTGGGCCCTTTAGTTTGACCTAATTCTCTAAAACGCCTCAAAATTTCCAATCTCAATTTCATTTACAACTAAGATTACTATTTATCACCCCTCGAAACGCCTACTAGTTATCTCGAAGTCTCGTTTGACTAATAACCTAGCATGATAATATGTCTCTCTTGTTTGTTAATCCTTGTTACAAAAGTACCTGTTGATCTTAGCTTAACAAAAAATACCTGCTTAAGATTGGATAGATTCATTTTACTTAATCCTTTATCTGATACTTCATAAGCCTGTGATAGATACTAACCAGTAACGATAGCAAAAATGACCATAAGAGTGTCTAACTAGTTATGATCAGTACAAGCCAAAATTAGACCCCAAATTACAACGGGGGTCATTTACAATACAATAACAAGCAATATAAGAAATAGTCTTCAAGCAATATATCGTTCACAAAATGGCCATAGTCAAGTAAGGCACGTAGGGCAAGCAATCATTCCAAGGAGTCATCAATAGGCACGTTATCCTCGGGTACCTGTTCCTGATCTTCTTCACCTGAGATGATAAAAGAGGGAGAGTCCTTATGAACTCAGTGAGGGGGAAGGAGAGAAATACGTTTTGAAACTTTTTTTCCGGTTAACTTATGAAAATCCTCTTTTTGAAAACATGTCATGTATTACAAATAATAAGGTACGCAAGTATAAGAATCAAATTGAGCAACATATACAATTACCAATCATTTCAAGGATACAGTGAGCATTTGCTCTCAATATAGATTTCGATACGATTGTTGTGGCCTACTTAAATAATCCACTTATCGCTCCCATTTGGGTGTACTCCGGATGTACCCCGAAAACCTACGACCCAACTCTCCGAGGAAGTCTAGCCCCCAAGCGAGAGAGGGAATTGGACAATGGTAGTCACGGTTGCACCGACAAGCCCGATGCCGCCCGGTGTGCGTGAAACGCTATCACGCCAGAATGAAAGGTTGCAACCTTGTATGCAATGCACATTTATGACATTTAATATATCACATTAGGAGGACAACACAGTAGGTTGCCTCCGGGCAGTTATAAGATCGCACGTTGACAAGTAACACGCAAGGCATGCTATGACAGACAATTTCACTTGTAAAACGCATGGAGTTATATGAATATTAAACGGACAGCCATGTAACACATGTGAATCAAGTAATATAACTCATTTAGGGGTTCACGCAATCAAATAATAAGATTATACAACATGCAACGACATCTACGTGGGACCAGATGCAAGAAAGGCCTACTTGTCAACATGTAATCATCGGAATCACATTTAGGGCTATAAGGGCAACTACGGGCAGCCTACTAATCATATAATTAAACACGATATCCATAGGATCAACACTTAGCGAGTTTTCCTAGTCACTAGGGTTTCAATTCATGCTTACCCGTGCGATTAAGCCCCAAGTTGTCCCGTAATTAAACTCAAGCCATGCATCGATTAATTAAAACACCCTCAAGCATTCAAAACAGTCCACACAACATCCAAGTGCCACAATCCCAAGCATTTAATACAACAAGAGAAGTTACAATAATTTTCAAAGCATATCACTAGATGAAAACCTCACTGCAATGGTCTGTTTTCTCACAATCATTGAGACAAGAAACATTCTCCAATTCCAGTGAACAAAATGTCAAATTAAATCTTAAGGAGTGAACTAAATCCAGAAACAAACCTCGCATCATTTGGAGTTCTGATTCAATTGTTATAGCCAAAACTGTGAGACGACGCGAAACTGTCCAAATTTGTACACATTTCAATACTTGTCATTTTTTAGGACCTTAGGGTCAGATTTAGCCTTAGTCCATTTCTGACAAAAATGTCCAGAACTGAAAAATATAGCATCATAACAAATTTCATGCATTTTGGATATCAGTTACTAAGTCAAAACTGGTTTGTTCTACAAGGACAGTGAACTGCCAAAAACCTGCTTTATTTTCCCAGATTTGGACACCTTTCGATTTTTTTTCCATTTTTGGGACCTTAGAGTCAAACTTGGCTTTGGCCTATTTCTGTGAAAAATGTTCAAAACTGGAAAACCTAGTCACCTACCAATTTTCACGCATTTTTAACATCATTTACCTGGTCAAAATCAGTTCGCTCCAACAAGTCAGAAGACTGTCCTTTACGCGATTTCATCTATCTTCTCATTCTAGCCAAATATCTTGCCATGCATGTTTACAAAAGCTCATGTATACACATATATCACAAGTACAGAGGTAAAAATAGATATTTAAAGGCATGAATGTGGTTTTTGAAAGCTTTTCAAAAGAATTTTAGCCCTCACCTTAGCAAGACAATAACGAAGATGCACAAAGCTCTGGATGGTGCACAAGATCGACTTTTATCCTTGCTTGGCCGAGAGATAACTTGAGATTCTCTAATTCCTAGCTTAGTAACTATGTTCTTAGTATGTGTAAGTGGCTAGAACAGAAAGAAAATGAAATTGGAGCTATCAAACATACCTAAGCCGAAATAAAGGTTCTATGAGATTGCATGTGTGTCTTTTTGCATTCTAGCTTGCTTGGTCGAGCTTCCTAGTATCTTGTATGTCTTGATGAACCTTAGGATGATGAGCTTAAGCTATGGAGACTATAATTGCAGCCAAGGCCGAGAGAGAGAGAGAATGAATGAGAGAAAGAGAGAATGTGAGAAAGAAATGAAAGCTTTGAAGAGTTTTGATGCATGTGTCGGCTATGGGCTTGCAAATTTCAGAATTTGTGTCTTCAAGAGCATAATTTGAATCATCTTAGCTTGGGTGATTGAGTGGGCCGAGGTTGTGGTGCCTTGGGTAGAGTTTTGAGTCATTTTTTTATGCTTTGTGTCATGAGCTTGTCACAGAATGTCTAGGTATAATCTTTGAAATATGCAATGCTTGCTCAAATGCTCCATGTGGTCGGCCAAGGCTTGCAAAATTCTGAATTTTTGTCATGTTTTGAGCATTATTAATTGTGTGCTTGGAATATGCAAAAGAATAAAGAATAAAGAATAAGAATGTCTAGCTTTTTGTGAGATTTCGTCTTCTAGTGAGTTGAATTAGCATTTTAATATTAGTTTGTGGAGTTTGTAGGATTAATTAATGATCTAGTGTTTCGAGTAAGATGCTTTCTCGATTAGCGTGTGGGCACGCTCACCTAGGTCTAGGGCACGCACTACGAGGTAAGACACGAACTACGAGACGAATGCACGTTTCCTAAGTAAATGCACGCAACCCTAATGTATGCACATAATTTAATGCAAGGCACACAAAACGAAACACAACTCTTAAACCTAGGTCAAGGCACGCAAATCTAGGTTAGGGCACACGAAACGAGGTGTCGTACGTAAATCGAGGTCAGGCCTCACACCGGTGCCCATAACCTTTGATCCATAAGGAGTTACGCGGCGCACAGCATACCGTTGGAAAGCTCTCCGAGAGCTCTACGACGGAGGCAGCAAGCCTGCTCGGCTGCACCCATTTTTGGTGCCCAAAATCGAACATTTTCATTAGTTTCAGGCCACTTTTCTTCTTTTGCTCTGTTTTTCCATCCTGGATCGTACATCGTGATCTGTTAAAAGGATGACAACCTAACTCGCGGGACATTAGAGGGCCCTACAATGCGTCGATATCACGTCTTGCGAGGATGCTACGTTGTTGAAGTGGATGGGTTGTGGTTAAGCCCATTGGGCCTTTTGAATGGGCCATCTCTCTAGGCTGAGACTGTTAACCGTCAACACATAAAGGATTTATGCCTTCAACATGACAGGTGTGATCATACCAGCAGTAATGCACCGGATCCTATCAGAACTCTGAAGTTAAGCGTGCTTGGGAGAGAGTAGTACTAGGATGGGTGACCTCTATGGAAGTCCTCGTGTTGCACCCCCTTTTTCAATTTTTTTTGCCCCGGTTAGGCTTGCCAAGATGCTTTATCCACCACATTTCTATTACCGAATCCCACGGCACCTTGGGCAAGACAACTTCGCTTCACGCAGAGGCTGGGCCCACAAACCGAGGGCGTGGGGCTTGTGACCAGGTCTCCGTCGCTCTGGTGCCCTTAACTTTTGATCCTTAAGGAGTTACGCTGCGCACAGCATACCGTTGGAAAGGTCTCTGAGAGCTCTACGATGGGGGCAGCAAGCCTGCTAGGCTGCGCCCATTTTTGGAGCCCAAAATTGAACGTTTTCATCAGTTTTGATCCATTTTTCTTCTTTTGCTATATTTTTTCGTCCCAGATCGTACGTCGTGAGTTGTTAAAAGGACGACAATCTAACTCACGGGATATTAGAGGGCTCTACAACGTGTTGATATCATGTCTGGCGAGGATGCTGCTTTGTTGAACTGGATGGGTTATCGTTAAGCCCATTGGGCCTTTTGAATGGGTCATCTCTCTAGGCTGGGAATGTGAACCGTCAACATATAAAGGATTGTTCCCTCATCATGACGGGTGCGATCATACTAGCACTAATGCACCGGATCCCATCAGAACTCCGAAGTTAAGCGTGCTTGGGCGAGAGTAGTACTATGATGGGTGACCCCCTGGGAAGTCCTCGTGTTGCACCCCCTTTTTCATTTTTGTTGCCTCGGTTAGGGTTGCCAAGATGCTTTATCCACCACATTTCTATTACCAAATCCCACGGCACTTTGGGCAAGACAGCTACGCTTCACGTCAAGGTTGGGCCCGCATGTCGAGGGCGTGGGGCTTATGACCAGGTCTCCGTCACTCTGGTGCCCATAACTTTTGATCCGCAAGGAGTTTCGTGGCGCACAGTATACCGTTGGAAAGCTCTCTGAGAGCTCTACGATGGGCGTAGCAGGCCTGCTCGGCTGCGCCCATTTTCAGAGCCCAAATCGAATGTTTTTATCAGTTTTGGGCTACTTTTCTTCTTTTGTTCGGTTTTTCCATCCCGAATCGTATGTTGTGAGCTATTAAAAGTACGACAATCTAACTCGCGGGACATTAGAGGGTCCTAAAATGCGTCGATATCACGTCTTGCGAGGATGCTGCATCGTTGTAGCGGATGGGTTGTCGTTAAGCCCATTCGGCCTTTTGAATGGGCCATCTCTCTAGGCTGGGACTGTGAATTGTCAACACATAAGGGATTTGTGCGCTCAACATGGCGGGTGCGATCATACCAGTACTAATGCACCGGATCCTATCAGAACTACGATGTTAAGCGTGCTTGGGCGAGAGTAGTACTAGGATGGGTGATCCCCTGGGAAGTCCTCGTGTTACACCCCCCTTTTCAATTTTTTTGCCCCGGTTAGGGTTTCCAAGATGCTTTATCCACCACATTTCTATTACTGAATCCCACGGCACCTTGGGCAAGACAATTTCGTTTCACATAGAGGCTGGGCCCGCAAACCAAGGGCGTGGGGTTTCTGACCAGGTCTTTATCACTCCGGTGCCCACAACTTTTGATCCGTAAAGAGTTACGCGGCGCACAGCATACCGTTGGAAAGATCTTCGAGCACTCTACGACGGGGGCAGCAAGCCTATTCGGCTGCGCCCATTTTTGGTCCCCAAAATCGAACGTTGTCATCAGTTTTAGGCTACTTTTCTTCTTTTGCTCTGTTTTTCGTTCCTGGGTCGTACATCGTGAGCTGTTAAAAGGACGACAACGTAACTCACGGGACATTAGAGGGCCCTACAACGCGTTGATATCACATCTTACGAGGATGCTGCGTTGTTGAAGCGGATGGGTTGTCTTTATGCCCATTTGGCCTTTTCAATGGGCCATCACTCGGGGCTGGGATTGTGAACCGTCAACACATAATGGATTTGTGTGCTTAACATGACAGGTGTGATCATACTATCACGAATGCACCGGATCCCATCAGAACTCCGAAGTTAAGCATGCTTGGGCGAGAGTAGTACAAGGACGGGTGACCCCCTGGGAAGTCCTCGTGTTACACCACCCTTTTCAAATTTTTTTGCCCTAGTTAGGGTTGCCAAGATGCTTTATCCACCACATTTCTATTACCGAATCCCACGGCACCTTGGGCAAGACAACTTCGCTTCACATAGAGGCTGGGCCGGCAAACCGGGGGCGTGGGGCTTATGACTAGGTCTCTGTCGCTCCGATGCCCATAACTTTTGATCCGTAAGGAGTTACGCGGCTCACAGCATACCGTTGGAAAGATCTCAGAGCGCTCTACGACGGGGGCAACAAGCCTACTATGCTACGCCAATTTTTGGTGCCCTAAATCGAATGTTTTCATCAGTTTTGTGCCACTTTTCTTCTTTTGCTCTGTTTTTCTGTCCCGATCGTACATCGTGAGCAGTTAAAAGGATGACAACTTAACTCGTGGGACATTAGAGGGCCCTACAACGCGTCGATATCACGTCTTGCAAGGATGCTTCGTTGTTGTAGTGGATGGGTTGTCGTTAAGCCCATTGGGCCTTTTGAATGGGCCATCTCTCTAGGCTGAGACTGTGAACCGTCAACACATAAAGGATTTGTGCCCTCAACATGACAGGTGCGATCATACTAGCTCTAATGCATCGGATCCCATCAGAACTCCGAAGTTAAGCGTGCTTGGGTGAGAGTAGTACTAAGATGGGTGACCCCTTGGGAAGTCCTCGTGTTGCACCCCACTTTTCAATTTTTTTTGCCCCGGTTAGGGTTGCCAAGATGTTTTATCCACCATATTTCTATTATCGAATCCCACGGCACCTTGGGCAAGACAACTTCATTTCACGTAGAGGCTGGGCCCGCAAACCGAGGGCGTGGGGCTTGTGACCAGGTCTCCGTCGCTCCGGTGCCCATAACTTTTGATCCAAAAGGAGTTACGCGGCGCACAGCATACTGTTGGAAAGCTCTCCAAGAGCTCTACGACGGAGGCAGCAAGCTTGCTCACCAGCGCCAGTTTTGGAGCCCAAAATCGAACATTTTCATCAGTTTCGGGACACTTTTATTCTTTTTCATGATTTTTTCATCCCGGATCGTATGTCGTGTGTTGTTAAAAGGACGACAACCTTACTTGCGGGACATTAGAGGGCCTTACAATGCGTTGATATCACGTCTTGTGAGGATGCTACGTTGTTGAAGTGGATGGGTTTTCGTTAAGCCTATTGGGTCTTTTGAATTGGCCATCTCTCTATGTTGGGAGTGTGAACCGTCAACACATAAAAGATTTGTGCCCTCAACATGACGGTTGCGATCATACCAGCACTAATGCTTCAGATCCCATCACAACTCTGAAGTTAAGCATGCTTGGGCGAGAGTAGTACTAGGATGGGTGACCCCTTAGGAAGTCCTCGTGTTGCACCCCCATTTTCAATTTTTTTTGCCCCAGTTAGGGTTGCCAAGATGCTTTATCCATCACATTTCTATTACCGAATCCCACGGCACCTTGGGCCAGACAACTTCGCCTCGCGTAGTGGCTGGACCTGCAAACCGGGGGGGTGGGGCTTGTGACAAGGTCTCCGTCGCTCCGGTGACCAAAAATTTTGATCCGTAAGGAGTTACGCCGCGCACAGCATACCGCTGGAAGCTCTTCGAGAGCTATACGACGGGGGCAGCAAGCCTGCTCGGTTACGCTTATTTTTGGTGCCCGAAATTGAACGTTTTCATCAGTTTTGGGCCACTTTTTTTCTTTTGCTCTGCTTTTCCGTCCCAGATCGTACGTCGTGAGCTGTTAAAAGGATGACAACCTAACTCGCGGGACATTAGAGGGCCCTACAAGGCATCGATATAACGTCTTGCGAGGATGTTGCGTTGTTGCAGTGGATGGGTTGTCGTTAAGCCCATTGGGCCTTTTGAAAGGGCCATCTCTCTAGGCTGAGACTGTGAACCGTCAACACATAAAGGATTTGTGCTCTCAACATGACAGGTGTGATCATACCAGCACTAATGCACCGGATTCCATCAGGACTCCGAAGTTAAGCGTGCTTGGGCGAGAGTAGTGCTAGTATGGGTGACCCCTTGGGAAGTCCTCGTGTTGCACCCCCCTTTTTAATTTTTTTTGCCCCGGTTAGGCTTGCCAAGATGCTTTATCCACCACATTTCTATTATCGAATCCCACGGCACCTTGGGCGAGACAACTTCACTTCACGTAGAGGCTGGGCCAGCAAACCGAGGGCGTGGGGCTTGTGACCAGGTCTCCGTCTCTCCGGTGCCCTTAACTTTTGATCCGTAAGGAGTTACGCGGCGCACAGCATACCGTTGGAAAGCTCTCCAAGAGCTCTACGACGGGGGCAGCAAGCCTGCTCGACTGCGCCTATTTTTGGTGACCAAAATCGAACATTTTAATCAATTTCGGGCCACTTTTCTTCTTTTGCTCAGTTTTTCTGTCCCGGATCGTACGTCGTGAGCTGTTAAAAGGATGACAACCTAACTCACGGTACACTAGAGAGCCTTACAACACGTCGATATCACGTCTTATGAGGATGTTGCGTTGTTGAAGTGGATGGGTTGTCGTTAAGCCCATTGGGCCTTTTGAATAGGCCATCTCTCTGGGCTGGTACTGTGAACCGTCAACACATAAGGGATTTGTGCGCTCAACATGACAGGTGCGATCACACCAGCACTAATGCACCGGATCCCTTCAGAACTCTGAAGTTAAGTGTGCTTGGGCGAGAGTAGTACTAGGATGAGTGACCCCTTGGGAAGTCCTCGTGTTACACCACCCTTTTCAATTTTTTTTGCCCCGGTTAGGCTTGCTAAGATGCTTTATCCACCACATTTCTATTACCGAATCCCACGGCACCATGGGCAAGACAACTTCATTTCACATAGAGGCTGGGCTCGCAAACCGGGGGCGTGGGGCTTGTGACCAGGTCTCCGGTGCCCAAAACGTTTGATCTGTAAGGAGTTACGCGGCGCACAGCATACCGTTGGAAAGCTCTCCGAGCGCTCTACGATAGGGGCATAAAGCCTGCTAAGCAGCGCCCATTTTTGGCACCCAAAATCGAACATTTTCATCAGTTTTGGGCCATATTTCTTCTTTTGCTCTGTTTTTCCGTCCCAGATCATACGTCGTGAGCTGTTAAAAGGATGACAACTTAACTCGCGGGGCATTAAAGGGCCCTACAACACGTCGATATCAAGTCTTGCGAGGATGCTACATTGTTGAAGTGGATGGGTTGTCGTTAAGCCCATTGGGCCTTTTGAATGGGCCATCTCTCTTGGCTGAGACTGTGAACCGTCAACACATAAGTGATTTGTGCCCTAAACATGACGGGTGCGATCATACCAGCTCTATTGCACCGGATCCTATCAGAACTCCGAAGTTAAGCGTGCTTGGGCGAGATTAGTACTAGGATGGGTGATCCCCTGGGAAGTCCTCGTGTTGCACCCCCATTTTCAATTTTTTTTGCCCCGGTTAAGGTTGCCAAGATGATTTATCCACCATATTTCTATTACCGAATCCCACAACACTATGGGCAAGACAACTTCGCTTCACGTAGAGGTTGGGCCCACAAGCCGAGGTCGTGGGGCTTGTGACAAGGTCTCCGTCACTCCAGTGCCCATAACTTTTGATCCGTAAGGAGTTACACGGCGCACAGTATACCGTTGGAAAACTCTCCGAGAGCTCTACGATGGGGGCAGCAGGCCTGCTCGACTGCGCCTATATTTGGTGCCCAAAATTGAATGTTTTAATCAATTTTGGTCCACTTGTCTTCCTTAGATCAGTTTTTCCGTCCCGGATCGTACGTCATGAGCTGTTAAAAGGACGACAACCTAACTCACGGGACAATAGAGGGCCCTACAACACGTCTTACGAGGATGCTGCGTTGTTGAAGCGGATGGGTTGTCGTTAAGCCCATTGGTCCTTTTTAATGGGCCATCTCTCGGGGGCTGCGATGGTGAACCGTCAACACATAAGGGATTTGTGCGCTAAACATGACGGGTGCGATCATACCAGCACTAATGCACCAGATCCCATCAGAACTCCAAAGTTAAGCGTGTTTGGGCGAGAGTAGTACTAGGATAGGTGACCCCCTGGGTAGTCATCGTGTTGCTCCACCCTTTTCAATTTTTTTTGCCCCGGTTAGGGTTGCCAAGATGCTTTATCCACCACATTTCTATTACCAAATCCCACAGCACCATGGGCAAGACAACTTCGCTTCACTTAGACGTTGGGCCCGCAAACCGAGGGCGTGGGGCTTGTGACCGGGTCTCCGATGCCCATAACTTTTGATCCGTAAGGAGTTAAGCGGCGCACAACATACTGTTGGAAAGCTCTCCGAGAGCTATACGACGGGGGCAACAAGCCTGTTCGGCTGCGCCAATTTTTGGTGCCCAAAATTGAACATTTTCATCAATTTCGGGCCACTTTTCTTCTTTTGCTCTATTTTTCCATCCCGGGTTGTATGCCGTGTGCTGTTAAAAGGATGACAACTTAACTCGCGGGACATTAGAGGGCCTTACAATGCGTCGATATCACATCGTGCGAGGATGCTGCGTTGTTGAAGTGGATGGGTTGTCGTTATGCCCATTGAGCCTTTTGAATGGGCCATCTATCTAGGCTGAGACTGTGAACCATCAACACATAAACGATTTGAGCCATCAATATAACGGGTGCGATCATACCAGCACGAATGCACCAGATCCCATAAGAACTCCGAAGTTAAGCGTGCTTGGGTGAGAGTAGTACAAGGATGGGTGACCCTCGGGGAAGTCCTCGTGTTGCACCCACATTTTTAATTTTTTTTGTCCCGGTTAGGGTTGCCAAGATGCTTTATCCTCCACATTTCTATTACCGAATCCCACAGCACCTTGGGCATGACAACTTCGCTTCTTGTAGAGGTTGGGCCCGCAAATCGAGGGCGTGGGGCTTGTGACCATCTCTTCGTCGCCCCGGTGCCCATAACTTTTGATCCGTAAGGAGTTACGTGGCACACAACATATCGTTGGAAAGCTCTCTGAAAGCTCTACGACGAGGGCAATAGGCCTGCTCGGTTGTGCCTATATTCAGAGCCCAAAATTGAATGTTTTCATCAGTTTTGGGCCACTTTTCTTCTTTTGCTTGGTTTTTTCGTCCCGGATCGTACGTCATGAGCTGTTAAAAGGACGACAACCTAACTCGCGGGACATTACAGGGCCCTACAACACGTCGATATCTCGTCTTGTAAGGATGCTACGTTGGTAAAGCGGATGGGTTGTCGTTAAGCCCATTGTGCCTTTTGAATAGGCCATCTCTCTCGTTTGGGACTGTGAACCGTCAACACATAAAGGATTTGTGCGCTCAACATGATGGGTGCGATCATACTAGCACTAATGCAGTAGATCCCATTAGAACTCCGATGTTAAGCGTGCTTGGATGAGAGTAGTACTTGGATGGGTGGCCCCCTGCGAAGTCCTCGTGTTACACCTCCCTTTTCAATTTTTTTTACCCCGATTAGGGTTGCCAAAATGCTTTATCCACTACATTTCTATTACTGAATTCCACGACACCTTGGGCAAGACAACTTCACTTCACGTAGTGGCTGGGCCAGTAAATCGGGGGCATGGGGCTTGTGACCTGGTCTCCGTCAGTCCGGTGCCCATAACTTTTGATCAGTAAGGAGTTACGCGGCATACAGCATACCGTTGGAAAGCTCTCCGAGGGCTCTACGACCGGGGCAGCAAGTCTGCTCAGCTACGCCTCTTTTTGGTGCCCAAAATTGAACGTTTTTATCAGTTTTTGGCCACTTTTCTTCTTTTGCTCTGTTTTTCCGTCCCGTATCATACGTCGTGAGCTGTTAAAAGGATGACAACTTAACTCGTAGGACATTAGAGGGCCCTACAATACGTCGATATCGTGTCTTGCGAGGATGCTTCGTTGTTGAAGTAGATGGGTTGTCGTTAAGCCCATTGGGCCTTTTGAATGAGCCATCTCTCTAGGCTGAGACTGTGAACCGTCAACACATAAAGGATTTGTGCCCTCAACATGACGGGTGCGATCATACCAGTACTAATGCACTGGATCCCATCAAAACTCCGAAGTTAAGCGTGCTTGGGCGAGAGTAGTACTAGGATGGGTGACCCCCTGGGAAGTCCTCGTGTTGCACCCCCCTTTTCAATTTTTTTTCCCTGGTTAGGGTTGCCAAGATGCTTTATCCACCACATTTCTATTACCGAATCCCACGGCACCTTGGGCAAGACAACTTCCCTTCACGTAGAGGCTGGCCCAGCAAATCGAGGGAGTGGTGCTTGTGACTAGGTCTCGGTCGCCTTGGTGCCCATAACTTTTGATCTGTAAGGAGTTACATGGGGCACAGCATACCGTTGGGAAGCACTCCGAGAGCTCTATAATGAGGGCAACAAGCCTGCTCTCTTGCGCCTATTTTCGGAGGCCAAAATTGCACATTTTCATCAGTTTTGGGCCACTTTTCTTCTTTTGATCGGTTTTTTCGTCTCGGGTCGTACGTCGTGAGCTGTTATAAGGACGACAACCAAACTCACTGGACATTAGGGGGCCCTACAAGGCGTCGATATCACGTCTTGAGAGGATGCTACATTGTTGAAGCGGATGGGTTGTCGTTAAGCCCATTGGGTCTTTTCAATGGGCTATCTCTTTGGGCTGGGACTGTGAACCGTCAACACATAAGGGATTTGTGCGCTCAACATTACGGGTGCGATCATACCGGCACTAATGCACCGGATCCCATCAGAACTCCAAAGTTAAGCGTGCTTGGGCGAGAGTAGTACTAGGATGGGTGACCCCCTAGGAAGTCCTCATGTTACACACCCATTTTCAATTTTTTTTGCCCGGGTTAGGGTTGCCAAGATGCTTTATCCACCACATTTCTATTACTGAATTCCACGGCACCTTGGGCAAGACAACTTCGCTTCACGTAGTGGCTGGGCCCGCAAACCAAGGGCGTGGGGCTTGTGACCATGTCTCCGTTGCTCCGGCGCCCATAACTTTTGATCCGTAAGCCGTTACGCGGCGCACAGCATACCGTTGGAAAGCTCTCCGAGAGCTCCATGACGGGGGCAGCAAGCCTACTGGGCTGCGCCAGTTTTTGGTGCCCAAAATTGAACATTTTCATCAGTTTCGGGCTACTTTTCTACTTTCACTATGTTTTTTCATCCCGGATCGTACGTCGTGAGCTATGAAAAGGATGGCAACATAACTCACGGGACATTAGAGGGCCCTACAATGTGTCGATATCACGTCTTGCAAGGATGCTGCGTTGTCAAAGTGGATGGGTTGTCGTTAAGCCCATTGGGCCTTTTGAATGGGTCATCTCTCTAGGCTGGGACTGTGAACCGTCAACACATACAGGATTTGTACCCTCAACATGATGGGTGCAATCATACTAGCACTAATGCACCAGATCCCATCAGAACTCCGAAGTTATGCGTGCTTGGGCGAGAATAGTACTAGGATGGGTGACCCCCTGGGAAGTCCTCATGTTACAACCCCCTTTTGAATTTTTTTTGCCCCGGTTAAGGTTGCCAAGATGCTTTATCCACCACATTTCTATTACCGAATCCCACGGTACCTTGGGCAAGACAACTTCGCTTCACATAGACGCTGGGCCCACAAACCGGGGGCGTGGGGCTTGTGCCCAGGTCTCCATCGCTCTGGTGCCAATAATTTTTGATCCGAAAGGAGTTATGCGGCGCACAGCATACCGTTGAAAAGCTCTCCGAGAGCTCTACAACGGGGGCAGCAAGCCAGGTTTGCTGTGCTCATTTTTTGTGCCCATAATCGAACGTTTTCATCAGTTTCAGGACATTTTTCTTCTTTTGTTTTGTTTTCTGTCCCGGATCGTATGTCGAGAGCTGTTAAAAGGACGGCAACCCAACTCACGGGACATTAGAGGGCCCTACAACGTCTCGATATCATGTCGTGCAAGTATGCTGCGTTGTCGAAGTGGATGGGTTATCGGTAAGCCCAATGGGCCTTTTGAATGGGCCATCTCTCTAGGTTGGGATAGTGAATCGTCAACACATAAAGGATTTGTGCCCTCAACATGATGGGTGCGATCATACCAGCACTAATGCACCGGATCCCATCAGAACTCCGGAGTTAAGCGTGCTTGGGCGAGAGTAGTACTAGGATGGGTGACTCCCTTGGAAGTCCTCGTGTTGCACCCCCCTTCTCAATTTTTTTTGCCCCGGTTAGGGTTGCCAAGATGCTTTATCCACCACATGTCTATTACCGAATCCCATGGCACGTTGGGCAAGACAACTTCGCTTCACAGAGAGGCTGGGCCCGCAAATCGAGGCCGTGGGGCTTGTGACTAGGTCTCCATCGCTCCGGTGCCCATAACTTTTAATCCGTAAGAAGTTACGCGGCGCACAGCATACCGTTGGAAAGCTCTCCGAGAGCTCTACAACAAGGGCAACAAGCCTGCTCTACTGCGCCTATTTTTGGAGCATAAAATCAAACATTTTCATCAGTTTTGGGCCGCTTTTCTTCTTTTGCTCAATTTTTTCGTCCTGAATCTTACGTCGTGAGCTGTTAAAAGGACGACAACCCAACTCGTGGGATATTTGAGGGCCCTACAACGCGTTGATATCACGTCTTGCGAGGATGCTACATTATTGAAGCGGATGGGTTGTCGATAAGCCCATTGGGCGTTTCAAATGGGCCATCTCTCTGGGCTGGGATTGTGAACCGTCGACACATAAGGGATTGGTGCACTCAACATGACGGGTGCGATCATACCAGCACTAATGCATCGGATCCCATCAAAACTCCGAAGTTAAGCGTGCTTGGCCGAGAGTAGTACTAGGATGGGCGACCCCCTGGGATGTCCTCGTGTTGCACCTTCCTTTTCAATTTTTTTTGCCTCGGTTTGGGTTGCCAAGATTCTTTATCCACCACATTTCTATTACCGAATCCCACGGCACCTTGGATAAGACAACTTCACTTCACGTAAAGGCTGGGCCCGCAAACAAAGGGCGTGGGGCTTGTGACCAGGTCTTCGTTGCCCTGGTGGGCATAACTTTTGATTTGTAAGGAGTTATGCGGTGCACAACATACCGTTGGAAAGCTCTCCGAGAGCTCTACGACGAAGGTAACTAGCCTGCTCGGCTGCGCCTATTTTCAGAGCCCAAAATCGAACGTTTTCATCAGTTTTGGGCCACTTTTCTTCTTTTGCTCAGTTTTTTCGTCCCAGATCGTACGTCGCGAGCTGTTAAAAGGAAGACAACCTGACTCGCGGGACATTTGAGCACCCTACAAAGTGTCGATATCACGTCTTGAGAGGATGCTATGTTGTTGCAGTCAATGGGTTGTCATTAAGGCCATTGGTCCTTTTGAGTGGGCCATCTCTCTAGGCTGGGACTGTGAACCGTCAACACATAAAGGATTTGTGCGCTCAACATGATGGGTGCAATCATACCAGCACTAATGCACCGGATCCCATCAGAAATCCGAAGTTAAGCATGCTTAGGCGAGAGCAGTACTAGGATGGGTGACCCCCCTGGGAAGTCCTCGTGTTACACCCCCCTTTTCAATTTTTTTTGCCCCGGTTAGGGTTGCCAAGATGCTTTATCCATCACATTTCTATTACTGAATCCCACAGCACCTTGGGCAAGACAACTTCGTTTCACATAGTGGATGGGCCCGCAAACCGGGGACGTGGGGCTTGTGACCAGGTCTCCGTCACTCTGGTGCCCATAACTTTTGATCCGTAAGGAGTTACGCGGTGTACAGCATACCGTTGGATAGCTCTCCGAGAGCTCTACGACGGGGGCAGCAAGTCTGCTTGGCTGTGCCCATTTGTGGCACCCAAAATTGAACATTTTCATCAGTTTTGGGATACTTTTCTTCTTTTCCTCTGTTTTTCCATCCCAGATCGTACGTCGTAATCTGTTAAAAGGACGACAACCTAACTCACGGGATATTAGAGGGCCCGATAACGCATCGATATCACGTCTTACGGGGATGGTGCGTTGTCGAAGTGGATGGGTTGTCGTTAAGCCCATTAGGCCTTTTGAATGGGCCATCTCTCTAGGCTGGGACTGTGAACCGTCAACACATAAAGGATTTGTGCCCTCAACATGATGGGTGCAATCATACCAGCACTAATGCACCGGATCCCATCAGAACTCCGAAGTTAAGCATGCTTGGGCGAGAGTAGTACTAGGATGGGTGACCCCCTAGGAAGTCCTCGTGTTGCACCCCCCTTTTCAATTTTTTTTGCCCCGGTTAGGGTTGCCAAGATGCTTTATCCACCACATTTCTATCTCCGAATCCCACGGTACCTTGGACAAAACAACTTCACTTCACGTAGAGGCTGGGCCCGCAAACCGAGGGTATGGGCCTTGTGACCAAGTCTCCGTCACTCCGGTACCCATAAATTTTGATCTGTAATGAGTTATACGGTGCACAACATACTTTTGGAAAGCTCTTCGAGAGATCTACGACGAGGGCAATTAGCCTGCTCAACTGCGCCTGTTTTCGGAGCCCAAAATCGCACGTTTTCATCAATTTTGGGCCAATTTTCTTCTTTTGCTCTGTTTTTCCATCCCAGATCGTACGTCGTAATCTGTTAAAAGGACGACAACCTAACTCACGGGACATTAGAGGGCCCGACAACGCATCGATATCACGTCTTACGAGGATGGTGCGTTGTCGAAGTGGATGGGTTGTCGTTAAGCCCATTAGGCCTTTTGAATGGGCCATCTCTCTAGGCTGGGACTGTGAACCGTCAACACATAAAGGATTTGTGCCCTTAACATGATGGGTGCAATCATACCAGCACTAATGCACCGGATCCCATCAGAACTCCGAAGTTAAGCATGCTTGGGCGAGAGTAGTACTAGGATGGGTAACCCCCTAGGAAGTCCTCGTGTTGCACCCCCATTTTCAATTTTTTTTGCCCCGGTTAGGGTTGCCAAGATGCTTTATCCACCACATTTCTATCTCCGAATCCCACGGTACCTTGGACAAAACAACTTCGCTTCACGTAGAGGCTGGGCCCGCAAACCGAGGGTATGGGCCTTGTGACCAAGTCTCCGTCACTCCGGTGCCCATAAATTTTGATCTGTAATGAGTTATACGGTGCACAACATACTTTTGGAAAGCTCTTCGAGAGATCTACGACGAGGGCAATTAGCCTGCTCAGCTGCGCCTGTTTTCGGAGCCCAAAATCGCACATTTTCATCAATTTTGGGCCAATTTTCTTCTTTTGCTCTATTTTTTCGTCCCAGATCGTATGTCGTGAGCTGTTAAAAGGATGACAACCTAACTCGTGGGACATTAAAGGGCCCTACGATGCGTCGACATCACGTCTTGCGAGGATGCTGCGTTGTTGAAGTGGATGGGTTGTCGTTAAGCCCATTGGGCCTTTTGAATTGGCCATCTCTCTAGGCTGAGACTGTGAACTGTCAACACCTAAAGGATTTGTGCCCTAAACATGACGGGTGCGATCATACCAGAACTAATGCACCGGATCCCATCAGAACTCTGAAGTTAAGCATGCTTGGGCAAGAGTAGTACTAAGATGGGTGACCCCTTGGGAAGTCCTCGTGTTGCACCCCTCTTTTTAATTTTTTTTGCCCCGGTTACGCTTACCAAGATGCTTTATCCACCACATTTCTATTACCGAATCCCACGGTACCTTGGGCAAGACAACTTCGCTTCACGTAGAGGCTGGGCCCCCAAACTGAGGGCGTGGGGCTTGTGACTAGGTCTCCGTCGCTACGGTGCTCTTAACTTTTGATCCATAATGAATTATGCGGCGCACAACATATTGTTGAAAAGCTCTCTAAGAGCTTTACGACGAGGGTATCAAACCTGCTCGGCTACGACTGTTGTTGGAGCCCAAAATCAAACATTTTCAACAATTTCGGGCCACTTTTCTTCTTTTGCTCTATTTTTCCATCCTAGAGTGAACGTCGTGAGCTGTTAAAAGGACAACAACCTAACTCGCAGGACATTAGAGGGCCTTACAATGTGTCGATATCACGTCTAGCGAGGATGCCACGTTGTTGAATTGGATGGGTTGTCGTTAAGCCCATTGGGCCTTTTGAATGGGTCATCTCTCTAGGCTGGGACTGTGAACCGTCAACACATACATGATTTGTACCCTCAACATGATGGGTGCGATCATACTAGCACTAATACACCAGATCCCATCAGAACTCCAAAGTTATGCGTGCTTGGGCGAGAGTACTACTAGGATGGGTGACCTCCTGGGAAGTCCTCATGTTGCACCCCCCTTTTCAAATTATGTTTTCCCTGGTTAGGGTTGCCAAGATGCTTTATCCACCACATTTTTATTACCGAATCCCACGGCGTCTTGGGCAAGACAACTTCACTTCACGTAGAGGCTAGGCCCGCAAACCGAGGCCGTGGGACTTGTGACCAGGTCTCCGTTGCTCCGGTGGCCATATCTTTTGATCCGTAAGGAGTTACGTGGTGCACACCATACCGTTGGAAAGCTCTCTGAGAGCTCTACGATGAGGACAGGAAGCCTACTCGGCTACGATAGTTGTGGGAGCCCAAAATCGAACGTTTTCATCAAGTTTGGGATACTTTTCTTTTTTTGCTCTCTTTTTTCGTCGCGAATCGTACATCGTGAGCTGTTAAAAGGACGACAACCTAACTCACGAGACATTAGAGGGTCCTACAACGTGGCACACATCATATCGTTGGAAAGCTCTTCGAAAGCTCAACGACGGGGTATGCATGCATGCTCGGCTGCGCCTTTTTTTAGAGTCTAAAATCAAACGTTTTCATCAGTTTCGGGCCACTCTTCTTCTTTTGCTCTATTTTTCCATCCCGGATAGTACGTCATGAGTTGTTAAAAGGGCAACAACTTAACTCGTGGGACATTAGATGGCCCTACAACGCGTCGATATCATGTCTTGCGAGGATGCTGCGTTGTTGAAGTGGATTGGTTGTCATTAAGCCTATTGGGCCTTTTGAATGGGCCATCTCTCTAGGCGGAGACTGTGAACCGTCAACACATAAAGGGTTTGGGCCCTCAACATAATGGGTGTGATCATACCAACACTAATGGACCGGATCCCATTAGAACTCTGAAGTTAAGCGTGCTTGGGTGAGAGTAGTACTAGGATGGGTGACCCCCTGAGGAGTCCTCGTGTTGCACCTCCCTTTTCAATTTTTTTTACCTCGGTTAGGGTTGCCAAGATGCTTTATCCACCACATTTCTATTATCGAATCCCACGGCACCTTGGGCAGGACAACTTCTCTTCACGTAGAGGCTAGGCCTGCAAACCGAGGGTGTGGGGCTTGTGACCAGGTCTCCGTTGCTTCGGTGCCCATAACTTTTGATCCGTAAGGAGTTACGCGGCGTACAGCATACCGTTGGAAAGCTCTATGACGAGGGCAACAAGTCTGCTCGGTTGCGCTTGTTTTTGGAGCCCAAAATCGGACATTTTCATCAGTTTTGGGCCACTTTTCTTCTTTTGCTCAGTTTTTTCATCCCGGATCGTACGTCGTAAGCTGTTAAAAGGACGACAACTTAACTCGCGGGATATTAGAGGGCCCTACAATGAGTCGATATCATGTCTTGCGAGGATGATGCGTTGTTGAAGTGGATAGGTTGTCGTTAAGCCTATTGGGTCTTTTGAATGGGCCATCTCTCTAGGTTGAGACTGTGAACCGTCAACACATAAAGGATTTGTGCCCTCAACATGACGTGTGTGATCATACCAGAACTAATGCACCGGATCCCGTCAGAACTCCAAAGTTAAGCGTGCTTGGGCAAGAGTAATACTAGGATGGGTTACCCCCTGGAAATCTCCGTGTTGCACCCCTATTTTCAATTTTTTTTGCCCCGGTTAGGCTTGCCAAGATGCTTTATCCACCACATTTCTATTACCGAATCCCACGGCACCTTGAGCAGGACAACTTCGCTTCACGTAGAGGCTGGGCCCGTAAACTGAGGGCGTGGGGCTTGTGACCAGGTATCCGTCCCTCTAGTGCCCGTAACTTTTGATTCGTAAGGAGTTACGCGGTGCACAGCATACTGTTGGAAAGCTCTCTAAGTGCTCTACGATGAGGGCAACAAGCCTGCTTGGCTGTGCCTATTTTCGGAGCCCAAAATCGAACGTTTTCATCAATTTTGGGCCACTTTTGTGATAACCCGAACCCGGCATGCATTTAATAGCACTTGACTGCATTTGATTAATTGTTTAATTAGTTAAATCAACCAACTTGCACTATTTTAATATTCCTCTTGGAAGCATTTAGGAGTTGTAAATTGAATAATTAAAAGTTTATTACCTATTCCTAATAATTATAGTAATTGAAATTCTTTTATTGTGATTAATTAAGTTTCATCTTAAATGTTAGTGTTTAATTGTATTTGACTATGTGTTTATATTAACTTTCATTTGTAGCTTAATATTAACTTTATAATTCTTAAAATGTTCTAGAAATGGTTAAATTAATTAATTTAGATGAATATTGATTACCTTGATTGCTCTGATTATTTTAATAATCGGTTTTGGTTGTCTTGCAATATAATCACTCAGTTTTCAAATAAAAGAGGAAAGTGGCTCTGAGCCAGAGTAAATTTTAAACTATGATGCCTTTCAAAAATGATATATTTCTTAGATTCTTTAAGATTTAATTGTCACTTCTTGGTTGACGCAAAGTGCATAGCATATCGAGAGCGATAGGTAGAGATCGGTTTCTAGTCCTCAGCAAATAGTGAAACTAGTATTTAGATGACTTAAATTTTATATTTTAATTGTTGCTAGCTAGAATTAATATTTCCATAGTTGTTTTAGCTTAAAAATGCATGAAAATAGGCTAGTTTGACCAAGTTTAAGTGGTTTGACCAAGGGGCTTTGACCCTTTGACCTTTTGTCACCTTATTTGCATAATAAAAGCACAAAACAAAAAAAAAGCTGAAAAACAGAATATAGCAGGGCCAAAAATTTGAGAGGAGAAGAAAAAAGATTTCAAGACAAATCTTCAATTCTTCGCGAGGGCTTCCACGGGGTGGTTTTCGAGGCATCCTACGAGGTTTTCCTAGCGTCTAGGAGCGTCTAAGGTGAGGGTTTCATTGTTATTTGCGCATTTATACGTTGTGTATGTTAACTTTGTCAATTTTTAGATTTATCCGTAGATCGTTATTTAAAGCGATTTGATGCTTCTAGAATGTTCCTTGGCATTTGTAGAACATGTATTTATAGCTTTGTGACATTTTTTGCGGTTAAATGTTGTGATTGCAAATTAAATTGTTAATTGAATAGTGTTTTATGAATAGTAAAACCTTGAAACGTTGAAGTTGCGCTGTTATGCTTTCTGTTGATGTAGAAATGTGCTAGGTATGCTAGAATGCTAAAATGTGTGGTTTGTTTGGGTTGCGTAGTGGAAAAAATGAGAATTATGCCTTTGGGAAAGTCGGGGTCGTTTAGGTCGACTTTAGCGTTTTCTCGTTTTGCGTGTTGGCATTGCTTCGGGAAGCCATGGAAGCACTTTTGGTGCGATTATGGCGTTGGTTGGGTGTTTGGTTGTTATAGTTGTAGTTCAAACGAGAAAGGGGAAAATCGGGGCTTTGCGCGAGTTCTAGGGTAAAGTAAGGTTTCGGGGTCTTTAGACGTGCCTTATGGTGACCTAGGAGGGTTGGTGAAGTCGGTTTCCAGAACTCGTTGTTCGTTTGGAAATGGTAGCGTTTTGATAGTTGGGGCCGATTTGTGTTTTTGTGTGTTTTCTTGTCTTTATGCCTATAGAATGCTTAGAATTACTTGAAATACTTGTTTGAGTTGTTTTGGATTGAATTGCTTATCAATTACTGCTATTGCGTGCGAGAATAACCTACCTTGTTATTCTTTCACGTGTGGCTTTATCGCTTGTTTATCGCCTTGTATCGAGTCTTGCATTGCATAGTGTCTCGCGCATGAGTGATGGGCCTCTCTGGGTAGCCTCGGGTTGCCAGTGTTGGTTGCTCTAGCTCTGCTGCTATTCCCTTTCTCGCTTGGGTTGCCTCCCAGGGAGATTTGGGTCGTAGGATTGATTGATACTTCCGGGGTATTCCAAACTGGTGTTATAAGGTGGTTTGGGCCGGCGCGTCATCGTTAAAGTCATCGGAATCGTGATCGGTACATTACTCGCTCGAGTGAACCATAGCCTTCAAAGTGTGGTATAGCTTTGATTGGTTGTGTTAATGCTTTCTTTAGTTGTTTAATTGTATTGTTGTTTATATTGAATGCCTTTTATTGATTGTATTGCTTAACTGTACCTATTTGCATTGCACGATCTTCTTTCTCTCCAATTCGATATCTGTCTCGCCCTCACTGAGTATACGTGTTGTGTATACTCACTCCTCACCACCACATTTCAGGAAATGCCCTGTTAGTTGGAAAGTTCGTGATTTCGTGAAAGTCCGTGCTTGAAGAGTTGTCTTGAGTGCCTACGTGATTTGAGTTGTCAAAGTTGTAAAGTTGTATGCTTTTATGTTGTATGTAATTATTGTTAAAAGAAATGTAATATAAATTTAGCTATGTAGTTGGAATGGTTTGATAAGTTAGATTATGTATATAGTTAATGTAGCTTAACTTCAATGCATGGCTGTAATGTCCAAAGGAAAAGAATTAGAATGGCATGATAGTTTATTTTATGCAGTAGCTTTGTATGGTTTAATTGCCTAGATTGAATGTACTTGTCAAAATGAAAAGATAGGTTAGTTTTTAAATTGGAAATGTATGTATACTTGCTGAGTTTAAATTGTTGAGAACCGAGGCTCGGATGGCCTTGAGGAAGTTTTGTATGGTTGGACACGGTGGTGGTCCATTTATATGCTATTACAGGTTTTACATTTCGCCTATAAACAGGGGAGACTCCGTCCGTTTTCCCTGAAAATTTTGCCCGGGTTTGGTTTGGGTTGTGATTAGATCGATTAGTAGAACCTCCGGTCTCGAGAGGGATCGGGGTGTCACAGGTGGTATCAGAGCTTGTCTAGCTCATAAGCCGGGACAGGGTCCTCGGTCTGGTGGGTAGTGATCCTTGAATGTGTGCTTGTTAAGTGTGTCTTGAAAGTGTATGCTTGTATGTGAGATTGTGTGTCTTGACTTGAATGTATGCACTTATGTAATATAGTTATGTGTTATGTGTTATGTGTTAAATGTTTCTCAAGAAAGGTGAAATATCTAGTTGTCTATCGAATTGACTTATTGAATTGGCATCGTGAATCGAATCGACCTCGTGAATTGTTATTTGCTTGAAGTATTCCTTGTAATGTATGTATTGAAATGTCTTGAATTGGCTATGCTGTGATTTAAATTGATTATGTTGTACTTGACTTGATTATCGTGATTGAGTAACTTTGTTGAATAAATTCTTTTGTAAACTTACTTGCATAATAGTATAAGGCATGTGTATAACCGTGATATACTGGCATTCATACATGTCCTATGGAAATGGTAAGTAAGTCCTCTTCCTCCCCTGAAAAAAGTGGTTCATCGCTGGCTTTTCAAGGTGTATGGATTGGCAGGAAATGAATGGCATTTGGCTAGCCTTTATTTGGAAATTGGTGTTTGCTTTTGGAGCTCGGCTATTGGCGAATCTCTATGGCCTTCTCTGTGCTTAGCAATTGTGAAAGAATAGTTTTCTCTTAGAGTTTTATTTGGTTATTCTTTGGAGCATTCTTGGGTTTCTTACTGGGTATTCTTTGGAGACTTCTATTGGCACTACTTGGTAGACTTGGTTAATGGGATTTCAATCGGCCTTACTGCATAGTATTATCTATGGTATGTGTGTCTTGGACTTTATTGGTGTGATACTGGCATTCCTAATTAGAAATTCTTCAATGGTATTTTATGGAATTCTCAGTGGCCAATTATTTAGTATTTATTTATTAGGCAAACCTGGCTACTTTCTTATTGGAGCATTGTTACGAATATCCTCTTCAGTGTTCCTCAGTAGGGTTGGTATTTGGAGTTCCTACCAGACTTATTGTATAATACTATTTATGGTATTCTTTGAAATTCTTATTAGGCGTTCTATTGGTATTTTCTTTGTTGGCAAAGTTGTATGAAGTTCTTACTTGGCAAACAGTGAAGAGGCCTCAGAGTTTGGTTTCGGTATATTGTTCACCAGTTCGGTGTTTATCCTTGGAGTTTTCATTCATCTGGGAAAACTATATTTGTTATTCAACTTGATTGTCTTATTGGGCACATTATTTTCTCTCTGCTATTTCCTTTGATATTCCTCTCAGCATTTGATAACAAAACTATGAATTTTATTGGTTGTTCCATGGTGTTATTATTTGGAAGGCTTCTTTGGACCTTTGAAATATATTTGATTGGGTTCTTAGTATTTTTTCTTCAGCACTCTTAACAGGGAATTCTTCTATGAAATTCATGACCAGCGGGGTAACTCTTTGGACCTCTGGATGGAACCTTTGTTTGAGCTTTTATTTGGCTTCTTGCTTAGGAATTCTCGGGCAGTAATAGTTAGACTTCTATTGGAGATTCGTGCGGGGGGTATTCTTCTTGTCATTATTGTATGGTATTAATGACATCTACAGTATCTTTGCTATAGTCTTTATTGGTATTATCTCAGCGTTTCTGGTTGGAATTTATTCTTCTTCGGTATTCGTGTCAACGGGATTCTTGTACGGTATCTACCTTTGAACCTTTATTTGGCGTTACCGCTTGGCATTTCTACTTGAAATTTCCTATTGGACATCTTGATGAAATAATTGTTTAGAAGCTAATGAAGATTAGTCAGAATTCGATTTCAGATGATGCTGAGTTCTATTGGGAGAAGAATTGCGAGGACGCAATTGTTTTAAGGGGGGAAGGATGTGATAACCCAAACCCGGCATGCATTTAATAGCACTTGACTGCATTTGATTAATTGTTTAATTAGTTAAATCAACCAACTTGCACTATTTTAATATTCCTCTTGGAAGCATTTAGGAGTTGTAAATTGAATAATTAAAAGTTTATTACCTATTCCTAATAATTATAGTAATTGAAATTCTTTTATTGTGATTAATTAAGTGTCATCTTAAATGTTAGTGTTTAATTGTATTTGACTATGTGTTTATATTAACTTTCATTTGTAGCTTAATATTAACTTTATAATTCTTAAAATGTTCTAGAAATGGTTAAATTAATTAATTTAGATGAATATTGATTACCTTGATTGCTCTGATTATTTTAATAATCGGTTTTGGTTGTCTTGCAATATAATCACTCAGTTTTCAAATAAAAGAGGAAAGTGGCTCCGAGCCAGAGTAAATTTTAAACTATGATGCCTTTCAAAAATGATATATTTCTTAGATTCTTTAAGATTTAATTGTTACTTCTTTGTTGACGCAAAGTGCATAGCATATCGAGAGCGATAGGTAGAGATCGGTTTCTAGTCCTCAGCAAATAGTGAAACTAGTATTTAGATGACTTAAATTTTATATTTTAATTGTTGCTAGCTAGAATTAATATTTCCATAGTTGTTTTAGCTTAAAAATGCATGAAAATAGGCTAGTTTGACCAAGTTTAAGTGGTTTGACCAAGGGGCTTTGACCCTTTGACCTTTTGTCACCTTATTTGCATAATAAAAGCACAAAACAAAAAAAAAATAGCTGAAAAACAGAACATAGCAGGGCCGAAAATTTGAGAGGAGAAAAAAAAAAGATTTCAAGCCAAATCTTCAATTCTTCGCGTGGGCTTCCACGGGGTGGTTTTCGAGGCATCCTACGAGGTTTTCCTAGCGTCTAGGAGCGTCTAAGGTGAGGGTTTCATCGTTATTTGTGCATTTATACGTTGTGTATGTTAACTTTGTCAATTTTTAGATTTATTCGTAGATCGTTATTTAAAGCGATTTGATGCTTCTAGAATGTTCCTTGGCATTTGTAGAACATGTATTTATAGCTTTGTAACATTTTATGCGGTTAAATGTTGTGATTGCAAATTAAATTGTTAATTGAATAGTGTTTTATGAATAGTAAAACCTTGAAACGTTGAAGTTGCGCTGTTATGCTTTCTGTTGATGTAGAAATGTGCTAGGTACGCTAGAATGCTAAAATGTGTGGTTTGTTTGGGTTGCATAGTGGAAAAAATGAGAATTATGCCTTTGGGAAAGTCGGGGTCGTTTAGGTCGACTTTAGCATTTTCTCGTTTTGCGTGTTGGCATTGCTTCGGGAAGCCATGGAAGCAATTTTGGTACAATTATGGCGTTGGTTGGGTGTTTGGTTGTTATAGTTGTAGTTCAAACGAGAAAGGGGGAAATCGGGGCTTTGTGCGAGTTCTAGGGTAAAGTAAGGTTTCGGGGTCTTTAGACGTGCCTTATGGTGACCTAGGAGGGTTGGCGAAGTCGGTTTCTAGAACTCGTTGCTCGTTTGGAAATGGTAGCGTTTTGATAGTTGGGGCCGATTTGTGTTTTTGTGTGTTTTCTTGTCTTTATGCCTATAGAATGCTTAGAATTACTTGAAATACTTGTTTGAGTTGTTTTGGATTGAATTGCTTATCAATTACTGCTATTGCGTGTGAGAATAACCTACCTTGTTATTCTTTCACGTGTGGCTTTATCGCTTGTTTATCGCCTTGTATCGAGTCTTGTATTGCATAGTGTCTCGCGCGTGAGTGATGGGCCTCTCTGGGTAGCCTCGGGTTGCCAGTGTTGGTTGTTCTAGCTCCGCTGCTATTCCCTCTTCTCGCTTGGGTTGCCTCCTAGGGAGATTTGGGTCGTAGAATGATGGATACTTCCGGGGTATTCCAAACTGGTGTTATAAGGTGGTTTGGGCCGGCGCGTCATCGTTAAATTCATCGGAATCGTGATCGGTACATTACTCGCTTGAGTGAACCATAGCCTTCAAAGTGTGGTATAGCTTTGAATGGTTGTGTTAATGCTTTTAGTAATTGCTTATTGTATTGATTATTTGTTTTGATTGCTTATTTATCAGTTATATTGCTTAACTGTCTTATTTGCATTGCACGACTTTCTTTCTCTCCAATTCGATATTTGTCTCGCCCTCACTGAGTATACGTGTTGTGTATACTCGCTCCTCACCACCACATTTCAGGAAATGCCATGTTAGCTGGAAAGTTCCTGATTTCGTGAAAGTCCGTGCTTGAAGAGTTGTCCTGCGTGCCTATGTGACTTGAGTTGACAAAGTTGTAAAGTTGTTTGCTTTTATGTATTATATGTATTTAATGTTAAAAGGGATGTAATTTAAGTTTCACTAGATTATGTATTTAGTTAATGCAGCTTAACTTCAATGTATATTTGTAATGACAAAGGAAAAGAGATAGAAATGTATGATAGTCTAGCTTATGATATAGGTTGGTGTAGTTTAATTGCTAAGCTTGAATGTTTATTTACTTGTGTTTTGCTTGTTGTGAACCAAGGCTCGGATGGCCTTGAGGTGGTTGAATGTTTGGACATGGTATTGGTCCACTTCTATGCTGTCGCAGGTTTTACTTTTCGCCTAGAAACAGGGGAGACTCCGTCCGTTTTCCCTGGAAATTTATACCCGGGTTTGGTTTGGGTTGTGTTTAGATCGATTGATAGAACTCCCGGTCTCGAGAGGGATCGGGGTATTACAGGTGGTATCAGAGCTTGTCTAGCTCATAAGCCAGGACAGGGTGCTCGGTCTGGTGGGTAGTGACCCTTGAATGTGTGCTTGTTAAATGTGCCTTGAAAGTGTGTGCTTGTATGTGAGATTGTGTGTCTTGACATGAATGTGTGCTCCTATGTGATATAGTTATGTGTTATGTGTTAATTGTGTGCTAAGTGAAGTAAAGTGTCTAGTTGTGCATTGAATTGACCTATCGAATTGGCATTGTGAATCGAATCGACCTCATGAATTGTTATTTGCTTGAAGTATTGCTTGTAATGTGTGTACTGAAATGTCTTGAATTAGCTATGCCGTGATTTGAATTGATTATGCTATGCTTGACTTGATTGTTATGCTTGAGTGACCTTGTTGAATAAACTATTTTATAAACTTGCTGGCATAATAGCTTAAGGCATATGTATAACTGTGATATATTGGCATTCATACATGTCTTATGGAAATGGTAAGTAAGTCCTCTTCCTCCCCTGAAGAAAGTGGTTCACAGCTATTCCTCTCAAGGTGTATGGGTTGGCAGGAAATGAATGGCATTTGACTAGCCTTTATTTGGGAATTGGTGTTTGCTTTTGGAGCTCAGTTATTGGCGAATCTCTATGGTCTTCCTCTGTGCTTAACGGTTGTGAAAGAATAGCTTTCTCTTGGGGTTTATTTGGTTGTTCTTTGAAGCATTCTTTGGTTTTCTTAATGGGTATTCTTTGGAGACTTCTGTTGGCATTTATCGGTGGATTTGGCTATTGGGATTTCAATCGGCCTTACTGCACAGTATTATCTAGTATATATGTGTCTCTGTCTTTATTGGTATAATACTGGCATCCCTGATTGGAAATTCTTCAATGGTAATTTATGGAATTCTCAATGGCCAATTATTTAGTATTTATTTATTAGGCAAACTTGGCTACTTTCTTATTGGAGCATTGTCTCGGATATCTTCTTCAGTGTTCCTCAGTAGGTTTAGCATTTGGAGTTCCTATCAGACTTATTGAATAATACTACTTATGGTATTCTTTGAAATTCTTATTGGGCGTTCTATTGGTATTTTCCTTATTGGCAAAGTTGTATGAAGTTCTCACTTGGCAAACAGTGAAGAGGCCTCAGAGTTTGGTTTCGGTATATTGTCCACCAGTTCGATGTCTATCCTTGGAGTTTCGTCCATCTGGGAAACTATGATTGTTATTCAGCTTGATTGTCTTATTGGGCATATTAAATTTTCTCTGCTAATTTCTTTGACATTCCTCTCAGCATTTGATAGCAAAACTCGGAATCTAATTGGTTGTTCCATGGGGTTATTATTTGGAAGGCTTCTTTGGAACTTTGGAAATATATTTGATTGGGTTCTTGGTATTTTCTTCAGCACTCTTAATAGGGAATTCTTCTATGAAATCCATGACCAGCGGGGTACTTCTTTGGACCTTTAGATAGAATCTTTGTTTGAGCTTTTATTTGGCTTCTTGCTTGGGAATTCTCGGGCAGTAACAGTTAGACTTCTATTGGAGATTCGTGCGTGAGGTATTCTTCTTATCGTTATTGTGTGGTATCAATGACATCTACAATATCTTTGCTTTAGTCTTTATTGGTATTATCTCGGCATTTCTGGTTGGAATTTATTCTTCTTCGGTATTCGTGTCAACGGGATTCTTGTACGGTATCTACCTTTGAGCCTTTATTTGGCGTTACCACTTGGCATTTCTACTTGAACTTTCCTATTGGTCATCTTGATGAAATACTTGTTTAGTAGCTAATGAAGATTAGTCAGAATTGGATTTCAAATGATGCTGAGTTCTATTGGAAGAAGAATTACGAGGACGCAATTGTTTTAAGGGGGGAAGGATGTGATACCCTGAACCTGGCATGTATTCAATAGCATTTAAAGTTCATTTAAATTGCATTTTATTGACCTTTCACCTTCTTTGACCAAACTAGTTGACTTTTCATCTACATTGACCAACTAGGACAAGGTGGAAATTTTTGAAATGTTTAATAAAAGGCAAACTTGGGATTAGAAATAAAAAAATGCAATGTTAAGTTAGTCAAATTTTGGGTCAACTTTGGAATTAAATCTGAACCAATTGGGGAAGAGTTAGGTAGCAAATTATATATGGTTGGAAAGCTCTATGAGTCTAGTTTCTAAGGCTTCAAACCGTTCGTGAATTGGAGTTTTCTATAAGAAGTTATGGCCGTTTTCGTAAGGTCGCGCATAGCTGTTTTGGTTTAGCGGGTTGACCGAATCTTTGACCTTTGACTTCTTGTCATTTTTTTTTTCTAAATAAGCAGAATGCACACGAAAAAAATAGATAAAAAAAGCTTGAAACCATGAGGAAAAGAAGGAGAAAAAAAAAGAAAATCTCAACTTCAAATCTTCGATTCTTCGCGTGGGCTTGTGCGGGGTGGTTTCCGAGGCACTCTACGAGGTTTTCCTAGCGTCTAGGAGCGTCTAAGGTGAGGGTTTCATCGTTATTTGCGCATTTGAAATATTTGTAACTAAACTTTAATTTTTGGATTTTATGCGTATATTATTGTTTTAATCGTTTTGTTGCTTAAAGAATGTTCCTTGTTGATTGTAGAACATGTATTTATAGCTTTTTAACATTTTTTGCGGTTAAATATTGGAATTGAAATATAAATTGTGTGATGAATAGTAAATTGTGAATAGTAAACCCCCGTTTCGATGAAGTTGCTCCGTTACGCGTTCTGTTGATGTAGGAAGATGCTAGATATGCTAGAATGCCTAAATGTGTGGTTTAATTGGAATGTGTAATGGAAAAACGAAGAAAAATGGCTTAGCGAAAGTCGGGGTCGTTTAGGTCGACTTTAGTGTTTTCTCGTTTTGCGTGATGGCATTGTTTCGGGAGCCCATGGAAGCACTTTTGGTGCGGTTGTGGTGTTGGTTGGGTGTTTGGTTGGTATAGTTGTAGTTCAAACGAGCAAAGGGGAAAAACCGGGCTTTGCAAGAATTCTAGGGTTAAGTAGGGTTTCGGAGTCTCTAGACGTGCCTTATAGTGACCTAGGAGGATTGGTGAAGTCGGTTTCCAAGACTCGTGGCTCGTTTGAAAGTAGTGGCATTTTGAAAGTTGGGGCATTTTTGGTGATTTTGTGTGTTTCATGTTTATATTGCTAATAGAATGCTTGTTAATGCTTATTATTGCTTGTTATTCTTGTTAATGCTTATTACGCTTGTTAGAGTTGATTGTTGATTGAAATGTTTATCCATTGTTGAGAATGCTTGATATCGCTCGTTTATTGCCTTGTATCAAGTCTTGCATTGCATAGTGTCTCGCGCGTGAGTGATGGGCCTCTCTGGGTAGCCTCGGGTTGCCAGTGTTGGTTGTTCTAGCTCCGCTGCTATTCCCTCTTCTCGCTTGGGTTGCCTCCCAGGGAGATTTGGGTCGTAGATTGATGGATACTTCCGGGGTATTCCAAACTGGTGTTATAAGGTGGTTTGGGCCGGCGCGTCATCGTTAAAGTCATCGGAATCGTGATCGGTACATTACTCGCTTGAGTGAACCATAGCCTTCAAAGTGTGGTATAGCTTTGAATGGTTGTGTTAATGCTTTTAGTAATTGCTTATTGTATTGATTATTTGTTTTGATTGCTTATTTATCAGTTATATTGCTTAACTGTCTTATTTGCATTGCACGACTTTCTTTCTCTCCAATTCGATATATGTCTCGCCCTCACTGAGTATACGTGTTGTGTATACTCACTCCTCACCACCACATTTCAGGAAATGCTATGTTAGCTGGAAAGTTCCTGATTTCGTGAAAGTCCGTGCTTGAAGAGTTGTCCTGCGTGCCTATGTGACTTGAGTTGACAAAGTTGTAAAGTTGTATGCTTTTATGTATTATATGTATTTAATGTTAAAGGGGATGTAATTTAAGTTTCACTAGATTATGTATTTAGTTAATGTAGTTTAACTTCAATGTATATTTGTAATAACAAAGGAAAAGAGATAGAAATGTATGATAGTCTAGCTTATGATATAGGTTGGTGTAGTTTAATTGCTAAGCTTGAATGTATATTTACTTGTGTTTTGCTTGTTGTGAACCAAGGCTCGGATGGCCTTGAGGTGGTTGAATGTTTGGACATGGTATTGTTTCACTTATATGCTGTCGCAGGTTTTACTTTTCGCCTAGAAACAGGGGAGACTCCGTCCGTTTTCCCTGAAAATTTATGCCCGGGTTTGGTTTGGGTTGTGTTTAGATCGATTGATAGAACTCCCGGTCTCGAGAGGGATCGGGGTATTACAACTTGATTATACTGATAAAGAAAAGGTGGAGTTTGCTATGTTTCTGTTGCACGGGGATGCAGAGCATTGGTGGCACACTGTGGAGGCACTATGGGAAACTGATCATACCTCTCGCTTGTGGGGTAATTTCGTTAAGGCATTCAAGGAAAAATATATACCTGCAGTTTCCAAGCAGAGGCGGATTGAGGAATTCATGCACTTGAACCAGGGAAACATGACGGCAGCCCAGTACGAGGCTCATTTTGACCGACTGTCCCGCTATGCTCAATACATGGTCAGTACTCCGGAGGCGAAGATGTGGAAATTTACTACGGGATTGAGGCTAGAGATTCAGGACCAGTTGGCTTCGCATGACTTCGATATCTATTCTATTTTCTTTGCTGCTGCTTCCCTAGTTGAGAAGAGAAAACTTGATAAAGCCGGTTCGAGTCAGCCGAACAAGAAATCATACCAGCCTTCAGGTCAACAGAGGAAATTCCAGAGTCAGAGTCGTAATCAGGGCCAGAGCCAAAACAGACAAGTGAATAACCGTGGCCCGACTAAAGCGCCATCAGCCTCTTCCACTCGCGGATCCACAGGTTGTTCACCTGCTACTCAGTCTATCAACTGCTCTTACTGTGACAAGAAGGGGCATACCGAGGCCCAGTGCTGGAAGAAGTCAGGACGTTGTGTACAGTGTGGTAGTGATCAGCATCAGATCAAGGATTGCCCTAAATGGCAAGCAGGACAAAATCAAGTTAAACCAGCTGGTAGAGGCAAGACTCCAGTTCCTAGAGTTCAGGCTCGAGCTTATGCTATTGAGTGCGAGGAGCTTCCAGAGGAGACCGCTGTTGTTGACGGTACATTCTTCATACTGAATCAACCTGTTAGGGTGCTAATTGATCCGGGTGCTACTTATTCATTTATTACTCCCCTATGTGTGCAACGTGTGAAATTACGAGTTGTATGTTTGCCTTACGAAGTAGAAGTTGGTACTCCGATGGGTTCTAAACTTGTTACTAGCTCAGCTTGTAAAGCATGTAAAATTCAAATTAATGATAGGGAATTCTCAGCCAATCTTATTGTATTACCTTTTCGAGACTATGAAGTCATCTTAGGGATGGACTGGTTGACAAAGCATCATGGCCAACTAGATTGTCGGACGAAGATTGTAACGTTCCAGGTACCTGGTCAACCAATATTGGAAGTCATGGGTCGAAGAGATTTCACCAGGAGTTCAATCATTTCATCGACGAAAGCAGTGAAGTCCTTGAGAAAAGGGTGTAGTGGATACTTAGCTTACCTCATCAACAAGCCGTTGGATAAAGCTAAGTTGGAGGAGATGCTAGTGATCAAAGACTATGCGGATGTGTTTCCAGAAGAATTGTCCAGTTTACCCCCAAATCGGGAGATCGAGTTCATTATAGAATTATTGCTTGGCACCCAGCCGATATCTAAAGCTCCCTATCATATGGCGCCAGCCGAGCTACAAGAATTGAAGGACCAATTGCAAGGATTGTTGAAGAAGGGGTTTGTTCAACCGAGTTCTTCTCCATAGGGTGCACCAGTCCTATTTGTAAAGAAGAAAGACGAAACGCTGAGGCTATGCATCGACTACCGAGGATTGAACCAAGTGACTGTCAAGAATAAATACCCACTTCCATTGATCGACGAGTTGTTTGATCAACTTCAAGGAGCCAAAATGTATTCGAAACTCGACTTGAGGCAAGGGTACTATCAGTTGCGGATCAAAAAGGAGGATGTGCCTAAAACAGCTTTCAGGACAAGATATGGGCATTATGAATATGTAGTGATGCCATTTGGACTAACTAATGCCCCTGCAGCTTTTATGGACTTGATGCACAGGGTGTTTCAACCCTACTTGGACCAATTTGTGGTGATCTTCATTGACGATATTTTGGTATACTCGAAATCCGAGGCTGAGCATGAACAACATCTGCGGTTGGTACTGCAGAAACTTTGAGAGCATCAATTGTATGCAAAGTTTAGTAAATGCAAATTTTGGTTGCAGTAGATTGCATTTTTGGGGCATATCATATCCTAAGAGGGAATAGCAGTGGATCCAGCAAAGATAGAAGCGGTGATGTCTTGGAAGAAGCCGAAAAATGTTACGGAGGTTCGGAGTTTTCTTGGTCTAGCCGGCTATTATCGGAGATTCGTGAAGGATTTCTCTAAGATTGCAGGACCGCTTACAAAGCTCACTCAAAAGAAAACAAAGTTCGTGTGGGAGGAAAAGTGTGAGAACAGCTTCCAAGAATTGAAAAAAAGATTGACAACCGCACCTATTCTTGCATTGCCTGAGGGAGTCAAGGTTTTGTAATTTATAGCGATGCTTCAAAAGAAGGATTGGGTTGTGTGCTGATGCAAAATGGTAGAGTGATTGCGTATGCTTCTAGGAAACCGAAGTCGTATGAATTAAACTACCCGGCGTATGATTTGGAGTTAGCGGCTATTGTGTTTGCACTTAAGAAATGGAGGCACTATCTGTGGGGTAACAAGTTCGAGGTGTTTACTGATCACAAGAGCTTGAAATACTTGTTCTCACAAAAAGAGTTGAATATGAGGCAAAGGCAGTAGATGGAACTTTTGGATGATTATAACTGCACAATCAATTATGTGCCCGGTAAAGTAAATGTAGTTGCAGATGCCTTAAGTAGGAAAGCAAGCATGGCAAAACTGGAAGTCAAGGTGCAGGAGTTGTTGGAGGAAGCATTTTTGTGGAAACCACAATTAACTCGGAAAGGGTTACTTTTTGCCACTACACAAGTTCAATCGACCTTGCTGTCTGAATTACGAGAGGCTCAACAGAAGGACCAACAGTTTCAGAAGATAAAAGAAAGCAACACAGATTTCAAGTTTCATGATGATGGAGTTTGGAGGTTTAGGAATCGGATTTGTGTTCCTAATGAGCCAGAGCTGAAAAAGAAGATTCTTGAAGAAACCCATAATTCAAGATATACTATTCACCCTAGCGGAACAAAGATGTACCGGGATTTGAAGTAACACTATTGGTGGAATAACATGAAGAGAGAGATTGCGGAGTTTGTGGCACGGTGTTTGACTTGCCAGAGAGTCAAAGCGGAACATCAACGACCATCAGGTTTACTTCAGCCGTTGGAGATTCCTCAATTGAAATGGGAACACATAACTATGGACTTTGTTATGGACTTGCCCAGGTCACAAAAGGGTCATGACGCCGTTTGGGTCATAGTGGATAGATTGACCAAGTCAGCGCACTTCTTGCCGATGAACAAGGAGGATAGTCCTGAAAAATTGAGAGATATGTATGTGGCGGAGATTGTAAGATTGCATGGGATGCCTGTGAGTATCGTATCGGATAGGGATCCTCGTTTTACTTCCCGATTTCGGAAGAGATTGCAAGAAACTTTAGGAACGAAGTTGAGTTTCAGCACGGCTTATCACCCTCAGACTGATGGACAATCGGAGAGAACTATTCAAATTCTGGAGGATATGCTGAGGGCGTGTGTTTTAGACTTCGGGAAAGGTTGGGAGAAATATCTGTCTCTAGCGGAGTTCGCTTATAATAATAGTTATCAGGCCACTATCGGGATGGCCCCATTTGAGGCGTTGTATGGACGTAAGTGTCGATCCCCAATTTACTGGGATGAGGTAGGTGAAACGAAGACTTTCTACCCGACCCTTATACCTGAACTTATGAAGACTGTGGATAATATTCACCTCATCCGAAAACGGATGCTTACCGCCCAAAGTAGGCAGAAAAGTTATGCAGACCGACGGAGACGGAGCCTAGAGTTTGAGGTTGGCGGCAAGGTGTTCTTGAAGATATCTCCCCGGAGGGGACTGATTAAACACGACAAGGGTGAAAAGTTGAGCTCGAGATTTGTAGGACCATTTGAGATAATTGAGAAGGTTGGCAAATTGGCGTATCACCTGGCACTACCCCAAAACATCTCCAATATTCACGACGTCTTTCATGTTTCGATGCTGCGGAAGTATCACCCTGATCTATCGCATATCTTGGAGCCAGAGCCGTTGTAGCTTTGGGAGAACTTGTCTTATGAAGAGAAGCCCGTTCGGATCCTAGACCAGCAAGATCGGGAGTTGTGCAACAAATCTATACCGATGGTGAAAGTGTTGTGGGATCATCATAGAGTTGAAGAAGCAACGTGGGAAAGGCGAGATCAAATGGATCAACAGTATCCAACTTTATTTCAAAGGTGATATTGAATTTCGGGATGAAATTCTTTTAAAGAGGGGAGGATGTGAGGCCCGACCTTGATTTACGTACGATACCTCGTTTTGTGTGGCCTGTCACATCCCAACCCTGCCTATAAGGTTAGACTAGGGTGTGATCTAAACATTCAAGTCACGTCTCGTACTTAATTGTTCATGAAAATTTAACACTTAATGTATTAGCCTTACTCCAAAATTTTCCGTAAAACCGGCAGCATAACGGTTGTAATTGGACTTTTTGGTTTGACCTAATTCTCTAAACGCCTCAAATTTTCCAATCTCAATTTCATTTCCAACTAGGATTACTATTTACCATCAATTGAAATGCCTACTGGTTATCTCGATGTCTCGTTTGATTAATAACTTAGCATGATACTATGTCTCATTTGTTCGTTTATCCTCGTTACAAAAGTACCTGTTGATCTTAGCTTAACAACGAGTACTTGCTTAAGATTTGGTTGGTTCATTTTACTTAGCCCTTACCTAATACTTCATAATCTTATTATAGATACTAGCAGTAATAATAGCAAAACGACCATAGTAATGTCTGTCTAGTTATCATCAGTACAAACCAAAATTAGACCCCAAATTACAACGGGGTCTTTTACATTACAAACAACAAGCAATATAAAAGAAATAGTCTTCGAGTAGCATAGTGTTCACAAATAGCCATAATCACGCAAAGCACATAGGACAGGCAATCACTCCAAGGAATCATCATTAGGCACGTCGTCCTCGGGTACCTGTTCTTGATCTTCTTTACCTGAGATGATAAAAGAGGGTGAGTCCTTATGAACTCAGTGAGGAGGAACGAGAAATAGGTTTTGAAACTCATTTTCCGGTTCAACTTATGAAAATCCTTTTGCAAACATGAATATAACACAATTAAGTACATAATCAGTAATATAAGAGTAAAGGAACACAATTACCCGTCTTTCCTCCCCGAGGTCCTCTAGGAACCAAGCGAGAGTACTTATACACATAGTAAAAAGGATACGGTGAGCTTTTGCTCTCAGTTCATTTCCAATATCAGTTGTTGCGGCCGACTTCAAATCATCCCCTTATCACGCCAAGTGGGTGTACTCCGGATGTACCCCGAAATCCTACGACCCAACTCTCCGAGGAAATCTAACCCCCAAGCGAGAGAGGGAATTGGACAATGGTAGTCACGGTTGCACTGACAAGCCCGATGCCGCCCGGTATGCGTGAACGCTACCACGCCAAAATGAAAGGTTGCAACCTTATATGCAATGCACATTTATGACATTTAATATATCACATTAGGAGGACAACAAAGTAGGTTGCCACCGGACAGTCATAAGATTGCACATTGACAAGTAAACAAGCGAGGCACGATAAGACAAGTAATTTCACTTGAAAGGCATATGGAGTTATATGAACATTAAACGGGCAGCCATGTAACACACATAAATCAATTCATATAACTCATTTCAACGTTCATGTAATCAAATAATAAGATTATTCAACATGCAACAACATCTACGTGGATTCGGATGCAAGAAAGGCCTATTTGTCGACATGCAATGATCAAAATCACATTTAGGGCTATAAGGGAAACTACGGGCAGCCTCCTAAACATATAATTACACATAATTTCCAAAGGATCAACACTTAGTGAATATACCTAATCATTAGGGTTTCCATTTTGTGCCTACCCGTGCGATTAAGCCCCAAATTAACTCAAAATCAATCTAAAGCCAAGCATCAATTAATTCAAACATCCCCAAGTATTCAAAACAGTCCACAAAACATCCCAATGCCACAATCCCAAGCATTTAATACCACAAGAGAAGTTACAACAAATTTTCTAAGCATAAAACTAAGTGAAACCCTCACTGCAATAGGCTGTCTTCTCACAATTATTAAGACAAGCAAAAAATCTCCAATTCCAGTGAATAAGATGTCAAATTAAATCTCAAAAAGTGAACTAAATTCAGAAACAAACCTTGTATCATTTGGAGTTCGAGATCAATAGTTATAGCCAAAACAGTGGGATTACACAGAACTGTCCAGATTTGCACACATTTCAATACTTGTCATTTTTGGGGTCTTTAGGTTCCGATTTAGCCTTAGTCCATTTCTGAAAAAAATGTCTAGAACTGAAAAACCTAGCAGAAAACCAAATTTCATGAATTTTGGACATCATTTACTAAGTCAAAACTGATTCGTTCTACAAGGTCAGTGCATCTGCCAAAACCTGCTTCATTTTTTCCAGACTTCCAGATTTGGACACATTTTAATGATTTGCCATTTTGAGGACCTTAGAGTCAAAATTATCTTTGGCCTATTTCTGCGAAAAATGTTCAAAACTGGCAAAAATAGTTATCTAAAAATTTTCATGCATTTTCAACATCATTTGCCTAGCCAAACCCACCTCGAAACAACAAGACAGAGAGCTGTCACAAAACCCAATTTCATCTATCATCACCTTCAAGCCAAAATCTTGACATACATGGTTGTAAAAGCTTATGAACACACATATAACTCAAGTACAGAAGCAAGGACATACATTTAAGAGCATGCATGTGGATTTTTGAAAGATTTTCAAGAATTTTTAGCCTTCAACTTAGCAAATCAACAAGAAGATGCACAAAACTTTGATGAAGCACAAATTTGGTCTTCTTCCTTGCTTAACCGAGACACCACCCGATTTCTCTCTATTTTTCCTAGCTTAGTGACCAAGTTCTTAGTAGGTGCATGTGGTTAGAAGAAGAAGAAAAGAAATGGAAGCTACCAAACTCACCAAGGCCAAAATGGTTGTTCAAAAAGCTTGCATGTGTGATTCTTGCAACTTAGCTAGCTTGGTCGAGTTCTCTACCTTCTCGCTTGCCTTGATGCACCATGGAATGATGAAGATGAGCTATGGTAAGATGAAACTCAGCCAAGGCCGAGAGACAGAGAGAAGAATGAGAGGGAGAGAGAGAAATGTGAGGAGAATGAGAGAAAATGACAAAGAATGAAGGCCTTGCAATTGATGAAGCATGTTCGGCCTTGGGTATACAAAAAAAAATCAGGTTTGTGTCTTCAAGAAGCTTGATTTTTGAATCACCTAGCATGGGCAAGGAGCCTTGTCGAGATTTGGAAGCTTTTGGGAGGTCTTTGAGCTAATTTTTTTTATGCATTTATGTCATAACTTGTCATAGCATTGTCTAGAATTAATTTTGAATTTAGCAAGCAAGCATAAAAGCCCATGTGGTGGTCGGCCAAGGCATCTAAAAATCTGATTTTTTTGTCACCTTTTGAGCATTATTTAATTGTGTGTTGAAAGTGCAAAAAGAATAAGGAATAAAGAATAAGGAATGTCTAGCTTTTTGTAAGATTTTGTCTTCTAGTGGGTTGAATTAGTAATTTAATATTAGTTAGTGCAAGTTGTAGGATTAATTAATAACCTAGTGGTTCGTGTAAGATGCTTTCTTGATTAGCGTGAGGGCACGCTTTCCTAGGTCTATGACACGTACTACGAGGTAAGGCACGAACTACAAGATGAACGCACGTTTTTCAAGTAAATGCACGCAATCCTAAATGAATGCACGTAATTCAATGCATGACACACAAAACGAACATAATTCTTAAACCTAGATCAAGGCACACAAATCTAGGTTAGGACACACGAAACGAGGTATCGCATGCAAATCGAGGTCGGGCCTCATATCCTCCCCTCGTTAAAGGAATTTCGTCCCGAAATTCAATATTACCTTTGAAATAAAGCTGGATATTGCTGCTCCATCTGGTCTCGCCTTTCCCACGTTGCTTCTTCAACTCCATGATGATCCCACAACACTTTTACCATCGGTATAGTTTTGTTGCACAACTCCCGATCTTGCTGGTCTAGGATCCGAATGGGTTTCTCCTCATAAGACAAGTTCTCTCGAAGCTGCAACAGCTCTGGCTCCAAAATATGCGATGGATCAGGATGATATTTCCGCAGCATTGAAACATGAAAGACGTCATGAATATTGGAGAGGTTTTGGGGTAGTGCCAAGCGATACGCTAATTTTCCAACCCTCTCAATTATCTCAAATGGTCCTACAAATCTCGGGCTCAACTTTCTACCCTTGCCACGTTTAATCAGTCCCCTCCGAGGTGATATCTTTAGGAATACCTTGTCGCCGACCTCAAACTCTAGGCTCCGTCTCCGTCGGTCTGCATAACTCTTCTACCTGCTTTGGGCAGTAAGCATCCGTTTCTGGATGAGGTGGATATTATCAATAGTTTTCATAAGTTCAGGTAGAAGGGTCGGGTCAAAAGTCTTCGTTTCACCTACTTCATCCCAGTAAATTGGGGATCGACACTTACATCCATACAATGCCTCAAAAGGGGCCATCCCGATAGTGGCCTGATAACTATTATTATAAAAACACACGCCCTCAGCATATCCTCCAGAATCTGAATAGTTCTCTCCGATTGTCCGTTAGTCTGAGGGTGATAAGCCGTACTGAAACTCAACTTCGTTCCCAAAGCTTCTTACAATCTCTTCCAAAATCGGGAAGTAAAATGAGGATCCCTATCCGATACAATACTCACAGGCATCCCGTGCAATCTTACAATCTCCGCCACATACATATCTCCCAATTTCTCAGGACTATCCTCCTTGTTCATCGGTAAGAAGTGCGCCGACTTAGTCAATCTATCCACTATGACCCAAACAGCGTCACGACCCTTTTGTGATCTGGGCAGGTCCATAACAAAGTCCATAGTTATATGTTCCCATTTCCATTGAGGAATCTCCAACGGTTGAAGTAAACCTGCGGGTCGTTGATGTTCCGCTTTGACTCTCTGGCAAGTCAAACACCGTGCCACAAACTCCGCGATCTCTCTCTTCATGTTATTCCACCAATAGTGTTGCTTCAAATCCCGGTACATCTTTGTTCCACCGGGGTGAATAGTGTATCTTGAATTATGGGCTTCTTCAAGAATCTTCTTTTTCAGCTCTGGTTCATTAGGAACACAAATCCGATTCCTAAACCTCCAAACACCATCATCATGGAACTTGAAATCTGCGTTGCTTACTTTAATCTTCTGAAATTGTTGGTCCTTCTGTTGAGCCTCTAGTAACTCGGACAACAAGGTCGATTGAACTTGTGTAGTGGCAAAAAGTAACCCTTTCCGAGTCAATCGTGGTTTCCACAAAAATGTTTCCTCCAACAACTCCTACACCTTGACTTCCAGTTTTGCCATGCTCGCTTTCCCACTTAAAGCATCTGCAACTACATTCGCTTTACCAGGCACATAATTGATTGTGCAGTTATAATCATCCAAAAGCTCCATCTACCGCCTTTGCCTCATATTCAACTCTTTTTGAGAGAACAAGTATTTCAAGCTCTTGTGATCAGTAAATACCTCAAACTTGTTACCCCACAGATAATGCCTCTATTTCTTGAGTGCAAACACAATAGCCGCTAACTCCAAATCATGCGTCGGGTAATTCAATTCATACGGCTTCGGTTTCCTAGAGGCATATACAATCACTCTTCCATTTTGCATCAGTACACAACCCAATCCTTCTTTCGAAGCATCACTATAGATTACAAAACCTTGACTCCCTTCAGGCAATGCAAGAACAAGCGTGGTAGTCAATCTTTTCTTCAACTCTTGGAAGCTGCTCTCACACTTATCATCCCACGCGAACTTTGTTTTCTTTTGAGTGAGCTTTGTAAGCGGTCCTGCAATCTTAGAGAAATCCTTAACAAACCTCCGATAATAGCCGGCTGGACCAAGAAAACTCTGAATCTCCGTAACATTCTCCAGCTTCTTCCAAGACATCACTGCTTCTATCTTCGCTGGATCCACTGTTATTCCCTCTTGGGATATGATATGCCCCAAAAATGCAATATGCTGAAACCAAAATTCACACTTGCTAAACTTTGCATACAATTGATGCTCTCGAAGTTTCTGCAGTACCAACCGCAGGTGTTGTTCATGCTCAGCCTCGGATTTCGAGTATACCAAAATATCATCAATGAAGATCACCACAAATTGGTCCAAGTAGGGTTGAAACACCATGTGCATCAAGTCCATAAAAGCCGCAGGGGCATTAGTTAGTCCAAAAGGCATCACCACATATTCATAATGCCCATATCTTGTCCTGAAAGCCGTTTTAGGCACATCCTCCTTTTTGATTTGCAACCGATAGTACCCTTGCCTCAAGTCGAGTTTCGAATATACTTTGGCTCCTTGAAGTTGATCAAATAGCTCGTCGATCAGTGGAAGTGGGTATTTATTCTTGACAGTCACTTAGTTCAATCCTCGGTGGTCGATGCATAGCCTCAACGTTCCGTCTTTCTTCTTTACAAATAGAACTGGTGCACCCCACGAAGAAGAACTTGGTTGAACAAACCCTTTCTTCAACAATCCTTACAATTGGTCCTTCAATTCTTGTAGCTCGGCTGGTGCCATAGATAGGGAGCTTTAGATATCAGCTGGGTGCCAGGCAGTAGCTCTATAACGAACTCGATCTCCCGATTTGGGGGTAAACTGGGCAATTCTTCTGGAAACACATCCGCATAGTCTTTGATCACAGACATTTCCTCCAACTTAGCTTTGTCCGACGGCTTGTTGATGAGGTAAGCTAAGTATCCGCTACACCCTTTTCTCAAGGACTTCACTGCTTTCGTAGATGAAATGATGGAACTCCTGGTGAAATCTCTTCGACCTATTACCTCCAGTATTGGTTGACCAGGTACCCGGAACGTTATAATCTTCGTTCGGCAATCTAGTTGGACATGATGTTTTGCCAACCAGTCCATCCCTAAGATGACCTCATAGTCTCGAAAAGGTAATACAATAAGATTGGCTAAGAATTCCCTATCCTTAATTTGGATTTTACATGGTTTGCAAGCTGAGCTAGTAACAAGTTTAGAACCCATCGGAGTACCAACTTCTACTTCGTAAGGCAAACATACAACTTTAAGTTTTACACGTTGCACACACAAGGGAGTAATAAATGAATGAGTAGCACCCGAATCAATTAGCACCCTAACAGGTTGATTCAGTATGAAAAATGTACCTTCAACAACAACGGTCTCATCTAGAAGCTCATCGCACCCAATAGCATATGCTCGAGCCTGAACTCTAGGAACTGGAGTCTTGCCTCTACCAACTGGTTTAACCTGATTCTGTCCTGCCAGCCATTTAGGGCAATCCTTGATCTGATGCTGATCACTGCCACATCTCACACATCGTCCTGACTTCTTCCAGCACTGGGCCTCGGTATGACCCTTCTTGTCACAGTAAGAACAATTGACAGACTGAGTAGCAGGTGAACTACCTGTGGATCCGCGGGTGGAAGAGGCTGATGGCGCTTTCATTGGGCCACGGTTATTCACTAGTCTGTTTTGGCTCTGGCCCTGATTACGACTCTGACTCTGGAATTTTCTCTGCTGACCTAGAGGCTGGTATGGTTTCTTGTTCGGCTGACTCGAACCGGCTCTATCAAGTTTTCTCTTCTCAACTTGGGAAACAGCAGCAAAGAAAGCAGAATAGGTATCGAAGTCATAAGAAGGCATCTGGTCCTGAATCTCTGGCCTCAATCCAGTCGTAAATTTCCATATCTTCGCCTCCTGAGTACTAACCATATATTGAGCATAACGGGACAGTCGGTCAAAACGAGCCTCGTACTGGGCCACCGTCATGTTTCCCTGGTTCAAGTGCATGAACTCCTCAATCTGCCTCTGCCTGGAAACTGCAGGCACATATTTGTCCTTGAATGCCTCAATGAAATTACCCCACAAGCGACGTGTCTGATCAGTTTCCCACAGTGCCTCCACAGTGTGCCACCATTGTTCAGCATCCCCGTGCAACAGAAACACAGCAAACTCCACATTTTCTTCATCAGTATAATCAAGTGGCCTGAAAATCCTCTCGATCTCGGACAGCCAAGCCTCTGCTTTCTCATCATCAGCTTCTTTGTGGAATTTGGACGGGAGAAAGTCAAGGAACTCCCTCATTCTGCTATGTCTCCCATGGTTGCCATCATTCATGTTGTTGTTGTTATTGGCCTCACGTGCATCTTGGCGCTCCATCACTCGTGATACGCGATCCATGGCATTTTCCATCATGTTAAACATAGCCATGCCGAGATTAGTTTGATAGGCATCTCCGGTCTCTTGGGGTTCACCGCTCCTATTAATAGTGCGGGTACTAGGGCCAGCCATCTATAGGCACATATTACGATGCACAATTTATTGAAATACAACAACATAAATTTAATGCATAAGATATACGACATAATGTAGATACATAATTCTAGAAACAATTAAGACATGTTAATCACTTAAGCACATAGAACATAGAAGGCACATTTAACATTATCACACAATAACATATAGACAAGTCATCCTAATTATCTTAGGGCTCTACCCATGGTCCGAGAGTTAAACCCGGCTCAAACAATCTAAGCTCTGATACCATTCTCTTCTTATAAGGTGTCACACCCTAACCCGGCCTATAAGGTTAGACTAGGGTGTGATCTAAACATTCAAGTCACGTCTCGTACTTAATTGTTCATGAAAATTTAACACTTAATGTATTAGCCTAAACTCCAAAATTTTTCAAAAAACCAGCAGCATAACAGTTGTAATTGGGCTCTTTGGTTTGACCTAATTCTCTAAACGCCTCAAATTTTCCAATCTCAATTTCATTTCCAACTAGGATTACTATTTACCATCAATTGAAATGCCTACTGGTTATCTCGATGTCTCGTTTGATTAATAATCTAGCATGATACTATGTCTCGTTTGTTTGTTTATCCTCGTTACAAAAGTACCTGTTGATCTTAGCTTAACAACGAGTACATGCTTAAGATTTGGTTGGTTCATTTTACTTAACCCTTACCTAATACTTCATAATCCTATTATAGATACTAGCAATAATAATAGCAAAACGACCACAGTAGTGTCTGTCTAGTTATTATCAGTACAAACCAAAATTAGACCCCAAATTACAACGGGGGTCTGTTACATTACAAACAACAAGCAACATAAAAGAAATAGTCTTCGAGTAGCATAGTGTTCACAAATAGCCATAATCACGCAAAGCACATAGGACAGACAATCACTCCAAGGAATCATCGTTAGGCACGTCGTCCTCGGGTACTTGTTCTTGATCTTCTTCACCATAGATGATAAAAGAGGGTGAGTCCTTATGAACTCAGGGAGGGGGAACGAGAAATAGGTTTTGAAACTCATTTTCCGGTTCAACTTATGAAAATCTTTTTGCGAGCATGAATATAACACAATTAAGTACATAATCAGTAATATAAGAGTAAAGGAACATAATTACCCGTCTTTCCTCCCCGAGGTTCTCTAGGAACCAAGCGAGAGTACTTATACACATAGTAAAAAGGATACGGTGAGCTTTTGCTCTCAATTCATTTCCAGTATCAGTTGTTGCGGCCGACTTCAAATCATCCCCTTATCACGCCGAGTAGGTGTACTCCGGATGTACCCCTAAATCCTACGACCCAACTCTCCGAGGAAGTCTAGCCCCCAAGCGAGAGAGGGAATTGGACAATGGTAGTCACGGTTGCACCGGCAAGCCCGATGCCGCCCGGTGTGCGTGAACGCTACCACGCCAGAATGAAAGGTTGCAACCATATATGCAATGCACATTTATGACATTTAATATATCACATTAGGAGGACAACAAAGTAGGTTGCCTCCGGACAGTCATAAGATTGCACATTGACAAGTAAACAAGCGAGGCACGATAAGACAAGTAATTTCACTTGAAAGGAATATGGAGTTATATGAACATTAAACGGGCAGCCATGTAACACATGTAAATCAAGTCATATAACTCATTTCAACGTTCACGTAATCAAATAATAAGATTATTCAACATGCAACAACATCTACGTGGATTCGGATGCAAGAAAGGCTTATTTGTCGACATGCAATGATCAAAATCACATTTAGGGCTATAAGGGCAACTACGGGCAGCCTACTAAACATATAATTACACACAATATCCAAAGGATCAACACTTAGTGAATATACCTAATCATTAGGGTTTCCATTTTGTGTCTACCCGTGCGATTAAGCCCCAAATCAACTCAAAATCAATCTCAAGCCAAGCATCAATTAATTCAAACATCCCCAAGTATTCAAAACAGTCCACACAACATCCCAATGCCACAATCCCAAGCATTTCATACCACAAGTTACAACAAATTTTCTAAGCATACAACTAAGTGAAACCCTCACTGCAATAGGCTGTTTTCTTACAATCATTAAGCCAAGAAAAAAATCTCCAATTCCAGTGAATAAGATTTCAAATTAAAGCTCAAGAAGTGAACTAAATTCAGAAACAAACCTTGCATCATTTAGAGTTCGAGATCAATAGTTATAGCAAAAACAGTGGGATTGCACAAAACTGTCCAGATTTGCACACATTTCAATACTTGTCGTTTTTGAGGTCTTTAGGCTCAGATTTAGCCTTAGTCCATTTCTGACAAAAATGTCCATAACTGAAAAACCTAGCAGAAAACCAAATTTCATGAATTTTGGACATCATTTACTAATTCAAAACTGGTTCGTTCTACACAGTCAGTGCATTTGCCAAAACCTGCTTCATTTTGTCCAGACTTCCAGATTTGGACACATTTTAATGATTTGCTATTTTGAGGACCTTAGAGTCAAAATTATCTTTGGCCTATTTCTGCGAAAAATGTTCAAAACTGGCAAAACTAGTTACCTAAAAATTTTCATACATTTTCAACATCATTTGCCTAGCCAAACCCACCTCGAAACAACAAGACAGAGAGCTGTCACAAAACCCGATTTCATCTATCATCACCTTCAAGCCAAAATCTTGACATGCATGGTTGTAAAAGCTTATGAACACACATATAACTCAAGTACAGAAGCAAGGACATACATTTAAGAGCATGCATGTAGATTTTTGAAATATTTTCAAGAAGTTTTAGCCCTCACCTTAGCAAATCAACAAGAAGATGCACAAAACTTTGATGAAGCACAAATTTGGTCTTCTTCCTTGCTTAGCCGAGACACCTCCCGATTTCTCTCTATTTTTCCTAGCTTAGTGACCAAGTTCTTAGTAGGTGCATGTGGTTAGAAGAAGAAGAAAAGAAATGGAAGCTAGCAAACTCACCAAGGCCGAAATGGTTGTTCAAAAACCTTGCATATGTGATTCTTGCAACTTAGCTAGCTTGGTCGAGTTCTCTACCTTCTCGCTTGCCTTGATGCACCATGGAATGATGAAGATGAGCTATGGTAAGATGAAACTCAGCCAAGGCCGAGAGAGAGAGAGAGAGAAGAATGAGAGGGAGAGAGAGAAATGTGAGGAGAATGAGAGAAAATGACAAAGAATGAAGGCCTTGCAATTGATGAAGCATGTTCGGCCTTGGGTATACAAAAAAAAATAAAGTTTGTGTCTTCAAGAAGCTTGATTTTTGAATCACCTAGCATGGGCAAGGAGCCTTGTCGAGATTTGGAAGCTTTTGGGAGGTCTTTGAGCTAATTTTTTTTATGCATTTGTGTCATAACTTGTCATAGCATTGTCTAGAATTAATTTTGAATTTAGCAAGCAAGCATAAAAGCCCATGTGGTGGTCGGCCAAGGCATCTAAAAATCTGATTTTTTTGTCACCTTTTGAGCATTATTTAATTGTGTGTTGAAAGTGCAAAAAGAATAAGGAATGTCTAGCTTTTTGTAAGATTTTGTCTTCTAGTGGGTTGAATTAGTAATTTAATATTAGTTAGTAGAATTTGTAGGATTAATTAATGACCTAGTGCTTCGTGTAAGATGTTTTCTTGATTAGCGTGAGGGCACGCTTTCCTAGGTCTAGGGCATGAACTACAAGATGAACGCACGTTTTCCAAGTAAATGCACACAATCCTAAATGAATGCACGTAATTCAATGCATGGCACACAAAACGAACACAATTCTTAAACCTAGGTCAACGCACACAAATCTAGGTTAGGACACACGAAACGAGGTATCGCATGCAAATCGAGGTCGGGCCTCACATACCCTAGCCTAGATTTACGTGCCTTAACCTAGATTTAAGAATCATGTTTCATTTTATGTGCCTTTTCATTGAATTATGTGCATTCATTTAGGGTTGCGTGCATTTACTTGAGAAACGTGCATTCGTCTCGTAGTTCGTGCCCTACCTCGTAGTGCGTGCCCTAGACCTAAGAAAGTGTGCCCTCACGCTAATCAAGAAAGCATCTTACAGGAAGCACTAGATCAATAATTAATCCTACAAATTCCACTAACTAATATTAAATTACTAATTCAACCCACTAGAAGATAAAATTGCACCAAAAGCTAGACATTCTCATTCTTTATTCCTTATTCTTTTGCACTTTCCAAACACACAATTAAATAATGTTCAAAAGATGACAAAGATTCAGATTTTTCAAGCCTTGGCCGACCACCTTGTGTGCTTTGTGCTTGCTTTGCAAAATTCAAATTATTCCCCAAACATTCTATGACAATGTAATGACACAAAGCAATAAAAAATTAGCTCAAAACCCTCCTCAAAGCTCCCAATCTCGACATAAGCTCCTTGCCCATGCTAGGTGATTCAAAAATCATGCTTCTTGAAGACACAAATCTGAAATTTGTATGCCGAAGGCTGACACATGCTTCAACATTTGCAAAAGCTTTCATTTTCCTTCATTTCTCTCAATTCCTCTCATTCTTCTCTCTCCCTTTCATTCTTCTCTCTCTCTTTCGGCCCTAGCTGAATATTGTAGACTCCATAGCTCATCTTCATCACTCCATGGTTCATCAAGGCAAGCAAGAAGCTAGGGAGCTCGACTAAGCAAGCTAGGTTGCAAGAAACACACATGCAAGCTCTTTGAATCTCCATTTCAGCTTAGGTGAGTTTGCTAGCTTCTATTTCTTTTCTTCTTGTTCTAACCACATGCACCTACTAAGAACTTGGTTACTAAGCTAGGAAATTTGAGAAAAATCGCGTGGTGTCTCAGCTAAGCAAGGAAAAAGGTCAACTTTGTGCTTCACCAAGAGTCTTGTACATCTTCTTGTTGTTTTGCTAAGGTGAGGGCTAAAACTTCTTGAAAATCTTTCAAAAAATCACATGCATGCTCTTAAATGTCTATCTTTACTTCTGTACTTGAGATATATGTATGTTCATGAGCTTTTATAAACATGCATGACAAGATTTTGGGCTAGAATGAGATGATAGATGAAATCGTGCATGTGACAGCTTTCTGTCTGGATGGTGCGAGGTGATTTTGGCTAGGTAAATGATGTTGAAAATGCGTGAAAATTAGTAGGTAACTAGTTTTTCCAGTTCTGAACATTTTTCGCAGAAATAGGCCAAAGCTAAGTTTGACTCTAAGGTCCTCAAAATGGTAAATCATTAAAATGTGTCCAAATCTGGAAAGTCTGGAAAAATGAAGCAGGTTTTGGCAGATTAACTGACCTTGTAGAACAAACCAGTTTTGACTTAATAAATGATATCCAAAATGCATGAAATTTGGTACGCTGCTATATTTTTCAGTTCTGGACAGTTTTGTCAGAAATGTACTAAGGCTAAATCTGACCCTAAGGCCCTAAAAAACGACAAGTATTGAAATGTGTGCAAATCTGAACAGTTTTGTGCAGTCTCACTGTTTTGGCTATAACTATTGAACCCGAACTCCAAATAATGCGAGGTTTGTTTCTGAATTTAGTGCACCTCCTTAGATTTAATTTGACATCTTATTCACTGGAATTGGAGATTGTTTGCTTGTCTTAATGATTGTGAGAAATCAGTCCATTGCAGTGAGGGTTTCACTTAGTGATATGCTTAGAAAAATTATTGTAGCTTCTCTTGTTGTATTAAATGCTTGAGATTGTGGCATTTGGATGTTGTGTGGACTGTTTTGAATACTTGATGGGGTATGAACTAATCAATGCGTGGCTTGAGTTTGATTTCGAGATGACTTGGGGCTTAATCGCACGGGTAATCATGAATTGGAACCCCAGTAACTAGGTGAATTTGCTAAGTGTTGATCCTTTGGATGTTGTGTTGGATTATGTGTTTAGTAGGCTGCCCGTAGTTGCCCTTGTAGCCCTAAATATGATTTCGATGATTTCATGTTGATAAGTAGGCTTTTTTGCACCCGGTCCCATGTAGATGCCGTTGCATGATGAATAATCTTATTACTTGATTACGTGAGCTTTGAAATGAGTTATATGACTTGATTTACGTGCGTTACATGGCTGCCCGTTTAATGTTCATATAACTCCATGTGCCTTTCAAGTGAAATTACTTGTCTTATCGTGCCTCGCTTGTTTACTTGTCAATGTGCAATCTTACGACTGCTCGGAGGAAACCTACTTTGTTGTCCTCCTAATGTGATATATTAAATGTCATAAATGTGCATTGCATACAAGGTTGCAACCTTTCATTCTGGCGTGGTAGCGTTCACGCACACCGGGCGGTATCAGGGTTGCCGGTGCAACCGTGACTACCATTGTCCAATTCCCTCTCTTGCTTGGGGGCTAGATTTCCTCGGAGAGTTGGGTCGTAGGATTTCGGGGTACATCCGGAGTACACCCATTTGGCGTGATAAGGGGATGATTTGAAGTCGGCCGCAACAACTGATACTGGAAATGAATCGAGAGCAAAAGCTCACCGTATCCTTTTCACTATGTGTATAAGTACTCTCGCTTAGTTCCTAGAGGACCTCGGGGAGGAAAGACGGGTAATTGTGTTTCTTTACTTTTATATCATGTTATGTACTTACTTGTGATATATTCATGCTTGCAAAAAGGGTTTTCATAAGTTGAACCGGAAAATGAGTTTCAAAACCTATTTCTCGTTCCCCCTCACTGAGTTCATAAGGACTCACCCTCTTTTATCATATCAGGTGAAGAAGATCAAGAACAGGTACCCGAGGACGACGTGCCTAACGATGATTCCGTGGAATGATTGCCTGTCCTATATGCTTTGCTTGATTATGGCCATTGTGAACACTATGCTGCTTGAAGACTATTTCTTTTCATGTTGCTTGATGTTTGTAATGTAAAAGACCCCCGTTGTAATTTCGGGTCTAATTTTGGCTTGTACTGATAATAACTAGACAGACAATACTATGGTCGTTTTGCTTTCGGTTCTGGCTAGTATCTATCATAGGATTATAAAGTATCGGGTAAGGACTAAGTAAAATGAACATATTCAATCTTAAGCAGGTACTCATTCTTAAGCTAAGATCAACATGTACTTTTGTTACGAGGATTAACAAACAAACGAGACATAGTATCATGCTAGGTTATTAATCAAACGAGACTTCGAGATAACCAGTAGGCATTTCAATTGATGGTAAATAGTAATCTTAGTTGGAAATGAAATTGAGATTGGAAAATTTGAGGCGTTTAGAGAATTAGATCAAACCAAAGAGCCCAATTACAGCCGTTATGCTGCCAGTTTTCCAAAAAATTATGGAGTTTAGGCTAAAATGTAAGTGTTAAACTTTCATGAACGATTAAGTACGAGATATGACTTGAATGTTTAGATCACACCCTAGTCTAACCTTTATAGGCTGGGTTGGGGCATGACACCTTATATAGAAATAAATGGTATCAGAGCTTAGATTGCTTAAGCCGGGTTTAACTCTCAGACCATGGGTAAAGCCCTAAGATAATTAGGATGACCTGTCTATATGTTATTGTGTGATAATGTTAATTGTGCCTTCTATGTTCTATGTGTTTAAGTGATTAACATGCCTTAATTGTTTCTAGAATTGTGTATCTATATTATGTTGCATATCTTATGCATTAAATTATTGTTTGTCGTATTTCAATAAATTATGCATCGCAATCTGTGCCTATAGATGGCTAGCCTTGGTACCCGTACTACTAATAGGAGCGGTGAGCCCCAAGAGACCGGAGATGCTTATCAAACTAATCCCGGCAGAGCTCTACGACGGGGGTAGCAAGCCTGCTCTACTACGCCCATTTTTGGAGCCCAAAATCTTACATTTTCATCAGTTTCAGGCAATATTTCTTCTTTTGCTCTGTTTTTGCATCCTGGATCGTACGTTGTGAGCTGTTAAAAGGATGACAACCTAACTCGCCGGACATTAGAGGGCCCTACAACGTGTCGATATCACGTCTTGTGAGAATGCTACGTTGTTGAAGCGGATGGGTTGTCGTTAAGCCCATTGGGCCTTTTGAATGGGCCATATCTCTGGGCTGGGATTGTGAACCGTCATCACATAAGGGATTTATGCGCTCAATATGACAGGTGCGATCATACTAGCACTAATGCACCGGATCCTATCAGAACTCCAAAGTTAAGCGTGCTTGGGTGAGAGTAGTACTAGGATGGGTGACCCCCTCGGAAGTCCTCGTGTTGCACCCCTCTTTTCAATTTTTTTTACCCCAGTTTGGGTTGCCAAGATCCTTTATCCACCACATTTCTATTACTGAATCCCACGGCACCTTGGGCAAGACAACTTCGCTTCACGTAGAGGTTGGGCCCACAAATCGAGGGCGTGGGGCTTGGGACCAGGTCTCCGTCACTCCGGTGCCCATAACTTTTGATCGGTAAGGAGTTACACGGCGCACAGCAAACCGTTGGAAAGCTCTCCGAGAGATCTACGACGGGGATAGCAAGCTTGCTCTACTGCGACCATTTTTGGAGCCCAAAATCTTACATTTTCATCAGTTTTGGGCAACTTTTCTTCTTTTGCTCTATTTTTTCGTCCTGGATCGTACGTTGTGAGCTGTTAAAAGGACGACAACCTAACTCGCCAAACATTAGAGGGCCTTACAATGCGTCGATATCATATCTTGCGAGGATGCTACGTTGTTGAAGCGGATGGGTTGTCGTTAAGCCCATTGGGCCTTTTGAATGGGCCATCTCTCTGGGCTGGGATTGTGAACCGTCATCACATAAGGGATTTATGCCCTCAACATGATAGGTGCGATCATACCAGCACTAATGCACCGGATACCATCAGAAGTCCGAAGTTAAGCGTGCTTGGGCGAGAGTAGTACTAGGATGGGTGACCCCCTGGGAAGTCCTCGTGTTGCACCCCTCTTTTCAATTTTTTTTGCCCCGGTTAGGGTTGCCAAGATCCTTTATCCGCCACATTTCTATTACCGAATCCCACTACACCTTGGGCAAGACAACTTCGCTTCACGTAGAGGCTGGGCCCGCAAACCGAGGGCGTGGGGCTTGTGACCAGGTCTCCGTCACTCCGGGGCTCTTACCTTTTGATCCGTAAGGAGTTACGCGGTGCATAGAATATCGTTGGAAAGCTTTTCGAGAGCTCTACGACAGGGGCAGCAATCCTGCTCGTCTGCGCATGTTTTCGGAGCCTAAAATCGAACGTTTTTATTAGTTTTGGGCCAATTTTCTTCTTTCGCTATGTTTTTTCGACCCGGATCGTACGTCGCGAGCTGTTAAAAGGATGACAACCAAACTCACGGGATATTAGAGGGCCCTACAACGTGTCGATATCACGTCTAGCAAGGATGCTGCGTTGATGAAGTGGATGGGTTGTCGTTAAGCCCATTGCGCCATTTGAATGGGTCATTTCTCTAGGTTGGGACTGTGAACCGTCAACACATAAAGGATTTGTGCCCTCAACATGATAGGTGCGATCATACCAGCACTTATGCACCGGATCCCATCAGAACTCCAAAGTTAAGCGTGCTTGGGCGAGAGTAGTATTAGGATGGGTGACCCCTTGGGAAGTCCTCGTGTTGCACCTCCCTATTCAATTTTTTTTGCCTCGGTTAGGGTTGCCAAGATGGTTCATCCACCACATTTCTATTACCGAATCCCATGGCACCTTGGGCAAAACAACTTCTCTTCACGTAGAGGCTGGGTCTGCATACCGAGGGCGTAGGGCTTGTGACCAGGTCTCCGTCGCTCCGGTGCCCATAGCTTTTGATCCGTAAGGAGTTACGCGACGCACAGCATACCATTGGAAAGCTCTCCGAGAGATCTACAACTGGGGCATCAATCCTGCTTGGCTGCGCTTGTTTTCGGAGCCCAAAATCAAATGTTTTCATCAGTTTTGGGCCACTTTTCTACTTTTGCTCGGTTTTTCCGTCAAGGATCGTATGTCGTGAGCTGTTAAAAGGACGACAACCTAACTCGCGAGACATTAGAGGGCCCTGCAATGCGTCGTTATCACATCTTGCGAGGAAGCTGCGTTGTTGAAGTGGATGGGTTGTCGTTAAGCCCATTGGGCCTTTTGAATGAGCCATCTCTTTGGGCTGCGACTGTGAACCGTCAACACATAAGGGATTTATGCGCTCAACATGATGGGTGCGATCGTACCAGCACTAATGCACCGGATCCCATCAGAACTCCGAAGTTAAGCGTGCTTGGGCGAGAGTAGTACTAGGATGGGTGACCCCTTGGGAAGTCCTCGTGTTGCACTCCCCTTTTCAATTTTTTTTCCCCGGTTAGGCTTGCCAAGAAGCTTTATCCATCACATTTCTATTACCGAATCCCACAGCACCTTAGGCAAAGCAACTTCGCTTGACGTAGAGGTTGGGCTCGCAAACCGAGTGCGTGAGGCTTGTGACCAGGTCACCGTCGCTCCGGTGCCCATAACTTTTGATCTGTAAGGAGTTACATGGCGCATAGCATACTATTGGAAAGCTCTCCAAGAGCTCCACAACGGGAGTAGCAAGTCTACTTGGCTATGCCCGTTTTTGGAGCCCAAATTGAACATTTTCATCAATTTCAGTCCATTTTCAACTTTTGCTCTATTTTTTCGTCCCAGATCGTATGTTGTGAGCTATTAAAAGGACGACAACCTAACTTGCGGGACATTAGAGAGCCCTACAATGTGTCGATATTACGTCTAGTGAGGATGCTGCGTTGTTGAAGTGGACGGGTTATCGTTAAGCCCATTGGGCCTTTTGAATGGGTCATCTCTATAGGATGGGACTGTGAACAATCAACACATAAAGGATTTGTGCCCTCAACATGACGGGTGTGATCATACCAGCACTTATGCACCGGATCCCATCAGAACTCCGAAGTTAAGCGTGCTTGGGCGAGAGTAGTATTATGATAGGTGACCCCTTAGGAAGTCCTCGTGTTGCACCCCCTGTTTCAATTTTTTTTGCCCCGGTTAGGGTTGCCAAGATGCTTCATCCACCACATTTCTATTACCGAATCCTACGGCACCTTGGGCAAGTTAACTTCTCTTCACGTAGAGGATGGGCTCGCAAACCGAGGGCGTAGGGCTTGTGACCAGGTCTCCGTCGCTCTGGTGCCCATAGCTTTTGATCCGCAAGGAGTTACGCGGCGCGCAGCATACCGTTGGAAAGCTCTCCGAGAGCTCTAGACGGGTGCATCAATCTTCCTTGGCTGCGCCTATTTTCAGAGCCCGAAATCAAACATTTTCACCAGATTCGGGCCACTTTTCTTCTTTTGCTCAGTTTTTCCATCCCAGATCGTACGTCGTGAGTTGTTAAAGGATGACAACCTAATTCGTGGAACTTTAGAGGGCCATACAATGAGTCCATATCACGTCCGGCGAGGATGCGGTGTTGTTGAAGTGGATGGGTTGTCGTTAAGCCCATTGGGCCTTTTGAATGGGCCATCTCTCTGGGCTGGGACTGTGAACCGTCAACACATAAGGGATTTATGCGCTCAACATGATGGGTTCGACCATACCAGCATTAATGCACCGGATCCCATCAAAACTACGAAGTTAAGTGTGCTTGGGCGAGAGTAGTACTAGGATAGTTGACCCCCAGGGAAATCCTCATGTTACACCCCCCTTTTCAATTTTTTTTCCCGGTTAGGCTTGCCAAGATGCTTTATCCACTACATTTCTATTATCGAATCCCACGGCACCTTGGGCAAGACAACTTCGCTTCACGTAGAGGCTGGGCCTGCAAACCGAGGGCGTGGGGCTTATGACCAGGTCTCCGTCACTCCGATGCCCATAACTTTTGATCGGTAAGGAGTTACGTGGCTCATAGCATGCCGCTAGAAAGGTCCCCGAGAGCTCAACGACGGGGGCAGCAAGTCTGCTCGGCTGCGCTCATTTTTGGAGACCAAAATCGAACGTTTTCATTAATTTTGGGCAACTTTTCTTCTTTTGCTCTATTTTTTCGTCATGGATCGTACGTCGTGAGTTGTTAAAAGGACGACAACCTAACTGGCAGGACATTAGAGGGCCCTACAACTCATCGATATCACGCCTTGCGAGGATGCTGCATTGTTCAAACGGATGGGTTGTCGTTAAGCCCATTGGGCCTTTTGAATGAGCCATCTCAGTGGGCTGGGACTGTGCACCGTAAACACATAAGGGATTTATGCGCTCAACATGACGGGTGCGATCATACCAACAATAATGCACCGGATCCCATCAGAACTCCGAAGTTAAACGTGCTTGGGCGAGAGTAGTACTAGGATGGGTGATCCCTTGGGAAGTTGTTGCACTCCACTTTTCAAAATTTTTTGCCCCGGTTAGGCTTGCCAAGATGCTTTATCCACCACATTTCTATTACCGAATCCTACGGCACCTTGGGCAAGACAACTTCGCTTCACGTAGAGGATGGGCCCGCAAACCGAGGGCGTGGGGCTTGAGACAAAGTCTCCGTCGCTCCGATGCCCATAACTTTTGATCAGTAAGGAGTTACGTGGCGCACATCATGCCGTTGGAAAGCTCTCCGAGAGGTCAACAACGGGGGCAGCAAGCCTGCTCGGCTGCGCCCATTTTTGGAGCCCAAAATCGATTTTCAATAATTTCGGGCCACTTTTCTTCTTTTGCTCTATTTTTCCGTCACGGATCGTACGTCGTGAGTTGTTAAAAGGACGACAACCTAACTCGCGGGACATTAGAGGGCCCTACAATGCGTCGATATCACGTCTTGCGAGGATGCTGCGTTGTTCAAGCGGATGGGTTGTCGTTTAGCCCATTGGGCCTTTTGAATGAGCCATCTCTCTGGGCTGGGATTGTGAACCGTAAACACATAAGGGATTTATGCGCTCAACATGACGGGTGCGATCATACCAACACTAATGCACCGGATCCTATCAGAACTACGAAGTTAAGCTTGCTTGGGCGAGAGTAGTACTAGGATAGGTGATCCTTTGGGAAGTTGTAGCACCCCACTTTTCAAATTTTTTTGCCCCGGTTAGGCTTGCCAAGATGCTTTATCCACTACATTTCTATTACCGAATCCCACCGTACCTTGGGCAAGACAACTTTGCTTCACGTAGAGGCTAGGCCCACAAATCGAGGGCGTGGGGCTTGTGACCAAGTCTCCGTCGCTCCGACGCCCTTAACTTTTGATCCGTAAGGAGTTACATGGTGCACAGCATACCGTTGGAAATCTAACAGAGAGATCTACGATGGGGGCAGCAAGCCTGCTCAGCTGCGCCTATTTTCGGAGCCTAAAATTGAATATTTTCATCAATTTCGGGCCACTTTTCTTCTTTTGCTCAGTTTTTCCATCTCGGATCGTACGTCGTGAGCTGTTAAAAGGATAACAACCTAACTCGCGGGACATTAGAGGGCCTTACAACGTGTCGATATCACCTCTAGCGAGGATGCTGCATTGTTGAAGCGGATGGGTTGTCGTTAAGCCTATTGTGCTTTTTGAATGGGTCATCTCTCTAGGTTAGGACTGTGAACCGTCAACACATAAATGATTTGTGCCCTCAGCATGACCGTGCTATCATATCGGCACTAATGCACCGGATCCAATCAGAACTTCGAAGTTAAGCGTGCTTGGGCTAGAGTAGTACTAGAATGGGTGACCCCATGGGAAGTCCTCGTGTTGCTCCCCCATTTTCAAATTTTTTGGCCCCGGTTAGGATTGCCAAAATGCTTTATCTACCACATTTCTATTACTGAATCACACGGCACCTTGGGCAGGACAAGTTCGCTTCACGTAGAGGCTGGGCCCACAAACTGAGGGCGTGGGGCTTGTGACCAGGTCTCCATCATTCAGGCGCCCTTAACTTTTGATCTGTAAGGAGTTACACATTGCACAGCATACCGTTGGAAAGCTCTCCGAGAGCTCTACGAAAGGGGCAGCAAGCCTGCTCGGCTGCGCCATTTTTGGAGCCCAAAATTTAATGTTTTCATCAGTTTCGGGCCACTTTTCTTCTTTTGCTCGATTTTTTTGTCCCGGATCGTACGTCGTGAGCTGTTAAAAGGATGACAACCTAACTCACGGGACATTAGACGGCCCTACAATGCGTCGATATCACGTCTAGCGAGGATGCTGCATTGTTGAAGTGGATGGGTTGTCGTTAAGCCTATTGGGCCTTTTGAATGGGTCATCTCTGTAGGCTGGGACTGTGAACCATCAACACATAAAGGATTTGTGCCGTCAACATGACCGGTGCGATCATACCGGCACTAATGCTCCGGATCCCATAAGAACTCCGAAGTTAAGTGTGCTTGGGCGAGAGTAGTTCTAGGATGGGTGACCCCTTGGGAAGTTCACGTGTTGCACCCCCCTTTTCAATTTTTTTTACCCCGGTTAGGCTTGCCAAGATGCTTTATCCACCACATTTCTATTACCGAATTCCACGGCACCTTGGGCAAGACAACTTCGCTTCTCGTAGAGGCTGGGCCCGCAAACCGAGGGCATGGGGCTGATGACCAAGTCTCCGTCGCTCCGATGCCCATAACTCTTGATCCGTAAGGCGTTATGTGGCTTACAGCATACCGCTGGAAAGCTCTCCGAGAGTTCTACGATGGGGCAGCAAGGTTACTCGGTTGCGCCCGTTTTTGGAGCCTAAAATCAAATGTTTTCATCAGTTTCGGTCCACTTTTCTTCCTTTGCTCGGTTTTTCCATCTCGGATCGTGCGTCGTGAGCTGTTAAAAGGATGACAACCTAAATTGTGAGACATTAGAGGGCCCTACAACGCGTCGATATCACGTCTTGCGAGGTTGCTGCGTCATTGAAGTGGATGGGTTGTCCTTAAGCCCATTGGACCTTTTGAATGGGCCATCTCTCTAGGCTGGGACTGTGAACCATCAACACATAAAGGATTTATGCCCTCAACATGCGTGGTGCGATCATACCAGCACTAATGCACTGGATCCCATCAGAACTGCGAAGTTAAGCGTGCTTGGGCGAGAATAGTACTAGGATTGGTGACCCCCTGGGAACTCCTCGTGTTGTACCCCCCTTTTGAATGTTTTTTGCCTCTATTAGGGTTTCCAAGATGCTTTATCCACCACATTTCTATTACCGAATCCCACAGCACCTTGGGCAAGACAACTTCTCTTCACGTAGAGGTTGGACTTACAAACCGAGGGCGTGGGGCTTGTGACCAGGTCTCTGTCGCTCCGGTGCCTATAACTTTTGATCTGTATGGAGTTACATGGCACACAACATAGCGTTGGAAAGCTCTCCGAGAGCTCTACAACGGAGGAAGCAAGCCTGCAAGCCTGCGCCTATTTTCAGAGCCCAAAATCGAATGTTTTCATCAGTTTTGGGCCACTTTTCTTCTTTTGCTCTGTTTTTTCATCCTGGATCGTACGTCTTGAGCAGTTAAAAGGTCGACACCTTAACTCGCGGTATATTAGAGGGCCCTACAACGTGTCGATATCACGTCTTGAGAGGATGCTGCGTTGTTGAAGTGGATAGGTTGTCATTAAGTCCATTGGGTCTTTTGAATGGGCCATCTCTCTAGGTTGAGACTGTGAACCATCAACAAATAAATGATTTGTGCCCTCAACATGACAGGTGTAATCATACCAGCACTAATGCACCGAATCCCATTAGAACTCCAAAGTTAAGCATGCTTGGGCGATAGTAGTACTAGGATGGGTGACCCCTTGGGAAGTCCTAGTGTTGCACCCCCTTTTCAAATTTTTTTGCCCTGGTTAGGCTTGCCAAGATGCTTTATCCACCACATTTCTATTATCGAATCCCACTGTACCTTGGGCAGGACAACTTCGCTTCACGTAGAGGTTGGGCTCGCAAACCGAGGGCATGGGGCTTGTGACCAGGTCTCCGTCGATCCAGCGCCCTTCACTTTTGATCTGTAAGGAGTTACGCGGCATACAGCATACCGTTGGAAAGCTCTCCAAGAGCTCTACGACAGGCGCAGCAAGCTTGCTCGGCTGCACCTATTTTCAGAGCGTAAAATCAAATGTTTTCATCAGTTTCGGGCTACTTTTCTTCTTTTGCTCGATTTTTCCGTCCCTGATCGTACGTCGTGAGTTGTTAAAAGGATGACAACCTAACTCGCGGGACATTAGAGGGCCCTACAACGTGTCGATATCACGTCTAGCGAGAATGCTGCATTGTTGAAGTAGATAGGTTGTCGTTAAGCCTATTGGGCCTTTTGAATGGGTCATTTCTCTAGGCTGGGACTGCGAACCGTCAACACATAAAGGATTTGTGCCCTCAACATGATAGGAGCGATCATACTAGTACTAATGCACCGGATCCCATCCGAACTCTGAAGTTAAGCATGCTTGGGCAAGAGTAGTACTAGGATGGGTGACCCCTAGGGCAGTCCTCGTGTTGCACCCCCATTTTCAATTTTTTTCCCTCGGTTAGGCTTGCCAAGATGCTTTATCCACCACATTTCTATTACCGAATCCCACGGCACCTTGGAAACACAACTTCGCTTCACGTAGAGGCTGGGCCCGTAAACCGAGGGCGTGGGGCTTGTGACCAAGTCTCCATCGCTCTGGTGCCCATAACTTTTGATATGTAAGGGTTTACGCAGCGAACAGCATACCGTTGGAAAGCTCTTCGACAGCTCTATGATGGGGGCAGCAAGCTTGCTTGACTGCGCCCGTTTTTGGTGCCCAAAATTGAACATTTTCATTAGTTTTGGGCCACTTTTCTTCTTTTGCTCAATATTTCCATCCCGGATCGTACGTCGTGAGTTGTTAAAAGGATGACAACTTAACTTGCGGGACATCAGAGGGCCCTACAATGCGTCGATATCATGTCTTGCAAGGATGCTGCGTTGTTGAACTGGATGGGCTATCGTTAAGCCCATTGCGCCTTTTGAATGGGCCATCTCTCTAGGCTGAGACTGTGAACCGTCAACACATAAAGGATTTGTGCCCTCAACATGACAGGTGTGATCATACCAGCATTAATGCACCGAATCCCATTAGAACTCCGAACTTAAGCGTGCTTGGGCGAGAGTAGTACTAGGATGGGTGACCCCCTGGGAAGTCCTCGTGTTGCACCCCCTTTTCAAATTTTTTTGCCCCGGTTAGGCTTGCCAAGATGCTTTATCCACCACATTTCTATTACCGAATCCGAAGGCGTGGGGCTTATGACCAAGTCTCTGTCGCTCCGGTGCCCATAACTGTTTATCCGTAAGGAGTTATGCGGCGTACAGCATAACGTTGGAAGGCTTTCCGAGAGCTCTACGATGGGGGCGGCAAGGCTACTCGGCTGCGCCCATTTTTGAAGCGCAAAATCAAACATTTTTATAAGTTTCGGTCCACTTTTCTTCTTTTGCTCAATTTTTCCATCCCTGATCGTGCGTCGTGAGCTATTAAAAGGACGACAACCTAAATTGCCAGACATTAGAGGGCCCTATAACGCGTCGATATCACGTCTTGCGAGGATGCTGCATCATTGAAGTGGATGGGTTGTCCTTAAGCCCATTGGGCCTTTTGAATGGGCCATCTCTCTAGGCTGGGACTGTGAACCATCAACACATAAAGGATTTGTGCCCCCAACATGACTGGTGCGATCATACCAGCACTACTGCACCGGATCCCATCAGAACTCCGAAGTTAAGCGTGCTTGGGCAAGAGTAGTACTAGAATGGATAGCCCCCTAGGAAGTCCTCGTGTTGCACCCCCCTTTTCAATTTTTTTTGCCCCTGTTAGGCTTGCCAAGTTGCTTTATCCACCACATTTCTATTACCGAATCCCACGGCACTTTGGGCAAGACAACTTCACTTCACGTAGAGGCTGGGCATGCAAACCGGTGCCCATAACTTTTGATCGGTAAGGAGTGACGCAGCGCACAGTATACCGTTGGAAAGCTCTCCGAGAGATCTACGATGGGGGCAGCAAGCTTGCTCGGCTGTGCCTATTTTTGGAACCCAAAATCGAACGTTTTCATTAGTTTCGGGCCACTTTTCTTCTTTTGCTCTGTTTTTCCGTCCCAGATTGTACGTCGTGAGCTGTTAAAAGGACGACAACCTGACTCGCGGGACATTAGAGGGCCCTAAAACATGTCGATATCATGTCTAGCGAGGATGCTGCGTTGTTGAAGTGGATGGGTTGTCGTTAAGCCCATTGGGCCTATTCAACGGGTCATCTCTCTAGGATGAGACTGTGAACCGTCAATACATAAAGGATTTATGCCCTCAACATGATGGGTGTGATCATACCAATACTAATGCACCGGATCCCATCAGAACTCCGAAGTTAAGCGTGCTTGGGCGAGAGTAGTACTAGGATTGGTGACCCCCTGGGAAGTCCTTGTGTTGCACCACCCTTTTCAATTTTTTTTGCCCCGGTTATGGTTGCCAAGATGCTTTATCCACCACATTTTTATTACCGAATCCCACGGCACCTTGGGCAAGACAACTTCGCTTCACGTAGAGGCACGGCCCGCAAACCGAGGGCGTAGGTATTATGACTAGGTCTCTGTCGCTTTGGCGCCCATAACTTTTGATCGGTAAGGAGTTACGCAGTGCACAGCATACCGTTGGAAAGCTCTCCGAGAGATCTACGACAGGGGCAGCGAGCTTGCTTGGCTGCACCCATTTTTGGAGCCCAAAATCGAACGTTTTCATCAGTTTTGCGCCACTTTTCTTCTTTTGCTCTATTTTTCCATCCCGGATCGTACGTCGTGAGCTGTTAAAAGGACGACAACCTAACTTGCATGACATTAGAGGGCCCTACAAAGCGTCGATATCACGTCTTGTGAGGATGCTGCATTGTTGAAGCGGATGGGTTGTCATTAAGCCAATTGGGCCTTTTGAATGGGCCATCTCTCTAGGCTGGGGCTGGGAACCGTCAACACATAAGGGATTTATGTGCTCAACATGACGGGTGTGATCATACGAGCACTAATGCACTGGATACCATTAGAACTCCGAGGTTAAGCATGCTTGGGTGAGAGTAGTACTAGGATGGGTAACACCCTGGGAAGTCCTCGTGTTGCACCCCCCTTTTTAATTTTTTTTGCCCCGGTTAGGCTTACCAAGATGCTTTATCCACCACATTTCTATTACTGAAGCCCACGGCACCTTGGGCAAGACAACTTCGCTTCACGTAGAGGCTGGGCCCGCAAACCGAGGGCGTGGGGCTTGTGACCAGGTCTCCATCGCTCCGGTGACCATAACTTTTGATCGGTTAGGAGTTACGCAACGTACATCATATCGTTGGAAAGCTCTCCGAGAGCTTTACGATGGGGAAAGCAAGCCTGCTTGGCTACACCTGTTTTTGAGCCAAAAATTGAATGTTTTCATCAGTTTTGGTCCACTTTTCTACTTTAGCTCTATTTTTTCGTCCGGATCGTACGTCGTGAGCTGTTAAAAGGATGACAACCTAACTCGCTAGATATTAGAGGACCCTACAACATGTCGATGTCACGTCTAGCGAGGATGCTACGTTGTTGAAGTGGATGGGTTGTCGTTAAGCCCATTGGGCCTTTTGAATGGGTCATTTCTCTAGGCTGGGACTGTGAACCGTCAACACATAAAGGATTTGTGCCCTAAACATGACGGATGCGATCATACCAGCGCTAATGCTCCAGATCCCATCAACACTCCGTAGTTAATCGTGCTTGGGAGAGAGTAGTACTTGGGTCGGTGCCCCTTGGGAAGTTCTTGTGTTGCACCACCCTTTTCAATTTTTTTTTGCCCCGGTTAGGGTTGCCAAGATGCTTTATCCACCACATTTCTATTACCGAATCCCACGGCACCTTGGGCAAGACAACTTCGCTTCACGTAGAGGCTGGGCCTACAAACCGAGGGCGTGGGGCTTATGACTTGGTCGCTCCGGTGCCCATAACTTTTGATCGGTAAGGAGTTACAAGGCGCACAACATACCATTGGAAAGCTCTCTGAGAGCTTTACGACAAGGGTAGCAAGCCTGCTCGGCTGCACCTGTTATTGGAGCCAAAATCAAACTTTTTCACCAGTTTTGGGCCACTTTTCTTCATTTGCTCTTCTTTTTCGTCCCGGATCGTATGTCGTGAGCTATTAAAAGGACGACAATTTAACTCGCGGAACATTAGAGGGCCCTACAACGCATCGATATCACATCTTGCTAGGATGTTGGGTTGTTGAAGCGGATGGGTTGTCGTTAAGCCCATTGGGCCTTTTGATTTGGCCATCTCTCTTGGCAGGGACTGTGAACTGTCAACACATAAGGGATTTATGCGCTCAACATGACGGGTGCGATCATACTAGCACTAATGCACCGGATCCCATAAGAACTCCGAAGTTAAGCAAGTATGGGCGTGAGTTGTACTAGGATAGATGACCCCCGGGGAAGTCCTCGTGTTACACCCCCCTTTTCAATTTTTTTTTGCACCGGTTAGGCTTGCCAAGATGCTTTATCCCCCACATTTCTATTACCGAATCCCATGGCACCTTTGGCAAGACAACTTCACTTGACGTAGTGGCTAGGCCTGCAAATCGAGGACGTGGGGCTTGTGACCAGGTCTCCATCGCTCAGGTGCCCATAACTTTTGATCCGTAAGAAGTTACGCGGCGCACAGCATACTGTTGGAAAGCTCTCCGAGAGCTCTACAAAGGGGGCAGAAAGCTTGCTCAGCTACGCCTATTTTTGGAGCCCAAAATTGACGTTTTCATCAGATTCGGTCCACTTTTCTACTTTTGCTCTATTTTTTTGTCCCGGATCGTACGTCATGAGCTGTTAAAAGGACGACAACTTAACTCGTAGGACATTAGAGGGCCCTATAACGTGTCGATATCACGTCTAGCGAGGATGCTGCGTTGTTGAAATGGATGGGTTATCGTTAAGCCCATTGGGCCTTCTGAATGGGTCAACTCTCTAGGCGGGGACTGTGACCCATCAACACGTAAAGGATTTGTGCCCTTAGCATGACGGGTGCGATCATACCAGCACTAATGAATCGGATCCCATTAGAACTCCAAAGTTAAGCGTGCTTGGACGATAGTAGTACTAGGATGGGTGACCCCCTAGGAAGTCCTCGTGTTACACCCTCCTTTTCAATTTTTTTGGCCCTAGTTAGGGTTGCCAAGATGCTTTATCCACCACATTTCTATTATCGAATCCCACGGTACCTTGGGCAAGACAACCTCTCTTCTCGTAGAAGCTGGGCCCGCAAACCGAGGGCGTGGGGCTTGTGACCAGGCCTCCGTCGCTCCGGTACCCATAACTTTTGATCTGCAAGAAGTTACGCGGCACACAGCATATCGTTGGAAAGCTCTCCGATAGCCCTATGAGGGGTTTGCAAGCCTACTCGGCTGCGCCTATTTTCGGAGCCCAAAATCAAACGTTTTCATCAGTTTTGGGCCACTTTTCTTCTTTTGCTTGGTTTTTCCGTCCCGGATCGTACGTCGTGAGCTGTTAAAAGGATGACAACGTAACTCGTGGGACATTAGAGGGCATTAGAATGCATCGATATCTTGTCTTGGGAGAATGCTGCATTGTTGAAGCAATTGGGTTGTCATTAAGCCCATTGGGCCTTTTGAATAGGCTATCTCTCGGGGCTGGGACTGTGAACCGTAAACACATAAGGTATTTATGCACTCAACATGATGGGTGTGATCATACCAGCACTAATGCACCAGATCCAATCAAAACTCCGAAGTTATGCATGCTTGGGCGAGAGTGGTAGTAGGATGGGTAACCCTCCGGGAAGTTCACGTGTTACACCCCCCTTTTCAAATTTTTTTCACCGGTTAGGCTTGCCAAGATGCTTTATCCACCACATTTCTATTATCGAATGCCACGACACCTTGGGCAAAACAACTTCGCTTCCCGTAGAGGCTGGGCTTGCAAACCGAGGGCATGGGCCTTGTGACATGTGACCAGGTCTCCGTCGCTCTGGTGCACAGCATACCGTTGGAAAGCTCTCCGAGAGCTCTACGACGGGGGCAGCAATTTTGCTCGGCCGCGTCGATTTTTGGAGCCCAAAATCGAACGTTTTCATCAGTTTCGTTCCACTTTTCTACTTTTGCTCTATTTTTCTGTCCCGGATCGTACGTAGTGAATTGTTAAAAGGACGACAACCAAACTCGCGGGACATTAGAGGGGGTGACAGCGTGTCAATATCTCGTCTAGCGAGGATGCTGCGTTGTTGAAGTGGATGCGTTGTCGCTAAGCCCATTGAGCCTTTTGAATGGGTCATCTCTCTAGGCTGGGACTGTGAACCATCAACAGATAAAGGATTTGTGCCCTCAACATGACGGGTGCTATCATACCAGCACTATTGCACCGGATCCCATAAGAACTCTGAAATGAAGTGTGCTGGGGCGAGAGTAGTATTAGGATGGGTGACTCCCTGGGAAGTCCTCGTGTTGCACCGCCCTTTTCAATTTTTTTTTTCCCCGGTTAGGGTTGCCAAGAAGCTTTATCCACCATATTTCTAATACCGAATCCCACGGCACCTTGGGCAAGACAACATCTCTTTTCGTAGAGGCTGGGCCCGTAAACCGAGGGCATGGGGCTTGTCACCAGGTCTCCATCGCACCGGTGACCATAACTTTTGATCTGTAAGGAGTTACGCGGCGCACAGCATATCGTTGGAAAGCTCTTCGAGAGCTCTACGACGGGGTAGCAAGGCTACTTGGCTGCGCCTCTTTTCGCAGCCCAAAATCAAATGTTTTCATCAGTTTTGGGCCACTTTTCTTCTTTTACTCGATTTTTCTACCCCGGATCGTACGTCGTGAGCTGTTAAAACGATGACAACCTAACTCGTGGGACATTAGAGGGCCCTACAATGCATCGATATCACGTCCTACGAGGATGCTGCTTTGTTGAAGCGGATTGGTTGTCGTTAAGCCCATTGGGCCTTTTGAATGGGCTATCTCTCTGGGCTGGGACTGTGAACCGTCAACACAAAAGCAATTTATGCGCTAAACATGATAGGTGTGATCATACCAGCACTAATGCACCGGATCCCATCAGAACTCCGAAACTAAGCGTGCTTGGGCGAGAATAGCACTAGGATGGGTGACCCCCTGCGAAGTCCGCGTGTTGCAGCCCCCTTTTCAATTTTTTTCCCCGGTTAGGCTTGCCAAGATGCTTTATCCATCACATTTCTATTACTAAATCCCACGGTACCTTGGGCAAGACAACTTCACATCACGTAGAGGCTGGGCCCGCAAACCGAGGGTGTGGGGCTTGTGACCAGGTCTCCGTCGCTCTGTTGCCCATAACTTTTGATTCGTAAGATGTTACGCGGCGTACAACATACCGTTGGAAAGATCTCTGAGAGCTATACAACGGAGGCAACAAGCCTGCTTGGCAGTGCCTATTGTTAGAGCCCAAAATTGAACATTTTCATCAGTTTTGGGCGACTTTTCTTCTTTTTGTCAATTTTTCTGCCCCGGATCGTACGTCATGAGCTGTTAAAATGATGACAACCTAACTTGCGGGACATTAATGGGCCCTACAACGTGTCGATATCACGTCTTGCGAAGATGCAGCATTGTCTATGCAGATGGGCTGTCGTTAAGCCCATTGGGCCTTTTGAATAGGCTATCTCTCTAGGTTGTGATTGTGAACCGTCAACATATAAGGGATTTGTGCCCTCAACATGACCGATGCGATCATACCAGCACTAATGCACCGGATCCTATTAGAACTCCGAAGTTAAGAGTGCTTGGGCAATAGTAGTGCTAGGATGGGTGACCCATTGGGAAATCCTCGTGTTGCACCTCATTTTTCAAATTTTTTTGCCCCGGTCATGCTTGCCAAGATGCTTTATCCATCACATTTCTATTACCGAATTTCATGGCACTTTGGGCAAGACAACTTCGTTTCACGTAGTGGCTGGGCCCGCAAACCGAGTGTGTGGGGCTTGTGACCAGGTCTCGGTTGCACCGATGCCCATAACTTTTAATCCGTAAGGAGTTACGTGACTCACAGTATACCGTTGGAAAGCTCTCCGAGAGCTCTACGACGGAGGCTTCAAACCTAATCGGCGGCGCCTATTTTCAGAGCCCAAAATCGAACATTTTAATCAGTTTCGGGCCATTTTTCTTCTTTTGCTCTGTTTTTTTGTCCCGAATCGTACGTCGTGAGCTGTTAAAAGGATGACAACCTAACTCGTGGGACATTATAGGGCCCTACAATGCGTCGATATCACGTCTTTCGAGAATACTATGTTGTTAAAGTGAATGGATTGTCGTTAAGCCCATTGGGCATTTTGAATGGGCTATCTCTCTAGGCTGGGACTGTGAACCGTCAACACATAAAGGATTTGTGCCCACAACATGACGGGTGCGATCATACCAGCACTAATGCATCGGATCCCATCAGAACTCCGAAGTTAAGCTTGCTTGGGCGAGAGTAGTACTAGGATGGGTGACCCCCTACGAAATCCACGTGTTGTACCCCCCTTTTTAATTTTTTTTTGCCGGTTAGGCTTGCCAAGATGCTTTATCCACCACATTTCTATTACCAAATCCCACTACACCTTGGGCAAGACAACTTCGCTTCACGTAGAGGCTGGCCCCGTAAACCGATGGCGTGGGGCTTGTGGCCCTGTCTTCATCGTTCTAGTGCCCATAACTTTTGATCGGTAAGGAGTTACGCGGCGCACAACATATCGTTGGAAAGCTCTCCGAGAGCACTACGACAGGGGCAGCACGTCTGCTCGGCTGCGCCTATTTTTGGAGCCCAAAATTGAATGTTTTCATCAGTTTCGGTCCACTTTTCTTCTTTTGCTCTTTTTTTTCGTCCCGGATTGTACGTCGTGAGCTGTTTAAAGGATGACAACCTAACTCGCAGGACATTAGAGGGCCCTACAACGAGTCGATATCATGTCTAGCAATTTTTTCCTCCTTGGAAGTCCTCTTGTTGTACCCCCCTTTTCAATTTTTTTCCCCGGTTAGGCTTGCCAAGATTCTTTATCCAACACATTTCTATTATCGAATCCCACGGCACCTTGGGAAAGACAACTTCGCTTGATGTTGAGGCTGGGCCTGCAAACCGAGGGCGCGGGGCATGTGACCAGGTCTCCGTCTCGCCGGTGCCAAAAACTTTTGATCCATAAGGAGTTACGCAGCGCACAACATACCGTTGGAAAGCTCTCCGAAAGCTGTACGATGGGGGCAAGCTTGCTTGGCTACGCCTATTTTCTGAGCTCAAAATCGAACGTTTCATCAGTTTCGGGCCACTTTTGTTCTTTTGCTTGATTTTTTCGTGTCGGATCGTACGTCGTGAGTTGTTAAAAAGACGACAACTAACTCGCAGGACATTAGAAGGCCCTACAACGTATCGATATCACGTCTAGCGAGGATGCTGCGTTGTTGAAGTGGATGGGTTGTCGTTAGGCCCATTGGTCCTTTTGAATGGGCCATCTCTCTGGGATGGGACTGTAAACCGTCAACACATAAGGGATTTGTGCGCTCAACATGATGGTTACGATCATACCAGCACTAATGCACCGGATCCCATCAGAACCCCGAAGTTAAGCGTGCTTGGGTGAGAGTAGTACTAAGATGGGTGATCCCCTGGGAAGTCCTCGTGTTGTATCCCCTTTTTCAATTTTTTTTTTTGCCCCGGTTAGGCTTGCCAAAATGCTTTATCCACCACATTTCTATTACTGAATCCCACGGCACCTTGGGCAAGACAACTTCGCTTCACGTAGAGGCTGGGCTCGCAAACCGAGGGCGTGGGGCTTGTGACCAGGTCTTTGTCGCTCCGGTGCCCATAACTTTTCATCCGTAAAAAGTTACGCTGTGCACAGCATACCGTTGGAAAGCTCTCCAAGAGCTCTACGATGGGGGCAGTAAGCCTGCTCAGTTGCGCCAATTTTTGGATCCCAAAATTGAACATTTTCATTAATTTCGGGCCACTTTTCTTCTTTTGCCCGATTTTTCCGTCCCGGATCATACGTCGTGAGTTGTTAAAAGGATGACAACCTAACTCGCGAGACATTAGTGGGCCCTATAACGCATTGATATCATGTCTCTCAAGGATGCTGCGTTGTTGAAGCAGATGGGTTGTCGTTAAGCCCATTAGGCCTTTTGAATGGGCCATCTCTCAGGTTGAGACAGTGAACCGTCAACACATAAGGGATTTGTGCGCTCAATATGACGGGTGCGATCATACCAGAACTAATGTACCGAATCCTATCAGAACTCCAAATTTAAGCGTGCTTGGGCGAGAGTAGTACTAGGATGGGTGACCCCCTAGGAAGTCCTCGTGATGCACCCATCTTTTCAATTTTTTTTGTCCCGGTAGGGATTGCCAAGATGCTTTATCCACCATATTTCTATTACCGAATTCCATGGCACCTTGGGCAAGACAACTTCGCTTCACGTAGAGGCTGGGCCCGCAAACCAAGGGCGTGGAGCTTGTGACCAGGTCTCCGTTGCTCCGGTGCCCATAACTTTTGATCCGTAACGAGTTACGCGGCGCACAACATACTGTTGGAAAGCTCTCTGAGAGCTCTATGACAAAGGCTACGAGCCTGCTCGGCTGCGCCTGTTTTCAGAGCCGAAATTGAACGTTTGCATTAGTTTCGGGTGACTTTTCTACTTTTGCTCTATTTTTCCGTCCCAGATCGTACGTCGTGAGCTGTTAAAAGGACGACAACCTAACTCGCGGGACATTAGAGGGCCCTACAACATGTCGATATCACGTCTAGTGATGATGCTGCGTTGTTGAAGTGGACGGGTTGTCGTTAAGCCCATTAGGCCTTTTGAATGGGCCATCTCTCTAGGTTGGGACTGTAAACCGTCAACACATAAGGGATTTATGCGCTCAAGATGACGGGTGCGATCATACTAGCACTAATGCACCAGATCCTATCAGAACTCCAAAGTTAAGCGTGCTTGGGCGAGAGTAGTACTAGGATGGGTGATCCCTTGGGAAGTCCTCATCTTGTCACCCACCCCCCCTCCCCCGCCCTTTTCAATTTTTTTTTCCCGGTTAGGCTTGTCAGGATGCTTTATCCACCACAATTATATTACCGAATCCCACGGCACCTTGGGAAAGACAACTTCGCTTCATGTTGAGGTTGGGCCCGCAAACCAAGGGCGTGGGGCTTGTGACCAGGTCTCCGACTCTCTGGTGCCCATAAATTTTGATCCGGAAAGAGTTACGCGGCGCACAGCATACCGTTGGAAAGCTCTCCGAGAGCTGTACGATGGGGGCAGCAAGCCTGCTCAGGTGCGCCTATTTTCGGAGCCCAAAATCAAAGGCTTTCATCAGTTTCGGGCAACTTTTCTTCTTTTGCTCGATTTTTCCGTCCCATATCGTACATTGTGAGCTGTTAAAAGGACGGCAACCTAACTCGCAGGACATTAGAGGGCCCTACAACGCGTCGATATCATGTCTTACGAGGATGCTGCGTTGTTGAAGCGGATGGGTTGTCGTTAAGCCCATTGGGCCTTTTGAATGGGCCATCTCTTAGGTTGGGACAGTGAACCGTCAACACATAAGGGATTTGTGCGCTCAACATGACGGGTGCGATCATACCAGCAGTAATGGACCAGATCCCATCAGAACTCCGAAGTTAAGCGTGTTTGGGCGAGAGAGTAGTACTAGGATGGGAGACCCCCTGGGAAGTCCTCGTAATGCACTCATCTTTTCAATTTTTTTTGTCCCGGTGAGGATTGCCAAGATGCTTTATCCACCATATTTCTATTACCGAATTCCATGGCACCTTGGGCAAGACAACTTCGCTTCATGTAGAGGCTGGGCCCGCAAACCCAGGGCGTGGAGCTTGTGACCTGGTCTCCGTCGCTCCGGCGCCCATAACTTTTCATCCGTAACGAGTTACGCAGCGCACAGCATATCGTTGGAAAGATCTCTGAGAGCTCTATGATAGAGGCTGTGAGTCTACTCGGTTGTGCCTGTTTTCAGAGCCCAAATTGAACATTTTCATCAGTTTCTGGCGACTTTCCTACTTTTGCTCTATTTTTCCGTGCCGGATCGTACGTCGTGAGCTGTTAAAAGGACGACAACCTAACTCGCGTGACATTAGAGGGCCCTACAACATGTCGATATCACGTCTAGTGAGGATGCTACATTGTTGAAGTGGACGGGTTGTCGTTAAGCCCATTGGGCCTTTTGAATGGGCCATCTCACTGGGCTGGGACTGTAAACCGTCAACACATAAGGGATTTATGCGCTCAACATGATGGGTACCGGCACACCCCAACCCGGCCTATAAGGTTAGACTAGGCTGTGACCTAAACGTTCAGGACCTATCATATTCATAACCGTTATGAAGATTTAACACTTATCGTTTTAGTCTAAACTCCAAAGTTTTCTGGAAAACCGGCAGCATAACGGCTGTAATTGGGCTTTTTGGTTTGACCTAATTCTCTAGACTCCTCAATTATTCCAATCATTAATCCAATTCCATTAAGGACTCCTATTTGTCACCAACCGATTTGCCTACTAGTTTATCTTGAAAGTCTCGTTTGGTTATAAGCCTAACATGATAACTATGTCCCGTTTATTTGTCAATTTCCTATCATGCAAGTACCTATTATCCTTTAGTTTGCAAATGAGCACCTAAGTGAAATTAGATAGAATTAACTTAGTTGATTGTTCATTTAGTGGTTTGAATGCCTACGATAACTACTAATTAAGAAAACGAAAGCAAACAACCAAATAAAAGTTCATCCGGTTATAGATAGTACAATCCCAGAATTAGACCCAAATTACAACGGGGTCATTTATATCAATAAAATGAATAGTTTGCAATCAAACACAACATCCATATAGCAACCGCTTTCAGGCAAAGCACAAAAGCACGTAGGGACAAGCAATCACTTCAAGGAATCATCGTTAAGCACATCGCCCTCGGGTACCTGTTCTTGATCTTCTTCACCTGAGATGATAAAAGAGGGTGAGTCCTTATGAACTCAGCGAGGAGGAACGAGAAATAAGTTTTGAAACTCATTTTCCGATTCAACTTATGAAAATCCTTTTGCAAGCGTGAATATAACAATAATACAAGTACAGGAACAGAAATACCAGTCTTTCCTCCTCAAGGTTCTCTAGGAACCAAGCGAGAGTACTTATACAGATAGTAAAAAGGATACAGTGAACTTTTGCTCTCAGGTCAGTTTCAGAATCAGAAGTTGCGGCCGACTTCAAATCATCCCCCAAAACACGCCAAGTGGGTATACTCCGGATGTACCCCGAAATCCTACGACCCAACTGTCCGAGGAAGTCTAGCCACCAAGCGAGAGAGGGAATGGGACCATGGTAGTCACGGGTGCACCGGCAAGCCCGATGCCGCCCGGTGTGCATGATCGCTACCATGCCAATAGGAAAGGTTACAACCTTGTATGCAATGCACATTCATGACATGTAATATATCACAGTAGAAGGACAACAAAGTAGGTTGCCTCCCGACAGTCATAAGATTGCACATTGACAGGTAACAAGCAGGGCACAATAAGACAGGAAATATATCACAGTAGGAGGACAACAAAGTAGGTTGCCTCCGGACAGTCATAAGATTGCACATTGACAGGTAAACAAGCAGGGCACGATAAGACAGGTAATTTCACTTGAAAGGCATATAGAGTTATATGAAAATTAAACAGGTAGCCATGTAACACATGTAAAACAGGCCATATAACTCATTAAGAAGCCCACGTGATCAAGTGATAAGATTATTCAACATGCAATGACATCAATCATGGGTTCGGGTGCAAGAAAAGCTTATTTGTCAACATGCAATGGTCAAAATCACATTTGAAGTTATAAGACATTTACGGGCAGCCCACTAAGCATATAATTTCCACACAATATCCAAATGATCAACACTTAGCAAGACTACCTAGTCATTAGGGTTTCCGTTTCATGCTTAACCGTGTGATTAAACCCTAAGTCAACTCAAAATCGTTCTCAAGTCATGCATCATTCAATTAAAACATCTTCAAGTACTCAAAACAGTCCACACAACATCCCAACACCACAATTCCAAGCAATTAGTACCACAAGAGAGGTTACAACAATTTTCCAAGCATATAACTATGTGAAACCTTTACTGCAATAGGCTGTTTTCTCACAATCAATAGGATAATCAAACAATCTCCAAATCCAGTGAATAAGATTTCAAATTAAAGCTTAAGAAGTTAACTAAAATCAGAAACAAACCTTGCATCAATTAGAGTTCGGGATCATTAGATATAGCCGAAACAGTGGGATAGCACAAAACTGTCCAGATTTGCACACATTTCGATAATTGACGTTTTTGAGGTCCTTAGGGTCAGATTCAGCCTTAGTCTATTTCTGACAAAAATGTCCAGAACTGAATAATCTAGCAGATCACCAATTTTCATACATTTTTTACATCATTAACTAAGTCAAATCTGGTTCGTTCTACAAGGTCAGTGCATCTACCAAAACCTACTTCATTTTTCCAGATTTCCAGATTTGGACACATTTTAAAGATTTGCCATTTTGAGGACATTAGAGTCAAAATTGGCTTCGGCCTATTTCTGAAACAAATGTTCAAAACTATCCAAACTAGTCACCTACCAATTATCAAGCATTTTAAGCATCATTTGCCTAGCTAAACTTACCTCGAAACAGACTGGTCAGAGAGCTGTCAACAATCCGACTTCACCTAGCATCATTTTCAAGCCAAGATCTTGCCATGCATGGTTGTATAAGCTTATGAACGACCATATAACTCAAGTACAGAAGCAAATACATACATTTATGAGCATGCATGTGAATTTTTTAAGAGTTTTCAAAAGGTTTTAGCCCTCACCTTAGCAATCAACCAAGAGGATGCACAAAAACTTGTTGAAGCTCGAATCTTCTCTTTTCCTTTGCCTAGCCGAAATCCCAACTAGCTTTTCTCTATTTTTCCTAGCTTAGTGATCAATCTCTTAGTACATGCATGTAGTTAGGACTTTAAGAAAAGAAATGGATGCCAAGAAGCTTACCTAGGCCGAATGGAGTCTTCAATGCACATGCAAGTGTGATTTTCACTTCTTAGCTAGCTCGGTTGAAGTCTTTTGCTTGTGGCTTGCTTGGTTTAGCTATGGTGTGAAGAAGAGAAGTTATGGAGATGAAGAACTCAGCCAAAACCAAAATGGAGAGAGAAAATGAGAGGGAGAGAGAGAAAATGTGAGAGGAAAGAAGAAATGACAAAAAATGAAGGCTTTTGCATTATTCAAGCACTTGGTTGGCCTTGGGCCATTAAAATCCGATTTTTATGTCTTCAATGTGTGATTTTAAAATGTTTAGCATGGGCAAAGGTGGTTTGGTTGAGCAAGGTAGAGGATTTAGGTGGTTTTGAGCATTTTTTATGCATTTTGTGTCATAGTTTGTCATAGATTGTCTAGGACTAATTTTTTAATGCATTTGTGTCATTAGAATTGTCATAGGAATGTTGGAAAATTAGGGAATCTAGGTAGAATAAAATATAGGAATGCTTGTTGATGAGTTGAATTATGAATAGAATAATAGTTAGTGGAAAATGTAGGAATAGTTTAGTATTATTTTATTGTTAGTGGAGTTTGTAGAGAATTTGAATTAGGAATATAATATTGGTTAGTGGATTGTGTAGGATTATTTTATTGTCTAGTGCTTTGTGTAGGATTATTTCTTGATTAACGTGGTGGCACAGATTCCTAGGTCTAGGGCATGAATTACGAGGTAGATACGAACTACGAGGTAAGACACGAACTACGAGGTACAACACGTATTTCAAGACTAAGGCACATACTTCAAGATAAGTGCATGGATTCTAATGCTAACACACGCAACCCTATGTGAATGAATGTAGACCAAAATAAGGCACATAATTCAATGCAATGCACGTAATTCAAGACACGACTCTTAAACCTAGGTTAAAGCACGCAGTTCAAGGTTAATGCACATGAAACGAAGAGACACACGCAAATCAAGGTCTCGCACGTAAATTAAGGTCATGGCATGTTTATCTAGGTATTACACATATCTCGAGGATTAAGGCACACAATTCTAGGTTAAATCACGTATAACGAGGCATGCACGAAAACCAAGACAAGACACGTAATCCAAGGTCGGTCATATAATTAGGGGTCTATGGCATACAAATCGAGGTATGACACGTTATTCGGGGTCGGGCCTTACAGGTGCGATCATACCAGCACTAATGCACCGGATCCCATCAGAACTCCAAAGTTAATCATGCTTAGGCGAGAGTAGTACTAGGATGGGTGACCCCCTGGGAAGTCCACTTCTTGACCCCCCCCCTTTCAATTTTTTTCCCCAGTTAGGCTTGTTGAGATGCTTTATCTACCACATTTCTACTACCGAATCCCACGGTACCTTGTGCAAGACAACTTCGCTTCACGTAGAGGCTGGGCCCGTAAACCGAGGTAGTGGGGCTTGTGGCCATGTTTTCGTCGCTCAGGTGCCCATAACTTTTGATCGGTAAGGAGTTACGCGGCGCACAGCATATCGTTAAAAGCTCTCCGAGAGCTCTACGACAGGGGCAGCACGCCTGTTCGGCAGCGCCCGTTTTTGGAGCTCAAAATCAAACGTTTTCATCAGTTTCGATCCACTTTTCTTCTTTTGCTCTGTTTTTTCGTCCCGGATCGTACGTCGTGATCTGCTAAAAGGACGACAACCTAACTCGCGGGATATTAGAGGGCCGTACAACATGTCGATATCACGTCTAGCTAGGATGCTGCATTGTTGAAGTGGATAGGTTGTCGTTAAGCCCATTGGGCCTTTTGAATGGGCCACCTCTCTAGGCTGCGATTGTAAACCGTCAACACATAAGGGATTTATGCGCTCAACATGACGGGTGCGATCATACCAGCACTAGTGCACCGGATCCCATTAGAACTCCGAAGTTAAGCGTGCTTGGGCGAGAGTAGTACTAGGATGGGTGACCCTCTACGAAGTCCTCTTGTTGCCCCACCCTTTTCAATTTTTTTTCCCCGGTTAGGCTTGCCAAGATGCTTTATCCATCACATTTCGATTACCGAATCCCACGGCACCTTGGGCAAGACAACTTCGCTTCACGTCGAGGTTGGGCCCGCAAACCGAGGCGTGGGGCTTGTGGCCATGTCTCCGTCGCTCAGGTACCCATAACTTTTGATCGGTAAGGAGCTACGCGTCGCACAGCATATCGTTGAAAAGCTCTCTGAGAGCTCTACAACGGGGGCAGCACGTCTGTTCGGCAGCACCCGTTTTGGGAGCTCAAAATTGAATGTTTTCATCAGTTTCGATCCACTTTTCTTCTTTTGCTCTGTTTTTCGGTCCCAGATCGTACGTCGTGAGTTGCTAAAAGGATGACAACCTAACTCGTGGGACATTAGAGGGCCGTACAACAAGTCAATATCACGTCTAGCGAGGATACTGCGTTGTTGAAGTGGATGGGTTGTCGTTAAGCCCATTGGGCCTTTTGAATGGGCCATCTCTCTGGGTTGGGACTGTAAACCGTCAACACATAAGGCATTTATGCGCTCAACATGATGGGTGCGATCATACTAGCACTACTGCACCAGATCCCATCAGAACTCCAAAGTTAAGCGTGATTGGGCGAGAGTAGTACTAGGATTGGTGACCCCCTGGGAAGTCCTCTTGTTGCCCCACCCCTTTTCAATTTTTTTTCCCCAGTTAGGCTTGCCAAAATGCTTTATCAACCACATTTCTATTACCAAATCCCACGGCACCTTGGGAAAGACAACTTCGCTTCACGTTGAGGCTGGGCCTGCAAACCAAGGGCGTGGGGCTTGTAACCAAGTCTCCGTCTCTCCGGTCCTCGTAAATTTTGATCCGTAAGGAGTTACACGGCGCACAGCATACCGTTGGAAAGCTCTCCGAGAGCTGTACGACGTGGGCAGTAAGCCTGCTCGGATGCACCTAATTTCGGAGCCCTAAATTGAATGTTTTCATCAGTTTTGGCCCACTTTTCTTCTTTTGCTCTGTTTTTCCATCCCAGATTGTACGTCGTGAGCTATTAAAAGGATGACAACCTAACTCGCTGGATAATAGAGGGCCTAACAATGCGTCGATATCATGTCTTGTGAGGATGCTACGTTGTTGAAGTGGATGGGTTGTCGTTAAGCCCATTGGGCCTTTTGAATGGTCCATCTCTTTGGGCTCGGACTGTGAACCGTCAACATATAAGGGATTTATGCGCTTAACATGACGGGTACGATCATACCAGCACTAATGCACTGGATCCCATCAGAACCCCGAAGTTAAGCGTGCTTGGGCGAGGGTAGTACTAGGATGGGTGACCCCCTAGGAAGTCCTTGTGTTGCACCCCTTTTCAATTTTTTTTTCCCAGTTTTGCTTGCCAAGATGCTTTATCCCCGACATTTCTATTACAGAATCCCACATAACCTTGGGCAAGACAACTTCGTTTCATGTAGAGGCTGGGCCCGTAAATCGAGGGCGTGGGGCTTGTAACCAGGTCTCCGTCGCTCTATTGGCCATAACTTTTGATTCGTAAGAAGTTGCGCAGTACACAGCATGCCGTTAGAAATCTCTCCGAGAGCTCTACGACGTGGGCTGCAAGCTTGCTTGGCTGTGCCCCTTTTTGGAGACCAAAATCAAATATTTTCATCAGTTTTGGGCGACTTTTCTTCTTTTGGTCAGTTTTTCCGTCCCGGATCGTACGTCGTCAGCAGTTAAAAGGACGACAACCTAATTCACGGGACATTAGAGGGCCCTACAATGCATCGATATCACGTCTTGCGAGGATACTACGTTGTTGATGCGGATGGGTTGTCGTGAAGCCCTTTGGGCATTTTGAATGGGCCATCTCTCTAGGATGGGACGGTGAACCGTCAACACATAAGGGATTTGTGCGCTCAACATAACGGGTGCTATCATACCGGCACTAATGCACCGGATCCCATTAGAACACCGAAGTTAAGAGTGCTTGGGCGAGAGTAGTACAAGGATGGGTGACCCCTTAGGAAGTCCTCGTGTTGCACCCCAATTTTCAATTTTTTTTTGTCCCGGTTAGGATTGCCGAGATGATTTATCCACCACATTTCTATTACCGAATTCCATGGCACTTTGGGCAAGACAACTTCGCTTCACGTAGTGGCTGGGCCCGCAAACTGAGGGCGTGGGGCTTGTGACCAAGTCTCCGTCGCTCTGGTGCCCATAACTTTTGATCCGTAAGGAGTTACGCGGCTCACAGCATACCCTTGGAAAGCACTCTAAGAGCTCTACGACGGAAGTAGCAAGCCTGCTCGATTGCGCCGATTTTTAGAGCCCAAAATCGAATGTTTTCATCAGTTTCAGTTCACTTTTCTTCTTTTTCTCAGTTTTTTCGTCCCGGATCGTACATCGTGAGCTGTTAAAAGGTCGACAACCTAACTCGCGGGATATTAGAGGGCCCTACAATGCATCGATATCACGTCTTGCGAGGATGCTGCGTTGTTGAAGTGGATGTGTTGTCGTTAAGCCCATTGGGCCTTTTGAATAGGCCATCTCTCTGGGCTGGGACTGTAAACCGTCAACAGATAAGGGATTTATGCGCTCAAGATGACGGGTGCGATCATACCAGCACCAATGCACCGGATCCCTTCAGAAGTCCGAAGTTAAGCGTGCTTGGGCGAGAGTAGTACTCAGATGGGTGACCCCTGGGAAGTCCTCGTGTTGCACCCCCCTTTTCAATTTTTTTTCCCCAATTAGGCTTGCCAAGATGCTTTATCCACCATATTTCTATTACCGAATCCCACGGCACCTTTGCAAAGACAACTTCACTTCACGTTGAGGCTGGGCTCGCAAACCGAGGGCGTGGGGCATGTGACCAGGTCTCCGTCACTCCGGTACCCATAACTTTTGATCCGTAAGAAGTTACTCGGTGCACAGTATACCGTTGGAAAGCTCTCCGAGACTTCTACGACGAAGGCAGCAAGCCTACTCGTTTACGCCTATTTTTGAAGCCCAAAATTGAACATTTTCATTAGTTTCGGGCCACTTTTCTTCTTTTTGTTGGTTTTTCAGTCCTGGATCATACGTCAGGAGCTGTTAAAAGGACGACAACCTAACTCGCGGGACAATAGAGGTCCCTACAACACGTCGATATTACGTCTTGCGAGGATACAACGTTGTTGAAGCAGATGGGTTGTCGTTAAGTCCATTGGGTCTTTTGAATGGGCCATTTCTCTGGGCTGGGACTGTGAACCATCAACACATAAGGGATTTATGTGTTCAACATGATGGGTGCGATTATACCAGCACTAATGCACCGGATCCCATCAAAACTCCGAAGTTAAGCGTGCTTGGGCGAGAGTAGTACTAGGATTGCCAAGATGCTTTATCCATCACATTTCTATTACCGAATCCTATGGCACCTTGGGCAAGACAACTTCGCTTCGTGTAGATGCTGGGCCCGCAAACCAAGGGCGTCGGGCTTGTGACCAGGTCTCCGTTGCTCCAGTGCCCATAACTTTTGATCCATAAGGAGTTACGTAGTGCACAGCATACCGTTGGAAAGCTCTCCGAGAGCTCTACGATGGGGGCAGCAAGCCTGCTCGATAGCGCCCATTTTTGGAGCCCAAAATCTATTGTTTTCATCCGTTTCGGGCCACTTTTCTTCTTTTGGTCGATTTTTTCGTCCCGGATCGTACGTCGTGAGTTGTTAAAAGGACGACAACCTAACTCGCCGGACATTAGAGCGCCCTACAACACGTCGATATCACGTCTTGGAAGGATGCTGTGTTGTTGAAGTGGATGTGTGGTCGTTAGGCCCATTGGGCCTTTGGAATGGGCCATCTCTCTAGGTTAGGACTGTGAACCGTGAACACATAAAGGATTTGTGCCCTTAACATGACGAGTGCAATCATACCAGCACTAGTGCACCGGATCCCATCAGAACTCCGAAGTTGAGCGTGCTTGGGCGAGAGTAGTACTAGGATAGGTGACCCCCTTGGAAGCCCTCGTGTTGCACCCCCATTTTCAATTTTTTTCCCCGGTTAGGTTTGCCAATAAGCTTTATCCACCACATTTCTATTACCTAATCCCACGGCATCTTGGGCAAGACAACTTCGCTTCACGTAGAGGATGGGCCTGCAAACCAAGGGCATGGGGCATGTGACTAGGTCTCCGTGGCTCCGGTGCCCATAACTTTTGATCCGTAAGGAGTTACGCGGCGCACAGCATACCGTTTTCATCATTTTTGGGCCATTTTTCTTCTTTTGGTCGGTTTTTCCGTCCCGGATCGTACGTCGTGAGCTATTAAAAGGACGACAACCTAACTCGGGGTACATTAGAGGGCCCTACAATGCGTCAATATCACGTCCTGTAAGGATGCTACGTTGTTGAAGTGGATGGGTTGTCGTTAAGCCCATTGGGCCTTTTGAATGGGCCATATCTCTGGGTTGGGACTGTGAACCGTCAACACATAAGGGATTTATGTGCACAACATGACGGGTGTGATCATACGAGAACTAATGCACCGGATCCCATAAGAACTCCGAAGTTAAGCGTGCTTGGGCGAAAGTAGTACTAGGATGGGTGACCCCCTAGGAAGTCCTCGTGTTGTACCCCCATTTTCAATTTTTTTCCCAGATTAGGGTTTCCAAGATGCTTTATCCACCACATTTCTATTACCGAATCCCACGGTACCTTGGGCAAGACAACTTCTCTTCACGTAGAGGCTGGGCCCGCAAACCGAGGGCTTGGGCCTTAAGACCAGGTCTCCGTCGCTCCGGTGACCATAACTTTTGATCTGTAAGGAGTTATACAGCACACAACATATCGTTGGAAATCTCTCCGAGAGCTCTACGATGGGGGCAGCAAGCCTACTCAACTACGCCTGTTTTCAGAGCCCAAAATCGAATGTTTTCATCAGTTTCGGGGCACTTTTCTTCTTTTATTAGATTTTTTCATCCCGGATCGTATATCATGAGTTGTTAAAAGGATGACAACCTAACTCACGGGACATTAGAGGGCCCTACAACACATCGATATCACGTCCTGCGAGGATGCTGCGTTGTTGAAGCGGATGGGTTGTCGTCAAGCCCATTTGGCCTTTTGAATGGGCCATCTCTCTGGGCTGGGACTGTGAACCGTCAACACATAAGGGATTTATGCGCTCAACATGATCGGTGCGATCATACCAGCACTAATGCACTAGATCTCATTAGAGCTCCGAAGTTAAGCGTGCTTGGGCGAGAGTAGTACTAGGATGGGTGACCCCTAGGGAAGTCCTCGTGTTGCACCCCATTTTTTCAATTTTTTTTCCTCGGTTAGGGTTGCCAAGATGCTTTATCCATAACATTTCTATTACCGAAACCCACGGCACCTTGGGAAGGACAACTTCGCTTCATGTTGAGGCTGGGCCAACAAACCGAGGGCGTGGGGCTTGTGACCAGGTCTCCGTCGCTCTAGTGCCTATAACTTTCGATCCGTCAGGAGTTACGCGGCGCACAGCATACCGTTGGAAAGCTCTCCGAGAGCTCTACGATGGGAGTTAGCAACCCTGCTTGACTGCGCCTATTTTTGGAGCCCAAAATTGAACGTTTTCATCAATTTCGGGCCACTTTTCTACTTTTGGTCAGTTTTTCGGTCCCGGATAGTACGTCGTGAGCTGTTAAAAGGACAATAACCTAACTCGCGGAACATTAGAGGGCCATACAATGCGTCAATATCACGTCTTGCGAGGATGATGCGTTGTTGAAGCAGATGGGTTGTCGTTAAGCCCATTGGGCCTTTTCAATGGGCCATCTCTCTGGGCTGGGACTGTGAACCGTCAACACATAAGGGATTTATGTGCTCAACATAACGGGTGCGATCATACAAGCACTAATGTACCGGATCCCATCAGAACTCCGAAGTTAACATGCTTGGGTGAGAGTAGAACTAGGATAGGTGACCCCCTGGGAAGTCCTCATGTTGCATCTCGCTTTTCAATTTTTTTTGTCCCGGTTAGGCTTGCAAAGATGCTTTATCCACCACATTTCTATTACCGAATCCCATGGTACCTTGGGCAAGACAATTTCACTTCACCTAGTGGCTGGGCTCGCAAACCGAGGGCTTGGGGTTTGTGACCATGTCTCCGTCGCTCTGGTGCCCATAACTTTTTATTTGTAAGGAGTTACGCGGCGCACAGAATACCCTTGGAAAGCTCTCCAAGAGCTCTACGACAGAATCAGCAAGCCTGCTCGGCTGCGCCCATTTTTGGAGCCCAAAATTGAACGTTTTCATCAGTTTTGGGGCACTTTTCCTCTTTTGCTCAGTTTTTCCGTCCCAGATCATATGTCGTGACCTGTTGAAAGGATGACAACCTAACTCGCGGGACATTAGAGGGCCCTACAACGTGTCGATATCACGTTCTACGAGGATGCCGTATTGTTGAAGCGGATGGGTTGTCGTTAAGCCCATTGGGCCTTTCGAATGGGCCATCTCTCTGGGCTGGGACTATGAACCATCAACACATAAAGGATTTGTGCCCTCAACATGACGGGTGCGATCATACCAGCACTAATGCACCAGATCCCATCAGAACTCCGAAGTTAAGCGTGCTTGGCGAAAGTAGTTCTAGGATGGGTGACCCCTTGGGAAGTCCTCGTGTTGCACCCCTATTTTCAATTTTTTTCCCCTATTAGGCTTGCCAAGATGATTTATCCACCACATTTCTATTACCGAATCCCATGGCACCTTGGGCAAGACAACTTCGCTTCACATAGTGGCTGGGCCTGTAAACCGAGGGCTTGGGGCTTGTGACCAGGTATCCGTCGCTCCGGTGCCCATAACTTTTGATTCGTAAGGACTTATGCGGTGCACAACATATCGTTGGAAAGCTCTCCGAGAGCTCTACGACGAGGGCAGCAAGCCTGCTCAGCTGTGCCTATTTTTGGAGCCCAAAATCGAACGTTTTCATCATTTTTTGGGCCATTTTTCTTCTTCTGCTCGGGCTTTCCGTCCCAAATCGTACGTCGTGAGCTGTTAAAAGGATGACAACCTAACTCGTGGGACATTAGAGGGCCCTACAACGCGTCGATATCACGTCCTATGAGGATGTTGAATTGTAGAAGCGGATGGGTCGTCGTTAAGCCCATTGGGCCTTTTGAATGGGCCATCTCTCTGGGCAGGGAATGTGAACCGTCAACACATAAGGGATTTATGCGCTCAACAAGATAGGTGCGATCATACCAGCACTAATGCACCAGATACCATCAGAACTCCGAAGTTAAACGTGCTTGGGCGAGAGTAGTACTAGGATAGTTGACACCCTGGGAAGTCCTCGTGTTGCACCCCCCTTTTCAATTTTTTTCCCCGGTTTGGCTAGCCAAGATGCTATATCCACCACATTTCTATTATCGAATCCCACGTCACCTTGGGCAAGACAACTTCGCTTCACGTAGAGGCTGGGCCCGCAAGCCAAGGGCGTGGGGCTTCTGACCAGGTCTCCGTCGCTCCGGTGCCTATAACTTTCGATGCGTAAGGAGTTACGCGGCGCATAGCATACCGTTGGAAAGCTCTCATAGAGCTCTATGATAGGGGCAACAAGCCTGCTCGGCTGCGCCTGTTTTTAGAGCCCAAAATTTAGTGTTTTCATCATTTTCGGGCCACTTTTCTTCTTTTGCTCAGTTTTTCCGTCCCGGACCGTACGTCGTGAGCTGTTAAAAGGACGACAACCTAACTCGCGGGGCATTAAAGGGCCCTACAATGCGTCGATATCACGTCCTACGAGGATGCTGTGTTATTGAAGTGAATTGCTTGTCGTTAAGCCCATTGGGCCCTTTGAATGGGCCATCTCTCTGGGCTGGTAATGTGAACCGTCAACACATAAGGGATTTATGCGCTCAACAAGATGGGTGTGATCATACCAGCACTAATGCACCAGATACCATCAGAACTCCGAAGTTAAGCGTGCTTGGGCGAGAGTAGTACTAGGATGGGTGACCCCCTGGGAAGTCCTCGTGTTGACCCCCTGGCTTGCCAAGATGCTTTATCCATAACATTTCTATTACCGTATCCCACGGCACCTTGGGAAAGACAACTTCGCTTCACGTTGTGGCTGGCCCTGCAAACCGAGGGCATGGGGCTTGTCACCAGGTCTTTGTCGCTCTAGTGCCCATAACTTTTGATCTGTAAGGAGTCACGCGGTGCACATCATACCATTAGAAAGCTCTCCAAAAGCTCTACGACGGCGGTAGCTAGCCTGCTCGGCTACGCCCGTTTTTGGAGCCCAAAATCGAACATTTTCATCAGTTTCGGTCCACTTTTCTTCTTTTGGTCGGTTTTTCTGTCCCGGATCGTACATAGTGAGTTGTTAAAAGGACGACAACCTGACTCACTGGACATTAGAGGGCCCTACAATGCGTCAATATTACATCTTGTGTGGATGCTGCTGTGTTGAAGCGGATGGGTTGTCGTTTGGCCCATTGGCCCTTTTGAATGGGCCATCTCTCTGGGTTGGGACGGTGAAGTGCGCTCAACATGACGGGTACGATCATACTAGCACTAATGCACAGGATCCCATCAGAACACCGATGTTAAGCGTGCTAGGGCGAGAGTAGTACTAGTATAGGTGACCCCCTGGGAAGTCCTCGTGTTGCACCCCCTTTTTCAATTTTTTTTGTCCCGGTTAGGCTTGCCAAGATGCTTTATCCAACACATTTCTATTACCGAATCCCATGGCACCTTCGGCAAGACAACTTCGCTTCACGTAGTGGTTGGGCCCGCAAACCCAGGGCGTGGGGCTTGTGACCAGTTCTCCGTCGTTTCGGTGCCCATAACTTTTGATCCGTAAGGTGTTACGCGGCTCACAGCATACCATTGGAAAGCTTTCCAAGAGCTCTACGACAGAGGCAGCAAGCATTCTCAGTAGCGACTGTTTTTGGTGCCCAAAATAGAATGTTTTCATCAGTTTTGGGCTACTTTTCTTCTTTTGCTTGGTTTTTCCGTTCGGGATCGTACGTCGTGAGCTGTTTAAAGGACTGCAACCTAACTCGCGGGATATTAAAGGGCCCTACAATGCGACGATGTCACGTCTTGCGAGGATGCTTCGTTGTTGAAGCGGATGGGTTGTCGTTAAGCCCATTGGGCCTTTTGAATGGGCCATCTCTCTGGGCTGGGACTGTAAACCGTCAACAAATAAGGGATTTATTCGCTCAACATGACAGGTACGATCATACCAGCACTAATGCACCGGATCCCATCAGAACTCTGAAGTTAAGCGTGCTTAGGCGACAGTAGTACTAGGATAGGTGACCCCTTGGGAAGTCCTCGTGTTGCACCCCCCTTTTCAATTTTTTCTCCCCGGTTAGGCTTGCCAAGATGCTTTATCCACCACATTTCATTTACCGAATCCCACGGCACCTTGGGCAAGACAACTTCGCTTCACGTAGAGGTTGGGCCTGCAAATCGAGGGCGTGGGGCTTGTGACCAGGTCTCCGTCGCTTCGGTGCCCATAACTTTTGATCCGTATGGAGTTACGCGGCTTACAACATATTGTTGGAAAGCTCTACGAGAGTTCTACAATTAGGGCAGCAAGCCTGCTCAACTACACCTGTTTTCGGAGCCCAAAATTGAATGGTTTTATCAGTTTCGGGCCACTTTTCTTCTTTTGCTTGATTTTTTCATCCCGGATCGTACGTCGTGAGTTGTTTAAAGGACGACAACCTAACTCACGAGACATTAGAGTGTCCTACAACACGTCGATATCACGTCTTGCGAGGATGCTGTGTTGTTGAAATGAATGGGTTGTCACTAAGCCCATTGGGCCTTTTGAATAGGCCATCTCTTTGGGCTGGGACTGTTAAGCGTCAACACATAAGGGATTTATGCGCTCAACTTGATGGATGTGATTATACCAGCACTAATGCACCGGATCCCATCAGAACTCCGAAGTTAAGCGTGCCTGCTCGGCTGCGCCCATTTTTGGAGCCCAAAATCGAACATTTTCATCAGTTTCGGGCCACTTTTCTTCATTTGCTCGGTTTTTCCGTCCCGGATCGTACGTTGTGAGCTGTTAAAAGGACGATAATCTAACTTGTGGGACATTAGAGGGCCCTACAACGCGTCGATATCACGTCTTGCGAGGATGCTACGTTGTTGAAGTGGATGGGTTGTCGTTAATGTCACGCCCCAACTCGACCCCTCCTATGATCGGTCAGGATGCAACGGAATTTCGGCAGCATAACGACAGTAACATGAACATTAGGGCTCTAAACCAACCCTTAAGAACAACATACATCAACTTCCATAATCAAATTAACAACATACAACACAACCACTTCATACATTAAACATTCTTTCATCAACTCTTTCATAGTTACGCGCCTCCGTTCTAACAAAATACATAGGCTATACATACATTTCAAAATCGATTATAAACCAACTTAGTAATCTAAACATGATCAAAAGAAAGACTACTAAACCATCATACATAAGTCTTTAAGTTAAAGTAGGTTTATAATTCATCATAATACATCAACTACAATACACTCTCATGGCAATGACTCCTGCACATAAGACTCATCCACATATGGCACATTTCCCTCTCAAGAGGCACGTACCCGTAGTCAGGGTCAGTAACACCTGCATGCATGCAATAATTGAGAGTGAGCTTATATAAAACAAGCCCAGTGAGGATCCGATAGATCTCTAGCAGTATTTACCATACTCCTTGGAAATCATTCTTTGAGCAGTAAACACACAATGAACATTAATATAATTATAAATGCAACAATAACAATAACTGTAAACACACAATAAGGATACGATACATTTGCTGATGAAGCTCCATACACCAATTCAATGCTCATCAACTCCTCCAAACTCAATGACACAAACCTGAGGTACCTTGACCTAGACCCACACCCCATGGCCTCTCCGCCCATGCGAGATAGGGATTAGCCATGATAACTGTGCCCGCAACCCAGGATACCTCCCGAGGTGACATAACATTATCAAAGCTCAGAACAATGGGACTCAATTCGAGAAGTCAACAACATTGGTTGCCCGACTCTCGACTCATAATAACAATAACAATAACAATTCGAGAAGTCAACAACATTGGCTGCCCAACTCTCGACTTATAATAATAGTAACAATAACAATTCGAGAAGTCAACAACATTGGTTGCCCGACTTTCGACTCATAATAATAATAACAATAACAACCAGTTAACCACGTAACACCCCGGATTAACCCCGATCGTGCTCCTCACAGTGTTGTAACAACAATCAATAATCAATAATCAATTAATCCATATTTCAACAATCAATTAAACAACATTTAACAATCAGCAACTATATAATCATGAAACAATTAAGTTAGATGACAAAGTAGGCCACCCAACTGAACATGCATCAGACACACAACCAAACCCTAATCTAACCATCAACAACTCACAATTCAATCACTCAAACACCACCCTATCATCTAAAGGCATATAACAACATTTTAAAGAAAGACAACCTAAACTTCAAATAATCATATCTTACATTTTACTAATCCAAACAACTCCAAACCAGTTTCTATCACTCACCCATTCAATCAACTACATTAGCCCTCTCGAAAACCAACCAAAACACAACCAAATCATGCCCAACAACCCTAAAACCCTAATGCGTCAAGGCTGAAATTTTTGGACTTTCACACCAATATCGCAATCAAAAATTTGGCATTATAACAGAGCTACCACGTAATTAATAAACTTTTAGAAATCGACGGCAATCGATTCCAACCATTACAACTCAAAATAATCAACAAATAGCCAAACTATAACCTTTAAATACCGGAAAATAAAAATTTATGCTACAACTGTTCAAATCTCATAAGAATACATATAATAAATCCTTAGCATGCGCTGAGCAATAATATGACTTCAAATTAACATTCTAACGGTTCAATATTCAATTATATGCAAAAACATAAAATATGACTTTTGAGATCTAGAATTTTTCTCTCACCTTTGATGTGTTTTGATGCAAGAAAGATGTAGAATGGATGCCTAACAAGAAAAATCAAGCTTTGAATGAAGTGATTTGGACTTGAATTGCAAAATCTATGAGAAAAATGATTTTAAAAGCATTGAAAATGCCTTATTCCTCCTCCTTGAACTCACGGTTTTGTGTGTGTTTTTGGGGTGTTTTTGGCTTGTTTTAATGTGTGTTGATGATATAAACTCAAAGTCAACAAAAATATTAAAAGTCAAAGGTGATTTTCTAGTCTTTTAATTAATGTTTTTAGTCTTTTAAGTAGTTTTTCTTCACTATTTTGCTTGCTCAAGTAAAAAATACTATATTTAGTAGTTTAAGAATAGGTTACAACATTTCACATGCATACTCATACACCCGCTCGGGTAAAAACTCAGTTTTTGCAAAAGAAGGTGAAAAGTTATACTTATTTGTTTTCAAATGTCTTTTAAATACATTTTTCAATTATGCCATTTTATAAATATTTAAAATGAAATATAATTTGTATTTAATATATACTAGGTCAATGAAAGTCAACACAAGAATCGTTTTGAGCAAAAATCACTATTTTAGCTTAAAAACGTACTTTTTTGCCCGTAAAATCCATTTAAATTCCTATTCCGTTTCAAAATCAATTTTTATCAAACATGGGTCTATTAATAATAGAGGACTAGGTTTTCAAACCCTAAAAACACCCGTGTCAAAATTTTAGCGGATGTGCGTTTAAAATACTATTCACAAAAATCAACGATAAAATTTTCGATGCCCATTTTGATGAAAATTACATGAATGCACACATATCATGTATTAGGAATATAAATCACATATTTAGCACATTCGAATTCATATAACACATAAAATAAGTCAAAGCACGCAAAATGAGGCAAAACACGCAAATCGAGGTTAAGATGAAAAGTTGGGTTTCACAGTTAAGCCCATTGGGCCTTTTGAATGGGCCATCTCTCTGGGCTGCGACTGTGAACCGTCAACACATAAGGGATTTATGCGCTCAACATGACGGGTGCGATCATACGAGCACTAATGCACTGAATCCCATCAGAACTCCAAAGTTAAGCGTGCTTGGGCGAGAGTAATACTAGGATTGGTGACCCCCTGCGAACTCCTCGTGTTGTACCCCCTTTTTCAATTCTTTTTCCCCGGTTAGGCTTGCCAAGATGCTTTATCCACCACATTTCTATTACTGACTCCCACGGCACCTTGGGCAAGACAACTTCGTTTCACGTAGAGGCTGGGCCCGCAAACCAAGGGCGTGTGGCTTGTGACCAGGTCTCCGTCGCTCTGGTGCCCATAACTTTTGATCGGTAAGGAGTTACACGGCGCACAGTATACCGTTGGAAAACTCTCCAAGAGCTCTACGATGGGGCAGCAAGCCTGCTCGGCTGCGCCAATTTTCGGAGCCCAAAATCGAACATTTTCATCAGTTGCGAGATACTTTTCTTCTTTTGCTCAGTTTTTTCGTCACGGATCATACGTCATGAGCAATTAAAAGGATGACAACCTAACTCGCTGGACATTAGAGAGCCCTACAACGCGTTGAGATCACGTCTTGCGAGGATGCTGCATTGTTGAAGCGGATGGGTAGTTGTTAAGCCCATTAGGCCTTTTGAATGGGCCATCTCTCTGGGCTGGGACTGTGAACCGTCAACACATAAGGGATTTATGCACTCCACATGACGGGTGCTATCATAACAGCACTAATGCACCGGACCCCATCAGAACTCCGAAGTCAAGCGTGCTTGGGCGAGAGTAGTACTAGGATGGGTGATCCCTTGGGAAGTCCTCGTGTTGCACCCCACTTTTCAATTTTTTTTCCCTGTTTAGGCTTGCCAAGATACTTTATCTACCACATTTCTATTACCGAATACTCGGCACCTTGGGCAAGACAACTTCGCTTCACGTAGAGGCTGGGCCCGCAAACTGAGGGCGTAGGACTTGTGACCAGGTCTCCGTCGCTCCGGTGCCCATAACTTTTGATCTGTAAGGAGTTACGTGGCACACAGCATACCGTTGGAAAGCTCTCTGAGAGCTCTACGACGGGGGCAGTAAGCCTACTCGGCTGCTCCCATTTTTGGAGCCCCAAATCGAACGTTTTTAATAGTTTCAGGACACTTTTTGACTTGTGCTTTATTTTCCATCCCAGATCGTACGTCGTGAGCTATTAAAAGGTCGACAACTTAACTCGCGGGACATTAGAGGGCCCTACAACGCGTCGATATCACGTCTTGCGAGGATGCTACGTTGTTGAAGTGGATGGGTTGTCGTTAAGCCCATTGGGCCTTTTCAATGGGCCATCTCTTTGAGCTGGGACTGTGAATCGTCAACACATAAAGGATTTGTGCCCTCAACATGATGGGTGTAATCATACCAGTATTAATGCACCGGATCCCATCAGAACTCCGAAGTTAAGCGTGCTTAGGCGAGAGTAGTATTAGGATGGGTGACCCCGTGGGAAGTCCTCGTCTTGCACCAAACTTTTCAATTTTTTTTGCCCCGGTTAGGGTTGCCAAGATGCTTTATCAACCACATTTATATTACCGAATCCCACGGCACCTTGGGCAAGACAACTTCATTTCACGTAGAGGCTGGGCCCGCAAACCGAGGGTGTGGGGTTTGTGACCAGGCCTTTGTCACTTCAGTGCCTATAACTATTGATCTATAAGGAGTTACGCGGCGCACAACATACCGTTGAAAAGCTCTCCGAGAGCTCTACGGTAAGGGCAGCAAGCCTGTTCGGCTATACCTGTTTTCGGAGCCCATAATTGAATGTTTTCATCAGTGTCGAGCCACTTTTTTTCTTTTGCCGTGTTTTTTCGTCCCGGATCGTACGTCGTGAGCTGTTCAAAGGACGACAACCTAACTTGTTGGACATTAAGGGGCCCTACAACGTGTCAATATCAAGTCTTGTGAGGATGCTGCGTTGTTGAAGTGGATGGGTTGTCGTTAAGCCCATTGGGCCTTTTGAATGGGCCATCTCTCTGGGCTGGGACTGTGAACTGCCAACACATAAGGGATTTGTGCGCTCAACTTGTCGGGTGTGATCATACCAGCACTAATGCACCGGATCCCATTAGAACACCGAAGTTAAGTATGCTTGGGCAAAAGTAGTACTAGGATGGGTGACCCCTTGGTAAGTCCTCGTGTTGCACCCACCTTTTCAATTTTTTTTGTCCAGGTTAGGGTGGCCAAGATACTTTATCCACCACATTTCTATTACCAAATCCCACGGCACCTTGGGCAAGACAACTTCGCTTCACGTAGAGGCTGGGCCCGCAAACCGAGGGCGTGAGGCTTGTGACCAGGTCTCCGTTGCTCTGGTGCCCATAACTTTTGATCCGTAAGGAGTTACGCGGTGCACAGCATACCGTTGGAAAGCTCTTTGAGTGCTCTACAACGAGGGCAGCAATCCTGCTCGGCTGCACCTATTTTTGGCGCTCAAAATTGAACGTTTTCATCAATTTTGGGCCACTTTTCTTCGTTTTCTCAATTTTTCTGTCCCAGATCGTACGTCATGTGCTGTTAAAAGTATGACAACCTAACTCGCCGGATATTAGAGGGCCCTACAATGCGTCGATGTCACATCTTGCGAGGATGCTGCGTTGTTGAAGCGGATGGGTTGTTGTTAAGCCTATTGGGACTTTTGAATGGGCCATTTCTCTCGGCTTGGACGTTGAACCGTCAACAAATAAAGGATTTATGCCCTCAAATAGCAGGTGCGATCATACCAGCACTAATGCACCGCATCCCATCAAAACTCCGAAGTTAAGCATGCTTGGGCGAGAATAGTACTAGGATGGGTGACCCCCTGGGAAGTCCTCGTGTTGCACCCCGCTTTTAATTTTTTTCCCCCGGTTAGGGTTACCAAGATACTTTATCCACCACATTTCTATTACCGAATCCCACGGCACCTTGGACAAGAGAACTTCACTTCACGTAGAGGCTGGGCCCGCAAACCGAGGGCGTGGGGCTTGCGATTAGGTCTCCATCGCTCTGGTGCCCATAACTTTTGATCTGTAAGGAGTTACGCGCCGTACAACATACCGTTGGAAAGCTCTGCGAGAGCTCTACGACGGAAGCAGGAAGCCTGCTCAACTGTGCCTATTTTCGAAGCCCAAAACCAAACGTTTTCATCAGTTTTGGGCCACTTTTCTTCTTTTGCTCGATTTTTTCATCCCGGATCGTACGTCGTGAGCTGTTAAAAGGACGAAAACCTAACTTGCGGTACATTAGAGGGCCCTACAATGCGTCGATATCACGTCTTGCAAGGATACTATGTTGTTGAAGCGGATGGGTTGCCGTTAAGCCTATTGAGCCTTTTGAATGGGCCATCTCTCTAGGCTGCGACTGTGAACCGTCAACACATAAGGGATTTATGCGCTCAACATGACAGGTGTGATCATACCAGCACTAATGCACCGGATCCCATCAGAACTTCGAAGTTAATTATGCTTGGGCTAGAGTAGTACTAGGATGGGTGACCCATTGGGAAGTCCTCGTGTTGCACCCCCCTTTTCAAATTTTTTTTCCCCAGTTAGGCTTGCCAAGATGCTTTATCCACCACATTTCTATTACCAAATGCCACGGCACCTTGGGCAAGACAACTTCGCTTCACGTACAGGCTGGGCCCGCAAACCGAGTGCGTGGGGCTTGTGACCAGGTCTCCGTCGCTCCGGTGCCGATAACTATTGATCCGTAAGGCTTTACGTAGCGCACAGCATACCGTTCGAAAGCTCTCCGAGAGCTCTACGACAAAGGCAGCAAGCCTGCTAGACTACACCTATTTTCGGAGCCCAAAATTGAATGTTTTCATTAGTTTCGGGCCATTTTTCTTCTTTTCCTCTGTTTTTCGATCCCGGATCGTACGTCGTGAACTGTTAAAAGGATGACAACCTAACTCGCGGGATATTACTTGGCCCCACAACGCATCGATATCACGTCTTATGGGGATGCTACGTTGTTGAAGAGGATGGGATGTCTTTAAACCCATTGGGCCTTTTGAATGGGCCATCTCTCTGGGTGGGACTGTGAACCGTCAACACATAAAGGATTTGTGCCCTCAACATGATGTGTACGATCATACCGGCACAAATCCACCGGATCCCTTCAGAACTCCGAAGTTAAGCGTGCTTGGACGAGAGTAGTACTAGGATGGGTGACCGCTTAGGAAGTCCTCGTGTTGCACCCTACTTTTCAATTTTTTTTGCCCAGGTTAGGGTTACCAAGATACTTTATCCACCACATTTCTATTACTAAATCCCATGGCACCTTGGGCAAGACAACTTCGCTTCACGTAGAGGCTGGGCCCTCAAACCGAGGGCGTGCGGCTTGTGACCAGGTCTCCATCGTCCGGTGCCCCCAACTTTTGATCTGTAAGGAGTAACGCGGCGCACAGCATACCGTTGGAATGCTCTCCGAGAGCTCTACGACGGGGGCAGCAAGCCTGCTCAGCTACGCCCATTTTTGGAGCCCAAAATTGAATGTTTTCATCAATTTCGGGTCACTCTTCTTCTTTTGCTTTGTTTTTCCGTCCTGGATCGTACGTCGGGAGCTGTTAAAAGGACGACAACCTAACTCGCGGGACATTAGAGGGCCATACAACTTGTCGATATCACGTCTTGCGAGGATGCTACGTTGTTGAAGTGGATGGGCTGTCGTTAAGCCTATTGGGCCTTTTGAATGGGCCATCTCTCTGGGCTGGGACTGTGAACCATCAACACATAAAGGATTTGTGCCCTCAACGTGACGGGTGCGATCATACCAGCACTAATGCACCAGATCCCATCAGAACTCCGAAGTTAAAAGTGCTTGGGTGAGAGTAGTACTAGGATGGGTGACCCCTGGGAAGTCCTCGTGTTGCACCCCTCTTTTCAAATTTTTTTTCCCTGGTTAGGCTTGCCAAGATGGCTTATCCACCACATTTTTATTACCGAATCCCACGGCACCTTGGGCAAGACAACTTCGCTTCACTTAGAGGCTGGGCCCGCAAACCGAGGGCGTACAGCTTGTGACTACGTTTCCATCGCACCGGTGCCAACAACTTTTGATCCGTAAGGAGTAACGCAGTGCACAGCATACCGTTGGAAATCTCTCCGAGAGCTCTACGTCGGGGGCAGCAAGCCTGCTCGGTTGCTCTCATTTTTGGAGCCCAAAATCGGATGTTTTCATCAGTTTCGGGTCACTTTTCTATTGCTCAATTTTCCATCCCGGATCGTACATCGTGAGTTGTTAAAAGGATGACAACCTAACTCGCGGGACATTATAGGGCCCTACAATGCGTCGATATCACGTCTTGCGAGGATGCTGCGTTATTGAAGCAGATGGGTTGTTGTTAAGCCCATTGGGCCTTTTTAATGGGCCATCTCTCTGGGCTGGGACTGTGAACCGTCAACACATAAGGGATTTGTGTGCTTAACATGATGGGTGCGTTCATACCAGCACTAATGCACCGGATCCATTAGAACTCCGAAGTTAAGCATGCTTGGGCGAGAGTAGCACTAGGATGGGTAACCCTCTGGGAAATCCTCGTGTTGCACCCCCCTTTTCAATTTTTTTTGTCCTGGTTAGGCTAGCCAAGATGCTTTATCCACCAAATTTCTATTACCGAATCCCACGGCACCTTGGGCAAGACAACTTCGCTTCACGTAGAGGTTGGGCCCGTAAACCGAGGGCGTGGGGCTTCTGACCAGGTCTCCGTCGCTTCGGTACCCATAACTTTTGATCCGTAAGGAGTTACGCGGCGCGTAGCATACCGTTGGAAAGCTCTTTGAGAGCTCTACGACGGGGGCAGTTAGGCTACTTGGCTGCGCCTATTTTTGGAGCCCAAAATCGAATGTTTTCATTTGTTTCAGGCCACTTTTCTTCTTTTGCTCAATTTTTCCATCTAGGATCGTACATCGTGAGATCTTAAAACTAACTCGTGGGACATTAGAGGGACCTACAACACAAGGATATCAGGTCTTGTGAGGATGCTGCGTTGTTGAAGTGGATGGGTTGTCGTTAAGCCCATTGGGCCTTTTGAATGGGCCATCTCTTTGGGCTGGTACTGTGAATCGTCAACACATAAAGGATTTACGCCCTCAACATGACGGGTGCGATCATACCAGCAGTAATGCACCGGATCCCATCAGAACTCAGAAGTTAAGCGTGCTTGGGTGAGAGTAGTACTAGGATGGGTGACTCCTTGGGAAGTTCGCGTGTTGCACCCCCTTTTCAATTTTTTTTGCCCCGGTTAGGGTTGCCAAGATGCTTTAACCACCACATTTCTATTACCGAATCCCAAAGCACCTTGAGCAAGACAACTTCACTTCACGTAGAGGTTGGGCCCGCAAATTGAGGGCGTGGGGCTTGTGACTAGGTCTCCATCGCTCTGGTGCCCATAACTTTTGATCCGTAAGGAGTTACGCGGTACACAGCATACCGTTGGAAAGCTCTCTGAGAGCTCTACGATGGGGACTGCAATCATGCTCAGCTGTGCCTGTTTTTAGAGCCCAAAATTGAACATTTTTATCAGATTCGGGTTACTTTTCTTCTTTTACTCTATTTTCCATCCTGGATCGTACGTCGTGAGCTATTGAAAGGATGACAACCTAACTCGCGGGACATTAGAGGGCCCTACAACGCGGTGATATCACGTCTTGAGAGGATGCAGCGTTGTTGAAGCGGATGGGTTGTCGTTAAGCCCATTGGGCCTTTTGAATGGGCCATCTCTCTAGGCTGGGAATGTGAACCGTCAACACATAAGGGATTTATGCGCTCAACATGACCGGTGCGATCATACCAGCACTAATGCACAGGATCCCATCACAGCTCGGAAGTTAACCGTGCTTGGGCGAGACTAGTACTAGGATGGGTGACCCCTTGGGAAGTCCTCGTGTTGCAGCCCCCTTTTCAAAATTTATTTCCCCGGTTTAGCTTGCCAAGATGCTTTATCTACCACATTTCTAATAACGAATCCCACGGCACCATGGGCAAGACAACTTCGCTTCACGTAGAGGCTGGGCCCGCAAACCGAGGGCGTGGGGCTTGTGACCAAGTCTCCGTCGCTCCGGTGCCCATAACTTTAGATCCGTAAGGAGCTACGCAGCGCACAACATACCGTTGGAAAGCTATCCGAGAGCTCTATGATGAGGGTAGTTAGCCTGCTCGGTTGCCCCAATTTTTGGAGCCCAAAAATCAAATGTTTTCATCAGTTTCGGGCTACTTTTCTTCTTTTGCTCTGTTTTTCCATCTCGGATCGTACGTCGTGAGCTGTTAAAAGGACGACAACCAAACTCGCGGGACATTAGAGGGCCCTATAACTCATCGATATCACGTCTTGCGAGGATGTTGCGTTGCTGAAGCGGATGGGTTGTCGTTAAGCCCATTAGGCCTTTTGAATGGGCCATCTCTCTGGGCTGGGACTGTGAACCGTCAACACATAAAGGATTTGTGCCCTCAACATGACGGGTGCAATCATACCAGCACTAATGCACCGGATCTTATTAGAACTCCGAAGTTAAGCGTGCTTGGGCGAGAGTAGTATTAGGATGGGTGACCCCCTAGGAAGTCCTCGTGTTGCACCCATTTTTTTGAATTTTTTTGCCCCGGTTAGGGTTACCAATATACTTTTTCCACCACATTTCTATTACCGAATCCTACGGCACCTTCGGGAAGACAACTTCACTTAACGTAGAGGCTGGGCCCACAAACCGAGTGCGTGGGGCTTGTGACCAGGTCTCCGTCGCTCCGGTGCCCATAACTACTTATCCGTAAGGAGTTAAGCAGCGCAGAGCATATCGTTGGAAAGCACTCCGAGAGCTCTACGACGGGGGCAGCAAGGCTGCTCGACTGCACTTATTTTTGGAGCCCAAAATTGAACATTTTCATTAGTTTCGTGCCACTTTTCTACTTTTGCTCTGTCTTTCCATCCCGGATCGTACGTCGTGAGTTGTTAAAAGGACGACAACCTAACTCGCAGGATATTACTGGGCCCTACAATGCGTCGATATCACGTCTTACGAGGATGCTGCGTTGTTGAAGCGGATGGGTTGTCGTTAAGCACATTGGGCCTTTTGAATGGGCCATCTCTTTGGGCTGGGTCTGTGAACCGTCAACACATAAAGGATTTGTGCCCTCAACATGATGGGTGCTATCATACTATCACTAATGCTTTGGATCCCTTCAGAACTCCGAAGTTAAGCATGCTTGGGCGAGAGTAGAACTAGGATGGGTGACCCCCTGGGAAGTCCTCGTGTTGCACCCCTTTTTTCAATTTTTTTTTGCCCCGGTTAGGGTTGCCAAGATACTTTATCCACCACATTTATGTTACTGAATCCCACGGCAGCATGGGCAAGACAACTTCGCTTCACGTAGAGGCTGGACCCGCAAACCGAGGGCGTGCGGCTTGTGACCAGGTCGCCGTCACTCTGTGCCCAAAACTTTTGATCCGTAAGGAGTAACGCGGTACACAGCATACCGTTGGAAAGCTCTCCGAGAGCTCTACGACAGGGGCAGTAAACCTGCTCAGCTGTGCCTGTTTTCGTAGCCCAAAATCAAACATTTTCATAAGTTTTGTGGCACTTTTCTTCTTTTGCTTGGTTTTTTCATCCCGGATCATACGTCGTGAGCTGTTAAAAGATGACAACCTAACTCGCGAGACATTAGAAGGCCCTACAACGCGTCGATATCACGTCCTGCGAGGATGCTGTGTTGTTGAAGCGGATGGGTTGTCGTTAAGCCCATTGGGCCTTTTGAATGGGCCATCTCTTTGGACTGTGACTGTGAACCGTCAACACATAAGGGATTTATGCGCTTAACATGATGGGTGCGATCATACCAGCACTAATGCACCGGATCCCATCAGAACTCTGAAGTTAAGCGTGCTTGGCGAGACTAGTACTAGGATGGGTGACCCCTTGGGAAGTCCTCGTGTCGCACCCCCATTTTCAATTTTTTTCCCCTGTTAGGCTTGCCAAGATGATTTATGCACCACATTTCTATTACCGAATCCCATGGCACCTTTGGCAAGACAACTTCGCTTCATGTAGTGGCAGGGCCCGCAAACCGAGGGCTTGGGGCTTATGACCGGGTCTCCGTCGCTCCGGTGCCCATAACTTTTGATCCGCAAGGAGTTATGTAGCGCACAACATATTGTCGAAAAACTCTCCGAGAGCTCTACGATGGGGGTAGCAAGCCTGCCCAGTTGCGCCTATTTTTGGAGCCCAAAATCGAACGTTTTCATTATTTTTGGGCCATTTTTCATCTTTTGCTCGGTTTTTCTATACCAGATTGTACGTCGTGAGCTGTTAAAAGGATGGCAACCTAACTCACGGGACATTAGAGGGCCCTAAAACGCGTCGATATCATGTTTTGCGAGGATGCAGCATTGTTGAAGCAGATGGGTTGTCGTTAAGCCCATTGGGCCTTTTGAATGGGCCATCTCTTTTGGCTGGGACTGTGAACCGTCAACACATAAGGGATTTATGCGCTCAACATGACGGCTGCGATCATACCTGCACTAATGCACTGGATCCCATCAGAACTCCGAAGTTAAGCGTGCTTGGTCGACAGTAGTACTAGGATGGGTGACCCCCTGGGAAGTCCTCGTATTGCACCCCCCTTTTCAATTTTTTTTGCCCTGGTTAAGGTTGCCAAGATGCTTTATGCACCAAATTTCTATTACCAAATCCCACGGTACCTTGGGCAAGACAACATCTCTTCACGTAGAGGTTAGGCCCGCAAACCGAGGGCTTGGGGCTTGTGACCAGGTCTATGTCGCTCCAGTGCGCATAACTTTTGATCCGTAAGGAGTTACGCGGTGCACAACATATCGTTGGAAAGCTATACGAGAGCTCTACGACGGGGGAAACAAGCGTGCTTAGCTGCGCCTATTTTTGGAGCCCAAAATTGAACTTTTTCATCAGTTTCGGGGCACTTTTCTCCTTTTGCTCAGTTTTTTCATCCCGGATCGTACGTCGTGAGCTGTTAAAAGGATGACAACCTAACTCGCGGGATAGTAGAGGGCCCTACAATGTGTCGATATCATGTCCTGCGAGGATGCTGTGTTGTTGACGCAGATGGGTTGTCGTTAAGCCCATTGGGCCTTTTGAATGGGCCATCTCTTTGGGTTGGGATTGTGAACCGTCAACACATAAGGGATTTATGCGCTTAACATGACGGGTGCGATCAAACCAGCACTAATGCACCGGATCCCATCAGAACTCCGAAGTTAAGCGTGCTTGTGCGAGAGTAGTACTAGGATGGGTGACCCCGAGGGAAGTCCTCGTGTTGCACCCCCATTTTCAATTTTTTTCCCCAGTTAGGCTTGCCAAGATTCCTTATCCACCACATTTCTATTACCGAATCCCATTGCACCTTGGGCAAGACAACTTCGCTTCACGTAGTGGTTGGGCCCGTAAACTGAGGGCGTGGGGCTTGTGACTAGGTCTCCATCACTCCGATGCCATTAACTTTTGATCCGTAAGGAGTTACGCGGCGCACAGTATACCGTTGGAAAGCTCTTCGAGAGCTCTACGATGGGGGTAGAAATACTGCTTGGCTGCGCCTATTTTCAGAGCCCAAAATTGAACATTTTCATCATTTTCGGGCCACTTTTCTTCTTTTGCTCGGTTTTTCCATCTCGGATCGTATGTCGTGAGCTGTTAAAAGGACGACAACCTAACTCACGGGACATTAGAGGGCCCTACAACGCGTCGATATCATGTTCTGGGAGGATGCAGCATTGTTGAAGCGGATGGGTTGTCGTTAAGCCCATTGGGCCTTTTGAATGGGACATCTCTCTTGGCTGGGACTGTGAACCGTCAACACATAAAGGATTTATGAGCTCAACATGACGGCTGCGATCATACCTGCACTAATGCACCGAATCCCATCAGAACTCCGAAGTTAAGCGTGCTTGGGAGACAATAGTACTAGGATGGGTGACCCCCTGGGAAGTCCTCGTATTGCACCACCCTTTTCAATTTTTTTTGCCCTGGTTAAGGTTGCCAAGATGCTTTATGCACCAAATTTCTATTACCAAATCCCACGATACGTTGGACAAGACAACCTCTCTTCACGTAGAGGTTGGGCCTGCAAACCGAGGGCTTGGGGCTTGTGACCAGGTCTCTGTCGCTCCAGTGCGCATAACTTTTGATCCGTAAGGAGTTACGCGGTGCACAACATATCGTTGGAAAGCTCTCCGAGAGCTCTACGACAGGGGCAACAAGCGTACTTAGCTACGCCTATTTTTGGAGCCCAAAATTGAACTTTTTCATCAGTTTCGTGGCACTTTTCTCCTTTTGCTCAGTTTTTTCATCCCGGATCGGACGTCGTGAGCTGTTAAAAGGATGACAGCCTAACTCGCGGGACATTAGAGGGCCCTACAATGCGTCGATATCACGTCCTGCGAGGATGCTGTGTTGTTGAAGCAGATAGTTGTTGTTAAGCCCATTGGGCCTTTTGAATGGGCCATCTCTTTGGGTTGGGACTGTGAACCGTCAACACATAAGGGATTTATGCGCTTAACATGACGGGTGCGATCAAACCAGCACTAATGCACCGGATCTCATCAGAACTCCAAAGTTAAGCGTGCATGTACGAGAATAGTACTAGGATGGGTGACCCCGTGGGAAGTCCTCTTGTTGCACCCCTATTTTCAATTTTTTCCCCTGTTAGGCTTGCCAAGATTCCTTATCCACCACATTTCTATTACCGAATCCCATTGCACCTTGGGAAAGACAACTTCGCTTCACGTAGTGGCTGGGCCCGTAAACCGAGGGCGTGGGGCTTGTGACTAGGTCTCCGTCGCTCCGATGCCATTAACTTTTGATCCGTAAGGAGTTACGCGGTGCACAGCATACCGTTGGAAAGCTCTCTGAGAGCTCTACGATGGGTGTAGAAATCCTGCTTGGCTGCGCCTGTTTTCAGAGCCCAAAATTGAACATTTTCATCATTTTCGGGCCACTTTTCTTCTTTTGCTCGGTTTTTCCGTCCCGGATCGTATGTCATGAGCTATTAAAAGGACAACAACCTAACTCACGGGACAATAGAGGGCCCTACAATGCGTCAATATCACGTCTTGCGAGGAGGCTACGTTGTTGAAGCGGATGGGTTATCGTTAAGCCCATTGGGCCTTTTGAATGGGCCATCTCTCTAGGCCTATTGAATGGGCCATCTCTCTGGGCTGGGACTATAAACCATCAACACATAAGGGATTTATTCGTTCAACATGATGGGTGCGATCATACCAGCACTAATGCACCAGATCCCATAAGAACTCCGAAGTTAAGCGTGCTTGGGCGAGAGTAGTACTAGGATGGGTGACTCCCTAGGAAGTCCTCGTGTTGCACCCCCCTTTTCAATTTTTTTTCCCCAGTGAGGCTTGCCAAGATGCTTTATCTGCCACATTTCTATTACCGAATCCCACGGCACCTTGGGCAAGACAACTTTGCTGCACGTAGAGGCTGGGCCTGCAAACCGAGGGCGTGGGCTTGTGACCAGGTCTCCGTCGCTCCGGTGCCTATAACTTTTGATCTGTAAGGAGTTACGCGGCTCACAGCATACTGTTGGAAAGCTCTACGAGAGCTTTATGACGAGGGCAGCAAGCCTGCTCGACTGCACCTATTTTCAGAGCCCAAAATTGAACGTTTTCATCATTTTCGGGCCACTTTTCTTCTTTTGCTTGATTTTTTCATCCCGGATCATACGTCGTGAGTTGTTAAAAGGACGGCAACCTAACTCACGGGACATGAGAGTGTCCTACAATGCGTCGATATCACGTCTTGCGAGGATGCTACGTTGTCGAAGCAAATGGGTTGTTGCTAAGCCCATTGGGCCTTTTGAATGGGCCATCTCTTTGGGCTGGACTGTGAAGCATCAACACATAAGGGATTTATGTGCTCAACATGACGGTTGCGATTATGCCAGCATTAATGAACCCGATCCAATTAGAACTCCGAAGTTAAACGTGCTTGGGCGAGAGTAGTACTAGGATGGGTGACCCCCTGGGAAGTCCTCGTGTTGCACCCCTCTTTTCAATTTTTTTTTCCCCGGTTAGGCTTGCCAAGACGCCTTATACACCACATTTCTATTAACGAATCCCACGGCACCTTGGGCAAGGCAACTTCGCTTCACGTACAGGTTGGGCCTGCAAACCGAGGGCGTGCGGCTTGTGACCAGGTCTCCGTTGCTCTGGTGCCCATATCTTTTGATCCGTAAGGAGTTACGTGACGCACAACATACCGTTTGAAAGCTCTCTGAGAGCTCTACGACGGGGGCAGCAAGCCTGCTCGGTTGCGCCCATTTCTGGAGCCCAAAATCGAACGTTTTCATCAGTTTCGGGACACTTTTCTTCTTTTCCTTGATTTTTCTGTCCCGGATCGTACATCGTGAGCTGTTAAAAGGACGATAATCTAACTTGCGGGACATTAGAGGGCCCTACAACGCGTCGATATCACGTCTTGCGAGGATGCTACGTTGTCGAAGCTGATGGGTTGTCGTTAATGTCACGCCCCAACTCGACCCCTCCTACGATCAGTTAGGACGCAACGGAATTTCGGCAGCATAACGACATTAACATGAACACTAGGGCTCTAAACCAACCCTTAAAAACAACATACATCAACTTCCATAATCAAATTAACAACATACAACACAACCACTTCATACATTAAACATTCTTTCATCAACTCTTTCATAGTTACGCGCCTCCGTTCCAACATAATACATAGGCTATGCATACATTTCAAAATAGATTATAAACCAACTTAGTAATCTAAACAGGATCAAAAGAAAGACTACTAAAGTATCATACATAAGTCTTTAAGTTAAAGTAGGTTATAATTCATCATAATACATCAACTACAATACACTCTCATGGCAATGACTCATGCACATCAGACTCATCCACATATGGCACATTTCCCTCTTCAAGAGGCACGTACCCGTAGTCAGGCTCAGTAACACCTGCATGCATGCAATAATTGAGAGTGAGCTTAGATAAAACAAGCCTAGTGAGGATCCGATAGATCTCTAACAATATTTACCATACTCCTTGGAAATCATCATTTGAGCAGTAAACCCACAATGACCATTAATATCATTATAAATGCAACAATAGCAATAACTGTAAACACACAATAAGGATACGATACATTTGCTGATGAAGCTCCATACACCAATTCAATGCTCATCAACTCCTCCAAACTCAATGACACGAACCTGAGGTACCTTGACCTAGACCCACACCCCATGGCCTCTCCGCCCATGTGAGATAGGGATTAGCCATGATAACTGTGCCCGCAACCCAGGATGCCTCCCGAGGTGACACAACATTATCAAAGCTCACAACAATGGGACTCAATTCGAGAAGTCAACAACATTGGTTGCCCGATTCTCGACTCATAATAACAATAACAATAAAAATTCGAGAAGTCAACAACATTGGCTGCCCGACTCTCGACTCATAATAATAATAACAATAACAATTCGAGAAGTCAACAACATTGGCTGCCCGACTCTCGACTGATAATAATAATAACAATAACAATTAGTTCACCACGTAACACCCCGGATTAACCCCGAGCGTGCTCCTCACAGTTTTGTAACAACAATCAATAATCAATAATCAATTAATCCATATTTCAACAATCAATTAAACAACATTTAACAATCATCAACTATATAATCATGAAACAATTAAGTTAGATGACAAAGTAGGCCACCTAACTTAACATGCATTAGACACACAACCAAACCCTAATCTAACCATCAACAACTCACAGTTCAATCACTCAAACACCACCCGATCATCTAAAGGCATATAACAACATTTTAAAGAAAGACAACCTAAACTTCAAATAATCATATCTTACATTTTACTAATCCAAACAACTCCAAACCAGTTTCTATCACACACCCATTCAATCAACTACATTAGCCCTCTCGGAAACCAACCAAAACACAACCAAATCAGGCTCAACAACCCTAAAACCCCAATGTGTCAGGGCTGAAATTTCCGGACTTGCACACCAACATCGCAATAAAAAATTTGGCATTATAACAACGCTACCACGTAATTAACAAACTTTTATAAATCGACGGAAATCGATTCCAATCATTACAACTCAAAATAATCAACAAATAGCCAAACTATCAACTTACCCGAAAATAAAAATTTATGCTACAATGGTTCAACTCTCATAAGAATACATATAATCGATACTTAGCATGCGCTGAGCAATAATATAACTTCAAATTAACATTCTAAATGTTCAATATTCAATTATATGCAAAAATATAAAATATGACTTTTGAGATCTAGAATTTTTCTCTCACCTTTGATGTGTTTTGATGCAAGAAAGATGTAGAATGGATGCCCAACAAGCAAAAGCAAGCTTTGAATGAAGTGATTTGGACTTGAATTGCAAAATCTATGAGAAAAATGATTTGAAAAGCCTTGAAAATGCCTTATTCCTCCTCCTTGAACTCACGGTTTTGTGTGTGTTTTTGGGGTGTTTTTGGCTTGTTTTAATGTGTGTTGATGATATAAACTCAAAGTCAACAGAAATATTAAAAGTCAAAGTTGATTTTCTAGTCTTTTAATTAATATTTTTAGTCTTTGAAGTAGTTTTTCTTGACTATTTTGCTTGGTCAAGTAAAAGATACTAAATTTAGTAGTTTAAGAATAGGTGACAACATTTCACATGCATACTCATACACCCGCTCGGGTAAAAACTCAGTTTTTGCAAAAGAAGGTAAAAAGTTATATTTATTTGTTTTCAAATGTCTTTTAAATACATTTCTCAATTGTGCCATTTTCTAAATATTTAAAATGAAATATAATTTGTATTTAATATATACTAGGTCAATGAAAGTCAACACAAGAATCGTTTTGAGCAAAAATCACTATTTTAGCTTCAAAACGTACTTTTTCGCCCGTAAAATCCATTTTAATTCCTATTCCGTTTCAAAATCAATTTTTATCAAACATGGTTCTATTAATAATAGAGGACTGGATTTTCAAACCCTAAAAACACCCGTTTCAAAATTTTAGCGGGCGTGCGTTTAAAACACTATTCATAAAAATCAACGATAAAATTTTCAATGCCGATTTTGATGAAAATTTCATGAATGCACACATAGCAGGTATTAGGAATATAAATCACATATTTAGCACATTCGAACTCATATAACACATAAAACATGTCAAAACACGCAAACCGAGACAAAACACGCAAATCGAGGTTAAGATGAAAAGTGGGGTTTCACATTCTCCCCTCCTTAAAACAATTGCGTCCACGCAATTCTTTACTCAAGTACTGCTGGCTCAAACATACGGAATGAAAGATCGAAAACCAAATTCTGAATACCAACTACGTATGTCAACTAGGAATACCGAACAAGAAGCTGGAATAGGAGTGCTGAATAAGAACACCGACTAGGACTTCCGAATAAGAATTTCAAATAATTACCGAAGAAAATACCAAACATAGATCCTGTAATAGTGCACCAACCAAGAATTCCAAGTAAGAACTTCAACAAGATCACCGAGCGAGAATACTAAATAATAATACCAATATAAGAACTCCGGATAATACTGTATAAGAATTCCACATAAGAATACCGCATAGAAAATACCATAGAAGAAGTCCAAATAAGTATGCTGAATAAGAATCCCCATATAGAAATCTCGAGGAAGAATGCCGTATAAAATCACCAAATAAGAATCCCAATAATCAATGTATAGTCATAAGGTAGCTTGACCCCTAATCGGAATTTCATATGCCTCAGCGTCAAATACTACTCAGTCACCAACTGATATGATGCACGTGCTAACTTTAATCGTATAAGGCAAACTCTCTACTCACATTTTAGCACATTGCACTCAAGGAGATATGATATTTAATTGGTTGAGAATAAGTAAGTTACCTTTCACCACTGCTGCCGCCTCTGGCAATTCCTCCAAGTCCACTGCGTAGGCCCGAGCCTGAGCTCGCTGTTGCTGAGGTATACTACTTGCAGGTCCACCCTGATAACCATGGACTGCTGGCTGACACGTAGAACCCTGATACCTGGGGCAATCCCTCGCCCGGTGTTGGTTGTTGCCGCAACCTAAACACGTCCCTGCCTTCTTCCGACAATCGACATCCAGATGGCTTGTACGTTTACAATAAGTACACAACGGTATCGGTGTACTAACACAGCCTCCAAAAGACCCAGAAACTGAAAAAACAGCTGTACCAGCCTGCTGCTGAGGTGACGCAACACTAGGCCTATACTAACCTTGAGACTGGGCTGACCTAAACTGCGGCTGAGCTTGATAAGACCCCTGTTGAAACTGAGGCCGTTAGTAACCCTGCTGACCTTGCGATCTGAAAGGACCCCGCTGCACTGCAGGCCTATAACCACCCTACTGTACCGAAGGCCTAAACACTCCCTGTGGCTAGAAGGGCCTCTTGCTAGGCTGACTAGACACAATTTGTTCCCCATTTCTCTTCTCTAACCTAGAAGCTGCATCAAACGCCTCAGTAAGTATATCATACTGATTCAAGGCCATCGCATCCTGAATCTCGGGCCTCAAACCCAACGTAAACCTACGAGTCTTGCACTCCTCGTCAGCCACAAACTCCGGTGCATGCCGAGATAGTCTAGTAAATGTGGCCTCATACTAAGCCACAAAAGCATCCCCCTGAACTAAAGACAGAAACTCAGCCTCTCTCCTCTCCCGTGCAATCCTCGGGATATACTTCGCCCAGAAAGCTCTCAGAAAAGTATCCCAGACATACGGAATACCTTGGGTCTCCCAACTAGATTTAACCATGCACCACCACTCCTCTGCCTCATCATCAAACAAACAAATGGAAAAGGTGACCTTCCGCTCATCGGTATAATCAAGAGGGTCAAAAATCTTCTCCACCTTACTAATCCACGCCTCATCTTTCCGATCATCCGGCTCCCCTTGAAACCACGGTGGATAATACCCTAAAAACTCTTTCAGTGTACCACACCCGTGGTACCCACCTTGTGCATTCAGTAACTGATTTTGCAATGCCTGAGCTTGGGCAGCCTGCCCTGCTAGAAACTGTGCCTGATCGGCCATGATCTCGTTCATCCTATCAAAAGTTGCACCTATACGATCATTACCCCTAACTTGGCCTGGTGCCACATTTCTCGAAACCTCATCAGTTACCTCAGGCCTACCTCTGGTCCTCGATCTACCATTCATTCTACTAATCAAAGAGTTAGCATAGGTTATAGCACATAGATTGGCTATAGATGATTATTAACACATAAGCAACAAACTCACATATAGCACATAAATCACTTAAGTATCAATCACATAAACAAATTGATCACATAATCACATAGTCACTAAATCACATAATCACTTAATCTTTTAATCATATTAACACATAGTTCTCTTTTCTTTTCAATTCATACATACTTGCATGCTTGGACCACTACCTACATTCCAAGGATACCCCGGCTGACAGCTAACATGCACTCTGATACCACTACATGTCACGCCCCAACTCGACCCCTCCTACGATCAGTTAGGACGCAACGGAATTTCGGCAGCATAACGACAGTAACATGAACATCAGGGCTCTAAACCAACCCTTAAGAACAACATACATCAACTTTCATAATCAAATTAACAACATACAACACAACTACTTCATACATTAAACATTCTTTCATCAACTCTTTCATAGTTACACGCCTCCGTTCCAACATAATACATAGGCTATACATACATTTCAAAATAGATTATAAACCAACTTAGTAATCTAAACAGGATCAAAAGAAAGACTACTAAACCATCATACATAAGTCTTTACGTTAAAGTAGGTTTATAATTCATCATAATACATCAACTACAATACACTATCATGGCAATCACTCCTGCACATAAGACTCATCCACATATGGCACATTTCCCTCTTCAAGAGGCATGTACCCGTAGTCAAGCTCAGTAACACTTGCAAGCATGCAATAATTGAGAGTGAGCTTATATAAAACAAGCCCAGTGAGGATCCGATAGATCTCTAACAGTATTTACTATACCCCTTGAAAATCATCCTTTGAGCGGTAAACACACAATGAACATTAATATCATTATAAATGCAACAATAGCAATTACTATAAACACACAATAAGGATATGATACATTTGCTGATGAAGCTCCATACACCAATTCAATGCTCATCAACTCCTCCAAACTCAATGACACGAACCTGAGGTACCTTGACCTAGACCCACACCCCATGGCCTCTCCGCCCATGCGAGATAGGGAATAGCCATGATAACTGTGCCCGCAACCCAGGATGCCTCCCGAGGTGACACAACATTATCAAAGCTCACAACAATGTGACTTAATTCGAGAAGTCTACAACATTGGTTGCTTGACTCTCGACTCATAATAACAATAACAATAACAATTCGAGAAGTCAACAACATTGGCTACCCGACTCTCGACTCATAATAATAATAACAATAACAATTCGAGAAGTCAACAACATTGGCTGCCCGACTCTCGACTCATAATAATAATAACAATAACAATCAGTTAACCACGTAATACCCCGTATTAACCCCGAGCGTGCTCCTCACAGTTTTGTAACAACAATCAATAATCAATAATCAATAATCAATTAATCCATATTTCAACAATCAATTAAACAACATTTAACAATCATCAATTATATAATCATGAAACAATTAAGTTAGATGACAAAGTAGGCCACCCAACTTAACATGCATTAGACACACAACAAAACCCTAATCTAACCATCAACAACTCACAGTTCAATCACTCAAACACCACCCGATCATCTAAAGGCATATAACAACATTTTAAAGAAAGACAACCTAAACTTCAAATAATCATATCTTACATTTTACTAATCCAAACAACTCCAAACCAGTTTCTATCACTCACCCATTCAATCAACTACATTAGCCCTCTCGGAAACCAACCAAAACACAACCAAATCATGCACAACAACCCTAAAACCCTAATGCGTCAAGGCTGAAATTTCTGGACTTTCACACCAACATCGCAATTGAAAATTTGGCATTATAACATAGCTACCACGTAATTAACAAACTTTTAGAAATTGACGGCAATCGATTCCAACCATTACAACTCAAAATAATAAACAAATAGCCGAACTAATATATATAATCGATCCTTAGCATACGCTGAGCAATAATATAACTTCAAATTAGCATTCTAACTGTTCAATATTCAATTATATGCAAAAATATAAAATATGACTTTTGAGATCTAGAATTTTTCTCTCACCTTTGATGTGTTTTGATGCAAGAAATATGTAGAATGGATGCCCAACAAGCAAAATCAAGCTTTGAATGAAGTGATTTGGACTTGAATTGCAAAATCTATGAGAAAAATGATTTGAAAAGCCTTGAAAATGCCTTATTCCTCCTCCTCCTTGAACTTACGGTTTTGTGTGTGTTTTTGGGGTGTTTTTGGCTTTTTTTAATGTGTGTTGATGATATAAACTCAAAGTCAACAAAAATATTAAAAGTCAAAGTTGATTTTCTAGTCTTTTAATTAATATTTTTAGTCTTTTAAGTAGTTTTTCTTGACTATTTTGCTTGCTCAAGTAAAAAATACTATATTTAGTAGTTAAGAATTAGTGACAACATTTCACATGCATACTCATACACCTGCTAGGGTAAAAACTCGGTTTTTGCAAAAGAAGGTGAAAAGTTATACTTATTTGTTTTCAAATGTCTTTTAAATACATTTTTCAATTGTGCCATTTTATAAATATTTAAAATGAAATATAATTTGTATTTAATATATACTACGTCAATGAAAGTCAACACAAGAATCGTTTCGAGCAAAAATCATTATTTTAGCTTAAAAACGTACTTTTTCGCCCGTAAAATTCATTTAAATTCCTATTCCATTTCAAAATCAATTTTTATCAAACATGGGTCTATTAATAATAGAGGACTAAGTTTTCAAACCCTAAAAACACCCGTGTCAAAATTTTAGCGGACGTTCGTTTAAAACACTATTCACAAAAATCAACGATAAAATTTGTAATGCCGATTTTGATGAAAATTTCATGAATGCACACATAGCATGCATTAGGAATATAAATCACGAATTTAGCACATTCAAACTCATATTACACATAAAACAGGTCAAAGCACGCAAAACGAGGCAAAACACACAAATCGAGGTTAAGATGAAAAGTAGGGTTTCACAGTTAAGCCTATTAGGCCTTTTGAATGGGCCATCTCTCTGGCCTGTGACTGTGAACCTTCAACACATAAGGGATTTATGCACTCAACATGACGGGTGCGATCATACCAGCACTAATGCAATGAATCCCATCAGAACTCCGAAGTTAAGCGTGCTTGGGCGATAGTAATACTAGGATTCGTGACCCCCTGGGAAGTCCTCGCGTTGCACCTCCTTTTTCAATTTTTTTCCCTGGTTAGGCTTGCCAAGATGCTTTATACACCACATTTCTATTACCAAATCCTACGGCACCTTGGGCAAGACAACTTCGCTTCACGTAGAGGCTGGGCCCGCAAACCGAGGGCATGGGGCTTGTGACTAGGTCTCCGTCGCTCTGGTGCCCATTACTTTTGATCCTTAAGGAGTTACACGGCGTACAACATATCGTTGGAAAACTCTCCAAGAGTTCTACGACAGGGGCAGCAAGCCTGCTCGGTTGCGCCAGTTTTCGGAGCCCCAAATCGAACGTTTTCATCAGTTTCGGGCCACTTTTCATCTTTTGCTAGGTTTTTCCGTCACGAATCGTATGTCGTGAGCTGTTAAAAGGACGACAACCTAATTCACAGGACATTAGAGGGCCCTACAACGCGTCGATATCACATCCCGCGAGGATGCTGCATTGTTGAAGTGGATTGGTTGTCGTTAAGCCCATTGGGCCTTTTGAATGGGCCATCTCTCTAGGCTAGGACTGTGAACCGTCAACACATAAAGGATTTATGCGCTCCACATGACGGGTGTGATCATACCAGCACTAATGCACTGGATCCCATCAGAACTCCGAAGTTAAGCGTGCTTGGGCGAGAGTAGTACTAGGATGGGTGACCCCCTGGGAGGTCCTCGTGTTGCACCTCTCTTTTCAATTTTTTTTCCCTGGTTAGGCTTGCCAAGATGCTTTATCCACCACATTTCTATTACCGAATCCCACGGCACCTTGGGCAAGACAACTTCACTTCACGTAAAGGCTGGGCTTGTAAACCGAGGGCGTGGGGATTATGACCAGGTTTCTGTCGCTCCGGTGCCCATAAATTTTTATCCGTAAGGAGTTACGCGGCGCACACCATGCCGTTGGAAAGATCTCAAAGTGCTCTACGACGGGGCAGTAAGCCTACTCGACTGCGCCTATTTTGGAGCCCCAAATCGAACGTTTTTATTAGTTTCAGGCCACTTTTCTTCTTTTGCTCTATTTTTCAATCCCATATCGTACGCCGTGAGCTATTAAAAGGATGACAACCTAATTCGCAGGACATTAGACGGCCCTCTAACTCGTCGATATCACGTCTTGCGAGGATGCTGCGTTGTTGAAGCGGATGTGTTGTCGTTAAGCCTATTGGGCCTTTTGAATGGCCCATCTCTCTAGGCTGGGACTGTGAACCGTCAACACATAAAGGATTTGTTCCCTCAACATGACGGGTGCAATCATACTAGTACTAATCCACCAGATCTCATCAGAACTCCGAAGTTAAGCGTGGTTTGGCGAGAGTAGTACTAGGATGGGTGACCCCCTGGGAAGTCCTCGTGTTGCACCCCCCTTTTCGATTTTTTTTACCCCGGTTAGGGTTGCCAACATACTTTTTCCACCACATTTCTATTACCAAATCCTACGACACCTTGGGCAAGACAACTTCGCATCACGTAGAGGTTGGGCCCGCAAACCGAGTGCGTGGGGCTTGTGACCAGGTCTCCGTCGCTTCGGTGCCCATAACTATTGATCCGTAAGGAGTTACGCAGCGCACAGCATACCGTTGGAAAGCTCTTCGATAGCTCTACGACGGGGGCAGCAAGCCTGCTCGACTACACCTGTTTCGGTGCCCAAAATTGAACATTTTCATCGGTTTCGGGCCACCTTTCTTTTTTTGCTCAGTTTTTCCGTCCCGGATCGTACGTCGTGAGCTGTTAAAAGGACGACAACCTAACTCTCAGGACATTAGAGGACCCTACAATGCGTCGATATTACGTCTTGCGAGGATGTTGCATTGTTGAAGTGGGTGGGTTGTCGTTAAGCCCATTGGGCCTTTTGAATGGGCCATCTTTCTAGGATAGGACTATGAACCGATAACACATAATGGACTTGTGCCGTCAACATGATGGGTGCGATCATACCAGCACTAATGCACCGGATCCCATCAGAACTCCGAAGTTAACCGTGCTTGGGCGAGAGTAGTACTAGGATAGGTGACCCCCTAAGAAGTCCTCGTGTTGCACCCTCCATGTCAATTTTTTTTGCCCCGGTTAGGGTTGCCAAGATGCTTTAACCATCACATTTCTATTACCGAATCCCAAGGCACCTTGGGCAAGACAACTTCGCTTCACGTAGAGGCTGGGCTCGCAAACCGAAGGAGTGGGGCTTGTGACCAGGTCTCCGTCGCTCCGGTGCCAATAACTTTTGATCCGCAAGGAGTTACGCGGCACACAGCATGCCGTTGGGAAGCTTTCTAAGAGTTCTACGACGGGGGCAGCAATCCTGCTCAGCTGCGCCTATTTTCGGAGCCCAAAATTGAATGTTTTCATCAATTTCGGGCCACTTTTCTTCTTTTGCTCTGTATTTCTGTCCCGGATCATACGTCGTGAGCTATTGAAAGGACGACAACCTAACTCGCTAGACATTAGAGGGCCCTACAACGCGTCGATTTTACTCTTGCGAGGATACTGCGTTGTTGAAGCGGATGGGTTGTCGTTAATCACATTAGGCCTTTTGAATGGGCCATCCCTCTGGGCTAGGACTGTGAACCGTCAACACATAAGGGATTTATGTGCTCAACATGACTGGTGCGATCATACCAGCACTAATGCACTGGACCCCTTCAGAACTCCGAAGTTAAGCGTGGTTGGGTGAGAGTAGTACTAGGATGGGTGACCCCCTGGGAAGTCCTCGTGTTGCACCCCCCTTTTCAAATTTTTTTTTCCTGGTTAGGCTTGCCAAGATGCTTTATCCACCACATTTCTAATAACGAATCCCACGGCACCGTGGGCAAGACAACGTACCTTCACATAGAGGCTGGGCCCACAAACCAAGGGCGTGGGGCTTGTGACCAAGTCTCTGTCGCTCCGGTTCCCATAACTTTTGATCCGTAAGGAGTTACGCGGCGCACAGCATACTGTTGGGAAGCTCTTCGAGAGCTCTACGACGGGGGAAGCAAACCTGCTTTGCTGCACCTATTTTTGGAGCCCAAAATCGAACATTTTCATCAATTTCAGGCTACTTTTCTTCTTTTGCTTTGTTTTTCCGTCCCGGATCGTACGTCGTGAGCTGTTAAAAGGACGACAACCTAACTTGCTGGATATATCAGGGCCCTACAAAGCGTTGATATCACGTCTTACGAGGAAGCTACGTTGTTGAAGCGGAAGGGTTGTCGTTAAGCCCATTGGGCCTTTTGAATAGGCCATCTCTCTGGGTTGGGACTGTGAACCGTCAACACATATAGGATTTGTGTCCTCAACATAATGGGTGCGATCATACCAGCACTAATGCACTAGACCCCATCAGAACTCTGAAGTTAAGCGTGGTTGGGCGAGAGTAGTACTAGGATGGGTGACCCCCTGGGAAGTCCTCGTGTTGCACCCCCCTTTTAAAATTTTTTTTGCCTGGTTAGGCTTGCCAAGATGCTTTATCCACCACATTTCTAATAACGAATCCCACGGCACCGTGGGCAAGACAACTTCGCTTCACGTAGAGGCTGGGCCCACAAAACAAGGGCGTGCGACTTGTGACCAGGTGTCCGTCGCTCCGGTTCCTATAACTTTTGATCCGTAAGGAGTTACACGGTGCACAACATACTGTTGGAAAGCTCTCCAAGAGCTCTACGATGGGGGAAGCAAGCCTGCTTTGATGCACCCATTTTTGGAGCCCAAAATTGAACGTTGTCATTAGTTTCGGGCTGCTTTTCTTCTTTTGCTTTGTTTTTCCGTCCCGGATCGTACGTCGTGAGTTGTTAAAAGGATGACAACCTAACTTGCGGGATATAATAGGGCCCTACAACGCATCAATATCACGTCTTACGAGGATGCTGCGTTGTTGAAGCGATGGGTTGTCGTTAAGCCCATTGGGCCTTTTGAATGGGCCATCTCTCTGGGCTGGGACTGTGAACCGTCAACTCATATAGGATTTGTGTCCTCAACATGATGGGTGCGATCATATCAGCACTAATGCACCGGATCCCTTCAGAAATCCGAAGTTAAGCGTGCTTGGGTAAGAATAGTACTAGGATAGGTGACCCCCTGGGAAGTCCTCGTGTTGCACCTCCCTTTTCAATTTTTTTTGCCCCGGTTAGGGCTGCCAAGATGCTTTATCCACCATATTTCTATTACCCAATCCCACGACACCTTGGGCAAGACAACTTCGCTTTATGTAGAGGCTGGGCCCACAAACTGAGGGCGTGGGGCTTGTGACTAGGTCTCCGTTGCTCCAGTGATCATATCTTTTGATCTGTAAGGAGTTACGTGGTGCACAGCATACCGTTGGATAGCTGTCCAAGGGCTCTACGACGGGAGCTGTTAGCCTGCTCGGCTGTGCCCCTTTTTGGAGCCCAAAATCAAACATTTTCATCAATTTCGGGTCACTTTTCTTCATTTGCCCTGTTTTTCCATCTCGGATCGTACGTCGTGAGTTGTTAAAAGGATGACAACCTAACTCGCAGGACATTAGAGGGCCCTATAACTCGTCGATATCACGTCTTGTGAGGATGCTGCGTCATTGAGGCAGATGTGTTGTCGTTAAGCCCATTGGGCCTTTTGAATGGGCCATCTCTCTAGGCTGGGACTATGAACCGTCAACACATAAAAGATTTATGCCCTCAACATGACGGGTGTAATCATACCAGCACTAATGCACCGGATCTCATCAGAACTCCGAAGTTAAGCCTGCTTGGGCAAGAGTAATACTAGGATGGGTGACCCCCTGGGAAGTCCTCGTGTTGCACCCCCATTTTCGATTTCTTTTGCCCCGATTAGGGTTGGCAACATACTTTTTCCACCTCAATTCTATTACCGAATCCTACGACACCTGGGACAAGACAACTTCGCTTCACGTAGAGGCTGGGACCGTAAACCGAATGAGTGGGGCTTGTGACCAGGTCTTCGTCACTTCGGTGCCCATAACTATTGATCCGTAAGGAGTTATGTAGCGCACAACATACCGTTGGAAAGCTCTCCGAGAGCTCTACGACGAGGGCAGCAAGCCTGCTCGATTACGCCTATTTTGGGAGCCCAAAATCAAACGTTTTCATCAGTTTTGGGCCACTTTTATTCTTTTGTTCTGTTTTTCCGTCTCGGATCGTACGTCGTGAGTTGTTAAAAGGACGACAACCTAACTCGCGGGACATTAGAGGGCCCTATAACTCGTCGATATCACATCTTGCGAGGATGCTGCGTTGTTGAAGCAGATGTGTTGTCGTTAAGCCCATTGGGCCTTTTGAATGGGCCATCTCTCTAGGCTGGGACTGTGAACCATCAACACATAAAGGATTTATGCCCTCAACATGACGGGTGCAATCATACCAGCACTAATGCACCGGATCTCATCAGAACTCCGAAGTTAAGCCTGCTTGGGCAAGAGTAGTACTAGGATGGGTGACCCCCTAGGAAGTCTTCGTGTTGCACCCCCCTTTTCAATTTTTTTTTGCCTCGGTTAGGGTTGCCAACATACTTTTTCCACCTCAATTCTATTACCGGATCCAACGATACCTTGGGCAAGACAACTTCGCTTCACGTAGAGACTGGGCCCATAAACCGAATGAGTGGGGCTTGTGACCAGGTCTCCGTCACTTTGGTGCCTATAACTATTGATCCGTAAGGAGTTACACAGCGCACAACATACCGTTGGAAAGCTCTCCGAGAGCTCTACGATAGGGGCAGCAAGCCTGCTCGACTACGCCTGTTTTCGAAGCCCAAAATTGAACGTTTTCATCAGTTTGGGCCACTTTTCTTCTTTTGCTCTGTTTTTCCGTCCCGGATCGTACGTCGTGAGTTGTTAAAAGGACGACAACCTAACTCGCGGGACATTAGAGGGCCCTATAACTCGTCGATATCACATCTTGCGAGGATGCTGCGTTGCTGAAGCGAATGTGTTATCGTTAAGCCCATTGGGCCATTTGAATGGGCCATCACTCTAGGCTGGGACTGTGAACCGTCAAGACATAAAGGATTTATGCCCTCAACATGATGGGAGCGATCATACCAGCACTAATGCACCGGATCTCATCAGAACACCGAAGTTAAGCCTGCTTGGGCAAGAGTAGTGCTAGGATGGGTGACCCCCTGGGAAGTCCTCGTGTTGCACCCCCCATTTTCGATTTTTTTTGCCCTGGTTAGGGTAGCCAACATACTTTTTCCACCTCAATTCTATTACCGAATCCTACGACACCTTGGGCAAGACGACTTCGCTTCACGTAGAGGCTGAGCCAGCAAACCGAATGAGTGGGGCTTGTGACCAGGTCTCCGTCGCTTCGGTGCCCATAACTATTGATCCGTAAGGAGTTACGCAATGCACAACATACCATTGGAAAGCTCTCCGAGAGCTCTACGACGGGGGCAGCAAGCTTGCTCGACTACACCTATTTTCGGAGCCCAAAATAAAACGTTTTCATCAGTTTCGGACCACTTTTCTTCTTTTGCCCTGTTTTTCTGTCCCTGATCGTACGTCGTGAGCTGTTAAAAGGACGACAACCTAACTCGCGGGACATTAGAGGGCCCTATAACTCATCGATATCACGTCTTGTGAGGATGCTGCTTGTTGAAGCGGATGTGTTGTCGTTAAGCCCATTGGGCCTTTTGAATGGGCCATCTCTCTAGGCTGGGACTGTGAATTATCAACACATAAAGGATTTATGCCCTCAGCATGACGGGTGCAATCATACCAGCACTAATGCACCGGATCTCATCAAAACACCGAAGTTAAGCCTGCTTGGGCAAGAGTAGTAATAGGATGGGTGACCCACTGGGAAGTCCTAGTGATGGACCCCCTTTTTCGATTTTTTTTGCCCCGGTTAGGGTTGCCAACATACTTTTTCCACCTCAATTCTACTACCGAATCCTACGACTCCTTAGGCAAGACAACTTCGCTTCACGTAGAGGCTGGGCCCGCAAACCGAATGAGTGGGGCCTGTGACCAAGTCTCCGTCGCTTCGGTGCCCATAACTATTGATCCGTAAGGAGTTACGCTGCGCACATCATACAGTTGGAAAGCTCTCCGAGAGCTCTACGACGGGGGCAGCAAGCCTGCTCGACTACGCCTATTTTCAGAGCCCAAAATCAAACATTTTTATCAGTTTCGGGTCACTTTTCTTCATTTGCCCTATTTTTCCATCTCGGATTGTACGTCGTGAGCTGTTAAAAGGATGACAACCTAACTCGCGGGACATTAGAGGGCCCTATAACTCGTCGATATCACGTCTTACGAGGATGTTGTGTTATTGAAGTGGATTGTTTGTCGTTAAGCCCATTGGGCCTTCTGAATGGGCCATCTCTCTGGGCTGGGACTGTGAACCGTTAACACATATAGGATTTCTGTCCTCAACATGATGGATTCGATCATACCAGCACTAATGCACCAGATCCCTTCATAACTCTGAAGTTAAGCATGCTTGGGCAAGAGTACTAATAGGATAGGTGACCCCTTGGGAAGTCCTCGTGTTGCACCTCCCTTTTCAATTTTTTTTGCCCCGGTTAGGGTTACCAACATACTTTATCCACCACAATTTTGTTACCGAATCCCACGGCACCTTGGGCAAGACAACATCGCCTAACGTTGAGGCTGGGCCTGCAAACATAGAGCGTGGGGCTTATGGCCAGGTCTCCGTCGCTCCGGTGCCCATAACTTTTGATCTGTAAGGAGTTACGCCGTGCACAGCATGCCGTTGCAAAGCACTCAAAGTGCTCTACGACGATGTCAAAAATCCTGCTCAGCTATGCCCGTTTTTGGAGCCCAAAATCGAACATTTTCATCAGTTTTAGGCCACTTCTATTCTTTTTCTTTGTTTTTCCGTCCCGGATCGTACGTCGTAAGCTGTTAAAAGGACGACAACCTAACTCGCGGGACATTAGAGGGACCTACAACTCGTCGACTTCACGTCTTGCGAGGATGCTGCGTTGTTGAAGTGGATGGGCTGTCGTTAAGCCCATTGGTTCTTTTGAATGGGCTATCTCTCTGGGCTGGGACTGTGAACTGTCAACACATAAAGGATTTGTGCCCTCAACATGACGGGTGCGATCATACCAGTACTAATGCACCGGATCCCATCAGAACTCCGAAGTTAAGCGTGCTTGGGCGAGAGTAATACCAGGATGGGTGACCCCCTGTGAAGTCCTTGTGTTGTACCCCCCTTTTCAATTTTTTTTTCCCCCGGTTTGGGTTGCCAAGATGCTTTATCCACTACATTTCTATTACCGAATCGCACGGCACCTTGGGCAAGATAACTTCGCTTCACGTAGAGGCTGGGCCCACAAACTGAGGGCATGGGGCTTGTGACCAGGTCTCCGTCGCTCCGGTGCCTATAACTTTTGATCCATAAGGAGTTACGCGGCGCACAACATACCATTGGAAAGCTCTACGAGAGCTCTACGGCAGGGGTAGCGAGCTTGCTCTGCTGCACCCTTTTTGGAGCCCAAAATCGAATGTTTTCATCAGTTTTGGGCCACTTTTCTTCTTTTGCTCGATTTTTCCATCCGGGATCGTATTTCGTGAGTTGTTAAAAGGATGACAACCTAACTCGCGGGAAATTATAGGGCCCTACAATGCGTCGATATCACGACTTGCGAGGATGCTGCGTTGTTAAAGTAGATGGGTTGTCGTTAAGCCCATTGGGCCTTTTGAATGGGCCATCGCTTTGGGCTGGGACTGTGAACTGTCAACACATAAGGGATTTGTGCGCTCAACATGACGGGTGCGATAATACCAGCACTAATGCTTCGGATCCCATTAGAACTCTGAAGTTAAGCATGCTTGGGCGAGAGTAGTACTAGGATGGGTTGTGAGGCCCGACCCTGAATAACGTGTGTTACTTTGATTTACGTGTCATAGACCAAGAATGATATGACTGACCTTGGATTACGTGCCCTATCTTGGTTTTCTTGCGATACCTAGATATACGTGCCCTGACCTTGATGCACGTGCGTTACCTCATTTCGTGTGCCTTAACCTTGAACTGTGTACCTTAACCTAGATATAGAGTCGTGCCTTGATTTGCGTGCATTGCATTGAATTACATTCCTTGTATTAGTTTGCGTGCATTCACCTAGGATTACGTGCATTAGTCTTGAAGTTCGTGTCTTACCTCGTAGTTCGTGTCTTACCTCGTAATTTGTGCCCTAGACCTAGGAATCCGTGCCACCACGCTAACCAATAAAGAATCCTATACAAAGCACTAGACTATAAAATAATCCTACACAATCCACTAACTAATATTATATTCCTAATTCAAATTCTCTACAAAACCCACTAATTATAAAATATTCTATTCTACCCAACATTCTCTTACACCATGTCATGCTTTTCCTTGTACCTATGCACTATTTTACTAACACCCAAGCTCACTTTCTTGTCCCTCTCAACCCACATGCTAAAACAATTCAAAAAATGCTCAAAAGATGACCCAAAATCAGAATTTTCAAAGCTCAAGGCCAACACATAAGCCAATGCTCACAAACAACTCTTCAAACATTCATTTTTCTCTCAAAACTCTCCCATTCTCTCTCCTTCTCTCTCATTTTCGACCATGGCTGCTCCTTGAGCATTCAAGACTCCTAACAACTCTCTAAGACTCTCCCAAGCTCGGCCATAGCAAGCACAAGCAAGCAACATAGCAAGAAAACTCACACAAAGCTCAAAAACAAGGATTTTGTGCTCATTTGCTAGATCTTCAAAGAGGTGAGGGCTAAAACTTCTTGAAAAGATTTCAAAATCCACATGCATGCCTTTAAATATCTATCTTTACTTCTGTACTTGTGATATATGTGTGTTCATGAGCTTTTGTAAACATGCATGACAAGATATTTGGCTAGAATGTGATGTTAGATGAAATCGTGTATGGGACAACCTTCTGTCTTGTTGTTGCGAGGTGATTTTGACCAGGTAAATAATGTTGAAAATGCTTGAAAATTGGTAGGTCACTAGGTTTTCCAATTCTGAACACGTTTCAAAGAAATAGGACAAAGCTAATTTTGACTCTAAGGTCCTCAAAATGGCAAAATATTAAAATGTGTCAAAATCTGGAAAATCTGGGAAAATGAAGCAGGTTTTGGCAGATTCACTGTCCTTGTAGAACGAATCAGTTTTGACTTATTAAATGATATCCAAAATGTATGAAATTTGGTATGATGCTATAGTTTTCAGTTCTGGACATTTTTGTTAGAAATGGACTAAAGCTAAATCTGACCCTAAGGCCCTCAAAAACGACAAGTATTGAAATGTGTGTAAATCTGGACAGTTTTGTGTAGTCTCACGGTTTTGGCTATAAATCTTGAACCCGAATTCCAAATGATGTGAGGTTTGTTTCTGAATTTAGTTCACTCCTTAAGATTTAATTTGACATCTTATTCACTGGAATTGGAGATTTTTTTCTTGTCTCAATGATTGTGAGAAAACAGTCCATTGCAGTGAGGATTTCACCTAGTGATATGCTTAGAAAAATTATTGTAGCTTCTCTTGTTGTATTAAATGCTTGGGATTGTGGCATTTGGATGTTGTGTGGACTGTTTTCAATACTTGAGGGTGTTTTAATTAATCGATGCATGGCTTGAGTTTAATTACGTGACAACTTGTGGCTTACATCGCACGTGTAAGCATGAATTGAAACCCTATTGACTATGAAAACTCGCTAAGTATTGATCCTATGGTTATTGTGTTTAATTGTGTGATTCGTGGGCTGCCTAATAAATGTTAAGTATGCTTGAAATGGTTTAAGAGTTGCTTGTGGTGCTTAGCAAACGGAACCGACCCCGAGCATGGCCTAGTAAACCTGAATGGCCCCGTTGGTTCCCGAGTCATAAACCATTCTTTTGTGAATTATAAATGACGTTGAGGAAGATTAATAGGCTGCCCGTAATTGTCCATATAGCTCTAAACATGACTCCCGATGATTGCATATTGATACGTGAACTATTCTTGCACCCGGTCTTGTACAAGTGTCGTTGAATGCTCGTATGATCTCAACACTTAATATGTGAACTAAAATGAGCTATATGACTTGTTTTATATGGTGATACTTGGCTGTCCGTTAAATGTTCACATGCTCCTAAGTGATTTACAAAGTGAATGTACATGTCAAAGCATGCCTTATAAGTTTAGTTATCAATATGCGATCTTATAATTGCTCGGAGGCAACCTACTTTGTTGACCTCCTAATGTGAATTGTTAAAAGACATGCTATGGCTTATTTGAACATGATTACTTGGCTGCCTGTGGAAGTTTAATTGCTTTCAAATTGATATATGAAATGATTACATGTTCTTACAATGCCTTATATGCCAATATGTCAAAATGTGATCATATACTTGCTCGGAGGCAACCTACTTTGTTGACCTCCCAATGTGAAATGTTAAATGGCATACATGTGCATTGCATACAAGGTTGCAACCTTTCATTCTGGCGTGGTAGTGTTCACGCACACCGGGCGGCATCGGGCTTGCCTGTGCAACCATGACTACCATTGTCCAATTCCCTCTCTCGCTTGGGAGCTAGACTTCCTCGGAGAGTTGGGTCATAGGATTTCGGGGTACATCTGGAGTACACCCATTTGGCGTGATAAGGGGATGATTTGAAGTCGGCCACAACAATTGATGCTGGAAATGAATTGAGAGCAAAAGCTCACCGTATCCTTTTCACTATGTGTATAAGTACTCTTGCTTGGTTCCTAGAGGACATCGGGGAGGAAAGACGGGTAATTGTGTTCTTTTACTGTTATATTACATTATGTACTTACTTGTGATATATGTCATGCTTGCATAGGGTTTTCATAAGTTGAACCGAAAAATGAGTTTCAAAACTTATTTCTCGTTTCCCCCTCGCTGAGTTCATAAGGACTCACCCTCTTTTATCATCTCAAGTGAAGAAGATCATGAACAAGTACCCAAGGACAACGTGCCTTTCGATGATTCTTTGGAATAATTACTTGCCCTACGTGCCTTACTTGACTATGGCCATTTTGTGGACGATATGTTGCTTGAAGACTATTTCTTATGTTGCTTGTTGTTTTATTATAAATGACCCATGTTGTAATTTGGGGTCTAATTTTGGCTTCTACTATTCATAACTAGTTAGACACTCTTACGGTCGTTTTTGCTATCGCTACTGGCTAGTATCGTATCTATCACAGGCTTATGAAGTATCAGGTAATGGATTAAGTAAATGAATCTATCCAATCTTAAACAGGTACTTATTGTTAGGCTATGATCAACAGGTACTTTTGTAACAAGGATTGACAAACAAACGAGACATAGTATCATGCTAGGTTATTAGTCAAACAAGGCTTCGAGATAATTAGTAGGCATATCAATTGATAACAAAATAGGAAATTTTAGTTCGAATTGAATCGATGATTAAAGGTTTTGAGGCGTTTTAGAAAATAGGTCAAACCAAAGGTCTTAAATATAGCCGTCATACTGCCGGATTTTCAAAAAATCTTTTGGAATTCTAAATCAACGTTAAGTATTAATCATAATAAATGACCAAGTCGTACAAATAGCATAGAAGAATTAGGTCATTCCCTAGTCTAGCCTCCATAGGTCGGGTTGGGGCGTGACATGGGTGACCCCCAGGGAAGTCCTAGTGTTCCACCCCCTTTTTCAATTTTTTTTGTCCCGGTTAGGCTAGCCAAGATGCTTTATCCACCACATTTCTATTACCGAATCCAACGGCACCTTGGGCAAGACAACTTCACGTCACGTAGAGGCTGGGCCCGCAAACCGAGGGCATAGGGCTTGTGACCAGGTATCCGTCGCTTTGGTGCCAATACCTTTTGATCCGTAAGGAGTTACGCGGTGCACAGCATACCGTTGGAAAGCTCTCCGAGAGCTCTACCACTGGGGTAGAGAGCCGACTCGGCTGCGCTCGTTTTTGGAGCCCAAAATTGAACGTTTTCATTAGTTTTAGGCCACATTTCTTCTTTTGTTCTATTTTTCCATCCCGGATCGTACGTCGTGAGCTGTTAAAAGGACGACAACCTAACTCGCCAAACATTAGAGGGCCCTACAATGCATCGATATCACGTCTTGCGAGAATGTTGCATTGTTGAAGTGGATGGGTTGTCGTTAAGCCCATTGGGCCTTTTGAATGGGCCATCTTTCTGGGCTGGGACTGTGAACCGATAACACATAAAAGATTTGTGCCGTCAACATGATGGGTACGATCATACCAGCACTAATGCACCGGATCCCATTAGAACTTCAAAGTTAAGCGTGCTTAGGTGAGAGTAGTACTAGGATGGGTGACCCCTTGGGAAGTCCTCGTGTTACACCCCCCTTTTCAATTTTTTTTTCCCCGGTTAGGGTTACCAAGATGCTTTAACCACCACATTTCGATTACCGAATCCTAAGGCACCTTGGGCATGACAACTTCGCTTCATGTAGAGGCTAGAGTAGCAAATCGAAGTCGTGGGGCTTGTGACCAGGTCTCCGTCGCTCCGGTGCCCATAACTTTTGATCCGTAAGGAGTTACGCGGCGCACAGCATACCGTTGGAAAGCACTCCGAGAGCCCTACGACGGGGGCAGCAAGCATGCATTTCTGCACCCATTTTTGGAGCCCAAAATCGAACATTTTCATCAGTTTTGGGCCACTTTTCTTCTTTTGCTTGGTTTTCTTTTCCCGAATCGTACGTCGTGACCTGTTAAAAGGACGACAACCTAACTCTCAGGACATTAGAGGTCCCTACAGTGCGTCGATATCACGTCTTGCGAGGATGCTGCGTTGTTGAAGTGGTTGGGTTGTCGTTAAGCCCATTGGGCTTTTTGAATTGGCCATCTTTTTGGGCTGGGACTGTGAACCGATAACACATAAAGGATTTGTGCCGTCAACATGACGGGTGCGATCATAACGGCACTAATGCACCGGATCCCATCAGAACTCCGAAGTTAAGCGTGCTTGGGCGAGAATAGTACTAAGATGGGATGCCCCGTGGAAAGTCCTCGTGTTGCACCCCCCCTTTTCAATTTTTTTTGCCCCGGTTAGGGTTGCAAAAATGCTTTATCCACTATATTTCTATTACCGAATCCCACGGCACCTTGGGCAAGACAACTTCGTTTCACGGAGATGCTAGGCCCGCTAACCGAGGGTGTGGGGCTTGTGACCAGGTCTCCGTCGCTCCGGTGCCCATAACTTTTGATCCGTAAGGAGTTACGCGGCGCACAGCATACCGTTGGAAAGTTATTTGAGAGCTCCACGACGGAGGCTGTTAGCCTGCTCAGCTGAACCCGTTTTTGGAGCCCAAAATCAAACGTTTTCATCAGTTTCAAGCCACTTTTCTTCTTTTGCACTATTTTTTCCATCCTGGATTGCATGTCGTGAGCTGTTAAAAGGACGACAACCTAACTCGCAGGACATTAGAGGGCCCTATTACTCGTTGATATCACGTCTTACTAGGATGCTGCGTTGTTGAAGCGGATATGTTGTCGTTAAGCCCATTAGGCCTTTTGAATGGGCCATCTCTCTAGGCTGGGACTGTGAACCGTCAACACATGAAGGATTTGCGCCCTCAACATGACAGGTGCAATCATACCAGCACTAATGCACCGGATCTCATCAGAAGTCCGAAGTTAAGCGTGCTTGGGCGAGAGTAGTACTAGGATGGGTGACCCCCTGGGAAGTCCTCGTGTTGTACCCCTCTTTTCAATTTTTTTTGCCCCGGTTAGGGTTGCCAAAATACTTTTTCCACCATATTTCTATTACCGAATCCTACGACACCTTGGGCAAGACAACTTCATTTTACGTAGAGGCTGGGCCTACAAACCGAATGCGTGGGGCTTGTGACCAGGTCTCCGTCGCTCCGGTGCCCATAACTATTGATCCGTAAGGAGTTACGAAGTGTACAGCATACTGTTGAAAAGCTCTCCGAGAGCTCTACGACGTGGGCAGCAAGCCTGCTCGACTACGCCTGTTTTCATAGCCCAAAATCGAACGTTTTCATCCGTTGTGGGCCAATTTTCTTCTTTTGCTCTGTTTTTTCATCCCGGATCGTATGTCGTGAGCTTTTAAAAGGACGACAACCTAACTCGCGGGATATTACAGGACCCTACAACACGTCAATATCACATCTTACGAGGAAGCTGTATTGTTGAAGCAGATGGATTGTCGTTAAGCCCATTGGGCCTTTTGAATAGGCCATCTCTCAGGGCTGGGACTGTGAACCGTCAACACATAAAGGATTTATGCCCTCAACATGATGGATGCGATCATACCAGCACTAATGCACCGGATCCCTTCAGAACTCCGAAGTTAGGCGTGCTTGGGCGAGAGTAGTACTAGGATGGGTGACCCCCTGGGAAGTCCTCGTGTTGCACCTCCCTTTTCAATTTTTTTTGCCCTGGTTAGGGTTGCCAAGATACTTTATCCACCACATTTCTGTTACCGAATCCCACGACACGTTGGGCAAGACAACTTCGCTTCATTTAGAGGCTGGGCTAGCAAACCGAGGGCGTGTGGCTTGTGACCAGGTCTCCGTCGCTTCTGTGCCCATAACTTTTGATTCGTAAGGAGTAACGCGGCGCACAGCATACCGTTGGAAAGCTCTACCAGAGCTCTACATCGGGTGCAGCAAGCCTGCTCAGCTACGCCCATTTTTGGAGGTCAAAATCGAACGTTTTCATCAGTTTCGGGCCACTTTTCTTCTTTTGCTCTATTTTTCCAATCCGGATCATACGTCGTGAGCTGTTAAAAGGATGACAACCTAACTCGCGAGACATTAGAGGGTCCTACAACTCGTCGATGTCACGTCTTGCGAGGATGCTGCGTTGTTGAAGTGGATTGGCTGTCGTTAAGCCCATTGGGCTTTTTGAATGGGCCATCTCTCTAGGCTGGGACTGTGAACCGTCAACACAGAAAGGATTTGTGCCCTCAACATGACGGGTGCGATCATACTAGCACTAATGAACCGGATCCCATCAGAACTCCGAAGTTAAACGTGCTTGGGCGAGAGTAGTACTAGGATGGGTAACCCTCTAGGAAGTCCTCGTGTTGCACCCCCTTTTTCAATATTTTTTTGCCCCGGTTAAGGTTGCCAAGATGCTTTATCCATTACATTTCTATTATCGAATCCCACGGCACCTTGGGCAAGACAACTTCGCTTCACATAGAGGCTGGGCCCGCAAACCGAGGGCGTGGGGCTTGTGACCAGGTCTTCGTCGCTCCGGTGCCCGCAAATCGAGGAGTTACACGGCGCACAGCATACCGTTTGAAAGCTCTACGAGAGCTCTACGGCAGGGGCAGCGAGCTTGCTCTGCTGTGCCCTTTTTGGAGCCTAAAATCGAATGTTTTCATCAGTTTCGGGCCACTTTTCTCCTTTTGCTCGGTTTTTCAATCCCGGATCGTACGTCGTGAGTTGTTAAAAAGATGACAACCTAACACGCGGGACATTATAGGGTCCTACAATGCGTCGATATCCCGTCTTGCGAGGATGCTGCGTTGTTAAAGCAGATGGGTTGTCATTAAGCCCATTGGGCCTTTTGATTGGGCCATCTCTCGAGGCTGGGACTGTGAACCGTCAACATATATGGGATTTGTGCTCTCAACAAGACGGGTGCGATCTTACCAGCACTAATGCATCGGATCCCATTAGAACTCTGAAGTTAAGCAAGCTTGGGCGAGAGTAGTACTAGGATGGGTGACCCCTTGGGAAGTCCTCGTTTTGCACCCCCTTTTTTCCATTTTTTTAGTCCCGGTTAGGCTAGCCAAGATGCTTTATCCACCAAATTTCTATTACCGAATCCAACGGCACCTTGGGCAAGACAACTTCGCTTCTCGTAGAGGCTGGGCCCGCAAACTGAGGCCGTGGGGCTTGTGACCAGGTCTCCGTCGCTCCGGTGCCCATAACTTTTGATCCGTAAGGAGTTACGCGGTGCACAGCATAGCGTTGGAAAGCTCTCCGGGAGCTCTACGACGGGGGTAGTAAGCCTACTAGACTATGCCAGTTTTTGGAGCCCAAAATCGAACTTTTTCATCCATTTTGGACCACGTTTCTTCTTTTGCTCGATTTTTCCATCAAGGATTGTATGTCGTGAGATGTTAAAAGGACGATAGCCTAACTCGCGGGACATTAGAGGGACCTACAACATGTCGATATCACGTCTTGCAAGGATGCTACATTGTTGAAGTGGATGGGTTGTCGTTAAGCCCATTGGGCCTTTTGAATGGGCCATCTCTCTGGGCTGGTACTGTGAATCATCAACACATAAAGGATTTAAGCCCTCAACATGACTGGGGCGATCATACCAGCACTAATGCACTGGATCTCATCAGAACTCCGAAGTTAAGCGTACTTGGGCGAGAGTAGTACTAAGATGCGTGACCCGCTGGGAAGTCCTTGTGTTGCACCCCCCTTTTCAATTTTTTTTGCCCCGGTGAGGGTTGCCCATATACTTTATCCACTACATTTCTTTTACCGAATCCCACGACACCTTGGGCAAGACAACTTCGCTGCACATAGAGGCTGGGCCCGTAAATTGAGGCCGTAGGACTTGTGATCAGGTCTCCGTCACTCCGGTGTCTATAACTTTTGATCCGTAAGGAGTTACGCGGCGCACAGTATACCGTTGGAAAGCTCTCCGAGAGCTCTAGGACAGGGGCAGCAAGCCTACTCGACTCTGCCCATTTTTCGAGCCCAAAATCGAACGTTTTCATTAGTTTCGGGTGACTTTTCTTCTTTCGCTCTGTTTTTCCATTCTGGATCGTACGTCGTGAGCTATTAATAGGACGACAACTTAACTCATGGGACATTAGAGGGCCCTACAATGTGTCGATATCATGTCTTGCTAGGATGCTATGTTGTTGAAGTGGATGGGTTGTCGTTAAGCCCATTGGGCCTTTTGAATGGGCCATCTCTCAGGGCTGGGACTATGAACCGTCAACACATAAAGGATTTGTGCCCTCAACATGATGGGTGCAATCATACCAGCACTAATACTCCGGATCCCATCAGAACTCTAAAGTTAAGCGTGCTTGGGCGAGAGTAGTACTAGGATGGGTGACCCCCTTGGGAAGTCCTCGTGTTGCACCCCCCTTTTCAATTATTTTTGCCCCCGTTAGGGTTACCACAATGCTTTATCTACGACATTTCTATTACTGAATCCCATGGCAGATTGGGCAAGACAACTTCGCTTCACGTAGAGGTTGGGCCCGCAAACCGAGGGCGTGGGGCTTGTGACCAGGTCTCCGTCGCTCCGATGCCCAGAACTTTTGATCCATAAGGAGTTACACAGCGCACAGTATACCGTTGGAAAGATCTCCAAGGGCTCTACGACGGGGCAGTAAGCCTGCTCGGCTGTGCCTTTTTTGGAGCCCAGAATCGAACGTTTTCATCAGTTTTTGGCCACTTTTCTTCTTTTGCTCGATTTTTCCATCCCGGATCGTATGCCGTGAGCTGTTGAAAGGACGACAACTTAACTCGCGGGACATTAGAGGGCCTTACAACGTGTCGATATCACGTCTTGCGAGGATGCTGCATTATTGAAGTGGATGGGTTGTCATTAAGCCCATTGGGCCTTTTGAATGGGCCGTCTCTCTAGGCCGGGACTGTGAACCGTCAACACATAAAGGATTTGTGCCCTCAACATGACAGGTGAGATCATACCAGCACTAATGCACCGAATCCTATCAGAACTCTGAAGTTAAGCATGCTTGGGCGAGAGTAGTGCTAGGATGGGTGACCACCTGGGAAGTCCTCGTGTTACACCCTTCTTTCTAATTGTTTTTGCCCCAGTTAGGGTTGCCAAGATGTTTTATCCCCCACATTTCTATTACTAAATCCCACGGCACCTTAGGCAAGACAACTTCACTTCATGTCGAGGCTGGGCCTGCAAACCGAGGGCGTAGGGTTTGTGACCAGGTCTCCGTCGCTCCGGTGCCTATAACTTTTGATCCGTAAGGAGTTAAGCGGTTCACAGCTTACCGTTAGAAAGCTCTCCGAGAGCTCTACGATGGATGCAGTAAGCCTACTAGGTTGCACCCATGTTTGGAGCCCAAAATCGAACGTTTTGATCAGTTTTATGCTACTTTTCTTCTTTTTCTCAGTTTTTTCATCCCGGATCGTACGTCGTGAGCTGTTAAAAGGACGACAACCTAACTAGCGTAAAATTAGAGGGCCCTACAGTGCGTTGATATCACGTCTTGCGAGGATGCTACGTTGTTGAATTGGATGGGTTGTCGTTAAGCCCATTGGGCCTTTTGAATGGGCTATTTCTCTGGGATGGAACTATGAACCGTCAACATATAAAGGATTTGTGCCCTCAACATGAAGGGTACGATCATACCAGCACTAATGCACCGGATCCCATTTGAACTCTGAAGTTAAGCGTGCTTGGGCGAGAGTAGTACTAGGATGGGTGACCCCTTGGGAATTCCTCGTGTTGCACCCCCCTTTTCAATTTTTTTCCTCCCGGTTAGGGTGGCCAAGATACTTTATCCACCACTTTTCTATTACCGAATCCCATGGGTCCTTGGGCAAGACAACTTCGCTTCACGTAGAGGCTGGGCCCGCAAACCGAGGGCGTAGGGCTTGTGACCAGGACTCCGTCGCTAAGGTGCCCATAACTTTTGATCCGTAAGGAGTTACGCGGCGCATAGCATATCGTAGGAAAGCCCTCCAAGAGCTCTATGACGGAGGAAGCAAGCCTGCTCAGCTGTTCTCATTTTTGGAGCCCAAAATTGAACATTTTCATATGTTTCGGGTGACTTTTCTTCTTTTACTCGGTTTTTTCGTCTTGGATCGTACGTCGTGAGATGTTAAAAGGATGACAACCTAACTCGTGTGACATTAGTGGGCCCTACAATGCATCGATATCACGTCTTGTGAGGATGCTACGTTGTTGAAGCGGATAGGTTGTCGTTAAGCCCATTGGGCCTTTTGAATAGGCCATCTCTCTGAGGTGTGACTGTGAACCGTCAACACATAAAGGATTTGTGCCCTCAACATGACGGGTGCGATAATACCAACACTAATGCTCCGGATCCCATTAGAACACCGAAGTTAAGCGTGCTTGGGCGACAGCCGTACTAGGATAGGTGACCCCCTGGGAAGTCGTTGTGTTGCACCCCCCTTTTCAATTTTTTTAGCGCCGGTTAGGGTTGCCAAGATGGTTTATCAAGCACATTTCTATTACCGAATCCTAAGGTACCTTGGGCAAGGCAACTTCGATTCACGTAGAGGCAAGGCCCGCAAAACGAGGGCGTGGGGCTTGTGACCAGGTCTCCGTCGCTCCAGTGCCCATAACTTTTGAATTGTAAGGAGTTACGCGGCGCACATCATACCGTTCGAAAGGTCTCTGAGAGCTCAACGACGGAGGCAGCAATCCTGCTCGGCTGTGCCTATTTTCAGAGCCCAAAATTGAATACTTTCATCCGTTTCGGGCCATTTTTCTTCATTTGCTATGTTTTTCCGTCCCGGATCGTACGTCATGAGATGTTGAAAGGATGACAACCTAATTCGCGGCACATTAGAGGGGCCTACAATGCATCGATATCACGTCTTCTGAGGATGCTGCGTTGTTGAAGCAGATGGGTTGTCGTTAGGCCCATTAGACCTTTTGAATGGGCCATCTCTCTAGGCTGGGACTGTGAACCGTCAACACATAAAAGATTTGTGACCTCAATATGACGGGTGCGATAATACAAGCACTAATGCACTATCAGAACTCCAGAGTTAAGCGTGCTTGGGCGAAAGTAGTAGTAGGATGGGTAACCTCTTGGGAAGTCCTCGTGTTGTACCCTCCTTTTCAATTTTTTTTGCCCCGGTTACGGTTGCCAAGTTGCTTTATCCACCACATTTATATTACCAAATCCCACGATACCTTGGGCAAGACAACTTCGCTTAACGTAGAGGCTGGGCCCGCAAACCGAGGGCGTGGGGCTTGTGACCAGGTCTCTGTCGCTCCAGTGCGCATAACTTTTGATCCATAAGGAGTAACGCGGCGCACAGCATACCGTTGGAAAGCTCTCCGAGAGCTCTATGACGGGGGCAGTAAGCCTGCTCACGTGCGCCAATTTTTGGAGACCAAAATCGAACGTTTTCTTCAATTTTGGGCAACTTTTCTTCTTTGGCTCTGTTTTTTCATCCCGGATCGTACGTCGTGACCTGTTAAAAAGACGACAACCTAACTCACAGCACATTAGAGGGCCCTACAACGCGTCGATATCACGTCTTGCGAGGATGCTATGTTGTTGAAGTGGATGGGTTGTCGTTAAGCCCATTGGGCATTTTGAATAGGCCATCTCTCTGGGTTGGGATTGTGAATCGTCAACACATAAAGGATTTGTGCCCTCAACATGAATGGTGCGATCATACCAGCACTAATGCACCGGATCCCATCAGAACTCCGAAGTTAAGCATGCTTGGGCGAGAGTAGTGCTAGGATGGGTGACCCCCTTGGAAGTCCTCATGTTGCACCCCATTTTCAATTTTTTTTCCCTGGTTCGGGTTGCAAAGATGCTTTATCCCCCACATTTCTATTACCAAATCCCACGGCACCTTGGGCAAGACAACTTCGCTTCACGTAGAGGCTGGGCCCTCAAACCGAGGGCGTAGGGCTTGTGACTAGGTTTTCGTCGCTCCGGTGCCCATAACTTTTGATTCCTAAGGAGTTAAGTGGCGCACAGTATACCGTTGGAAAGCTCTCTGAGAGCTCTACGAAGGAGGCAATAAGCCTACTAGGTTGCGCCCATTTTTGGAGCCCAAAATCGAACGTTTTGATCTGTTTCGGGCCAATTTTCTTCCTTTTCTCAGATTTTCTGTCCTAGATCGTACGTCGTGAGATGTTAAAAGGATGACAACCTAACTCGCGTGAAATTAGAGGGCCCTACAATGCATCGATATCACGTCTTGCGAGGATGCTGCGTTGTTGAATTGGATGGGTTGTCGTTAAGCCCATTGGGCCTTTTGAATGGGCCATCTCTCTGGGCTGGGACTATGAACCGTCAACACATAAAGGATTTATGCCCTCAACATGAAGGGTGCGATCATACCAGCACTAATGCACCGGATCCCATTTGAACTCTGAAGTTAAGCGTGCTTGGGCGAGAGTAGTAGTATGATGGGTGACCCCCGGGGAATTCCTCGTGTTGCACCCCAATTTTCAATTTTTTTCCCCCGATTAGGGTTGCCAAGATACTTTATCCACCACATTTCTATTATCGAATCCTACGGGTCCTTGGGCAAGACAACTTCACTTCACGTAGAGGCTGGGCCCGCAAACCGAGGTCGTGGGGCTTGTGACCAGATCTCTATCGCTCCGATGCCCATAACTTTTGATCTGTAAGGAGTTACGCGGGGCACAACATACTGCTGGAAAGCTCTCTAAGAGCTCTACGTCGGAGGCAATAAGCCTACTCGGTTGCGCCCATTTTTGGAGAACAAAATCAAATATTTTGATCAGTTTTGGTCCACTTTTCTTCTTTTTTCTCAGTTTTTCTGTCCCGAATCGTACGTCGTGAGCTGTTAAAAGGATGACAACCTAACTCGCGTGACATTAGAGGGCTCTACAATGCGTCAATATCACGTCTAGCAAGGATGATGCGTTGTTGAAGTAGATGGGTTGTCGTTAAGCCCATTGGGCCTTTTCAATAGGCTATCTCTCTGGGCTGGGACTATGAACTGTCAACACATAAAGGATTTGTTCCCTCAACATGAAGGGTGCGATCATACCAACACTAATGCACCGAATGCCATTTGAACTCCGAAGTTAAGCGTGCTTGGGCGAGGGTAGTACTAGGATGGGTGACCCCCTGGGAATTCCTCGTATTGCACTCTTTTTTTCAATTTTTTTTACCCCGGTTAGGGTTGCCAAGATAATTTATGCACAACATTTCTATTACCGAATCCCACAGCACCTTGGGCAAGACAACTTCGCTTCACGTAGAGGCTAGGCCCACAAACCGAGGGCGTAGGGCTTGTGACCAGGACTCCATCGCTAAGGTTCCCATAACTTTTGATCCTAAGGAGTTACGCGGCGCACAGCATACCGTAGGAAAGCTCTCCAAGAGCTCTACGACGGGGGCAGCAAGCCTGCTCGGCTGTTCTCATTTTTGGAGCCCAAAATTGATCATTTTCATCTATTTCGGGCCACTTTTCTTCTTTTGCTCGGATTTTCCGTCTCGGATCGCACGTCGTGAGTTGTTAAAAGGACAACAACCTAACTCGCAGGACATTAGTGGGCCCTACAATGCATTGATATCTCGTCTCATGAAGATGCTGCATTGTTGAAGTAGATAGGTTATCGTTAAGCCCATTGGGCCTTTTGAATAGGCCATCTCTCTGGGCTGTGACTGTGAACCGTCAACACATAAAGGACTTGTGCCCTCAACATGATAGGTGCGATCATACCAACACTAATGCTCCGGATCCCATAAGAACTCCGAAGTTAAGTGTGCTTGGGCGGCAGTAGTATTAGGATAGGTGACCCCCTGGGAAGTCCTCGTGTTGCACCCCCCTTTTCAATTTTTTTTACCCCGGTTAGGGTTGCCAAGATGCTTTATCAACCATATTTCCATGACCAAATCCCAAGGTACCTTGGGCAAGACAACTTCACTTCACGTAGAGGCAGGGCCCGCAAATCGAGGGCATGGGGCTTGTGACCAGGTCTCTGTCGCTCTAATGCCCATAACTTTTGATCCGTAAGGAGTTACACGGCGCAAAACATACCGTTGGAAAGCTCTCCGAGAGCTCAACGACGAGGGCAGCAATCCTGCTTGGCTGGGCCTATTTTCAAAGCCCAAAATCAAACATTTTCATCAGTTTCGGGCCATTTTTCTTCATTTGTTATGTTTTTCCGTCCTGGATCGTACGTCGTGAGATGTTGAAAGGACGACAACCTAACTCGCGGGACATTAGAGGGGCCTACAATGCGTCGATATCACATCTTCTGAGGATGCTGCGTTGTTGAAGCGAATGGGTTGTCGTTAGGCCCATTAGACCTTTTAAATGTGCCATCTCTCTAGGCTGTGATTGTGAACTGTCAACACATAAAGGATTTGTGCCCTCAACATGACGGGTGTGATCATACAAGCCCTAATGCACCGGATCCTATCAGAACTCCGAAGTTAAGCATGCTTGGGCGAAAGTAGTACTAAGATGGGTGACCCTCTGGGAAGTCCCCGTGTTGCACCCCTCTTTTCAATTTTTTTTGCCCCGATTACGGTTGCCAAGTTGCTTTATCTACCACATTTATATTACCGAATCCCACGGCACCTTGGGCAAGACAACTTCGCTTAACGTAGAGGCTTGGCCCGCAAACCGAGGGTGTGGGGCTTGTGACCAGGTCTCTGTCGCTCTAGTGCCCATAAATTTTGATTCGTAAGGAGTAACGCGGCGCACAGCATACTGTTGGAAAGCTCCCCGTGAGCTCTACGATGAGGGCAGTAAGCCTGCTCGACTGCGCCCATTTTTGGAGACAAAAATCAAATGTTTTCATCAGTATTGGGCCACTTTTCTTCTTTGGCTCTGTTTTTCCATCCCGGATCATACGTCGTGACCTGTTAAAAAGACGACAACCTAACTCACGGGACATTAGAGGGCCCTACAACGCATCAATATCACGTCTTGCGAGGATGCTGCGTTGTTGAAGTGGATGGGTTGTCGTTAAGCCCAATGGGCATTTTGAATAGGTCATCTCTCTGGGCTGGGACTGTGAATCGTCAACACATAAAGGATTTGTGCCCTCAACATGAAGGGTGCGATCATACCAGCACTAATGCACCGGATCCCATCAGAACTCCGAAGTTAAGCGTGCTTGGGCGAGAGTAGTGCTAGGATCGGTGACCCCCGTGGAAGTCCTCGTGTTGCACCCCCTTTTCAATTTTTTTTTTCCTGGTTAGGCTTTTCAAGATGCTTTATTCACCACATTTCTGTTATCGAATCCCACGGCACCTTAGGCGAGACAACTTCGCTTCACGTAGAGGCTGGGACCGCAAACCGTGGGCGTGGGGCTTGTGACCAAGTCTCTGTCGCTCTGGTGCCCATATCTTTTGATTCGTAAGGAGTTTCGCGGCACACAACATACCGTTGGAAAGCTCTTCGAGAGCTCTACGATAGGGGCAGTAAGCCTACTCAGCTGCGCCCATTTTTGGAGCCCAAACTCATACATTTTCATTAGTTTTGGGCCACTTTTCTTCTTTTGCTCTATTATTCCATCCCGGATCGTACGTCATGAGCTGTTAAAAGGACAACAACCTAACTCGCGGGACATTAGAGGGCCCTACAACGCGTCGATATCAAGTCTTGTGAGGATGCTGCGTTGTTGAAGTGGATGGATTGTCATTAAGCCCATAGGGCCGTTTGAATGGGCCATCTCTCTGGGATGGGACTGTGAACCATCAACAAAAAAGGGATTTGTACGCTCCACATGACGGGTGCGATCATAGCAGCACTAATACACCAGATCCCATCAGAACCGCGAAGTTAAGCGTGCTTGGGGGAGAGTAGTACTAGGATGGGTGAACCCCTGAGAAGTCCTCGTGTTGCACCCCCCTTTTCAATTTTTTTTGCCCCGGTTAGGGTTGCCAAGATTCTTTATCCACCACATTTCTATTACGGAATCCCACGACACCTTGGGCAAGACAACTTCGCTTCACCTAGAGGCTAGGACCGCAAACCGAGGGCGTGGGGCTTGTGACCAAGTCTCCATCGCTCCGTTGCCCATAACTTTTGATCCATAAGGAGTTATGTGGTGCACAACATACATTTGGAAAGCTCTATAAGAGTTCTACGACGGAGGCAGTGAACCTACACAGTTGCACCCATTTTTGGAGCCTGAAATCAAATGTTTTGATCAGTTTCGGGCCACTTTTCTTCTTTTTCTCAGTTTTTCCGTCCTAGATCGTACGTCGTGAGCTGTTAAAAGGACGACAACCTAACTCGCGTGAAATTAGAGGGCCCTACAATACGTCGATATCATGTCTTGCGAGGATGCTGCGTTGTTGAAGTGGATGGGTTATCGTTAAGCCTATTGGGCCTTTTGAATGGGCCATCTCTCTGGGCTGGGACTATGAACCATCAACACATAAAGGATTTGTGCCCTCAACATGAAGGGTGCGATCATACCAGCACTAATGCATCGGATCCCATTTGAACTTCGAAGTTAAGCGTGCTTGCGCGAGAGTAGTACTAAGATGGGTGACCCCCGTGGAATTCCTCGTGTTGCACCCCACTTTTCAATTTTTTTTACCCCGGTTAGGGTTGCCAAGATAATTTATCCACCACATTTCTATTACCGAATCCCACGGCACCTTGGGCAAGACAACTTCGCTTCACGTAGAGGCTGAGACCGCAAACCAAGGGCGTGGGGCTTGTGACCAGGTCTCCGTTGCTAAGGTGCCCATAACTTTTGATCCGTAAGGAGTTATGCGACGCACAGCATACCATAGGAAAACTCTCCAAGAGCTCTACGACGGGGGTAGCAAGCCTACTCTGCTGCTCTCATTTTTTGAGTCCAAAATTGAACGTTTTCATCTGTTTCGGGCCACTTTTCTTCTTTTGCTCGATTTTTCTGTCTCGGATCGTAGTCGTGAGCTGTTAAAAGGATGACAACCTAACTCGCAAGACATTAGAGGGCCCTACAATGCATCGATATCATGTCTTGTGAGGATGCTGCGTTGTTGAAGTGGATAGGTTGTCGTTAAGCCCATTGGGCCTTCTGAATAGGCCATCTCTCTGGGTTGTGACTCTGAACCGTCAACACAAAAGATTTGTGCCCTCAACATGATGGGTGCGATCATACCAGCACTAATGCTTTGATCCCATCAGAACTCCAAAGTTAAGCGTGCTTGGGCTACAGTAGTACTACGATGGGTGACCCCCTGGCAAGTCCTCGTGTTGTACCCAACTTTTTGATTTTTTTTGCCCCGGTTAAGGTTGCCAAGATGCTTTATAAACCACATTTCTATGACCAAACCCCAAGGTACCTGGGGCATGACAACTTCGCTTCACGTAGAGGCAGGGCCCGTAAACCGAGGGCGTGCGGCTTGTGACTAGGTCTTCGTCACTTCGGTGCCCATAACTTTTGATCCGTAAAGAGTTACGCGGCGCATAACATACCGTTGGAAATCTCTCCGAGAGCTCTACGACGGGGGCATCAATCCTGCTCGGCTGCGCCAATATTCAGAGTGCAAAATCGAACATTTTCATCCGTTTCGGGCCATTTTTCTTCATTTGCTCTATTTCTCTGTCCCCGATCGTACGTCGTGAGTTGTTGAAAGGACGACAACCGAACTCGTGGGACATTAGAGGGGCCTACAATGCATCGATATCACGTCTTTCGAGGATGCTGCGTTGTTGAAGCGGATGGGTTGTCGTTAAGCCCATTAGGCCTTTTGAATAGGCCATCTCTCTAGGCTGGGACTGTGAACCGTCAACACATAAAGGATTTGTGCCCTCAACATAACGGGTGCGATCATACCAACACTAATGCACCGGATCCCATCAGAACTCCGAAGTTAAGCGTACTTGGGCGAGAGTAGTACTAGGATGAGTGACCCCCTGGGAAGTCGTCGTGTTGCACCCCCTTTTTCATTTTTTTTTGCCCCGGTTATGGTTGCCAAGTTACTTTATCCACCACATTTATATTACCGAATTCCACGGCACTTTGGGCAAGACAACTTCACTTAACGTAGAGGCTGGGCTCGTAAACCAAGGGCATGGGGCTTGTGACCAGGTCTCTGTCGCTCCAATGCCCATAACTTTTGATCTGTAAAAAGTAACGCGGCGCACAGTATACCGTTGGAAAGCTCTCCGAGAGCTCTACGATGGGGGCAGTAAGCTTGCTTGGCTGCGCCCATTTTTGGAGACCAAAATTGAACATTTTCATCAGTTTTGGGCCACTTTTCTTCTTTCGCTCTGTTTTTTCATCCCGAATCGTACGTCGTGACATGTTAAAAGGATGACAACCTAACTCGCAGGACATTAGAGGGCCCTACAACGCGTCGATATCACTTCTTACGAGGATGCTGCATTGTTGAAGTGGATGGGTTATCGTTAAACCCATTGGGCATTTTGAATGGGCTATCTTTCTGGGCTGGTACTGTGAACACACATAAAGGATTTGTGCCCTCAACATGAAGGGTGCGATCATACTAGCATTCTTGCACCGGATCCCATCAGAACTCCGAAGTTAAGCATGTTTGGGTGAGAGTAGTACTAGGATGGGTGACCTTTGGGAATTCCTCGTGTTGCACCCCCATTTTCAATTTTTTTGCACAGGTTAGTGTTGGCAAGATGATTTATCCACCACATTTCTATGACCAAATCCCAAGGTACTTGGGGCAAGAAAACTTCTCTTCACGTAGAGGCTGGGCCCGCAAACTGAGGGCTTGGGGCTTGTGACCAGGTCTCCGTCGCTCTGATGCCCATAACTTTTGATCTGTAAAGAGCTACGCAGGGCACAACATACTGTTGGAAAGCTCTCCGAGAGATCTACGACGGGGGCAGCAAATCTTCTGGGCTGCGCCTGTACTCAGAGCACAAAATCGAATGTTTTCATCAGTTTCAGGCCATTTTTCTTCTGTTGCTTGATTTTTTCATCCCAGATCGTACGTCATGAGCTGTTAAAAGGACTACAACCTAACTCGCGGGACATTAGAGGGCCCTACAATGCGTCGATATCACGTCTTGCGAGGATGCTATGTTGTTAAAGCAGATGGGTTGTCGTTAAGCCCATTGGGTCGTTTGAATGGGCCATCTCTCTGGGCTGGACTGTGAACCGTCAACACATAAGGGATTTGTGCCCTCAACATGACGGGTGCAATCATACCACCCCTAATGCACCGGATCCCATCAGAACTCCGAAGTGAAGCGTGCTTGGGCGAGAGTAGTGCTAGGATGGGTGACCCCCTAGGAAGTCCTCGTGTTGTACCCTATTTTCAATTTTTTTCCCTGGTTAGGCTTGCCAAGATGCTTTATCCATCACATTTCTGTTACCGAATCCCACGGCACCTTGGGCGACACAACTTCGCTTCACGTAGAGGCTGGGCCCGCAAACCAAGGGCGTAGGACTTGTGACCAGGTCTCCGTCACTCCAGTGCCCATAACTTTTGATCCGTAAGAAGTTTTGTTGTGCACAACATACCGTTGGAAAGCTCTCAGAGAGCTCTACGATAGGGGTAGTAAGCGTACTTAGCTGCACCTATTTTGGAGCCCAAACTCATACGTTTTCATCAGTTTTGGGCCACTTTTCTTCTTTCGCTCCATTTTTTCATCCCAGATCGTACGTCATGAGCTGTTAAAAGGACCACAACCTAACTTGCGGGACATTAGAGGGCCCTTCAACATGTCGATATCACGTCTTGTGAGGATGCTGCGTTGTTGAAGCGGATGGATTGTTATTAAGCCCATAGGGCCGTTTGAATGGGCCATCTCTCTGGGCTAAGACTGTGAACCGTCAACACATAAGGGATTTGTGCGCTCAACATGACGGGTGCGATCATACCAGCACTAATGCACCAGATCCCATCAGAACACCGAAGTTAAGCGTGCTTGGGGGAGAGTAGTACTAGGATGGGTGACCCCCTAGGAAGTCCTTGTGTTGCATCCCCCTTTTCAATTTTTTTTGCCACGGTTAGGGTTGCTTATCCACCACATTTCTATTACCGAATCCCACGGCACCTTGGGCATGACTGTAATACCCAAGCCCGGAATGTGAAAATTCTTTGTTTATTATTTTGAAAATTATATTTCCTTAAATTCTTTGTGAATTAATTGTTACTTTCTCGCCGACGCAACGTGCATTGCATTTAAGGAGCGATAGCTAGATAACGATTTCCAGTCCTCAGCAAATAGTGAAACTAGTATTTAGATGACTTAAATTTTATATTTTAAATGTTGCTAGCTTTAATTGATCTTACCTTAGCTAAAACGGCTTTAAAACGCTCAAAATAGGGGCCTTTGACCAAGTCTTAAGTAGTTTGACTTAGCCCTTGACCAACTTTGACCATTTGACCCTTATATAAGCTAAAAACTAAGCAAAATAAAATAAAAACAGCAGCTGAACAGACCAGGAGCAGGCCAAAACAAGAGAGAAAGAAAAAAAAAATATTCAACCTTCCGAACGATCAATCTTCGCGTGAGCTCGTGCGGGGTGGTTTCCGAGGCAACCAACATTTTTTTCCTAGCGACTAGGAGTGCCTAAGGTAAGGGAAGCATGTTATTTGCGCATTTATACGTTGTGTTTGTTAACTTTGTCAATTTTTAGATTTATCCGTAGATCGTTATTTAAAGCGATTTGATGCTTCTAGAATGTTCCTTTGCAATTGTAGAACATGTATTTATAGCTTTGTAACATTTTCTGCGGTTAAATGTTGTGATTGCAAATTGAATTGTGAAATGAATAGTGTTTTGTGAATAGTAAAACCTTGAAACGTTGAAGTTGCGCTGTTATGCTTTCCGTTGATGTAGAAACGTGCTAGGTATGCTAGAATGCTAAATTGTGTGGTTTGTTTGGGTTGCGTAGAGGAAAAAACGAGAATTAAGCCTTTGGGAAAGTCGGGGTCGTTTAGGTCGACTTTGGCGTTTTCTCGTTTTGCATGTTGGCATTGCTTCGGGAAGCCATGGAAGCACTTTTGGTGCGATTATGGCGTTGGTTGGGTGTTTGGTTGTTGTAGTTGTAGTTCAAACGAGAAAGGGGGGAAATCGGGGCTTTGCGCGAGTTCTAGGGTAAAGTAAGGTTTCGTGGTCTTTAGACGTGCCTTATGGTGACCTAGGAGGGTTGGCGAAGTCGGTTTCCAGAACCCGTAGCTCGTTTGGAAATGGTAGCATTTTGATAGTTGGGGCCGATTTGTGTTTTTGTGTGTTTTCTTGTCTTTATGCTTATAGAATGCTTAGAATTACTTGAAATACTTGTTTGAGTTGTTTTGGATTGAATTTCTTATCAATTGCTGCTATTGCGTACGAGAGTAACCTACTTTGTTATTCTCCCACGTGTGGCTTTATCGCTTGTTTATCGCCTTGTATCGAGTCTTGCATTGCATAGTGTCTCGCGCGTGAGTGATGGGCCTCTCTGGGTAGCCTTGGGTTGCCAGTGTTGGTTGCTCTAGCTCCGCTGCTATTCCCTTTCTCGATTGGGTTGCCTCCCAGGGAGATTTGGGTCGTAGGATTGATGGATACTTCCGGGGTATTCCAAACTGGTGTTATAAGGTGGTTTGGGCCGGCGCGTCGTCATCGAATTCGTGTTTGAAAGTTGCTCGTGAAAAGAGTATCGTATCCTTGGAATGAGTGTTTGCAGCTTTAAATGTTTGCCTAGCTTGTTGATGGCTTTATTGTATCTTTATATGATTTGTATGTATTGCTTGGCTAATTGCATTGCATACTCCTCTCATCTCCGTCCTTAAGACCAATTGCCCTCGCTAAGCAATAGTTTTTGCTCATTCCTCTCTATACTATGTTTTTACAGGAGTAGTTGAAGCAGACCCTCTCGAGGTAATTGAGGAGGAGGAGCAGGTGGAGGTGTTTCCGTGATAGCACTTCTCTGCTTTGCTGGTGGTTGGTTACCAGTTTTTGTGCGAACCTTGCTTGTTATGTATATTGCGTGGAGGTCGCTTAATTTTGAGGCTTGTAGCCTTGTATATATTTTCTAGTTTGAGGCCTCTATGGTCTTATGTTGTAATGGATTAAAGAATGTAATATTGTAACTTATACTCGGATGACTAGTGAAGAAATGCATGCTAATAGCTAATGGTTTGGTGGCATAAATAATGGTGTAGTATGCATATCATTTTTGGGTTGCAAAGTTGGATAATAAGAAGATGTATGTTTGAAGAAAGTTGGCTTGATATGATTGTTTATATAGCTTTCGCAAGTATTATATTGATTTTAGGGTTTTCGGATCGTCCGCGGTACAGAGGAGACTCCGTCCGTGTGTCGGGTCCGGGCTTGGCCTTTCGCGGGGTCGGGTCGGTGCGTGACATCTTTAGGTGGTATCAGAGCATGATAGTCTTGCATGAGCCGGGATATGATTCTCGGTCTGTGGGGTAAAGGTCTAAAATGCTAAAGTGTTTATGTATGATTGCTAAGTGAAAAGAAAATGTTATAACATGACTTTGTGAACTTGGAATGTTTGTGTGTTTAAGTGGAATAGTTTGGCAAGTTGAACTTGTCTTATGTTAATTGTGTGATAGAATATTGGATTGTTATTGACTTGAGTGTTATCTAATCTTATGTGCTATATTTCTGTCTATAAACTGCTTTTAAATGTTGCCAGCTATTGTGAGTTGCTACTATGCCGCCACATCGTGGTACTCAAGGTATAGGATCGGATGAAGAGGCAGCAGAACAGGGTCAACAGCCGTTGCCTGAGCAGTTTATGGCTGCCATGACTACTGCAGTAGACCGGATCACACAGGTACTACACGAGCAGAGGCAGGACCGTATTAATCCCCAGGGTAATCAAGCTAATCCTGGTGGACAGGGGTACAGAGTTGAGAATAACCAGCTTGAGAAATTTCTGAGGCACGAGCCGGGAAAGTTCTTCGGGGAGCCGGATGATGAGGCGGCCGAGAGATGGATTAATCGAGTTGAGAAGATTTTCACCGCTTTGAGGTACACTGATGAGGCAAGAATAGACTATGCGTCATTCTTATTTGAGGGTGATGCAGAGCAGTGGTGGAATACTGTTAGGTTGAGGTGGGATTGTGAGGATGTTCCACACTTATGGGATGATTTTGTAAGTGAGTTCCGGGACAAATATATTCCCGAGATGGCTATGGAGAGGAGGGAAGATGAGTTTGTGGCCCTGAAGCAGGGAAATATGACTGTTGCTCAGTACGAGGCTAGGTTTGTTAGCCTGTCGAGGTATATGCCCGAGTTGGTACGGCCGGCTAGGAGGATGATACATAGGTTTGTCCGTGGGCTGAGAATGGACATTCAGTTGCATTTGACTGGGCAGACCTACACTACTTTTCCCGAGGCATTTCAGGCAGCCTCGAAGTTTGAGAAACGGAAGGCTGAGATGTTAGCCGAGAGCAGTCAGCCGAGTAAGAAGCAGTATTTGGGCCAGAGCAGCCAGAGTCAGCCGAGGCAGTATCAGGCTTCTGTACAGGTTCCTCAGCAGCGTCCGTATCAGCCACATCAGTAGATTCAGGCTAGGCCAGCTGTGACTAGACCCCAGTAGGGAGGTATAGTTCCTACCCCTGCCAGAGCTCCAGCACCTACGGGAAACACTGCAGTTAGGCAAAATCAGCTGTGTAATTATTGTAATCGACCAGGGCATATTGAGGCTAACTGCTGGAGGAAGAGTGGTAAATGTACGGGTTGTGGCGGTGATGATCATAGGGTGAGGGATTGCCCTAAATATAATAATGTTCAGGGCCGTGGTGGAGGCCAAGGTGTTCAGAATAGGGCTGCAGGTGCACGACCAGCACAGAGAGTTCAGGCTAGGGTCTTTGCACTGGATGCAGAGGAGCTGCCCGATAATACAGCTATAGTGGAAGGTACCTTTCTTCTCAATACTCAGCCAGTTAAAGTTTTGATTGATCCTGGAGCTACACATTCGTTTATAACTCCTGCATGTGCACGATCTGTGAATGTTTGCATTGATAAATTGCCTCATGAAGTTGAAGTTAGTACTCCTTTGGGTGCAAAATTTGTTACTGAGTCTATTTGCAAATCTTGTGATATATGTATTGAGAACCGTAAATTTCCTGCTGATTTAATTATATTGCCATTCCGTGACTTTGAAATCATTTTGGGAATGGACTGGTTGGGGAAGTATTATGCTCAGTTGGATTGTAGAACAAAGGTCGTTATCTTAAGGTTCCTGACCTACCGGTACTAGAGATTGTTGGGAACTGCAGGGCTGCCCGCATTCCACTTTTATCAGCGATCAAGACTTCTAAGTTGTTGAATAGGGGTTGTGAAGCTTACTTAGCTTATTTGATCAATCAGCCTGCTGATAAGTTGAGTTTGAATGAGGTTCCGATTGTTAGAGACTTCCCGGGTGTATTTCCCGAGGAATTACCGGGTTTACCACCGGATAGGGAGATTGAGTTCGTGATTGATCTTGTGCCAGGCACTGCGCCAATTTCTAGGAGTCCTTATAGAATGGCATCGACCGAACTTCAGGAGTTAAAAATTCAGCTTCGGAACTTGCTTGAGAAAGGGTTTATACAACCTAGTTCTTCGCCGTGGGGTGCGCCTGTGTTGTTTGTGAGAAAGAAAGACGGCACGCTACGGTTATGCATTGATTACAGGGGACTTAATCAAGTCACGATTAAGAATAAATACCCTTTGCCGTTGATTGAAGAATTGTTTGACCAGTTGCAGGGTGCGAGTGTTTACTCCAAATTTGACTTGAGGCAGGGTTACTATCAACTTAGAATTCGGAGTGACGATATACCAAAGACGGCATTCAGGACTAGATATGGCCACTATGAATTTGTTGTTTTGCCGTTTGGATTGACGAATGCACCAGCCGCATTCATGGACTTGATGCAGAGAGTTTTCCGACCTTACCTTGATCAGTTTGTCGTGATCTTCATTGACGACATTTTAGTGTATTCGAAGAACGAGGCTGAACATGAGCAACACTTGAGGATTGTGCTTCAGACTTTGCAGGAAAACAAGCTTTTTGCTAAATTCAGCAAGTGTGAGTTCTGGTTGAACCAGATATCTTTTCTAGGCCATATCATTTCAGATCGAGGAATTTCAGTGGACCCAGCTAAGATTGAAGTCGTTTCATCTTGGAAGAGGCCTGAGACGGTGTCAAAGATTCGGAGTTTTCTTGGATTGGAAGGTTACTACCGGAGATTTGTTAAAGACTTTTCTAAAATTTCTGGACCTTTGAGCCAGTTGACTCGGAAGAAAGTTGCTTACAACTGGGATGCTAAATGTGAATCCAGTTTCCAAGAATTGAAGAAGAGACTAACTACAGCTCCTATACTAGCTTTACCTGAGGGAACAGAGAACTTTGTTGTCTACAGTGATTCATCTAAGGAAGGTTTGGGCTGTGCTTTAATGCAGAATGGTAAGGTGATTGCCTATGCTTCTAGGAAATTGAAACCTTATGAAGTCAATTACCCTACACATGATCTTGAGTTAGCTGCAGTTGTGTTTGCATTGAAGAAGTGGCGTCATTACTTGTGGGGTTGCATATTTGAAATTTTTACTGACCACAAGAGTCTCAAGTATTTTTTTTCACAAGAAGGATCTGAATATGAGGCAGCGGAGATGGCTAGAGCTTTTGGGTGGTTATAACTGTTCTATTAACTATGTGCCAGGTAAGGCAAATGTTGTTGCTGATGCTTTGAGCCGAAAGGCTACTGTTGCAAGCTTGATTATCAAGGACTGGGAGACTTTGGAAGAAATTTGTTCATGGAAACCAGAAGCTACTGAGGTAGGGATTCGATTTGCTAGTTTACAGATTCAGTCAGGGTTGCTAGCACAGATCAAAGAGGCTCAGAACACTGATCCTCACATCTTGAAGATCCAAGAAAAATCAAAAGGGGGAGAGTCGGAGTTTAAATTACATGCAGATGGCATCTTCCGATTCATGGACAGAGTATGTGTTCCTGGTGATCCGACTTTAAAGAATGAGATCCTGTCTGAGGCACATAATTTGAGGTACACGATTCACCCGGGCAGTACAAAGATGTATAGATATTTGAAGCAACACTTCTGGTGGAACAATATGAAGAGGGAGATTGCTGGGTATGTATCCAGATGTTTGACTTGTCAGAGGGTTAAAGTTGAGCATCAGAGGCCAACCGGACTTCTACAGCCGTTGTCGATTCCGCAATGGAAGTGGGTACATATTACAATGGACCTTGTGACCGATCTTCCTAGATCTCCGAGGGGATGTGATTCTGTTTGGGTTGTTGTGGACCGCTTGACTAAAGTTACACATTTTATTCCCGTGAACAAACAGGATAGCCTTGATAAGCTAGCTGAATTGTATGTTGCTAATATTGTTAGATTGCATGGTGTGCCACAGAGTATAGTGTCAGATAGGGATCCTAGATTCAGATCTCGTTTTTGGCAGAAGTTGCAAGAGGACATGGGAAATAAGTTGAGCTTCAGTACTGCTTATCATCCGCAAACTGATGGCCAGTCTGAGAGAACCATCAGGATCTTGGAAGACATGCTTCGAGCATGTGTGCTTGACTTTGGGAAGAATTGGGAGAAGTTTTTGCCTTTAGCGGAGTTTTCCTACAACAATAGTTATCAATCTACTATAGGTATGGCTCCCTACGAGGCGTTGTATGGTCGGAAATGCAGATCCCCGTTATATTGGAAAGAGGTTGGAGAGATGAGAACAGTTGATCCGACTGTGTTACCTGAGATGATTAAGATGGTAGATAATGTTCACCTTATTCGCCAGCGTATGCTTACAGCTCAGAGTCGTCAGAAGAGTTATGCGGATAAGCACCGTCGAGATCTTGAGTTTGATTTGGGAGATTGGGTGTTTCTTAAGATTTCTCCACGGAAGGGATTGATTCGGCACGGTAAGAGCGGGAAGCTTAGTCCCAGATATGTGGGTCCGTATGAGATCACTGAAAAGGTAGGTCCTTTGGCTTATCGATTAGCTTTGCCTCCGAGCTTGTCGAGACTGCACGATGTGTTCCACGTGTCTATGTTGAAGAAGTATCATCCAGACCCTTCACATGTGCTTGAACCAGAGCCTTTGCAGATTGAAGAGAAGTTGTCTTATGAAGAGAAACCGATTAGAATTGTGGATCGGAAAGTTCAAGAGCTTCGCAGAAAGAGTATTTCGTTAGTAAAGGTTCTATGGAATCATCATGGGTTTGAGGAAGCGACTTGGGAAAGAGAGGACCAAGTTCGGGATCAGTATCCGGAGTTGTTTGTTGACCAGGTAAGAATTGCGTGGGCGCAATTGTTTTAAGGGGGAGAGGGTGTAATACCCGAGCCCGGAATGTGAAAATTCTTTGTTTATTATTTTGAAAATTATATTTCCTTAAATTCTTTGTGAATTAATTGTTACTTTCTCGCCAACGCAACGTGCATTGCATTTAAGGAGCGATAGCTAGATAACGATTTCCAGTCCTTAGCAAATAGTGAAACTAGTATTTAGATGACTTAAATTTTATATTTTAAATGTTGCTAGCTTTAATTGATCTTACCTTAGCTAAAACGGCTTTAAAACGCTCAAAATAGGGGCCTTTGACCAAGTCTTAAGTAGTTTGACTTAGCCCTTGACCAACTTTGACCATTTGACCCTTATATAAGCTAAAAACTAAGCAAAATAAAATAAAAACAGCAGCTGAACAGACCAGGAGCAGGCCGAAACAAGAGAGAAAGAAAAAAAAATATTCAACCTTCCAAACGATCAATCTTCGCGTGAGCTCGTGCGGGGTGGTTTCCGAGGCAACCAACGTTGTTTTCCTAGCGACTAGGAGTGCCTAAGGTGAGGGAAGCATGTTATTTGCGCATTTATACGTTGTGTTTGTTAACTTTGTCAATTTTTAGATTTATCGGTAGATCGTTATTTAAAGCGATTTGATGCTTCTAGAATGTTCCTTAGCATTTGTAGAACATGTATTTATAGCTTTGTAACATTTTCTGCGGTTAAATGTTGTGATTGCAAATTGAATTGTGAAATGAATAGTATTTTATGAATAGTAAAACCTTGAAACGTTAAAGTTGCGCTGTTATGCTTTCCGTTGATGTAGAAACATGCTAGGTATGCTAGAATGCTAAAATGTGTGGTTTGTTTGGGTTGCGTAGAGGAAAAAATGAGAATTAAGCCTTTGGGAAAGTCGGGGTCGTTTAGGTCGACTTTGGCGTTTTCTCATTTTGCGTGTTGGCATTGCTTCGGGAAGCCATGGAAGCACTTTTGGTGCGATTATGGCGTTGGTTGGGTGTTTGGTTGTTGTAGTTGTAGTTCAAACGAGAAAGGGGGGAAATCGGGGCTTTGCGCGAGTTCTAGGGTAAAGTAAGGTTTCGTGGTCTTTAGACGTGCCTTATGGTGACCTAGGAGGGTTGGCGAAGTCGGTTTCCAGAACCCGTAGCTCGTTTGGAAATGGTAGCATTTTGATAGTTGGGGCCGATTTGTGTTTTTGTGTGTTTTCTTGTCTTTATGCTTATAGAATGCTTAGAATTACTTGAAATACTTGTTTGAGTTGTTTTGGATTGAATTTCTTATCAATTGCTGCTATTGCGTGCGAGAGTAACCTACTTTGTTATTCTCCCACGTGTGGCTTTATCGCTTGTTTATCGCCTTGTATCGAGTCTTGCATTGCATAGTGTCTCGCGCGTGAGTGATGGGCCTCTATGGGTAGCCTTGGGTTGCCAGTGTTGGTTGCTCTAGCTCCGCTGCTATTCCCTTTCTCGCTTGGGTTGTCTCCCAGGGAGATTTGGGTCGTAGGATTGATGGATACTTCCGGGGTATTCCAAACTGGTGTTATAAGGTGGTTTGGGCCGGCGCGTCGTCATCGAATTCGTGTTTGAAAGTTGCTTGTGAAAAGAGTATCGTATCCTTTGAATGAGTGTTTGCAGCTTTAAATGCTTGCCTAGCTTGTTGATGGCTTTATTGTATCTTTATATGATTTGTATGTATTGCTTGGCTAATTGCATTGCATACTCCTCTCATCTCCGTCCTTGAGACTAATTGCCCTCGCTGAGCAATAGTTTTTGCTCATTCCTCTCTATACTATGTTTTTACAGGAGTAGTTGAAGCAGACCCTCTCGAGGTAATTGAGGAGGAGGAGCAGGTGGAGGTGTTTCCGTGATAGCACATCTCTGCTTTGCTGGTGGTTGGTTACCAGTTTTTTTGCGAACCTTGCTTGTTATGTATATTGCGTGGAGGTCGCTTAATTTTGAGGCTTGTAGCCTTGTATATATTTTCTAGTTTGAGGCCTCTATGGTCTTATGTTGTAATGGATTAAAGAATGTAATATTGTAACTTATACTCGGATGACTAGTGAAGAAATGCATGCTAATAGCTAATGGTTTGGTGGCATAAATAATGGTGTAGTATGCATATCATTTTTGGGTTGCAAAGTTGGATAATAAGAAGATGTATGTTTGAAGAAAGTTGGCTTGATATGATTGTTTATATAGCTTTCGCAAGTATTATATTGATTTTAGGGTTTTCGGATCGTCCGCGGTACAGAGGAGACTCCGTCCGTGTGTCGGGTCCGGGCTTGGCCTTTCGCGGGGTCGGGTCGTGGCGTGACAATGACAACTTCGCTTCACCTAGAGGCTAGGACTGCAAACCGAGGGCGTGGGGCTTGTGACAAGGTTTCCGTCGCTCCGATGCCCATAACTTTTGATCTGTAAGGAGTTACGCAGCACACAACATACCGTTGGAAAGCTCTCCGAGAGCTCTACGATAGGGGTAGCAATCCTGCTCAGCTGCACCCATTTTTGGAGCCCAAAATCGAACATTTTCATCAATTTCGGGCCACTATTCTTCTTTTGCTCGATTTTTTAGTCCCAGATCGTAGGTTGTGAGATGTTAAAAGGATGAAAACGTAACTCGCGAGATATTATAGGGCCCTACAAAGCATCGATATCACGTCTTGTGAGGATGCTGCGTTGTTAAAATGGATAGGTTGTCGTTAAGCCCATTGGGCCTTTTGAATGGGCCATCTCTCTGGGCTAGGACTGTGAACCTTCAACACATAAAGGATTTGTGCCCTCAACATGACGGGTGCGATCAAACCAGCACTAATGCACCGGATCCTATCAGAACTCCAAAGTTAAGCATGCTTGGGCGAGAATAGTACTAGGATGGATGACCCCCTGGGAAGTCCTCGTGTTGCACCTCCCTTTTTAATTTTTTTTGCCCCGATAAGGGATGCCAAGATGCTTTATCAACCACATTTCTATTACCGAATCCCACGGCACCATGGGCAAGACAACTTCACATCTCGTAGAGGCTGGGCCCGCAAACCAAGGACATGGGGCTCGTGACCAGGTCTCCGTCGCTCTGATGCCCATAACTTTTGATCCGTAAAGAGTTACGCAGCGCATAACATACCGTTGGAAAGCTCTCCAAGAGCTCTACGACTGGGACAGTATGCCTACTCAGCTGCGTCCATTTTTAGGGCCCAAAATCAAACGTTTGCATCAGTTTCAGGCCACTTTTCTTCTTTTGCTATGTTTTTCAATCCCGGATCGTACATCGTGAGCTGTTAAAAGGATGACAAACTAACTCGCGGGACATTAGATGGCCTTACAATGCATCGATATCACGTCTTACGAGGATGCTACGTTGTTGAAGTAGTTGGGTTGTCGTTAAGCCCATTGGGCCTTTTGAATGGGCCATCTCTCTGAGCTGGGACTGTGAACCGTTAACACATAAAGAGTTGTGCCCTTAACATGACGGGTGCGATCATACCATCACTAATGCATCGAATTCCATCAGAACTCCAAAGTTATGCGTGCTTGGGCGAAAGTAGTACTAGGATGGGTGACCCCTGGGATGTCCTCGTGTTGCATCCCCCTTTTCAATTTTTTTTGCCCCGGTTAGGGTTGCCATGATACTTTATCCACCACATTTCTATTACCAAATCCGACGGCACCTTGGGCAAGACAACATCGCCTCACGTAGAGGCTGGGCTTGTAAACCTAGGGCGTGGGGCTTGTGGCTAGGTCTCCGTCGCTCCGGTGCCCATAACTTTTGATCCGTAAGGAGTTACGCGGCGCACAGCATGCCGTTGGAAAGCTCTCAAAGTGCTCTACGACGAGGTCAAAAATCATGCTTGGTTGCGCTAATTTTTGGGGCCCAAAATCGAACGTTTTCATCAATTTCGTGCCAGTTTTCTTCTTTTGCTCGATTTTTTTATCCCGGATCGTACGTCGTGAGTTGTTAAAAGGATGACAACCTAACTTGTGGGACATTAGAGGGCCCTACAACACGTCGATATCATGTCTTGCGAGGATGCTGCATTGTTGAAGTGGATAGGTTATCGTTAAGCCCTTTGGGCCTTTTGAATGGGCCATCTCTCTGGGCTGGGACTGTGAACCGTCAACACATAAAGGATTTATGCCCTCAACATGACGGGTGCGATCATACCGGCAGTAATGCACCGGATCCCATTAGAACTCTGAAGTTAAACGTACTTGGGCGAAAATAGTACAAGGATGGGTAACCCCCTGGGAAGTCCTCGTGTTGCACCCCCTTTTTAATTTTTTTTGCCCCGGTTAGGGTTGCCAAGATACTTTATCCACCACATTTCTATTACCAAATTCCATGGCACCATGGGCAAGGCAACTACACTTCTTGTTGAGGCAAGGCCCGCAAATCGAGGGCGTAGGGCTCGTGACCAGGTCTCCGTTGCTCCGGTGGCTATAACTTTTGATCCGTAAGTAGTTACGCAGCACATAGCATACTGTTTGAAAGCTCTCTGAGAGCTCTACGATGGGGGCAGTATGCCTGCTCGGCTACGCCCGTTTTTAGGGCCCTAAATCAAATGTTTTCATCAGTTTTGGGCCATTTTTCTTCTTTTGCTCTGTTTTTCAATCCCGGATCGTACATCGTGAGCTGTTAAAAGGATGACAACCTAACTCGCGAGATATTAGAAGGCCATACAATGCGTAGATATCATGTCTTGCGAGGTTGCTGCGTTGTTGAAGAGGCTGGGTTGTCGTTAATCCTATTGGGCCTTTTGAATGGGCCATCTCTCTGGGCTAGGACTGTGAACTCTCAACACATAAAGGAGGTGTGCCCACAACATGACGGGTGCGATCATACCAGCACTAATGCATCGGATCCCATCAAAACTCCAAAGTTAAGCGTGCTTGGGTGAGAGTAGCACTAGGATGGGTGACCCCCAGAGAAGTCCTCGTGTTGCACCCCACTTTTCAATTTTTTTTGCCCCGGTTCGGGTTGCCAAGATACTTTATCCACCACATTTCTATTACCAAATCCCACAACACCTTGGGCAAGACAACTTCGCTTCACGCAGAGGCTGGGCCCGTAAACCTAGGGCGTGGGGCTTGTGGCCAAGTCTCCGTCGCTCCGGTGCCCATAACTTTTGATCCGTAAGGAGTTACGCGGCGCACAACATACCGTTTGAAAGCTCTCCGAGAGCTCTATGATAGAGGCAAAAAGCCTGCTCGGCTGCGCCCATGTTTGGGGCCAAAATCAAATGTTTTCATTAGTTTCGGGCCACTTTTTTTCTTTTGCTCTGTTTTTCCATCCCTGATCGTACGTCGTGAGCTGTTAAAAGGACGACAACCTAACTCGCAGGACATTATAGGGCCCTACAACGAGTCGATATCACGTCTTGCGAGGATGCTGCGTTGTTGAAGCGGATGGGTTGTCGTTAAGCCCATTGGGCCGTTTGAATAGGCCATCTCTCGGGGCTGGGACTTGAACCGTCCACACAAAAGGGATTTGTGCGCTTAACCTGATGGGTGCGATCATACCAGCACTAATGCACCACACCCATCAGAACTCTGAAGTTAAGCGTGCTTGGGCGAGAGTAGTACCTGGATGGGTGACCCCTTGGGAAGTCCTCCTGCTGCACCCCCCTTTTCAATTTTTTTTCCCTGATTAGGCTTGCCAAGATGCTTTATCCACCATATTTCTATTACTGATTCCCACGACTCCTTGGGCAAGACAACTTCACTTCATGTAAAGGTTGGGCCTACAAACCGAGGGCGTGGGGCTTGTGGCCATGTCTCCGTCGCTCTGGTACCCATAACTTTTGATCCGTTAGGAGTTTCGCGGTGCACAACATTCCGCTGGAAAGCTCTCCGAGAGATCTACAATGGGGGCAGTAAGCTTACTCCGCTGTGCCTGTTTTTGGAGTCCAAAATCAAATGTTTTCTTTAGTTTCGGGCCACTTTTCTTCTTTTGCTCTATTTTTTCGTCCCGGATCGTACGTCATGAGCTATTAAAAGGATGACATCCTAACTCGCGGGACATTATAGGGCCCTACAACGCGTCGATATAACATCTTGCGAGGATGCTGCATTGTTGAAGCGGATAGGTTGTCGTTAAGCCCATTGGGCCTTTTCAATGGGCCATCACTTTGGGCTGGGACTGTTAACCGTCAGAACATAAAGGATTTGTGCCCTAAACATGACGGGTGCGATCATACCAGCACTAATGCACTGGATCCCATCAGAAACCCGAAGTTAAGCGTGCTTGGGGAAAAGTAGTACTTGGATGGGTGACCCCCTGGGAAGTCCTCATGTTGCACCCTCCTTTTCAATTTTTTTTTGCCCCCGTTAGGGTTGCCAAGAAGCTTTATCCACCACATTTCTATTACCGAATCCCACGGTACCTTGGGCAAGACAACTTCGCTTCACGTAGAGGCTGAGACCGCAAACCAAGGTCGTGGGGCTTATGACCAGGTCTCCGTCGCTCCGATGCCTAAAACTTTTAATCCGTAAGGAGTTACGTGGTGCACAAAATACCGTTGGAAAACTCTCCAAGAGCATTACGACGGGGGAAACAATCATGTCCGGCTGGGCCTGTTTTTAGAGCCTAAAATCAAACGTTTACATCAGTTTCGAGTCACTATTCTTTTTTTGCCCGATTTTTTTATCCCGGATTGTACGTCGTGAGCTGTTAAAAGGATGACAACCTAACTCACAGGATATTAGAGGGCCCTACAATGCGTCAATATCACGTCTTGTGAGGATGCTACGTTGTTGAAGTGGATAGGTTGTCGTTAAGCCCATTGGGCCTTTTGATTGGGCCATCTCTCTAGGCTGGGATTGTGAATCATCAACACATAAAGGATTTATGCCCTCAACATGACTGGTGCGATCATACCAGCACTAATGCACCGGATCCCATCAGAGCTTCGAAGTTAACCATGCTTGGGCGAGAATAGTACTAGGATAGGTCACCCTCTGGGAAGTCCTTGTGTTGCACCTCCCTTTTTAATTTTTTTTGCCCCGGTTAGGGTTGCCAAGATGCTTTATCCACCACATTTCTATTACCAATTCCCACGGCACCATGGGCAAGACAACTTCATTTCTCGTAGAGGCTGGGCCCGCAAACCAAGGGCGTGGTGCTCGTGACCAGGTATCCGTCGCTCCGGTGCCCATAACTTTTGATTCGTAAGGAGTTACGCGGCGCACAGCATACTGTTGGAAAGCTCTCCAAGAGCTCTACGACAGGGGCAATATGCCTGCTCAACTACGCCCGTTTTTTGGGCCCAAAATCAAACATTTTCATCAGTTTCGGGCCACTTTTCTTCTTTAGCTTTGTTTTTCAATCCCGGATCGTACATCGTTAGCTGGTAAAAGGATGACAACCTAACTCGGGGGACATTAGAAGGCCCTACAATGTGTCGATATCACGTCTTGCGAAGATACTGTGCTTTTGAAGCCGATGGGTTATCGTTAAGCCCATTGGGCCTTTTGAATGGCCCACTCTCTGGGGTGGGACTGTGAACCATCAACACATAAAAGAGTTGTGCCCTCAACGTGACGGGTGCGATCATACCAGCACTAATGCACCGGATCCCATCAGAACTCCAAAGTTAAGCATGCTTGAGCGAGAATAGTATTAGGATGGGTGACCCCCTGGGAAGTCCTCGTGTTGCACCCCCCCTTTTTATTTTTATTTTCCCCGGTTAGGGTTGCCAAGATACTTTATTCACCACATTTCTATTACCGAATCCCACGGCACCTTGGGCAAGAGAACTTCGCTTCATGTAGAGGTTGGGACCGCAAACCGAGGGCGTGGGGCTTGTGACCAGGTCTCTGTCACTCCGATGCGCATAACTTTTGATCCGTAAGGAGTTATGCGCGTACAACATACCTTTGGAAAGCTCTCCGAGAGCTCTACGATGGGGGTAGCAAGCCTGCTCGGTTGTGCCCTTTTTGGAGCCCAAAATCGAACGTTTTCATCAATTTTGGTCCACTTTTATTCTTTTGCTCAATTTTTTCGTCCCGGATCGTACGTCGTGAGCAGTTAAAAGGACGACAACCTAACTCGCGGGATATTAGAGGGCCCTACAACGCGTCTATATCACATCTTGCAAGGATGCGACGTTGTTGAAATGGATAGGTTATCGTTAAGCCCATTGGGCCTTTTGAATGGGCCATCTCTCTTGGCTGGGACTATGAACTGTTAACACATAAAAGATTTGTGTCCTCAACATGACGGGTGCGATCATACTAGCACTAATGCACTGGATCACATCGGAACTCCGACGTTAAGCGTGCTTGGGTGAGAATAGTACTAGGATGGGTGACCCCCGGGGAAGTCCTCATGTTGCACCCTTTTTTTCAATTTGTTTTGCCCCGGTTAGGGTTGCCAAGGTGCTTTATCCACCACATTTCTATTACCGAATCCCACGGCACCACGGGCAAGACAACTTCACTTCTCGTAGAGGCTGGGCCAGCAAACCAAGGGCGTGGGGCTCGTGACCAGGTCTCTGTCACCCGGTGCCCATAACTTTTGATCCGTAAGGAGTTACGCGGCGCACAGCATACCGTTGGAAAGCTCTCCGAGAGCTCTGCGATGGGGGCAATATGCATGCTCGGCTGCGCCCTTTTTGGTGCCCAAAATCAAACGTTTTCATCAGTTTCGGGCCACTTTTCTTCTTTTGCTCTATTTTTCAATCCCGGATCATACATCGTGAGCTATTAAAAGGATGACAACCTAACTCGCGGGACATCAGAGGGCCCTACAATGTGTCAACATCACATCTTGCGAGGATGCTGCGTTATTGATGGAGATGGGTTGTCGTTATGCCCATTGGGCCTTTTGAATGGGCCATCTCTCTAGGCTGGGATTATGAACCGTCAACACATAAAAGAGTTGCGACCTTAACATGACCGGTGCGATCATACCAGCACTAATGCATCGGATCCCATCAGAACTCCGAAGTTAAGTGTGCTTGGGGGAAAGTAGTCCAAGGATCGGTAACCCCCTCGGAAGTCCTCGTGTTGCACCACCATTTTCAATTTTTTTTGCCCCCATTAGGGTTGCCAAGATACTTTATCCACCACATTTCTATTACCAAATCCCACGGCACCTTGGGCAAGACAACTTCACTTCACATAGAGGCTAGGCCCGCAAACCTAGGGCGTGGGGCTTGTGGCCAGGTCTCTGTCGCTCCGGTGCCCGTAACTTTTGATCCGTAAGGAGTTACGCGGTGCACAGCATACCGTTGGAAGGCTCTCCGAGAGCTCTACGACGGGGTCAGTAATCCTGCTCGACAGCGCCCTTTTCAAAGCCCAAAATTGAACGTTTTCATCAGTTTCGGGCGATATTTCTTCTTTTGCTTTATTTTTCCATCCCGGATCGTATATCGTGAGCTGTTAAAAAGATGACAACCTAACTCGCGGGACATTAGAGGGCCCTACAACGCGAAGATATCACGTCTTGCGAGGATGCTACATTGTTGAAGTGGGTGGGTTGCCGTTAAGCTGATTGGGCCTTTTGAATGGGCCATCTCTCTAGGCTAGGACTGTGAACCGTCAACACATAAAGGATTTGTACCCTCAACATGACAGGTGCGGTCATACCTGCACTAATACACCGGATCCCTTCAGAACTCCGAAGTTAAGTGTGCTTGGATAAGAGTAGTACTAGGATAGGTGACCCCCTAGGAAGTCCTCGTGTTGCAACCCCCTTTTCAATTTTTTTTGCCCCGGTTAGGGTTGCCAATATGTTTTATCCACCACATTTCTATTATCGAATCCCACGGCACCTTGGGCAAGACAACTTCACTTCACGTAGAGGCTGGGCCTGCAAATCGATGGTGTGGGGCTTGTGACCGGGTTTCCGTCGCTCCGGTGCCCATAACTTTTGATCCGTAAGGAGTTACACAGCGCACAACATACCGTAGGAAAGCTCTCCGAGAGCTCTACGACAAGAGGAGTAAGCCTGCTCAGCTGCGCCAAGTTTTAGAGCCCAAAATCGAACGTTTTCATCAATTTCGCCACATTTCCTCTTTTGCTATGTTTTTTCATCCTGGATCGTACGTCGTGAGCTGTTAAATGGATGATGACCTAACTCGCGGGACATTATAGGGCACTACAACGCGTCGATATCACATCTTGCGAGGATGCTGTGTTGTTGAAGCAGATAGGTTGTCGTTAAGCCCATTGAGCCTTTTGAATGGGCATCTCTCTGCGCTGGGACTATGAACTGTCAACAAATAAAGGATTTGTGCCCTCAACATGATGGGTGCAATCATACCAGCACTAATGCACCGGATCCCATCAGAACTCCGAAGTTAAACGTGCTTGGGCGAGAGTAGTACTAGGATGGGTGACCCCCTAGGAAGTCCTTGTGTTGCCCTCCCCTCCCCCTTTTCAATTTTTTTTGCCCCTGTTAGGCTTGCCAAGATGCTTTATCCACCACATTTCTATTACTGAATCCCACAATACCTTGGGCAAGACAACTTCGCTTCACGTAGAGGCTGGTCCCGCAAACCGAGGACGTGGGGCTTGTGACCAGGTCTTCGTCGCTCCGATGCCCCAAACTTTTGATCCGTAAGGAGTTACATGGCGCATAACATACAGTTGGAAAGCGCTTCCAGAGCTCTACGACAGGGGCAGTAAGCCTACTCAGTTGCGCCCGTTTTTGGAGCCCAAAATAGAACATTTTCATCAATTTCAGGTCACTTTTCTTCTTTTGTTCTATTTTTCCATCCCAATTCGTACGTTGTGAGTAGTTAAAAGGATGACAACCTAACTCGCGAGACATTAGAGGGCCCTACAACGTGTCGATATCACGTCTTGCGAGGATACAGCGTTGTTGAAGTGGATGGGTTGTCGTTAAGCCAATTAGGCCTTTTGAATGGGCCATCTCCCTCGGCTGGGACTGTGAACCGTCAACACATAAAGGATTTGTGCCCTCAACATGACGGGTACGATCATACCAGCACTAATGCACCGGATCCCATCAGAACTCTAATGTTAAGCGTGCTTGGGCAAGAAAACTTCGCTTCACGTAGAGGCTGGTCCCGTAAACCGAGGTAGTGGGGTTTATGACCAGGTCTCTGTCGCCCCGGTGCCCCTAACTTTTGATCCGTAAGGAGTTACGCGGTGAACAGAATACCGTTGGAAAGCTCTTCGAGAGCTCTACGACGGGAGAAGCAAGCCTGCTCAACTATGCCTATTTTTGGAGCCCAAAACTGAATGTTTTCATCAGTTTCGGGCCACTTATCTTTTTTTGCTCCGTTTTTCTATCCCGGATCGTACGTCGTGCGCTGTTAAAAGGATGATAACCTAACTCGTGGGACATTAGAGGGCCCTACAACGCATCAATATCACGTCTTGCGAGGATGCTGTGTTGTTGAAGCAAATGGGTTGTCGTTAAGCCCATTGGGTCTTTTGAATGGGCCATCTCACTAGGCTGGGATTGTGAACCGTCACCACATAATGGATTTGTGCCATCAACATGACTGGTGCGATCATACCTGCACTAATGCAGTGCATCCCATCAGAACTCCAAAGTTAAGCGAGCTTGGGCGAGAGTAGTGCTATGATGGGTGACCCCCTGGGAAGTCCTTGTGTTGTACCCCCCTTTTCAATTTTTTTTGCCCCATTTAGGGTTGCCAAGATGCTTTATCCACCACATTTATATTACCGAATCCCACGGCACCTTGGGCAAGAAAACTTCACTTCACATAGAGGCTGGGCCCAGAAACCGAGGGCGTAAGGCTTGTGACTAGGTTTTCGTCACTTCGGTGCCCATAAGTTTTGATCCGTAAGGAATTACACAGCGCACAGCATACCGTTGGAAAGCTCTCCGAGAGCTCTACGACGGGGGCATTCAGACTGCTCGGCTGTGCTAGTTTTTGGAGGCCAAAATCGAACGTTTTCATCAATTTCGGGCCACTTTTCTTCTTTTGCTCGATTTTTCTATCCCTGATCGTACGTCGTGAGCTGTTAAAAGGACGACAACATAACTCGTGGGACATTAGAGGGCCCTACAACATGTCGATATCACGTCTTTCGAGGATGATGCGTTGTTGAAGTGGATGGTGTCATGCCCCAACCCGGCCAATAAGGTTAGACTAGGGTATGATCTAAACATTTAGGACATGTCACATACTTAACCGTTTATGAAGATTTAACACCTATCATTTGAGTCTAGACTCTAAAGTTTTCCGAAAAACCGGCAGCATGACGGCTATAATTGGACTCTTTGGTTTGGCCTTATTCTCTAAACGCCTCAAATTTTTCTGATCTCAAGTTTCAATTCCAACTAGGATTACTATTTAATATCAATTGAAATGCCTATTGGTTATCTCGATGTCTTGTTTGATTTATGACCTAGCATGATACTATGTCTCGTTTGTTTGTTTATCCTCGTTACAAAAGTACCTGTTGATCTTAGCTTAATAGCGAGTACTTGTTTAAGATTGGATAGGTTCATTTTCTTAGTCCTTAACTAATACGTCGTAACCTATGATAGATACTAGCGGTAATAATAGCAAAACGATCACAGTAGTGTCTAGTGTCTGTCTAGCAATATCAGTACAAACCAACAATGGGGGTCTTTTGACATTACAAATAACAAGCAACATAAAGGAAATAGTCTTCAAGTAGCATAAAGTTCACAAGTAGCCATAATCACACAAAGCACACAAACAGGCAATCACTCCAAGGATTCATCGTTAGGCACACCATCCTCGGGTACCTGTTCTGGATCTTCTTCACCTGAGATGATAAAAGAGGGTGAGTCCTTAAGAACTCAGCGAGGGGGAATGAGAAATAGGTTTTGAAACTCATTTTCCGGTTCAACTTATGAAATCCTTTTGCAAGCATGAATATAACAATAATATAAGTACAGGAACAAAAATACCGGTCTTTCCTCCCTGAGGTTCTCTAGGAACCAAGCGAGAGTACTTATACACATAGTAAAAAGGATACAATGAGCTTTTGCTCTCAAATCAGTTCCAGAATCAGTTGTTGCGGCCGACTTCAAATCATCCCCCAAACGCGCCAAGTAGGTGTACTCCGGATGTACCCCAAAATCCTACTACCCAACTCTCCGAGGAAGTCTAGCCCCCAAGCGAGAGAGGGAATGGGACCATGGTAGTCAAGGGTGCACCGGCAAGCCCGATGCCGCCCGGTGTGCGTGATCGCTACCATGCCGACAAGAAAGGTTGCAACCTTGTATGCAGTGCACATTTATGACATTACCATATCACGTTAGGAGGACAACAAATTAGGTTGCCTCCGGACAGTCATAAGATTGCACATTAACAAGTAAAAAGGCAGGGCACGATAAGACAAGTAATTTCACTTGAAAGGCATATAGAGTTATATGAACATCAAACGGGCAGCCATGTAACACATGTAAATCAAGCCATATAACTCATTTCGAAGTCCACGTAATCAGGTGATAGGATTATTCAACATGCAACAACATCTACGTGGGTTCAGATACAAGAAAAGCCTATTTGTCAACATGCAATGATCAAAATTACATTTAGGACTATAAAGGCATATACGGGCAGCATAATAAGCGTATAATTCCACACAATATCCAAATGATCAACACTGAGCAAGCCTACCTAGTCATTAGGGTTTCCGTTTCATGCTTAACCGTGTGATTAAACCCTAAGTCAACTCAAAATCAATCTCTAGTCATGCATCATTTAATTCAAACATCCTCAAGTACTCAAACAGTCCACACAACATCCCAACACCAGAATTCCAAGCAATTAACACCACAAGAGAGGATACAACAATTTTTCCAAGCATATAACTAAGTGAAACCCTCACTGCAATAGGCTGTTTCTCACAAACATTAAGATAAGCAAACAATCTCCAATTCCAGTGAATAAGATTTCAAATTAAAGCTTAATAAGTGAACTAAAATCAGAAACAAACCTTGCATCATTTGGAATTCGGGATCATTAGTTATAGCCGAAACAGTGGGATAGCACAAAACTGTCCAGATTTGCACACATTTCGATAATTGACGTTTGTGAGGTCTTAGAGTCAGATTTAGCCTTAGTCTATTTCTGACAAAAATGTCCAGAACTGAAAAATCTATCAGAACACCAAAGTTCATGCATTTTTTACATCATTTACTAAGTGAAATCTGGTTCATTCTATAAGGTCAGTGCATTTGTCAAAACCTGCTTCATTTTTCCAGATTTCCAGATTTGGACACATTTTAAATATTTGCTATTTTGAGGACCTTAGAATCAAAATTAGCTTCGGCCTATTTCTGCAAAAAATGTTCAAAACCAGCAAAAATAGTCACCTACCAATTTTCATACATTTTCAACATCATTTTCCTAGCTGAACTTACCTCGAAACAAACTGGTCAGAGAGCTGTCAACAATCCGACTTCACCTATCATCACTTTCAAGCCAAGATCTTGCCATGCATGGTTGCAAAAGCTTATGAACGAACATATAACTCAAGTACAGAAGCAAAGACATAATTTTATGAGCATGCATGTGGATTTTTGAAGGATTTTAAAAAGGTTTTAGCCCTCACCTTAGCAATCAACCAAGAGGATGCACAAAAACTTGTCGAAGCACAATTTTCTTCTTCTCCTTTGCCTAGCCGAGGTTCCAACTAGATTTTCTCTATTTTTCCTAACTTAGTGACCAAGCTCTTAGTACATGCATGAGGTTAGAACAAGAAGAAAAGAAATGGAAGCTTAAAAACTCACCTAGGGCCGAAATGAAGACTTCAAAGGACATGCATGTGTGATTTTCGTATCCTAGCTTGTTTGCTTGAGTTTCTTTGATTGTTGCTTGTCTTGATGCACCATGAGTTGATGAAGATGAGCAAAGGATGGTGAGAACTCAGCCAAGGCCGAGAGAGAGAGAGAGAAAATGAGAGGGAGAGAGAGAAGATGAGAGGAAAATGAAGAAATGACAAAAAAAACAAAGGCCTTGAAGTTTGATGAGCATGTTCGGCCTTGGGCTTCCAAAATTCCTGATTTTGTGTCTTCAAGATGTGATTTTAAAATGCTAGCATGGGCAATGGTTGTTTGGTCGAACAAGGTAGAGGATTGAGGTGGTTTTGAGCATTTTTTTATGCATTGATAAGTGTTTTTGTCATAACTTGTCTAGAATGAATTGGAATTGAGCAAGCATGCATAAAACTTGATGTGGTGGTCGGCCAAGGCTATTAAAATTCTGAATTTTGTCATCTTTTGAGTGTTATTTAGTTGTGTGTTGAAAGTGCAAAAAGAACAAAGAATAAAGAATAAGGAATGTCTAGTGTTTAGTGAATTTTCGTCTTCTAGTGAGTTGAATTAGGATTATAATATTGATAGTGGATTTTGTAGGATTGTTTAATAGTCTAGTGCTTTGTGTAAGATGCTTTCTTGATTAGCGTGAGGGCACACTTTCCTAGGTCTAGGGCACGTACTACGAGGTAGGACACGAACTACGAGACGAACGCACGTTTTTCAAGTAAATGCACGTAACCCTAAATTAATACACGTAATTCAATGCAAGGTACACAAAACGAACCCAATTCTCAAACCTAGGTCAAGGCACGCAAATCTAGGTTAGGACACACGAAATGAGGTATCGCACGCTAATCGGGGTCGGGCCTCACATCCTTCCCTCCTTAAAATAATTTCGTCCTAAAATTCAATATTACCTTGAAATAAAGCTGGATATTGTTGCTCCATCTGGTCTCGCCTTTCCCACGTTGCTTCTTCAACTCCATGGTGATCCCACAGCACTTTCACCATTGGTATAGTTCTGTTGCGCAACTCCCGATCCTGCTGGTCTAGGATCCGAATGGGCTTCTCCTCGTAAGACAAGTTCTCCCGAAGCTGCAACGGCTCTGGCTCCAAGATGTGTGACGGATCAGGATGATACTTCCGCAGCATCGAAACATGAAAGACGTCGTGAATATTGGAGAGGTTCTGGGGTAGTACTAGGCGATATGCCAACTTGCCAACCTTCTCAATTATCTCAAATGGCCCTACAAACCTCGGGCTCAACTTTCCACCCTTGCCATGTTTAATCAGTCCCCTCTGGGGTGATATCTTCAAGAACACCTTGTCGCCAACCTCGAACTCGAGACTCCGTCTCCGTCGGTCTGCATAACTCTTCTGCCTGCTCTGGGCTGTAAGCATCCGTTTCCGGATGAGGTGGATATTATCAACAGTCTTCATAAGTTCAGGTAAGAGGGTCGGGTCAAAAGTCTTCGTCTCACCTACCTCATCACAGTAAATTGGGGATCGACACTTACGTCCATACAGCACCTCAAATGGGGCCATCCCGATAGTGGCCTGATAACTATTATTATAAGCGAACTCCGCTAGAGACAAATATTTCTCTCAACCTTTTTCGAAATCCAAAACACGCCCTCAGCATATCCTCCAAAATCTGAATAGTCCTCTCCGATTGTCCATCAGTCTGAGGGTGATAAGCCGTGCTGAAACTCAACTTCGTTCCCAAATCTTCTTGCAATCTCTTTCAAAATCGGGAAGTAAAACGAGGATCCCTATCCGATACAATACTCACAGGCATCCCGTGCAATTTTACAATCTCCGCAACATACATATCTCCCAATTTCTCAGGACTATCCTCCTTGTTCATCGGTAAAAAGTGTGCCGACTTAGTCAATCTATCCACAATGACCCAGACAGCGTCATGACCCTTTTGCGATCTGGGTAGGTCCATAACAAAATCCATAGTTATATGTTCCCATTTCCATTGAGGAATCTCCAACGGCTGAAGTAAACTTGCGGGTCATTGATGTTCCACTTTGACTCTTTGGCAAGTCAAACACCGTGCCAAAAACTCTGCAATTTCTATTTTCATGTTATTCCACCAATAGTGTTGCTTCAAATCCCGGTACATCTTCGTTCCACCGGGGTGAATAGTATATCTTGAATTATGGGCTTCTTCAAGAATCTTCTTTTTCAGCTCTGGCTCATTGAGAACACAAATCCGATTCCTAAACCTCCAAATACCATCATCATGAAACTTGAAATCTGCGTTGCTTTCTTTAATCCTCTGAAATTGTTGGTCCTTCTGTTGAGCCTCCCGTAACTCAGACAACAAGGTCAATTGAACTTGTGTAGTGGCAAAAAGTAACCCTTCCCGAGTCAATTGTGGTTTCCACAAAAATGCTTACTTCAACAACTCCTGTACATTGACTTCAAGTTTTGCCATGCTTGTTTTCCTACTTAAGGTGTCTGCAACTACATTCGCTTTACCGGGCACATAATTGATTGAGCAGTTATAATCATCCAAAAGCTCCATCCACCGCCTTTGCCTCATATTCAACTCCTTTTGAGAGAACAAGTATTTCAAGATCTTATGATTAGTAAATACCTCAAACTTGTTACCCCACAGATAATGCCTCAATTTCTTGAGTGCAAACACAATAGCCGCTAACTCCAAATCATGCGTCGCGTAATTCACTTCATACGGCTTTGGTTTCCTAGAAGCATATGCAATCACCCTTCCATTTTGCATCAACACACAACCCAATCCTTCTTTGGAAGCATCGCTATAGATTACAAAACCTTGACTCCCTTCAGGCAATGCAAGAACAGGTGCAGTAGTGAATCTTTTCTTCAATTCTTGGAAGCTGTTCTCACACTTATCATCCCACACGAACTTTGTTTTCTTTTGAGTGAGCTTTGTAAGTGGTCCTGCAATCTTAGAGAAATCTTTCACTAATCTCCGATAATAGCCGGCTAGACCAAGAAAACTCCGAACCTCCATAACATTCTCCGGCTTCTTCCAAGACATCATTGCATCTATCTTTGCTGGATCCACCACTATTCCCTCTTGGGATATGATATGCCCCAAAAATGCAATCTGCTGCAACCAAAATTCACACTTGCTAAACTTTGCATACAATTGATGCTCTCGAAGTTTCTGCAGTACCAACCGCAGATGTTGCTCATGCTCCGCCTCAGATTTTGAGTATACCAAAATATCATCAATGAAGATCACCACAAATTGGTCCAAGTAGGGTTGAAACACCCTGTGCATCAAATCCATAAAAGCTGCAGGGGCATTAGTTAGTCCAAAAGGCATCACCACATATTCATAATGCCCATATCTCGTCCTGAAAGCCGTTTTAGGCACATCTTCCTTTTTGATCCTCAACTGATAATACCCTTGCCTCAAGTCGAGTTTCGAATACACTTTGGCTTCTTGCAGTTGATCAAATAACTCGTCGATCAGTGGAAGTGGGTATTTATTCTTGACAGTCACTTGGTTCAGTCCTCGGTAGTCGATGCATAGCCTCTACGTTCCGTCTTTCTTCTTTACAAATAGAACTGGTGCACCCCACGGTAAAGAACTTGGTTGAACAAACCCCATCTTCAACAATCCTTGCAATTGGTCCTTCAATTCTTGTAGCTCGGCCAGTGCCATACGATAGGGAGCTTTAGATATAGGTTGGGTGCCAGGTAGTAGCTCTATAACGAACTCGATCTCCCGATTTGGGGATAAACTGGGTAATTCTTCTGGAAACAGATCTGCATAGTCTTTGATCACAGGCATCTCCTCCAACCTAGCTTTGTCCGACGGCTTGTTGATAAGGTAAGCTAAGTATCCGCTACACCCTTTTCTCAAGGACTTCACTGCTTTCGTAGATGAAATGATGGAACTCCCGGTGAAATCTCTTCGACCCATTACCTCCAGTATTGGTTGACCAGGTACCCGGAATGTTATAATCTTCGCCCGACAATCTAGTTGGACATGATGTTTTGCTAGCCAGTCTATCCCTAAAATGACCTCATATTCTCGAAAAGGTAATACAATAAGATTGATTGAGAATTCACTATCCTTAATTTGGATTTTACATGCTTTACAAACTGAGCTAGTAACAAGTTTAGAACCCATTGGAGTACCAACTTCTACTTCGTATGGCAAACATACAACTTTCAGTTTCACACGTTCCACACATAAGGGAGTAATAAATGAATGAGTAGCACCCGGATCAATTAACACCCTAACAAGTTGATTCAGTATGAAGAATGTACCTTCAACAACAGCGGTCTCATCTGGAATCTCCTTACACTCAATAGCATAGGCTCGAGCCTGAACTCTAGGAACTGGAGTCTTGCCTCTACCAGCTGGTTTACCCTGATTCTGCCTTGCTTGCCGTTTAGGGCAATCCTTGATCTGATGCTGATCACTACCACATCTCATACATCGTCCCGACTTCCTCCAACACTAGGCCTCGGTATGCCCCTTCCTGTCACAATAAGAACAATTGACGGACTGAGTAGCAAGTGAACCACCTGTGGATCCGCGGGCAGAAGAGGCTGATGGCGCTTTCGTCGGGCCACGGTTATTCACTGGCCTATTCTGGCTCGGGCCCTGATTACGACTCTGACTCTGGAATTTCCTCTGCTGACCTAGAGGCTGGTATGGTTTCTTGTTCGGCTGACTCGAACCGACTCCATCTAGTTTCCTCTTCTCAACTCGAGAGGCAGCAGCAATGAGAGCAGAATAGGTATCGAAGTCATGAGAAGCCAACTGGTCCTGAATCTCTGGCCTCAATCCAGTAGTAAATTTCCACGTCTTCGCCTCCGGAGTACTAACCATATATCGAGCATAACGGGACAGTCGGTCAAAACGAGCCTCGTACTGGGCCACCGTCATGTTACCTTGGGTCAAGTGCATGAACTCCTCAGCCCGCCTCTGCCTGGAGACTGCAGGTACATATTTCTCCTTAAATGCCTTAACGAAATTACCCCACAAGCGAGGTGTCTGATCAGTTTCCCACAGTGCTTCTATAGTGTGCCACCAATACTCGGCATCCCCGTACAACAGAAACACAGCAAACTCTACATTTTCTTCATCAGTATAATCAAGTGAGCGAAAGTCAAGGAACTCCCTCATTCTGCTATGTCTCCCGTGGTTACCCTCATTCCTGTTGTTGTTGTTGTTGTTGGCTTCACGTGCATCCTGGCGCTCCATCACTCGTGATACGCGATCCATGGCATTCGCCATCATATTAAACATAGCTATACAGGGATTAGTTTGATAGGCATCTCCGGTCTCTTGGGGTTCACCGCTCCTATTAGTAGTACGGGTACTAGGGTCAGCCATCTATAGGTACAGATTACGATGCACAATTTATTGAAATATGACAATTAAGAATTTAATGCGTAAGATATGCAGCATAATATAGATACAATCCTAGAGACAATTAAGGCATGTTAATCACTTAAACACATAAAACATAGAAGGCACATTTATCACACAATAACACATAAACAAGTCATCCTAATTATCTTAGGGCTCTACCCACGGTCCGAGAGTTAAACCCGGCTTAAGCAATCTAATCTCTGATACCATTCTAATTATAAGGTGTCATGCCCCAATCTGGCCTATAAGGTTAGACTAGGGTATGATCTAAACGTTCAGGACATGTCACATACTTAACCGTTTATGAAGATTTAACACCTATCGTTTGAGTCTATACTCTAAAGTTTTCCAGAAAATTGACAACATGACGGCTGTAATTGGACTCTTTGGTTTGGCCTTATTCTCTAAACGCCTCAAAATTTTATGATCTCAAGTTTCAATTCCAACTAGGATTACTATTTAATATCAATTGAAATGCCTATTGGTTATCTCAATGTCTCGTTTGATTTATGACCTAGCATGATACTATGTCTCGTTTGTTTGTTTATCCTCGTTACAAAAGTACCTGTTGATCTTAGCTTAATAGCGAGTACCTGTTTAAGATTGGATAGGTTCATTTTCTTAGTCCTTAACTAATACGTCGTAACCTATGATAGATACTAGCGATAATAATAGCAAAACGATCACAGTAGTGTCTAGTGTCTGTCTAGCAATATCAGTACAAACCAACAACGGGGGTCTTTTTACATTACAAATAACAAGCAACATAAAGGAAAAAGTTCACAAGTAGCCATAATCACGCAAAGCACACAAACAGGCAATCACTCCAAGGATTCATCGTTAGGCACACCGTCCTCGGGTACCTGTTTTGGATCTTCTTCACCTGAGATGATAAAAGAGGGTGAGTCCTTAAGAACTCAGCGAGGGGGAACGAGAAATAGGTTTTGAAACTCATTTTCCGGTTCAACTTATAAAATCCTTTTGCAAGCATGAATATAACAATAATATAAGTACAGGAACAGATATACTGGTCTTTCCACCTCGAGGTTCTCTAGGAACCAAGCGAGAGTACTTATACACATAGTAAAAAGGATACAGTGAGCTTTTGCTCTTAGATCAGTTCCAGAATTAGTTGTTGCGGCCGACTTCAAATCATCCCCCAAACACGCCAAGTGGGTGTACTCCGGATGTACCCCAAAATCCTACGACCCAACTCTCTGAGGTAGTCTAGCCCCCAAGCGAGAGAAGGAATGGGACCATGGTAGTCACGGGTGCACCGGCAAGCCCGGTGCCGCCCGGTGCGCGTGATCGCTACCATGCCGACAAGAAAGGTTGCAACCTTGTATGCAGTGCACACTTATGACATTACCATATCATGTTAGGAGGACAACAAAGTAGGTTGCCTCCGGACAGTCATAAGATTGCACATTGACAAGCAAACAGGAAGGGCACGATAAGACAAGTAATTTCACTTGAAAGGCATATAGAGTTATATGAACATTAAACGGGCAGCCATGTAACACATGTAAATCAAGCCATATAACTCATTTCGAAGTCCACGTAATCAGGTGATAGGATTATTCAACATGCAACAACATCTATGTGGGTTCGGATGCAAGAAAAGCCTATTTGTCAACATGCAATGATCAAAATTACATTTAGGACTATAAAGGCATTTACGGGCAGCCTACTAGGCTTATAATTCCACACAATATCGTAATGATCAACACTTAGCAAGCCTACCTAGTCATTAGGGTTTCCGTTTCATGCTTAACCATGTGATTAAACCCTAAGTCAACTCAAAATCAATCCCTAGTCATGCATCATTTAATTCAAACATCCTCAAGTACTCAAACAGTCCACACAACATCCCAACACCACAGTTCCAAGCAATTAACACCACAAGAGAGGTTACAACAATTTTTCCAAGCATATAACTAAGTGAAACCCTCACTGCAATAGGCTGTTTTCTCACAAACATTAAGATAAGCAAAAAATCTCAAATTCCAGTGAATAAGATTTCAAATTAAAGCTTAAGAAGTGAACTAAAATCAGAAACAAACCTTGCATCATTTGGAATTCGGGATCATTAGTTATAGCCGAAACAGTGGGATAGCACAAAACTGTCCAGATTTACACACATTTCGATAATTGACGTTTTTGAGGTCATTAGGGTCCGATTTAGCCTTAGTCCATTTTTGACAAAAATGTCCAGAACTGAAAAATATAGAAGCACACCAACTTTCATGCATTTTGGACATCATTTACTAAGTGAAATATGGTTCGTTCTACAAGGTCAGTGCATCTGTCAAAACCTGCTTCATTTTTCCAGATTTCCAGATTTGGACACATTTAAAAGATTTGCTATTGTGAGGACCTTAGATTCAAAATTAGCTTCGGCCTATTTCTATGAAAAATGTTCAAAACTTGCAAAAATAGTCACCTACCAATTTTCATGCATTTTCAACATCATTTGCCTAGCTAAACTTACCTCGAAACAAACTGGTCAGAGAGTTGTCAACAATCCGACTTCACCTATCATCACTTTCAAGCCAAGATCTTGCCATGCATGGTTGCAAAAGCTTATTTACGAACATATAACTCAAGTACAGAAGCAAAGACATACTTTTATGAGCATGCATGTGCATTTTTGAAGGATTTTCAATTTTCAAAAGGTTTTAGCCCTCACCTTAGCAATCAACCAAGAGGATGCACAAAAACTTGTCGAAGCACAATTTTCTTCTTCTCCTTTGCCTAGCCGAGGTTACAACTAGATTTTCTCTATTTTTCCTAGCTTAGTGACCAAGCTCTTAGTACATGCATGAGGTTAGAACAAGAAGAAAAGAAATGGAAGCTTAAAAACTCACCTAGGGCCGAAATGAAGACTTCAAAGGACATGCATGTGTGATTTTCGTATCCTAGCTTGTTTGCTTGAGTTTCTTTGATTATTGCTTGTCTTGATGCACCATGAGTTGATGAGGATGAGCAAAGGATGGTGAGAACTCAGCCAAGGCCGAGAGAGAGAGAGAAAATGAGAGGAAAATGAAGAAATGACAAAAAAAACAAAGGCCTTGAAGTTTGATGAGCATGTTCGGCCTTGGGCTTCCAAAATTCCTGATTTTGTGTCTTCAAGATGTGATTTTAAAATGCTAGCATGGGCAATGGTTGTTTGGTCGAACAAGGTAGAGGATTGAGGTGGTTTTGAGCATTTTTTTATGCATTGATAAGTGTTTTTGTCATAACTTGTCTAGAATGAATTGGAATTGAGCAAGCATGCATAAAACTTGATGTGGTGGTCGGCCAAGGCTATTAAAATTCTGAATTTTTTCATCTTTTGAGTGTTATTTAGTTGTGTGTTGAAAGTGCAAAAAGAACAAAGAATAAAGAATAAGGAATGTCTAGTGTTTAGTGAATTTTCGTCTTCTAGTGAGTTGAATTAGGATTATAAGATTGATAGTGGATTTTGTAAGATTGTTTAATAGTCTAGTGCTTTGTGTAAGATGCTTTCTTGATTAGGTTGAGGGCACGCTTTCCTAGGTCTAGGGCACGTACTACGAGGTAGGGCATGAACTACGAGATGAATGCACGTTTTTCAAGTAAATGCACGCAACCCTAAATTAATGCACGTAATTCAATGCAAGGTACACAAAATGAACCCAATTCTCAAACCTAGGTCAAGGTGCGCAAATCTAGGTTAGGACACACGAAACGAGGTATCGCACGCTAATCGGGGTCGGGCCTCACAAATGGGTTGTCGTTAAGCCCATTGGGCCTTTTGAATGGGCCATCTCTCTGGGCTTGGACTGTGAACCGTCAACACATAAAGGATTTGTGCCATCAACATGATTGGTGCGATCATACCAGTACTAATGCACCGGATCCCATCAGAACTCCGAAGTTAAGCGTGCTTGGACGAGAGTAGTACTAGGATGGGTGACCCCTTGGGAAGTCCTCGTGTTGTACCCACCTTTTCAATTTTTTTTGCCCCGGTTAGGGTTGCCAAGATACTTTATCCACCACATTTCTATTATCGAATCCCGTGGCACATTGGACAAGACAATTTCGCTTCACGTAGAGGCTGGGCCTGCAAACTACAGGCGTGGGGCTTGTGACCAGGTCTCCGTCGCTCCGGTGCCAATAACTTTTGATCCGCAAGGTGTTATGTGGCGCATAGTATACCATTGGAAAGCTCTCTGAGAGCTCTACAACGGGGGCAACAAGCTTGCTCGGCTGCGACCATTTTTGGAGCCCAAAATTGAATGTTTTCATCAGTTTCGGGCCATTTTTTTTCTTTTGCTCGGTTTTTCTGTCCCTGATCGTAAGTCGTGAGCGGTTAAAAGGACGACAACCTAACTCGTGGGACATTAGAGGGCCCTACAACGCGTCGATATCTCATCTTGTGAGGATGCTGCGTTGTTGAAGCGGATGGGTTGTCGTTAAGCCCATTAGGCCTTTTAAATGGGCCATATCTCTGGGCTTGGACTGTGAACCGTCAACACATAAAGGATTTGTGCCATCAACATGACTGGTGCGATCATACCAGTACTAATGCACCAGATCTCATCAGAACTCCGAAGTTAAGCGTACTTGGGCGAGAGTAGTACTAGGATGGGTGACCCTTTGGGAAGTCCTCGTGTTGTACCTACCTTTTCAATTTTTTTTCCCCGGTTAGAGTTGCCAAGATACTTTATCCACCACATTTCTATTACCGAATCCCACGGCACTTGGCCAAGACAACTTCGCTTCACGTAGAAGATGGGCCTGCAAACCGCAAGCGTGGGGCTTGTGACCAGGTCTCCGTCTCTCTAGTGCCAATAACTTTTGATCCGTAAGGTGTAACACAGCGCATAGTATACCGTTTGAAAGCTCTCCGAGAGCTCTACAACGGGGACAGCAAGCCTGCTCGACTGCGACCGTTTTTGGAGCCCAAAATTGAATGTTTTCATTAGTTTTGGGCCACTTTTTTTCTTTTGCTCAGTTATTCTGTCCCTGATCGTATGTCGTGAGCTGTTAAAAAGATGACAACCTAACTCAAGGGATATTAGAGGGGCCTACAATGTGTCGATATCACGTCTTGCGAGGATGCTGCGTTGTTGAAGCAGATGGGTTGTCGTTAAGCCCATTGGGCCTTTTGAATAGGCCATCTCTCCGGGCTTGGATTGTGAACCGTCAACACATAAAGGATTTCTGCCCCAAACATTACAGGTGCGATCATACCAGCACTAATGCACTGTATCCCATCAGAACTCTGAAGTTAAGCGCGCTTGGGTGAGAGTAGTACTAGGATGGGTGACCCCTTGGGAAGTCCTCGTGTTGCACCCCCTTTTTCAATTTTTTTTGCCCCGGTTAGGGTTGCCAAGATACTTTATCCACCACATTTCTATTACCAAATCCCACGACATCTTGAGCAAGACAACTTCGCTACACGTAGAGGTTGGGCCCACAAACCGAGGGGGTGGGGCTTGTGACCAGGTCTCCGTCGCTCCGGTGCCCATAACTTTTGATCCGTAAGGAGTTACGCGGCACACAGCATACCGTTGGAATGCTCTCCGAGAGCTCTACAACAGAGCAATAAGCATGCTCGGCTGCTCCCATCTTTGGATCCCAAAATTGAACATTTTCATCAGTTTCGGGCCACTTTTCTTTTTTTGCTCTGTTTTTCCATCCCGGATTGTACGTCTTGAGCAGTTAACAGGATGACAACCTAACTTGCAGGATATTAGAGGGCCCTACAATGCGTCGATATCACGTCTTGCGATGATGTTACGTTGTTGAAGCGGATGGGTTGTCGTTAAGCCCATTGGGCCTTTTGAATGGGCCATCTCTCTAGGCTGGGACAGTGAACTGTCAACACATAAAGGATTTGTGCCCTCAATATGACTGGTGCGATCATACTAGCACTAATGCAATGGATCCCATCAAAACTCCAAAGTTAAGCATCTTTGGTCAAGAGTAGTACTAGGATGGGTGACACCTTGGGAAGTCGTCGTGTTGCACACCCTATTTCAATTTTTTTTGCCCCCGTTAGGGTTGCCAAGATACTTCATCCACCACATTTCAATTACCGAATCCCATGCCACCTTGGGCAAGACAACTTCGCTTCACATAGAGGCTGGGCCCGCAAACGGAGGGCGTGGGGCTTGTGACCAGGTCTCCGTCACTCCGGTGCCCATAACTTTTGATCCTTAAAGAGTTACGCGGCACACAGCATACCGTTGGAAAGCTCTACGAGAGCTCTACGACGGGAGCAGTAATCCTGCTCGGCTGCGCGCATTTTTGGAGCCCAAAATTGAATGTTTTAATCAGTTTTGGGCCACTTTTCTTCTTTTGCTCAATTTTTTCGTCCCGAATCGTAGGTCGTGAGTTGTTAAAAGGATGACAACCTAACTCGCGGGACATTATAGGGCCCTACAAAGCATCGATATCATGTCTTGCGAGGATGCTGCGTTGTTGAAGCAGATGGTCTGTCGTTAAGACTATTGGGCCTTTTGAATAGGTTAAGCATGCTTGGGCGAAGGTAGTACTAGGATGGGTGGCCCCTTGGGAAGTCCTCGTGCTGCACCCCCCTTTTCAATTTTTTTTGTCCTGGTTTGGTTAGCCAAGATGCTTTATCTACGACATTTCTCTTACCGAATCCCACGGCACCTTGGGCAAGACAACTTCGCTTCACGTAGAGGCTGGGCCCGCAAACCGAGGGCTTGGGGCTTGTGGCCAGGTCTCCGTCACTTCGGTGCCCATAACTTTTGATCCGTCAGGAGTTACGCGGCACACACCATACCGTTGGAAAGCTCTCCGAGAGCTCTACGATGGTGGCAGCAAGCCTATGCGGCTGTGCTCCTTTTTACAGCCCAAAATTGAACATTTTCATCAGTTTCGGGCCAGTTTTTACTTTTGCTCAGTTTTTCCGTCTCGGATCGTATGTCCTGAGATGTTAAAAGGACGACAACCTAAATCGTGGGACATTAGAGGGACCTACAACACGTCAATATCATGTCTTGCGAGGATGCTGCGTTGTTGAAGTGGATGGGTTGTCGTTAAGCCCATTGGGCCTTTTGAATGGGCCATCTCTCTGGGCTAGGACTGTGAACCGTCAACACATAAAGGATTTGTGCCCTCAACATGACTGGTGCAATCATACCAGCACTAATGCATCGGATCCCATCAGAACTCTGAAGTTAAGCGTGTTTGGTCGAGAGTAGTACTAGGATGGGTGACCCCCTAGGAAGTCATCGTGTTGCACCTCCCTTTTCAATTGTTTTTGCCCCGGTTAGGGTTGCCAAGATACTTTATCCACCAAATTTCTATTACCGAATCCCAAGGCACCTTGGGCAAGACAACTTCGCTTTACGTAGAGACTGGGCCCGCAAACCGAGGGCGTGGAGCTTGTGACCAGGTCTCCGTCGTTCTGGTGCCCATAACTTTTGATCCGTAAGGATTTACGCGGCGCACAACATACCGATGGAAAGCTCTCCGAGAGCTCTACGATGGGAGCAGCAATACTGCTCGGCTGCGCCCGTTTTTGGAGCACAAAATTGAATGTTTTCATCAGTTTTGGGCCACTTTTCTTCTTTTGCTCTATTTTTTCGTCCCAGATCATACGTCGTGAGCTGTTAAAAGGATGACAACCTAACCCGCGGGATATTATAGGGCCCCACAAAGCATCGATATCACGTCTTGCGAGGTTGCTGCGTTGTTGAAGCAGATGGGTTGTTGTTAAACCTATTGGTCCTTTTGAATAGGCCATCTCTCTGGGCTGGGACTGTTAACAGTCAACACATAAGGGATTTGTGCACTCAACATGACAAGTGCGATCATACCAGCCCTAATGCATCGGATCCCATCAGAACTCTGAAGTTAAGCATGCTTGGGCGAGAGTAGTACTAGGATGGGTGACCCCTTGGGAAGCCCTCGTGCTGCACCCGCCCTTTTCAATTTTTTTTGCCCCGGTTAGGCTTGCCCAGATACTTTATCCACCATATTTCTATTACCGAATACCAAGGAACCTTGGGCAAGACAACTTCGCTTCACGTAGAGACTGGGCCAGCAAACCGAGGGCGTGGAGCTTGTGACCAGGTCTCCGTCGATCTGGTGCCCATAACTTTTGATCCGTAAGGATTTACGCGGCGCACAACATACTGTTGGAAAGCTCTCCGAGAGCTCTACAACGGGAGCAGCAATCCTGCTCGGCTGCGCCCATTTTTGGAGCCCAAAATTGAATGTTTTCATCAATTTTGGTCCACTTTTCTTCTTTTGCTCGATTTTTCCATCCCAGATCGTACGTCGTGAGCTGTTAAAAGGACGACAACCTAACTTGCGGGACATTATAGGGCCCTACAAAGAATCAATATCACGTCTTGCGAGGATGCTGCGTTGTTGAAACAGATGGGTTGTAGTTAAGCCTATTGGGCCTTTTGAATAGGCCTTCTCTCTAGGCTAGGACTGTGAACAGTCAACACATAAGGGATTTGTGAACTCAACATGACGGGTGTGATCATACCAGCACTAATGCACCAGATCCCATCAGAACTCCAAAGTTAAGCATGCTTGGTCGAGAGTAGTACTAGGATAGGTGACCCCTAGGAAGTCCTCGTGTTGCACCCCCTTTTTCAATTGTTTTTGCCACGTTAGGGTTGCCAAGATACTTTATCTATCACATTTCTATTACCGAATCCCATGACAACTTGGGCAAGACAACTTCGCTTCACGTAGAGGTTGGGCCAGCAAACCGAGGGCGTGGGGCTTGTGACCAAGTCTCTGTCGCTTCGGTGCCCAAAACTTTTGATCCGTAAGGAGTTACGCGGCGCACAACATACCGTTGGAAAGCTCTCTGAGAGCTCTACGATAAGAGCAGTAAGCCTACTCGGTTGCGCCCATTTTTGGAGCCCAAAATAGAACATTTTCATCAATTTCGGGTCACTTTTCTTCTTTTGTTCTATTTTTCCATCCCAGTTCGTACGTTGTGAGTAGTTAAAAGGATGACAACCTAACTCGCGAGACATTAGAGGGCCCTACAACGTGTCGATATCACGTCTTGCGAGGATACAGCGTTGTTGAAGTGGATGGGTTGTCGTTAAGCCAATTAGGCCTTTTGAATGGGCCATCTCCCTCGGCTGGGACTGTGAACTGTCAACACATAAAGGATTTGTGCCCTCAACATGACAGGTACGATCATACCAGCACTAATGCACCGGATCCCATCAGAACTCAAAAGTTAAGCGTGGTTGGGCGAGAGTAGTACTAGGATGGGTGACCCCTAGTGAAGTCCACGTGTTGCACCCCCATTTTCAATTTTTTTTGCCCCGGTTAGGGTTGCCAAGATGCTTTAACCACCACATTTCTATTACCGAATCCAAAGACTCCTTGGGCAATAAAAATTTGCTTCACGTAGAGGTTGGGCTCGCAAACCAAGGGCGTGGGGCTTGTGACCAGGTCTCCGTCGCTCCGGTGCCCATAACTTTTGATCCATAAGGAGTTACGCGGCGCACAGCATACCGTTGGAAATCTCTTCGAGAGCTTAATGATGGGGGCTGCAATAATGCTCGGCTGCGCCTGTTTTCTTAGCCCAAAATCGAACGTTTTCATCAGTTTCGGGCCAATTTTCTTCTTTTGCCATGTTTTTCCATCCCAGATCGTACGTCGTGAGCTGTAGAAAGGGTAGCAACCTAACTCGTGGGACGTTAGAGGGCCCTACAACACGTCGATATCCCGTCTTGCGAGGATGCTGTGTTGTTGAAGCGATTGGGTTGTCGTTAAGCCAATTGTACCGTTTGAATTGGGCCATCTCTCTTGGCTGGGACTGTGAACCGTCAACACATAAGGGATTTTTGTGCTCAACATGATGGGTACGATCATACCAGCATTAATGCACCGGATCCCATCAGAACTCCAAAGTTAAGCGTGTTTGGAAGAGAGTAGTACTACGATGGGTGACCCCCTGGGAAGTCTTCGTGTTGTACCCCCATTTTCAATTTTTTTTGCCCTGGTTAGGCTTGCCAAGAAGCTTTATCCACCACATTTCTATTACTGAATCCCACGGCACCTTGGGTAAGACGGCTTCGCTTCACGTAGAGGCTGGGCCCCCAAAAAAGGGCGTGGGGCTAGTGACCAAGTCTCCGTCATTCCGATACCCATAACTTTTGATCCGTAAGAAGTTACGCGGCGCACAGTATAACGTTGGAAAGCTCTCCAAGAGCTCTATGATGGGGGCAGCAAGCCTGCTCGGCTGCGCCCATTTTTGGAGCAAAAAATCAAAAGTTTTCATCAGTTTCTGGCTACTTTTTTGCTTTTGCTCAGTTTTTTTGTCCCGGATCGTACGTCGTGAGTTGTTAAAAGGATGAAAACCTAACTCGCGGGACATTAGAGGGCCCTACAATGCGTCGTTATAAAGTCTTGAGAGGTTGCTGCGTTGTTGATGTTGATGGGTTGTCGTTAAGCCCATTGGGCCTTTTGAATGGGCCATCTCACTAGGCTAGGACTGTGAACCGTCAACACATAAAGGATTTGTGCCCTCAACATGACGGGTGCGATCATACCAGCACTAATGCACCGGATCCTATCAAAACTCCGAAGTTAAGCATGCTTGGGTGAGAGTAGTATTATGATGGGTGACCCCCTGGCAAGTCCTTATGTTGCACCCCCCTTTTCAAATTTTTTGCCCGGGTTAGGGTTGCCAAGTTTCTTTATCCACCATATTTCTATTACCGAATCCCACGGCACCTTGGGCAAGACAACTTCGCTTCACGTAGAGGTTGGGCCTGCAAACGAAGGGCATAGGGCTTGTGACCAGGTCTCCGTCGCTCCGGTGCCCATAACTTTTGATCTGTAACGAGTAACGTGGTGCACAACATACCGTTGAAAAGCTCTCCGAGAGCTCTACGATGGGGGCAATAAGCTTGCTCGATAGCGCCCTTTTTTGGAGCCCAAAATTGAATGTTTTCATCTGTTTCGGGACACTTTTCTTCTTTTGCCCTGTTGTTTCGTCACGGATCGTACGCCGTGAGCTGTTAAAAAGACGACAACCTAACTCGCGGGACATTAGAGTGCCCTACAATGTGTCGATATCATGTCTTGCGAGGATGCGGCATTGTTGATGTTGATGGGTTGTCGTTAAGTCCATTGGGCCTTTCGAATGGGCCATCTCTCTAGGCTGGGACTGTGAACCGTCAACACATAAAGGATTTGGGCCCTCAACATGACGGGTGAGATCATACCAGAACTAATACACCGGATCCCATCAGAACTCCGAAGTTAAGCGTGCTTGGGCGAGAGTAGTACAATGATCGGTGACACCCTAGGAAGTCCTCGTGTTGTACCCCCCCTTTTCAATATTTTTTGCCCCGGTTAGGGTTGCCAAGATACTTTATCCACCACATTTCTACTACCGAATCCCACGGCACCTTGGGCAAGACAACTTCGCTTCACGTAGAGGCTGGGCCTGCAAACCGAGGGTGTGGGGCTTGTGACCAGGTCTCCGTCGCTCCGGTGCCCATAACTTTTAATCTGTGAGGAGTTACACGGCGTACAGCATACCGTTGGAAAGTTCTCTGAGAGCTCTACAATGGGGGCAGCAAACCTGCTCGGCTGCACCTGTTTTCAAAGCCCAAAATCAAAAGTTTTCATTAGTTTCAGGCCACTTTTCTTCTTTTTCTCTATTTTTCCGTCTCGGATCGTACGTCGTGAGCTGTTAAAAGGATGACAACCTAACTCGCGGGATATTACTGGGTCCTACAACGCGTCGATATCACATCTTACGAGGATGCTGAGTTGTTGAAGCGGATGGGTTATTGTTAAGCCCATTGGGCCTTCTGAATGGGCAATCTCTCTAGGCTGGGACTGTGAACCGTCAACACATAAAGGATTTGTACCCTCAACATGACGGGTGCGATCATACAAGCACTAATGCACAGGATCACATCAGAACGCCGGAGTTAAACGTGCTTGGGCGAGAGTAGTACTATGATGGGTGACCCCTTGGGAAGTCCTCGTGTTGTACCCCCCTTTTTAATTTTTTTTTCCCCGGTTAGGGTTGCCGAGATACTTTATCCACTACATTTCTATTACAGAATCCCACGGCACCTTGGGCAAGACAACTTCGCTTCACGTAGAGGCTGGGCCCGCAAACCGAGGGTGTAGGGCTTGTGACCTGGTCTCCGTCGCTCCGGTGGCCATAACTTTTGATCCGTAAGGAGTTACAAGCTGCACAACATACCGTTAGAAAGCTCTCCGAGAGTTCTACCCACTTTTGGAACCCAAAACCGAACATTTTCATCAATTTCGACCCACTTTTATTCTTTTGCTCTGTTTTTCCATCTTGGATCGTACGTTGTGAGCTGTTAAAAGGAGGACAACCTAACTCGTAGGGTATTAGAGGGCCCTACAACACGTCGATATCACGTCTTGCCAGGATGCTACGTTGTTAAAGCAGAAGAGTTGTCGTTAAGCCCTTTGGGCCTTTTGAATGGGCCATCTCTCTGGGCTGGGATGGTGAATCGTCAACACATAAAGGATTTATGCCCACAACATGACTAGTGTGATCATACCAGCACTAATGCACCGGATCCCATCAGAACTCCGAAGTTAAGCGTGCTTGGGCGATAGTTGTACTAGGATGGGTGACCCCCTGGGAAGTCCTCGTGTTGCACCCCGGCTTTGCAATTTTTTTACCCCGGTTAGGGTTGCCAAGATACTTTATCCATCACATTTCTATTACCGAATCCCATGGCTCTTTGGGCAAGACAACTTCGCTTCACGTAGAGGCTAGGCCCGCAAACCAATGGCATATGGCTTGTGACCAGATCTCCGTCGCTCCGGTGCCCATAACTTTTAATCCGTAAGGAGTTACGCAGCGGCCAGCATACCATTGGAAAGCTCTCTGAGAGCTCTACGACGGGGGTAGCAAGCTTGCTCGGCTGTGCCTTATTTTGGAGTCCAAAATCGAACGTTTTCATCAGTTTCGGGCCACTTTTCTACTTTTGCTCTGTTTTTCCGTCTTGGATCGTACGTCGTGAGCTGTTAAAAGGACGACAACTTTACTCGCGGGACATTAGAGGGCCCTACAATGAGTCGATATCATGTCTTGCGAGGATGCTGCGTCGTTGAAGCAGATGGGTTATCGTTAAGCCCATTGGGCCTTTTGAATGGGCCATCTCTCTGGGTTGGGACTATGAACCGTCAACACAAAGGATTTGTGCCCTCAACATGACGGGTGCGATCATACCATTACTAATGCACCGGATCCCATCAGAACTCCAAAGTTAAGCGTGCTTGGGCGAGAGTTGTACTAGGATGGGTGACCCCCTGGGAAGTCCTTGTGTTGCACCCCTCATTTTCAATTTTTTTTGCGCCTGTTAGGGTTGCCAAGATACTTTATCCACCACATTTCTATTACCAAATCCCACGGCAGCTTGGGCAAGACAACTTCGCTTCACGTAGAGGCTGGGCTCGTAAACCGAGGGCGTGGGGCTTGTGACCCGGTCTCCGTCGCTCCGGTGCCCATAACATTTAATCCGTAAGGAGTTACGTGACTCACAGCATACCGTTGGAAAGCTCTCCGAGAGCTCTACTACGGGGGCAGGAAGCCTGCTCGGCTGCACCTGTTTTTGGAGACCAAAATCGAACGTTTTCATCAGTTTTGGGCCACTTTTCCTATTTTGCTATGTTTTTCCGTCCCAGATCGTATGTTGTGAGCTGTTAAAAGGACGACAACCTAACTCACGGGATATTACAGGGCCCTACAACACATCGATATCACGTCTTACGAAGATACTGCGTTGTTGAAGCGGATGTGTTGTCGTTAAGCCCATTGGGCCTTTTGAATGGGCCATCTCTCTGGGCTGGGACTGTGAACCGTCAACACATAAAGGATTTATGCCCGCAACATGACGGGTGCGATCATACCAGCACTAGTGCATCGGATCCCATCAGAATTCTGAAGTCAAGCGTGCTTGGGCGAGAGTAGTACGAAGATAGGTGACCCCATGGGAAGTCGTCGTGTTGCACCACCCTTTTCAATTTTTTTTCCCCGATTAGGGTTTCCAAGATACTTTATCCACCACATTTCTATTACCGAATCCCACGGCACCTTGGCCAAGACAACTTCGCTTCACGTAGAGGATGGTCCTGTAAACTGAGGGCGTAGGGCTTGTGACCAGGTCTTTGTCGCTCTGATGCTCATAAATTTTGATTCGTAAGGAGTTACGTAACACACAGTGTGAAGCCCGACCTCGATTTGCTTGCGATACCTCGTTTCGTGTCCCCTAACCTAGATTTGCATGCCTTGACCTAGATTTAAGAATTGTGTTTCATTTTGTGTACCTTGCATTGAATTATGTGCATTCATTTAGGGTTGCGTGCATTTACTTGAAAAACGTGCATTCGTCTCGTAGTTCGTGCCCTACCTCGTAGTGCGTGCCCTAGACCTAAGAAAGCGTTCCCTCACGCCAATCAAGAAAGCATCTTACACGAAGCACTAGATCATTAATTAATCCTACAAATTCCACTAACTATTATTAAATTACTAATTCAACCCACTAGAAGACAAAATCTCACAAAAAGCTAGACATTCCTTATTCTTTATTCCTTATTCTTTTTGCACTTTCAACACACAATTAAATAATGCTCAAAAGATGACAAAAAAATCAGATTTTTTGATGACTTGGCCGACCACCATGTAGGCTTTTATGCTTGCTTGCTCAATTCAAAATTAATTCTAGACAACTTATGACAATTCTATGACACAAATGCATAAAAAATTGCTCAAAACCTCCTCAAAACTCTACCATTCTCGACCAACTACTCCTTGCCCATGCTAGGAATTTCAAAATACATCTTGAAGACATAAAAAAAAGCTGAATTTCTAGGCCCAAGGCCGAACACATGCATCAATCTTTGCAAAGGCTATCATTTTTTTTTTCATTTCTCCCATTTTCCTCTCATTCTTCTCTCTCTCTCGGCCTTGGATGAGTTCCTTCACTTCATAGCTCATCTTCATCACACCATAGTTAATCAAGTCAAGCAACAAGCAATGAAACTCGCCCAAGCTAGCTAGGATGCAAGAATCACACATGCAAGATTTTTGAACAACCATTTTGGCCTTGGTGAGTTTGCTAGCTTCCATTTCTTTTCTTCTTGTTCTAACCACATGCATCTACTAAGAACTTGGTCACTAAGCTAGGAAAAATAGAGAGAAATCCGGTGGTATCTTGGCTACGCAAGGAAGAAGAAAAAATTTGTGCTTTATCAAGTTTTGTGCATCTTCTTGTTGATTTGCTAAGGTGAGGGCTAAAGCTTCTTGAAAATCTTTCAAAAATCCACATGCATGCTCTTAAATGTATGTCATTGCTTCTGTACTTGAGTTATATGTGTTCATAAGCTTTTACAACCATGCATGGCAAGATTTTGGCTTGAAGATGATGATAGATGAAATCGGGTTTGGTGATAGCTCTCTGTCATGTTGTTTCAAGGTGAGTTTGGCTAGGCAAATGATGTTGAAAATGCATGAAAATTGGTAGGTAACTAGTTTTCTAGTTTTGAACATTTTTTGTAGAAATAGGCCAAAGCTAATTTTGACTCTAAGGTCCTCAAAACGACAAATCATTAAAATGTGTCCAAATCTGGAAGTCTGGAAAAATGAAGCAGGTTTTGGCAGATGCACTGACCTTGTGGAATGAACCAGTTTTGACTTAGTAAATGATGTCCAAAATACATGAAATTTGGTGTGCTGCTAGATTTTTCCGTTCTGGAAATTTTTGTTAGAAATGGACTAAGGCTAAATCTGACCCTAAGGACCTCAAAAACGACAATTATTGAAATGTGTTCAAATCTGGACAGTTTTGTGCAATCCCACTGTTTTGGCTATAACTATTGATCTCGAACTCCAAATGATGCAAGGTTTGTTTCTGATTTTAGTTTACTTCTTAAGCTTTAATTTGACATCTTATTTACTGGAATTGGAGATTATTTTCTTGACTTAATGATTGTGAGAAAACAGCCTATTGCAGTAAGGGTTTCACTTAGTTTTATGCTTAGAAATTTGTTGTAACTTCTTTTGTGGTATTAATTGCTTTGGATTGTGGCATTGGGATGTTGTGTGGACTGTTTTGAGTACTTGGGGATGTTTGGATTAATTGATGCTTGGCTTGAGATTGGTTTTGAGTGGACTTGGGGCTTAATCGCATGGGTAAGCACGAAATGGAAACCCTAGCAACTAGGTAAACATGCTAAGTGTGATCCTTTGAATATTGGGTGTAATTATATGCTTAGTAGGCTGCCCGTAGTTGCCCTTATAGCCCTAAATGTGATTTTGAACATTGCATGTTGACAAATAGGCCTTTCTTGCATCCGAACCTACGTAGATTGTTGTTGCATGTTGAATAACCTTATTATTTGATTACGTGGACGTTGAAATAAGTTATATGACCTGATTTACGTGCGTTACATGGCTGCCCGTTTAATGTTCATATAACTCCATATGCCTTTCAAGTGCAATTACTTGTCTATTCGTGCCTCGCTTGTTTACTTGTCAATGTGCAATCTTATGACTGTCCGGAGGCAACTTACTTTGTTGTCCTCCTAATGTGATATATTATATGTCATAAATGTGCATTGCATATAAGGTTGCAACCTTTCATTCTGGCGTGGTAGCGTTCACGCACACCAGGCGGCATCGGGCTTGCCGGTGCAACTGTGACTACCATTGTCCAATTCCCTCTCTCGCTTGGGGGCTAGACTTCCTCGGAGAGTTGGGTCGTAGGATTTCGGGGTATATCCGGAGTACACCCACTTGGCGTGATAAGGGGATGATTTGAAGTCGGCCGCAACAACTGAGAGCAAAAGCTCACCGTATCCTTTTACTATGTGTATAAGTACTCTCGCTTGGTTCCTAGAGGACCTCGGAGAGGAAAGACGGGTAATTGTGTTCCTTTACTTTTATATTATTGTTATGTACTTAATTGTGTTATATTCATGCTTGCAAAAGGATTTTCATAAGTTGAACCGGAAAATGAGTTTCAAAACCTATTTCTCGCTCCCCCTCGCTGAGTTCATAAGGACTCACCCTTTTTTATCATCTCAGGTGAAGAAGATCAAGAATAGGTACCTGAGAACGATGTGCCTAACGATGATCCCTTGGAGTGATTGCCTGTCCTATGTGATTTGTGTGATTATGGCTATTTGTGAACTATGCTACTTGAAGACTATTTCTTTTATGTTGCTCAATGTTGTATTGTAAAAGACCCCCGTTGTAATTTGGGGTCTAATTTTGATTTGTACTGATATTAACTAGACAGACACTAGACACTACTATGATCGTTTTGCTATTATTACTGCTAGTATCTATCATAGGATTATGACGTATCAGGTAAGGACTAAGTAAATGAATCTAGCCATTCTTAAGCAGGTACTCGCTATTAAGCTAAGATCAACAGGTACTTTATAACGAGGATTAACAAACAAACGAGACATAGTATCATGCTAGGTTATTAATCAAACGTGACATCAAGATAGATAGTAGGCGTTCCAAGTGATGATAAATAGTAATCCTAGTTGGAAATGAAATTGAGATTGGAAAATTTGAGGCGTTTAGAGAATTAGGTCAAATCAAAGAGCCCAATAACAGCCATTATGCTGCCGATTTTTTTGGAGAATTTTGGAGTTTAGGCTAAAATATTAAGTGTTAAATTTTCATGAACGATTAAGTACGAGACGAGACTTGAATGTTTAGATCACACCCTAGTCTAACCTTATAGGCCAGGTTGGGGCGTGACACACAGCATACCGTTGGATAGCTCTCCGAGAGCACTACGACGGAGGAAACCAGCCTGTTCGGTTGCGCCCATTTTTGGAGGCCAAAATTGAATGTTTTCATCAGTTTCGGGCCACTTTTCTTCTTTTGCTCTGTTTTTCCATTCCGGATCGTACGTCGTGAGTTGTTAAAAGGATGACAACCTAACTTGCGGGATATTAGAGGCCCCTACAATGCGTCGATATCACGTCTTGCGAGGATGCTGCATTATTAAAGCGGATGGGTTATCGTTAAACCTATTGGGTCTTTTGAATGGGCCATCTCTCTGGGCTGGGACTGTGAACCGTCAACACATAAAGGATTTGTGCCTACAACATGATCCCATCAGAACTCCGAAGTTAAGCGTGCTTGGGCGAGAGTAGTACTAGGATGGGTGACCCCCTGGGAAGTCCTCGTGTTGCACTCCCGCTTTTCAATTTTTTTTGCCCCAGTTAGGGTTGCCAAGATACTTTATCCACCACATTTCTATTACCGAATCCCACGGCACCATGGGCAAGACAACTTCGCTTCACGTAGAGGATGGGCTCGCAAACCGAGGTTGTGGGGCTTGTGACCAGGTCTCCATCGTTTCGGTGCCCATAACTTTTAATTCATAAGGCGTTACGCGGCGCACAACATACCGTTGGAAAGCTCTCCAAAAGCTCTACGACGGGTGCAGTAATCCTGCTCGGTTATGCCTGTTTTCAGAGCCCAAAATCGAACGTTCTCATCAGTTTCGGGCCACTTTTCTTCTTTTGCTCTATTTTTTCATCCCGGATCGTACGTCGTAAGCTATTAAAAGGACGACAACCAAACTCACGGGAGATTAGAGGGCCCTAAAATGCGCCGATATCACGTCTTGCGAGGATGCTATGTCGTTGAAGCAGATGGGTTATCGTTAAGCCCATTGGGCCTTTTGAATGGGCCATCTCTCTGGGTTGGGACAGTGAACCGTCAACACATAAAGGATTTGTGCCCCCAACACGACTGGTGCGATCATACCGGTACTAATGCACCTGATCCAATCAGAACTCCGAAGTTAAGCGTGCTTAGGCGTGAGTAGTACTAGGATGGGTGACCCTTTGGGAATTCCTCGTGTTGTACCCTCCCTTTTCAATTTTTTTTGCCCCGTTTAAGGTTGCCAAGATACTTTATCCACCACATTTCTATTACCGAATCCCACGGCACCTTTGGCAAGACAACTTCTATTCACAAAGAGGCTAGGCTAGCAAACCGAGGGCGTGGGGCTTGTGACCAGGTCTCCATCGCTCCGGTGCCCCTAACTTTTAATCTGTAAGGAGTTACGCGATGTACAACATACCGTTGGAAAGCTCTGCAAGAGTTCCACGACGGGGGCAGCAAGCCTGCGCACTTGTGCCTGTTTTCAGAGCACAAAATCGAACGTTTTCATTTATTTCAGGCTACTTTTCTTCTTTTGCTCTGTTTTTCCATCCCGGATCGTACGTCGTGAGCTGTTAAAAGGACGAAAACCTACCTCGCGGGATAATTCAAGGCCCTACAACGCGTCGATATCACGTCTTATGAGGATGCTGCATTGTTGAAGCAGATGGGTTGTCGTTAAGCCCATTGGGCCATTTGAATGGGCCATCTCTCTGGGCTGGGACTGTGAACCGTCAACACATAAAGGATTTGTGCCCTTAACATGATGGGTGCGATCATACCATCACTAATGCACTGGATCCCATCAGAACTCCGAAGTTAAGCGTGCTTGGGCGAGAGTAGTACTATGATGGGTGACACCCTGGGAAGTCCTCGTGTTGCACTCTCCCTTTTCAATTTTTTTTGCACGGTTAGGGTTGCCAAGATACTTTGTCTATCACATTTCTATTACCGAATCCCTCGGCACCTTGGGCAAGACAACTTCGCTTCACGTAGAGGCTGGGCCTGCAAACCGAGGGCGTGGGGCTTGTGACCAGGTCTCCATCACTCCGGTGCCCATAACTTTTAATCCGTAAGGAGTTACGCAGCGCACAACATACCATTGGAAAGCTCTCCCAGAGCTCTACTATGGGGGCAACAAGCTTGCTTGGCTGCGCCTATTTTTGGAGCCCAAAATTGAACGTTTTCTTTAGTTTCGGGCCGGTTTTCTTTTTTTGCTTTGTTTTTCCGTCTCGGATCGTACGTCGTGAGCTGTTAAAAGGACGACAACCTAACTCGCAAGGTATTACAAGGCCCTACAACGCGTCGATACCACGTCTTACGAAGATGCTATGTTGTTGAAGTGGATGGGTTGTCGTTAAGCCCATTGGGCCTTTCGAATGGGCCATATCTCTGGGTTGGGACAGTGAACCGTCAACACATCAATGATTTGTGCCCTCAACATGACGGGTGCGATCATACCAGCACTAATGCACCGGATCCCATCAAAACTCCGAAGTTAAGCGTGCTTGGGCTGGAGTAGTACTAGGATGGGTGGCCCCCTGGGAATTCCTCGTGTTGCACCCCCCTTTTTCAATTTTTTTTGCATCAGTTAGGGTTGCCAAGATACTTTATCCACCACATTTCTATTACCGAATCCCACGTCACCTTGGGCAAGACAACTTCGCTTCACGTAGAGGCTGGGCTTGCAAACCGAGGGCGTGGGGCTTGTGACCCGGTCTCCGTCGCTCCGGTGCCCAAAACTTCTAATCCGTAAGGAGTTACACGGCGCACAACATACCGTGGGAAAGCTCTCCGAGATCTCTACGACGGGGGCAGCAAGCCGGCTAGGCTGCGCCCTTTTTGGAGCCCAAAATCGAATGTTCTCATCAGTTTCGGGCCACTTTTCTTCTTTTGCTCTGTTTTTCCGTCCTGGATCGTACGTCGTGAGCTGTTAAAAGGATGACAACCTAACTCGCGGGACATTAAAGAGCCCTACAATGCGCCGATATCACGTCTTGCAAGGATGCTGTGTCGTTGAAGCAGATGGGTTGTCGTTAAGCCCATTGGGCCTTTTGAATGGGCCATCTCTCTATGTTGGGACTGTGAACCGTCAACACATAAAGGATTTGTGCCCACAACATGACGGGTGCGATCATACCAGCACTAATGCACCGGATCCCATCAGAACTCCGAAGTTAAGCGTGCTTGGACGAGAGTAGTACTAAGATAGGTGATCCCCTAGGAATTCCTCGTGTTGCATCCCCCTTTTTCAATTTTTTTTTCCCCGGTTAGGGTTGCCAAGATACTTTATCCACCACATTTCAATAACTGAATCCCACGGTACCTTGGGCAAGACAACGTCGCTTCACGTAGAGGCTGGGCCCGCAAGCCGAGGGCGTGGAGCTTGTGACCAGGTCTCCGTCGCTCCGGTGCCCATGACTTTTACTCCATAAAGGAGTTACACGGCGCACAACATACAGTTTGAAAGCTCTCTAAGAGCTCTACGACAGGGGAAGCAAGGCAGCTCGACTGCGCCTGTTTTCACAGCCCAAAATCGAACGTTTTCATCAATTTCGGGCCACTTTTCTTCCTTTACTCTATTTTTTCGTCCCTGATCGTACGTCGTGAGCTGTTAATAGGATGATAATCTAACTCATGGGGTATTACAAGGCCCTACAACGTGTCGATATCACGTCTTACAAGGATGCTACGCTGTTGAAGCGGATGGGTTGTCGTTATGCCCATTGGGCCTTTTGAATGGGCCATCTCTTTGGGCTGGGACTGTGAACCGTCAACACATAAAGGATTTGTGTCCTCAACATTACGGGTGCGATCATACCAGTACTAATGCACAGGATCCCATCAGAACGCCGAAGTTAAGCATGCTTGGGTGAGAGTAGTACTAGGATGGGTGACCCCTTGGGAAGTCCTCATGTTGCACCCCAGCTTTTGAATTTTTTTTGCCCCGGTTAGGGTTGCCAAGATACTTTATCCACCACATTTGTATTACCAAATCCCATGGCACCCTGGGCAAGACAACTTCGCTTCTCATAAAGGCTGGGCCAGCAAACGGAGGGCGTGGGGCTTGTGACCACGTCTCCGTCGCTCCGGTGCCCATAACTTTTAATCCGTAAGGAGTTATGCAGCGCACAGCATACCGTTGGAAAGCTCTCTGAGAGCTCTACGACAGGGGCAGTAAGCCTGCTCGACTGTGCCTATTTTTAAAGACCAAAATTGAATATTTTCATTAGTTTCGGGCCATTTTTCTTCTTTTGCTCTACTTTTCCATCCCGGATCATAAGTCGTGAGCTGTTAAAAGGACGACAACCTAACTCGCGGGACATTAGAGGGCCCTACATCACGTCGATATCACGTCTTGCGAGGATTCTGCGTCGTTGAAGCAGATGGGTTGTCGTTAAGCCCATTGTGCCTTTTCAATGGGCCATCTATGTAGGTTGGGACTGTGAACCGTCAACACATAAAGGATTTGTGCCCACAACATGACAGGTGCGATCATACCAGCACTAATACACCGGATCCCATCAGAACTCCGAAGTTAAGCGTGCTTGGGCGAGAGTAGTACTAGTATGGGTGATCCCCTAGGAATTCCTCGTGTTGCACCCCACATTTTCAATTTTTTTTGCCCCGGTTAGGGTTGCCAAGATACTTTAGGCACCACATTTCTATTACCGAATCCCACGGCACCTTGGGCAAGACAACTTCGCTTCACGTAGAGGCTAGGCCCGCAAACCGAGGGCGTGGGGCTTGTGACCAGGGGTCCGTCGCTCCGGTGCCCATGACTTTTAGTCCGTAAGGAGTTACGCGGCGCACAACATACTGTTTGAAAGCTCTCCGAGAGCTCTACGACGGGGGCAGCAAGCTAGCTCGACTGCGCCTATTTTCAGAGCCCAAAATTGAACGTTTTCAAATGTTTTAGGCCACTTTTCTTCTTTTGCTCTGTTTTTTCGTCCCGGATCGTACGTCGAGTGCTGTTAAAAGGACGACAACCTAACTCACGGGATATTACAGGGCCCTACAACGTGTCTATATCACGTCTTACGAGGATGCTACGTTGTTGAAGCGGATAGGTTGTCGTTATGCCCATTGGGCCTTTTGAATGGGCCATCTCTCTGGGTTGCGACTGTGAACTGTCAACACATAAAGGATTTATGCCCTCAACATGATGTGTGCGATTATACCAGCACTAATGCACCAGATCCCATCAGAATGCGAAGTTAAGCTTGCTTGGGCGAGAGTAGTACTAGAATGGGTGAACCCTTGGGAAGTCCTCTTGTTGAACCGCCTTTTTTTAATTTTTTTTGCCCCGATTAGTGTTGCCAAGATTCGTTATCCACCGCATTTCTATTACCGAATCCCACGCCACCTTGGGCACGCCCAAAAACTGAGGGTGTGGGGCTTGTGACCAGGTCTCCGTCGCTCCGGTGCCAATAACTTTTAATCCGTAAGGAGTTACGCGGTACACAGCATACCGTTGGAAAGCTCTACTACAGGGGCAGTAAGCTCGCTCGGCTGCGCCTGTTTACGGATCCCAAAATCGAATGTTTTCATCAGTTTCGGGCCACTTTTCTTCTTTTGCTCTATTTTTCATCCTGGATCGTACGTCGTGAGCAGTTAAAAGGACGTTAACCTAACTCGCGGGATATTACAGGGCCCTACAACGCGTCGATATCATGTCTTACCAGGATGCTACGCTGTTGAAACGAATGGGTTGTCGTTATGCCCATTAGGCCCTTTGAATGGGCCATCTCTTTAGGCTGGGACTATGAACCGTTAACACATAAAGGATTTGTGCCCTCAACATGACGGGTGCGATCATAATAGCACTAATGTACCGGATCCCATCAGAACGCCGAAGTTAAGCGTGCTTGGGCGAGAGTAGTACTAGGATGGATGACCCCCTGGGAAGTCCTCGTGTTACATTTCCCTTTTCAATTTTTTTTGCCCCGGTTAGGGTTGGCAAGATTCTTTATCCACCGCATTTCTATTATCGAATCCCACGGCACCTTGGGCAAGACAACTTCGCTTCTCGTAGAGACTGGGCCCGCAAACCGAGGGCGTGGGGCTTGTGACCAGGTCTTCGTCGCTCCAGTAACTTTTAATTCGTAAGGAGTTATGCGGCGCACAAAATATCATTGTAAAGCTCTCCGGGAGCTCTATGACGTGGGTAGCAAGCCTGCTCGGCTGTGCTTGTTTTCGGAGCCCAAAATTGAACGTTTTCATTAGTTTCAGGCCACTTTTCTTCTTTTGCTCTGTTTTTCTATCCCGGATCGTACGTCGTGAGTTGTTAAAAGGACGCCAACCTAACTCGCGGGACATTAGATGGCCCTACAACGCGTCGATATCACGTCTTGCAAGGATGCTGTGTCGTTGAAGTGGATGGGTTGTCGTTAAGCCCGTTGGGCCTTTTGAATGGGCCATCTCTCTAGGTTGGGATTGTGAACTGTCAACACAATAAGGATTTGTGCCCACAACATGACGGGTGCGATCATACCAGTAATAATGCACCGGATCATATCAGAATTCCGAAGTTAAACGTGCTAGGGCGAGAGTAGTACTAGGATGGGTGACCCCCTGGGAAGTCCTCGTGTTGCACCCCCCATTTTCAATTTTTTTTCCCCAGTTAGGGTTGCCAAGATACTTTATCCACCACATTTCTATTACCGAATCCCACGGCACCTTGGGAAAGACAACTCCGTTTCACGTAGAGGCTGGGCCCGCAAACCGAGGGTGTAGGGCTTGTGACCAAGTCTCCATTGCTTCGGTGCCGATAACTTTTGATTCGTAAGGAGTGACGCGGCGCACAACATACCGTTGGAAAGCTCTCTGAAAGCTCTACAATGAGGAGAGCAAGCCTGCTCGACTGTACCTATTTTCGTAGCCCAAAATCGAACATTTTCATCAATTTTGGGCCACTTTTCTTCTTTTGCTTTGTTTTTCAATCCCAGATCGTATGTCGTGAACTGTTAAAAGGACGACAACCTAACTCGAGGTATATTACAGGGCCCTACAATGCGTCGATATCACATCTTATGAGGATGCTGCGTTGTTGAAGCGGATGGGTTGTCGTTAAGCCCATTGGGCCTTTTAAATGGGCCATCTCTCTGGGCTGGGACTGTGAACTGTCAACAGATAAAGGATTTGGGCCCTCAACATGACGGGTGCGATCATACCAGCACTAATGCACCGGATCCCATCAGAACTCCGAAGTTAAGCATGCTTTGGCGAGACTAGTACTAGGATGGGTGAGCCCCTGGGAAGTCCTTGTGTTGCACCTTCCTTTTCAATTTTTTTTGCCGCGGTTAGGTTTGCCAAGATTCTTTATCCACTGCAATTCTGTTATCGAATTCCACGGCACCTTGGGCAAGACAACTTCGCTTCACATAGAGGCTAGGCCCGTAAAACGAGGGTGTGGGGCTTGGGACCAGGTCTCCGTCGCTCTGGTGCCCATAACTTTTAAACTGTAAGGAGTTACGCGGTCCACAACATACCGTTGGAAATCTCTTCGAGAGCTCTACTACGGGCGCAGCAAGCTTAATCGGCTGCACCTATTTTTGGAGCCCAAAATCGAACTTTTTCATCAGTTTCGGGCCACATTTCTTCTTTTGCTATGTTTTTTCGTCACGAATCGTACGTCGTGAGCTATTAAAAGGACAACAACTAAACTCGTGGGATATTACAGGGCCCTACAACGCGTCGATATCACGTCTTACGAAGATGCTACGTTGTTGAACTGGATGGGTTGTCGTTAATCCCATTGGGCCTTTTGAATGGGCCATCTCTCTGGGCTGGGACTGTGAACTGTCAACAGATAAAGGATTTGGGCCCTCAACATGACGTGTTCGATCATACCAGCACTAATGCACCGGATCCCATCAGAACTCCAATGTTAAGCGTGCTTGGGCGAGACTAGTACTAGGATGGGTGAGCCCCTGGGAAGTCCTCGTGTTGCACCCCCCTTTTCAATTTTTTTTGCCCCGGTTATGGTTGTCAAGATTCTTTATCCACCGTATTTCTATTACCGAATCCCACAGCACCTTGGGCAAGACAACTTCGCTTCACGTAGAGGCTGGGCCCGCAAACCGAGGGCGTGGGGCTTATGACCAGGTCTCCATTGCTCCGGTGCCCATAACTTTTAATCCGTAAGGAGTTACGCGGCGCACATCATATTGTTGGAAAGCTCTCAGAGAGCTCTACGACGAGGGCAGCAAGCCTGCTCGACTGCACCTATTTTTGGAGCCCAAAATCGAGCATTTTCATCAATTTCGGGCCACTTTACTTCTTTTGCTCTATTTTTTCATCCCGGATCGTACGTCGTGAGCTGTTAAAAGGATGACAACCTAACTCGCGGGATATTATAGTGCCCTACAATGCGTCGATATCACGTCTTACGAAGAAGCTACGTTGTTGAAGCAGATGGGTTGTCGTTAAACCCATTGGGCATTTTGAATGGGCTATCTCTCTAGGCTGGGACTGTGAACTGTCAACACATAAAGGATTTGTGCCCTCAACATGACGGGTGTGATCATAGCAACACTAATGCATCGGATCCCATCATAAATCCGAAGTTAAGCGTGCTTTGGCAAGAATAGTACAAGGATTGGTGACCCCCTGGGAAATCCTCGTGTTCCACCACCCTTTTCAATTTTTTTTACCCCGGTTAGGGTTGCCAAATCCACCACATTTCTATTACCGAATCCCACGGCACCTTGGGCAAGACAACTTCGCTACACGTAGAGGCTGGGCCCGCAAACCGAGGGCGTGGGACTTGTGACTAGGTCTCTATCGCTCCGGTGCCCATAACTTTTAATCCGTAAGGAGTTACGCGTGGCACAGCATACCGTTAGAAAGCTCTCCGAGAGCTCTACGACGGGGGTAGCAAGCCTACTCGGTTGTGCTTATTTTAAGAGCCCAAAATTGAATGTTTTCATCAGTTTCGGACCACTTTTCTACTTTTGCTCTGTTTTTTCATCCCAGATCGTAAGTCATGAGCTGTTAAAAGGACGACAACCCAACTCGTGGGATATTAAAGAGCACTACAACCCGTCATTATCATGTCTTGCGAGGATGCTGCGTCGTTGAAGCAGATGGGTTGTCATTAAACCCATTGGGCTTTTTGAATGGGCCATCTCTTTGGGTTGGGACTGTGAAACGTCAACACAAAAAGGGTTTGTGCCCTCAATATGACGGGTGCGATCATACCAGCTCTAATGCACCGGATCCCATCAGAACTCCGAAGTTAAGCGTGCTTGGGCGAGAGTTGTACTAGGATGGGTGACCCCCTGGGAAGTTGTCATGTTGCACCCCTGCTTTTCAATTTTTTTTGCCCTTGTTTGGGTCGCCAAGATATTTTATCCACCACATTTCTATCACCGAATCCCACGGCACCTTGGGCAAGACAACTTCGCTTCAAGTAAAGGTTGGGCCTGCAAACTAAGGGCGTGGGGCTTGTGACCAGGTCTCCGTCGCTTTGGTACCCATAAATTTTAATCCGTAAGGAGTTACACAGCGCAAGCATACCATTGGAAAGCTCTTTAACAACTCTACGATGGGGGTAGCAAGCCTGCTAGACTGTGCCTGTTTTCGGAGCCCAAAATCAAATATTTTCGTCAGTTTCAGGCCACTTTTCTTCTTTTGCTCTGTTTTTTCGTACCGGATCGTACGTCGTGAGTTGTTAAAAGGATAACAACCTAACTCGTGGAACATTTGAGGGACCTACAACTCGTCGATATCACGTCTTGCGAGGATGCTGCGTCGTTGAAGCGGATGGGTTGTCGTTACTCCCATTGGGCCTTCTAAATCTGACATCTCTCTGGGTTGGGACTGTGAACCATCAACACATAAAGGATTTGTGCCCTCAACATGACGGGTGCAATCATACCAGCACTAATGCACCGGATCCCATCAGAACTCAGATGTTCAGCGTGCTTGGGCAAGAGTTGTACTAGGATGGGTGACCCCCTGGGAAGTCGTCGTGTTGCACCCCCGCTTTCAATTTTTTTTGCCCCGGTTAGGGTTGCCAAGATACTTTATCCACCACATTTCCATCAGCGAATCCCACGGCACCTTGGGCAAGACAACTTCGATTCACGTAGAGGCTGGGCCTGCAAACTGAGGGCGTGGGTCTTGTCACCAGGTCTCCGTTGCTCCGGTACCCATAACTTTTAATCCGTAAGGATTTATGCAGTGCACAGCATACCGTTAGAAAGCTCTCCGAGAGTTCTACGACAGGGGTAACAAGCCTGCTCGGCTGTGCCCATTTTAGGAGCCCAAAATTGAACGTTTTCAATAGTTTCGGGCCACTTTTCTTCATTTGCACTGTTTTTCCATCCTGAATCGAACGTTGTGAGCTGTTAATAGGACGACAACCCAACTCATGGGATATTAGAGGGCCCTACAACCCATCAATATCACGTCTTGCTAGGATGCTGCGTCGTTGAAGCGGATGGGTTGTCGTTAAGCCCATTGGGCCTTTTAAATGGGCCATCTCTTTGGGTTGGGACTGTGAACCGTCAACACATAAACGATTTATGCCCTCAACATGACGGGTGCGATCATACCAGCTCTAATGCACCGGATCCCATCAAAACTATGAAGTTAAGTGTGCTTGGACGAGAGTTGTACTAGGATGGGTGACCCCCTGGGAAGTCGTCGTGTTGCACCCCCGCTTTTCAATTTTTTTTGCCCCAGTTAGGGTTGTCAAGATACTTTATCTACCACATTTCTATCACCGAATCCCACGGCACATTGGGCAAGACAACTTCGATTCACGTAGAGGTTGGGCCTGCAAACTGAGGGCGTGGGGCTTGTGACCAGGTCTCCGTTGCTCCGGTACCCATAACTTTTAATCCGTAAGGAGTTACGCAGCGCACAGCATACCGTTGGAAAGCTCTCCGACAGCTCTACAACGGGGGTAGCAAGCCTGCTCGGTTGTGCCAGTTTTTGTAGCCCAAAATTGAACATTTTCATCAGTTTCAGGCCACTTTTCTTCTTTTGCTCTGTTTTTCCGTACCGGATCGTACGTCATGAGCTGTTAAAAGGACGACAACCTAACTCACGGGATATTTGAGGGCCCTACAACTCGTCGATATCATGTCTTGCGAGGATGCTGCTTCGTTGAAGCGGATGTGTTGTCGTTAAGCCCATTGGGCCTTTTGAATGGGCCATCTCTCTGGGTTCGGACTGTGAACCGTCAACACATAAAGGATTTGTGCCCTCAACATGACGGGTGCGATCATACCAGTACTAATGCACTGGATCCCATCAAAACTCCGAAGTTAAGCATGCTTGGGCGAGAGTAGTACTAGGATGGGTGACCCCTTGGGAAGTCCTTGTGTTGCACCCACCCTTTTCAATTTTTTTTGCCCCGGTTAGGGTTGCCAAGATATTTTATCCACCACATTTCTATTACCGAATCCCACGGCACCTTGGGCAATACACCTTCACTTCACGTAGAGGCTTGGCTCGCAAACCGAGGGTGTGGGGCTTGTGACCTAGTCTCCGTCGCTTCGGTGCCCAAAACTTTTAATCCGTAAGGAGTTACGTGGCGCACAGCATACCGTTGGAAAGCATTCCGAGAGCTTTATGACGAGGGTAGCAAGCCTGCTCACCTACACCTATTTTCGGAGCCCAAAATATAACATTTTCATCAATTTCGGGCCACTTTTCTTCTTTTGCTCTGTTTTTCCATCCCGGATCGTATGTCATGAGCTGTTAAAAGGACGACAACTTAACTCGCGGGATATTATAGGTCCCTACAATGCGTTGATATCACGTCTTACGAGGATGCAGCGTTGTTGAAGCGGATGGGTTGTCGTTAAGCCCATTGGGCCTTTTGAATGGGCCATCTCTCTTGGCTGTGACTGTGAACCGTCAACACATAAAGGATTTGTGCCCTCAACATGATGGGTGCGATCATACCGGCACTAATGCACTGGATCCAATCAGAACTCCGAAATTAAGCGTGCTTTGGCGAGACTAGTACTAGGATGGGTGAGCCCTTGGGAAGTCCTCGTGTTGTACCCCCCTTTTCAATTTTTTTTGCTCCGGTTAGGGTTGCCAAGATTCTTTATCCACTGCATTTCTATTATCGAATTCCACGGCACCTTGGGCAAGACAACTTCACTTCACGTAGAGGATGGGCCGGCAAACCGAGGGCGTGGGGCTTGTGACCAGGTCTCTGTCACTCTGGTGCCTATAACTTTTAATCCGTAAAGAGTTACGCGGCGCACAACATACCATTGGAAAGCTCTCCGAGAGCTCTACTACGGCGGCGGCAAGACTTCTCGGCTGCACCTATTTTTGGATCCTAAAATCGAACGTTTTTATCAGTTTCTGGCCACTTTTCTTCTTTTGCTATGTTTTTTCGTCCCAGATCGTACGTCGTGAGCTATTAAAAGGACGACAACCTACCTCGTGGGATATTACAGTGCCCTACAATGATTCGATATCACGTCTGACGAAGATACTGCGTTGTTGAAGCGGATTGGTTATCGTTAAGCCCATTGGGCCTTTTGAATGTGCCATCTCTCTGGGCTGGGACTGTGAACCGTCAACACATAAAGGGTTTGTGCCCTCAACATGACGGGTGAGATCATACCAGCACTAATGCACCGGTTCCCATCAGAACTCTGAAGTTAAACGTACTTGGGCGAGACTAGTACTAGGATGGGTGAGCCCTTGGGAAGTCCTCGTATTGCCCCTCCCCTCCCCTTTTCAATTTTTTTGCCCCGGTTAGGGTTGCTAGGAATCTTTATCCACCGCATTTCTATTATAGAATTCCACGACACCTTGGGCAAGACAACTTCGTTTCACGTAGAGGCTGGGCCCGCAAACCGAGGGCGTGGGGCTTGTGACCAGGTCTCCGTCGCTCTAGTGCCCATAACTATTTATCCGTATGGAGTTACGCGGCGCACAGCATACCATTAGAAAGCTCTTCGAGAGCTCTACTACAGGGACAGCAAGCTTAGCACCTATTTTTGGAGCCCAAAATCGAACGTTTTCATTAGTTTCGGGCCACTTTTCTTATTTTGCTATGTTTTTCCGTCCTGGATCGTACGTAGTGAGCTGTTAAAAGGAAGACAACCTAACTCGCGGGATATTACAGGGCCCTACAACAAGTCGATATCACGTCTTACGAAGATGCTGCGTTGTTGATGCGGATGGGTTGTCGTTAAGCCCAATGGGCCTTTTGAATGGGCCATCTCTCTAGGCTGGGAATGTCAACCGTCAACACATAAAGGATTTGTACCCTCAATATGACAGGTGCGATCATACCGGCACTAATGCACCGATCCCATCAGAACTCCGAAGTTAAACGTGCTTGGGCGAGACAAGTACTAGGATGGGTGAGCCCTTGGGAAGTCCTCGTATTGCACCCCCTTTTTCAATTTTTTTTGCCTCTGTTAGGGTTGCCAAGATACTTTATCTACCTCATTTCTTTTACCAAATCCCACGGCACCTTGGGCAAGAAAACTTCGCTTCACGTAGAGGTTAGGCCCGCAAACCGAGGGCGTAGGACGTGTGACCAAGTCTCTGTCGCTCCGGTGCCCATAACTTTTAATCCGTAAGGAGTTACGTGTCGCAGAGCATACCGTTAGAAAGCTCTCTGAGAGTTCTACGACAGGGGTAGCAAGCCTGCTCGGCTGTGACTGCTTTAGGAGCCCAAAATTGAACATTTTCATCAATTTTGGGCCACTTTTCTTCTTTTACTCTATTTTTCCGTCCCGCATCGTATGTCGTGAGCTGTTAAAAGGATGACAACCCAATTCGTGGGACATTAGAGGGCCCTACAACCCGTCTATATCACGTCTTGCCAGGATGCTACGTCGTTAAAGCGGATGGGCTGTCGTTAAGCCCATTGGGCATTTTCAATGGGCCATCTCTCTGGGTTGGGATTGTGAACCGTCAACACATAAAGGATTTGTTCCCTCAACATGACGGATGCGATCATGCCAGCACTAATGCACCGGATCCCATCAGAACTCCGAAGTTAAGCGTGCTTGGGCGAGATTAGTACTAGGATGGGTGACCCCCTGGGAATTCCTTGTGTTGCACCCTCCCTTTTCAATTTTTTTTGCCCCGGTTAGGGTTGCCAAGATAATTTATCCACCAATTTCTATTACTGAATCCCACGGCACCTTGGGCAAGACAGTTTCACTTCACGTAGAGGCTGGGCCCACAAACCGAGGGTGTGGGGCTTGTGACCAGGTCTCCGTCGCTCCGGTGCCCATAACTCTTAATCCATAAGGAGTTACGCGGCGCAAAACATACCGTTGGAAAGCTCTCCAATAGCTCTACTACAGGGGCAGCAAACCTGTTCAACTGCGCCTTGTTTCGGAGCCAATAATCGAACATTTTCATCAGTTTTGAGCCACTTTTCTTCTTTTGCTCTGTTTTTTCATCCCGGATCGTATGTCGTAAGCTGTTAAAAGGATGACAATATAAGTGATGGGATATTACAGGGCCCTACAATGCGTCGATATCACGTCTTACGAGGATGTTGTGTTGTTGAAGCGGATGGGTTGTCCTTAAGCCCATTGGGCCTTTTGAATGGGCCATCTCTCTTGGCTGGGACTGTGAACCGTCAATACATAAAGGATTTGTGCTCTCAACATGACGGGTGCTACCATACCAGCACTAATGCACCGGATCCCATCAGAACTCCGAAGTTAAGCGTGCTTGGGCGAGACTAGTACTAGGATGGGTGAGCCCTTGGGAAGTCCTCGTGTTGCACCTCCCTTTTCAATTTTTTTTGCCCCGGTTAGGGTTGCCAAGATTCTTTATCCACCGCATTTTTATTACCGAATCCCACGGCACCTTGGGCAAGACAACTTCGCTTCACGTAGAGGCTGGGCCCGCAAACTGATGGCGTGGGGCTTGTGACCAGGTCTCCGTCGCTCCGGTGCCCATAACTTTTAATCCGTAAGGAGTTACGCGGTGCACAGCATACCATTGGAAAGCCCTTCGAGAGCACTACGATGGGGGCAGCAAGCCTGCTCAGCTGTGCCTGTTTTTGGAGCCCAAAATCGAACTTTTTCATCTGTTTCAGGCCATTTTCTTCTTTTGCTCTGTTTTTCCATACCAGATCATACGTCGTGAGTTGTTAAAAGGACAACAACCAAACTCGCGGGACATTAGAGGGACCTACAACTCGTCGATTTCACGTCTTGCAAGGATGCTACATCGTTGAAATTGATGGGTTATCGTTAAGCCCATTTGGCCTTTTGAATGGGCCATCACTTTGGGTTGGGACTGTGAACCGTCAACACATAAAGGATTTGTGCCCTCAACATGGCAGGTGTGATCATACCAGCACTAATTCAACGAATGCCATCAGAACTGCGAAGTTAAGTGTGCTTGGGTGAGAGTAGTACTAGGATGGGTGTCCCCCTGGGAAGTCCTTGTGTTGCACCCACCCTTTTCAATTTTTTTTGCCCAGGTTAGGGTTGCCAAGATACTTTATCCACCACATTTCTATTACCGAATCCCATGGCACCTTGGGCAACACACCTTCGCTTCACGTAGAGGCTAGGCCCGCAAACCGAGGGCGTTGGGCTTGTGACCAGGTTTTCGTCGCTCTGGTGCCCATAACTTTTAATCCGTAAGGAGTTACATGGCGCACAACATAACATTGGAAAGCTCTTCAAGAGCTCCACAACTAGGGCAGCAAGCCTGCTCGACTGTACCTATTTTCGGAGCCCAAAATCGAACATTTTCATCAATTTTAGGCCACTTTTCTTCTTTTGCTCTATTTTTACATCCCGGATCGTACGTCGTGAGCTGTTAAAAGGATGACAATCTAACTCGCGAGATATTACAGGCCTTACAATGCGTCGATATCACGTCTTACGAGGATGCTACGTTGTTGAAGCGGATGGGTTGTCGTTAAGCCCATTGGGCCTTTTGAATGGGCCATCTCTCTTGGCTGGGACTGTGAATCGTCAACACATAAAGGATTTGTGCCCTTAACATGACGGGTGCGATCATACCAGCACTAATGCACCAGATCCCATCAGAACTCCGAAGTTAATCGTGCTTTGGCAAGACTAGTACTAGGATGGGTGAGCCCCAGGGAACTCCTCGTGTTGCACCCCCCTTTTCAAATTTTTTTGTCCCGGTTAGGGTTGCCGAGATTCTTTATGCACCGCATTTCTATTATCGAATTCCACGGCACCTTGGGCAAGACAACTTCGCTTCACGTAGAGGCTGGGCCCGCAAACCGAGGGCGTAGGGCTTGTGACCAGGTCTCTGTTGCTCTGGTGCCCATAACTTTTAATCCGTAAGGAGTTACGCGGCGCACAGCATACCATTGAAAATCTCTCCGAGAGCTCCACTACGGGGGCAATAAGCCTGCTCGGTTGCACCTGTTTTTGGAGCCCAAAATCGAACGTTTTCATAAGTTTCGGGCCACTTTTCTTATGTTGCTATGTTTTTCCGTCCCAGATCGTACGTCGTGAGCTATTAAAAGGACGACAACTTAACTCGCAGGATATTGCAGGGCCCTACAACGCGTCGATATCACATCTTATGAAGATGCTGCGTTGTTGAAGCGGATGGGTTGTCGTTAAGCCATTAGGCCTTTTGAATGGGCCATCTCTCTGGGCTGGGATTGTGAACCGTCAACATATAAATGATTTGTGCCCTCAACATGATGGGTGCGATCATACCAGCACTAATGCATCGGATCCCATCAGAACTCCGAAGTTAAGCGTGCTTGGGCGGGAGTAGTACTCGGATGGGTGACCCCAAGGGAAGTCCCCGTGTTGCACCACTCTTTTTAATTTTTTTGCCCCGGTTAGGGTTGCCAAGATACTTTATCCACCACATTTCTATTACCGAATCCCACGGTACCTTGGGCAAGACAACTTCGCTTCACGTAGAGGCTGGGCCCGCAAACCGAAGGCGTAAGCTTGTGACCAGGTCTCCGTCGCTCCGGTGCACATAACTTTTGATCCGTAAGGAGTTACGCAGCGCACAGCATGCCGTTGGAAAGCTCTCCTAGAGCTCTATGACAATGGCAGCTAGCCTATGTGGCTGTGCACATTTTTGGTGCCCAAAATTGAACATTTTCATCAATTTTGGCCCAGTTTTCTTCTTTTTCTCTATTTTTCCATCCCGAATCGTACGTCGTGAGCTGTTAAAAGGATGACAACCTAACTTACAGGACATTACAGGGCCCTACAATGCGTCGATATCACGTCTTACGAGGATACTACGTTGTTGAAGCGGATGGGTTGTCGTTAAGCCCATTGGGCCTTTTGAATGGGCCATCTCTCTGGGCTGGGACTGTGAACAATCAACACATAAAGGATTTGTGCCCACAACATGATCCCATTAGAACTCCGAAGTTAAGCGTGCTTGGGCGAGAGTAGTACTAGGATGGGTGTCCCCTTGGGAAGTCCTCGTGTTGCACCCCCGCTTTTTAATTTTTTTTGCCCCGGTTAGGGTTGCCAAGATGCTTTATCCACCACATTTCTATTACTGAATCCCACGACACCTTGGGCATGACAACTTCGCTTCACGTAGAAGCTGGGCTCGCAAACCGAGGTCGTGGGGCTTGGGACCAGGTCTCCGTCGCTCTGGTAACCATAACTTTTAATTCATAAGGAGTTACGCGGCGCACAGCATACCGTTGCAAAGTTCTCCGAGAGCAGCAAGCCTGCTCGACTGTGTCTATTTTCGGAGCCCAAAGTTGAACGTTTTTATCAGTTTTAGGCTACATTTCTTCTTTTGCTCTATTTTTTCGTCCAGGATCGTACGTCGTGAGCTGTTCAAAGAATGACAACCTAACTCGCGGGATATTACAAGGCCCTACAATGCATCGATAACACGCCTTATGAGGATGATACGTTGTTGAAACGGATGGGTTGTCGTTAAGCCCATTGGGCCTTTTGAATTGGCTATCTCTCTAGGCTGGGGCTGTGAACCGTCGTCACATAAGGGATTTGTGCCCTCAACATGACAGGTGCGATCATACCACCACTAATGCACCGTATCCTATCAGAATTTCGAAGTTAAGCGTGCTTGGGCGAGAGTAATACTAGGATGGGTGACCCCTTGGGAAGACCTCATGTTGCACCCCTCATTTTCAATTTTTTTTGCCTCTGTTAGGGTTGCCAAGATATTTTATCCATGACATTTCTTTTACCGAATCCCACGGTACCTTGGGCAAGACAACTTCACTTCACGTAGAGGCTGGGCCGGCAAACCGAGGGCGTGGGGCTTGTGACCAGTTCTCCGTCGCTCCGGTGCCCATAACTTTTGATCCGTAAGGAGTTACGCGGCGCACAACATAACGTTCGAAAGCTCTCCGAGAGCTCTACGACGGGGGCAGCAAGCCTGCTAGGTTGCACCCTTTTCGGAGCCCAAAATCGAAAGTTTTCATCAGTTTCAGGCCACTTTTCATCCTTTGCGCTATTTTTCGTCCCGGATCGTACGTCATGAGCTGTTAAAAGGATGACAACCTAACTCGCGGGACATTATGGGGCCCTACAACGTATCAATATTACGTCTTGTGAGGATGCTGCGTTGTTGAAGTGGATGAGTTGTCGTTAAGCCCATTGGGCGTTTTGAATGGGCCATCTCTTTGGGCTGGGACTGTGAACCATCAACACATAAAAGACTTGTGCCTAAAACATGACGGGTGCGATCATACCAGCACTAATGCACCGAATCCCATCAGAACTCTAGAGTTAAGCGTGCTTGGGCAAGAGTAGTACGAGGATGGGTGACCCCCTGGGAAGTTCTCATGTTGCACCCCCTCTTTTCAATTTTTTTTCCCCGGTTAGGGTTGTCAAGATACTTTATCCACCACATTTCTATTACCGAATCCCACTGCACCTTGGGCAAGACAACTTAGAGGTTGGGCCCACAAACCGAGGGCGTGGGGCTTGTGACCAGGTCTCCGTCGCTCTGGTGCCCATAACTTTTGATCCGTAAGGAGTTACACGGGGTATACATATAGTTGGAAAGCTCTCCGAGAGCTCTACGACGGGGGCAGCAAGCCTACTCGGCAGTGCATGTTTTAGGAGCCCAAAATGATGCAAGGTTTGTTTCTAGATTTATTTCACTCCTTAAGCTTTAATTTGACATTTTGTTCACTGGAATTGGAGTTTGTTTGCTTGTCTCAATGATTATGGGAAAACAGACCATTGCAGTGAGGTTTCAATTAGGGATTTACTTTAAAAATTATTGTAACTTCTCTTGTTGTATTAAATGCTTGGGATTATGACACTTGGATGTTGTGTAGATTGTTTTGAATGCTTGAGGGTGTTTGAATTAATCAATGCATGGCTTGAGTTTAATTACGTGACAACTAGGGCTTAATCGCACGGGTAAGCATGAATTGGAACCCCAATGACTAGGAAAACTCGCTAAGTGTTGATCCTATGAATATCGTGTTTAATTATGTAATTAGTAGGCTGCCCGTAGTTGCCCACATATCCCTAAACATTATTTCGATGATTACATGTTGACAAGTAGGCCTTTCTTGCACCCGGTCCCACGTAGATGTCATTGCATGTTGAATAATCTGATTATTTGATTACGTGAACTTCGAATTGAGTTATATGACTTGATTTACATGCATTACATGGCCGCCCATTTAATATTCATATAACTGCATGTGCTTTTCAAGTAAAATTACTTGTCATATCGTGCCTCACGTGTTTACTTGTCAATGTGCAATCTTATGACTGCTCGAAGGCAACCTACTTTGTTGTCCTCCTAATGTGATATATTAAATGTCATAAATGTGCATTGCATACAAGGTTGCAACCTTTCATTCTGGCGTGGTAGCGTTCACGCACACCGGGCGGCATCGGGCTTGCCGGTGCAACCGTGACTACCATTGTCCAATTCCCTCTCTCGCTTAGGGGCTAGACTTCCTCGGAGAGTTGGGTCGTAGGATTTCGGGGTACATTCGGAGTACACCCATTTGGCGTGATAAGGGGATGATTTGAAGTCGGCCGCAACAACTAAAATTGGAAATGAACTGAGAGCAAAAGCTCACCGTATCCTTTTCACTATGTGTATAAGTACTCTTGCTTGGTTCCTAGAGGAGCTCGGGGATAAAAGATGGGTAATTGAGTTCTTTTACTGTTATATTACATTATGTACTTACTTGTGATACTTGTCATGCTTGCAAAGGGTTTTCATAAGTTGAACCGGAAAATGAGTTTCAAAACTTATTTCTTGTTCCCCCTCACTGAGTTCATAAGGACTCACCATCTTTTATCATCTCAGGTGAAGAAGACCAGGAATAGTTACCCGAGGATAACGTGCCTATCGATGACTCCTTGGAATGATTACCTACCCTACGTGCCTTACTTGACTATGGCCATTTTGTGAACGATATGTTGCTTGAAGACTATTTCTTATGTTGCTTGTTATTGTATTGTAAATGACCCCCATTGTAATTTGGGGGATTTTGGCTTATACTGATCATAACTAGATAGACACTACTATGGTCATTTTTGCTATCGGTATTTGCTAGTATCTATCACAGGCTTATGAAGTATCAGGTAAAAGATTAAGTAAAATCAATCTATCCAATCTTAAGCAGGCACTCATTGTTAAGCTAAGATCATCAGGTACCGATGTAACTAGATTAACAAACAAATGAGACATAGTTATTATGCTAGGCTGTTAATCAAACGAGACTTCGAGATAACTAGTAGGCGTTTCAATTGATGATAAATAGTAATCTTAGTTGGAAATGAATTTGAGATTGAAAGTTTTGAGGCCTTTAGAAAATTAGGTCAAACTAAGGAGCCCAATTTCAGCCGTTATACTGTTGGTTTTCCGGAGAATTTGTGGAGTTTAGGCTAAAACGTTAAGTGTTAAACTTTCATGAACGATTAAGTACGTGATATGACTTGAATGTTTAGATCACGCCCTAGTCTAATCTTTATAAGTCGGGTTGGGGCGTGACAATGTTGCGTTGTTGAAGCGGGTGGGTTGTCGTTAAGCCCATTGGGCCTTTTGAATAGGCCATCTCTTTGGGTTGGGACTGTGAACCGTCAACACATAAAGGATTTGTGCCCTCAACATGACGGGTGCGATCATACCAGCACTAATGCATCGGATCCCATCAGAACTCCGAAGTTAAGCATGCTAGGGCGAGAGTAGTACTTGGATGAGTGACCCCCTAGGAAGTCCTCGTGGTGCACCCCCCTTTTCAATTTTTTTTGCCCCGGTTGGGGTTGCCAAGATACTTTATCCACCACATTTCTATTACCGAATCTCATGGCACATTGGGCAAGACAACTTCGCTTCATGTAGAGGCTGGGCCCGCAAACCGAGGGCGTAGGGCTTGTGACCAGGTCTCCGTCGCTCCGGTGCCTATAACTTTTGATTCGTAAGGAGTTACGTGGCGCACAACATACCGTTGGAAAGCTCTCCGAGAGCTCTACGATGGGGGCAGCAAACCTGCTCTGCTACGTCCGTTTTAGAAGCCCAAAATCGAACGTTTTCATCAGTTTCAGGTAACTTTTCTTCTTTTGCTTTGTTTTTCCATCGCGGATCGTACGTCGTGAGCTATTAAAAGGACGACAACCAAACTCGCGGGACATTAGAGGCCCCTACAATGCGTCGATATCACGTCTTGCAAGGATGCTACGTTGTTGAAGCGGATGGGTTGTCGTTAAGCCCATTGGGCCTTTTGAATGGGCCATCTCTCTGGGTTGGGACTGTGAACCGTCAACACATAAAGGATTTGTGCCCACAACATGACGGGTGTGATCATACCAGCACTAATGTACCGGATTCCATCAGAACTCCGATGTTAAGCGTGCTTGGGTGAGAGTAGTACTAGGATGGGTGACCCCCTGAGTAGTCCTCGTGTTGCACCCCCGCTTTTCAATTTTTTTTGCCTCGGTTAGGGTTGCCAAGATACGTTATCCACCACATTTGTATTACCGAATCCCACGACACCTTGTGCAAGACAACTTCGCTTCACGTAGAGGTTGGGCTCGCAAAACGAGGGCGTGGGGCTTGTGACCAGGTCTCCGTCGCTCCGGTACCCATAACTTTTAATTCGCAAGGAGTTACACGGCGCACAACATACCGTTGGAAAGCTCTCCGACAGCACTATGACGAAGGCAGCAAGCCTGCTCAGCTGTGCCTCTTTTCGGAGCCCAAAATCAAATGTTTTCATCAGTTTTAGGCCACTTTTCTTCTTTTGCTCTGTTTTTTCCTTCCCGGATCGTACGTCGTGTGCTGTTAAAAGGATGACAACCAAACTCGTGGGACATTAGAGTCCTCTCCAATGCGTCGATATCACGTCTTGCGAGGATGCTACGTTGTTGATGCGGATGGGTTGTTGTTAAGCCCATTGGGCCTTTTGAATAGGCCATCTCTCTGGGCTGGGACTGTGAACCATCCACACATAAAGGATTTGTGCCCTCAATATGACGGGTGCGATCATACCAGCACTAATGCACCGGATTCCATCAGAACTCTGAAGTTAAACGTGCTTGGGTAAGAGTAGTACTTGGATGGGTGACCCCCTGGGAAGTCCTCGTGTTGCACCCCCGCTTTTCAATTTTTTTTGCCCAAGTTAGGGTTGCCAAGATACTTTATCCACCACATTTCTATTACTAAATCCCACGACACCTTGGCAAGACAACTTCCCTTCACGTAGAGGCAGGGCTCGCAAAACGAAGGCGTGGGGCTTGTGACCAGGTCTCCGTCGCTCCGGTGCCCATAACTTTTCATCTGTAAGGAGTTACGCGTTGTACAGCATACCGTTGGAAAGCTCTCCCAGAGCTCTACGGCGAGGACAACAAGCCTGCTCAATCGCCCCTATTTTAGAGCCCAAAATTGAATTTTTCATCAGTTTCGGGCCACTTTTCTTCTTTTGCTCTATTTTTCCAACCCGGATCGTACATCGTGCGCTGTTAAAAGGGCGACAACCTAACTCGCGGGAAATTAGAGGGCCCTACAACGCGTCGGTATCATGTCTTGCGAGGATGCTGCGTTGTTAAAGCGGATGGGTTGTCGTTAAGTCCATTGGGCCTTTTGAATGGGCTATCTCTCTGGCTAGGACTGTGAACCGTCAACACATAAAGGATTTGTGCACACAAGATGATGGGTGCGATCATACTAGCACTAATGCACCGGATCCCATCAGAAGTCCGAAGTTAAGAGTGCTTGGGCGAGAGTTGTACTAGAATGGGTGACCCCTTGGGAAGTCCTCATGTTGCACCTCCTTTTTCAATTTTTTTTGCCCCGGTTAGGGTTGCCAAGATACTTTATCCACCACATTTCTATTACCGAATCCCACGGCACCTTGGGCAAGACAACTTAGCTTCACGTAAAGGCTGGGCCCGCAAATCAAGGGCGTGGGGCTTGTGACCAGGTCTCCGTCGCTCCGGTGCCCATAACTTTTGATCCGTAAGGAGTTATGCGATGCACAGCATACCGTTGGAAAGCACTCCGAGAGCTCTATGACGGGGGTAGCAAGCCTGCTAAGCAGTACCTGTTTTAAGAGCCCAAAATTGAATGTATTCATCAGTTTCGGGTCACTTTTCTTCTTTTGCTCTGTTTTTCCATCCTGGAAGGTACGTCGTGAGCTTTTAAAAGGACGACAACCTAACTCGCGAGATATTACAGGGCCTTACAATGACGTTGATATCACGTCTTACGAGGATGTTGCATTGTTGAAGCGGATGGATTGTCATTAATCCCATTGGGCCTTTTGAATGGGCCATCTCTATAGGCTGGGACTGTGAACCGTCAACAAATAAAGGATTTGTGCCATAAACATTACAAGTGCGATCATACCAGCACGAATGCACCGGATCCCATCAGAACTCCGAAGTTAAGTGTGCTTGGGCAAGAGCAGTGCAAGGATGGGTGACCCCCTGGGAAGTTCTCTTGTTGCACCCCGCTTTTCAATTTTTTTTGCCCAGGTTAGGGTTGCCAAGATTCTTTATCCACCGCATTTCTATTATCGAATCCCATGGCCCCTTAGGCAAGCCAACTTCACTTCACGTAGAGACTGGGTCCGCAAACCGAGGGCGTAAGGCTTGTGACCAAGTCTCCTTCGCTCCGGTGCCCATAACTTTTGTAAGGAGTTACGTGGTGCACAGCATACCGTTGAAAAGCTCTCCGAGAGCTCTACGACGGGAGCAGTAAGCCTACTCGCCTACGCCTATTTTTGGCACCCAAAATTGAATATTTTCATCAGTTTTGGGCCATTTCTCTTTTTTTTGCTCTGTTTTTCCGTCCCGGATTGTACGTCTTGAGTTGTTAAAAGGACGACAACCTAACTCGCGGGACATTAGAAAGAGCTAGAACGCGTCAATATCACGTCTTGCGAGGATGCTGCATTGTTGAAGCAGATGGGTTGTCGTTAAGCCTATTGGGCCTTTTGAATAGGCCATCTCTCTGCGTAGGGAATGTGAACCGTAAACATATAAAGGATTTGTGCCCCCAACATGAAAGGTATGATCATACCAGCACTAATGCACCGGATCCCATCAGAACTCTGAAGTTAAGCGTGCTTGGCCGAGAGTAGTACTAGGATGGGTGACCCCTTGGGAAGTACTCGTGTTGTACCCCCATTTTTCAATTTTTTTTGCCCCTGTTAGGGTTGCCAAGATACTTTATCCACCACATTTCTATTACCGAATCCCACGGCGCCTTGGGCAAGACAACTTCGCTTCACGTAGAGGCTGGGCCAGCAAACCGAGGGCGTAGGGCTTGTGACCAGGTCTCCGTCGCTCCGGTGCCCATAACTTTTAATCCGTAAGGAGTTACGTGACGCATAGTATCCCGTTGGAAAGCTCTCTTAGAGCTCTACGATGAGGGTAGCAAGCCTGCTCAGCAGTGCCTGTTTTCGTAGCCCAAAATTGAACGTTTTCATCAGTTTCGGGCCATTTTTTTAGTTTTGCTCTATTTTTTTGTCCCAGATTGTACGTCGTGAGCTGTTAAAAGGACGACAGCCTAACTCGCGGGATATTACATGGCCTTACAATGTGTCGATAACATGTCTTATGAGGATCCTACGTTGTTGAAGTGGATGGGTTGTCGTTAAGCCCATTGGGACTTTTGAATGGGCCATCTCTCTAGGCTAGGACTGTGAACCGTCAACACATAAAGGATTTGTGCCCTCAACATGACGAGTGCGATCATACCAGCACTAAGGCACCAGATCCCATCAGAACTCCGAAGTTAAGCGTGCTTGGCCGAGAGTAGTACAAGGGTGGGTGAACCGCTGGGAAGTCCTCGTGTTGCACCTCCCTTTTCAATTTTTTTTTCCCGGATAGGGTTGCCAAGATACTTTATCCACCACATTTCTTTTACCGAATCCCACGGCACCTTGAGCAAGACAACTTCGCTTCACGTAGAGGCTGGGCCCGTAAACCGAGGGCGTAGGGCTTGTGACCAGGTCTCCGTCGCTCCAGAGCCCATAACTTTTGATCCGTAAGGAGTTACGCGACGCACAGCATACCGTTGGAAAGTTCTTCTAGAGCTCTACGACGAGGCCAGCAAGCCTACTCGGCTGCGCCCGATTTTGGATCCCAAAATAGAACAGTTTCATCAGTTTTGGGAAACTTTTCTTCTTTTGCTCTATTTTTTCGTCTCGGATCGTACATCGTCAGCTGTTAAAAGGACGACAACCTAACTCGTGGGACATTAGAGGGCCCTACAATGCGTCGATATCACATCTTGCAAGGATGTTGCGTTGTTGAAGCGAATGAGTTGTCGTTAATCCCATTGGGCCTTCTGAATAGGCCATCTCTCTAGGCTGAGACTGTGAACTATCAACACATAAAGCATTTGTGCCCACAACATGAAGGGTGCAAACATGCCAGCACTAATGCACCAGATCCCATTAGAACTCCGAAGTTAAGCGTGCTTGGGCGAGAGTAGTACTAGGATGGGTGACCCCCTGGGAAGTCCACGTGTTGCACCCCCCATTTTCAATTTTTTTTGCCCCGGTTAGGGTTGCCAAGATACTTTGTCCACCACATTTCGTTTACCGAATCCCACTGCAGCTTGGGCAAGACAACTTCGCATCACGTAGAGGTTGGGCCCGCAAACCGAGGGCATGGGACTTGCAACAATGTCTCCGTCGCTCCGGTGCCCATAACTTTTAATCCGTAAGGAGTTACACGACGTATAGCATACCATTGTAAAGCTCTCCGAGTGCTCTACAACGAGGGTTGTAAGCTTGCTCGGTTGCACCTATTTTTGGAGCCCAAAATCGAAAATTTTCATCAGTTTTAGGCCATTTTTCTTCTTTTGCTTTGTTTTTCCGTCCCGGATCGTATGTCGTGAGCTGTTAAAAGGACGACAAACTAACTCGCGGGACATTAAAGGGCCCTACAACGCATCGATATCACGTCTTGTGAAGATGCTGCATTGTTGAAGCGGATGGGAAGTCGTTAAGCCCATTGGGCCTTTTGAATGGGCCATCTCTCTGAGCTGGGACTGTGAACCGTCAACACATAAATGATTTGTGCCCATAACATGACGGGTGCGATCATACTAGCACTAATGCACCGGATCCCATCAGAACTCCGAAGACAAGCGTGCTTGGGCGAGAGTAGTACTAGGATGGGTGACCCCTTGGGAAGTCCTCGTGTTACACCCCACTTTTCAATTTTTTTTGCCCCGGTTGGGGTTGTCAACATACTTTATGCACCACATTTCTTTTACCGAATCCCTCGGCATCTTGGGCAAGACAACTTCGCTTCACGTATAGGTTGGGCCCGTAAACCGAGGGTTTGGTGCTTGTGACCAGGTCTCCGTCGCTCTGGTGCCCATAACTTTTAATCCGTAAGGAGTTACGCGACACACAACATACCATCGAAAAGCTCTCTGAGAGCTCTACGATGGAGGCAACAAGCCTGCTCGGCTGCGCCTATTTTAGGTGCCCAAAATCGAATGTTTTCATCAGTTTATGGCCATTTTTCTTCATTTGCTTTGTTTTTTAGTCCCGGATCGTACATCGTGAGTTGTTAAAAGGATGATAACCTAACTCGCGGGACATTAGAGGGCCCTACAACGCATCAATATCACGTCATGTCAGGATGCTGCATTGTTGAAGCGGATGGGTTGTCGTTAAGCCCATTGGGCCTTTTGAATGGGCCATCTCTTTAGACTGAGAGAGTGAACCGTCAACGCATAAAGGATTTGGGCCCACAACATGACGATCATATCAGCACTAATGCACCGGATCCCATCAGAACTCGAAGTTAAGCGTGCTTGGGCGAGAGTAGTACGAGGATGGGTGACCCCCTGGGAAGTCCTCGTGTTGCACCCCGTTTTTCATTTCTTTTGCGCACCGGTTAGGGTTGCCAAGATACTTTATCCACCACATTTCTTTATCGAATCCCACGGCACCTTGGGCAAGACAACTTAGCTTCACGAAGAGGCTGGGCCCGCAAACCGAGGAAGTAGGGCTTGTGACAAAGTCTCCGTCGCTCCGCTGCCCATAACTTTTGATCCGTAAGGAGTTATGTGGCGCACAACATACCGTTGGAAAGCTCTCTGAGAGCTCTACGATAAAGGCAACAAGCCTGCTCGGCTGCGCTAGTTTTTGGAGCCCAAAATCTAACGTTTTCATCAGTTTCGGGATACTTTTCTTCTTTTACTTTGTTTTTCCATCCCGGATCGTACATCATGTGCTATTAAAAGGATGACAACCTGACTCGCGGGACATTAGAGGGCCCTACAACGCGTCAATATCACGTCTTACGAGGATGCAACGTTGTTGAAGCGGATTGGTTGTCGTTAAGCCCATTTGGCCTTTTGAATGGGCGATCCCTATGGGTTGGGACAGTGAACTGTCAACACATAAAGGGTTTGTGACCACAACATGACAGGTGCGATCATACTAGCACTAATGCACCGGATCCTATCAGAACTCCGAAGTTAAGCGTGCTTGGGTGAGAGTAGTACTAGGATGGGTGACCCCCTGGGAAGTCCTCGTGTTGCACCCCTCATTTTCAATTTTTTTTACCCCGGTTAGGGTTGCCAAGATGCTTTATCCACCACATTTCTATTACCGATTCCCATGACAACTTGGGCAAGACAACTTCGCTTCACGTAGAGGCTGGGCCCGCAAACCGAGGGCGTGGGGCTTGTGACCAGGTCTCCGTCGCTCCGGTGCCCATAACTTTTGATCCGTAAGTAGTTACGCGGCAAACAACATACCGTTGGAAAGCTCTCCGAGAGCTCTACAACGGGGGCAACAAGCCTGCTCGGCTACGCCTATTTTCGGTTCCCAAAATTGAACATTTTCATCAGTTTCGAGATATTTTTCTTCTTTTGCTCTGTTTTTCCGTCTCAGATCGTACGTCGTGAGCTGTTAAAAGGACGACAACCTAACTCGCGGGACATTAGAGGGCCCTGCAATGCGTCGATGTCAAGTCTTGCGAGGATGCTGCATTGTTGAAGTGGATGGTTTGTCGTTAAGCCCATTGGGCCTTTTGAATGGGCTATCTCTCTGGGCTGGGACTGTGAATTGTCAACACATAAAGAATTTGTTCCCACAACATGACGGGTGCGATCATACCAGCACTAATGCACTAGATCCCATTAGAACTCCGAAGTTAAGCGTGCTTGGGCGAGAGTAGTACTAGTATGGGTGACCCCCTGGGAAGTCCTCGTGTTGCACCCCCCAATTTCAATTATTTTTGCCCCGGTTTGGGTTGCCAAGATACTTTATCCACCACATTTCTATTACCGAATCCCACGGCAGCTTGGGCAAGACAACTTCGCTTCACGTAGAGGCTGGGCCCGCAAACCGAGGGCGTGGGGTTTGTAACCAGGTCTCCGTCGCTCCGGTGCCCATAACTTTTGATCCGTAAGGAGTTATGCGACGCATAGCATACCGTTGGAAAGCTCTCCGAGAGCTCTTCGACGGGGGCAGCAGGCCTGCTCGGCTGCGCCTATTTTCGGAGCCCAAACTTGAACGTTTTCATCAGTTTCAAGCCACTTTTCTTTTTTTGCTCTGTTTTTTCATCCCAGATCGTACGTCATGAACTGTTAAAATGACGACAACCTAACTTGTAGGATATTAAAAGGCCCTACAATGCATCGATATCACGTCTTACGAGGATGCTACATTTTTAAAGCGGATGGGTTGTCGTTAAGCCCATTGGGCTTTTTGAATAGGCCATCTCTCTGGGTGGGATTGTGAACCTTCAACACATAAAGGATTTGTGCCCTCAACATGACGGGTGCGATCATCCCAGCACTAATGCACCGGATCCCATCATAACTCCGAAGTTAAGCGTGCTTGGGCGAGAGTAGTCCTAGGGTGGGTGATCCCCTGGGAAGTCCTCGTGTTGCACCCCCCATTTCAATTTTTTTTTTGCCCCGGTTAGGGTTGCCAAGATACTTTATCCACCACATTTCTTTTACCGAATCCCACGGCACCTTGGGCAAGAAAACTTCACTTTACGTAGAGGCTGGGCCCGCAAGCCGTGGGCGTAGGGCTTGTCACCAGATCCCCGTCACTTCGGAGCCCATAACTTTTGATTCGTAAGGAGTTACGTGGCGCATAGCATACCGTTGGAAATCTCTTCGAGAGCTCTACGACGAGGCCAGCAAGCCTGCTCGGCCGCGCCCGTTTTTTGAGCCCAAAATTGAACGGTTTCATCAGTTTTGGGCCACTTTTCTTCTTTGCTCTATTTTTCACTCCCGGATCGTACATCATGAGCTGTTAAAAGGACGACAACCTAACTCGCAGGACATTAGAGGGCCCTACAATACGTCAATATCACGTCTTGCGAGGATGCTACGTTGTTGAAGCGGATGGGTTGTCGTTAAGCCCATTGGGCCTTTTGGAAGGGCCATCTCTCTGGGCTAGGACTGTGAACCGTCAACACATAAAGGATTTGTGTCCACAACATGACGGGTGCTATCATACTAGCACTAATGCACCAGATCCCATCAGAACTCCGAAGTTTAGCGTGCTTTGGCAAAAGTAGTACTAGGATGGGTGACCCCCTGGGACGTCCTCGTGTTGCACCCCCCCCCCCCCCCCCTTTTCATTTTTTTTGTCCCAGTTAAGGTTGCCAAGATACTTTATCCACCATATTTCTATTACCGAATCCCACGACAACTTGGGCATGGCAACTTCGCTTCACGTAAAGGTTGGGCCCGCAAACCAAGGGCGTGGGGCTTGTCACTAGGTCTCCGTCGCTCCAGTGCCCATAACTTTTAATCCGTAAGGAGTTACACGACACATAGCATACAGTTGGAAAGCTCTCCGAGAGCTCTACGATGTGGGCAGTAAACCTGCTCGGCTGTGCCTATTTTCGGAGCCCAAAATCGAACATATTCATCCGTTTCGGGCCACTTTTCTTCTTTTGCTATGTTTTTCGGTCCCAGATCGTATGTTGTAAGTTGTTAAAAGGACGACAACCTAACTCGCAAGATATTACAGGGCCCTACAATGCGTCGATATCACGTCTTACGAGGATGCTGCGTTGTTGAAGCGGATGGGTTGTCGTTAAGCCCATTGGGCCTTTTGAATGGGCCACCTCTTTGGGCTAGGACGGTGAACCATCAACACATAAAGGATTTGTGGCCACAACATGACAGGTGCGATCATACCGACACTAATGCACCGGATCCCATAAGAACTCCAAAGTTAAGCGTCCTAGGGCGAGAGTAGTACTAGGATGGGTGACCCTTGGGAAGTCCTCGTGTTGCACCTCCCCTTTTCAATTTTTTTTGCCCCGGTTAGGGTTGCCAAGATACCTTATCCACCACATTTCTATTACCAAATCCCACAGCACCTTGGACAAGACAACTTCGCTTCACGTAGAGGCTGGGCCCGTAAACCGAGGACGTGGGGCTTGTGACCAAATCTTTGTCGATCCGGTGCCCATAACTTTTAATTCAAAAGCAGTGACGCGACGCATAACATACCATTGGAAAGCTCTCCAAGAGCTCTACGGCGGGGGCAGCAAGCCTGCTCGGTTGCGCCAATTTTTGGAGCCCAAAATCGAACGTTTTCATCATTTTCGGGCCACTTTTCTTCTTTTGCTCTGTTTTTCCATCCCGGATCGTACGTCGTGAGCTGTTAAAAGGATGAAAACCTAACTCGCAGGACATTAGAGGGCACTACAACGCGTCGATACCACGTCTTGCGAGGATGTTGTGTTGTTGAAGCAGATGGGTTGTCGTTAAGCCCATTGGGAGTTTTGAATGGGCCATCTCTCTACGCTGGGACTATGAACCGTCAACACATAAAGGATTTGTGGCCCCCAACAACATGACGGGTGCGATCATACCAGCACTAATGCACCAGATCCCATCAGAACTCCGAAGTTAAGCGTGCTTGGGAGAGAGTAGTACTAGGATGGGTGACCCCTTGGGAAGTCCTCGTGTTCCACCCCCCTTTTTCAATTTTTTTTGCCCCGGTTAGGGTTGCCAAGATACTTTATCCACCACATTTCCATTACCGAATCCCACGGCACCTTAGGCAAGACAACTTCGCTTTATGTAGAGGCTGGGCCTGCAAACCGAGGGCGTGGGGCTTGTGACCATGTCCCCGTCGCTCTGGTGCCCATAACTCTTAATCCGTAAGGAGTGACACGACGCACAGCATACCGTTGGAAAGCTCTCCAAGAGCTCTACGACGGGGGCTACAAGCTTGCTCTCTGGGCCTATTTTTGGAGCCCAAAATCGAACATTTTCATCAGTTTCGCGCAACTTTTCTTCTTTTGCTCTGTTTTTCTGGACCGGGTCGTACGTTGTCACTTGTTAAAAAGACGACAACCTAACTCACGAGAAATTAGAGGGCCCTACAACGCATCGATATCACGCCTTGCGAGGATGCTACGTTGTTGAAGCGGATGGGTTGTCGTTAAGCCCATTGGGCCTTTTGAAAGGGCTATCTCTCTGAGCTGGGACTGTGAACCGTTAACATATAAATGATTTGTGGCCACAACATGATGGGTGCGATCATATCAGCACTAATACACTGGATCCCATTAGAACCCCGAAGTTAAGCATGCTTGGGCGAGAGTAGTACTAGGATGGGTGACCCCCTAGGAAGTCCTCGTGTTGTACCCCCCTTTTCAATTTTTTTTGCCCCGGTTAGGGTTGCCAAGATACTTTATCCACCACATTTCTATTACCGAATCCCACGACACCTTGGGCAAGACAACTTTGATTCATGTAGAGGCTGGGCTCATAAACCGAGAGCATGGGGCTTTTGACCAGGTCTCCGTCGCTCCGGTACCGATAGCTTTTAATTCGTAAGGAGTTACGCGATGCACAGCATATTGTTGAAAAGCTCTCCTAGAGCTCTACGACGGGGACAGCAAGCCTGCTCGGCTGCGCGAGTTTTTGGAGCCAAAAATCGAACGTATTCATTAGTTTCGGGCCACTTTTCTTATTTTGCTCTGATTTTCCTTCTCGGATCGTACGTCGTGAGCTGTTAAAAGGATGACAACCTAACTCACGGGATATTATCAGGCCCTACAATGCGTCGATATCACGTCTTACGAGGATGCTACATTTTTGAAGTGAATGGATTATCGTTAAGCCCAATGGGCCTTTTGAATGGGCCATCTCTCTGGGCTGGGACTGTGAACCTTCAACACATAAAGGATTTGTGCCCTCAACATGACGGGTGCGATCATACCAGTACTAATGCACCGGATCCCATCAGAACTCCGAAGTTAAGCGTGCTTGGGTGAGAGTAGTACTAGGATAGGTGACCCCATGGGAAGTCCGCATGTTGCACCCACATTTTCAATTTTTTTTGCCTCGGTTAGGGTTGCCAAGATTCTTTATCCACCGCATTTCTATTACCGAATCCCACAGTATCTTAGGCAAGACAACTTCGTTTCATGTAGAGGCTGGCCCCGCAAACCGAGGGCGTAGGGCTTGTTACCAAGTCTCCTTCGCTCCGGTGCCTGTAACTTTTGATCCGTAAGGAATTACGCTGCGCACAGCATTCCGTTGGAAAGCTCTCCGAGAGCTCTACGACGGGGGCATCAAGCCTACTCGGCTGCGCCTATTTTTGGAGCCCAAAATCGAACGTTTTCATCTTTTTCGGGCCATTTTTCTTCTTTTGCTCTTTTTCTCCGTCCCGGATCATACATCGTGAGCTATTAAAAGGACGACAAACTAACTCGCGGGACATTAGAGGGCCCTACAACGCGTCGATATCACGTCTTGCGAGGATACTATGTTGTTGAAGCGGATGGGTTATCGTTAAGTCCATTGGGCCTTTTGAATGGCCATCTCTCTAGGCTGCGACTGTTAACTGTCAACACATAAAGTATTTGTGCCCACAACATGACAGGTACGATCATACCAGCACTAATGCACTGGATCCCATTAGAACTCCGAAGTTAATCGTGCTTGGGCAAGAGTAGTACTAGGATGGGTGACCCCCTGCGATGTCCTCGTGTTACACCCCCCATTTTCAATTTCTTTTGCCCCGGTTAGGGTTGCCAAGATACTTTATCCACCACATTTCTGTTACCGAATCCCACGGCATCTTGGGCAAGACAACTTCGCTTCACGTAGAGATTAAGCCTGCAAACCGAGGGCGTGGGGCTTGTGACTAGGTCTCTGTCACTCTGGTGCCCATAACTTTTAATTTGTAAAGAGTTAAGCGACGCACAACATATTGTTGAAAAGCTCTCTGAGAGCTTTACGACGTTGGCTGCAAGCCTGCTCAGCTGCGCATGTTTTCGGAGCCCAAAATCGAACATATTCATCGATTTTGGTCCACTTTTCTTCTTTTACTCTGTTTTTCCGTCCCGGATCGTACGTCGTGAGTTGTTAAAAGAATGACAATCTAACTCGCGGGATATTAGAGGGCCCTACAACCCGTCGATATCACGTCTTGCGAGGATGCTACGTTGTTGAAGCGGATGGGTTGTCGTTAAGCCCATTGGGCCTTTTGAATGGGCCATATCTCTGGGCTGGGACTGTGAATCGCCAACAGATAAAGGATTTGAGCCCACAACATGACGGGTGCGATCATACCAGCACTAATGCATCGGATCCCATTGGAACTCAGAAGTTGAGCGTGCTTGGGCTAGAGTAGTACTAGTATGGGTGACCCTTTGGGAAGTCCTCGTGTTGCCCCTCCCTCTACCCCTTTTCAATTTTTTTTGTCCCGGTTAGGGTTGCCAAGATACTTTATCCACCACATTTCTATTACTCAATCCCACGGCACCTTGGGCAAGACAACTTCGTTTCACGTAGAGGCTGGGCCTACAAACCGAGGGCGTAGGGCTTGTGACCAGGTCACCGTCGCTCCGGTGCCCATAACTTTTAATTTGTAAGGAGTGACGCAACGTACTGCAAATCGTTGGAAAGCTCTCCGAGAGCTCTACGACGGGGGCAACAAGCCTGCTCGGCTGTGCCTATTTTTGGAGCCCAAAATCGAACGTTTTCATCTGTTTCGGGCCACTTTTCTTCTTTTTGCTATGTTTTTCCGTCCCGGATCATAAGTCGTGAGCTGTTAAAAGGAAAACAACCTAACTCGCGCGACTTTAGAGGGTCCTACAATGCATCGATATCATGTCTTGCGAGGATGCTGCGTTGTTAAAGCGGATGGGTTGTCGTTAAGCCCATAGGGCCTTTTGAATGGGCCATCTCTCTGGGCTGGGACTGTGACCCGTCAACACATAAAGGATTTGTGCCCACAACATGACGGGTGCGATCATACCAGCACTAATGTACTGGATCGTATTAGAACTCCGAAGTTAAGAGTGCTTGGGCAAGAGTAATACTAGGATGGGTGACCCCCTGGGAAGTCCTCATGTTGCACCCCCTTTTTCAATTCTTTTTGCCCAGGTTAGGGTTGCCAATATGCTTTTTCCACCACATTTCTATTACCGAATCCCACGGTATATTGGGCAAGACTTCGCTTCACGTAGAGGCTGGGCCCGCAAAGCGAGGGCGTGGGGCTTGTGACCAGGTCTTCGTCTCTTCGGTGCCCAAAACTTTTAATCTGTAAAGAGTTACGCGGTGAACAGCATACCGTTGGAAAGCTCTCTGAGAGCTTTACGATGGGGGCAGCTAGCTTGCTCGGCTGCACCTATTTTCAGAGCCCAAAATCGAACATTTTCATCAGTTTCGGATTATTTTTCTTCATTTTAGCTATTTTTCTGTCCCGGATCGTACGTTGTGAGTTGTTAAAAGGACGACAACCTAACTCGTGGGACATTAGACGACCCTGCAACGCGTCGATATCACGTCTTGTAAGGATGCTGCGTTGTTGAAGCGAATGGTTTGTCTTATGCCCGTTGGTCCTTTTGAATGGACCATCTCTCTGGGCTGGGAGTGTGAACCATCAACACATAAAGGATTTGTGCCCACAACATGACGGGTGCCATCATATCAGCACTAATGCACTGGATCCCATCAGAACTCCAAAGTTAAGCGTGCTTGGGCGAGAGTAGTACTAGGATGGGTGACCCCTTGGGAAGTCTCGTGTTGCACCCCCCCATTTCAATTTTTTTGCCCCGGTTTGGGTTGCCAAGATACTTTATCCACAACATTTCAATTACCGAATCCCGCGGCACCTTGGGCAAGACAACTTCACTTCACATAGAGGCTGCGCCCGCAAACCGAGGATGTGGGGTTTGTGACCAGGTATTCGTCGCTCCGGTGCCCATAACTTTTGATCTGTAAGGAGTTAGTGACGCACATCGTACTATTGGAAAGTTCTCCGAAAGCTCTACGACGAGGGCAATAAACTTGCTCGGTTGGGCTTGTTTTCGGAGCCCAAATTCGAACGTTTTCATCAGTTTCGGGCCATTTTTCTTGTTTTGCTCAATTTTTTCGTCTCGAATCATACGTCGTGATCTGTTAAAAGGATGACAACCTAACTTGCGGGATATTACAGGGCCCTACAAAGCGTCGATATCATGTCTTACGAGGATGGCCCATTTTTAAAGCGGATGGGTTATCGTTAAGCACATTGGGCCTTTTGAATGGGCCATCTCTCTGGGCTGGGACTGTGAACCTTCAACATATAAAGGATTTGTGCCCTCAACATGACGGTTGCGATCATATTAGCACTAATGCACCGGATCCCATCAGAACTCCGAAGTTAAGCGTGCTTGGGTGAGAGTAGTACTAGGATGGGTGACCCCCTGGGAAGTCCCCGTGTTGCACCCACCTTTTCAATATTTTTTGCCCCGGTTAGGGTTGCCAAGATTCTTTATCCACCGCATTTCTATTACCGAATCCCACGGCATCTTGGGCAAGAAAACTTCGCTTCATGTAGAGGCTGGGCCCGCAAACCAAGGGCGTAGGGCTTGTGACCAGGTCTCCTTCGCTCCGGTGCCTATAACTTTTGATCCGTAAGGAGTTATGCGGCGCACAGCATACCGTGGGAAGGCTCTCCGAGAGCTCTACAACAGGGGCATCAAGCCTACTCGGCTGTGCCCATTTTTGGAGCCCAAAATCGAATGTTTTCATCTTTTTCGGGCCATTTTTCTTCTTTTGCTCTTTTTTTCCGTCCCGGATCTTATATCGTGATCTATTAAAAGGACGACAAACTAACTCGCCAGACATTAGAGGGCCCTACAATGCGTCGATATCACGTCTTGCGAGGATGCTGTATTGTTGAAGCGAATAGGTTGTCGTTAAGTCCATTGGGCCTTTTGAATAGGCCATCTCTCTGGGCTGGGACTGTGAACCGTTAACACATAAAGGATTTGTGCCCACAACATGACGGGTGCGATCATACCAACACTAATGCACCGGATCCCATCAGAACTCCGAAGTTAATCGTGCTTGGGCGAGAGTAGTACTAGGATGGGTGACCCGCTGGGATGTCCTCGTGTTGTACCCCCCCTTTTCAATTTTTTTTGCAATGGTTAGGGTTGCCAAGATACTTTATCCACCACATTTCTATTATCGAATCCCACGTCACCTCGGGCAAGACAAGTTCGCTTCACGTAGAGGTTGGGCCCGCAAACCGAGGGCGTGGAGCTTGTGACTAGGTCTCCGTCAGTCTGGTGCCCATAACTTTTAAATTTTAAGGAGTTACACGACGCACAACATATCGTTGAAAAGCTTTCTGAGAGCTCTACGACGATGGCTGCAAGCCTGCTAGGCTGCGCATGTTTTCGGAGCCCAAAATCGAATGTATTCATCAGTTTCAGTCTACTTTTTTTCTTTTGCTCTGTTTTTCCATCCCGGATAGTACGTCGTGAGCTGTTAAGAGGATGACAACCTAACTCGCGGGATATTAGAGGGCCCTACAACGCGTCGATATCACGTCTTGCGAGGATGCTACGTTGTTGAAGCGGATGAGTTATCGTTAAGCCCATTGGGCCTTTTGAAAGAGCCATCTCTCTGGGCTAGGACTATGAATCGTCAACACAAAGGATTTGAGCCCACAACATGATGGGTGCGATCATATCAGCACTAATACACCGGATCCCATCGGAACTCAGAAGTTAAGCGCGCTTGGGCGAGAGTAGTACTAGGACGAGTGACCCCCTAGGAAGTCCTCGTGTTGCCCCCCCTCCCTTTTCACTTTTTTTTTGTCCCGATTAGGGTTGCCAAGATACTTTATCCACCACATTTCTATTACCGAATCCCAAGGTAGCTTGGGCAACACAACTTCACTTCACGTAGAGGCTGGGCCCGCAAACCGAGGGTGTCGGGTTTGTAACCAGGTCTCTATCGCTCCGGTGCCCATAACTTTTGATCTGTGAGGAGTTATGTGACGCATAGCATACCGTTGGAAAGCTCTCCGAGAGCTCTACGACGGCGGCAGTAAACCTGCTCGACTGTGCCTGTTATTGGAGCCCAAAATTGAACGTATTCATCAGTTTCGGGCCACTTTTCTTCTTTTGCTCTGTTTTTTTGTCCAAGATCATACGTCGAGAGCTGTTAAAAGGACGACAACCTAACTCGCTGGATATTACAGGGCTGTACAATGCGTCGATATCATGTCTTACGAGGATGCTATTTTTTTAAAACGGATGGGTTCTCGTTAAGCCCATTGGGCCTTTTGAATGGGCCATCTCTCTGGGCTGGGACTGTGAACCTTTAACACATAAAGGATTTGTGCCCTCAACATGACGGGTGCGATCATACCAGCACTAATGCACCAGATCCCATCATAACTCCGAAGTTAAGCGTGCTTGGGAGAGAGTAGTACTACGGCGGGTGACCCCGTGGGAAGTCCTCGTGTTGCACCCCCCATTAAATTTTTTTTTTTGCACCGGTTAGGGTTGCCAAGATACTTTATCCACCACATTTTTTTTACCGAATCCCACGGCACCTTGGGCAAGAAAACTTCACTTTACGTAGAGGCTGGGCCCGCAAGCCGTGGGCGTAGGGCTTGTCACCAGATCCCCGTCACTTCGGAGCCCATAACTTTTCATTCGTAAGGAGTTATGCGATGCACTGCATACTGTTGGAAAGCTCTTCGAGATCTCTACGACGATGGCAGCAAGCCTGCTTGGCCCCGCCAATTTTTGGAGCTCAAAATCGAACGGTTTCATCAGTTTTGGGCCACTTTTCTTCTTTTGCTCTATTTTTCTGTCGTACATCATGAGCTGTTAAAAGGAGGACAACCTAACTTGCGGGACATTAGAGGGCCCTACAGGGCGACGATATCACGTCTTGCGAGGATGCTGCGTTGTTGAAGCAGATGGGTTGTCGTTAAGCCCATTGGGCCTTTTGGAAGGGCCATCCCTCTAGGCTGGGACTGTGAACCATCAACACATAAAGGATTTATGCCCACAACATGATGGGTGTGATCATACCAGCACTAATGCACCTGATCCCATCAGAACTCCGAAGTTAAGCGTGCTTGGGCGAGAGTAATACTAGGATGGGTGACCCACTGGGATGTCCGTGTGTTGTACCCACATTTTCAATTTTTTTCCCCGGTTAGGGTTGCCAAGATTCTTTATCCACCGCTTTTCTATTATCGAATCCCACTTCATCTTGGGCAAGACAACTTCGCTTCATGTAGAGGCTGGGCCCGCAAACCGAGGGCGTAGGGCTTGTGACCAGGTCTCCTTCGCTCCGGTGCCTATAACTTTTGATCCGTAATGAGTTACGCGGGGCACAGCATACTGTTGGAAAGCACTCCGAGAGCTCTACGACGGGGGCATCAAGTCTACTCGGCTGCGCCCATTTTTGGAGCCCAAAATCGAATGTTTTTCATCTTTTTCGGGCCATTTTTCTTCTTTTGCTCTTTTTTTTGTCCCAGATCATACATCGTGAGCTATTAAAAGGACGACAAACTAACTCGCAGGACATTAGAGGGTCCTACAATTCGTCGATATCACATCTTGTGAGGATGCTGTGTTGTTGAAGCGGATGGGTTGTCGTTAAGTCCATTGGGCCTTTTGAATGGGCCATCTCTCTGGGCTGGGACTGTGAACCGTCAACACATAAAGGATTTGTGCCCACAACATGACGAGTGCGATCATACCAGCACTAATGCACAGGATCCCATCCGAACTCCGAAGTTAAGCGTGCTTGGGCGAGAGTAGTACTAGGATGGGGGACCCCCTGCGATGTCCTCGTGTTACACCCCCCCTTTTCAATTTTTTTTCCCCGATTATGGTTGTCAAGATACTTTATCCATCACATTTCTATTACCGAATCCCACGGCACCTTGGGCAAGACAACTTCGCTTCACGTAGAGGTTGGGCCCGCAAACCGAGGGCGTGAGGCTTGTGACCAGGTCGCCGTTACTCTAGTGCCCATAACTTTTAATCCGTAAAGAGTTAAGCGACGCACAACATATTGTTGAAAAGCTCTCTGAGAGCTTTACGACGATGGATGCAAGCATGCTCGGCTGCGCATGTTTTCGGAGCCCAAAATCGAACGTATTCATCAGTTTCGGTCCACTTTTCTTCTTTTGCTCTGTTTTTCCATCCCGGATTGTACGTCGTGAGCTGTTAAAAGGATGGCAACCTAACTCGCGGGATATTAGAGGGCCCTACAACCCGTCGATATCACGTCTTGCGAGGATGCTACGTTGTTGAAGCGGATGGGTTGTCGTTAAGCCCATTGGGCCTTTTGAATGGGCCATATCTCTGGGCTGGGACTGTTAATCGCCAACAGATAAAGGATTTGAGCCCACAACATGACGAGTGCGATCATACCAGCACTAATGCACAGGATCCCATCCGAACTCCGAAGTTAAGCGTGCTTGGGCGAGAGTAGTACTAGGATGGGTGAAACCCTGGGAAGTCCTCGTGTTGCACCCCCTCCCTTTTAAATTTTTTTGTTAGTGTTGCCAAGATACTTTATCCACCACATTTCTATTACTCAATCCCACGGCACCTTGGGCAAGACAACTTCATTCCACGTAGAGGCTGGGCCCACAAACCGAGGGCGTGGGGCTTGTGACTAGGTCTCCGTCGCTCTGGTGCCCATAACTTTTAATTTGTAAGGAGTGACGCAACGCACAGTATACCGTTGGAAAGCTCTCCGAGAGCTCTACGACGGGGGCAACAAGCCTGCTCTGCTGCGCCTATTTTTGGAGCCCAAAATCGAGCGTTTTCTTATGTTTCGGGCCACTTTTCCTCTTTTGCTCTATTTTTCCGTCCCGGATCGTAAGTCGTGAGCTGTTAAATGGAAAACAACCTAACTCGCGGGACATTATAGGGTCCTACAATGCGTTGATATCATGTCTTGTGAGGATGCTGCATTGTTGAAGCGGATGGGTTGTCGTTAAGCCCATTGGGCCTTTTGAATGGGCCATCTCTCTGGGCTGGGACTGTGAACCATCAACACATAAAGGATTTGTGCCCACAACATGACGGGTGTGATCATACCAGCATTAATGCACCGGATCCCATCCGAACTCCGAAGTTAAGCGTGCTTCGGCGAGAGTAGTACTAGGATGGGTGACACCCTGGGAAGTCCTCGTGTTGCACCCCCTTCCTTTTAAATTTTTTTTTGCCCCGGTTAGTATTGCCAAGATACTTTATCCACCCTATTTCTATTACTGAATCCCACAGCACCTTGGGCAAGACAACTTCACTTCACGTAGAGGCTGGGCCCGCAAATCGAGGGCGTGGGGCTTGTGACCAAGTCACCGTCGCTCCAGTGCCCATAACTTTTAATCCGTAAGGAGTAACGCGACGCACAACATACCGTTGGAAAGCTCCCCGAGAGCTCTATGACGGGGGCAGCAAGCCTACTCGGATGCGGCTATTTTTGGTGCCCAGAATCGAACGTTTTCATCAGTTTTGGGCCACTTTTCTTCTTTTGCTCTGTTTTTCCGTCCCGATCGTACGTCATGGGTTGTTAAAAGGATGACAACCTAACTCGCGGGACATTAGAGGGCCCTACAACGCGTCAATATCACGCCTTGCGAGAATGCTTCGTTGTTGAAGCTGATAGGTTGTCGTTAAGCCCATTGGGTCGTTCGAATGGGCCATCTCTCTGGGCTGGGACTGTGAATCGTCAACACATAAAGGATTTGTTCCCACAACATGACAGGTGCGATCATACCCGCACTAATGCACCGGATCCCATCAGAACTCCGAAGTTAAGTGTGCTTGGACGAGAGTAGTACTAGGATGGGTGAGTCCCTGGGAAGTCCTCGTGTTGCACCTCCCATTTTAAATTTTTTTTGCCCCAGTTAAGGTTGTCAAGATACTTTATCGATCCCATTTATATTACCGAATCCCACGGTACCTTGGGCAAGACAATTTCACTTCACGTAGAGGTTGGGCCCGTAAATCGAGGGCGTGGGGCTTGTGACTAAGTCTCCATCGCTCCGGTGCCCATAACTTTTAAACCGTAAGGAGTTACGCGACGCACAGCATACCGTTGGAAAGCTCTCCGAGAGCTCTACGGCAGGGGTAGCAAGATTGGTCGGTTGCGCCTATTTTCAGAGTCCAAAATTGAATGTTTTCATCAGTTTCGGGATACTTTTCTTCTTTCGCTCTGTTTTTCCGTCCCGGATCGTACGTCGTGAGCTGTTAAAAGGATGACAACCTAATTCGCGGTATATTACCGAACCCTACAACGCGTCGATATCACTTCTTACGAGGTTGCAGCGTTGTTGAAGTGGATCGGTTGTCGTTAAGCCCATTGGGCCTTTTGAATGGGCCATCTCTCTAGGCTGCGACTGTAAACCTTCAACACATAAAGGATTTGTACCCTCAACATGACAGGTGCGATCATACCAGCACTAATGCACCGGATCCCATCAGAACTCCGAAGTTAAGCGTGCTTGGGCGAGAGTAGTACTAGGATGGGTGACCCCCTGGGAAGTCCTCGTGTTGCACCTCCCTTTTCAATTTTTTTTGCCCCGGTTAGGGTTGCGAAGATTATTTATCCACCATATTTCTTTTACCGAATCCTACGGCACCTTGGGCAAGACAACTTCGCTTCACGTAGAGGCTGGGCCAGCAAACCAAGGGAGTGGGGATTCTGACCAGGTCTCCGTCGCTTCGGTGCCCATAACTTTTAATCCGTAAAGAGTAACGCGACGCACAGCAGACCGTTGGAAAGCTCTCCGAGAGCTCTACGACGGGGGTAGCAAGCCTGCTCGGCTGCGCCAATTTTTGGAGCCCAAAATCGAACATTTTCATCAGTTTCGAGCCACTTTTCTTCTTTTGCTATGTTTTTCTGTCCCGGATCGTACGTCGTGAGCTGTTAAAAAGACGAGAACCTGACTCGCGGGACACTAGAGGTCCCTACAACACGTCGATATCACGTCTTGCGAGGATGCTGCGTTATTGAAGCGGATGGGTTGTCGTTAAACCCATTGGGCCTTTTGAATGGGCCATCTCACTGGGCTGGGACTGTGAACCATCAACACATAAAGGATTTGCGCCCACAACATGACGGGTGCGATCATACTAGCACTAATGCACCGGATCCCATCAGAACTCTGAAGTTAAGCGTGCTTGGGCGAGAGTAGTACTAGGATGGGTGAGCCCCTGGGAAGTCCTCGTGTTGCACCCCCCATTTTCAATTTTTTTTGCCCTGGTTAGGGTTGCCAAGATTCTTTATCCACCACATTTCTTTTACCGAATCCCACGACACCTTGTGCAAGACAACTTCTGTGAAACCCCACTTTTCTACTTTATCTCGTTTTGCGTATTTTATCTCGTTTTGCGTGTATTAACCTGTCTATGTGCTATGTGACTTAGAATGTGATAATTTTGATATCAATACTCCTAGAACATGCTAAATGTGCATTCATCAAATTTTCATCAAAAACGGAGTCAGAAATTTTATCATCGATTTTTAATGAATAGTATTTTCGAAACACGTCCGCTAAAATTTTGAAACTGGTCTTTTTAACCCTTCTAGTCCTAGTCCACGGACTTTAATAGACCTGTGTTTGATTAAAACGGTTTTAAAATCGGCTTAAGAATTTATTAGGGTTTTTACACCGACTTTTGCTAAAATTGAGTTTTAAGCCGACTCGGGTGAAATTGTTCGATTGTAAAACTTATTGTCACCTAAAAATAACCTACTTGAGCTATCTTGGGTGTTGAATAATTGTTTTGAACTTTGGTAATCAATAAAATGCATTTAAAGTCAAGAAAACACTAAAAATACTAAAGTTTCAACTTTGACTTTCATTTAACTTGTTGACTTTCATGCATATATCACCAACACACACTCACAAAGCACAAAAACACCCACAATTTCATACACATTTCCGAGAGGAAGAAGAGAGAAAAGAAGAAAGAGTTTTCAAGGTTTTCAAAGCAAATTTTCAAAGAAAAACCTAATTTTTGTCCGTAGAACTTCGTGCCGAGTTGGATTCCGCTTGTTGGGCATGCATTGCACATATTCCTAGGCTTTTATCACATCAAAGGTGAGAGAAAAATTCTGGATCTCAAAACTCATTTTTATGTTTTTGCTCATAACTGCATTTTGAACCGTTAGAATGTTAATCTGATGTTAGATTATTGCTCCATGCATGTTAGGGATCGTTTATGTGTATTACTACGAGATTTGAGCCATTGTAGCAAAATTATTTATTTTTGGGTATTTAAAGTTGATAGAATGGGTTTTTTAGGATTATTTTGAGTTGTTGTGGTTGGAATCGATTGCCGTCATTTTCTAAAAGTTTGTTAATTACGTGGTAACGCCGTTATAATGCCGAATTTTCGATTGCAATGTTTGGGTGAAAATCCAAAAATTTCAGCCTAGGTGCCTTGAGGTTTTAGTGTTGTTGGGCTTGATTTTGAGGTGTCTTGGGTGAGTGTTTGAAACTGGTTTGGAGTTGTTTGGATTAGTAGAATGTAAGATATGATTATTTGAAGTTTAGGTTATCTTTCTTTAAATTATTGAATTGAGCCTTAGTTGATCGGGTGTGGTTTGAGTGATTTAATTTTGAGTTGTTGATGGGTAAACTATGGTTTGATTGTGTGTTTAATGCATGTTCGGTTGGATGGCCTACTTTGTCATCTAACTTAGTTATTTGTTGTTAAATTGATTATTGATGTTATTATGATGATAATATGATTATTGATGATGATTAATGATTATTGATTGATGATTGATGCCGGGAGGTAGGCAGTTCTGCTAAACTGTCCTCCTGTGAATGATTGATGTTTATTATTATTGCTGAGTCTTTGGTATGTGTGTGCCACCTCTTGGACAACATCGGGCTGTCGGGTTGATAACGGCATGACTACCAGAGACTGCCTCCAGCTCGCATGACGGAGGTGTCATGGAGGGAGAGGTTGTTGGGGTACCTTGGGTTCGTGAGTTTATGGGAGTCATAAGAAGGCTGTTATGATCGTGATGGCGTTTGGAGCTACACCAACTAGTGTATCCTTTATTGAATGGTCATTATAGATTATGTGATGATAGTATTATTGATGTTATTGTGTGTTTATTAGCTCAAAGGATTAAATCCAATGAGCATAGTGAATACTGTAGAGATCTATCGGATCCTCACTGGGCTTATTTTATATAAGCTCACTCTATATTATTGCATGCTTTCAGGTGTTCTTTTGCAAGATTACGGGTACGTGCCTTCTAAAGATTAGAATGTGGAAAATGTGCCTTACGTGGATGAGTCTTATGTTCCAGAGTCTTATCCTTGATGTTGTATTGTTTTACTATCTTGTAAATTAACTTAGTAGACTTTTATATGCTTTGTAGTTTATAATGTATAAGATGTTGAAAAGATAATGAATTAGTTGATGCTGTCTTAGTATCCTTCCTTTTGTTTATGATTAGGTTGCTAGATTGGCTCAATATGATTTTGTAATGTATATTAAGGTTCATGTATTATGTTGGAACGGAGGCACATAATGAGGAATGTAATATTATGATGTATGTTGTTATTTTATTGAGTTGTTTGTTGTATGATTTGTGGAGTTGATGTATGATGTTCTATTGAGGTTGGTTTAGAGCCTCGGTATCCGATTTACTGTCATTATACTGCTGAAATTCCATTGCGTCATGACAGATTATAGGAGGGGTCGAGTTGGGGCGTGACAACTTCGCCTCACATAGAGGCTGGGCCCGCAAACTGAAGGCGTAAGGCTTGTGACCAGGTCTCCGTTGCTCCGGAGCCTATAACTTTTGATCTGTAAGGAGTTACGCAGCGCACAGCATACCGTTGGAAAGCTTTCCGAGAGCTCTACGACGGGGGCTACAAGACTGCTCGGCTGCACCTATTTTTGGAGCCCAAAATGGAACGTTTTCATTAGTTTTGGGCCACTTTTCTTCTTCTACTCTGTTTTTCTGTCCCGGATCGTACGTCGGGAGCTGTTAAAAGAACGACAACCTATCTCGCGGGACATTGGAGGGCCCTACAACGCATCGATATCACGTCTTGTGAGGATGCTATGTTGTTGAAGCGGATAGGTTCTCGTTAAGCCCATTGGGCCTTTAGAATTGGCCATCTCTTTGGGCAAGGAATATGAACCGTCAACTCATAAAGGATTTGTGCCCACAACATGACAGGTGCGATCATACCAGTACTAATGTGCCGGATCCCATCAGAACTCCGATGTTAAGCGTGCTTGGGCAAGAGTAGTACTAGGATGGGTGACCCCCTGGGAAGTCCTCGTGTTGCATCCCCCCTTTTCAATTTTTTTATCCCCGGTTAGGGTTGCCAAGATATTTTATCCACAACATTTCTATTACCGAATCCCACGGCACCTTAGGCAAGGAAACTTCGCTTTACGTAGAGGCTGGGCCCGTAAACTGAGGGTGTGGGGCTTGTGACCAAATCTTCGTCGCTCTGGTGCCCATAACTTTTAATCCGTAAGGAGTGACGCGTCGTACAGCATACCGTTGGAACGCTCTCCGAGAGCTCTACGACAGGGGCAGCAAGCCTATGCGGCTGCGCCTATTTTTAGAGCCCAAAATCGAACGTTTTCATCAGTTTTGGGCCACTTTTCTTCTTTTGCTCTATTTTTTCGTCCTGAATCGCACATCGTGAGCTGTTAAAAGGACGACAACCTAACTCGCGAGACATTAGAGGGCACTACAACGCATCGATTTCACGTATTGCGAGGATGCTACGTTGTTGAAGCGAATGGGTTGTCGTTAAGCCCTTTGGGCCGTTTCAATGGGTCATCTATTTGGGCAGGGACTGTGAACCATCAACACATAAAGGATTTGTGCCCACAACTTGACGAGTGTGATCATACCAGCACTAATGCACCGGATCTCATCAGAACTCCGAAGTTAAGCGTGCTTGGGCGAGAGTAGTACTAGGATAGGTGACCCCCTGGGAAGTCCTTGTGTTGCACCCCCCCTTAACAATTTTTTTTACCTGGGTTAGGGTTTCCAAGATACTTTATCCACCACATTTCTATTACCGAATCCCACGGCACCTTGGGCAAGAAAACTTCACTTCACGTAGAGGCTGGGCCCGCAAACCGAGGGCGTGGGACTTGTGACCTGGTCCCCGTCGCTGTGGTGCCGATAACTTTTAATCCGTAAGTAGTGACGCGAAGCAGAGCATACCATTGGAAAGCTCTCCAAGAGCTCTACGACTGGGGCTGCAAGCTTGCTCGGCTGCGCCTATTTTTGGAGCCCAAAATCGAATGTTTTTCATCAGTTTCAAGCCACTTTTCTTCTTTTGCTCTATTTTTTCGTCCCGGATCGTACGTCGTGAGCTGTTAAAAGGACGACAACCAAACTCAGGGGACATTAGAGGGCCCTAAAATGCGTCGATATCACCTCTTGCAAGGATGCTGCATTGTTAAAGTGGATGGATTGTCGTTAAGCCCATTGGGCCTTTTGAATGGGCCATCTCTCTGAGCTGGGACTGTGAACCGTCAACACATAAATGATTTGTGCCCACTACATGACGGGTGTAATCATACCAGCAATAATGGACTGGATCCCATCAGAACTCCGAAGTTAAGCTTGCTTAGGCGAGAGTAGTACTAGGATGGGTGACACCCTAGGAAGTCCTCGTGTTGCCCCCCTTTTTCAATTTTTTTTGCCCCGGTTAAGGTTGCCAAGATACTTTATCCACCACATTTCTATTACCAAATCCCACGACACCTTGGGCAAGACAACTTCGCTTCACGTAGAGGCTGGGCCAGCAAACTGAGGGCGTAGGGTTTGTGACCAGGTCCCCGTCGCTCCGGTGCCCATAACTTTTAATTCGTAAGGAGTTACGCGACGCACATCATATTGTTGAAAAGCTCTCCTAGAGCTCTACGAGGGGGGCAGCAAGTCTGCTCTGCTGCGCCTATTTTTGGAGGCCAAAATCGAACGTATTCATCAGTTTCGGGCCACTTTTCTTCTTTTGCTCTGTTTTTCCATCCCGGATCGTACGTCGTGAGCTATTAAAAGGATGACAACTTAACTCGCTGGATATTAAAGGGCCCTACAATGCGTCGATATCACATTTTACGAGGATGCTGCGTTGTTGAAGCGAATGGGTTGTCATTAAGCCCATTGGGCCTTTTGAATTGGCCATCTCTCTGGGCTGGGACTGTGAACCTTCAACACATAAAGGATTTGTACTCTCAACATGACGGGTGCTATCATACCAGCACTAATACACCGGATCCCATCAGAACTCCGAAGTTAAGCGTGCTTGGGCGAGAGTACTACTAGGATGGGTGACCCCATGGGAAGTCCTCGTGTTGTACCCCACTTTTCAATGTTTTTTTCCCCGGTTAGGGAAGCCAAGATTCTTTATCCACCGCATTTCTATTACCGAATCCCACGGCACCTTGGGCAAGACAACTTCGCATCACGTAGAGGCTAGGCCCGCAAACCGTGGGCGTAGGGCTTGAGACCAAGTCTCCTTCACTCCGGTGCCAATAACTTTTGATCCTTAAGGAGTTACGCGGTGCACAGAATACCGTTGGAAAGCTCTCTGAGAGCTCGACGACGGGGGCATCAAGCCTTCTTGGCTGCGCCCATTTTTGGAGCCAAAATCGAACGTTTTCATCAGTTTTGTGCCATTTTTCTTCTTTTGTTCTGTTTTTTCATCCCGGATCGTACATCGTGAGCTGTTAAAAGGACGACAACCTAACTCGCGGGACATTAGAGGGCCCTACAACGCGTCGATATCACGTCTTGCGAGGATGCTGCGTTGTTGAAGCGGATAGGTTGCCGTTAAGCCCATTGGGCCTTTTGAATGGGCCATATCTCTCGGTTGGGACTGTGAACCGTCAACACATAAAGGATTTGTGCCCACAACATGATGGGTGCGATCATACCAGCACTAATGAACCGGATCCCATAAGAACTCTGAAGTTAAGCGTGATTGGCTGAGAGTAGTACTAGGATGGGTGACCCCCACGGAAGTCCTCGTGTTGCACCCCACCTTTTCAATTTTTTTTGCCCCGGTTAGGGTTACCAAGATAATTTATCCACCATATTTCTATTACCGAATCCCACGGCACCATGGGAAATACAACTTCGTTTCACGTAGAGGTTGGGCCTACAAACCGAGGGCGTGGGGCATGTGACCAGGTCTCTGTCGCTCCGGTGCCTATAACTTTTAATCTGTATGGAGTGACGCGACACACAGCATACCGTGGGAAAGCTCTTCGAGAGCTCTACGACAGGGGCAGCAAACTTTCTCGGCTGTGCCTCTTTTGGGAGACCAAAATCGTATGTTTTCATTAGTTTCGGGCCACTTTTCTTCTTTTGCTCTATTTTTCTGCCAGGATCGTAAGGCGTGAGCTGTTAAGAGGACAACAACCTAACTCGCGGGAGATTAGAGGGCCTTACAACACGTCGATATCAAGTCTTACGAGGATTCTGCGTTGTTGAAGTGGATGGGTTGTCTTTAAGCCTATTGGGCCTTTTGAATGGGCCATCTCTCTGGGCTGGGACTGTGAACCGTCAACACATAAAGGATTTGTGCCCACAACATGACGGGTGCGATCATACCAGCACTAATGCACCGGATCCCACCAGAACTCCGAGGTTAAGCGTGCTTGGGCGAGAGTAGTAATAGGATGGGTGATACCCTGGGAAGTCCTCGTGTTGCACCCCCCATTTTTCAATTTTTCTTGCCCCAGTTATGGTTGCCAAGATAATTTATCCACCACATTTCTATTACCGAATCCAACGGCACCTCGGGCAAGACAACTTCACTTCACGTAGAGGCTGGGCCCGCAAACCGAGGGCGTGGGGCTTGTGACCAGTCTCCGTCGCTCCGGTGCCCGAAACTTTTCATCCGTAAGGAGTAATGCGACGCACAGCATACCGTTGGAAAGATCTCCGAGAGCTATACGATGGGGGGCAGCCAGCCTGTTCAGCTGCGCCTATTTTTGGAGTCCAAAATTGAACGTTTTCATTAGTTTCAAGCCCTATTCTTCTTTAGCTATGTTTTTTCATCCCTGCTCGTTCGTCGTGAGCTATTAAAAGGACGACAACCTAACTTGCGGGACATTAGAGGGCCCTACAATGCGTCGATACCACGTCTTGCGAGGATGCTACATTGTTAAAGTGGATGGGTTGTCGTTAAGCCCATTGGGCCATTTGAATAGGCCATCTCTCTAGGCTGGGACTGTCAACCGTAAACACATAAAGGATTTGTGCCCACAACATGATAGGTGCTATCATACCAGTACTAATGCACCGGATCCCATTAGAACTATGAAGTTAAGCGTGCTTGGGCGAGAGTAGTACTAGGATGGGTGAGCCCCTGGGAAGTCCTCGTGTTGCATCCCCCCTTTTCAATTTTTTTTGCACCGGTTAGGATTGCCATGATATTTTATCCACCACAATTCTATTACCGAATCCCACGGCACCTTGGGCAAGACAACTTCACTTCACGTAGAGGCTGGGCCTGCAAACCGAGGGCGTGGGGCTTTTGACCAAGTCTCCATCGCTCCGGTGCCCATAACTTTTAATCCGTAAGGAGTGACGCGACGCACATCATACCGTTGAAAAGCTCACCAAGAGCTCAACGCCGGGGTCAGCAAGCCTGCTCGACTGTACCTATTTTTAGAGCCCAAAATTGAACGTTTTCTTCAGTTTCGGGCCACTTTTCTTCTTTTGCTCTATTTTTTCATCCCGGATCTTACGTCGTGAGCTGTTAAAAGGACGACAACTTAACTTGCCAGACATTAGAGGGCCCTTCAATGCATTGATATCACGTCTTGCGAGGATGCTGCGTTGTTGAAGCGGATGGGTTGTCGTTAAGCCCATTGAGCCTTTTGAATGAGCCATCTCTCTAGGCTGGGACTGTGAACCGTCAACACATAAAAGATTTGTGCCCACAACATGATGGGTACGATCATACCAGCACTAATGCACTGGATCCCATCAGAACTCCGAAGTTAGGCGTGCTTGGGCGAGAGTAGTACCAGGATGGGTGACCCCCTGGGAAGTCTTCGTGTTGCACCCCCCCTTTTCTACTTTTTTTGCCCGGGTTAGGGTTGCCAAAATACTTTATCCACCACATTTCTATTACCGAATCCCACGGTACTTTGGGCAAGACAATTTCGCTTCATGTAGAGGCTAGGCCCGCAAACCGAGAGTGTGGGGCTAGTGACCAGGTCTCCGTCGCTACGGTGCCCATAACTTTTAATCCGTAAGGAGTGACGCGACGCACAACATATCGTTGGAAAGCACTACGAGAGCTCTACAATGGGGGCAGCAAGCCTGCTCGGCTGCGCCTATTTTTAGAGCCTAAAATCGAACGTTTTCATCAGTTTCAGGCCACTTTTCTTCTTTTGCTCTGTTTTTCCGTCCCGGATCGTACATCGTGATTTGTTAAAAGGACAACAACCAAACTCGCCGGACATTAGAGGGCACTACAACGCGTCGATATCACGTGTTGCGAGGATGTTGCGGTGTTGAAGCGGATGGGCTGTCGTTAAGCCCATTGGGCCTTTCATATGGGCTATCTCTCAGGGCTGGGACAGTGAACCGTCAACACATAAATGATTTGTGCCCACAACATGACGTGTGCGATCATACCAGCATCAATGCATTGGATCCCATCAATACTCCGAAGTAAAACATACTTGGGCGAGAGTAGTACTAGGATGGGTGACCCCCTGGGAAGTCCTCGTGTTGCACCCCCCCTTTTCAATTTTTTTTGCCCCGGTTAGGGTTGCCAAGATACTTTATCCACCACATTTCTATTACCGAATCCCATGGCACCTTGGGCGAGGCAACTTCGCTTCATGTAGAGGTTGGGAACGCAAACCGAGGGCATGGGGCGTGTGACCAGATCTTTGTCGCTCGGGTGCGCAGAAATTTTAATTCGTAAGGAGTTACGCGATGCACAGCATACCGTTGGAAAGCTCTCCGAGAGCTCTACAACGGGGGTAGCAAGCGTGCATAGTTGTGCCTATTTTCAGAGCCCAAAATCGATCGTATTCATCAGTTTTGGCCCATTTTTTTTCTTTTGCTCTATTTTTTCCATCCCGGATTGTACGTCGTGAGCTGTTAAAAGGACGACAACCTAACTCGCGAAACATTAGAGGGCCCTACAATGTGTCGATATCACGTCATGCGAGGATGCTACGTTGTGGAAACGAATAGGTTGTCATTAAGCCCATTGGGCCTTTTGAATGGGCCATCTCTCTAGGCTGGGACTGTGAATTGTCAACACATAAAGGATTTGTGCCACCAACATGATGGGTGCGATCATACCAGCACTAATGCACCGGATCCCATCAGAACTACGAAGTTAAGCGTGCTTGGGCGAGAGTAGTACTAGGATGGGTGACCCCCTGGGAGGTCCTCGTGTTGCATCCCCGCTTTTCAATTTTTTTTTCCCTCGGTTAGGGTTGCCAAGATACATTATCTACCATATTTCTATTACCGAATACCACGGCACCTTGGGCAAGACAACTTCGCTTCACGTAGAGGCTAGGCTCGTAAACCGAGGGAGTGGAGCTTGTGACTAGGTCTCCGTCGCTCCGGTGCCCATAACTTTTAATGTGTAAGGAGTTACATGACGTACAACATACCGTTGGAAAGCTCTCCGAGAGATCTACGGCAGGAGCGGCAAGCTTGCTCGGCTGCGCCTATTTTCGGATCCCAAAATTGAACGTTTTCATCAGTTTCAGACTACTTTTCTTCTTTAGCTCTATTTTTTCGTCCCAGATCTTACGTCGTGAGCTGTTAAATTGACGACAACCTAACTCGCGGATTGTTACAGGGCCCTACAATGCGTCGATATCACTTCTAACGAGGATGCTACGTTGTTGAAGCTGATTGGTTGTCGTTAAGCCCATTGGGCCTTTTGAATAGACCATCTCTCTGGGCTGGGACTGTAAACCTTCAACACATAAAGAATTTGTGCCCTCAAAATGATGGGTGCGATCATACTAGCACTAATGCACCGGGTCCCATCAGAACTCCGAAGTTAAGCATGCTTGGGAGACAGTAGTACTAGGATGGGTGACCCCCTGAGAAGTCCTCGTGTTGCACCCCCCTTTATAATTTTTTTAGCCCCAGTTAGGGTTGCCAAGCTATTTTATCCACCATATTTCTTTTACCGAAGCCCATGGTACCTTGGGCAAGACAATTTCACTTCACATGGAGGCTGGGCCCGCAATCCGAGTGCGTGGGGCTTGTGACCAAGTCTCCGTCGCTCCAGTACCTTTAACTTTTAATCGGTAAAGAGTAATGCGGTGCACAACATACCATTGGATAGCTCTCCGAGAGCTCTACGACTGGGGCAGCAAACTTGCTCGGCTGTACCTATTTTTGGAACCCAAAATCAAACGCTTTCATCAGTTTTGGGCTATTTTTCTTCTTTTGCGCTATTTTTCCGTCCTGGATTGTACGTCTTGAGCTGTTAAAAGGATGATAACCTAACTCGTGGGACATTAGAGGGCCCTACAATGGGTTTATATCACGTCTTGCGAGAATGCTACGTTGTTGAAGCGGATGGGTTGTCGTTAGGCCCATTGGGCCTTTTGAATGGGCCATCTCTCAGCGTTGGGACAGTGGACCGTCAACACATAAAAGATTTGTGCCCACAATATGACGGGTGTGGTCATACCAGCACTAATGTACCGGATCCCATCAGAACTCCGAAGTTAAGCGTGCTTGGGCGAGAGTAGTACTAGAATGGGTGAGCCCTTGGGAAGTCCTCGAGTTGCACCCCCCATTTTCAATTTTTTTTGCCCCGGTTAGGGTTGCCAAGATACATTATCCACCACATTTCTATTACCGAATCCCACGGCACCTTGGGCAATACAACTTCGCTTCACGTAGAGGCTGGGCCCACAAACCGAGGGCGTGGGGCTTGTGACTAGGTCTACGTCACTCTAGTGCACATAACTTTAAATCTGTAAGGAGTGACGTGACACACAGCATACCGTTGGAAAGCTCTCTGAGAGCTCTACGACGGGGGCTACAAGCCTGCTAGCTGCACCAATTTTTGTAGCCCAAAATTGAACGTTTTGCTCAGTTTTGAGCAACTTTTCATCTTTTGCTCTGTTTTTCCGTTCCAGATCGTACATCGTGAGCTGTTAAAAGCGCGACAACATAACTCGCAGGACATTAGAGAGCCCTACAATGAGTCGATATCACGTCTTGCGAGGTTGCTGCGTTGTTGAAGCGGATGGGTTGTCGTTAAGCCGATTGGGCCTTTTGAATGGGCCATCTCTCTAGGCTAGGACTGTGAAACGTCAACACATAAAGGATTTGTGCCCACAACATGACGAGTGCGATCATACCAGCATTAATGCACCGGATCCCATCAGAACTCCGAAGTGAAGCATGCTTGGGCGATAGTAGTACTAGGATGGGTGACCCCTTGGGAAGTCCTTGTGTTGCACCCCTCGTTTTCAATTTTTTTTTCCCGGTTAGGGTTGCCAAGATACTTTATCCACCATATTTCTATTACCGAATCCCACGGCACCTTGGGCAAGACAACTTCGCTTCACGTAGAGGCTGGGCCGTCAAACCGAGGGCGTGGGGCTTGTGACCAGGCCTACGTCACTCCGGTGCCTATAACTTTTAATCCATAAGGAGTGACGTGATGCACAGCATACCGTTGGAAAGCTCTCCGAGAGCTCTACGACAGGGGCTACAAGCCTGCTCGGCTGCACCTATTTTTGGAGCACAAAATCTATCGTTTTGGTCAGTTTCGGACAAGTTTTCTTCTTTTGCTCTATTTTTTCATTCCGCATCGTACGTCGTGAGCTGTTAAAAGGACGACAACCTAACTCGCGGGACATTAAAGAGCCCTACAACGCGTCGATATCATGTCTTGCGAGGATGCTGCGTTGTTGAATCGGATTGGTTGTCATTAAGCCGATTAGGCCTTTTGAATGGGCCATCTCGCTGGGCTGGGACTGTGAACCGTCAACACATAAAGGATTTGTGCCCACAATATGACGGGTGCGATCACACCAGCATTAATGCACCGGATCCCCTCAGAACTCCGAAGTGAAGCATGCTTGGGTGACAGTAGTACTAGGATGGGTAACCCCCTGGGAAGTCCTCGTGTTGCACCCCCCATTTTCAATTTTTTTTGCCCCGGTTAGGGTTGCCAAGATACTTTATCCACCACATTTCTATTACCAAATCCCACGACACCTTGGGCAAGACAACTTCGCTTCACGTAGAGGCTGGGCCCGTAAACCGAGGGCATGGGGCTTGTGACCAAATCTCCGTCTCTCCGTTGCCTATAACATTTAATTCGTAAGGAGTTACGCGATGCACAGCATACCGTTGGAAAGCTTTACGAGAGCTCTACGACGAGGGCCATAAGTTTGCTCAGTTGTACCCATTTTTAGAGCCCAAAATCGAACGTTTTCATCAGTTTCGGGCCACTTTTCTTCTTTTGCTATGTTTTTCGCTCCCAGATCGTACATCGTGAGCTGTTGAAAGGACGACAACTTAACTCACGCGACATTAGAGGGCCCTACAATGCGTCGATATCACGTCTCCCGGGGATACTGCGTTGTTGAAGCAGATGGGTTGCCGTTAAGCCTATTGGGCCTTTTAAATGGGCCATATCTCTCACCTGGAACTGTGAACCGTCAACCCATAAAGGATTTGGGCCCACAACATGACAGGTGCGATCATACCAGCACTAATGCACCAGATCCCATCAGAACTCCGAAGTTAAGCGTGATTGGCCGAGAGTAGTACTAGGATGGGTGACCCCCTGGGAAGTCCTCGTGTTGCACCCCCCCTTTTCAATTTTTTTTGCCCCGGTTAGGGTTGCCAAGATACTTTATCCTCTACATTTCTATTACCGAATCCCACGGCACCTTAGGCAAGTCAACTTCGCTTCACGTAGAGGTTGGGCTCGCAAACCGATGGCATAGGGTTTGTGACCAAATCTCCGTCGTTCCGGTGCCCATAACTTTTAATTTGTAAGGAGTGACACGACGTACAACATACCGTTGGAAAGCTCTCCGAGAGCTCTATGACGGGGGTAGCAAGCCTGCACGGCTGCGACAGTTTTCAGAGCCCAAAATCAAACGTATTCATCAATTTTGGGCCACTTTTCATCTTTTGCTCTGTTTTTCGGTCCTGGATCGTACGTTGTGAGATGTTAAAAGAATGACAACCTAACTCACGAGACATTAAAGGGCCCTATAACTCGTCGATATCACGTCTTGCAAAGATGCTGCGTTGTTGAAGCGAATGGGTTGTCGTTAGGCCCATTGGACCTTTTGAATGGTCCATCTCTCTAGGCTGAGAGTGTGAACAAATAAAGGATTTGTGCCCACAATATGATGGGTGCGATCATACCAGCACTAATGCACCGGATCCAATCAGAACTCCGAAGTTAAGCGTGCTTGGGCGAGAGTAGTACTAGGATGGGTGAGGCACTGGGAAGTCCTCGTGTTGCACCAGCCCTTCTCAATTTGTTTTGCACCGGTTTGGGTTGCCAAGATACTTTATCCACCACATTTCTATTCCCGAATCCCACGGCACCTTGGGCAAGACAACTTCGCTTTACGTAGAGGCTGGGCCCGCAAACCCAGGGCGTGGGGCTTGTGACCAGGTCTCCGTCGCTCCGGTGCCCATAACTTTAAATCCGTAGGGAGTCACGCGACGCACAACATACCGTTGGAAAGCTCTCCAAGAGCTCTACGACGGGGGCAGCAAGCTTGTTGGCTGTGCCTATTTTTCGAGCCCAAAATAGAACGTTTTCATCTGTTTTAGGCCATTTTTCTTCTTTTGCTCTGTTTTTCCATCCCAGATCGTACGTCGTGAGCTGTTAAAAGGACGACAACCTAACTTGCAGGATATTATAGGGCCTTACAACGCGTTGATATCACTTCTTTCGAGGATGCTGCGTTGTTGAAGTGGATGGGTTGTCGTTAAGGCCATTGGTCCTTCTGAATGGGCCATCTCTCTGGGCAAGGACTGTGAACCTTCAACACATAGGGATTTGTGTTCTCAACATGACGGGTGCGATCATACCAGCACTAATGCACCGGATCCCATCAGAACACCGAAGTTAAGCGTGCTTGGACGAGAGTAGTACTGGGATGGGTGACCCCCTGGAAGTCCTCGTGTTGCACCCCCCTATTCAATTTTTTTAGCCCCGGTTAGGGTTGCCAAGGTACTTTATCCACCACATTTCTTTTACCAAATCCCACGGCACCTTAGGCAAGACAACTTCACTTCACGTAAAGGCTGATCCCGAAAACCGAGGGCGTGGGGCTTGTGACCAGGTCTCCGTCGCTCCGATGCCCATAACTTTTAATCCGTAAAGAGTAACGCGACGCATAGCATACCGGAGGAAAGCTCTCCGAGAGCTCTACGTCTGCGCCTATTTTGCACGCCTAAAATTGAACGTTTTCATCAATTTCGGGCCACTTTTCTTCTTTTGCTCTGTTTTTTCATCCCGGATCGTACGTCATGAGTTGTTAAAAGGATGACAAACGAACTCACGAGACATTGGAGGTCCTTACAACACATCGATATCATGTCTTGCAAGGATACTGCGTTGTTGAAGCGGATGGGCTGTCGTTAAGCCCATTGGGCCTTTCAAATGGGCTATCTCTCTGGGATGGGGCTGTGAACCGTCAACACATAAAGGATTTGTGCCCATAACATGACGGGTGCAATCATACCAGTATTAAAGCACCGGATCCCATCAGAACTCCAAAGTAAAACATGCTTGGGCGAGAGTAGTACAAGGATGGGTGACCCCCTAGGAAGTCCTCGTGTTCCACCCCCCCTTTTCATTTTTTTTTGCTCCGGTTAGGGTTGCCAAGATACTTTATCCACCACATTTCTATTACCGAATCCCATGGCACCTTGGACAAGACAACTTCGCTTCACGTAGAGGCTGGGCCCGCAAACCGAGGGCGTGGGGCTTGTGACCAATTCTCCGTCGCTCCGGTGCCCATAACTTTTAATACGTAAGGAGTTACGCGACGCACAACATACCGTTAGAAAGCTCTCCAAGAGCTCTAAGGTGGGGGTAGCAAGCCAACCTAGCTGTGCCTGTTTTCAGAGCTCAAAATCGAACGTATTCATCAGTTTTGGGCCACTTTCTTCTTTTTCTATGTTTTTTCATCCCGGATCGTACGTCGTGGGATGTTAAAAGGACGACAACCTAACTCGCGGGACATTAGAGGGCCCTACAATGCGTCGATATCACCTTTTGCGAGAATGCTGTATTGTTGAAGTGGATGGGTTGTCGTTAAGCCCATTGGGCCTTTTCAATGGGCCATCTCTCTGGGCTGGGACTGTGAACCACCAACACATAAAGGATTTGTGCCCACAACATGACAGGTGCAATCATACTAGCACTAATGCACCGGTTCCCATCAGAACTCCGAAGTTAAGCGTGCTTGGGCGAGAGTAGTAGTAGGATGGGTGAGCCCTTGGGAAGTCCTCGTGTTGCACCCCCCTTTTTCATTTTTTTTTCCCCGGTTAGGGTTGCCAAGATACTTTATCCACCACATTTCTATTACCGAATCCCACGGCACCTTGGGCAAGACAACTTCGCTTCACGTAGAGGCTGGGCCAGCAAACCGAGGGCTTGGGGCTTGTGACCAATTCTACGTCGCTCCGGTGCCCATAACTTTTAATCTGTAAGGAGTGACGCGACGCACAACATATCGTTGGGAAGTTCTCCGAGAGCTCTACAACGGGGGCTACAAGCCTGCTCAACTGCGCCTAATTTTGGAGCCCAAAATCGAACATTTTTCTCAGTTTCGGGCAACTTTTCTTCTTTTGCACTGTTTTTCCTTTCCGGATCGTACGTCGTGAGCTGTTAAAAGGATGACAACCAAACTCGCTGGACCTTAGAGAGCCCTACAATGCGTCGATATCTCGTCTTGCGAGGATGCTGCGTTGTTAAAGCGGATGGGTTGTCGTTAAGCTGATTGGGCCTTTTGAATAGGCCATCTCTCTTGGCTGCGACTGTAAACCTTCAACACATAAAGGATTTGTGCCCACAATATGATGGGTGCGATCATACCAGTATCAATGCACTGGATCCCAATAGAACTTTGAAGTGAAGCATGCTTGGGCGAGAGTTGTACTAGGATCCCCCTGGGAAGTCCTCGTGTTGCACCCCCTCCCCCCTGCCCCTTTTCAATTTTTTTTTGTCTTGGTTAGGGTTGCCAAGACACTTTATCCACCATATTTCAATTATAGAATTCCACGGCACCTTGGGCAAGACAACTTCGCTTCACGTAGAGGCGTGGTGCTTGTGACCAGGTCTCCGTCGCTCTGGTGCCCATAACTTTTAATTCGTAAGGAGTTACGCGACGCACAGCATACCATTTAAAAGATCTCCAAGAGCTCTACGATGGGGGCAGCAAGTATGCTCGGCTGCGCATGTTTTCGGAGCCCAAATTCGAACGTATTCATCAATTTTGGGCAACTTTTCTTCTTTGGCTCGATTTTTCCGTCCCGGATCGTACGTCGTAAGCTGTTAAAAGGATGACAACCTAACTCGCGGGATATTACAGGGAACTATAATGCGTCGATATCACGTCTTTATCCACCACATTTCTATTGCCCCGGTTAGGGTTGCCTAGATACTTTATCCACCACATTTCTATTACCAAATCCCACGGTACCTTGGGCAAGACAACTTCGCTTCACGTAGAGGCTGGGCCCACAAACCGAGGGCATAGGGCTTATGGCCAGGTCTCCGTCGCTCCGGTGCCCATAACTTTTGATCCGTAAGGAGTTACACGGGGCACAGTATACCGTTGGAAAGCTCTCCGAGAGCTCTATGACGAGGGCTATAAGCTTGCTCGGCTGCGCCCATTTTTGGAGCACAAAATTGAACATTTTCATCTATTTCGAGCAACTTTTCTTCTTTTGCTCTGTTTTTCCATCCCGGATCGTACATCGTGAGCTGTTAAAAGGACGACAACCTAACTCGCGAGACATTAGAGGGCCCTAAAACGCGTCGATATCACGTCTTCCGTGGATGCTGCGTTGTTGAAGCGGATGGGTTTCTGTTAAGCCCATTGGGCCTTTTCAATTGGCCATATTTCTTGGCTGGGACTGTGAACCGTCAACACATAAAGGATTTATGCCCACAACATGACGGTACGATCATACCAGCACTAATGCACCGGAACCCATCAGAACTCCGAAGTTAAGCGTGATTGGCCGAGAGTAGTACTGGGATAGGTGACCCCCTGGGAAGTCCTCGTGTTGCACACACCCTTTTCAATTTTTTTAGCCCCGGTTAGGGTTGCCAAGATACTTTATCCACCACATTTCTATTACCAAATCCTATGGCACCTTGGGCAAGACAACTTCGTTTCACGTAGAGGTTGGGCCCACAAACCGAGGGCATGGGGCTTGTGACCAGGTCTCCGTCGCTCCGGTGCCGATAACTTTTAATCCATAAGGAGTGACGCGATGCACAACATACCGTGCGAAAGCTCTTAGAGAGCTCTACGACAGGGGCAACAAGCCTGCTCGGCTGCGCCTATTTTTGGAGCCCAAAATCGTATGTTTTCATTAGTTTTAGGCCACTTTTCTGCTTTTGCTCTGTTTTTCCCCCCGGATCGTAAGTCGTGAGCTGTTAAAAGATAGACAACCTAACTTGCGGGACATTAGAGGGCCGTACAACTTGTCGACATCATGTCTTGCGAGGATGCCGCGTTGTTGAAGTGGATGGGTTGTCGTTAAGCCTATTGGGCCTGTTAAAAGGACGGAAACCTAAGTTAAGTGTTCTTGGCCGAGAATAGTACTAGGATGGGTAATACCCTGGGAAGTCCTCGTGTTGCACCCCCCCTTTTCAATTTTTTTTGCCCTGGTTAAGGTTGCCAAGATACTTTATCCACAACATTTCTATCACCGAATCCCACGGCACCTTGGGCAAGATAACTTCACTTCACGTAGAGGCTGGGCCCGCAAATCGAAGGCGTGGGGCATGTGACCAGGTCTCCGTCATTTCGGTGCCCATAACTTTTAATCCGTAAGGTGTAACGCGACGCATAGCATACCGTTGGAAAGCTCTCCGAGATCTCTACGACTGGGGAAGCAAGCCTGTTCAACTGCGCCTATTTTTGGAGTCCAAAATTGAACATTTTCATCAGTTATAAGAATTTTTCTACTTTTGATCTGTTTTTTCGTCCCGACTCGTACGTCGTGAGCTGTTAAAAGGACGACAACCTAACTCGCGGGACATTAGAGGGCCCTACAGCGCGTCAATACCACGTCTTGTGAGGATGCTACATTGTTAAAGAGGATGTGTTGTCGTAAAGCCCATTGGGCCATTTGAATAGGCCATCTCTCTGGGCTGGGATTGTCAACCGTCAACACATAAAGGATTTGTGCCCACAACATGACCGGTGCTATCATACCAGCACTAATACACCGGATCCCATCAGAACTCTGAAGTTAAGCGTGCTTGGGCGAGAGTAGTACTAGGATGGGTGAGCCCCTGGAAAGTCCTCGTGTTGTACCCCCCATTTTCAATTTTTATTGCACCAGTTAGGGTTGCCAGGATACTTTATCCACCACATTTCTATTACCGAATCCCACGGCACCTTGGGCAAGACAACTTTGCTTCACGTAGAGGCTGGGCCCGTAAACCAAGGGCGTGAGGCTTTTGACCAAGTCTCCATCGCTCCAGTGCCCATAACTTTTAATCCGTAAGGAGTGACGCGACGCAAATCATACCATTGAAAAGCTCTCCAGGAGATCAACGACGGAGGCAGCAAGCCTGCTAGGCTGCGCCAATTTTTGGAGCCCAAAATCAAACGTTTTCATCAGTTTCATGCTACTTTTCTTTTTTTGATCGGTTTTTCCATCCCGGATTTTACGTCGTGAGCTGTTAAAAGGACGACAACCTAACTCGCGGGACATTAGAGGGCCCTTCAATGCATTGATATCGCGTCTTGTGAGGATGCTGAGTTGTTGAAGCGGATGTGTTGTCGTTAAGCCCATTGGGCCTTTTGAATGGGCCATCTCTCTGGGTTGGGACTGTGAACCGCCAACACATAAAGGATTTGTGCCCACAACATGATGGGTGCGATCATACCAACACTAATGCACCGGATCCTATCACAACTATGAAGTTAAGCGTGCTTGGGCGAGAGTAGTACTAGGATGGGTGACCCCCTGGGAAGTCCTCGTGTTGCACCCCCTATTTTCAATTCTTTTTGCCCCAGTTAGGTTTGCCAAGATACTTTATCCACCACATTTCTATTACCGAATCCTACGGTACTTTGGGCAAGACAATTTCGCTTCACATAGAGGCTGGGCCCGCAAACCGAGGGCGTGGGGCTTGTGAACAAGTCTCCGTCGCTACGGTGCCCATAACTTTTAATCCGTAAGGAGTGACGCGACGTACAACATATCGTTGGGAAGCTCTACGAGAGCTCTATGACGGGGGTAGCAAGCCTGCTCGGTTGCGCCTATTTTTGGAGCCCAAAATCGAACGTTTTTCATCAGTTTTGGGTCACTTTTCTTCTTTTGCTTTCTTTTTTCATCCCGGATCGTACGTCATGAGGTGTTAAAAGGGCGACAACCTAACTCGTGATACATTAGAGGGCACAACAATGCGTCAATATCACATCTTGTGACGATGCTGCGTTGTTGTAGCGGATGGGCTGTCGTTAAGCCCATTGGCCCTTTTAAATGGGCTATCTCTCTGGGCTGGGACTGTGAACCGTCAACACATAAAGGATTTGTGCCCACAAGATGACGGGTGCGATAATACCAGCATTAAAGCACCGAATCCCATTAGAACTCCGAGGTAAAACATGCTTGGGCGAGAGTAGTACAAGGATGGGTGACCCCCTAGGAAGTCCTCGTGTTCCACCCCCCCTTTTCATTTTTTTTTGCTCCGGTTAGGGTTGCCAAGATACTTTATCCACCACATTTCTATTACCGAATCCCATGGCACCTTGGACAAGACAACTTCGCTTCACGTAGAGGTTGGGCCAGCAAACCGAGGGCGTAGGGCTTGTGACCAAATCTCCGTCACTCCGGTGCCCATAACTTTTAATTCGTAAGAAGTTACGCAACGCACAACATACCGTTGGAAAGCTCTCCGAGAGCTCTACGGCGGGGGTAGCAAGCCAACTTAGCTGTGCCTGTTTTCAGAGCTCAAAATCGAACGTATTCATCAGTTTTGGGCCACTTTCTTCTTTTTCTATGTTTTTTCATCCCGGATCGTACGTCGTGGGATGTTAAAAGGACGACAACCTAACTCGCGGGACATTAGAGGACCCTACAATGCGTCGATATCACGTCTTGCGAGGATGCTGCGTTGTTGAAGCGGATGGGTTGTTGTTAAGCCCATTGGGCCTTTTGAATAGGCCATCTCTCTAGGCTGGGACTGTGAACTGTCGACACATAAAGGATTTGTGCCCACAACATGACGGGTGCGATCATACTAGCACTAATGCACCGAATCCCACCAGAACTCTGAAGTTAAGCGTGCTTGGGCGAGAGTAGTACTAGGATGCGTGACCCCCTGGGAGGTCCTTGTGTTACATCCACACTTTTCAATTTTTTTCCCCCGGTTAAGGTTGCCAAGATACATTATCTACCATATTTCTATTACCAAATCCCACGGTACCTTGGTCAAGACAACTTCGCTTTATGTAGAGGATGGGCATGCAAACCGAGGGCGTGGGGCTTCTGACCTGGTCTCCATCGCTCTGATGACCATAACTTTTAATCCGTAAGGAGTTACATGACGCACAACATACCGTTGGAAAGCTCTCCGAGAGCTCTACGGAGGGGGCAGCTAGCTTGCTCTGCGGCGCCTATTTTCGGTGCCCAAAATTGAACGTTTTCATTAGTTTCGGGCTACTTTTCTTCTTTTGATATGTTTTTCCGTCCCAAATCGTACATCGTGAGCTGTTAAAATGATGACAACCTAATTCGTGGGATATTACAGGGCCCTACAATGCGTCGATATCACTTCTTACAAGGATGTTTTGTTGTTGAAGCAGATTGGTTGTCGTTAAGCCCATTGGGCCTTTTGAATGGACTATCTATCTGGGCTGGGATTGTGAACCTTCAACACATAAAGGATTTGTGTCCTCAACATGACGGGTGCGATCATACTAGCACTAATGCACCGGATCCCATCAGAACTCCAAAGTTAAGCGTGCTTGGGCGACAGTAGTATTAGGATAGGTGACCCCCTAGGAAGTCCTCGTCTTGCACCCCACTTTTCAATTTTTTTAGCCCCTGTTAGGGTTGCCAAGCTATTTTATCCACCACATTTCTTTTACCGAAGCCCGTGGCACCTTGGGCAAGACAACTTCACTTCACGTGGAGGCTGGGCCCGCAAACCGAGGGCGTGGGGCTTGTGACCAAGTCTCCGTCGCTCCAGTGCCCTTAACTTTTAATTCGTAATGAGTAATGCGACGCACAGCATACCGTTGGAAAGCTCTCCGAGAGCTCTACGATGAGGGCAGCAAGCCTGCTCAGCTGCGCCTATTTTTGGAGCCCAAAATTGAACGTTTTCGTCTATTTCGGGCCACTTTTCTTCTTTTGCCCTATTTTTCCGTCTTGGATTGTACATCGTGAGCTGTTAAAAGGACGACAACCTAACTCGTGGGGCATTAGAGGTCCCTACAATGCATCGATATCACGTCTTGCGGGGATACTGCGTTGTTGAAGCGGATAGGTTGTCGTTAAGCCCATTGGGCCTTTTGAATGGGCCATCTCTCTGGGCTGGGACTGTGAACCGTCAACACATAAAGGATTTGCGCCCACAACATGACGGGTGCGATCATACCAGCATTAATGCACCGGATCCCATTAGAACTCCGAAGTTAAGCGTGCTTGGGCGAGAGTAGTACATGGATGGGTGACCCCCTGCGAAGTCCTCGTGTTGCACCCTTCTTTTTCAATTTTTTTGCCCCGGTTAGGGTTCCCAAGATACATTATCCACCACATTTCTATTACCAAATCCCACGGCACCTTAGGCAATACAACTTCGCTTCACGTAGAGGCTGGGCCCACAAACTGAGGGTGTGGGGCTTGTGACCAGGTCTACGTCGCTTCGGTGCCCATGACTTTTAATTCGTAAGGAGTGACGCGACGCACAGCATACCGTTGGAAAGTTCTCCGAGAGCTCTACGACGGGGGCTACAAGCCTGCTCAGCTGCACCTATTTTTGGAGCCCAAAATTGAACGTTTTACTTAGTTTCGGGCAACTTTTCTTCTTTTGCTATGTTTTTCCGTTTCGGATCATACGTCGTAAGCTGTTAAAAGGATGACAAACTAACTTGCGGGACATTAGAGAGACTTACAATGCATCGATATCACGTCTTATGAGGATGCTGCGTTGTTGAAGCGGATGGGTTGCCGTTAAGCCGATTGGGCCTTTTGAATGGGCCATCTCTCTGGGCTGGGACTGTGAACCGTCAACACATAAAGGATTTCTGCCCACAACATGACGGGTACAATCATACTAGCATTAATGCACCGGATCCCATCAGAACTCCGAAGTGAAGCATGCTTGGGCGAGAATAGTACTAGGATGGGTGACCCCCTGGGAAGTCCTCGTGTTGCACCCCCCATTTTCAATTTTTTTTGCCCCGGTTAAGGTTGCCAAGATACTTTATCCCCCACATTTCTATTACCGAATCCCACGGCACCTTGGACAAGACAACTTCGCTTCACGTAGAGGCTAGGCCCGCAAACCGAGGGCGTGGTGCTTATGACCAGGTCTACGTCACTCCGGTGCCCATAACTTTTAATCCGTAAAGAGTGACGCGATGCACAGCATACCATTCGAAAGCTCACCGAGAGCTCTACGACAGGGGCTACAAGCCTGCTCGGCTGCGCCTATTTTTGGAGCCCAAAATCTAACGTTTTGCTCAGTTTCGGGCAACTTTTCTTCTTTTGCATTATTTTTCCGTTCCGGATCGTACGTCGTGAACTGTTAAAAGGACGACAACCTAACTCGCGGGACATTAGAGAGCCCTACAACACGTCGATATCACGTCTTACGAGGATGCTGTGTTGTTGAAGCGGATGGGTTGTCGTTAAGCTAATTGGGCCTTTTGAATAGGCCATCTTTCTAGGCTGGGACTGTGAAGTGTCAACACATAAAGGATTTGTGCCCACAATATGGCGGGTGCGATCATACCAGCATTAATGCTCCAAATCCCATCAGAACTCCAAAGTGAAGCATGCTTGGGCGACAGTAGTACTAGGATGGGTGGCCCCCGTGGAACTCCTTGTTTTGAACCCCCCATTTTCAATTTTTTTGGCCTCGGTTAGGGTTGCATAGATACTTTATCTACCACATTTCTATTACCAAATCCCACGGCACCTTGGGAAAGACAACTTCACTTCACGTGGAGGTTGGGCCCGTAAACCGAGGGCATGGGGCTTGTGACCAGATCTCCGTCGCTCCGGTGCCCATAACTTTTAATTGGTAAAGAGTGACGCGATGCATAGCATACCGTTCGAAAGCTCTCCGAGAGCACTACAACAGGGGCTACAAGCTTGCTCGGCTGCGCCTATTTTTGGAGCCTAAAATCTAATGTTTTACTCAGTTTCGGGCAACTTTTCTTCTTATGCACTATTTTTCCGTTCCGGATCGTACATCGTGAGATGTTAAAAGGACGACAACCTATCTCACGGGACATTAGAGGGCCCTACAATACGTCGATATCACGTCTTGTGAGGATGCTGCGTTTTTGAAGCGGAGGGGTTGTCGTTAAGCCAATTGGGCCTTTTGAATGGGCCATCTCTCTGGGCTGGGACTGTGAACTGTCAACACATAAAGGATTTGTGCCGACAACATGATGGGTGCGATCATACCATCACTAATGCACTGGATCCCATTAGAACTCTGAAGTTAAGCGTGCTTGGGTGAGAGTAGTACTGGGATAGGTTACCCCCTGGGAAGTCCTCGTGTTGCACCCCCGCTTTTCAAGTTTTTTTGCCCCGGTTAGGGTTGCCAAGATACATTATCCATCACATTTCTATTACTGAATCACACGGCACCTTGGGCAAGTCACCTTCGCTTCCCGTAGAGGTGGGGCCCGCAACCTGAGGGCATGGGGCTTGTGACCAAATCTCCGTCGCTCCGGTGCCTATAACTTTTAATTCGTAAGGAGTTACGTGACACACAGCATATGGCTGGAAATCTCTCCCAGAGCTCTACGACGGGGGTAGCAAGCCTGCATGGATGCGCCTATTTTTAGAGCCCAAAATCGAACGTATTCATCAGTTTTGGGCCACTTTTCTTCTTTTGCTATGTTTTTTCATTCCGGATCTTACGTCGTGAGATGTAAAAAGGATGACAACCTAACTCACTCGACATTAGAGGGCCCTACAACGTGCCGATATAACATCTTGGGAGGAAGCTGTGTTGTTGAAGTGGATGGGTTGTCGTTAAGGCCATTGGGCCTTTTGAATGGGCCATCTCTCTGGGCTGGGACTGTGAACCGTCAACACATAATGAATTTGTGCCCACAACATAATGGGTGCGATCATACCAGCACTAATGCACCGGATCCCATCGGAACTCTGAAGTTAAGCGTGCTTGGGTGAGAGTAGTACTAGTATGGGTTACCCCCTGGGAAGTCCTCGTGTTGCACCCCTGCTTTTCAATTTTTTTTTGCCCCGGTTAGGGTTGCCAAGATACATTATCCACCACATTTCTATTACCGAATCCCACGACACCTTGGGCAAGACAACTTCGCTTTACGTAGAAGCTGGGCCAGCAAACCGAGGGCGTAGGGCTTATGACCAAGTCTCCGTCGCTCCGGTGCCCTTAACTTTTAATCCGTAAGGAGTTACGCGACGCACAACATACCGTTGGAATGCTCTCCGAGAGCTCTACAACGGGGGTAGCAAGCTTGTTTGTTGCGCCTATTTTCCAAGCCCAAAATAGAACATTTTCATCAGTTTTGGGCCACTTTTCTTCATTTGCTCTATTTTTTCGTCCCGGATCGTACATCATGAGCTGTTAAAAGGATGACAACCTAACTCGCGGGATATTATAGGGCCCTACAACGCGTCGATATCACTTCTTTCGAGGTTGCTGCGTTGTTGAAGCGGATGAGTTATCGTTAAGCCCATTGGGCCTTTTGAATGGGCCATCTCTCTAGGCTGGGACTGTGAACCTTCGACACATAAAGGATTTGTGTCCTCAACATGACGTGTGCGATCATACCAGCACTAATGAACCGGATCCCATCAGAACTCCAAAGTTAAGCGTGCTTGGGCGACAGTAGTACTGGGATGGGTAACCCCCTGGGAAGTCCTAGTGTTGCACCCCGCTTTTCAATTTTTTTAGCCCCGGTTAGGGTTGCCAAGATACTTTATCCACCACATTTCTTTTACCAAATCCCACGGCACCTTGGGCAAGACAACTTCACTTCACGTAGAGGATGGGCTCGCAAACCGAGGGTGTGGGGCTTGTGACCAGGTGTCCGTCGCTCCGGTGCCCATAACTTTTAATCCGTAGAGAGTAACGCGACGCACAGCATACCGGAGGAAAGCTCTCCGAGAGCTTTACGACGTGGACAGCAAGCCTGCTCGGCTGCGCCTATCTTAGGAGCATGAAATCATCAGTTTTGGGCCACTTTTCTTCTTTTGCTCTGTTTTTTCATCCCGGATCGTACGTCGTGAGCTGTTAAAAGGACGACAACCTAACTCATGGGACATTGGAGGTCCCTACAACGAGTCGATATCACGTCTTACGTGGATGCTGCGTTGTTGAAGCGGATAGGTTATCGTTAAGCCCATTGGGCCTTTTGAATGGGCCATCTCTTTATGCTGGGACTGTGAACCGTCAACACAAAAAGGATTTGTGCCCACAATATGACGGGTGCGATCATACCAGCACAAATGCACCGGATCCCATCAGAACTCTGAAGTTAAGCGTGCTTGGGCATGAGTAGTACTAGGATGGGTGAGCCGCTGGGAAGTCCTCGTGTTGCACCCCCCTTTTTCTATTTTTTTTGCCCCGGTTAGGGTTGCCAAGATAATTTATCCACCACATTTCTATTATCAAATCCCACGGCACGTTGGGCAAGACAACTTCGCTTCACGTAGAGGCTAGGCCCGAAAACCGAGGGCGTGGGGCTTGTGACCATGTTTCCATCGCTCCGGTGACCATAACTTTTAATCCGCAAGGAGTGACGCGACGAACAGCATACCATTGTAAAGCTCTCTGAGAGCTCTATGACGAGGGCAGCAAGCCAGCTTTGCTGCGCCTATTTTTTGAGCCCAAAATCGAACGTTTTGATCAGTTTCGGGTCATTTTTTTTCTTTTGCTCTATTTTTTTATCCCGGATCGTACATCGTGAGCTGTTAAAAGGACGACAACCTAACTTGCAGGACATTAGAGGGCCCTACAATGCGCCGATATCACATCTTGCGAGGATGCTTCGTTGTTGAAGGGGATGGGTTGTCGTTAAGCCCATTGGGCCTTTTGAATGGGCCATCTCTCTGGGCTGGGATTGTGAACCACCAACACATAAAGGATTTGTGCCCACAACATGACGGGTACGATCATACTAGCACTAATGCACCGGTTCCTATCAGAACTCCGAAGTTAAGCGTGCTTGGGCGAGAGTAGTAGTAGGATGGGTGAGCCCTTGGGAAGTCCTCGTGTTGCACCCCCCTTTTCTTTTTTTTTTTGCCCCGGTTAGGGTTGCCAAGATACTTTATCCACCACATTTCTATTAACGAATCCCACGGAATCTTGGGCAAGAAAACTTCGATTCACGTAGAGGCTGGGCCCGCAAACCGAAGGCGTGGGGCTAGGGACCAAGTCTCCATCGTTCCGGTGCCCATAACTTTTAATCCCCAAGTAGTGACGTGACGCACCGTATACCGTTGAAAAGCTCTCCGAGAGCTCTACGACGTGGGCAGCAAGCCTACTCGGCTGCACCTATTTTTGGAGCCCAAAATCGAACATTTTCATCAGTTTCGGGCCACTTTTCTTGTTTAGCTCTGTTTTTTCGTTCCGGATCGTACATCGTGAGCTGTCAAAAGGACGACAACCTAACTCGCGGGACATTAGAGGGCCCTACAATGAGTCAATATCACGTCTTGCGAGGATGCTACGTTGTTGAAGCAAATGGGTTATCGTTAAGCCCATTGGGCCTTTTGAATAGGCCATATCTCTGGCCTGGGACTGTGAACCGTCAACACATAAAGGATTTGTGCCCACAACATGACGAGTGCGATCATGCTAGCACTAATGCACCGGTTCCCATTAGAACTCCGAAGTTAAACGTGCTTGGGCGAGAGTAGTGCTAGGATGGGTAAGCCCCTGGGAAGTCCTCGTGTTGCACCCCTCCTTTTCAATTTTTTTTGCCCCGGTTAGGGTTGGTAAGATACTTTATCTACCACATTTCTATTACCGAATCCCACGGCACCTTGGGCAAGATAACTTCGCTTCACGTAAAGGCTGGGCCCGCAAACCAAGGGTGTGGGGCTTGTGACCAGGTCTACATCACTCCGGTGCCCATAACTTTTAATCCGTAAGGAGTGACACGACACACAGCATACCGTTGGAAAGCTCTCCGAGGGCTCTACGATTGGGACTACAAGACTGCTCGGCTGCGCCTATTTTTGGAGCCCAAAATCTAACATTTTAGTCAGTTTCGGGCAACTTTTCTTCTTTTGCACTGTTTTTCCGTTCCGGATCGTACGTCGTGAGCTGTTAAAAGGACGATAACCTAACTCACAGGACATTAGAGAGCCCTACAACGCGTCGATATCACGTCTTACAAGGATGCTGGGTTATTAAAGCGGATGGGTTGTCATTAAGCCGATTGGGCCTTTTGAATGCGCCATCTCTCTGGGCTGGGACTGTGAACTGTCAACACATAAAGGATTTGTGCCCAGAACATGACGGGTGCTTTCAAAACCGCATTAATGCACAGGATCCCATCAGAACTCCGAAGTGAAGCATGCTTGGGCGACAGTAGTACTAGGATGGGTGACCCCCTGGGAAGTCCTCGTGTTGCACCCCTCATTTTCAATTTTTTTTGCCCCAGTTAGGGTTGCCAAGATACTTTATCCACCAAATTTCTATTACCGAATCCCACGGCACCTTGGGCCAGACAACTTCGCTTCACGTAGAGGCTGGGCCCGCAAACCGAGGGCATGGGGCTAGTGACCAGATCTCCGTCGCTCCGGTGCCCATAACTTTTAATTCGTAAGGAGTTACGCGACACACAGCATACCGTTGGAAAGCTCTCGGAGAGCTCTACGACGGGGATAGCAAGCCTGCACGGCTGCCTATTTTCAGAGCCCAAAATCGAACGTATTTATCAGTTTTGGGATATTTTTCTTCTTTTGTTCTATTTTTCCGTCCCGAATCGTACGTCGTGAGATGTTAAAAGGACGACAACCTAACTCATAGGACATTAGAGGGCCCTACAACGCGTCGATATCGTCTTACGAGGATGCTGGGTTGTCGAAGCGGATGGGTTGTGGTTAAGCCTGTTGGGCCTTTTGAATGGGCCATATCTCTGGGTTGGGACTGTGAACCGTCAACACATAAAGGATTTGTACCCACAACATGACGGGTGCGATTACACCAGCACTAATGCACCGGATCCTCTTAGAACTCCGAAGTTAAGCATGCTTGGATGAGAGTAGTACTAGGATGGGTGACCCCCTGGAAGTCCTAATGTTGCACCCCCGCTTTTCAATTTTTTTTCCCCGATTTGGGTTGCCAGGATACATTATCCACCACATTTCAATTACCAAATCCCACGGCACCTTGGGCAAGACAACTTCGCTTTACGTAGAGGCTGGGCCCGCAAACCCAGGGCGTGGGGCTTGTGACCAGGTCTCCGTCGCTCCGGTGCCCATAACTTTAAATCCGTAGGGAGTCACGCGACGCACAACATACCGTTGGAAAGCTCTCCGAGAGCTCTACGACAGGGCAGCAAGCTTGTTTGCTGCGCCTATTTTCTGAGCCCAAAATAGAACGTTTTCATCTATTTCGGGCCACTTTTCTTCTTTAGCTCTGTTTTTTCGTCCTGGATCGTACGTCGTGAGCTGTTAAAACGACGACAACCTAACTCGCGGGATATTATAGGGCCCCTACAACGCGTCGATATCACTTCTTTCGAGGATGCTGCGTTGTTGAAGTGGATGGGTTGTCGTTAAGCCCATTGGGCCTTTTGAATGGGCCATCTCTCTGGGCTAGGACTGTGAACCTTCAACACATAAAGGATTTGTGTCCCCAACATGACGGGTGCGATCATACCAGCACTAATGCACCAGATCAATCAGAACTCCGAAGTTAACCGTGTGTGGGCGAGAGTAGTACTGGGATGGGTGACCCCCTGGAAGTCCTCATGTTGCACCCCCCTATTCAATTTTTTTAGCCCCGGTTAGGGTTGCCAAGATACTTTATCCACCACATTTCTTTTACCAAATCCCACGACACCTTGGGAAAGACAACTTCATTTCACGTAGAGGTTGGGCCCACAAACCGAGTGCGTGGGGCTTGTGACCAGGTCTCTGTCGCTCCGGTGCCCATAACTTTTAATTCGTAAAGAGTAACGCGACGCACAGCATACTGGAGGAAAGCTCTCCGAGAGCTCTTCGACGTGGGCAGCAAGCCGACTTGGCTGCGCCTATTTTGGGAACCTATAATTGAACATTTTCATCAGTTTATGGCCACTTTTCTTCTTTTAATTTGTTTTTTCGTCACAAATCGTCCCTACAATGCGTCGATATCACGTCTTGCGAGGATGCTACGTTGTTGAAGTGGATGGGTTATCGTTAAGCCCATTGGGCCTTTTGAATGGGCCATCTCTCTGGGCTGGGATTGTGAACTGTCAACACATAAAGGATTTGTGCCCACAATATGACGGGTGCGATCATACTAGCACTAATGCACCGGATCCCATCAGAACTCCCAAGTGAAGCATGCTTGGGCCACTTTTCTTATTTTGCTCTATTTTTTCGTCCCAGATCGTATGTCGTGAGCTGCAAAAAGGATGACAACCTAACTTGCGGGACATTAGAGGCCCTACAATGCAAGGATTTCACGTCTTGTGTGGATGCTGCGTTGTTGAAGGGGACGGGATGTCGTTAAGCCCATTGGGCCTTTTGAATGGGCAATCTCTCTAGGCTGGGACTGTGAACTGCCAACACATAAAGGATTTGTGCCCACAACATGACAGGTGCGATCATACTAGCACTAGTGCACCGGTTCCCATCAGAACTCCGAAGTTAAGCATGCTTGGGCGAGAGTAGTAGTAGGATGGGTGAGCCCTTGGGAAGTCCTCGTGTTACACACCCCCTTTTCAATATTTTTTGCCCCGGTTTGGGTTGCCAAGATACTTTATCCACCACATTTCTATTACCGAATCCCACGGCACCTTAGGTAAAACAACTTCGCTTCACGTAAAGGCTGGGCCAGCAAACCGAGGGCTTAGGTCTTGTGACTAGTTCTACGTCGCTCCGGTGCCCATAACTTTTAATTCGTAAAGAGTAACATGATGCACAGCATACCGGAGGAAAGCTCTCCGAGAGCTCTACGACGTGGGCAGCAAGCCTGCTCGGCTGCGCCTATTTTGGGAGCCTATAATTGAACGTTTTCATCAGTTTTGGGCCACTTTACTTCTTTTGCTCTGTTTTTTCGTCACAGATCGTACGTTGCGAGCTGTTAAAAGGACGACAACCTAACTCACGGGACATTGGAGTTCCCTACAACGTGTCAATATCACGTCTTGCGAGGATGCAACATTGTTGAAGCAGATGGGTTGTCGTTAAGCCCATTGGGCCTTTTGAATAGGCCATCTCTCTGGGCTGGGATTGTGAACCGTCAACACATAAAGGATTTGTGCCCACAATATGATGGGTGCGATCATACCAGCACTAATGCACCGGATCCAATCAGAACTCCGAAGTTAAGCGTGCTTGGGCGAGAGTAGTACTAGGATGGGTGAGGCCTAGGAAGCCCTCGTGTTGTCCCCCACTTTTTAATTTTTTTTTCCCCGGTTAGGGTTGCCAAGATACTTTATCCACCACATTTCTATTACCGAATCCCACGGCACCTTGGGCAAGACAACTTCGCTTCACGTAGAGGTTGGGCCAGCAAACCGAGGGCTTGGGGCTTGTGACCAGTTCTACGTCGCTCCGGTGCCCATAACTTTTGATTCGTAAGGAGTTACACGGCGCAAAGCATACCGTTGGAATGCTCTCTGAGAGCTCTACGATGTGGAAAGCAAGCATGCTCGGTTGCGCCAATTTTTGGAGCCCAAAATACAACGTTTTCATCAGTTTTGGGCCACTTTTCTTCTTTTGCTCAATTTTTTCGTCACGGATCGTACGTCGTGAGCTGTAAAAAGGACGACAACCTAACTCACGGGACATTGGAGGTCCCTACGACGCGTCGATATCACATCTTGCGAGGATGCTGCGTTGTTGAAGGGGATGGATTGTCGTTAAGCCCATTGGGCCTTTTAAATGGGCCATCTCTCTGGGATGGGATGTGAACCGTCAACAGATAAAGGATTTGGGCACACAACATGATGGGGGGTGCAACACGACGACTTTGCAGGGCGAGCTTGGGCGTGCTTGGGCGAGAGTAGTACAAGGATGGGTGACCCCCTTGGAAGTCCTCGTGTTGCACCCCCGTTTTTCATTTTTTTTGCCCCGGTTATGGTTGCCAAGATACATTATCCACCACATTTCTATTACCAAATCCCACGGCACCTTGGGCAAGACAATTTCGCATCACGTAGAGGCTGGGCCCGCAACCCGAGGGCGTGGGGCTTGAGGCCAGGTCTCCGTCGCTCCGATGCCCATAACTTTTAATCCGTAAGGAGTTACACGACGCACAACATACCGTTGGAAAGCTCTCCTAGAGCTCTACGACGGGGGCAGCAAGCTTGCTCAACTGCGCCCATTTTTGGAGACCAAAATTGTACGTTTTCATCAGTTTCGGGCAACTTTTCTTCATTTGCTCTATTTTTTTGTCCCGGATCGTACGTCGTAAGCTGTTAAAAGGACGACAACCTAACTTGCTAGATTTTATAGGGCCCTACAACACGTCGATATCACGTCTTGCGAGGATGCTGCATTGTTGAAGCGGATTGGTTGTCATTAAGCCCATTGGGCCTTTTGAATGGGCCATCTCTCTGGGCTACGACTGTGAACCGTCTACACATAAAGGATTTGTGCCCACAACATGATGAGTGCGATCATACGAGCACTAATGCACCGGATCCCATCAGAACTCCGAAGTTAAGCGTGCTTGGGCGAGTGTAGTAATAGGAAGGGTGACCCCCTGGGAAGTCGTCGTGTTGCACCCCCCCTTTTCAATTTTTTTTGCCCCAGCGATGGTTGGCAAGATACTTTATCCACAACATTTCTATTACCGAATCCCACGGCACCTTGGGCAAGACAAATTTGTTTCACGTAAAGGCTGGGCCCGCAAATCGAGAGCGTGGGGCTTATCGACGGGTCTCCGTTGCTCCGGTGACCATAAATTTTAATCCGTATGGAGTTATATGACACACAACATACCGTTAGAAAGCTATTTGAGAGCTCTACGATAGGGGCAGCAACCTTGCTTTGCTGTGCCTATTTCTGGAGCCCAAAATCGAACGTTTTCAACAGTTTTAAACCACTTTTCTTCTTTTGCTCTATTTTTCCGTCTTGGATCGTACGTCGTGAGCTGTTAAAAGGATGACAACCTCACTCGTGGGACATTAGAGGTCCTTACAACGCGTTGATATCACGTCTTGTGAGGATGCTACGTTGTTGAAGCAGATGGGTTGTCGTTAAGCCCATTGGGCCTTTTGAATGGGCCATTTTTCTGGGCTGGGACTGTGAACCGTCAACACATAAAGGATTTGTGCCCACAACATGACGGGTGCGATCATACCAGTACTAATGCACCGGATCCCATCAGAACTCCGAAGTTAAGCGTGCTTGGGTGAGAGTAGTACTAGGATGGATGACCCGTGGGGAAGTTCTCGTGTTGCACCCCCCTTTTCAATTTTTTTTGCCCCGGTTAAGGTTGCCAAGATACTTTATCCACCACATTTCTATTACCGAATCCCATGGCACCTTGGGCAAGACAACTTCGCATCACGTAGAGGCTGAGCCCGCAAACCGAGGGCGTGGGGCTTGTGACCAGGTTTCCATCGCTCCGGTGTCCATAATTTTTAATCTGTAAGGAGTTACGTGATGCATAGCATACAATTGGAAAGCCCTCCGAGAGCTCTACGACGGGGGCAACAGCCTGCTTGGCTGCGCCTATTTTCGGAGCCCAAAGTCGAATGTATTCATCAAATTCGGGCCACTTTTCTTCTTTTGCTATGTTTTTCCATCCCTGATCGTACGTCGTGAGCGGTTAAAAGGACGACAACATAACTTGCGGGATACTACAGGGCCTTACAATGCGTCGATATCACATCTTACGAGGATGCTGCATTGTTGAAGCAGATGGGTTGTCGTTAAGCCCATTGGGCCCTTTGAATGGGCCATCTCTCTGGGCTGGGACTGTGAACCGTCTACACATAAACGAATTGTGCCCACAACATGATGGGTGTGATAATGCACCGGATCCCATCAGAACTCCGAAGTTAAGCGTGCTTGGGTGAGAGTAGTACTAGAATGGGTGACCCCCTGGGAAGTCCTCGTGTTGCCTCCTCCCCCCCCTCCCCTTTTCAATTTTTTTTGCCCCGGTTAGGGTTGCCAAGATACTTTATCCACCATATTTCTATTACCGAATCCCATGGCACCTTGGGCAAGACAACTTCACTTCACGTAGAGGCTGGGCCCTCAAACCATGGGCGTGGGGCATGTGACCAGGTCTTTGTCGCTCCGGTGCCCGTAACTTTTAACTCGTAAGGAGTTACACAACACACAGCATATCGTTGGAAAGCTCTCTGAGCTTTACGATGGGGGTAGCGCCATTTTTTGGAGACTAAAATCGAACATTTTCATCAGTTCTGGGCCACTTTTCTTATTTGGCTTTGTTTTTCCGCCCCGGATCGTACATCGTGTGCGATTAAAAGGACGACAACCTAACTCGCGGGACATTAGAGGGCCCTACAACACCTCGATATAACGTCTTGCGAGGATGCTACGTTGTTGAAGCGGATGGGTTGTTGTTAAGCCCATTGGGCCTTTTGAGTGGGCCATCTCTCTAGACTGGGACTGTGAACCGTCAACACGTAAAGGATTTGTGCCCACAACATGACGGGTACGATTATACCAGCACTAATGCACCGGATCCCATCAGAACTCCGAAGTTAAGCGTTCTTGGGCGAGAGTAGTACTAGGATGGGTGACCCCCTTGGAAGTCCTCGTGTTGCACCCCACCTTTTCAATTTTTTTTGTCCCGGTTAAGGTTGCCAAAATACTTTATCCATCACATTTCTATTACCGAAACCCACGGCACCTTGGGCAAGACAACTTCGCTTCACGTAAAAGCTGGGCCCGCAAACCGAGGGCATGGGGCTTGTGACCAGGTCTCCGTCGCTCCGGTGCCCATAAATTTTAATCCGTAAGGAGTGACGCGACGCACAGCATACCGTTGGAAAGCTCTCCGAGAGCTCTACGACGAGGGTAGCTTATCTACTTGGCTGCGCATCTTTTTGGAGCCCAAAATTAAACGTTTTCATCAGTTTTGGGCCACTTTTCTTCTTTTGCTCTGTTTTTCCGTTCCGGATCATTCGTCGTGAGCTGTTAAAATGACGACAACGTAACTCGTGGGAGATTAGAGGGCCCAACAACGCGTCGATATCACGTCTTGCGAGGATGCTGCGTTGTTGAAGAGGATGGGTTGTCGTTAAGCCCATTGGGCCTTTTGAATCGGCCATTTCTCTGGGTTGGGACTGTGAACCGTCAACATATAAAGGATTTGTGCTCACAACCTGCGATAATACTAGCACTAATGCAACGGATCCCATCAGAACTCCGAAGTTAAGTGTGCTTGGACGAGAGTAGTACTAGGATGGGTGACCCCCTGGAAAGTCCTTGTGTTGTACCCTGTTTGTTCAATTTTTTTTGCGCCCGTTAGGGTTGCCAAGATACTTTATCCACCATATTTCTATTACCGAATGCCACGGCACCTTGGCAAAACAACTTCGCTTCACATAAAGGCGGGCCTGTAAACCGAGGGCGTGGGGCCTGTGACCAAGTCTCCGTAGCTCTGGTGCCCATAACTTTTAATCCGTATGGAGTGACGCGACGCACAACGTACCGTTGAAAAGCTCTCCGAGAGCTCTACGATTGGGGCAGCAGGCCTGCTCGACTGCGTCTATTTTTTGAGCCCAAAATAGAACACTTTCATCAGTTGCGGGCCACTTTTCTTCTTTTGCTATATTTTTCCTTCCCGGATCGTACGTCGTGAGTTGTTAAAAGGACGACAACCTTACTCGCCGGACATTAGAGGGCCTTACAACGCGTCGAAATCACGTCTTGCAAGGATGCTGCGTTATTGAAGCGGATGGGTTGTCGTTAAGCCCATTGGGCGTTTTGAATGGGCCATCTCTCTGGGCTGGGACTGTGAACCATCAACACATGAAGGATTTGTGCCCACAACATGACGGGTGCAATCATACCAGCATTAATGCACCGGATCCCATCAGAACTCCAAAGTTAAGCGTGCTTGGGCGAGAGTAGTACTAGGATGGGTGACCCCTTGGGAAGTCCTCGTGTTGCACCCCCCCTTTTAAATTTTTTTTGCCCCTGTTAGGGTTGCCAAGATACTTTATCCACCACATTTCTATTACCGAATCCCACGGCACCTTGGGCAAGACAACTTCGCTTCACGTAGAGGCTGGGCCCGCAAACCGAGGGCGTGGGGCTTGTGACTAGGTCTCCGTCACTCCGGTGCCCATAACTTTTAATTCGTAAGGAGTTACATGATGCACAGCATACCGTTGGAAATCTCTCAGTGAGCTCTACGACGGGGGCAGCAAGCCAACTCGGTTTTGCCTGTTAACGGAGCCCAAAATCGAACGTATTTATCAGTTTCGGACCACTTTTCTTCTTTTGCTCTATTTTTTCATCCCGGATTGTACATCGTGAGTTGTGAAAAGGATGACAACCTAACTCGCGGGATATTACAGGGCCTTACAATGCCTCGATATCACGTCTTACGAGGATGCTATGTTATTGAAGTGGATCGGTTGTCGTTAAGCCCATTGGACCTTTTGAATGGGCCATCTCTTTGGGCTGGGACTGTGAACCATCAACACATAAAGGATTTGTGTCCTCAACATGACGGACGCGATCATAACAACACTAATGAACTAGATCCCATCAGAACTCCGAAGTTAAGCGAGCTTCGGCGAGAGTAGTACTAGGATGGGTGACCCCTTGGGAAGTCCTCGTGTTGCACCCCCCTTTTCAATTTTTTTTGCCCCGGTTAGGGTTGCCAAGATACTTTATCCACTACATTTCTATTACCGAATCCCACGGCACCTTAGGCAAGACAACTTCGCATCACGTAGAGGCTGGACCCGCAAACCAAGGGCGTAGTGCTTGTGACCAGGTCTCCGTCGCTCCGGTGCCCATAACTTTTGATCCGTAAGGAGTTACGCGGCGCACAACATTCCATTGGAAAGCTCTCCGAGACCTCTACGACAGAGGTAGCAAGCTTGCTCAGCTGCGTCAGTTTTTGGAGCTCAAAATTGAATGGTTTCATCAGTGTTGGGCCATTTTTCTTCTTTTGCTCTGTTTTTCCAACCCGGATCGTACGTCGTGAGCTGTTAAAAGGACGACAACCTAACTCGCTGGACAATAGAGTGCCCTACAATGCGTTGATATCACGTCTTACAAGGATACTGCGTTGTTGAAGTGGATGAGTTGTCGTTAAGTCCATTGGGCCTTTCGAATGGGCCATCTCTCTGGGTTGGGACTGTGAACCGTCAACACATAAAGGATTTGTGCCCACAACAAGACAAGTGCGATCATACCAGCACTACTGCACCGGATCCCATCAAAACTCCGAAGTTAAGCGTGCTTGGGCGAGAGTAGTACTAGGATGGGTGACCCCCTGGGAAGTCCTCGTGTTGCACCCCCGCTTTTCATTTTTTTTTTACCCCGGTTAGGGTTGCCAAGATACATTATCCACCACATTTCTATTACAGAATCCCACGGCACCTTGGGCAAGACAACTTCGCTTCACGTAGATGCTGGGCCCACAAACTGAGGGCGTGGGGGCACCGAGGGCGTGGGGCTTGTGACTAGGTCTCCGTTGCTTCGGTGCCCATAACTTTTAATCTGTATGGAGTTACGCGGCGCACAGCATACTGTTGGAAAGCTCTCAGTGAGATCTACAACGGGGGCAGCAAGCCTACTCGGCTGTGCCTATTAACGGAGCCCAAAATCGAACGTTTTCATCAGTTTTGTGCCACTTTTCCTCTTTAGCTTTGTTTCTCCATCCCGGATCGTACGTTGTTAGCTTTTTAAAGGGTCCTACAACCAATCCATATCACGTCTTACAAGGATGTTGCGTTGTTGAAGCGGAAGGGTTGTCGTTAAGCCCATTGGGGCTTTTGAATGGGCCATCTCTCTGGGCTGGAATTGTGAACCGTCAACACATAAATGATTTGTACCCTTAACATGACGAGTGCGATCATACCAGCACTAATGCACCGGATCCCATCAGAACTCCGAAGTTAAGTGTGCTTGGGCAAGAGTAGTACTAGGATGCGTGACCCCCTGCGAAGTCCTCGTGTTGCACCCCCTTTTTCAATTTTTTTTTGCCCCGGTTAGGGTTGCCAAGATACTTTATCCACCACATTTCTATTACCGAATCCCACAGCACCTTGGGCAAGACAACTTCGCATCACATAGAGGTTGGGCCCGTAAACCGAGGGCGTGGGGCTTGTGACCAAGTCTCCGTCGCTCCGGTGCCCATAACTTTTAATACGTAAGGAGTTACAAGGCACACAACATACCGTTGGAAAGCTCTCCGACAGCTCTACAACGGGGGCAGCAAGCCTACTCAACTGTGCCTATTATCGGAGCCCAAAATCGAACGTTTTCATCAGTTTCGGGCTACTTTTCTTCTATCGCTCTATTTTTCTGTCCTGGATAGTACGTTGTGAGCTATTCAAAATATGACAACATAACTCGCATGACATTAGAGGGCCCTACAACGCGTCGATATCACGTCTTGCGAGGATGCTGCGTTGTTGAAGCGAATGGGTTGTCGTTAAGCCCATTAGGCCTTTTGAATGGGCCATTTCTCTGGGCAGGGACTGTGAACCGTCAACAAATAAAGGATTTGTGCCCACAACATGACGGGTGCGATCATACCAGCACTAATGTACCGGATCCCATCAGAACTCTGAAGTTAAGCGTGCTTGGGCGAGAGTACTACTTGGATGGGTGACCTCCTGGGAAGTCCCCGTGTTGCACCCCCCATTTTCAATTTTTTTTTGCCCCGGTTAGGGTTGCCAAGATACTTTACCCACCACATTTCTATTACTGAATCCCACGGAATCTTCGGCAAGACAACTTCACTTCACGTAGATGTTGGGCCCACAAACCGAGGGCGTGGGGCTTGTGACCAGGTCTCCGTAATTCTGGTACCCATAACTTTTAATCCGTAAGGAGTTACGCGACGCATAGCATACCGTTGGAAAGCTCTCCGAGAGCTCTACGTCGAGGACAATAAGCCTACTCAGCTGCACCTATTTTCATAGCCCGAAATCGAAAGTTTTCATTAGTTTCGGGCCACTTTTCATCTTTTGCATGGTTTTTGGGTCTCGGATCGTACGTCGTTAGTTGTTAAAAGGACGACAACCTAACTCGCAGGATATTATAAGGTCCTACAACGGATCGATATCACGTCTTACGAGGATACTGGGTTGTTGAAGCGAATGGGTTGTCGTTAAGCCCATTGGGTCATTTGAATGGGCCATCTCTCTGGGCTGGGACAGTGAACCGTCAACACATAAAGGATTTGTGCCCACAACATGACGGATGCGATCATACCAGCACTAATGCATTGGATCCCATCAGAACTCCGAAGTTAAGCGTGCTTGGGCGAGAGTAGTACTAGGATGGGTGACCCCTTGAGAAGTCCTCGTGTTGCACCCCTCATTTTCAATTTTTTTTGCCACGGTTAGGGTTGCCAAGATACTTTATCCACCACATTTCTATTCTCGAATCCCACGGCACCTTAAGCAAGACAACTTCGCTTCACGTAGTGGTTGGGCCCGTAAACCTAGGGCGTGGGGCTGGTGACCAGGTCTCCGTCGCTCCGGTGCCCATAACTTTTAATCCGTAAAGAGTTTCATAACGCACAACATACCGTTGGAAAGCTCTCCGAGAGCTCTACGACGGGGGTAGCAAGCCTGCTCGGCTACGCCTATTTTTGGAGCCCAAAATTGAACATTTTCATCAGTTTCGGGCCATCTTTTTCTTTTGCTCTGTTTTTCCTTCCCGGATCGTACGTCGTGAGCTATTAAAAGGACAACAACCTAACTCGTGGGACATTAGAGGGACCTACAATGCGTCGATATCACGTCTTGCGAGGATGCTGCGTAGTTAAAGCGGATTGGTTGTTGTTAAGCCCATCGGGCCTTTTGAATGGGCCATCTCTCTGGGCTGGGACTGTGAACTGTCAACACATAAAGGATTTGTGCCCACAACATGACGTGTGCGATCATACCAGCACTAATGCACCGGATCCCATTAGAACTCCGAAGTTAAGCATGCTTGGGCGAGAGTAGTACCAGGATGGGTGACCTCCTGGGAAGTCCTCGTGTTGCACCCCTCATTTTCAATATTTTTTGCCCCGGTAAGGGTTGCCAAGATACTTTATCCACCACATTTCTATTACCGAATCCCACGGCACCTTGGGTAAGACAAGTTCGCTTCATGTAGAGGCTAGGCCCGCAAACCAAGGGCGTGGGGTTTGTGACCATGTCTTCGTAGCTCTGGTGCCCCTAACTTTTAATCCGTAAGGAGTGACGTGACGTACAGCGTACCGTTGGAAAGCTCTCCGAGAGCTCTACGTTAAGGGCAGCAAGCCTGCTCGGCTGCGCCTTTTTTTGCAACCCAAAATTGAACGTTTTCATCAGTTTCGGTCCACTTTTCTTCTTTTGCTCTATTTTTCTGTCCCGGATCATACGTCGTGAGTTGTTAAAAGGATGACAACCTAACTCGCTGACATTAGAGGGCGCAACAACGAATCGATATCACGTCTGGTGATGATGCTGCGTTGTTGAAGCGGATGGGTTGTCGTTAAGCCCATTGGGCCTTTTGAATGGGCCATCTCTCTGGGCTGAGACTGTGAACCGTCAACACAGAAAAGATTTGGGCCCTCAACATCACGGGTGCGATCATACCAGCACTAATGCACCGGATCCTATCAGAACTCCGAAGTTAAGTGCACTTGGGAGAGAGTAGTACTAGGATGGGTAACCCCTTGGGAAGTCCTCGTGTTGCACCCCTATTTTTTTTTTTGCCCCAGTTAGGGTTACCAAGATACTTTATCCACCACATTTCTATTATCGAATCCCATGGCATCTTGGGCAAGACAACTTCGCTTCACGTAAAGGCTGGGCTCGCAAACCGAGGGCATAGGGCTTGTGACTAGGTCTCTGTCGCCCCGGTACCCATAACTTTTGATCTGTAAGGAGTTACGCGGCGCACAATATACCATTGGAGAGCTCTCTGAGAGATCTTCAACCGAGGCAGCAAGCCTGCTCGGCTGCGCCTATTTTGGAGCCTAAAATTGAACGATTTCAAGAATTTCCGGCCACTCTTATTCTTTTTCCCTATTTTTACATCCCAGATCGTACGTTGTGAGCTATTAAAAGGACGAAAACCTAACTCGTGGGACATTAGAGGACCCTACAACGCGTCGATATCACGTCCTGCGAGGATGCTGCATTGTTAAAGCGGATGGGTTGTCGTTAAGCCCATTGGGCCTTTTGAATGGGCCATCTGTCTTGGCTGGGACTGTGAACCATCAATATATAAAGGATTTATAGCCACAACATGATGGGTGTGATCATACCAGCAATAATGCACCGGATCCCATCAAAACTCCGAAGTTAAGCGTGCTTGGGCGAGAGTAGTACTGGGATGGGTGACCCCTGGGAAATCCTCGTATTGCACCCCTGCTTTTCAATTTTTTTTGCCTCGGTTAGGGTTGCCAAGATACATTATCCACCACATTTCTATTACCGAATCCCACGGCACCTTGGGCAAGACAACTTCGCTTCACGTAGAGGCTGGGCCCGTAAACCGAGGGTGTGGGGCTTGTGACCAGCTCTCCGTCGCTCCGGTGCCCATAACTTTTAATTCGTAAGGAGTTACGTGGCACACAACATACCGTTAGAAAGCTTTCCGAGAGCTCTACAACGGGGGTAGCAAGCCTGCTCGGCTGCGCCTATTTTCAGAGCCCAAAATCGAACATTTTCATCAGTTTTGAGATACTTTTCTTCTTTTGCTCTATTTTTTCGTCCCAAATCATACGTCGTGAGCTGTCAAAGGACGACAACCTAACTCGGGGGATATTAGAGGTCCTTACAACACGTCGATATCACGTCTTGCGAGAATACTGCGTTGTTAAAGCGGATGGGTTGTCGTTAAGCCCATTGGGCCTTTTGAATGGGCCATCTCTCTGGGCTGGGACTGTGAACCATCAACACATAAAGGATTTGTACCCACAACATGGCGGGTGCGATCATACTAATACTAATACGCCGTATCCCATCAGAACTCTGAAGTTAAGCGTGCTTGGGCGAGAGTAGTACTAGGATGGGTGACCCCCTGGGAAGTCCTCGTGTTGCACCCCCTCTTTTTAATTTTTTTGCCCCGGTTAAGGTTGCCAAGATACCTTATCCACCAAATTTCTATTACCGAATCCCACGGCACCTTGGGCAAGACAACTTCACTTCACGTAGAGGCTGGGCCCGCAAACCAAGGGCGTGGTGTTTGTGACCATGTCTTCGTCGCTCTGGTGCCCATAACTTTTGATCCGTAAGGAGTTATACAGCGTACAACATACCATTAGAAAGCTCTCCGAGAGCTCTACGATGTGGGTAGCAAGCTTACTCAGTTGCACCTATTTTTGGAGCCAAAAATCGAACGTTTTCATCAGTTTCAAGCCATTTTTCTTCTTTTGCTTTGTTTTTCCGTGCCGGATCGTACATCGTGAGCTGTTAAAAGGACGACAACCTAACTCGTCGGACATTAGATGGCGCTACAATGAGTCGATATCACGTCTTGCGAGGATGCTGCGTTATTGAAGCGAATGGGTTGTCATTAAGCCCATTGGGCCTTTTGAATGCTCAATCTCTCTTGGTTGTGATTGTGAACCGTCAACACATAAAGGATTTGTGCCCACAACATGACGGGTGCGATCATACCAGCACTAATGCACCAGATCCCATAAGAACTTCGAAGTTAAGCGTGCTTGGGCAAGAGTAGTACTAGGATGGGTGACCCCTTGGGAAGTCCTCGTGTTGCACCCCCCCTTTTCAATTTTTTTGGCCTCGGTTAGTGTTGCCAAGATACTTTATCCACCACATTTCTATTCCCAAATCCCATGGCACCTTGGGCAAGACAACTCTCTTCACGTAGAGGCTAGGCCCTCAAACCGAGGGCGTGGGGCTTGTGAGCAAGTCTCCGTCGCTCCGGTGCCCATAACTTTTAATCCGTAAAGAATGATGCATCGCTAAGCATACCGCTGAAAAGCTCTCCGAGAGCTCTACGACGGGGGCAGCAAGCCTGCTGGGTTGCGCCTATTTTTGGTGCCCAAAATCAAACGTTTTCACCAGTTTCTTGCTACTTTTCTTCTTTCCCTCTATTTTTTCGTCCTGGATCGTACGTCGTGAGCTGTTAAAAGGACGACAACCTAACTCATGGGACAATAGAGGGCCCTACAACGCATCGATATCATGTCTTGCGAGGATGCTGCGTTGTTGAAGCGGATGGGTTGTCATTAAGCCCATTGGGCCTTTTGAATGGGCCATCTCTCTGGGGTGGGAATTTGAACCGTCAAGAAATAAAGGATTTGTGCCCACAACATGACGGGTGTGATCATACCCCCACTAATGCACTAGATCCCATCAGAACTCCGAAGTTAAGCGTGCTTGGGCGAGAGTAGTACTAGGATGGGTGACCCTCATAGAAGTCCTCGTGTTACCCCCCCTCCCCTTTTCATTTTTTTTTGCCCCGGTTACTGTTGCCAAGATACTTTATCCACCACATTTCTATTACCGAATCCGATAGCACCTTGGGCAAGACAACTTCAATTCACATAGAGGCTGGGCCCGCAAACCGAGGGCGTGGGGCTTGTGACCAGGTCTCCGTCGCTCCGGTGCCCATAACTTTTAATTCATAAGGAGTGATGTCACGCCCCAACCCGGCCTATAAGGTTAGACTAGGGTGTGATCTAAACGTTCAGGACATGTCACATACTTAACCGTTTATGAAGATTTAACACCTATCGTTTGAGTCTAGACTCTAAAGTTTTCCAGAAAATCGGCAGCATGACGGCTGTAATTGGACTCTTTGGTTTGGCCTTATTCTCTAAACGCCTCAAATTTTTATGATCTGAAGTTTCAATTCCAACTAGGATTACTATTTAATATCAATTGAAATGCCTATTGGTTATCTCGATGTCTCGTTTGATTTATGACCTAGCATGATACTATGTCTCGTTTGTTTGTTTATCCTCGTTACAAAAGTACCTGTTGATCTTAGCTTAATAGCGAGTACCTGTTTAAGATTGGATAGGTTCATTTTACTTAGCCTTTACCTAACACTTCATAATCCTATTATAGATACTATCAGTAAATAGTAACAAAACGATCATAGTAGTGTCTAGTGTCAGTCTACTTAATATCTGTACAAACCAAAATTAGACCCCAAATTACAACGGGGGTCTTTTTACATTACAATAGCAAGCAACGTAAAAGAAATAGTCTTCAAGTTGCATAGAGTTCACAAGCAGCCATAATCACGCAAAGCACACAAACAGGCAATCACTCCAAGGATTCATCGTTAGGCACACCGTCCTCGGGTACCTGTTCTGGATCTTCTTCACCTTAGATGATAAAAGAGGGTGAGTCCTTATGAACTCAGCGAGGGGAAACGAGAAATAGGTTTTGAAACTCATTTTCCGGTTCAATTTATGAAATCCTTTTGCAAGCATGAATATAACAATAATATAAGTACAGGAACAGAAATACCGGTCTTTCCTCCCCGAGGTTCTCTAGGAATCAAGCGAGAGTACTTATACACATAGTAAAAAGGATACAGTGAGCTTTTGCTCTCAAATCAGTTCCAAAATCAGTTGTTGCGACTGACTTCAAATCATCCCCCAAACACGCCAGGTGGGTGTACTCCGGATGTACCCCGAAATCCTACGACCCAACTCTCCGAGGAAGTCTAGCCCCCAAGCGAGAGAGGGAATGAGACCATGGTAGTCACGGGTGCACCGGCAAGCCCAATGCCACCCGGTGTACGTGATCGCTACCATGCCGACAAGAAAGGTTGCAACCTTGTATGCAGTGCACATTTATGACATTAACATATCACGTTAGGAGGACAACAAAGTAGGTTGCCTCCGGACAGTCATAAGATTGCACATTGACAAGTAAATACGCAGGGCACGATAAGACAAGTAATTTCACTTGAAAGGCATATAGAGTTATATGAACATTAAACGGGCAGCCATGTAACACATGTAAATCAAGCCATATAACTCATTTCGAAGTCCATGTAATCAAGTGATAGGATTATTCAACATGCGACAACATCTACGTGGGTTCGGATGCAAGAAAAGCCTATTTGTCAACATGCAATGATCAAAATTACATTTAAGGTTATAAGGGAAACTACGGGCAGCCTACTAAGCGTATAATTCCACACAATATACAAATGATCAATACTTAGCAAGCCTATCAAGTCATTAGGGTTTCCATTTCGTGCATATCCGCGCAATTTGAGCCCAAAACCAACTCAAAGTCAATCTCAAGCCATGCATCATTTAATTCAACATCCTCAAACATTCAAAACAGTCCACACAACGTCCCAAAGCTACAATCCCAAGCATTTAATTCAACAAGAGAAGTCACAACAATTTTCTAAGCATAACACTAAGTGAAACCCTTACTGCAATAGGCTGTTTTCTCACAATCATTAAGATAAGTAAACAATCTCCAATTTCAGTGAATAAGATTTCAAATTAAAGCTCAAGAAGTTAACTAAAATCAGAAACAAACCTTGCATCATTTGGAGTTCGGGAACATTAGTTATAGCCGAAACAGTGGAATAGCACAAAACTGTCCAGATTTGTACATATTTCGATAATTGACGTTTTTGAGGTCCTTAGGGTCAGATTTAGCCTTAATCCATTTCTGACAAAAATGTCCAGAACTGAAAAATCTAGCAGTACACCAAATTTAATGCATTTTGGACATCATTTACTAAGTCAAATCTGGTTCGTTCTACAAGGTCAGTGCATCTGTCAAAACCTGCTTCATTTTTCCAGATTTCCAGATTTGGACACATTTTAAAGATTTGCTATTTTGAGGACCTTAGAGTCAAAATTAGCTTTGGCCTATTTCTGTAAAAAATGTTCAAAACTGGTAAAACTAGTCACGTACCAATGTTCATGCATTTTCAACATCATTTTCCTAGCTAAACTTACCTCGAAACAAACTGGTCAGAGAGCTGTCAACAATCCGACTTCACCTATCATCACTTTCAAGCCAATATCTTGCCATGCATGGTTGCAAAAGCTTATGAACGAACATATAACTCAAGTACAGAAGCAAAGACATACTTTTATGACCTTGCGTGTGGATTTTTGAAGGATTTTCAAAAGGTTTTAGCCCTCATCTTAGCAATCAACCAAGAGGATGCACAAAAACTTGTCGAAGCACAATTTTCTTCTTCTCCTTTGCCTAGCCGAGGTTCCAACTAGATTTTCTCTATTTTTCCTAGCTTAGTGACCAAGCTCTTAGTACATGCATGAGGTTAGAACAAGAAGAAAAGAAATGGAAGCTTAAAAACTCACCTAGGGCCGAAATGAAGACTTCAAAGGACATGCATGTGTGATTTTCGTATCCTAGCTTGTTTGCTTGAGTTTCTTTGATTGTTGCTTGTCTTGATGCACCATGAGTTGATGAAGATGAGCAAAGGATGGTGAGAACTCAGCCAAGGCCGAGAGAGAGAGAGAAAATGAGAGGGAGAGAGAGAAGATGAGAGGAAAATGAAGAAATGACAAAAAAAACAAAGGCCTTGAAGTTTGATGAGCATGTTCGGCCTTGGGCTTCCAAAATTCCTGATTTTGTGTCTTCAAGATGTGATTTTAAAATGCTAGCATGGGCAATGGTTGTTTGGTCGAACAAGGTAGAGGATTGAGGTGGTTTTGAGCATTTTTTTATGCATTGATAAGTGTTTTTGTCATAACTTGTCTAGAATGAATTGGAATTGAGCAAGCATGCATAAAACTTGATGTGGTGGTCGGCCAAGGCTATTAAAATTCTGAATTTTGTCATCTTTTGAGTGTTATTTAGTTGTGTGTTGAAAGTGCAAAAAGAACAAAGAATAAAGAATAAGGAATGTCTAGTGTTTAGTGAATTTTCGTCTTCTAGTGAGTTGAATTAAGATTATAATATTGATAGTGGATTTTGTAGGATTGTTTAATAGTCTATTTCTTTGTGTAAGATTCTTTCTTGATTAGCGTGAGGGCATGCTTTCCTAGGTCTAGGGCATGCACTACGAGGTAGGGCACGAACTACGAGACGAATGCACGTTTTTAAAGTAAATGCACGCAACCCTAAATTAATGCACGTAATTCAATGCAAGGTACACAAAACGAACCCAATTCTCAAACCTAGGTCAAGGCGCGCAAATCTAGGTTAGGACACACGAAATGAGGTATCGCATGCTAATCGGGGTCGGGCCTCACATGTGACATGACGCACAGCATACCGTTGGAAAGTTCTCGGAGAGCTCTACGACGGGAGCAACAAGCCTGCTCGGCTGCGCCTATTGTTGGAGCCCAAAATCGAATGTTTTTATCAGTTTCGTGCCACTTTTCTTCTTTTTCTCTGTTTTTTCGTCCCGGATCGTACATCGTGAGCTGTAAAAAGGACGACAACCTAACTCGCAAGACATTAGAGGGCCCTACAAAACATCGATATCACGTCTTACGAGGATGCTGCGTTGTTGAAGGGGATGGGTTGTCGTTAAGCCCATTGGGTCTTTCGAATGGGCTATCTCTCTGGGCTGGGACAGTGAACCATCAACACATAAAGGATTTGTGCCCACAACATGATGGGTGCGATCATACCAGCACTAATGCACTGGATCCCATCAGAACTCCGAAGTTAAGCGTGCTTGGGCGAGAGTAGTACTAGGATGGGTGACCCCATGAGAAGTCCTCGTGTTGCACCCCCCTCTTTTTAATTTTTTTTGCCCCGGTTAGGGTTGCCAAGATACTTTATCCACCACATTTCTATTACCGAATCTCACGGCACCTTGGGAAAGACAACTTCACTTCACGTAGAGGCTGGGCCCCCAAACCGAAGGCGTGGGGCTTGTGACCAGGTCTCTGTCGCTCCGGTGCCCATAAATTTTAATTCGTAAGGAGTTACGCGATACACAGCATACCGTTGGTAAGCTCTCCGAGAGCTCTACGATGGGGGCAGCAAGCCTACTCGGCTGTGCCTGTTTTTGGAGCCCAAAATCGAACGTATTCATCAATTTCAGGCTACTTTTCTTCTTCTGCTCTGTTTTTCAGTCCTGGATCGTATGTCGTGAGCTGTTGAAAGATGACAACCTAACCCGCGGGATATTACATGGCCCTACAACACATCGATATCACGTTTTACGACGATGCTGTGTTGTTGAAGCGGATGGGTTATCCTTAAGCCCATTGGGCCTTTTGAATGGGCCATCTCTCTGAGCTAGGACTGTGAACCGTCAACACATAAAGGATTTGTGCCCTCAACATGACGGGAGCGATCATACCAACACTAATGCACTGGATGCCATCAGAACTCCGGAGTTAAGCGTGCTTCGACGAGAGTAGTACCAGGATGGGTGACCCCTTGGGAAGTCCTTGTGTTACACCCCTATTTTCAATTTTTTTTTCCCCGGTTAGGGTTGCCAAGATACTTTATCCACCTCATTTCAATTACCGAATCCCACGGCACCTTGGGCAAGACAACTTCGCTTCACGTAGAGGTTGGGCCTGCAAACCGAGGGCGTAGGGCTTGTGACTAGGTCTCCGCAGCTCCGATGCCCAAAACTATTGATCCGTAAGGGGTTACACAGCGCACAACATACCATTGGAAAGCTCTACGAGAGTTCTACGATGGGGGTAGCAAGCTTGCTCAACTGCGCCAGTTTTTGGAGTTCAAAATCGAACGTTTTCATCAGTTTCGAGCCACTTTTCTTCTTTTGCTCTGTTTTTTCATCTCGGATCGTACGTCGTGAGCTGTTAAAAGGACGACAACCTAGTTTATGGGACAATAGAGGGCCCTACAATGCGTTGATATCACGTCTTCCGAGGATGCTACGTTGTTGAAGCAAATGGGTTATCGTTAAGTCCATTTTGCCTTTTGAATGGGCCATCTCTCTGGGCTGGGACAGTGAACCGTCAACACATAAAGGATTTGTGCCCACAACATGCCGGGTGCGATCATACCAGCACTAATGCACCGGATACCATCAGAACTCTGAAGTTAAGCGTGCTTGGGCGAGGGTAGTACTAGGATGGGTGACCCCTGCGAAGTCCTTGTACTGCACCCGCGCTTTTCAATTTTTTTTTCCCTTGTTAGGGTTGCCAAGATACATTATCCACCACATTTCTATTACTGAATCCCACGGCACCTTGGGCAAGACAACTTTGCTTCACGTAGAGGCTAGGCCCGCAAACCGAGGGCATGGGGCTTGTGACCAGGTCTCTGTCGCTTCGGTGCCCATAACTTTTAATCCATAAGGAGTTACGCGGTGCACATCATACTGTTGGAAAGCTCAACGAGAGCTCTACGACGTGGACAGCAAGCCTGCTTAGTTGTGCCTATTTTCGGAGCCCAAAATCGAACGTTTTCATTAGTTTCGTGCCACTTTTCTTCCTTTGCTATGTTTTTCCATCTCGGATCGTACATCGTTAGCTGTTAAAAGGACGACAACCTTACTCACGAAATATTATAGGGTCCTACAACCTATCAATATCACGTCTTATGAAGATGCTGAGTTGTTGAAGCAAATGGGTTGTCGTTAAGCCCATTGGGCCATTTGAATGGCCCATCTCTCTAGGCTGGGACTGTGAACCGTTAACACATAAAGGATTTGTGCCCTCAACATGCCGGGTGCGATCATACCAGCACTAATGCACTGGATCCCATCAGAACGCCGAAGTTAAGCGTGCTTGGGCGACAGTAGTACTACGATCGGTGACCCTCTGAGAAGTCCTCGTGTTGCACCCCCCTTTTCAATTTTTTTTGCCCCGGTTAGGGTTGCCAAGATACTTTATCCACCACATTTCTATTACCGAATCCCACGGTACCTTAGGCAAGACAACATCGCTTCACGTAGAGGCTGGGCTCGCAAACCGAGGGCGTAGGGCTTGTGACCAGGTTTCCGTCGCTCCGGTGCCCATAACTTTTGATTCGTAAGGCGTTATGCAGTGCACAATATACCTTTGGAAAGCTCTCCGAGAGCTCTACGACGGGGGCAGCAAGCTTGCTCAGCTGCGCCAGTTTTTGGACCTCAAAATTGAATGTTTTCATCAATTTCATGCCACTTTTCTTCTTTTGCTCTGTTTTTCCATCCCGGATCGTACGTCGTGAGCTGTTAAAAGGATGACCACCTAACTCGCGGGACATTAGAGGGCCCTACAACACGTCGATATCACGTCTTGCAAGGATGCTACGTTGTTGAAGCCGATGGGTTGTCTTTAAGACCATTGGGCCTTTTGAATGGGCCATCTCTCTGGGCTGGGACTGTGAACTGGCAACAAATAAAGGATTTGTGCCCACAACATGACGGGTGCGATCATAGCAGCACTAATGCACCGGATCCCATCAGAACTCCGAAGTTAAGCGTGCTTGGGCGAGAGTAGTACTAGGATGGGTGACCCCTAGGTAGTCCTCATGCTGCACCCTCGCTTTTTAATTTCTTTTGCCCTAGTTAGGGTTGCCAAGATACATTATCCACAATATTTCTATTACCGAATCCCACGGCACCTTGGGCAAGACAACTTCCCTTCACGTAGAGGCTGGCCAATAAACCGAGGGCGTAAGGCATGTGACCAGGTCTCCATCGCTCCGGTGCCCATAACTTTTAATCCATAAGGAGTTACGCGACGCACAGCATACCGTTGGAAAGTTCTCCGAGGTTACTTTACTTCTATTGCTCTATTTTTCTATCCCGGATCGTATGTCGTGAGCTGTTAAAAGTACGACAACCTAACACGCGGGACAATAGACGGCCCTAAAACGCATCGATATCACGTCTTGCGAGGATGCTACATTGTTGAAGCGGATGGGTTGTCTTTAAGCCCATTGTGTCTTTTGAATAGGCCATCTCTCTGGGCTGGGACTGTGAACCGTCCACACATAAAGGATTTGTGCCCACAACATGACAGGTGCGATCATACCAGCACTAATGCACCGGATCCCATCAGAACTCCGAAGTTAAGCGTGCTTGGGCGAGAGTAGTACTAGGATGGGTGACCCTTTGGGAAGTCCTCGTGTTGCCCCCTCCCCTTTTCAATTTTTTTTTGCCCCGGTTAGGGTTCCCAAGATACTTTATCCACCATATTTCTTTTACCGAATCCCACGGCACCTTGGACAAGAGAACTTCGCTTCACGTGGATGCTGGGCCTGCAAACCGAGGGCGTGGGGCTTATGACCAAGTCTTCGTCGCTCCGGTGCCCATAACTTTTAATAAGTAAGGAGTGACGCGACGCACAGCAAACCGTTGGAAAGCTCTCCGAGAGCTCTACGACGGGGGCAGCAAGCCTGCTCAGCTGCGCCTATTTTTGGAGCCCAAAATCGAACGTTTTCATCAGTTTCGGCCCACTTTTCTTCTTTTACTCTATTTTTCCGTCCCGGATTGTACGTCGTGAGCTGTTAAAAGGACGACAACCTAACTTGCGGGACATTAGAGGGCACTACAACGCGTCGATATCACGTCTTGCGAGGATGTTGCCTTGTTGAAGCAGATGGGTTGTCGTTAAGCCCATTGGACCTTTTGAATGGGCCATCTCTCTAGGCTGGGACTGTGAATCGTCAACACATAAAGGATTTGTGCCAACAACATGACGGGTGCGATCATACCAGCACTAGTGCACCGGATCCCATCAGATCTCCGAAGTTAAGCGTGCTTGGGCGAGAGTAGTACTAGGATCGGTGACCCCTTGGGAAGTCCTTGTGTTGCAACCCCCCCTCCCCTTTTTCATTATTTTTTGCCCCGTTTAGGGTTGCTAAGAAACTTTATCGACTACATTTCTATTACCGAACCCACGGCACCTTAGGTAAGACAACTTCGGTTCACGTAGAGGCTGGGCCCGCAAATCGAGGGCGTAGGGCTTGTGACCAGGTCTTTGTCGCTCCGGTGCTCATAACTTTTAATCCGTAAGGAGAGACGCGACGTACAACATACTATTGGAAAGCTCTCTCTACGACGGGGGCTGCAAGCCTGCTTGCCTCCTCCTATTTTTAGAGCCCAAAATCGAACGTTTTCATCAGTTTCGGTCCACTTTTCTTCTTCTGCTCTGTTTTTCCGTCCCGGATCGTATGTCGTGAGCATTTAAAAGGATGACAACCTAACTCGCGAGACATTAAAGGGCCCTACAACAAGTCGATATCACGTCTTGCAAGGATGCTACGTTGTTGAAGCGGATGGGTTGTCGTTAAGCCCTTCGGGCCATTTCTCTTAGCTGGGATTGTGAACCGTCAACACATAAAGGATTTGTGCCCACAACATGATGGGTGCGATCATACCAGCACTAATGCACCGGATTCCAACAGAACTCCGAACTTAAGCGTGCTTGGGCGAGAGTAGTACTAGGATGGGTGACCCCTTGGGAAGTCCTCATGTTGCACCCCCCGTTTTCAATTTTTTTTGCCCCGGTTAGGGTTGTCAAGATACTTTATCCACCACATTTCTTTTACAGAATCCCATGGCACCTTGGGCAAGACATCTTCGCTTCATGTAAAGGCGGGTCCGCAAACCGAGGGCGTAAGGCTTGTGACCAGGTCTCCGTCGCGCCAGTACCCATAACTTTTGAACTGTAACGAGTAACGCGGCGCACAACATACCGTTGGAAAGCTCTCCGAGAGCTATACGACGAGGACAGCAAGCCTGCTCTGTTGCGCACATTTTTGGATCCCAAAATTGAATGTTTTCATCAGTTTGGGCCACTATTCTTCTTTTGCTCTGTTTTTCCGTCCTGGATTGTAATCATTAGCTGTTAAAAGGACGACAACGTAACTCAAGGGACATTAGAGGGCCCTAAAACGTGTCGATATCACGTCTTGCGAGGATGCGGCATTGTTGAAGCTGATGGGTTGTCGTTAAGCCCATTGGGCCTTTTGAATGGGCCATCTCTCTGTGCTGAGACTGTGAACCGTCAACACATAAAGGATTTGTGCCCACCACATGACGGGTGCAATCATACCAGCACTAATGAATCGGATCCCATCAGAATTCCGAAGTTAAGTGTGCTTGGGCGAGAGTAGTACTAGGATGGGTGACCCACTGGGAAGTCCTCGTGTTACACCCCCCTTTTTCAATTTTTTTTGCCCGGCTAGGGTTGCCAAGATACTTTATCCACCAAATCTCTATTATCGAATCCTGCGGCACATTGGGCAAGGCAACTTCACTTCACGTAGAGACTGGGCTCGCAAACCGAGGGCGTAGGGCTTGTGACCTGGTCTCCGTCTCTCCGGTGCCCATAACTTTTGATCCGTAAGGAATTACGCGGCGCACAACATACCGTTGGAAACATCTCCGAGAGCTCTACGACGGAGGCAACAAGCCTGCTCAACTGCGCCTTTTTTGGAGCCCAAAATAGAACGTTTTCATTAGTTTCGGGCTACTTTTCTTCTTTTGATTTGTTTTTTCGTCCCGGATCGTACGTCGTGAGTTGTTAAAAGGACTCAACTAAACTCGCGGGACATTAGAGGGCGCTACAACGCATCGATATCACGTTTTGTGAGGATGCTGCGTTGTTGAAGCAGATGGGTTGTTATTAAGCCCATTGGGCCTTTTGAATGGGCCATCTCTCTGGGCTGGGATTGTGAACCGTCAACACATTAACGATTTGTGCCCACAACTTGACGGGTGCGATGATACCAGCACTAATGCACCAGATCCCATCAGAACTCTGAAGTTAAGCGTACTTGGGAAAGAGTAGTACTAGGAAGGGTGACCCCCTGGGAAGTCCTTGTGTTGTACCCTCCATTTTCAATTTTTTTTTGCCCCGATTAGGGTTTTCATGAAACTTTATCCACCACATTTCTATTACCAAATCCCACAGCACCTTGGGCAAGACAACTTCGGTTCACGTAGTGGCTGGGCCCGTAAACCGAGGGCGTGGGGTATGTGACCAAGTCTCCGTCGCTCCGGTGCCCATAACTTTTAATCCATAAGGAGAGATACGACGCACAGCATACCGTTGGAAAGCTCCCTCTACGACGGGGGCTGCAAGCCTGCTTGGCTACGCCTATTTTTGGAGCCCAAAATCGAACATTTTCATTAGTTTTGGGTCACTTTTCTATTTTTGCTCTCTTTTTCCGTCCCGAATCGTACGTCGTGAGCTATTAAAAGGACGAGAACCTAACTCGCCGGATATTAGAGGGCCCTACAACACGTCGATATCACATCTTGCAAGGATGTTGCGTTGTTGAAGTGGATGGGTTGTCGTTAAGCCCGTTGGGCCATCTCTCAGGGCTGGGACTGTGAACCGTCAACACATCAAGGATTTATGCCCACAACATGTTGGTGCGATCATACCAGTACTAATGCACCGGATCACAACAGAACTCCGAAGTTAAGTGTGCTTGGGCGAAAGTAGTACTAGGATGGGTGACCCCCTAGGAAGTCCTCGTGTTGCACCCCCCATTTTCAATTTTTTTTGCCCCGATTATGGCTGCCAAGATACTTTATCCACCACATTTCTATTACCGAATCCCACAGCACCATGGGCAAGACAACTTAACTTCACGTAAAGGCTGGGCCTGCAAACCGAGGGCGTGGGGCTCGTGACCAGGTCTCCGTCGCTCCGGTGCCGATAACTTTTAGTTCGTAAGGAGTTACGCGACGCACAACATATCGTTGGAAAGCTCTCCCAGAGCTCTACGACGGGGGTAGCAAGCCTCCTCGGCTGCGCCTTTTTTTGGATCCCAAAATTGAACGTATTCATCAGTTTCGAGCCACTTTTCTTCTTTTGCTGTGTTTTTCCGTCCCAGATCGTACATCTTGAGCTATTAAAAGGACGACAACATAACTCGCGGGATATTACAGGGCCCTACAATGCCTCGATATCACGTCTTATGGGTATGGTGCGTTGTTGAAGCGGATGGGTTGTCGTTAAGCCCAATGGGCTTTTTGAATAGGCCATCTCACTGGGCTAGGACTGTGAACCTTCAACACATAAAGGATTTGTGCCCTCAACATGATGGGTGCGATCATACCAACACTAATGCACCGGATCCCATCAGAACTCTGAAGTTAAGCGTGCTTGGGCGAGAGTAGTACTAGGATGGGTGACCCTCTAGGAAGTCCTCGTGTTGCACCACCCTTTTCAATTTTTTTGGGCCCGGTTTGGGTTGCCAAGATAATTTATCCACCACATTTCTTTTACCGAATCCCACGGCAACCTGGGCAAGACAACTTCGCTTCATGTAGAGGCTGGGCCCGCAAACCGAGGGCGTAGGGCTTATGACTAGGTCTCCGTCTCTCCGGTGCCCATAACTTTTGATTTGTAAGGAGTTACGCGGTGCACAACATGCCGTTGGAAAGCTCTCCGAGAGCTATACGACGATGGCAACAAGCCTGCTCGGCTGCGCCCGTTTTTGGAGCCCAAAATTAAACCTTTTTATCAGTTTTGGGCTACTTTTCTTCTTTTGCTATGTTTTTTCGTCCTGGTTCGTACATCGTGAGCTGTTAGAAGGATGACAACATAACTCGCGGGACATTAGGGGGCCCTAAAATGCGTCGATATCACATCTTGCAAGGATGCTGCGTTGTTGAAGTGGATGGGTTATCGTTAAGCCCATTGGGCCTTTTGAATGGGCCATCTCTCTGGGCTGGGACTGTGAACCCTCAACACAAAGGATTTGTGCCCACAACATGTCGGGTGCGATCATACAGGCACTAATGCACCGGATCCCATAAGAACTCCGAAATTAAGCGTGCTTGGGCGAGAGTAGTACTAGGATGGGTTACCCTTTGGGAAGTACTCGTGTTGCACCCCCCTATTCAATTTTTTTTGCCCCGGTTAGGGTTGCCAAGATACTTTATCCGCCACATTTCTATTATCGAATCCCATGGCACATTGGGCAAGACAACTTCACTTCACGTAGAGGCTGGGCCCGCAAACCGAGGGCGTGGGGCTTGTGACCTAGTCTCTGTCGCTCAGGTGCCAACAACTTTTAATCTGTAAGGAGTGACGCGATGCACAGCATACCGTTGGAATGCTCTCTCTATGACGGGGGCTGCAAGACTGCTTGGCTGCGCCTATTTTTGGAGCCCAAAATCGAACATTTTCATTAGTTTCGAGCCACTATTCTTCTTTTGATCTGTTTTTCCATCCATGATCGTACGTCATGAGCTGTTAAAAGGACGACAACCTAACTCGCGGGACATCAGAGGCCCTACAACGCGTCGATATCACGTCTTGCAAGGATGCTGCGTTGTTGAAGCGGATGGGTTGTCGTTAAGCCCATTGGGCCATCTCTCTAGGCTGGGACAGTGAACCGTCAACACATCAAGGATTTGTGCCCACAACATGACGGGTGCGATCATACCAGCACTAAATGTGCTTGGGCGAGAGTTGTACTAGGATGGGTGACCCCCTAGGATGTCCTCGTGTTGCACCCCCCCTTTTTTAATTTTTTTTCCCCGGTTAGGGTTGCCAAGATACTTTATCCACCACATTTATATTATCGAATCCCACGGTACCTTGGGCAAGACAACTTCGCTTCATGTAGAGGCTGGGCCCAGAAACCGACGGCATGGGGCTTGTGACCAGGTCTCCGTCGCTCCGGTGCCCTTAACGTTTAATTCGTAAGAAGTTATGCGAGAGCTCTACGCTGGGGGCAGCAAGCCTACTCGGCTGCGCCTGTTTTCGGAGCCCAAAATTGAACGTATTCATCAGTTTCGGGGCACTTATCTTCTTTTGCTCTATTTTTCTGTCCCGGATCGTACGTCGTGAGTTGTTAAAAGAATGACAACCTAACTCGCGGGATATTACAGGGTCGTACAATGCGTCGATATCACGTCTTACGACGATGCTGCGTTGTTGAAGCAGATGGGTTGTCATTAAGCCTATTGGGCCTTTTGATTGGGCCATCTCTCTGGGCTGGGACTGTGAACCTTCAACACATAAAGGATTTGTGCCCTCAACATGATGGGTGTGATCATACTAGCACTAATGCACCGGATCCCATCAGAACTACGAAGTTAAGCGCGCTTGGGCGAGAGTAGTACTAGGATGGGTGACCCTCTAGGAAGTCCTCGTGTTGCACCACCCTTTTCAATTTTTTTTGGCCCAGTTTGGGTTGCCAAGATAATTTATCCACCACATTTCTTTTACCAAATCCCACGACACCTTGGGCAAGACAACTTCGCTTCACCTAGAGGCTGGGCCCGCAAACCGAGGGCGTAGGGCCTGTGACAAGGTCTCCGTCGCTCCGGTGCCCATAACTTTTGATCCGTAAGGAGTTACGCGGCGCACAGCATACCGTTGGAAACCACTCCGAGAGCTCTTCGACGAGGGTAGCAAGCCTGCTCGTTTGTACCAGTTTCTGGAGCTCAAAATCGAACGTTTTATCAGTTTCGGGCCACTTTTCTTCTTTTGCTCTATTTTTCCGTCCCGGATCGTACATCGTGAGCTGCTAAAAGGACGACAACCTAACTCACAGGACATTAGAGGGTCCTACAACACGTCGATATCACGTCTTGAGAAGATACTGCGTTGTTGAAGCGGATGGGTTGTTGTTAAGCCCATTGGCCCTTTTGAATGGGCCATCTCTCTGGGCTGGGACTGTGAACCGTCAACACATAAAGGATTTGTGCCCACAACATGATGGGTACGATCACACCTACACTAATGCACCGGATCCCATAAGAACTGCGAAGTTAAGCATGCTTGGGCGAGAGTAGTACTAGGATGGGTGACCCCTTGGGAAGTCCTCGTGTTGCACCCCCCATTTTCAATTTTTTTTGCCACGGTTAAGGTTGCCAAGAAACGTTATTCACCAAATTTCTATTACCGAATCCCACGGCACCTTGGGCAAGACAACTTCGCTTCTCGTAGAGGCTGGGCCCGCAAATCGAGGGCATAGAGCTTGTGACCAAGTCTTCGTCGCTCCGGTGCCCATAACTTTTAATCCGTAAGGAGTGACGCGACGCACAAAAAACCGTTGGAAAGCTCTCCGAGAGCTCTACGATGGGGGCAACAAGCCTGCTCGGCTGTACCTATTTTTGGAGCCAAAAATCAAATGTTTTCATTAGTTTCGAGCCACTTTTCTTCTTTTGCTCTGTTTTTCCGTCCTGGATCGTACATCATGAGCAGTTAAAAGGATGACAACATAACTCGTGGGACATTAGAGGGCACTACAATGCATCGATATCACATCATGCAAGGATGCTGTGTTGTTAAAGTGGATGGGTTGTCGTTAAGCCCATTGGGCCTTTTGAATGGGCCATCTCTCTAGGCTGGGACTGTGAACGATCAACACATAAAGGATTTGTGCCCACAACATGATGGGTGCAATCAAACCAGCACTAATGCACCAAATCCCATTAGATCTCCGAAGTTTAGTGTGCTTGGGCGAGAGTAGTACTAGGATGGGTGACCCCCTGGGAAGTCCTTGTGTTGTACCCCCATTTTTCAATATTTTTTGCCTCGGTTAGGGTTGGTAAGAAACTTTATCTGCCACATTTCCATTCCCAAATCCCACGGCACCTTGGGCAAGACAACTTCGGTTCACGTAGAGGCTGGGCCCGTAAACCGAGGGCGTGGAGCTTGTGACCAGGGCTCCGTTGCTCCGGTGCCCATAACTTTTAATCCGTAAGGAGAGATGCGACACACAGCATACCGTTGGAAAGCTCTCTCTACGACGGGGGCTGCCAGCCTGCTTGGCTATGCCTATTTTTGGAGCCCAAAATCAAACATTTTCATTAGTTTTGGCCCACTTTTCTTCTTTTGCTGTGTTTTTTCGTCTCGGATCGTACGTCGTGAGCTATTAAAAGGACGACAACTTAACTCGCGAGACATTAGAGGGCCCTACAACGCGTCGATATCACGTCTTGTAAAGATGCTGCGTTGTTGAAGTGGATGGGTTGTCGTTAAGCCCATTGGGCCATCTCTCTGGGCTGGGACTGTGAACCGTCAACAAATAAAGGATTTGTGCCCTCAATATGATGGGTGCGATCATACCAGCACCAATCCACCGGATCCCATCAGAACTCCGAAGTTAAGCATGCTTGGGCAAAAGTAGTACTAGGATGGGTGACCCCGTAGGAAGTCCTCGTGTTGCACTCCCCTTTTCAATTTTTTTTGCCTCGGGTACGGTTGCCAAGATACTTTATCCACAACATTTCAATTACCGATCCCCACGACACCTTGGACAAGACAACTTCACTTCACGTAGAGGCTGGGCCCTCAAACCGAGGGTGTGGGGCTTGTGACCAGGTCTCCGTCGCTCCGGTGCCCATAACTTTTAATCCGTAAGGAGTTACGCGATGCACAGCATACCGTTGGAATGCTCTCTGAGCCCAAAATCAAACGTATTCATCAGTTTCAGGCCATTTTTCTTCTTTTGCTTTGTTTTTCCATCCCGGATCGTACGTCGTGAGCGGTTAAAAGGTCGACATCCTAACTCGCGGGACATTAGAGGGCCCTATAACACATCGATTTGATGTCTTCTGAGGATGCTGCGTTGTTGAAGCGGATGGGTTGTCGTTAATCCCATTGAGCCTTTTGAATGGGCCAACTCTTTGGGCTGGGACTGTGAACCGTCAACACATAAAGGATTTTTGCCCACAACATGACGAGTACGATCATTCTAGCACTAATGCATCGGATCCCATCAGAATTCCGAAGTTAAGCGTGATTGGGCGAGAGTAGTACTAGGATGGGTGACCCCCTGGTAAGTCCTCGTGTTGCACCGCCCATTTTTAATTTTTTTTGCCCTGGTAAGGGTTGCCAAGATACTTTATCCACCACATTTCTGTTACTGAATCCCACGGCACCTTGGGCAAGACAATTTCGCTCCACGTAGAGGCTGGGCCCGCAAACCAAGGGCTTGGGGTTTGTGACCAAGTCTCCGTCGCTCCGGTGCCCATAACTTTTAATCCGAAAGGAGTGACGATACGCACAGCGTACCGTTGGAAAGCTCTCTCTACGACGGGGCTACAAGCCTGCTCAGCTGCGCCTATTTTTGGAGCCCAAAATCGAGCGTTTTCATCTGTTTCGAGGCCACTTTTCTTTTTTTGCTCTATTTTTCCGTCCCGGATCGTAAGTCGTGAGCTGTTAAATGGAAAACAACCTAACTCGCGGGACATTATAGGGCCCTACAACGCGTCAATATCACGTCTTGCAAGGATGCTGCATTTTTGAAGAGGATGGGTTGTCGTTAAGCCCATTGGGCCATCTCTCTGGCCTGGGACTGTGAACCGTCAACACATAAAGGATTTGTGCCCACATCATGACGGGTGTGATCATACCAGCTCTAATGCACCGGATCCCATCAGAACTCTGAAGTTAAGCGTGCTTGGGCGAGAGTAGTATTAGGATGGGTGACCCCCTGGGAAGTCCTCGTGTTGCACCTCCCCTTTTCAATTTTTTTTCCACGGTTTGGGTCGCTAAGATACTTTATCCACCAACACTAATGCACATTGTTAGTTGAACCGTCAACACATAAAGGATTTGTGATCTCAATTTGACAGGTGCGATCATACCAGCACTAATGCACCAGATCCCATCAGACCTCTGAAGTTAAGCGTGCTTGGGCGAGAGTAGTACTCGGATGGGTAACCCTTAGGGAAGTGCTCGTGTTACACCCCCCTTTTCAATTTTTTTTGCCCAGGTTAGGTTTACCAAGATACTTTATCCACCACATTTCTATTACCGAATCGCACGGCAACTTGGGCAAGAGAACATCGCTTCACGTAGAGGCTGGGCCCGCAAACCGAGGTCATGGGGCTTGTAACATGTTCTCCGTCGCTCCGGTGCCCATTACTTTTGATCCGTAAGGAGTTGCACGATGCACAACATACCGTTAGAAAGCTATCCGAGAGCTTTATGACAGAGGCAACAAGCCTGCTCGGCTGCGCCTGTTTTCGAAGCCCAAAATCAAACGTTTTCGTTAGTTTTGGGCCACTTTTCGTCTTTTGCTCTATTTTTTCATCTCGGATCGTACGTCGTGAGTTGTTAAATATATGACAACCTAACTCGTGGGATATTATAGGGTCCTACAACTCGTCAATATCACGTCTTACGAGGATGCTGCGTTGTTAAAGTGGATGGGTTGTCGTTAAGCGCATTGGGCCTTTTAAATGGGCCATCTCTCTGGGCTGGGACTGTGAACCATCAACACGTAAAGGATTTGTGCCTTCTACATGACGGGTGCGATCGTACCAGTACTAATGCACCGTATCCCATCAGAACACTGAAGTTAAGTGTCCTTGGGCGCGAATAGTACTAGGATAGGTGACCCCCAGGGAAGTCCTCGTGTTGCACCCCCCTTTTTAATTTTTTTTGCCCCGGTTAGGGTTCCCAAAATACTTTTTCCACCACATTTCTATTACCGAATCCCACGGCAACTTGGGCAAGAGAACATCGGTTCACGTAGAGGCTGGGCCCGCAAATCGAGGGCGTAGGGCTTGTGACCAGGTCTCCGTCGCTCCGGTGCCCATAACTTTTGATCCGTAAGGAGTTACGTGGCGCACAACATACCGTTGGAAAGCTCTCCGAGAGCTCTACAACGGGGCCATCAAGCCTACTTGACTGCGCCTATTTTCGAAGCCTAAAATCGAACGTATTCATCAATTTCGAGCCACTTTTCTTCTTTTGCTCTATTTTTCCATCCTGGATCGTACGTCGTGAGCTGTTAAAAGGACAACAACCTATTTCACGGGATATTACAGGGCCCTACAACGTGTCGATATCATGTCTTACGAGGATGCTGCGTTATTGAAGCGGATGGGTTATCGTTAAGACCATTGGGCCTTTTGAATAGGCCATCTCTCTAGGCTGGGATTGTGAACGGTCAACACATAAGAGATTTGTGCCCTCAACATGACCGGTGCAATCATACCAGCACTAATGCACTGGATCCCATCAGAACTCTGAAGTTAAGAGTGCTTGGGCGAGAGTGGTACTAGGATGGGTGACCCCTTGGGAAGTCCTCATGTTGCACCCCACTTTTTAAGTTTTTTGCCCCGTTTAAGGTTGCCAATATACATTATCCACGACATTTCTATTACCGAATCTCACAGCACCTTGGGCAAGAAAACTTCACTTCAAGTAGAGGCTGGGCCCGCAAACCGAGGGCATGGGGCTTGGGACCATGTCTCCGTCGCTCCGGTGCCCATAACTTTTAATCTGTAAGGAGTTACACAGCGCACAGCGTACCATTGGAAAGATATCCGATAGCTCTACGACGGGGATAGCAAGCCTGCTCAGTTACGCCTATTTTCGGATCCCAAAATCGAACATTTTCATCAGTTTTGTGCCACTTTTCTTCTTTTGCTCTATTTTTCTATCCCAGGTCGTACGTTGTTAGCTGTTAAAAGGACGACAAACTAACTCGCGGGATATTATATGGCCCTACAACCTAACGATATCATGTCTTACGAGGAAGCTGCATTGTTGAAGCGGATGGGTTGTCGTTAAGCCCATTTGGCCTTTTGATTGGACCATCTCTCTGGGCTGGGACTGTGAACCGTCAAAACATAAAGGATTTGTGCCCTCAAATTGACGGTTGCGATCATACCAGCACTAATGCACCGGATCCTATCAGAACTCCAAAGTTAAGCGTGCTTGGGTGAGTGTAGTACTAGGATGAGTGACACCCTGTGAAATCCTCGTGTTGCAACCCCCTTTTCAATTTTTTTGCCCCGGTTAGGGTTACCAAAATACTTTATCCGCCATATTTCTTTTACCGAATCCCGCGGCAACTTGGGCAAGAGAACATTGCTTAACGTAGAGGCTGGGCTTGCAAATCGAGGGCGTAGGGCTTGTGACTGGGTCTCCGTCGCTCCGGTGCCCATAAATTTTGATCCGTAAGAAGTTACGTGATGCACAGCATACTGTTGGAAAGCTATCCAAGAGCTCTACGACAGGGGCAACAAGCTTGGTCAACTGCGCCTGTTTTTAGAGCCCAAAATCAAACGTTTTCATCAGTTCCAGGCCACTTTTCTTTTTTTGCTCAATTTTTTCATCTCGGATCATACGTCGTGAGCTGTTAAAAGGACGACAACCTAACTTGCGGGATATTATAGGGTCCCACAATGCGTCGATATCACGTCATACGAGGATGCTGTATTGTTGAAGGGGATGGGTTGTCGTTAAGCCCATTAGGCCTTTTGAATGGGCCATCTCTCTGGGTTGGGACTACGAACTGTCAACATATAAAGGATTTGTGCCCTCTACAAGACGGGTGCGATCATACCAGCACTAATGCACCGGATCCCATTAGATCTCCGAAGTTAAGCGTGCTTGGACAAGAGTAGTGCTAAGATGGGTGACCCCCTGGGAAGTCCTCGTGTTGCACCCCCCTTTTCAATTTTTTTTGCCCCGGTTAGGGTTACCAAGATACTTTATCCACCACATTTCTATTACTAAATCCCATGGTAAATGGGGCAAGAGATCATCGCTTCACGTAGAGGCTGGGCCCGCAAACCGAGGGCGTAGAGCTTGTGACCAGGTCTCCGTTGCTACGGTGCCCATAACTTTTGATCCGTAAGGAGTTACGCAGTGCACAACATACCGTTGGAAAGTACTCCGAGAGCTCTACAACGGGGGCAGCAAGCCTGCTAAGCTGCGCCTATTTTCGAAGCCCAAAATCGAACATTTTCATTTGTTTTGGTTCACTTTTCCTCGTTTGCTATGTTTTTTTCTCTCGGATCATACGTCGTGAGATGTTAAAAGGACGACAACCTAACTCGCTGGATATTATAGGGTCCTACAATGTGTCGATATCACGTCATACGAGGATGCTGCATTGTTGAAGTAGATGGGTTGTCGTTAAGCCCATTGGGCCTTTTGAATGGGCCATCTCTCTGGGCTGGGACTGTGAACCATCAACACATAAAGGATTTGTGCCCTCTGTATATAGGGTGCGATTATAGCAGCACTATTGCACCGGATCCCATCAGAACTCCGAAGTTAAGCGTACTTGCGCGAGAGTAGTACTAGGATGGGTGACCCCTTGGGAAGTCCTCGTGTTGTACCCCCTTTTTCAATTCTTTTTGCCGCGGTTAGGGTTGCCAAGATTCTTTATGCGCCACATTTCTATTACTGAATCCCACGGTAAATTGGGCAAGAGAACATCGCTTCACGTAGAGGCTGGGCCAGCAAACCGAGGGCGTAGGTCTTGTGACCAGGTCTTCGTCGCTACGGTGCCTATAACTTTTGATCCATGAGGAGTTACGCAGCACACAACATACCGTTGGAAAGCTCTCCGAGAGCTCTACGATGGGGGCTGTAAGCCTACTAGGTTGCGCCTATTTTCGGAGCCCAGAATCGAACGTTTTCATTTGTTTCAGGCCACTTTTCTTCTTTTGCTCTATTTTTTTGTCTCGGATCGTAGGTCGTGAGCTGTTAAAATGATGAAAACCTAACTCGTGGGATATTGTAGATTCCTACAATGCGTCAATATCACGTCTTACGAGGGTGCTATGTTGTTGAAGCGGATGGGTTGTCGTTAAGCCCATTAGGCCTTTTGAATGGGCCATCTCTCTGGGCTGGGACTGTGAACCGTCAACACATAAAGGATTTGTGCCCTATACATGACGGGTGCGATCATACCATCACTAATGCACCGGATCCCATCAGAACTCCAAAGTTAAGCGTGCTTGGGCGAGAGAAGTACTAGGATGGGTGACGCCTAGGGAAGTCCTCGTGTTGCACCCCCCTTTTCAATTTTTTTTGTCCCCGTTAGGGTTGCCAAGTTACTTTATCCACCATATTTCTATTACCGAATCCCACGGCAACTTGGGCATGACAACTTTGCTTCATGTTAAGGCTGAGCCCGCAAACCGAGGAATAGGGCTTGTGACCAGGTCTCCGTCGCTCCGGTGCCCATAACTTTTTATCCGTAAGGAGTTTTGCAATGCACGGCATACCGTTGGAAAGCTCTCCGAGAGCTCTACGTCTGGGGCAGCAAACCTGCTCGGCTGCGCCAGTTTTTGGAGTTCAAAATCGAACGTTTTCATCATTTTTGGGCCACTTTTCTTCTTTTGCTCTGTTTTTCCATCCCGAATCGTACGTCGTGAGCTGTTAAAAGAACGACAACCTAACTCGACGGACATTAGAGGGCCCTACAACTCGTCAATATCATGTCATGAGGCTGCGTTGTTGAAGTGGATGGGTTGTCCTTAAGCCTATTGGGCCTTTTGAATAGGCCATCTCTCTGTGCTGGGATAGTGAACCATCAACACATAAACGATTTGTGTCCACAACATGATAGGTGCGATCATACCAGCACCAATGCACCGGATCCCATCAGAACTCTGAAGTTAAGCGTGCTTGGGCGAGAGTAGTACTAGGATGGGTGACCCCTTGGGAAGTCCTCATGTTGCACCCCCGCTTTTCAATTTTTTTTGCCCCGGTTAGGGTTGCCAAGATACATTATCTACCACATTTCTATTTTTGAATCCCACGGCACCTTGGGCAAGACAACTTCACATCACGTAGAGGCTGGGCCCGCAAACCGACGGCGTTGTGCTTGTGACCAGGTCTCCGTCGCACCGGTGCCCATAGCTTTTAATCCGTAAGGAGTTACGAGGCGCACATCATACCATCGGAAAGCTCTCTGAGAGCTCTACGACGGGTGCAGCAAGCTTGCTCATCTGTTCTAGTTTTTGTTGTTCAAAATCGAACGTTTTCATAAGTTTCGATCCATATTTCTTCTTTCGCTCTGTTTTTCCATCCCGGATCGTACGTCGTGAGTTGTTAAAAGGATGACAAACTAACTCGCGGGACATTAGAGGGCCCTACAATACGTCGATATCACATCTTCCGAGGATGCTGTGTCGTTGAAGCGGATGGGTTGTCGTTAAGCCCATTAGGCCTTTTGAATGAGCCATCTCTCTAGGCTGGGACTGTGAACCGTCAACACATAAAGGATTTGTGCCCACAACATGACGGGTGCGATCATACCAGCACTAATGCACCGAATCCCATCAGAACTCCGAAGTTAAACAAGCTTGGGCGAGAGTAGTACTAGGATGGGTGACCCCCTTGGAAGTCCTCGTGTTGCACCCTCGCTTTTCAATTTTTTTTGCCCCGGTTAAGGTTGCCAAGATACATTATCCACCACATTTCTATTATCGAATCCGACGGCACCTTGGGCAAGACAACTTCGCTTCATGTAGAGGTTGGGCCCGCAAACCGAGGGTGTGGGGCTTGTGACCAGGTCTCCGTTGCTCCGGTACCGATAACATTTAATCCGTAAGGAGTTACGCGGCACAAAGCATACCGTTGGAAAGCTCTACGAGAGCTCTAAGACGGGGGCAACAAGCCTACTCAGCTGTGCCTATTTTCGGGGACTAAAATCGAATGTTGTCATCAATTTTGTGCCAATTTTCTTCTTTTGCTCTGTTTTCCATCTCAGATCGTATGTCGTTAGCTGTTAAAAGGACGACAAACTAACTCGCGGGATATTATAGGGCCCTACAACCTAACGATATCATGTCTTCTGAGGAAGCTGCGTTGTTGAAGTAGATGGGTTGTCGTTAAGCCCATTGGGCCTTTTGAATGGACTATCTCTCTGGGCTGGGACTGTGAACCGTCAACACATAAAGGATTTGTGCCCTCAACATGACGGTTGCGATCATACCAGCACTAATGCAACGGATCCCATCAGAACTCGAAAGTCAAACGTGCTTAGGCGAGAGTTGTACTAGGATGGGTGACCCCCTGGGAAGTCTTCGTGTTGCACCCCACTTTTCATTTTTTTTTGCCCCAGTTAGGGTTGCCAAGATACATTATCCACCACATTTCTTTTACCGAATCCCACGGCACCTTGGGCAAGACAACTTCGCTTCATGTAGAGGTTGGGCCCGCAAACCGAGGGCGTAGGCCATGTGACCAGGTCTCCGTCGGACCGGTGCCCATAACTTTTAATCCGTAAGGAGTTATGTTGCGCAAAGCATACCGTTGGAAAGCTCTCTGAGAGCTCTACGACGGGGGCAGCAAGCCTGGTCAGCTGTGCCCATTTTTGGAGCCCAAAATCGAACATTGTCATCTGTTTCGTGCCACTTTTCTTCTTTTGCTATGTTTTTCCACCCCAGATCGTACGTTGTTAGCTGTTAAAAGAACGACAAACTAACTCGCGGGATATTATAGGGCCCTACAACCTAACGATATCATGTCTTACGAGGAAGCTGCATTGTTGAAGCAGATGGATTGTCGTTAAGCCCATTGGGCCTTTTGAATGGACCATCTCTCTGGGCTGGGACTGTGAACCATCAACACATAAAGGATTTGTGCCCTCAACATGACGGTTGCGATCATACCAGCACTAATGCAACGGATTCCATGAGAACTCCAAAGTTAAGCGTGCTTGGGCGAGAGTAGTACTAGGATGGGTGACCCCCTGGGAAGTCCTCGTGTTGCACCCCCCTTTTCAATTTTTTTTGCCCCGGTTAGGGTTACCAAGATACTTTATCCACCACATTTTTATTACCGAATCCCACTGCAATTTTTGGCAATAGAACATCGCTTCACGTAGAGGCTGGGCCCACAAACCGAGGGCGTAAGGCTTGTGACCATGTCTCCGTCGCTCCGGTGCCCTTAACTTTAGATCCGTAAGGAGTTACACAGCGTACAGCATACCGTTGGAAAGCTATCCAAGAGCTCTACGTTGGGGGAAGCACGCTTGCTCAGCTGCGCCTATTTTCGGAGCCCAAAATCAAACGTTTCTATCAGTTTCGTACCACTTTTCTTCTTTTGCTCTATTTTTTTGTCCTGGATCGTACATCGTGAGATGTTAAAAGGATGACAACCTAACTTGAGAGATATTATAGTGTCCTACAATGCGTCGATATCACGTCATACGAGGATGCTGCATTGTTGAAGCGAATGGGTTGTCGTTAAGCCCATTGGGCCTTATGAATAGGCCATCTCTCTGGTCTGGGACTGTGAACCGTCAACACATAAAGAATTTGTGCCCTCTACATGACGGGTGCGATCATACCAGCACTAATGCACCGGATCCGATCAGGTCTCCGAAGTTAAGCGTGCTTGGGCGAGAGTAGTGGTAAGATGGGTGACCCCTAGGGAAGTCCACGTGTTGCACAACCCTTTTCCATATTTTTTGCCCTGGTTAGGGTTACCAAGATATTTTAGCCACCACATTTCTATTACCGAATCCCACAGTAAATTGGGCAAAGGAAAATCACTTCACGTAGAGGCTGGGCTTGAAAAGCGAGGGCATAGGGCTTTTGACCAGGTCTCCGTCACTACGATGCCCATAACTTTTGATCCATAAGAAGTTACGCAGCGCACAGCATACCGTTGGAAAGCTTTCCGAGAGCTCTACGGCGGGGGCAGCAAGTTTGCTCGGCTGTGTCTATTTTCAAAGCCCAAAATCGTATGTTTTCATTTATTTCGGGCCACTTTTCTTCTTTTGATCTGTTTTTTCATCTCGGATCGTACGTCGTGAGCTCTTAAAAGGACGACAACCTAACTCGCGGGATATTATAGGGTCCTACAACGTGTCGATATCACGTCATATGAGGATGTTGTGTTGTTGAAGTGGATGGGTTGTCGTTAAGCCCATTGGGCCTTTTGAATGGGCCATCTCTCTGGGCTAGGACTGTGAACCGTCAACACATAAAGGATTTGTGCCCTCTACATGATCGGTGTGATCATACCAGCACTAATGCACCGGATCCCATAAGAACTCCGAAGTTAAGCATGCTTGGGCGAGAGTAGTACTAGGATGGCTGACCCCTTGGGAAGTCTTCTCTTGCACCCACTTTTTCAATTTTTTTTGCCCCGGTTAGGGTTACCGAGATACTTTATCCGTCACATTTCTATTACCGAATCCCACAATAAATTGGGCGAGAGACCATCGCTTCACATAGAGGCTGGGCCTGCAAACCGAGGGCGTCGGACTTGTGACCAGGTCTTTGTTGCTCCGGTGCCCATTACTTTTAATCCGTAAGGAGTTACGCGGTGCACAGTATACCGTAGGAAAGCTCTCTGAGAGCTCTACGACGGGGGCAGCAAGCCTGCTCAGCTGTGCCTATTTTCGTAGCCCAAAATTGAACACTTTCATCAGTTTCAGTCCACTTTTCTTCTTTTGCTCTATTTTTTCATCCCGGATCATACGTCGTTAGCTGTTAAAAGGACGACAACCTAACTCGTGGGACATTAGAGGGCCCCACAACACGTCGATATTATGTCTTGCGAGGATGATGTGTTGTTGAAGCTGATGGGTTGTCGTTAAGCCCATTGGTCCTTTTGAATGGGCCATCTCTCTGGGCTGGGACTGTGAACCGTCAACACATAAAGGATTTTTACCCACAACATGATGGGTGCGATCATACCAGCACTAATGTATGGGATCCCATCAGACCTCCCAAGTTAAGCGTGCTAGGGTGAGACAAGTATTAGGATGGGTGACCTCATGCGAAGTCCTCGTGTTGCACGCCCCTTTTCAATTTTTTTTGCCCCGGTTTGGGTTGCCAAAATACTTTATCCACCACATTTCTATTACCGAATCCCACGGCACCTTGGGCAAGACAACTTCGATTCACGTAGTGGCTGGTCTTGCAAACCATGGGCGTGGGGCTTGTGACTAGGTTTCCGTCGCTCTAGTGCCCATAACTTTTAATCCGTAAGGAGTTACGTGACGCATAGCATACCGTTGGAAAGCTTTCCGAGAGCTCTACGAAAGGGCATTAGGCCTGCTCGGCTGCGCCTGTTTTTCGAACCCAAAATCGAACGTTTTCATCTGTTTTGGACCACTTTTGTTCTTTTGCTCTATTTTTCGGCTCGGATCGTACGCGTGAGCAGTTAAAAGGACGAAAACTTAACTCGCAGGATATTATAGGGTCCTACAATGCGTCGATATCATGTCTTACGAGGATGCTGCGTTGTTGAAGCAGATGGGTTGTCGTTAAGTCCATTGAGCCTATTGAATAGGCCATCTCTCTGGGCTGGGACTATGAACCGTCAACACATAAAGGATTTGTGCCCACAACATGACGGGTGCGATCATACCAGCACTAATGCACCGGATCCCATCCGAACTCCGAAGTTAAGCGTGCTTGGGCGAGAGTAGTACTAGGATGGGCGGCCCCTTAGAAAGGCCTTGTGTTGCACCCCTGCTTTTTAATTTTTTTTGCCCCGGTTAGGGTTGCCAAGATACATTATCTACCACATTTCTATTACCGAATCCCACGGCACCTTGGGCAAGACAACTTTACTTCACGTAGAGGCTGGGCTCGCAAACTGAGGGCGTGGGGCTTGTGTCCAGGTCTCCGTCGCTCCGGTTCCCATTACTTTTAATTTGTAAGGAGTTACGTGATGTACAACATATCATTGGAAAGCTCTCTGAGAGCTCTACGACGGGGGCAGCAATCCTGCTCGGTTGCGCCTATTTTCGGAGCCCAAAATCTAACATATTCATCAGTTTCGGGCCACTTTTCTTCTTTTACTATTTTTTTCGTCCTGGATCTTACGTCGTGAGCTGTTAAAAGGACGACAACCTAACTTGCGGGATATTACAGGGCCCTACAATGCGTCGATATCACGTCTTACGAGGATGTTGTGTTGTTGAAGCGGATGGGTTATCGTTAAGCCCATTGGGCCTTTTGAATGGGCCATCTCTCTGGGCTGGGACTGTGAACAGTCAATACATAACGGATTTGTGCCCTCAACATGACGGGTGCGATCATGCCAGCACTAAGGCACTGGATGCCATCAGAACTCCGAAGTTAAGCGTGCTTCGGCAAAGTATTACTGTAATACCCGAGCCCGACCATGCATTTACAAGTATTTATTTATATTTATTTCTTTGTTATTTTTGAAAAAATGTGCCTCTTTGATTTTTTTGTCTACATTTAATTTATAGTTAATTGTCTTACTATTTAGAAAACCAATTGGTATTACGATTAATAGTAACCTATTATTAAGTGTTCTTATAACATTAAGCTTAGAGTCATTAAAGGGATGTAAAGCTCCATATCATGACTAAATAAAACTTTTCAGCTGCTTACAAGAGTATGGGTGATTTTCTTTAATTTTTCGAGTCATTTCGGCTGTTTTTCCGAATTTAGGGGTTTTTGATCCGGAAAATGGGGTTTACTTCGGGGCCAATTATAGGAAAATTGGATTCCGTCGCGAAAAATGGGTATACGCAATTGAGTTTCTTTTAACTTGTACTACTTAACGGTGAAGTTTGGCAAAATTGCATTCCGGCCTGAAAATACGAAAATCAGGACACTTACGCACAAAACGGGTAAAAAAGTGGAACGTTGGTGTCACTCGCGGGGAGTGACACGTGTCTAAGGACACGTGTCACACATGCGTGGATGTGCCATGCATGTGAGACACGTGGAGGGACACGTGTCACATATGCCTGGACGTGCCACGCATGTGAGACACGTGGCGGGACACGTGTTTCGCATGTATTGGTTTGGAAAACCTATATAAAAGGGTCACTTGACCCCCTGAAATCAAACAGGCAAACACTTTTCTCTGACCCGATTTTACTAAATTATATCGATTCAGTTTAGTTAACGTTCCGAAAGTTTCAAAGCAGGTCCGAATCTTTTCCAATTTTTGGCATTTTGAGGTGAGAAGATTTTATTAAAAACAGCATCTTATATGTTTATATGATTATTATATGTCTATAACATGATTTGTTATTTTAATATTCTAGCTTGAGATAAATATCATGCTTATTAATATTCTTTATTTATTTGAATTAGAGTTGACTTTTCTAGCATAAGATAAGCAGAGATGTTGCCCAAATATTTATATAAATGTTATACATGTTATTTGCATGCCGTCATAATGCCTTATTTATACTTGAAAATTGCTTGATTATAGCCATTATTCTATTGCCAAGAGAATATTTATTACTTGCCCGGGACAACTGCTTTAGTTGATCCCCATATGATTTGTTGTGTGTTCTATGACTACTTGTGCATGCTTGTGTATACTTGGGGGTTGCAACCTCAGGCACGATAGCTTACACGAACGCTGGGCGGCATAGGGTTTGCCAGTGCTCTCGTGTTTATCTTGGACCTATTCCCTCTCTCGCTTGGTACCACCCTTGGAGAGTTGGGTCGTAGATTTTGGATACAATCCGGAGTATCCTCTTGGGAGAGATAAGAAGTTGAAATTCTGATCAAAGGCTGGCCACCTCATGAAATACTTGACTTGTTCCTACTCTCACTTGGTACCACCCTCGGAGAATAGTGTCCTACTCACGCTTGGTACCACCCTCGGAGAGTAGGCTAATATCTGTTGTGGATATATGCCACCATTGTTTACCTAAATGTCATTTCTTTTATTATATATGACTCAAATGTGATAATAAATTACTACTAGTTATCATATGCTATTATATCTTATATGGACAGTTTGTTATACTACCATACGTGAATTGCATCATGATTTAAAAAAGAGACCGACCAGATATATTTTCAAAACTCTTCTATTCTATCCTCACTGAGCTTCCCCAGAGCTCACCGTTTTTTCTCCCCCCAGTGCAGCTTAGCTTGAAATGGAAATTGACTTTGAATGTTTACATGCCGGAAGCCTTTTGTTGTCATAGTTGGATCTAAGTTGTAAAAGTTAGAGTTTGTTGTATTAATTTTGGGAAAAAGGCAGCTGTGTTGAAACCTCGGTTTGTAAGATAGCCGGGTAGCTATCAGATCTCAGATGTTGTAACACACTTTTGTATTTAAATTATTATATAAAGGCTTGTTATTAAGTAATTCTTTATTTACCGTTCCTTTTAATAGAAAATTATGAATTCGCAATGACGATAAACGCAGACTTTGACCTAGTCTTGAGAAGGGCCGGGTTGGGGTCGTTACAAGTACTAGGATGGGTGACCCCCTGGGAAGTCCTCGTGTTGCACCCTCTTTTTCAATTTTTTTTGCCCCAGTTAGGGGTGCCATGATACTTTATCCACCATATTTTTATGACCGAATCCCATGACACCAAGGGCAAGACAACTTCGCTTCACGTAGTAGCTGGACCCGTAAACCGAGGGCGTAGGGCTTGTGACCAGGTCTCCGTCGCTCCGGTGCCCATAACTTTTGATCCGTAAGGAGTTACGCGGCGCACAACATACCATTGTAAAGCTCTCTGAGAGCTTTACGACGAGAGCAGCAAGCTTGCTCGGCTACTCCAGTTTTTGGAGTTCAAAATCGAACGTTTTCATCAGTTTCGGGCCACTTTTCTTCTTTGGCGCTGTTTTTCCATCCTGGATCGTACGTCATGAGCTGTTAAAAGGACGACAACCTAACTCGCGGGACATTAGAGGGCCCTACAACATGTCGATATCATGTCTTCCGAGGATGCAGCGTTGTTAAATCGGATGGGTTGTCGTTAAGCCCATTGGGCCTTTTGAATGGGCCATCTCTCTGGGCTAGGACTGTGAACCATCAACACATAAAGGATTTGTGCCCACAACATGACGGGTGCGATCATACCAGCACTAATGCACCGGATTCCATCAGAACTCCGAAGTTAAGCGTGCTTGGGCTAGTGTAGTACTAGGATGGGTGACCCCCTGGGAAGTCCTCGTGTTGCACCCCCGCTTTTCAATTTTTTTTGCCCCGGTTAGGGTTGCCAAGTTACATTATCCACCACATTTTTATTACCGAATCCCACGGCACCTTGGGCAAGACAACTTCGCTTCACGTAGAGGCTGGGCCCGCAAACCGAGGGCGTAGGGCTTCTGACCAGGTCTCCGTCGCTCCGGTGCCCATAACTTTTAATCCGTAAGGAGTTACGTAGCGCACAGCATACCGTTGGAAAGATCTCCAAGAGCTCTACGACAGGGGCAGTAAGCCTGCTAAGTTATGCCTATTTTTGGAGCCCAAAATCAAACGTTTTCATCAGTTTCGTGCCACTTTTCTTCTTTTGCTCTTTTTTTCCATCCCGGATCGTACGTCGTTAGCTGTTAAAAGGAAAAAAACCTAACTCGCGGGATATTATAGGGCCCTACAACCTATCGATATAGTGTCTTACGAGGATGCAGTGTTATTGAAGCAGATGAGTTGTCGTTAAGCCCATTGGGCCTATTGAATGGGCCATCTCTCTGGGCTGGGACTGTGAACAGTCTACACATAAAGGATTTGTGCCCTCAACATGACGGGTGCGATCATACCAGCACTAATGCACCGGATCCCATCAAAACTCCGAAGTTAAGCGTGCTTGGGCGAGAGTAGTACTTGGATGGGTAACCCCCTGGGAAGTCCTCGTGTTGCACGCCCCTTTTTATTTTTTTTTGCCCCGGTTAGGGTTACCAAGATACTTTATCCACCATATTTCTACTACAGAATCCCACGGCACCTTGGGCAAGAGAACATCGTTTCACGTAGAGGCTGGGCCCGCAAACCGAGGGCGTAGGGCTTGTTACCAGGTCTCCATTGCTCCGGTGCCCATAACTTTTGATCCGTAAGGAGTTACGCGGCGCACAGCATACCGTTGGAAAGCTCTCCGAGAGCTCTAAGACGGGGGTAGAAATTCTGCTCGTCTGCGCCTGTTCTCAGAGCCCAAAATCGAACGTTTTCATTAGTTTCGGGCCACTTTTCTTCTTTTGCTCTATTTTTTATCGTATGTCGTGAGTTGTTAAAAAGGCGACAACCAAACTCGCAGGATATTACAGGGTCCTACAACGCATCAATATCACGTCTTACGAGGATGCTGCGTTGTAGAAGCGAATGGGTTGTCGTTAAGCCTTTTGCACCTTTTGAATGGGCCATCTCTTTGGGTTGGGACTGTGAACCGTCAACACATAAAGGATTTGTGCCCTCTACATGACGGGTGCGATTATACCAGCACTAATGCACCGGATCCCATCAGAACTCCAAAGTTAAGTGTGCTTGGATGAGACTAGTACTAGGATGGGTGACCCCTAGGGAAGTCCTCGTGTTGTACCCCCTTTTTCAATTTTTTTTGCTCCGGTTAGGGTTGCCAAGACACTTTATCCACCACAGTTCTATTACCGAATCCCATGGCACCTTGGGCAAGAAAACTTCACTTCATGTAGAGGCTGGGCCCGCAAACCGAGGGCATAGGGCTTGTGACCAGGTCTCCGTCGCTCCGGTGCCCATAACTTTTGATTCATCAGGTGTTACGCGGCGCACAGCATACCGTTGGAAAGCATTTCGAGAGCTCTACGATGGGGGTAGCAAGCCTACTCGGCTGTGCTAGTTTTTGGAGCCGAAAATCGAACGTTTTCATTATTTTTTGGCCACTTTTCTAATTTTGCACTGTTTTTCCATCCCGGATCGTACGTCATGAGCTGTTAAAAGGACAACAACCTAACTCGCGGGACATTAGAGGGCCCTATAACGCGTCAATATCACGTCTTGATGCTGCGTTCTTGAAGAGGATGGGTTGTCGTTAAGCCCATTTGGCCTTTTGAATGGGCCATATCTCTGGGCTGGGACTGTGAACCTTCAACACATAAAGGATTTGTGCCCACAACATGACTGGTACGATTATACCAGCACTAATTCACCGGATCCCATCAGAACTCCGAAGTTAAGGATGCTTGGGCGAGAGTAGTACTAGGATGGGTGACCCCTTGGGAAGTCCTCGTGTTGCACCCCTACTTTTCAATTTTTTTTGGCCCGGTTAGGGTTGCCAAGTTACATTATCCACCACATTTCTATTACCAAATACCACGGCACCTTGTGCAAGACAACTTCGCTTCACGTAGAGGCTGGGCCTGCAAACCAAGGGCCTGGGGCTTGTGACCAGGTCTCCGTCGCTCCGGTGCCCATAACTTTTAATCCGTAAGGAGTTACGCGGCGCAAAGCATACCGTTGGAAAGCTCTCCAAGAGATCTACGACAGGGGCAGTAAGCCTACTCGGCTATGCCTATTTTCGGAGCCCAAAATCAAACATTTTCATCAGTTTCGTGCCACTTTTCTTCTTTTGCTCTTTTTTTCCATCTCGGATCGTACGTCGTTAGCTGTTAAAAGGACAAAAACCTAACTCGCGGGATATTATGGGGCCCTACAACCTATCGATATAATGTCTTACGAGGATGCTGTGTTGTTGAAGCAGTTGGGTTGTCGTTAAGCCCATTAGGCCTTCTGAATGGGCCATCTCTCTGGGCTGGGACTATGAACCGTCTACACATAAAGGATTTGTGCCCTCAACATGATAGGTGCGATCATACCAGCACTAATGCACCGATCCCATCAAAACTCCGAAGTGAAGCGTGCTTGGGCGAGAGTAGTACTTGGATGGGTGACCCCTTGGGAAGTCCTCGTGTTGCACGCCCCTTTTTAATTTTTTTTGCCCCGGTTAGGGTTACCAAGATACTTTATCTACCACAATTCTATTACCGAACCCCACGGCACCTTGGGCAAGAGAACATCGCTTCACGTAGAGGCTGGGACCACAAACCGAGGGCGTAGGGCTTGTAACCAGGTCTCCGTTGCTCCGGTGCCCATAACTTTTGATCCGTAAGGAGTTTTGCAACGCACAGCATACCGTTGGAAAGCTCTCTGAGAGCTCTAAGACAAGGGCAGCAATCCTGCTCAGCTGTGCCTGTTCTCGGAGTCCAAAATTGAACATTTTCATCAGTTTCGGGCTACTTTTCTTCTTTTGCTCTATTTTTTCGTCTCAGATCGTACGTCGTGAGCTGTCAAAAGGGCGACAACCTAACTCACGAGATATTATAGAGTCCTACAACACGTCAATATCACGTCTTACAAGGATGCTGCGTTGTTGAAGCGAATGGGTTGTCGTTAAGCCCATTGGGCCTTTTGAATGGGCCATCTATCTGGGCTGGGACTGTGAACCGTCAACACATAAAGGATTTGTGCCCTTTACATGACGGGTGCGATTATACCAGCACTAATGCACCAGATCCCATCAGAACTCCAAAGTTAAGCGTCCTTGGACGAGACTAGTACAAGGATGGGTGACCCCCAGGGAAGTCCTCGTGTTGTACCCCTTTTTTCAATTTTTTTTTTCTCCGGTTAGGGTTGCCAAGATACTTTATCCACCACATTTCTATTACCGAATCCCATGGCACCTTGGGCAAGAAAACTTTGCTTCATGTAGAGGCTGGGCCCACGAACCGAGGGCGTAGGGCTTGTGACCAGGTCTTCGTCGCTCCAATGCCCATAACTTTTGATCCAAAAGGAGTTATGCAGTGCACAACATACCGTTGGAAAATTCTCTGAGAGCTCTACGACGGGGGTAGCAAGCCTGCTCGTTTGGAGATGAAAATCGAGCGTTTTTTTATTTTTGGGCCACTTTTCTACTTTTGCTCTGTTTTTCCATCCTAGATCGTACGTCATGAGCTATTAAAACGATGACAACCTAACTCGCGGGACATTAGAGGGCCCTACAATGTATCGATATCACGTCTTGATGATGCATTCTTGAAGCGGATGGGTTGTTGTTAAGCCCATTAGGCCTTTTGAATGGGCCATCTCTCTAGGCTGGGACTGTGAACCTTCAACACATAAAGGATTTGTGCCCACAACATGATAGGTATGATCATACCAATACTAATTCACCGGATCCCATCAGAACTCCGAAGTTAAGCGTGCCTGGGCAAGAGTAGTACTTCGATGGGTGACCCCTTGGGAAGTCCTCGTATTGCACCCTCGCTTTTCAATTTTTTTTGCCCTGGTTAGGGTTGCCAAGATACATTATCCACCACATTTCTATTATCAAATCCCATGGTAACTTGGGCAAGACAACTTCACTTCACGTAGAGGCTGGGCCCGCAAACCGAGGGCGTGGGTCTTGTGACCAGGTCTCCATCGCTCTAGTGCCCATAGCTTTTAATCCGTAAGGAGTTACGAGGTGCACAGCATACCGTTTGAAAGCTCTCTAAGAGCTCTACAACGGGGGCAGCAAGCTTGCTTGCCTGTGCCTATTTTTGGAGCCCAAAATTGAACATTTTCATAAGTTTCGGGCCACTTTTCTTCTTTTACTCTGTTTTTTCGTCCCGAATCGTACGTCATTAGCTTTTAAAAGGACGACAACCTAACTCGCGATACATTAGAGGGCCTTACAACGCGTCGATATCACGTCTTGCGAGGATGCTGCGTTGTTGAAGCGGATGGGTTGTCGTTAAGCCCATTGGGCCTTTTAAATGGGCCATCTCTCTGGGCTGGGACTGTGAACCGTCAACACATAAAGGATTTATGCCCACAACATGACGGGTGCTATCATACCAGCATTATTGCACCGGATCCCATCAGAACTCCGAAGTTAAGCGTGCTTGGGCGAGAGAAGTACTAGGATGGGTGACCTCTTGGGAAGTCCTCGTGTTGCATCCCCCCTTTTCAATTATTTTTGCCCTGGTTAGGGTTGCCAAGATACTTTATTCACCACATTTCTAATACTGAATCCCACGGCGCCTTGGGCATGACAACTTCGCTTCACGTAAAGGTAGGGCCCGCAAGCCGAGGGCGTGGGGCTTGTGACCTGGTCTCCATCGCTCTGGTGCCCATAACTTTTAATCTGTAAGGAGTTACGCGACGCATAGCATACCGTTGGAAAGCTCTCCGAGAGCTCTACGACAGGGGTAGCAAGCCTGCTCGGCTGTGCCTATTTTTGGAGCTTAAAATCGAACGCTTTCATCAGTTTTGGGCCACTTTTCTTCTTTTGCTCTATTTTTTCATCTCGGATCGTACTTCGTGAGCTGTTAAAAGGATGACAACCTAACTAGCGGGATATTAAAGGGTCCTACAATGCGTCGATATCATGTCTTATGAGGATATTACGTTGTTGAAGAGGATGGGTTGTTGTTAAGCCCATTGGGGCTTTTGAATAGGCCATCTCTCTGGGCTGGGACTGTGAACCGTCAACACATAAAGGATTTGTGCCCTCAACATGGCGGGTGCGATCATACCAGCACTAATGCACCGGATCCCATCAGAACTCCGAAGTTAAGTGTGTTTGGGCGAGAGTTGTACTAGAATGGGTGACCCCTTGGGAAGTCCTTGTGTTGCACCCCCCATTTCAATTTTTTTGCCCCAGTTAGGTTGATACTTTATCCACCACATTTCTATTACCGAATCCACGGCACCTTGGGTAAGATAACTTCGCTTCACGTAGAGGCTGGGCCCGCAAACCGAGGGCATAGGGCTTGTGACCAAGTCTCCGTCGCTCTGATGCCCATAACTTTTGATCCGTAAGGAGTTAAGCGGCGCACAACATACCGTTGGAAAGCTCTTTGAGAGCCCTACAACATAGGTAGCAAACCTGGTCAGTTGCAGTAGTTTTTGGAGGCCAAAATCGACCATTTTCATCATTTTCGGCCCACTTTTCTACTTTTGCTCTGTTTTTCCATCCCGTATCATACGTCGTGAGCTGTTAAAAGGACGACAACCTAAGTCGCGGGACATTAGAAGGCCCTACAACACGTCGATATCACGTCTTGATGCTTTGTTATTGAAGCGGACGTTAAGCCCATTGGGCCTTTTGAATGGGCCATCTCTCTAGGCTGGGACTGTGAATCGTCAACACATAAAGGATTTGTGCCCACAACATGACGGGTGCGATTATACCAGCACTAATTCACCGGATCCCATCAGAACTCCGAAGTTAAGCGTGCTTGGGCGAGAGTAGTATTAGGATGGGTGACCCCCTCGTGTTGCACCCCTGCTTTTCAATTTTTTTTGCCCAGGTTAGGGTTGCCAAGATACATTATCCACCACATTTCTATTATCGAATCCCATGGTACCTTGGGCAAGACAACTTCACTTCACGTAGAGGCTGGGCCCACAAACCGAGGGCATGGGGCTTGTGACCAGGTCTCCGACGCTCCGGTGCCCATAACTTTTAATCTGTAAGGAGTTATGAGGCGCACAACATACCGTTTGAAAGCTCTCTGTGAGCTCTACGATAGGGGCAGCAAGCCTGCTTTGCTTTGCCTATTTTTGGAGCCAAAAATAGAACGATTTCATCAGTTTCGTGCCACTTTTCCTCTTTTGCTCTGTTTTATCATCCCGGATCGTACGTCGTTCTCTGTTAAAAGGACGACAACCTAACACGCGAGATATTAGAGGGCCCTACAATGCGTCGATATCACGTCTTGCGATGATGCTGCGTTGTTGAAGTGTATGGGTTGTCGTTAAACCCATTGGGCCTTTTGAATGGGCCATCTCTCTGGGCTGCCACTATGAACCGTCAACACATTAAGGATTTATGCCCACAACATGACGGGTGCGATCATACCTGTATTAATGCACCGGATCCCATCAGAACTCCGAAGTTAAGCGTGCTTGGGCGAGAGTAGTACTAAGATGGGTGACCTCCTGGGAAGTCCTCTTGTTGCACCCCCCTTTTTAATTTTTGTTGCCCTGGTTAGAGTTGCCAAGATGCTTTATTTACCACATTTTTTTTACCAAATCCCACGGCACCTTGGGCAAGACAACTTTGCTTCACGTAATGGCTGGGCCCGCAAACCCAGGGCGTGGGGCTTATGAACTGTCCCCGTCGCTCCGGTGCCCATAACTTTTAATCCGTAAGGAGTTACGCGATGCATAGCATAACATTGGAAAGCTCTTCGAGAGCTCTGCGACGGGGGCTGTAAGCCTGCTCAGTTGCGACTATTTTCGGAGCCCAAAATCGAATGCCTCGATTTGGGTTGCCAAGATACTTTATCCACCACATTTTTATTTATGAAGACCACGGCACATTGGGCAAGACAAGTTCACTTCACGTAGAGGCTGGGCCCGCAAACCGAGGGCGCGGGGCTTATGACCAGTTCTCCTTCGCTCCGGTGCCCATAACTTTTGATCCGTAAGGGGTTACGAAGTGCACAGCATACTCATGGAAAGCTTTCCGAGTGCCCAAACTAGCGGGATATTATAGGGTCCTAAAACGCGTCGATATCATGCCTTACGAGGATGCTGCGTTGTTGAAACGGATGGGTTGTCGTTAAGCCCATTGGGCCTTTTCAATGGGCCATCTCTCTGGGCTGGGACTGTGAACCGTCAACACATAAAGTATTTGTGACCACAACATGACGGGTGCGATCATACCAGTACTAATGCACCGGATCCCATCAAAACTCCGAAGTTAAGCGTGCTTGTGCGAGAGTAGTACTAGGATGGGTAACCCCCTAGGAAGTCCTCGTGTTGTACCCCTCTTTTCAATTTTTTTTGCCCCGGTTAGGGATGGCAAGACACTTTATCCACCACATTTCTATTACTGAATCCCACACACCTTGGGCAAGACAACTTCGCTTCACGTAGAGGCTGGGCCTACAAACCGAGGGCGTAAGGCTTGTGACCAGGCCTCCGTCGCTCCGATGCCCATAACTTTTGATCTGTAAGGAGTTACACGGAGCACAGCATACCGTTGGAAAGCTCTCCGAGAGCTCTACGACGGGGGTAGCAAGCTTGCCCGGCTGCCCTTGTTTATAGAGCTCAAAATTGAACTTTTACTTCAGTTTCGGGCCACTTTTTTTCTTTTGCTATGTTTTTCCATCTTGGATCGTATGTCGTGAGCTGTTAAAAGGATGACAACCTAACTCACGGGATATTGTAGGGTACTACAACACGTCGATATCATGTCTTGTGAGGATGCTGCGTTGTTGAAGCTGATGGGTTGTCGTTTAGCCCATTGGGCCTTTTGAATGGGCCATCTCTCTGGGTTGGACTGTGAACCGTCAACACATAATGGATTTGTGCCCACAACATGACGGGTGCTATCATACCACCACTAATGCACCGGACCCCATCAGAACTCCGATATTAAGTGTGCTTGGGCGAGAGTAGTACTAGGATAGGTGACCTCCTAGGAAGTCCTCGTGTTGCACCACCCTTTTTCAATTTTTTTTGCCCTGGTTAGGATTGCCAAGATACTTTATCCACCACATTTCTATTATCGAATCACACGGCACCTTGGGCAAGACAACTTCGCTTCACATAGAGGCTGGGCCTGCAAACCGACGGCGTGGGGCTTGTGACCAGGTCTCCGTCACTCCGGTGCCCATAACTTTTAAACCGTAATACCGTTGGAAAGCTCTCCGAGAGCTCTATGACCGGGGCAGCAAGCCTTCTCGGCAATGACTATTTTCGGAGCCCAAAATCAAACATATTCATCAATTTCGGGCCACTTTTCTTCTTTTGCTTTGTTTTTCCGTCCCGGATTGTACGTCGTGAGCTATTAAAAGGACGACAACCTATCTCGTGGGATATTACAGGGCCCTACAATGCGTCGATATCACGTCTTACGTGGATGCTGCGTTGTTGAAGCGGATGGGTTGTCGTTAAGCCCATTGGGCCTTTTGAATGGGCCATCTCTCTGGGCTTGGACTGTGAACCATCGACATATAAAGGATTTGTGCCCACAACATGACGGGTGCGATCATACCAGCACTAATGCACCGGGTCCCATCAGAACTCCGAAGTTAAGCGTGCTTGGGCGAGAGTAGTACTAGGATGGGTGACCCCCTGGAAAGTCCTCGTGTTGTACCTGTGAGGCCCGACCCCGATTTGTGCGCGAAACCTAACTTCGTGTGTCCTAACCTAGATTTGCGTTCCATGACCTAGGTTTGAGAATTGTATTTAGTTTTGTGTGCCTTGCATTGAATTTCGTGCATTCATATAGAGTTACGTGCGTTTGCTTGAAAAACGTGCATTCGTCTCGTAGTTCATGTCCTACCTCGAAGTGCGTGCTCTAAACCTAGAAAAGCGTGCCTACACACTAATCAAGAAAGCATCTTTCACGAAACACTAGACTATTAAACAATTCTACAAAATCCACTAACAATATAATAATCAAAATTCCATTCACTAGAAGACAAAAATGCACCAAAAACAAAACATTCCTTATTATTTATCCATTATTCTTTTTGCACCTTTAAGATACAATTAGAATAATGCTTAAGATGACAAAAATTCAGCCAATTCATTAGCTTTGGCCGACCACTAAGAGCATTGGTCTAACAATTGCATATTTTATTCATAGTCTTAGTCAAACACTTAGCATGATGCATTAAAAAATTGCTCAAATTGCACCCAATTTCTTCACCATTCTCGGCCATAGCATTTTGCCCATGCTTAACATTTCAAATTAAAGAATTTTGAAGACAAAGGCTGAAAATGGGCTGCCCAATGCCGACATACACCTCAAAAATTGCCAAGACCATCATTTCTTTGTCATTTCTCTCATTTCCTCTCACAAACTCTCTCTCCTCTCATTCTTCTCTCTCCATTTCGGTCCTTGGCTGAACTCTCATCATCCTTGTTCATCCTCATCACACCTTGGTCGAGCAAGGCAACCAAACCACCAAGAAAACCAAGCAATCAAGCTAGAGTTCGAAAATTTTTCTTGCATGCGCATTTGAAGCTTCATTTCGGCTTTAGGTAAGCTTCTTGACATTCATTTCTTTTCTTCATGTTTTGACTACATGCATGCACTAAGAGGTTGATCACTAGGCTAGGAAAAATAGAGAAAACCAAGTTGAAATCTCAGCCAAGCAAGGAGAGGAACAGATTTGAGCTTCAACCGGGTTTTTGAACATAGTTTGGTTGATTGCAAAGGTGAGGGTTAAAAGCTTTTGAAAACTCTTTGAAATTTCACATGCATGTTCACAAATGAGTATATTTGCTTCTGTACTTGAGTTATGTGGTCGTCCATGAGCTTAAACAACCATGCATGGCAAGAACTTGGCTTGAAAATGATGCTAGGTGAAGTCGAATTTATGTGACAGCTCTCTGACCAGTCTGTTCGAGGTAAGTTTAGCTAAGCAAATGGTGTTGAAAATGCTTTAAAATTGGTGGATGACTAGTTTGGGCAGTTTTGAACATTTTTCCCAGAAATAGGTCGAAGCAAATTTTGACTCTAAGGTCCTCAAAATGGCAAATCATTAAAATGTGACCAAATCTGGAAATCTGGAAAAATGAATCAGGTTTTGGCAGATGCACTGACCTTGTGGAACGAACCATATTTGAATTAGTAAATGTTATCCAAAATGGATGAAAATTGGTGTGCTGCTATATTTTTCAGTTCTGGACAACTTTGTCAGAAATAGACCACAGCTACAAATGACTCTAAAGACCTCAAAAACGTCATTTTCTGAAAAGTGCGCAAATCTGGACAGTTTTGTGTTACCTCACTGTTTCGGTTATAACTAATGATTCTGAACTCCAATTGATGCAAGGCTTGTTTCTGATTTTAGTTAACTTCTTAAGATTTAATTTGACATCTTATTTACTGAATTTGGAGATTGTTTGATTATTCGATTGATTGTGAGAAAACAGCCTATTGCAGTGAGAGTTCCACTTAGCTATGTGCTTGGAAAACTATTGTAACCTCTTTTGTGGCACTAGTTGCTGGGAATTGTGGTGTTGGAATATTATGTGGACGGTTTTAAGCACTTGAGGATGTATGAATTGAATGATGTATGACTTGGGAATGATGTTAAGTTGACTTAGGGTTTGATCGCACGATTATGCATGAAATGGAAACCCTAATGACTAAGTATTCTTGCTAAGTATTAACCATTGGATATTGTGAGGAAACTGTACGTTGCGTGGGCTGCCCGTAAATGTTTTATAACTTTAAAAGTGATCTTGACCATTGCATGTTGACAAATAAGCTTTTCTCGCATTTGAACCCTTGTTGATATCACTACATGTTGAGTAATCTTATCACTTGATTGCGTGGACTTTTAATGAGTTATATGGCCTGTTTTACATGTGTTACATGGCTGCCCGTTTAATTTACATATAACTCTATATGCCTTTCAAGTGAAATTTCCTGTCTTATCGTGTCCTGCCTGTTTATCTGTCAATGTGCAATCTTATGACTGTCCGGAGGCAACCTACTTTGTTGTCCTCTTTCTGTGCTATATATTACCTGTCATAAATGTGCATTGCATACAAGGTTGCAACCTTTCCTGTTGACATGGTAGTGATCACGTACGACGGGCGGCATCGGGCTTGCCAGTGATACCGTGACCACCATGGTCCCATTCCCTCTCTCACTTGGGGGCTAGACTTCCTCGGAGAGTTGGGTCGTAGGATTTTGGGGTACATCCGGAGTACACCCACTTGGTGTGTTTGGGGGATGATTTGAAGTCGGCCGCAACAGTTGATCCTGGATCTGATCTGAGAGCAAAAGCTCACCGTATCCTTTTTATTATATGTATAAGTACTCCCGCTTGGATCCTAGAGAACCTCGGGGAGGAAAGACTGGTATTCCTGTTTCTGTATTTGTATTTCTGTACCTGTACTTCGGTTGTATTCATGTTTGAAAAAGGGATTTTCATAAGTTTAACCGGAAAATGAGTTTCAAACTTATTTCTCGTTCCCCCTCGATGAGTTCATAAGGACTCACCCTCTTTCATCATTTCAGGTGAAGAAGAACAGGCACAGGAACCCGAGCTCAATGTACCTAATGATGAACCTCTGGAATGATTGCTTGTTATCGTTGTTTTGCTTGAACGTGACTTCTTGTGAACTTTTGTTACTTAAAGACTATTTCCCTTATGTTGTTGTTGCTTGTGATGTAAAAGACCCCCGCTGTAATTTGGGGTCTAATTTTGGGTTGTACTTATTTTAAGTAGACTGATACTAGACATGACACTACTATGATCGTTTTGCTTTTACTACCGCTAGTATCTATCACAGGTTATGATGCTTAGTTAAGAAATAGGTTAATGAACTTATCCAATCTCAGCAGGTACTCGCTTATAAGCTAAGATCAACAGGTATATTTTGAAATGAGGATAAATGAACAAACGAGACATAGTATCATGTTAGGTTATAAATCAAACGGGACGTCGAATTAACCAATAGGCAATTCAATTGATGGAATAATAGTAATCTTAGCTGGAATTGAATTTGAAATGGTAAATTTTGAGGCTGTTAGGAAATTTAGGTCAAAACAAAGAGCTCAATTACAGCCGTCATGCTGCCGGATTTTCGGAAAGTTTTGGAGTCTAGAATAAAACGTTAAGTGTTAAACCTCCTAGAATGATTAAGAATGTGAAAGGACTTGATTGTTTAGATCACACCCTAGTCTAACCTTTATAGGCCGGGTTGGGGCGTGACAGTACCCCCCCTTTTCATTTTTTTTTGCCCCGGTTAGGGTTGCCAAGATACTTTAATCCCACATTTCTATTACCGAATCCCACGGCATCTTGGGCAAGACAACTTCGCTTCACATAGAGGCTGGGCCCACAAACCGAGGGCGTGGGGGCATGTGACCAGGTCTCCGTCGCTTCGGTGCCCATACCTTTTAATCCGTAAGGAGTGACGCGACGCACAGCATACCGTTGGAAAGCTCTCTGAGAGATCTACGACAAGGGCAGCAAGCCTACTCGGCTGCAGCTTTTTTTGGAGCCCAAACTCATACATTTTGATCCGTTTCGGGCCATATTTCTTCTTTTGCTCTGTTTTTTCATCCCGGATCGTACGTCGTGAGTTGTTAAAAGGACAACAACCTAACTCGGAGGATATTATAGGGTCCTACAACACGTCGATATGGCGTCTTATGAGGATGCTGCGTTGTTGAAGCGGATGGGTTGTCGTTAAGCCCATTTGGCCTTTTGAATGGGCCAACTCCTTGGGCTGGGACTGTGAACCGTCAACACATAAAGGATTTGTGCCCTCAACATGACGGGTGCGATTATACCAGGACTAATGTACCGGATCCCATCAGAATTCCGAAGTTAAGCGTGCTTGGATGAGAGTAGTACTAGGATGGGTGACCCCCTAGGAAGTCCTCATGTTGCACCCCTCTTTTCAATTTTTTTTGCCCCGGTTAGGGTTGCCAAGATACTTTATCCATCACATTTCTATTACTGAATCCCACAGCACCTTGGGCAAGACAACATCGCTTCACGTAGAGGCTGGGCCTGCAAACCGAGGGCGTAGGGCTTGTGACCATGTCTTCGTCGCTCCAGTGCCCATTACTTTTGATTCGTAAGGTGTTACGCGGCGTACAACATACCGTTGGAAAGCTCTCTGAGAGCTCTACGACAGGGCTAGCAAGCTTGCTCGGCTGTGCCAGTTTTTAAAGCTCAAAATTGAACGTTTTCATCAGTTTCGGGCCACTTTTCTTCTTTTGCTTTGTTTTTCCATTCCGGATCGTACCTCGTGAGCTGTTAAAAGGACAACAGCCTAACTCGTGGAACATTAGAGGGCCTTACAACGCATCGATATCACGTCTTGCGAGGATGCTGCGTTGTTGAAGCGGATGGGTTGTCGTTAAGCCTATTGGGCCTTTTGAATGAGCCATCTTTCCGGGCTGGGACTTTGAAACGTCAACACATAAAGGATTTGTGCCTACAACATGACGGGTGCGATCGTAGCAGCATTAATGCACCAGATTCCATCTGAACTCCGAAGTTAAGTGTGGTTGGGCGAGAGTAGTACTAGGATTGGTGACCCCCTTGGAAGTCCACGTGTTGCACCCCCGTTTTTCAATTTTTTTTGCCCCGGTTAGGGTTTCCAAGATACATTATCCACCACATTTCTATAACCGAATCCCACGGCACCTTGGGCAAGACAACCTCGCTTCACGTAGAGGCAGGGCCCACAAACCGTGGGCATGGGGCTTGTGACCAGGTCTCCATCGCTCCGGTGCCCATAACTTTTAATCCGTAAGGAGTTACGAAGCGCACAGTATACCATTGGAAAGCACTCTGAGAGCTCTACGACATGGGCAGCAAGCAAACTTGGCTGTGCCTATTTTTGGAGCCCAAAATTGAATGTTTTCATCAGTTTCGGGCCACTTTTCTTCTTTCGCTCTGTTTTTTCATCCCGGATCGTACGTCGTTAGCTGTTAAAAGGACGACAACCTAACTCACGCGACATTAGAGGGCCCTACAACGCGTCGATATCACGTCTTGTGAGGATGCTACGTTGTTGAAGCAGATGGGTTACTGTTAAGCCCATTGGGCCTTTTGAATAGGCCATCTCTCTGGGCTGCGACTATGAACCGTCAACACATAAAGGATTTGTGCCCTCAACATGACGGGTGCAATCATACCTGCACTAATGCACTGGATCCCATCAGAACTCCGAAGTTAAGCGTGCTTGGGCGAGAGTAGTACTAGGATGGGTGACCACCAGGGAAGCCCTCGTGTTGCACCCCTGCTTTTAAATTTTTTCTGCCTCGGTTAGGGTTGCCAAGATACTTTATCTACCACATTTCTATTTCTGAAGACCACGGCACCTTGGCCAAGACAATTTCACTTCACGTAGAGGTTGGGCACGCAAACCGAGGTCGTAGGGCTTATGACTAGGTCTCAGTCGCTCCGGTGCCCATAACTTTCAATTCGCAAGGAGTTACGAGGCGCACAACATACAGTTAGAAAGCTCTCTGGTCGGCTGCGCCTATTTTCGGAGCCCAAAATCAAATATTTTCATTAGTTTCGAGCCACTTTTCTTCTTTTGCTCTGTTTTTTCATCCCGGATCGTATGTCGTTAGCTGTTAAAAGGACGACAACCTATCTCGCGGGACGTTAAAGGGCCTTACAATGCATCGATATCACGTCTTGCGAGGATGCTGCGTTGTTGAAGCGGATGGGTTGTCGTTAAGCCCATTGCGCCTTTTGAATGGGCCATCTCTCTGGGCTGGGACTGTGAACCTTCAACACATAAAGGATTTGTGCCCACAACTTGACGGGTGCGATCATACTAGCATTAATGCTCCCGATCCCGTCAGAACTCCGAAGTTAAGCGTGCTTGGGCGAGAGTAGTACTAAGATGGGTGACCCCCTTGGAAGTCCTCGTGTTGCACCCCTCCTTTCAATTTTTTTTGCCCCGGTTAGGGTTGCCAAGATACTTTATCCACCACGTTTCTATTACCGAATCCCACGGTACCTTGGGCAAGACAACTTTGCTTCACGTAAAGGTTGGGCCCGCTAACCGAGGTGGTGGGGCTTGTGACCTGGTCTCCGTCGCTCTGGTGCCCATAACTTTTAATCCGTAAGGAGTTACGAGATGCATAGCATACCGTTGGAAAGCTTTTCGAGAGCTCTACGATGGAGGCAGCAAGCCTACTATGCTATGCCTCTTTTCGGAGCCGAAAATCGAACGTTTTCATCAGTTTTGGGCTACTTTTCTTCTTTTCCTCTATTTTTTCATCTCAGATCGTACGTTGTCGATATCACGTCTTACGAGGATGCTACGTTGTTGAAACGGATGGGTTGTCGTTAAGCCCATTGGGCCTTTTGAATGGGCCATCTCTCTGGGCTGGGACTATGAACCGTCAACACATAAAGGATTTGTGCCCTCAACATGACGGGTGTGATCATACCAATACTAATAAATCGGATCCCATCAGAACTCCGAAATTAAGCGTGCTTGGGCGAGAGTAGTATTAGGATGGGTGACCCCCTGGGAAGTCATCGTGTTGCACCCCCGCTTTTCAATTTTTTTTGCCCCGGTTAGGGTTGCCAAGATATATTATCCACCACATTTCTATTACCGAATCCCACGGCTCCTTGGGCAAGACAACTTCGCTTCACATAGAGGCTGGGCCCGCAAACCGAGGGCGTGGGGCTTGTGACCAGGTCTCCGTCGCTCCGATGCCCATAACTTTTAATCCGTAAGGAGTTACGTGGTGCACAGCATACCATTGGAAAGCACTCCGAGAGCTCTACGACAGGGGCAACAAGCCTACACGGCTATGCCTATTTTCGAAGCCCAAAATCGAACGTTTTAATCAGTTTCGTGCCACTTTTCTTCTTTTGCTTTGTTTTTCCATCCCGGATCGTACGTCGTTAGCTGTTAAAAGGACGACAACCTTACTTGCTGGATATTATAGGGCCCTACAACCTATCTATATAATGTCTTAGAGGATGCTGCATTGTTGAAGTAGATGGGTTGTCGTTAAGCCCATTGGGCCTTTTGAATGGGCCATCTCTCTGGGCTGGGACTGTGAACCGTCAACACATAAAGGATGGGTGACCCCCTGGGAAGTCCTCATGTTGTACCATCCTTTTCAATTTTTTTTACCCCGGTTGGGGTTGCCAAGATACTTTATCAACCATATTTCTTTTACCGAATCCCATGGCACCTTGGGCAAGACAACTTCGCTTCATGTAGAGGCTGGGCCCGCAAACCGAGGGTGTAGGGCTTTTGACCAGGTCTCCGTCGCTCCGGTGCCTATAACTTTTGATCTGTAAGGAGTTACGCAGCGCACAACATACTCTTGGAAAGCTTTCCGAGAGCCCAAACTCGCGGGATATTATAGGGTCCTACAACGCGTCGATATCACGTCTTACGAGGATGCTACGTTGTTGAAGCTGATGGGTTGTCGTTAAGCCCATTGGGCCTTTTGAATGGGCCATCTCTCTGTGCTGAGACTGTGAACCGTCAACACATAAAGGATTTGTGCCCACCACATGATGGGTATGTTCATACCAGCACAAATGCACCAGATCCCGTCAAAACTCCGAAGTTGAACGTGCTTGTGCGAGAGTAGTACTAGGATGGGCAACCCCCTAGTAAGTCCTTGTGTTGCACCCCTCTTTTCAATTTTTTTTGCCCCGGTTAGGGTTGCCAAGACACTTTATCCACCACATTTCTATTACCGAATCCCATAGCACCTTGGGCAAGACAACTTCGCTTCACGTAGAGGCTGGGCCTGCAAACCGAGGGCATAGGGCTTGTGACCATGCCTTCGTCGCTCCGATGCCCATAACTTTTGATCCGTAAGGAGTTACACGGAGCACAGCATACCGTTGGAAAGCTCTACGAGAGCTCTACGACAGGGGTAGCAAGCTTGCTCGGCTGCCCCTGTTTATAGAGCTCAAAATTAACTTTTTCTTCATTTTCGGGCCACTTTTCTTCTTTTGCTATGTTTTTTCGTCTTGGATCGTACGTCGTGAGCTGTTAAAAGGACGACAACCTAACTCGCGGGATATTATAGGGTCCTACAACGCGTCGATATCACGTCTTGCGAGGATGCTGCGTTGTTGAAGCGGATGGGTTGTCGTTATGCCCATTGGGCCCTTTGAATGGGCCATCTCTCTCGGCTGGAACTGTGAACCGTCAACACCTAAAGGATTTGTGCCCACAACATGACGGGTGCGATCATACCAGCACTAATGCACCGGACCCCATCAGAACTCTGAAGTTAAGCGTGCATGGGCGAGAGTAGTACTAGGATAGGTGACCCCCTGGGAAGTCCGCGTGTTGCACCTTCGCTTTTCAATTTTTTTTGCCCTGGTTAGGGTTGCCCAGATACATTATCCACCACATTTCTATTACCGAATCCCACGGCACCTTGGGCTAGACAACTTCGCTTCACGTAGAGGCTGGGCCCGCAAACCGAGGGCGTGGGGCTTGTGACCAGGTCTCTGTGGCTCCAGTGCCAATAACTTTTAATCCGTAGGGAGTTACGAGGCGTACATCATACTGTTGGAAAGCTCTCCGACAGCTCTACGACGGGGGCATCAATCTTGCTCGGCTGTGCCTATTTTTAAAGCCCAAAATTAAACGTTTTCATTAGTTTCGGGCCACTTTTCTTCTTTTGCTCTGTTTTCCCGTCCCAGATCGTACGTCGTTAGCTGTTAAAAGGACGACAACCTAACTCGCGGGACATTAGAGGGCCCTACAATGCGTCGATATCACGTCTTGCGAGGATGCTACGTTGTTGAAGTAGATGGGTTGTCATTAAGCCCATTGGGCCTTTTGAATGGGCCATCTCTCTCGGCTGTTACTATGAACCTTCGACAGAAAAAGGATTTGTGCCCACAACATGACGGGTGTGATCATACCGGCCCTAATGCATCGGATCCCATCAGAAATTCGAAGTTAAGTGTGCTTGGGCGAGAGTAGTACTAGGATGGGTGACCCCCTGGGAAATCCTCGTGTTACACCTCCCATTTTCAATTTTTTTTGCCTTGGTTAGGATTGCCAAGATACTTTATCCTCCACATTTCTATTACCGAATCCCACGACATCTTGGGCAAGACAAATTCGCTTTACGTAGAGGCTGGGCCTGCAAACCGAGGGCATGGGGCTTATGACCAGGTCTCAGTTGCTCCGGTGCCCATAACTTTTAATCCATAAGGAGTTACGCGACGCATAGCATACCGTTGGAAAGCTCTCCAAGAGCTCTACGACGGGGGCAACAAGCCTTCTCGGCTGTGACTGTTTTCATAGCTCGAAATCGAACGTATTCATCAATTTCGGGCCACTTTTCTTCTTTTGCTATGTTTTTCTGTCCCGGATTGTACGTCATGAGCTATTAAAAGGATGACAACCTAACTCGCAGGATATTACAGGGCTCTACAATGCGGCGATATCATGTCTTACGATGCTGCGTTGTTGAAGCGGATGGGTTGTCGTTAAGCTCCATGGGCCTTTTGAATGGGCCATCTCTCTGGACTTGGACTGTGAACCATCGACACATAAAGGATTTGTGCCCATAACATGATGGGTGCGATCATACCAGCACTATGCACCGGATCCCATCAGAACTCCGAAGTTAAGCGTGCTTGGGCGAGAGTAGTACTAGGATGGGTGACCCCCTAGGAAGTCCTCGTGTTGCACCCCTCCTTTTCAATTTTTTTTGCCTCGGTTAGGGTTGCCAAGATACTTCATCCACGACATTTCTATTACCAAATCCAACAGCATCTTGGGCAAGACAACTTCGCTTCACATAGAGGCTGGGCTCGCAAACCGAGGGCGTGGGGCTTGTGACCAAGTATCCGTCGCTCCGGTGCCCGTAACTTTTGATCTGTAATGCGTTACGTGCGCACAACATACCGTTGGAAAGCACTCTGAGAGCTCTACGACAGGGGCAGCAAGCCTACTCAGCTATGCCTTTTTTCGAAGCCCAAAATTGAACGTTTTCATCTGTTTCGTGCCACTTTTCTTCTTTTGCTTTGTCTTTCCATCCCGGATCGTACGTCGTTAGCTGTTAAAAGGACAACCTAACTCGTTGGATATTATAGGGCCTTACAACCTATCTATATAATGTCTTACGAGGATGCTGCGTTATTGAAGTAGATGGGTTGTCGTTAAGCCCATTGGGCCTTTTGAATGGGCCATCTCTCTGGGCTGGGACTGTGAACCGTCAACACATAAAGGATGGGTGACCCCCTGGGAAGTCCTCATGTTGCACCATCATTTTCAATTTCTTTTGCCCCAGTTGGGGTTTCCAAGATACTTTATCCACCATATTTCTATTACCGAATCCCACGGCACCTTGGGCAAGACAACTTCGCTTCAAGTAGAGGCTGGGCCCGCAAACCGAGGGTGTAGGGCTTGTGACTAGGACTCCGTCGCTCCGGTGCCCATAACTTTTGATCCGTAAGGGGTTACGAAGTGCACAGCATACTCATGGAAAGCTTTTCGAGAGCCCAAACTCGCGGGATATTAGAGAGCTCTACAACGCGTCAATATCACGCCTTGCGAGGATGCTATGTTATTGAAGAGGATGGGTTGTCGTTAAGCCCATTGAGCCTTTTCAATGGGCCATTTCTCTGGGTTGGGACTGTGAACTGTCAACACATAAAGGATTTGTGCCCACAACATGACGGGTGCGATCATAGCAGCACTAATGCACTGGATCCCATCAGAACTCCGAAGTTAAGCGTGCTTGGGCAAGAGTAGTACTAGGATGGGTGACCCCCTGGGAAGTCCTCGTGTTGTACCTCCCCTTTTCAATTTTTTTTGCCATGGTTAAGATTGCCAAGATACTTTATCCACCATATTTCTATTACCGAATCCCACGGCACTTTGGGCAAGACAACTTCGCATCACGTAGAGGCTGGGCCTGCAAACCGAGGGCGTGGGGCTTATAACCAGGTCTCCGTTGCTCCGGTGCCCATAACTTTTAATCCGTAAGGAGTTACGTGACGCATAGAATACCGTTGGAAAGCACTCCGAGAGCTCTACGATGGGGGTATAAAGCCTTCTCGGCTGTGACTATTTTTGAAGCCCGAAATCGAACGTATTCATCAATTTTAGGCCACTTTTCTTCTTTTGCTCTATTTTTCTTTCCCGGATTGTACGTCGTGAGCTATTAAAAGGACGACAACCTAACTCGCGGGATATTACAGGGCTTTACAATGTGTCGATATCACGTCTTACGAGGATGCTGTGTTGTTGAAGCGGATGGGTTGTCGTTAAGCCCATTGGGCCTTTTGAATGGGCCATCTCTCTGGGCTTGGACTGTGAACCATCGACACATAAAGGATTTGTGCCCACAACATGACGGGTGCGATCATACCAGCACTAATGTACCGGATCCTATCAGAACTCTGAAGTTAAGCGTGCTTGGGTGGGAGTAGTACTAGGATGGGTGACCCCCTAGAAAGTCTTCATGTTGCACCCCCCTTTTCAATTTTTTTTGCATCGGTTAGGGTTGCCAAGATACTTTATCCACCACATTTCTATTACCGAATCCTACGGCATCTTCTGCAAGACAACTTTGCTTCACGTAGAGGCTGGGCCCACAAACCGAGGGCGTGGGGCTTGTGACCAGGTCTCCGTCGCTCCGGTGCCCATAACTTTTAATCCGTAAGGAGTGACGTGACGCACAGCATACCGTTGGAAAGCTCTCTGAGAGATCTACGACAAGGGTAGCAAGCCTGCTAGGCTGCACCTTTTTTTGGAGCCCAAACTCAAATGTTTTGATCAGTTTCGGGCCACTTTTCTTCTTTTGCTCTGTTTTTTCGTCACGAATTGTACGTTGTGAACTGTTAAAAGGACGACAACCTAACTCGCAAGATATTATAGGGTCCTACAACGCGTCGATATGGCGTCTTACGAGGATGCTGCGTTGTTGAAGCGGATAGGTTGTCGTTAAGCCCATTTGGCCTTTTGAATCGGCCAACTCTCTGGGCTGGGACTGTGAACCGTCAACACATAAAGGATTTGTGCCCACAACATGACGGGTGCGATCATACCAGCACTAATGCACCGGATCCTATCAGAACTGCGAAGTTAAGCGTGCTTGGATGAGAGTAGTACTAGGATGGGTAGCCCCCTAGGAAGTCCTCATGTTGCACCCCTCTTTTCAAGTTTTTTTGCCCCGGGTAGGGGTGCGAGGAGACTTTATCCATCACATTTCTATTACTGGATCCCATAGAACCTTGGGCAAGACAACATCGCTTCACGTAGAGGCTGGGCCTGCAAACCGAGGGCGTAGGGCTTGTGACCATGTCTTCGTCGCTCCAGTGCCCATTACTTTTGATTCGTAAGGTGTTACGCGGCGTACAACATACCGTTGGAAAGCTCTCCGAAAGCTCTATGACGGGGCCAGCAAGCTTGCTCGGCTACGCCAGTTTTTAGAGCTCAAAATAGAACGTTTTCATCAGTTTTGGGCCATTTTTCTTCTTTTGCTCTATTTTTCCATCCCGGATCGTACCTCGTGAGCTGTTTAAAGGACAACAACCTAACTCGCGGGACATTAGAGGGCCCATTCGTAGTTCTTTTGAATGGGCCATCTCTATGGGCTGGGACTATGAACCGTCAACACATAAAGGAATTGTGCCTACAACATGATGGGTGCAATCATACCAGCTCTAATGCATCGGATCCCAACAGAACTACGAAGTTAAGCGTGCTTGGGAGAGAGTAGTACTAGGATGGGTGACCCCCGGGGAAGTCCTTGTGTTGCACCCCCATTTTCAATTTTTTTTGCCCCGGTTAGGGTTGCCAAGATACTTTATCAACCATATTTCTTATACCGAATCCCACGGCACCTTGGGCAAGACAACTTCACTTCACGTAGAGGCTGGGCCCGCAAACCGAGGGCGTAGGGCTTGTGACAAAGTCTTTGTCGTTCCGATGCCCATAACTTTTGATCCGTAAGGAGTTACCACGCACAACATACCATTGGAAACCTCTCCAAGAGCTCTACGACGGGGGCAGTGAGCTTGCTCGCTGCGCTTATTTTCAGAGCCCAAAATTGAACGTTTTCATCAATTTTGGGCCACTTTTCTTCTTTAGCTATGTTTTTCCGTCTCGAATCGTACGTTGCGAGTTGTTAAAAGGACAACAACCTAACTTGCAGGATATTATAGGGTCCTACAACGCGTTGATATCACGTCTTACGAGGATACCGCGTTGTCGAAGCGGATGAGTTGTCGTTAAGCGCATTGGGCCTTCTGAATGGGCCAACTCTCTAGGCTGGGACTGTAAACCGTCAACACATAAAGGATTTATGCCCTCAACATGACGGGTGAGATCATACAAGCACTAATGCACCGGATCCCATCAGAACTTCGAAGTTAAGCGTGCTTGGGCGAGAGTAGTACTAGGATGGGTGACCCCCTAGGAAGTCCTCGTGTTGCACCCTCCTTTTCAATTTTTTTTGCCCCGGTTAGGGTTGCCAAGATACTTTATCCACCACATTTCTATTACCGAATCCCACAGCACCTTGGGCAAGACAACTTCGCTTCACGTTGAGGCTGGGCCTGCAAACCGAGGGCGTAGGGCTTATGACCATGTCTCAGTCGCTCCGGTGCCTATAACTTTTCATTCGTAAGGAGTTACGTGGCGCACAACATACCGTTAGAAAGCTCTCCGAGAGCTCTACGACAGGGACAGCAAGCTTGCTTGGCTGCACCTATTTTTAGAGCCCAAAATCGAACGTTTTCATCCATTTCGGGCCACTTTCCTTCTTTTGCTCTGTTTTTCAATCCTAGATCGTACGTCATGAGCTGTTAAAAGGACGACAACCTAACTCGCGGGATATTACAGGGCCCTACAATGCGTCGATATCACGTCTTACGAGGATGTTGCGTTGTTGAAGAGGATTGGTTGTCGTTAAGCCCATTGGGCCTTTTGAATTGGGCATTTCTCTGGGCTGGGACTATTAACCGTCAACACATAAATGATTTGTGCCCACAACATGATAGGTGCGATCATACCAGCACTAATGCCCCAGATCCCATCAGAACTCCAAAGTTAAGCGTGCTTGGGCAAGAGTAGTACAAGGATGGCTGACCCCCTGGTAAGTCCTCGTGTTGCACCCCGGCTTTTTCAATTTTTTTTGCCCCGGTTAGGGTTGCCAAGATACATTATCCACTGCATTTCTATTACAGAATCCCACGGCACCTTGGGTAAGACAACTTCGCTTCATGTAGAGGCTGGGCCCACAAACTGAGGTGGTGGGGCTTGTGACCAGGTCTCTGTCGCTCCGGTGACCATAACTTTTAATCCGTAAGGAGTTACGGGATGCACAGTATACCGTTGGAAAGCTCTCCGAGAGCTCTACGATGGGGGTAGCAACCCTGCTCGGCTTTGCCTATTTTCGGAGCCTAAAACCGAATGTTTTCATCAGTTTCGGGCCACTTTTCTTCTTTTGCACTGTTTTCCCGTTCTAGATCGTACGTCGTGAGCTGTTAAAAGGACGGCAACCTAACTCGCGGGACATGAGAGGGCCCTACAACGCGTCGGTATAACGTCCTACGAGGATGCAGCGTTGTTGAAGCGGAGGGGTTGTCGTTAAGCCCATTGGGCCTTTTGAATGGGCTATCACTTTGGGCTGGGACTGTGAACCGTCAACACATAAAGGAATTGTGCCCTCAACATGACGGGTGCGATCATACCAGCTCTAATGCACTGGATCTCATCAGAACTCCAAAGTTAAGCGTGATTGGGCGGGAGTAGTACTAGGATGGGTAACCCCTTGGGAAGTCCTCGTGTTGCACCAACCTTTTCAATTTTTTTTGCCCCGGTTACGGTTGCCAAGATGCTTTATCCACCATATTTCTATTACCGAATCCCATGGCATCTTGGGCAAGACATCTTCGCTACACGTAGAGGCTGGGCCCGCAAACCGAGGGCATAGGGATTGTGACCAGGTCTCCGTCACTCCGGTGCCCATAACTTTTGATTCGTAAGGAGTTACGCGGCGCACAACATACCGTTAGAAAGCTCTTTGAGAGCTCTACGACGGGGGTAGCACGCCTACTTGGTTGCCCCTATTTTCGGAGCCCTAAATCGAACGTTCTCATTATTTTCGGGCCACTTTTCTTCTTTTGCTATGTTTCTCCGTCTCGGATCGTACGTCGTGAGCCGTTAAAAGGACGACAACCTAACTCGCGGGATATTATAGGGTCCTACAACGCGTCGATGTCACGCTTTATGAGGATGTTGCGTTGTTGAAGCGAATGGGTTGTCGTTAAGCCCATTGGGTGTTTTGAATGGGCCATCACTCTGGGCTGGGACTATGAACCGTCAACCCATAAAGGATTTGTGCCCACAACATGGCGGGTGCAATCATACCAGAACTAATGCACCATATCCCATCAAAACTCTGAAGTTAAGCGTGCTTGGGCGAGAGTAGTACTAGGATGGGGGACCCCCTGGGAAGTCCTCGTGTTGCACCCCCCCTTTTAAATTTTTTTTGCCCCGGTTAGGGTTGCCAAGATACTTTATCCACCATATTTCTATTACCGAATCCCACAGCACCTTGGGCAAGACAACTTCGTTTCACGTAGAGGCTGGGCCCACAAACCGAGGGCGTGAGGCTTGTGACCAGGTCTACGTCGCTCTGGTGCCCATAACTTTTGATCCGTATGGAGTTACGCGACGCACAACATACCGTTGGAAAGCTCTCCGGGAGCTCTACGGCGGGGGCAGCAAGCTTGCTCGGATGTGCCAATTTTGAGAGCTCAAAATCGAATGTTTTCATCAATTTCGGGCCACTTTTCATCTATTGCTCTGTTTTTCCATCTCGGATCATACGTCGTGAGCTGTTAAAAGGACAACAACCTAACTCGCTGGACATTAGAGGGCCCTACAACGTGTCGATGTCACGTATTACGAGGATGTTGCATTGTTGAAGCGGATGGGTTGTCGTTAAGCCCATTGGGACTTTTGAATTAGCTATCTCACTGGGCTGGGACTGTGAACCGTCTACACATAAAGGATTTGTGCCCACAACATGACGGGTGAGATCATACCAGCACTAATGCCCCGAATCCCATAAGAACTCCAAAGTTAAGCGTGCTTAGGCAAAAGTACTACTAGGATAGGTAACCCCCTAGGAAGTCTTCGTGTTGCACCCCCGCGTTTCAATTTCTTTTGCCTCGGTTAGGGTTGCCAAGATACTTCATCCACGACATTTCTATTATTGAATTCGACGACACCTTGGGCAAGATAACTTCACTTCACGTAGAGGCTGGGCCCGTAAACCGAGGGCGTGGGGCTTGTGACCAGGTCTCCGTCGCTCTGGTGCCAATAACTTTTTATTCGTAAGGAGTTATAAGGCGCACAGTATACCGTTGGAAAGCTCTCCGAGAGCTCTACGACGGGGTCAGTAAGCCTGCTCGGCTGTGCCTATTTTCATTGCCCAAAATTGAACGTTTTCATCAGTTTTGGGCCACTTTTCTTATTTTGCTCTATTTTTCCGTCCCGGATCGTACGTCGTTAGCTGTTAAAAGGATGACAACCTAACTCGCGGGACATTAGAGGGCCCTACAATGCGTCGATATCACATCTTGAAAGGATGCTGCGTTGTTGTTGTGGATGGGTTGCCGTTAATCCCATTGGGCCTTTTGAATAGGCCATCTCTCTAGGCTGGGACTGTGAACCTTCAACACATAAAGGATTTGTGCCCACAACATGACGAGTACGATCATACCAGCATTAATGCTTCGGATCCCATCAGAACTCCGAAGTTAAGCGTGCTTGGGCGAGAGTAGTACTAGGATGGGTGACCCCCTGGAAAGTCCTCGTGTTGAACCACCGCTTTTCAATTTTTTTTGCCCCAGTTAGGGTTGCCAAGATACATTATCCACCACATTTCTATTACCAAATCACACGGCACCTTGGGTAAGACAACTTCAATTCACGTAGAGGCTGGGCCTGCAAACCGAGGTCGTGGGGCTTATGACCAGGTCTCCGTCGCTCCGGTGCCCATAACTTTTAATCCGTAAGGAGTTACGCGGCGCACAGCATACCGTTTGAAAGCTCTCTGAGAGCTCTACGACGGGGTTAGCAAGCCTGCTTGGCTGTGCCTATTTTTGGAGCCAAAAATCGAACATTTTCATCAGTTTTGGGCCATATTTCTTCTTTTGCTCTATTTTTTTGTACCGGATTGTACGTCGTTAGTTGTTAAAAGGACGACAACCTAACTCGCGGGACATTAGAAGGCCCTACAATGCCTCGATATCACATCTTGTGAGGATGCTGCGTTGTTGAAGTGGATGGGTTGTCGTTAATCCCATTGGGCCTTTTGAATGGGCCATCTCTCTAGGTTGGGACTGTGAACCTTCAACACATAAAGGATTTGTGCCCACAACATGACGGGTGCTATCATACCAGCATTAATGCACCGGATCCCATCAGAACTCCGAAGTTAAGCGTGCTTGGGCGAGAGTAGTACTAGGATGGGAGACCCCCTGGGAAGTCCTCGTGTTGCACACCCGCTTTTCAATTTTTTTTGCCTCGGTTTGGGTTGCCAAGATACTTTATCCACCACATTTCTATTTTCGAATCCCACAGCACCTTGGGCAAGACAATTTCACTTCACGTAGAGGCTGGGCCCGCAAACCGAGGGCGTGGGGCTTGTGACCAGGTCTCCGTCGCTCCGGTACCCATAACTTTTAATCATTAAGGAGTTACGAGGCACACAGCATATCGTCGGAAAGCTCTCTGAGAGCTCTACGACGGGGGCAGCAAGCCTGCTCGGCTGAACGTATTTTCGGAGCTCAAAATCAAATGTTTTCATCAGTTTCGGGCCACTTTTTTTCTTTTGCTCTATTTTTCCATCTCAAATCGTATGTCGTTAGCTGTTAAAAGGACGACAACCTATCTCGCGGGACATAAGAGGGCCCAACAATTCGTCGATATCACGTCTTGCGAGTTTGATTCGTTGTTGAAGCGGATGGGTTGTCGTTAAGCCTATTGCGCCTTTTGTATGGGCCACCTCTCTGGGCTGGGACTGTGAACCGGCAACACATAAAGGATTTGTGCCCACAACATGAAGGGTGCGATCATACCATCACTAATGCATCGGATCCCTTCAGAACTCCGAAGTTAAGCGTGCTTGGGCGAGAGTAGTCCTAAGATGGGTCACCCTCTGGGAAGTCCTCGTGTTGCACACCTCCTTTCAATTTTTTTTGCCCCGGTTAGAGTTGCCAAGATACTTTATCCACCACGTTTCTATTACTGAATCCCACGGCACCTTGGGCAAGACAACTTTGCTTCACGTAAAGGCTGGGCCCGTTAACTGAGGGCGTGGGGCATGTGACCTGGTATTCGTCGCTCCGGTTCCTATAACTTTTAATCCGTAAGGAGTTACGCGACGCATAGCATACCGTTGGAAAGATCTTCGAGAGCTCTACGACGAAAGCAGCAAGCCTGCTCTACTGCGCCTATTTTTGGAGCCCACAATTGAATGTCTTCATCATTTTTGGGCCACTTTTCTTCTTTTGCTCTGTTTTTCCCTCTCGGATGGTACGTCGTGAGCAGTTAAAACAACAACAACCTAACTTGCAGGATATTGTAGGGTCCTACAATGCATCGATATCACGTCTTACGAGGATGCTGCGTTATTGAAGCGGATGGGTTGTCGTTAAGCCCATTAGGCCTTTTCAATGGGCAATCTCTCTGGGCTGGGACTGTGAACCATCAACACATAAAGGATTTGTGCCCTCAACATGACGGGTGCGATCATACCAACACTAATGCACCAGATCCTGTCAGAACTCCGAAGTTAAGCGTGCTTGGGCGAGAGTAGTACCAGGATGGGTGACCCCTTGGAAGTCCTCGTGTTGCACCCCCATTTCAATTTTTTTTGCCCCGGTTAGGGTTGCCAAGATACTTTATCCACCACATTTCTATTACCGAATCCCACGGCACCTTGGGCAAGACAACTTTGCTTCATGTAGAGGTTGGGCCCGCAAACCGAGGGCGTAGGGCTTGTGACCAGGTCTCCGTCGCTCCGGTGCCCATAAATTTTCAACAGTAAGGAGTTACGTGGCGCATAGCATACCGTTGGAAAGCTCTCCAAGAGTTCTACGACAGGGGCATCAAGCCTGCTCGGTTGCGCCTATTTTTGGAGCCCAAAATTGAACATTTTTCATCAGTTTCTGACCACTTTTTGTCTTTTGCTCTGTTTTTTCATCCCAGATCGTACGTCGTTAGCTATTAAAAGGATGAAAACCTAACTCACGGGGCATTAAAGGGCTCTACAACGTGTAGATATCTCGTCTTGCAATAATGTTACGTTGTTGAAATGGACGGGTTGTCGTTAAGCCCATTGGGCCTTTTGAATGGGCCATCTCTCTAGACTGGGATTGTGAACCGTCAACACAAAAAGGATTTGTGCCCTCAAAATGACGGGTGTGATCATACCAGCACTAATGCACCGGATCCCATCAGAACTCCGATGTTAAGCGTGCTTGGGCGAGAATAGTACTAGGATGGGTGACCCCCTGGGAAGTCCTCGTGTTACACCCCCATTTTCAATTTCTTTTGCCCCGGTTAGGGTTGCCAAGATACTTTATCCACCATATTTCTATTACCGAATCCCACGGCACCTTGGGCAAGACAACTTCGCTTCACGTAGAGGCTGAGCCCGCAAACCGAGGGCGAAGGGCTTGTGACCAGGTCTCCGTCGCTTCGGTGCCCATAACTTTTGATCCGTAAAGAGTTACACAACGCACAGTATACTGTTGGAAAGCTCTCCGAGAGCCCTAACTCGCGGAATATTATAGGGTCGTACAACGCATCGATATCACGTCTTACGAGGATACTGCATTGTTGAAGCGAATGGGTTGTTGTGAAGCCCGTTGGGCCTTTTGAATGGGCCATCTCTCTGGGCTGGGACTGTGAACCATCAACACATAAAGGATTTGTGCCTGCAACATGATGGGTGCGATCATACCAGCACTAATGCCCCGGATCCCATTAGAACTCCGAAGTTAAGCGTGCTTCTACGAGAGTAGTACTTGGATGGGTAACCCCATAGGAAGTCCTCGTGTTACACCCCCTTTTCAATTTCTTTTGCTCCGGTTAGGGTTGCCAAGATACTTTATCCACCATATTTCTATTACCAAATTCCACAGCACCTTGGGCAAGATAACTTCGCTTCACGTAGAGGCTAGGCCTGCAAAACGAGGGCGTAGGGCTTGTGACTAGGTCTCTATCGCTCCGATGCCCATAACTTTTGATCCATAAGGAGTTACACGGAGCACAGCTTACCGTTGGAAAGCTCTCCGAGAGCTCTACGACGAGGGCAGCAAGCTTGCTCAACTGCCTCTCTTTTCAGAGCTCAAAATTGAACATTTTTATCAGTTTCGGGATACTTTTCTTCTTTTGCTATGTTTTTCTGTCTCGGATCGTACGTCGTGAGGTTTTAAAAGGATGACAACCTAACTCGCGGGATATTATAGGGTCCTACAACGTGTCGATATCACGTCTTGCGAGGATGCTGCATTGTTGAAGCGGATGGGTTGTCATTAAGCCCATTGGGCCTTTTGAATGGACCATCTCTTTGGGCTGGGACTGTGAACCGTCAACACATAAAGGATTTGTGCCCACAACATGACAGGTGCGATCATACCAGCACTAATGCACTGGATCCCATCAGAACTCCGAAGTTAACAGTGTTTGGGCAAGAGTAGTACTAGGAAGGGTGACCCCCAGGGAAGTCCGCGTGTTGTTCCCCCACTTTTCAATTTTTTTTGCCCCGGTTAGGGTTGCCGAGATACATTATCCACCACATTTCAATTACCGAATCCCACGGCACCTTGGGCAAGACAACTTCACTTCACGTAGAGCCTGGGCCCGCAAACCAAGGGCGTGGGGCTTGTGACCAGGTCTCCGTCGCTCCGGTGCCCATAACTTTTAATTCGTAAGGAGTTACGAGCCACACAACATATCGTTGGAAAGCTCTCTGAGAGCTCTACGACGGAGGCAGCAAGCCTGCTCAGTTGAACCTATTTTCGGAGCCCAAAATCGAACGTTGTCATCAATTTTGGGACACTTTTCTTCTTTTGCTCTGTTTTTCCATCTCGGATCGTATGTCGTTAGCTGTTAAAAGGACGACAACTTATCTCACGGGACATTAGAGGGCCCAACAATGCGTCGATATCACGTCTTGCGAGTTTGCTGCGTTGTTGAAGTGGATGGGTGGTCATTAAGCCCATTGCGCCTTTTGTATGGGCCACCTCTCTGGGCTGGGACTGTGAACCGGCAACACATAAAGGATTTGTGCCCACAACATGACGGGTGCGATCATACCAGCACTAATGCACCGGATCCCACCAGAACTCCGAAGTCAAGCGTGCTTGGGCGAAATTAGTACTAAGATGGGGCACCCCCTGGGAAGTCCTCCTGTTGCACCCCTCATTTCAATTTTTTTTGGCCCGGTTAAAGTTGCCAAGATACTTTATCCACCACGTTTCTATTACTGAATCCCACGGCACCTTGGACAAGACAACTTTGCTTCACGTAAAGGCTGGGCCCGTTAACCGAGGGCGTGGGGCATGTGACCTGGTATCCGTCGCTCCGGTTCCCATAACTTTTAATCCGTAAGGAGTTACGCGACGCATAGCATACCATTGGAAAGCTCTTCGAGAGCTCTACGATGAAAGCAGCAAGCCTGCTTTGCTGCGCCTATTTTCAGAGCCCAAAATCGAATGTCTTCATCAGTTTTGGGCCACTTTTTATCTTTTGCTCTATTTTTCCCTCTCGGATGGTACGTCGTGAGCAGTTAAAACGATGACAAACTAACTTGTAGGATATTATAGGATCCCTCTCGGATGGTACGTCGTGAGAAGTTAAGCGTTCTTCTGCGAGAGTAGTACTAGGATGGGTAACCCCCTAGGAAGTCCTCGTGTTGCACCCCCCTTTTCAATTTCTTTTGCTCCGGTTAGGGTTGCCAAGATACTTTATCCACCATATTTCTATTACCGAATCCCACAACACCTTAGGCAAAACAACTTCGCTTCACGTAGAGGCTGGGTCTGCAAACCGAGGGCGTAGGGCTTGTGACTAGGTCTCTATCGCTCCGATGTCCATAACTTTTGATCCATAAGGAGTTACACGGAGCACAGCTTACCGTTGAAAAGCTCTCCGAAAGCTCTACGACGAGGGTAGCAAGCTTGCTCGGCTGCCTCTGTTTTTATAGCTCAAAATTGAACGTTTTCATCAGTTTCGGGATACTTTTCTTCTTTTGCTATGTTTTTCCGTCTCAGATCGTACGTCATGAGGTTTTTAAAGGACAACAACCTAACTCGCAGGATATTATAGGGTCCTACAACGTGTCGATATCACGTCTTGCGAGGATGCTGCATTGTTGAAGCGGATGGGTTGTCGTTAAGCCTATTGGGCCTATTGAATGTGCCATCTCTTTGGGCTGGGACTGTGAACCGTCAACACATAAAGGATTTGTGCCCACAACATGATGGGTATGATCATACCAGCACTAATGCACTGGATCCCATCAAAACTACGAAGTTAACCGTGCTTGGGCAAGAGTAGTACTAGGAACATTGACCCCCAGGGAAGTCCGCGTGTTGTACCCCCGCTTTTCAATTTTTTTTTGCCCTGGTTAGGGTTGCCAAGATACATTATCCACCACATTTCTATTACCGAATCCCACGGCACCTTGGGCAAGACAACTTCACTTCACGTAGAGCCTGGGCCCGCAAACCGAGGGCATGTGGTTTGTGACCAGGTCTCCGTCGCTACGGTGCCCATAACTTTTAATCCGTAAGGAGTTACGAGGCGCACAGCATACCGTTGAAAAGCTCTCCAAGAGCTCTACGACAGGGGCAGCAAGCCTGCTCGGCTATACCTATTTTCAGAGACCAAAATTGAATGATTTCTTCAGTTTCGGGCCACTTTTCTTCTTATGCTATGTTTTTCAGTCGCGGATCGTACGTTTTTAGCTGTTAAAAGGACAACAACCGAACACGCCAGATTTTAGAGGGCCCTACAATGCGTCGATATCACGTCTTGCGAAGATGCTGCGTTGTTGAAGCGGATGGGTTGTTGTTAAGCCCATTGGGCCTTTTGAATGGGCCATCTCTTTGGGCTGGGACTGTGAACCATCGACACATAAAGGATTTGTGCCCACAACATGATGGGTGCGATCATACCAGCACTAATGCAGCGGATCCCATCGGAACTCCGAAGTTAAGTGTGCTTGGGTGAGAGTAGTACTAGGATAGGTGACCCCCTGGAAAGTCCTCGTGTTGCACCCCCTCTTTTCAATTTTTTTTGCCCCGATTAGGGTTGCCAAGATACTTTATCCACCATATTTCTATTACCGAATCCCACGGCATCTTGGGCAAGACAACTTCGCTTCACGTAGAGGTTGGGCCCGCAAACCGAGGGCATGGGGCTTGTAACCAAGTCTCCGTCGCTCCGGTGCCCATAGCTTTTAATCTGTAAGGAGTGACGCGATGCACTGCATACCGTTGGAAAGCTATCCGAGAGATCTATGACGGCGGCCGTAAGCCTGCTCAGCTGCACCTATTTTTAGAGCCAAAACTCGAACGTTTTCATCAGTTTCGGGCCACTTTTCTTGTTTTGCTTTGTGTTTCCGTCCCGGATCGTATGTCGTGAGCTGTTAAAAAGATGACAACGTAACTCGTGGGACATTAGAGGGCCCTACAACGCGTCGATATCACGTCTTGTGAAGATGATGCATTTTTGAAATGAATGGGTTGTCGTTAGGCCCATTGGGCCTTTTGATTGGGCCATCTCCTTGGGCTGGGACTATGAACCGTCAACACATAAAGGATTTCTGCCCACAACATGACGGGTGCGATCATACCAGCACTAATACACCGGATCCCATCAGAACTCCGAAGTTAAGCATGCATGGGCAAGAGTAGTACTAGGATGGGTGACCCCCTGGAAAGCCCTCGTGTTGCACCCCCCCTTTTCAATTTTTTTTGCCCCGATTAGGATTCCCATGATACTTTATCCACCACATTTCTATTACCGAATCCCACGGCACCTTTGGCAAGACAACTTTGCTTCACGTAGAGGCTGGGCCTGCAAACGAAGGGCGTGGGACTTGTAACCAAGTCTCCGTCGCTCCAGTGCCTATAACTTTTAATCCTTAAGGAGTGAAGCGACGTACAGCATACCGTTGGAAAGCTCTCCGATAGCTCTACGACGGGGGAAGCAAGCCTGCTCGGCTGCGCCTATTTTTGGAGCCTAAAAACAAACATTTTCATCAGTTTCGAGCCACTTTTCATCTTTAGCTCTATTTTTTGGTCCCGGATCGTACGTCGTGAGCTGTTAAAAGGACAACAACATAACTCGCAGGACATTAGAGGGCCCAACAACGCGTCGATATCGCGACTTACGAGGATGCTACGTTGTTGAAGCGGATGGGTTGTCGTTAAGCCCATTGGGCCTTTTGAATGGGCCATCTCTCTGGGCTGGGACTGTGAACCGTCAACACATAAAGGATTTTTGCCCACAACTTGATGGGTGCGATCATACCAGCACTAATGCACCGGATCCCATCAGAACTCCGAAGTTAAGCGTACTTGGGTGAGAGTAGTACTAGGATGGGTGACCGCTTGGGAAGTCCTCGTGTTACACCCCCCCTTTTCAATTTTTTTTGCCCCGGTTAGGGTTGCCAAGATATTTTATCCACCACATTTCTATTACCAAATCCCACGGCACCTTGGGCAAGACAACTTCGCTTCATGTAGAGGTTGGGCCCGCAAACCGAGTGCTTGGGGCTCGTGACTAGGTCTCCGTCGCTCCGGTGCCCATAAATTTTAATCCGTAAGGAGTTACGCGACGCACAACATACTGTTGGAAAGCTCTCCGAGAGCTCTACGACAGAGACAGCAAGCCTGCTTAGCTGCGCTTGTTTTTAGAAGCCAAAATCGAAGTATTCATCTGTTTCGGGCCACTTTTCTTCTTTTGCTCTGTTTTTCTGTCCGGGATCGTACGTCGTGAGCTATTAAAAGGACGACAACCTAACTCGTGGGACATTAGGGGGCATTACAACGAGTCGATATCATGTCTTGCGAGGATGCTGCGTTGTTGAAGCGGATGGGTTATCGTTAAGCCCCTTGGCCCTTTTGAATGGACCTTCTCATTGGGCTGGGACTGTGAATCGTCAACACATAAAGGATTTGTGCTTTCAACATGACGGGTACGATCATACCAGCACTAATGCACCGGATCCCATCAGAACTCCGAAGTTAAGCGTGCTTGGGAGAGAGTAGTACAAGGATGGGTGACCCCCTGGGAAGTCCTCGTGTTGCACCCCCCTTTTCAATTTTTTTTGCCCCGGTTAGGGTTGCCAAGATACTTTACCACCAGATTTATATTACCGAATCCCACGGCAACTAGGGCAAGACAACTTCACTTCACGTAGAGGTTGGGGCTGCAAACCGAGGGCGTAGGGCTTGTGACCAGGTCTCTGTCGCTCCGGTGCCCATAACTTTTGATTCGTAAGGAGTTGCGCAGCTCACAACATACCGTTGGAAAGCTCTCTGAGAGCTCTACGACGAGGGTAGCAAGGTTGCTCGGCTGCGCCAGTTTTTAGAGCTCAAAATCGAACGTTTTCATCAGTTTCGGGCTAATTATCTTCTTTTGCTCTGTTTTTCCATCCCGGATCGTATGTCGTGAGCTGTTAAAACGACAACAACCTAACTCGCGGGACATTAGAGGTCCCTACAACGAGTCGATATCACGTCTTGTGAGGATGCTACGTTGTTGAAGCGGATGGGTTGTCGTTAAGCCCATTGGGCCTTTTGAATTGGCCATCTCTCTGGGCTGGGACTGTGAACCGTCAACACATAGAGGATTTGCGCCCACAACATGACGGGTGCGATCATACCAGTACTAATGCACCGGATCCCATTAGAACTCCGAAGTTAAGCGTGCTTGGGCAAGAGTAGTACTAGGATGGGTGACCCCTTGGGAAGTCCTCATGTTGCACGCCCATTTTTCAATTTTTTTCCCCCGGTTAAGGTTGCCAAGATACATTATCCACCACATTTCTATTACCGAATCCCACGACACCTTAGGCAAGACAACTTCGCTTCACGTAGAGGCAGGGCCTGCAATCCGTGGGCGTGGGGCTTGTGATCAGGTCTCCGTCGCTCCGATGCCCATAACTTTTGATTCGTAAGGAGTTGCGCAGCGCACAACATACCGTTGGAAAGCTCTCCGAAAGCTTTAAAACTGGGGCAGCAAGCCTGCTCGGCTGCACCTATTTTCGGAGCCCAAAATCGAACGGTTTCATCAGTTTCGGGCCACTTTTCTTCTTTTGCTATGTTTTTCCGTCTCAGATAGTACGTCATGAGTTGTTAAAAGGACGACAACCTAACTCGCGGTATATTATAGGGTCCTACAACACGTCGATATCACGTCTTACGAGGATGCTGCGTTGTTGAAGCAGATGAGTTGTCGTTAAGCCCATTGGGTCCTTTGAACGGGCCAACTCTCTAGGCTGGGACTGTGAACCGTCAACACATAAAGGATTAGTGCCCTCAACATGACGGGTGCGATCATACTAGCACTAATGCACCGGATCCCATCAAAACTCCGAAGTTAAGCATGCTTGGGCGAGAGTAGTACTAGGATGGGTGACCCCCTAGGAAGTCCTCGTGTTGTACCCCCCTTTTCAATTTTTTTTGGCCCGGTTAGGGTTGCCAAGATACTTTATCCACCATATTTCTATTACCGAATCCCTCAGCACCTTGTGCAAGACAACTTCGCTTCACGTTGAGGCTGGGCCTGCAAACCGAGGGCGTAGGGCTTGTGACCAGGTCTCCTTCGCTCCGGGCTTGTGACCAGGTCTCCTTCGCTCTGGTGCCCATAACTTTTGATCCGTAAGGAGTTATGCGGCGTATAACATACTATTGGAAAGCTCTACGAGAGCTTTACGACGGGGGCAGCAAGCTTGTTCGGCTGTGCCAGTTTTTAGAGCTCAAAATTGAACGTTTTCATCAGTTTCGAGCCACTTTCCTTCTTTTGCTCTGTTTTTCCATCCCGGATCGTACGTAGTATGCTGTTAAAAGGACAACAACCTAACTCGCGGAACATTAGAGGGCCCTACAACGCGTCGATATTATGTCTTGCGAGGATGCTACGTTGTTGAAGCAGATGGGTTGTCGTTAAGCCCACTGGGCCTTTTGAATTAGCCATCTCTCTGGGCTGGGACTGTGAACCGTCAACACATAAAGGATTTGTGCCCACAACATGACGGGTGCGATCAAACCAGCACTAATGCCCCGTATCCCATCAGAACTCCAAAGTTAAGCGTGCTTGGACGAGAGTAGTATAAGGATGGGTAACCCCCTGGTAAGTCCTCGTGTTGCACCCCAGCTTTTCAATTTTTTTTGCCTCGGTTAGGGTTGCCAAGATACATTATCCACCGCATTTCTATTACCGGATCCTACGCCACCTTGGGCAAGACAACTTCGCTTCACGTAGAGGTTGGGCCCGCAAACCAAGGATGTGAGGCTTGTGACCAAGTCTCCGTCGCTCCGGTGGCCATAACTTTTAATCCGTAAGGAGTTACGAGGCGAATAGTATACCATTGGAAAGCTCTTCGGGAGCTCTTCGGCAGGGGCAACAAGCCTACTCGGCTGTGCCTATTTCAGAGCCTAAAATTGAATGTTTTCATCAGTTTTGAGCCACTTTTCTTCTTTTGCTCTGTTTTTCGGTCTAGGATCGTACGTCGTTAGCTGTTAAAAGGACGACAACCTAACTCGCTGGACATTAGATGGCCCTACAATGCGTCGATATCACGTCTTGCGAGGATGCTGCATTGTTGAAGTGGATGGGTTACCGTTAAACCCATTGGGCTAGGACTGTGAACCTTCAACACATAAAGGATTTGTGCCCACAACATGACGGCTGCGATCATACCAGCATTGGTGCACCGGATCCCATCAGAACTTCGAAGTTAAGCGTGCTTGGGCGAGAGCAGTACTAGGATGGGTGACCCCTGGGAAGTCCTCGTGTTGCACCCCCCTTTTCAATTTTTTTGCCCCAGTTAGGGTTGCCAAGATACTTTATCTGTGAGGCCCGACCTCGATTTACGTGCGATACCTCGTTTCATGTGCCCTAACCTAGATTTGCGGGCCTTGACCTAGGTTTAAGAATTGTGTTCGTTTTGTGTGCCATACATTGAATTACGTGCATTCAATTAGGGTTGCATGCATTTACTTGAAAAACGTGCGTTCATCTCATAGTTCGTGCCCTACCTCATAGTGCGTGCCTTAGACCTAGAAAAATGTGCCCTCACGCTAAACAAGAAAGCATCTTACATGAAGCACTAGGTCATTAATTAATCCTACAAAATCCACTAACCATTATTAAATTACTAATTCAACCTACTAGAAGACAAAATCTCACAAAAAGCTAGACATTCCTTATTCTTTATTCCTTATTCTTTTTGCACTTTCAAGACACAATTAAATAATGATCAAAAGTTGACAAAAAATCAGAATTTTCATTGCTTTGGCCGACCACTATGTGTTATTTTTGTTTGGTTGCTCAATTCAAATTCATTCCTAGACAAACTATGACAAAACACTTAACACAATGCATAAAAAATTGCTCAAATTCACCTCAATTCTCCACCATTCTCGACATTTCTCCCTTGCCCATGCTAAACATTTCAAAATTAAAGCATCTTGAAGACAAAGCTGAAAATTGGGCTGCCCAAGGCCGACTACATGCTTGAAACAATGCAAAAACTTCACTCTTTGTCATTCTTTGTCATTTCTTCCTTTTTTCCTCTCATCTTCTCTCTTTCCCTCTCATTTTCTCTCTCTCTCTCTCTCTCTCGGCCTTGGCTGATTCTCTTCACTTCACAACTCATCTTCATCATCCTAAGGTTATTCAAAGCAAGCCCAAGCAAAGGAAAGCAAGTAGCTAGCTCAAAAGATGCATGCAAGCACATAGAGTCTTCATTTTGGCCCTAGGTGAGTTTTTAAGCTTCCATTTATTTTCTTCTTGTTCTAACCACATGCATGTACTAAGAGCTTGGTCACTAAGCTAGGAAAAATAGAGAAAATCTAGTTGAAATCTCGGCTAGGCAAAGGAAAAGAAGAACATTGTGCTTCAACAAGTTTTTGTGCATCTACTTGGTTGATTGCTAAGGTGAGGGCAAAAACCTTTTGAAAATCCTTCAAAAATCCACATGCATGCTCTTAAATGTATGTCTTTGCTTCTGTACTTGAGTTATATGTTCGTTCATAAGCTTCTTCAACCATGCATGGCAAGATTTTGGTTTGAAAGTGATGATAGGTGAAGTCGGATTATGTGACAGCTCTCTTACCAGTTGTTTCGAGGTAAGTTTGGCTAGGCAAATGTTGTTGAAAATGCATGAAAATTGTTAGGTGACTATTTTTTCCAGTTTTGAACATTTTTTTCAGAAATAGGAAAAAGCTAATTTTGACTCTAAAGTCCTCAAAATGGCAAATCTTTGAAATGTATCCAAATCTGGAAATCTGGAAAAATGAAGCAGGTTTTGGCAGATGCACTGACCTTGTAGAACGAACCAGATTTGACTTAGTAAATGATTTCTAAAATGAATTAAATTTGGTCTGATGCTATATTTTTCAGTTATAGACATTTTTTTCTGAAATGGACCAAGGCTAAATCTGACCCTAAAGACCTCAAAAACGTCAATTATGGAAATGTGTGCAAATCTGGACAGTTTTGTGCTATCTCACTGTTTCGGCTATAACTAATGATCCCGAACTCCAAATGATGCAAGGTTTGTTTCTGATTTTAGTTCACTTCTTAAGATTTAATTTGAAATCTTATTCACTGTAATTGGATATTGTTTTCTTATCCTAATGATCGTGAGAAGACAGCCTATTGCAGTAAGGGTTTCACTTAGTGTTGTGCTTAGAAAAATTGTTGTAACTTCTCTTGTTGAATTAAATGCTTGGGATTGTAGCTTTGGGATGTTGTGTGGACTGTTTTGAATGTTTGAGGATTTTGAATTAAATGATGCATGGCTTGAGGTTGATTTTGAGTTGGATTGGGACTTAAATTGTACGGATATGCGCGAAATGGAAACCCTAGTGAGTAGGCGAACTTGCTATGGTTGATCCTTTGAATATTGAGGGTAATTATATGTTTAGTAGGCTGCCCGTAGTTGCCTTATAACCTTAAATGTGATTTTGATCATTGCATGTTGACAAATAGGCTTTTCTTGCATCCGAACCCACGTAGATGTTGTTGCATGTTAAATAATCTTATCACTTGATTACGTGGACTTCGAAATGAGTTATATGGTTTGATTTACATGTGTTACATGGCTGCCCGTTTAATGTTCATATAACTCTATATTCCTTTCAAGTGAAATTACTTGTTTTATCGTGCCCTGCTTGTTTACTTGTCAATGTGCAATCTTATGACTGTTCGGAGGCAACCTACTTTGTTGTCTTCCTAATGTGATATATTAAATGTCATAAATGTGCATTGCATACAAGGTTGCAATCTTTCCTGTCGGCATGGTAGCGATCACGCACACCGGGCGACATCGGGCTTGCCGGTGCACCCGTGACTACCATGGTCCCATTCTCTATCTTGCTTAGGGGCTAGACTTTCTCGGAGAATTGGGTCGTAGGATTTCGGGGTACATCCGGAGTACACCCACTTGGCGTGATATGGGGATGAATTGAGGCCGGTCGCAACAACTGATACTGGAATTGATCTGAGAGCAAAAGCTCACTGTATCCTTTTTACCATGTGTATAAGTACTCTCGCTTGGTCCCTAGAGGACCTCGGGGAAGAAAGACCGGTAATTGCGTTCTTTACTATTATATTATGATATGTACTTGTTTGTGATACACATCATGCTTGCAAAAGGGTTTTCATAAGATTGAACTGGAAAATGAGTTTCAAAACCTATTTCTCGTTCCCCCTCGCTAAGTTCATAAGGGACTCACCCTCTTTTATCATCTCAGGTGAAGAAGATCAAGAACAGGTACCCGAGGACGATGTGCCTAACGACGATTCCTTAGAGTGATTGCCTGTCCTGTGTGCTTTGCTTGATTTATGGCCATTTGTGAAAACTATGCTACTTGAAGACTGTTTCTTTCATGTTGCTAATGTTGTAATGTAAAAGACCCCCGTTGTAATTTGGGGTCTAATTTTGGTTTGTACTGATATTTCTAGACAGACACTAGATACTGCTATGGTCATTTTGCTTTTATTATCGCTAGTAGCTATAATAGGATTATGAAGTATTAGGTAAGGGCGAAGTAAGATGACCATCCAAACCTTAAACAGGTTCTCGCTATTAAGCTAAGATCAACAGGTACTTTTGTAATGAGGATAAACAAACAAACGAGACATAGCATCATGCTAGGTTATAAATTAAAACGAGACGTCGAAATAACCAATAGGCAATTCAATTGATGTTAAATGGTAATCCTAGTTGGAAACGAAATTGAGATTGGAAAATTTTGAGGCGTTTAGAGAATTAGGCCAAACCAAAGAGCCCAATTACAGCCGTTATGCTGCCGGTTTTTCAGAAAATTTTGGAGTTTAGGCCGAAACGTTAAGTGTTAAATCTTTATAAACAGTTAAGTATGTGATATGACCTGAATGTTTAAATCACACCCTAGTCTAACCTTATAGGCCGGGTTAGGGCGTGACATTATCCACCATATTTCTATTACCGAATCCCACGACACCTTGGGCAAGACAACTTCGCTTCACGTAGAGGCTGGGCCCGCAAACCGAGGGTGTAGGGCTTGTGACCAGGTCTCCGTCGCTCCGGTGCCCATAACTTTTGATCCGTAGGGAGTTGCGCCGCGCACAGCATACCGTTGGAAAGCTCTCCGAGAGCTCTACGACGGGGTAGCAAGCCTGCTCGGTTGCGCCTATTTTCGGAGCCCAAAATCGAACGTTTTCATTAGTTTCGGGCCACTTTTCTTCTTTTGCTATGTTTTTCCGTCTCGGATCGTACATAGTGAGCTGTTAAAAGGATGACAACCTAACTCACGAGATATTATAGGGTCCTACAACGCGTCGATATCACGTCTTATGAGGATGCTACGATGTTGAAGAAGATGGGTTGTCGTTAAGCCCATTGGACCTTTTGAATGGGCCAACTCTCTGGGCTGGGACAATGAACCGTTAACACATAAAGGATTTGTGCCCTCAACATGACGGGTGCGATCATACCAGCACTAATGCACCGGATCCCATCAGAACTCCGAAGTTAAGCGTACTTGGGCGAGAGTAGTACTAGGATGGGTGACCCCCTAGGAAGTCCTCGTGTTGCACCCCCCTTTTCAATTTTTTTTGCCCCGGTTAAGGTTGCCAAGATACTTTATCCACCACATTTCTATTACCAAATCCCACAGCACCTTGGGCAAGACAACTTCGCTTAACGTAGAGGCTGGGCCTGCAAACCGAGGGCGTAGGGCTTGTGACCAGGTCTCCGTCGCTCCGGTGCCCATAACTTTTAATCCGTAAGGAGAGACACGCTGCACAGCATACTGTTGGGAAGCTCTCCGAGAGCTCTACGACAGAGGCAGCAAGCCTGCTCGGCTGCGCTTGTTTTTAGAGGCCAAAATCGAATCTATTCATCAGTTTCGGGCCACTTTTCTTCTTTTGATCTATTTTTCTGTCCCGGATCGTATGTCGTGAGCTGTTAAAAGGACGACAACCTAACTCGTGGGACATTAGAAGGCCCTTCAACGCATTGATATCACGTCTTGCGAGGATGCTGCGTTGTTGAAGCGGATGGGTTGTCGTTAAGCCCATTGGGCCTTTTGAATGGGCCTTCTCTCTGGGCTGGGACTGTGAATCGTCAACACATAAAGGATTTGTGCCCTCAACATGATGGGTGCGATCATACCAGCACTAATGCACCGGATCCCATCAGAACTCCGAAGTTAAGCGTGCTTGGGCGAGAGTAGTACTAGGATGGGTGACCCCCTGGTAAGTCCTCGTGTTGCACCCCGCTTTTCAATTTTTTTTGCCCCAGTTAGGGTTGCCAAGATACTTTATCCACCATATTTATATTACTAAATCCCACGGCACCTAGGGCAAGACAACTTCACTTCACGTAGAGGCTGGGGCCGCAAACCGAGGGCGTAGGGCTTGTGACCAGGTCTCTGTCGCTCCGGTGCCCATAACTTTTGATCCGAAAGGAGTTACACGGCGCACAACATATCGTTGGAAAGCTCTCCGAGAGCTCTACGAAGGGGGCAGCAAGCTTGCTTGGCTGCGCTAGTTTTTGGAGCTCAAAATCGAACATTTTCATCAGTTGCGGGCCACTTTTCTTCTTTTGCTATGTTTTTCCATCCCGGATTGTACGTCGTGAGTTGTTAAAAGGATAACAACCTAACTCGCGAGACATTAGAGGGCCCTACAATGCGACGATATCACGTCTTGCGAGGATGCTGCGTTGTTGAAGCGGATGGGTTGTCGTTAAGCCCATTGGGCCTTTTGAATTGGCCATCTCTCTCGGCTGGGATTGTGAACCGTCAACACATAAAGGATTTGTGCCCACAACATGACTGGTGCGATCATACCAGCACTAATGCCCCGGATCCCATCAGAACTCCGAAGTTAAGCATGCTTGGGCATGAGTAGTAGTAGGATGGGTGACCCCCTAGGAAGTCCTCGTGTTGCACCCCCGCTTTTCAATTTTTTTGGCCCTGGTTAGGGGTGCCAAGATATATTATCCACCGCATTTCTATTACCAAATCCGACGGCACCTTGGGCAAGACAACTTCGCTTCACGTAGTGGCTGGACCCGCAAACCGAGGGCGTGGAACATGTCACTAGGTCTCCGTCGCTCCGGTGCCCATAGCTTTTAATTCGTAAAGAGTTATGAGGTGCACAATATACCGTTGGAAAGCTCTCCGAGAGCTCTACGATGTGGGCAGTATGCCTGCCCGGCTGTGCCTATTTTTGGAGCCCAAAATTGAACATTTTCATCAGTTTCGGGCCACTTTTCTTCTATTGCTATGTTTTTCCGTCCTGGATCGTGCGTTGTTAGCTGTTAAAAGGACAACAACCTAACTCGCTGGACATTAGAGGGCCCTACAACGCGTCGATATCACGTCTTGCAAGGATGTTGCGTTGTTGAAGCGGATGGGTTGCTGTTAAGCCCATTGGGCCTTTTGAATGGGCCATCTCTTTGGGTTGGGACTGTGAACCTTCAGCACATAAAGGATTTGTGCCCACAACATGACGGGTGCGATCATACCAGCACTAATGCTTTGGTTCCCATCAAAACTCCAAAGTTAAGGGTGCTTGGGTGAGAGTAGTACTAGGATGGGTGACACCCTGGGAAGTCCTTGTGTTGCACCCCCCTTTTCAATTTTTTGTGCCCCGGTTAGGGTTGCCAAGATACTTTATCCACCATATTTCTATTACCGAATCCCACGGCACCTTGGGCAAGACAACTTCGCTTCACGTACAGGCTGGGCCAGCAAACCGAGGGTGTAGGGCTTGTGACGAGGTCTCCGTTGCTCCGGTGCCCATAACTTTTGATCCGTAAGGAGTTGTGCAGCGCACAACATACCGTTGGAAAGCTCTCCGAGAGCTCTACGACGGGGGCAGCAAGCCTGCTTGACTGTGCCTGTTTTTGAAGCCCAAAATTGAACATTTTCATCAGTTTCGGGCCGCTTTTCTTCTTTTGCTATGCTTTTCCATCTCGGATCGTACGTCGTGAGCTGTTAAAAGGACGACAACATAACTCGCGGGATATTATAGGGTCCTACAACGCATCGATATCACGTCTTACGAGGATGCTGTGTTGTTGAAGTGGATGGGTTGTCGTTAAGCCCGTTAGGCCTTTTGAATAGGCCAACTCTCTAGGCTGGGACTGTGAACCGTCAACACATAAATGATTTGTGCCCACAACATGACGGCTGCGATCATACCAGCACTAATGCACCAGATCCCATCAGAACTCTGAAGTTAAATGTGCTTGGGCGAGAGTAGTACTACGATGGGTGACCCCCTAGGAAGTCCTCGTGTTGCACCCCCCTTTTCAATTTTTTTTGCCCCGGTTAGGGTTGCCAAGATACATTATCCACCGCATTTCTATTACCGAATCTGACGGCGCCTTGGGCAAGACAACTTCGCTTAACGTAGAGGCTGGGCCCGTAAACCGAGGGCGTAGGGCTTGTGACCAGGTCTCCATCGCTCCGGTGCTCATAACTTTTAATCCGTAAGGAGTTACGAGGCGCACAATATGCCGTTGGAAAGCTCTCCGAGAGCTCTACCACGTGGGCAGCAAGCCTGCTCGGCTGTGCCTATTTTTGGAGACCAAAATTGAACATTTTCATCAGTTTCGGGCCACTTTTCTTCTTTTGCTCTATTTTTCCGTCCCGAATCGTACGTCATTAGCTGTTAAAAGGACGACAACCTAACTCGGTGGACATTAGAGGGCCCTACAGTGTGTCGATATCACGTCTTGCGAAGATGTTGCGTTGTTGAAGCGGATGGGTTGCTGTTAAGCCCATTGGGCCTTTTGAATTGGCCATCTCTCTCGGCTGGGACTATAAACCGTCAACACATAAAGGATTTGTGCCCACAACATGACTGGTGTGATCATACCAGCACTAATGCCCCGGATCCCATCAGAACTCCGAAGTTAAGCATGCTTGGGCAAGAGTAGTAGTAGGATGGGTGACCCCCTAGGAAGTCCTCGTGTTGTACCCCCGCTTTTCAATTTTTTTGGCCCTGGTTAGGGGTGCCAAGATACATTATCCACCACATTTCTATTACCAAATCCGACGGCACCTTGGGCAAGACAAATTCGCTTCACGTAGAGGCTGGACCCGCAAACCGAGGGGGTGGAGCATGTGACTAGGTCTCCGTCGCTCCGGTGCCCATAACTTTTGATCCGTAAGGAGTTACACGGCGCACAGCATACCATTGGAAAGCTCTCCGAGAGCTCTACGACAGGGGTAACAAGCTTGCTTGGCTGCGCCAGTTTTTGGAGCTCAAAATCAAACATTTTCTTCAGTTTCAGGCCACTTTTTTTCTTTTGCTCTATTTTTTCATCCCGGATCGTACATCGTGAGCTATTAAAAGGATGACAACCTAACTCGCGGGACATTAGAGGGCCCTACAACACGTCGATATCACGTCTTGCGAGGATGCTGCGTTGTTGAAGCAGATGGGTTATCGTTAAGCCCATTAGGCCTTTTGAATGGGCCATCTCTCTGGGCTGGGACTGAGAACCGTCAACACATAAAGGATTTGTGCCCACAACATGACGGGTGTGATCATACCAGCACTAATGCATCGGATCCCATCAGAACTCCGAAGTTAAGCGTGCTTGGGCAAGAGTAGTACTAGGATGGGTGACCCTCTGGGAAGTGCTCGTGTTGTACCCCTGCTTATCAAATTTTTTTGCCCCGGTTAGGGTTGCCAAGATACATTATCCACCACATTTCTATTACCGAATCCCACGGCACCTTGGGCAAGACAACTTCTGTCACGCCCCTACCCAACCTATAAAGGTTAGACTAGGGTGTGATCTAAACATTCAAGTCGTATCACGTACTTAATCGTTCATGAAATTTTGACACTTAACGTTTAGTCTAAACTCCACAAATTCTTTGAAAAACTGGCAGCATAACGACTGTAATTGGGCTCTTTGGTTTGACCTAATTTTTTAAAGGCCTCCAAACTTTCAATCTCAAATTCATTTCCAACTAAGATTACTATTTATCACCAGTCAAAACGCCTACTAGTTAACTCAAAGTCTCATTTGATTAACAACCTAGCATGATACTATGTCTCGTTTGTTTGTCAATACTTGTTACAAAAGTACCTGTTGATCTTAGCTTACCAATGAGTACCTGCTTAAGATTGGATAAATTCATTTTACTTAATCTTTTACTTGATACTTCTTAAGCCTGTGATAGATACTAACCAGTAGCGAAAGCAAAAACGACCATAAGAGTGTCTATCTAGTTATGATCAGTACAACCCAAAATTAGACCCCAAATTACAACGATGGTCATTTACAATACAATAACAAGCAACATAAAAAACAGTCTTCAAGCAACATATCATTCACAAAATAGCCATAGTCAAGTAAGGCACGTAGGGCAAGCAATCATTCCAAGGAGTCATCAATAGGCACGTTATCCTCTGGTACTTGTTCCTGGTCTTCTTCACCTGAGATGATAAAAGAGGGTGAGTCCTTATGAACTCAGCGAGGGGGAACGAGAAATAAGTTTTGAAACTCTTTTTCCGGTTCAACTTATGAAAACCCTTTGCAAGCATGACATATATCACAAGTAAGTTCATACTGTAATATAAAAGTAAAAGAACACAATTACCCGTCTTTCCTCCCCGAGGTCTTCTAGGAACCAAGCGAGAGTACTTATATACATAGTGAAAAGGATACGATGAGCTTTTGCTCTCAATTCATTTCCAGTATCAGTTGTTGCGGCCGACTTCAAATCATCCCTTTATCACGCCAAATGGGTGTACTCCGGATGTACCCTGAAATCCTACGACCCAACTCTCCGAGGAAGTATAGCCCCCAAGCGAGAGAGGGAATTGGACAATGGTAGTCACGGTTGTACCGGCAAGCCCGATGCCGCCCAGTGTGCGTGAAACGCTACCACGCCAGAATGAAAGGTTGCAACCTTATATACAATGCACATTTGTGACATTTAATATATCACATTAGGAGGACAACAAAGTAGGTTGCCTCCGGGCAGTTATAAGATCGCACGTTGACAAATAAACACGCGAGGCGCGATATGACAGGTAATTTCACTTGTAAAGCACATGGAGTTATATGAATATTAAACGGGTAGCCATGTAACGCATGTAAATCAAGTCATATAACTCATTTCGAAGTTCACGTAATCAAATAATAAGGTCATACAATATGCAACGACGTTTACGTGAGACCGGGTGCAAGAAATGCCTACTTGTCAACATGTAATCATCGGAACCACATTTAGGGCTATAAGGGCAACTGCGGGCAGCCTACTAATCACATAATTAAACACGATATTCATAGGATCAACACTTAGCAAGTTTACCTAGTCATTAGGGTTTCAATTCACGCTCACCCGTGCGATTAATCCATAAGTTGTCACGTAATTAAACTCAAGCCATGCATTGATTAATTCAAACACCATCAAACATTCAAAACAGTCCACACAACATCCAAGTGCAACAATCCCAAGCAATTAATACAACAAGAGAAGTTACAATAATTTTTCTAAGCATATCACTAGATGGAAACCTCACTGCAATGATCTGTTTTCTCACAATCATTGAGACAAGCAAACAATCTCCAATTCCAGTGAACAAAATGTCAAATTAAAGCTTAAGGAGTGAACTAAATTTAAAAACAAACGTCGCATCATTTGGAGTTCGGGTTCAAGAGTTATAGCCAAAACCGTGAGACAATGCAAAACTGTCCAGATTTGCACACATTTCAATACTTGTTGTTGTTGAGGATCTTAGGGTCAGATTTAGCCTTAGTCTATTTCTGACAAAAATGTCCAGAACTGACAAATCTAGCAGAACACCAAATTTCATGCATTTTGGATATAATTTACTAAGTCAAAACTGGTTTGTTCTACAAGGACAGTGAATCTGCCAAAACCTGCTTCATTTTCCCAGATTTTCCAGATTTGGACACCTTTCAATGTTTTGCCATTTTGGGGACCTTAGAGTCAAAATTGGCTTTGGCCTATTTCTACGAAACATTCTCATAACTGGCAAAAATAGTCACCTACCAATTTTCACGCATTTTTAGCATCATTTACCTGGTCAAAATCACTTGTTCCAACAAGTCAGAAGACTGTCCATTTATGCGATTTCACCTATCTTCATATTCTAGCCAAATATCTATCCATGCATGCTCACAAAAGCTCATGTACACACATATATCACAAGTACAGAGGTAAAAATAGACATTTAAAGGCATGCATGTGGTTTTTGAAAGCTTTTCAAAAGAGTTTCAGCCCTCACCTTAGCAAGACAACAATGAAGGTGCACAAAGCTCTTGATAAAGCACAAGGTCGTCCTTTTTCCTTGCTTAGCCGAGAGACAACTTGAGATTCTCTAATTTCCTAGCTTAGTAACCATGTTCTTAGTATGTGCAAGTGGCTAGAACAAAAAGAAAATGAAATAGGAGCTATTAAACTTACCTAAGCCGAATGAAGGTTCTATGAGCTTGCATGTGTGTCTTTTTGCATTCTATCTTGCTTGGTCGAGTTCCTTAGTAACTTGCATGTCTTGAAGAACCTTTGGATGATGAACTTAAGCTATGGAGTCTATAATTGCAGCTAGGACCGAGAGAGAGAGAGAAGAAATGAGAGAAAGAATGAGAGAAAGAGAGAAAGAATGAAAGAAAATGAAAGGCTTGAAGAATTTGATGCATATGTCGGCCTAGGGCTTGCAAAATTCAGAATTTGTGTCTTTAAGGAGCATGTTTTTGAATTGTCTAGCATGGGCAAGTGAGTGGGTCGAGATTTTATTGCATTGGGTAGGATTTTGAGTCATTTTTTTATGCTTTGTGTCATGAGCTTGTCATAGAATGTCTAGGTATAAATTTTTAAATTGCAATGCTTTGTCAATGGCCCCATGTGGTCGGCCAAGCTTGTGCAAGATTCTGAATTTTTGTCTTGGTTGAGCAATATAATATTGTGTGTTTGGGATGTGCAAAGAATAAGGAATAAAGAATAAAGAATGCTTAGCTTTTGGTGCAATTTCGTCTTCTAGTGAGTTGAATTAGCATTTTAATATTAGTTAGTGGAGTTTGTAGGATTAATTAATGATCTAGTGCTTCGTGTCAGATGCTTTCTTGATTAGCGTGTGGGCACGCTTACCTAGGTCTAGGGCACTCACTACAAGGTAAGGCACGAACTATGAGGTAAGGCACGAACTACGAGACGAATGCACGTTTCCCAAGTAAATGCACGCAACCCTAAATATATGCACGTAATTTAATGCAAGGCACACAAAACGAAACACAACTCTTAAACCTAGGTCAAGGCACGCAAATCTAGGTTAGGGCACACGAAACGAGGTATCACATGCCAATCGAGGTCGGGCCTCAAAACTTTGCTTCACGTAGAGGCTGCGCCCGCAAACCGAGGGCGTGGGGCTTGTGACCAGGTCTTACTCCGCAAACCGAGCGTGGGGCACGCAAATCTAGTTTTGGGGCGTGGGGCCCCAAAACTTTGCTTCACGTAGAGGCTGCCCATAACTTTTACTCCGTAAGGAGTTACGCGGCGCATAGCATACCGTTGGAAAGCTCTCTGATAGCTCTACGACAGGGGCAGCAAGCTTGCTTGGCTGTGCCTATTTTCGGAGCCCAAAATCGAACATTTTCATCAGTTTCGGGCAACTTTTCTTCTTTTGCTCTATTTTTCCGTCTCGGATTGTACGTCGCTAGTTGTTAAAAGGACGACAACCTAACTCGCAGGATATTACAGGGCTCTACAATGCGTCGATATCACATCTTACGACGGTGATGCATTGTTGAAGTGGATGGGTTGTCGTTAAGCCCATTGGGCCTTTTGAATGGGCCATCTCTCTGGCCTGGGACTGTGAACCCTCAACACATAAAGGATTTGTGCCCTCAATATGACGGGTGCTATCATACCAGCACTAATGCACCGGATCCCATCAGAACTCCGAAGTTAAGCATGCTTGGTCGAGAGTAGTACTAGGATGGGTGACCCCTTGCGAAGTTCTCGTGTTGCACCCCCTTTTTCAATTTTTTTTGCCCCGGTTAGGGTTGCCAAGATACTTTATCCACCACATTTCTATTACCGAATCCCACGGCACCTTGGGCAAGACAACTTCGCTTCACGTAGAGGCTGGGCCCGCAAACCGAGGGCGTAGGGCTTGTGACCAGGTCTCCGTCGCTCCGGTGCCCATAACTTTTGATCCGTAAGGAGTTACGCGGCGCAAAACATACTATTGGAAAGCTCTCTGAGATCTTTATAACGGGGGCAGCAATCCTGCTTGGCTGCGCCTATTTTTGGAGCCCAAAATTGAACGTTTTTATCAGTTTCAGGCCACTTTTCTTGTTTTGCTATGTTTTTCCATCCCGGATCGTACGTCGTGAGCTGATAAAAGGACGACAACCTAACTCACCGGGATATTACAAGGCCCTACAGCGCGTCGATATCACGTCTTACAAGGATGCTGCGTTGTTGAAGCGGATGGGTTGTCGTTAAGCCGATTGGACCATTTGAATGGGCCATCTCTTTGGGCTGGGGCTGTGAACCGTCAACACATAAAGGATTTGTGCCCTCAACATGGCGGGTGCGATCATACCAGCACTAATGCACCGGATCCCATCAGAACTTCAATGTTAAGCGTGCTTGGGCAGGAGTAGTACAAGGATGTGTGACCCCCGAGAAGTCCTCGTGTTGCACCCCCCTTTTAAATTTTTTTTGCCCCGGTTAGGGTTGCCAAGATACTTTATCCACCACATTTCTATTACCGAATCCCACGGCACCTTGGGCAAGACAACTTAGCTTCACGTAGAGGCTGGGCCTGCATACCGAGGGCGTAGGGCTTGTGACCAGGTCTCCGTCGCTCCGTTGCCCACAACTTTTAATCCATAAGGAGTTATGCGGCGCATAGTATACCGTTGGAAAGCTCTCTGAGAGCTCTACGACGAAAGCAACAAGCCTGCTCGGCTGTGACTATTTTTGGAGCTTAAAATCGAACGTTTTCATCAGTTTCGGGCCACTTTTCTTCTTTTGCACTGTTTTTTTGTCCCGGATCGTACTTCGTGAGATGTTAAAAGGATGGCAACCTAACTCGCCTGGATATTATAGGGCCCTACAACGCGTCGATATCACGTCTTACAAGGATGCTACGTTGTTGAATCGGATGGGTTGTCGTTAAGCCCATTTGGCATTTTGAATAGGCCATCTCTCTGGCTGGGACTATGAACCGTCAACACATAAAGGATTTGTGCCATCAATATGACGGGTGCGAATATACCAGCACTAATGCACCGAATCCCATCAGAACTCCGAAGTTAAGCGTGCTTGGGCGAGAGTAGTACTAGAATGGGCGACCCCCTGGGAAGTACTCGTGTTGCACCCCCATTTTCAATTTTTTTTACCCCGGTTAGGGTTGCCAAGATACTTTATCCACCATATTTCTATTACCGAATCTCACGGCACCTTGGGTAAGACAACTTCGCTTCACGTAGAGGCAGGGCCCGCAAACCGAGGGCGTAGGGCTTGTGACTAGGGCTCCATCACTCCGTTGCCCATAACTTTTGATCCGTAAGTAGTTACGCGTCGCATAGCATACTGTTGGAAAGCTATCCGAGAGCTCTACGAAGGGGCAGCAATACTGCTCTGCTGTGCCCTTTTTGGAGCCCAAAATCAAACGTTTTCATCAGTTTTGGGCCACTTTTCTTCTTTTGCTCTGTTTTTTCGTCCCGGATAGTACGTCGTGAGCTGTTAAAAGGATGACAACCTAACTCGCGGGACATTAGAGGGCCCTACAATGCGTTCATATCATGTCTTGCAAGGATGCTACGTTGTTGAAGCGTATGGGTTGTCGTTAAGCCCATTGGGCCTTTTGAATGGGCCATCTCTCTGGGCTAGAATAGTGAGTCGTCAACACATAAAGGATTTGTGCCCACAACATAACGGGTGCGATCATACCCGAACTAATGCACTGGATCCCATCAGATCTCTGAAGTTAATCGTCCTTGGGCGAGAGTAGTACTAGGATGGGAGACCCCCTGCGAAGTCCTCGTGTGGCACCCCTCCCTTTTCAATTTTTTTTTACCCCAGTTAGGGTTGCCAAGATACTTTATCCACCACATTTCTATTACCGAATCCCACGGAACCTTGGGCAAGACAACTTCGCTTCACGTAGTGGCTGGGTCCGCAAACCGAGAGCGTAGGGCTTGTGACCAGGTCTCCGTCGCTCTGGTGCCCATAACTTTTGATCCGTAAGGAGTTATGTAGCGCACAGCATACCGTTGGAAAGCTCTCTGAGAGCTCTACGACAGGCCGGCAAGCCTGTTCAGCTGCGCCTATTTTTGGAGCCTAAAATCGAACGTTTTCATCAACTTCGGGCCACTTTTCTTCTTTTGCTCTGTTTTTCCGTCTCGGATCGTGCGTCGTGAGCTGTTAATAGGACAACAACCTAACTCGCGGGACATTAGAGGGCCTTGCAATGCGTCGATATCACGTGTTGCGAGGATGCTGCGTTGTTGAAGCGAATAGGTTGTCGTTAAGCCCATTAGGCCTTTTGAATGGGCCATCTCTCTGGGCTGGGACTGTGAACCGTCAACACATAAAGGGTTTGTGTCCACAACATGACATGTTCGATCATACCAGCACTAATGCACCGGATCCCATCAGAACTCCGAAGTTAAGCGTGCTTGGCCGAGAATAGTACTAGGATGGGTGACCCTCATGGACGTCCACTTGTTGCACCCCCCCTTTTCAATTTTTTTTGCCCCGGTTAGAGTTGCCAAGATACTTTATCCACCACATTTCTATTTTCAAATCCCTCGGCACCTTGGGCAAGACAACTTCGCTTCACGCAGACGCTGGGCCCGCAAACCGAGGGCATGGGGCTTGTGACCAGGTCTCCATCGCTCCGGTGCCCATAACATTTAATCCGTAAGGAGTTACATAACGCACAACATACCGTTGGAAAGCTCTCCGGGAGCTCTATGACTGGGGCAGGAAGCCTTCTCTACTGCGCTTGTTTTTGGGGCCCAAAATCAAACGTTTTTATCAATTTCGGGCCATTTTTTACCTTTCCACTGTTCTTTCATCCCGGACCATACGTCGTGAGCTGTTAAAAGGACGACAACATAACTCGCGGGATATTACAGGGCCCTATAATGCGTTGATATCAAGTCTTACGAGGATGCTGCGTTGTTGAAGCGGATGGGTTGTCGTTAAGCCCATTAGGCCTTTTGAATGGGCCATCACTCTGGGCTGGGACTGTGAACTGTCAACACATAAAGGATTTGTGCCCACAACACGATGGGGGCAATCATACCAGCACTAATGCACCTGATCACATCAGAACTCCGAAGTTAAGCGTGCTTAGGCGAGAGTAGTACTAGGATGGGTGACCCCTTGGGAAGTCCTCATGTTGCACCCCTCCTTTTCAATTTTTGTTGCCCCGGTTAGGGTTGCCAAGATACTTCTTCCACCACATTTGTATAACCGAATCCCACGGCACCTTTGGCAAGACAACTTCGCTTCACGTAGATGTTGGGCCCGCAAACCGAGGGCATGGGGCATGTGACCAGGTCTCCGTCGCTTTGGTGTCCATAACTTTTAATCTGTAAGGAGTTACGTGGCGCACAGCATACCGTTGGAAAGCTCTCTGAGAGCTTTACGACGAGGGCAGCAAGCCGGCTTGGCTGCGCCTATTTTTGGAGCCCAAAATTGAACTTTTTCATCCGTTTCGAGCCACTTTTCTCCTTTTGCTCTGTTTTTCCATCCCGGATCTTACGTTGTGAGCTGTTGAAAGGACGACAACCTAACTCGCAGGATATTACAGGTCCCTACAACACGTCGATCTCACGTCTTACGAGGATGCTACGTTGTTGAAGCAGATAGGTCGTCGTTAAGCCCATTGGGCTTTTTGAATGGGCCATCTCTCTAGGCTGGGACTGTGCACCGTCAACACATAAAGGATTTGTGCCCACAACATGACGGGCGCGATCATACAAGCACTAAGGTACTGGATCCCATCAGAACTCCGAAGTTAAGCGTGCTTGGGCGAGAGTAGTACTAGGATGGGTGACCCCATGGGAAGTCCTCATGTTGCACCCCCCATTTCAAACTTTTTTTGCCCTAGTTAGGGTTGCCATGATACTTTATCCACCACATTTCTATTACCGAATCCCACAACACCTTGGACAAGACAACTTCGCTTGATGTAGAGGCTGGGCCTGTAAACCGAGGGTGTATGGCTTGTGATTAGGTCTCCGTCGCTCCGGTGCCCATAACTTTTGATCCGTAAGGAGTTACGCGGTGCACAGCATACCGTTGGAAAGCTCTCCGAGAGCTCAACGACGGGGGTAGAAAATCTGCATTGCTGTGCTTGTTTTCGGAGCCCAAAATCGAACGTTTTCATCAGTTTTGGGCCACTTCTCTTCGTTTGATCTATTTTTCCATCCCGGATCGTACGTCTTGAGCTGTTAAAAGGACGACAACCTAACTCGCGGGATATTACAGGTCCCTACAACGCGTCGATATCACGTCTTATGAGGATGCTAAGTTGTTGAAGCGGATGGGTTGTCGTTAAGCCCATTGGGCTTTTTGAGTAGGCCATCTCTCTAGGCTGGGACTGTGAACCGTCAAGATATAAAGGATTTGTGCCCACAACATGATAGGTGCGATCATACAAGCACTAATGCACTAGATCCCATCAGAACTCCGAAGTTAAGCGTGCTTGGGCAAGAGTAGTACTAGGATGGGTGACCCCCTAGGAAGTCCTCGTGTTGCACCCCCCTTTTTAATTTTTTTTTGCACCGGTTAGGGTTGCCAAGATACTTTATCCACCATATTTCTATTACCGAGTACCACGTCACCTTGGACAAGACAACTTCGCTTCACGTAGAGGCTGGGCCCCCAAACTGAGGGCGTAGGGCTTGTGACCAGGTCTCTGTCGCTCCGGTGCCCATAACTTTTGATCCGTAAGGAGTTATGTGGCGCACAGCATACCGTTGGAAAGCTCTCCGAGAGCTCTACGACGGGGGTAGAAAACCTACATTGCTGCGCCTATTTTCAGAAACCAAAATCGAACGTTTTCATCAGTTTTGGGCCACTTTTCTTCGTTAGATCTGTTTTTCCGTCCCGGATCGTACGTCGTGAGCTGTTAAAAGGATGACAACCTAACTCGCAGGATATTACAGGGCCCTACAATATGTCGATATCACGTCTTACGAGGATGCTATGTTGGTGAAGCATATGGGTTGTCGTTAAGCCCATTGGGCCTTTTGAATGGGCCATCTCTCTAGGCTAGGACTGTGAACCGTCAACAAATAAAGGATTTGTGCCCTCAACATGACGGGTGCGATCATTCCAGCACTAATGCATCGGATCCCATCAGAACTCTAAAGTTAAGCGTGCTTGGGTGAGAGTAGTACTAGGATGGGTGACCCCTTGGGAAGTCCTCGTGTTGTACCCCCGTTTTCAATTTTTTTTGCCCCGGTTAGGGTTGCCAAGATGCTTTATCCACCACATTTGTATTAACGAATCCCACGGCACCTTCGGCAAGACAACTTGGCTTCACGTAGAAGTTGGGCCTGCAAACCAAGGGCGTAGGGCTTGTGACCAAGTCTCCGTCGCTCTGGTGCCCATAACTTTTGATCTGTAAGGAATTACGCGGTGCATAGCATGCCATTGGAAAGCTCTCCGAGAGCTCTACAACGGGGTAGCAAGCCTGCTCGGTTGTGCCCATTTTTGAAGCCCAAAATCAAACGTTTTCATTTGTTTCGGGCCACCTTTCTTCTTTTGCTCTGTTTTTTCATCCTGGATCGTACGTCGTGAGCTGTTAAAAGGACGACTACCTAACTCGCGGGAAATTAGAGGGCCCTACAATGCGTCAATATCACGTCTTGCGAGGATGCTGCATTGTTGAAGCAGATGGGTTATCGTTAAGCCCATTGGGCCTTTTGAATGGGCCATCTCTCTGGGCTGGGACTTTGAACCGTCAACACATAAAGGATTTGTGCCCACAAGATAACGGGTGCGATCATACTAGCACTAATGCACCGGATCCCATCAGAACTCCGAAGTTAAGCGTGCTTGGGCGAGAGTAGTACAAGGATGGGTGACCCCCTGGGAAGTCTTCGTGTTGCAGCCCCCCTTTTCAATTTTTTTTGCCTCGGTTAAGGTTGCCAAGATACTTTATCCACCACATTTCTATTACCAAATCGTACGGCACCTTGGGCAAGACAACTTCGCTTCACGTAGAGGCTGGGCCCGCAAATCGAGGGCGTGCGGCTTATGACCAGGTCTCCGTCGCTCCGGTGCCCATAGCTTTTAATCTGTAAGGAGTTACGCGACGCAAAGCATACTGTTGGAAAGCTCTCCGAGAGCTCAACAACGGTGGCAGCAAGCTTGCTCAGCTACTCTAATTTTCGGAGCCCAAAATCTAACGTTTTCATCAGTTTCATGCCATTTTTCTTTTTTTGCTCTATTTTTTCTTCCTGGATCGTACGTCGTGAGCTGTTAAATGGACGACAACCTAACTCGCAGGATATTACAGGGCCCTACAATGCGTCGATATCACGTCTTGGGAGGATGCTGCGTAGTTGAACCGGATGGCTTGTCGTTAAGCCCATTGGGCCTTTTGAATGGGCCATCTCTCTGGGTTGCTACTGTGAATCGTCAATACATGATAGATTTGTGCCCACAACATGATGGGTGCGATCATACCAGCACTAATGCACCGGATCCCATCAGAACTCCGAAGTTAAGCGTGCTTGGGCGAGAGTAGTACTAAGATGCGTGACCCCGTGGGAAGTCCTCGTGTTGCACCCCCTATTTTCAATTTTATTTTCCCCGGTTAGGGTTGCCAAGATACTTTATCAACAACAATTCTATTATCGAATCCCACGACACCTTGTGCTAGACAACTTCACTTCACGTAGAGGCTGGGCCTGCAAACCGAGGGCGTGGGGCTTGTGAGCACGTTACCGTCGCTCCGGTGCCCATAACTTTTGATCCGTAAGGAGTTACGCGACGCACAGCATACCGTTGGAAAGAACTTCGAGAGCACTACAACGGGGCAGCAAGCATGCTCGGCTACGCCCATATTTAGAGCCGAAATTTGAACGTTTTTATTAGTTTTGGGCCACTTTTCTTCTTTTGCTCTTTTTTTCGGTCCCGGATCGTACGTCGTGAGCTGTTAAAAGGACGACAACTTAACTCGCGGGACATTTAAGGGCCCTACAATGCGTCGATATCACGTCTTGCTAGGATGCTGGATTATTGAAGCGGATGGGTTGTCGTTAAGCCCATTGGGCCTTTTGAATCGGCCATCTCTCTGGGCTGGGACGGTGAACCGTCAACACATAAAGGATTTGTGCCCACAACATGACGGCTGCGATCGTACCGGCACTAATGCACCGGATCCCTTCAAAACTCCGAAGTAAAGTGTGTTTCGGCGAGAGTAGTACTAGGATGGGTGACCCTCTGGGAAGTCCTCGTGTTGCATCCCCCTTTTCAAATTTTTTTGCCATGGTTAGGGTTGCCAAGATACTTTATCCACCACATTTCTATTACCGAATCCCACGGCACCTTGGGCAAGACAACTTTGCTTCACGTAGAGGCTAGGCCCGCAAACCGAGTGCGTGGGGCTTGTGACCAGGTCTTTGTCGCTCCGGTGGCCATTACTTTTAATCAGTAATGAGTTAAGCGGCGCACAACATACCGTTGGAAAGCTCTCCGAGAGCTCTACGACGGGGGCAGCAAGACTGCTCTGCTGCGCTTATTTTCGGTGCCCAAAATCGAACGTGTTCATCAGTTTCAAACAATTTTTCGACTTTTGCTATGTTTTTTCATCCCGGATCGTACGCCGTGAGCTGTTAAACAAACGGCAACTTACCTCGTGGGATATTACAGGGCCCTACAATGTGTCAATATAACAATTTGCGAGGATGCTGCATTGTTGAAGTGGATTGGTTGTCGTTAAGCCCATTAGGCCTTTTGAATAAGCCATCTTTCTGGGCTGGGACTGTGAACTGTCAACACATAAAGGATTTCTGCCCTAAACATGACGGGTGCAATCATACCAGCACTAATGCATCGGATCCCATCCGAACTCTGAAGTTAAGCATGCTTGGTTTAGAGTAGTAATAGGATGGGTGACCCCCTGGGAAGTCCTCGTGTTGCACCCCCATTTTCAAATTTTTTTGCCCAGGTTAGGGTTGCCAAGATACTTTATCCACCACATTTCTATTACCGAATCCCACGGCACCTTGGGCAGGACAACTTCGCTTCACGTAGAGGCTGGGCCCGCAAACCGAGGGCGTAGGGCTTGTGACAAGGTCGCCGTCGCTCTGATGCCCATAACTTTTAACCCGTAAGGAATTACATGACCCACAGCATACCGTTGGAAAGCTCTCCGAGAGCTCTACATTTGGGCAGGAAGCCTTGCTGGCTGCGCCCGTTTTTGAAGCATAAAATCGAACGTTTTCATCAGTTTTGGGCCACTTTTCTTCGTGAGCAGTTAAAAGGATGACAACCTAACCCGCGAGACATTAGAGGGCCATGCAATGCATCGATATCACGTCTTGCGAGGATGTTGCATTGTTGAAGCGGATGGGTTGTCGTTAAGCCCATTGGGCCTTTTGAATGGGCCATCTCTCTAGGCTGGGACTGTGAACCGTTGACACATAAAGGATTTGTGCCCACAACATAACGGGTGCGATCATACCAGCACTAATGCACCGGATCCCATCAGAACTCCGAAGTTAAGCGTGCTTGGGTGAGAGTAGTACTAGGATGGGCGACCCCCTGGGAGGTCCTCGCATTGCTCCCCCCCTATTCAATTTTTTTTGCCCCGGTTAGGGTTGCCAAGATACTTTATCCACCATATTCCTATTACCGAATCCACGGCACCTTGGGCAAGACAAATTCGCTTCACGTAGAGGCTGGGCCCGTAAACCGAGGGCATAGGGCTTGTGACTAGGTTTCCGTCGCTCCAGTGCCCATAACTTTTGATCCATAAGGACTTACATGGCGCACAGTATACCGTTGGAAAGCTCTCTAACAGCTCTACGACGAGGGCAGCAAGCCTGCTCGGCTGCGCCTATTTTCGAAGCACAAAATCAAACATTTTCATCTGTTTCGGGCCACTTTGCTTCTTTTGCTCAGTTTTTACGTTCCGGATTGTACGTCATGAGCTGTTGAAAGGACGACAACCTAATTCGCGGGATATTACAGGTCCCTACAACGCATCGATATCACGTCTTATGAGGATGCTATGTTTTTTAAGCAGATGGGTTGTCATTAAACCCATTGGGCCTTTTGAATGGGCCAACTCTCTAGGCTGAGACAGTGAACCGTCAACACATAAAGGATTTGTTACCACAACATGACGGGTGCGATCATACCAGTACTAATACACTGGATCCCATCAGAACTCCGAAGTTAACAATGCTTGGGTGAGAGTAGTACTAGGATGGGTGACCCCCTGGGAAGTCCTCGTGTTGCACCCCCCTTTTCAATTTTTTTTTGCCCCGGTTAGGGTTGCCAAGATACTTTATCCGCCACATTTCTATTACCGAATCCCACGGCACCTTGGACAAGACAACTTCGCTTCAAGTAGAGGCTGGGCCAGCAAACCGAGGGCGTAGGGCTTATGACTAGGTCTCCGTCGCTCCGGTGCCCATAACTTTTGATCCGTAAGGTGTTACGCGACGCACAGCATACCGTTGGAAAGCTCTCCGAGAGCTCTACGACGGGGGCAGAAAGCTTACTTTCATGCGCAAGTTTTTAGGGCCCAAAATCGAATGTTTTCATCAGTTTTAGGCCACTTTTCTTCGTTTGATCTATTTTTTCGTCCCGGATCGTACGTCGTGAGCTGTTAAAAGTAGACAACCTAACTCGCGGGATATTACAGGGCCTTACAATACGTCGATATCACGTCTTACAATGATGCTACGTTATTGAAGCAGATAGGTTGTCGTTAAGCCCATTGGGCCTTTTGAATCAGCCATCTCTCTGGGCTAGGATTGTGAACCGTCAACACATAATGGATTCGTGCCCTCAACATGACGGGTGCGATCATACCAGCACTAATGCATCAGATCCTATCAGAACTCCGAAGTTAAGCGTGCTTGGGCGAGAGTTGTACTAGGATGGGTGACCCCTTGGGAAGTCCTCGTGTTGCACCCCTCTTTTCAATTTTTTTTGCCCCGGTTAGGGTTGCCAAGATGCTTTATCCACCACATTTGTATTACCAAATCCCACGGCACCTTCGGCAAGACAACTTGGCTTCACGTAGAGGCTGGGCCCGCAAACCGAGGGCGTAGGACTTGTGACCACGTCTTCGTCGCTCCGGTGCCCATAACTTTTGATCCGTAAGGAGTTACGCGGCGCACAGCATGCCATTGGAAAGCTCTCTGAGAGCTCTACAAAGGGGCAGCAAACCTGCTCGGCTGCGCCCATTTTTGAAGCCCAAAATCGAATGTTTTCATCAGTTTCGGGCTACTTTTCTTCTTTTGCTCTATTTTTTCGTCCCGGATCGTACGTCGTGAGCTGTTAAAAGGACGACTACATAACTCGCGGGAAATTAGAGGGCCCTACAATGCGTCAATATCACGTCTTGCGAGGATGCTACATTGTTGAAGCCAATGGGTTGTCGTTAAGCCCATTGGGCCTTTTGAATAGGCCATCTCTTTGGGCTGGGACTGTGAACCATCAACACATAAATGATTTGTAACCACAACATAACGGGTACGATCATACCAGCACTAATGCACCGGATCCCATCAGAACTCCGAAGTTAAGCGTGCTTGGGCGAGAGTAGTACTAGGATGGGTGACCCCCTGGGAAGTCCTCGTGTTGCAGCCCCACTTTTGAATTTTTTTTGCCCCGGTTGGGGTTGTCGTGTCACGCCCCAACCCGACCCATAGAGGTTTGATTAGGGTGTGATCTAAACATTCAAGTCAAATCACGTGCTTAATCGTTCAAGAGGGTTTAACACTTAACGTTTTAGCCTAAGCTCCACAAATTCTCTGGAAAATCGGCAGCATAACGGTTGTAATCAGGCTTCTTAGTTTGACCTAATTTTCTAAAGGCCTCAGAACTTTCAATCTCAAATGCATTTCCAACTAAGATTACTATTTATCATCAATTGAAACGCCTACTAGTTATCTCAAAGTCTCGTTTGATTAACAACCTAGCATGATACTATGTCTCATTTGTTTGTTAATCCTTGTTACAAAAGTACCTGTTGATCATAGCCTAACAATAAGTACCTGTTTAAGATTGCATAGATTCATTTACTTAATCCATTACCTGATACTTCATAAGCCTGTGATAGATACGATACTAGCCAATAGCGATAGCAAAAATGACCGTAAGAGTGTCTAACTAGTTATGAACAGTACAAGCCAAAATTAGACCTCAAATTACAACGGGGGTCATTTACAATACAACAACAAGCAACATAAGAAATAGTCTTCAAGCAACATATCGTCCACAAAATGACCATAGTCAAGTAAGGCACATAGGGCAAGCAATCATTCCAAAGAATCATCAAAAGGCACGTTGTCCTCGGGTACCTGTTCCTGATCTTCTTCACCTGAGATGATAAAAGAGGGTGAGTCCTTATGAACTCAGCAAGGGGGAATGAGAAATAAGTTTTGAAACTCATTTTTCGGTTCAACTTATGAAAACCCTTTGCAAGCATGACATATATCACAAGTAAGTACATAATGTAATATAATAGTAAAAGAACACAATTACCCGTCTTTCCTCCCCGAGGTCCTCTAGGAACCAAGCGAGAGTACTTATACACATAGTGAAAAGGATACGGTGAGCTTTTGCTCTCAGTTCATTTCAAGCATCAGTTGTTGCGACCGACTTTAAATCATCCCCTTATCACGCCAAATGGGTGTACTCCGAATGTACCCCAAAATCCTACGACCCAACTCTCCGAGGAAGTCTAGCCCCCAAGCGAGAGAGGGAATTGGACAATGGTAGTCACAGTTGCACTGGCAAGCCCGATGCCGCCCTGTGTGCGTGAACGCTACCACACCAGAATGAAAGGTTGCAACCTTGTATGCAATGCACATTTATGACATTTAATATATCACATTTGGAGGACAACAAAGTAGGTTGCCTTCGAGCAGTCATAAGATTGCACATTGACAGTTAAACACGCGAGGCATGATATGACAAGTAAATTCACTTGAAAAGCACATGGAGTTATATGAATATTAAACGGGCAGCCATGTAACGCATGTAAATCAAGTCATATAACGCATTTCAAAGTTCACGTAATCAAATAATAAGATTATTCATCATGCAACGACATCTACGTGGGACCGGGTACAAGAAAGGCCTACTTATCAACATGTAATCATCGAAATCATATTTAGGGCTACAAGGGCAACTACGGGCAGCCTACTAAAACACATAATCAAACACAATATCCAAAGGATCAACACTTAGCGAGTTTACCTAGTTACTAGGGTTTTAATTCGTGCTTACCCGTGTGATTAAACCCCAAGTCATCTCGTAATTAAACTCAAGCCAAGCATTGATTAATTCAAACACCCTCAAGTATTCAAAGCAGTTCACAAAACATCCAAATGCCACAATCCCAAGCATTTAATGCAACAAGAGAAGCTACAATAATTTTTCTAAGCATATCACTAGGTGAAACCCTTACTGCAATGGACGGTTTTCTCACATTCTTTGAGACAAGCAAACAATCTCCAATTCCAGTGATCAAGATGTAAAATTAAAGCTTAAGGAGTGAACTAAATTCAGAAACAAATCTTGCATCATTTGGAGTTCGGGTTCAAGAGTTATAGCCAAAACAATGAGACTACACAAAACTGTCCAGATTTGCACACATTTCAATACTTGTCGTTTTTTAGGGCCTTAGGGTCAGATTTAGCCTTAGTCCATTTCTAAAAAAAAATGTCCAGAACTAAAAAATCTAGCTGTGTACAAAATTTCATGCATTTTGGATATCATTTACTAAGTCAAAACTGGTTCGTTCTACAAGGTTAGTGAATCTGCCAAAACCTGCTTCATTTTTCCAGACTTTCCAGATTTGGATACATTTTGATAATTAGCCATTTTGAGGACCTTAGAGTCAAACTTAGCTTTGGCCTATTTCTATGAAAAATGCTCACAACTGGAAAAACGAGTTACCTACAACTTTTCACACATTTTCAACATCATTTACCTGGTCAAAATCACCTCGCACCAACAAGGAAGAAGGCTGTCACATACCCGATTTCATCTATCATCACATTCTAGTCAAATATCTAGCCATGCATGTTCACAAAAGCTCATGAACACACATAAATCACAAGTACAGAAGTAAAGATAGACATTTAAGGGCATGCATGTAGATTTTGAAAGCTTTTCAAGAAGTTTTAGCCCTCACCTCTTTGAAGATCTAGCAAATGAGCATAAAATCCTTGTTTTTGAGCTTTGTGTGAGTTTTCTTGCTATGTTGCTTGCTTGTGCTTGCTATGGCCGATCTTGGGAGAGTCTTAGAGAGTTGTTAGGAGTCTTGAATGCTCAAGGAGCAGCCATAGTCGAAAATGAGAGAGAAGGAGAGAGAATGGGAGTGTTTTGAGAGAAAAATGAATGTTTTAAGAGTTGTTTGTGAGCATTGGCTTATGTGTTGGCCTTGAGCTTTGAAAAATCTGATTTTGTGTCATCTTTTGAGCATCTTTTGAATTGTTTTAGCATGTGGGTTGAGAGGGACAATAAAGTGAGCTTGGGTGTTAGTAAAATAGTGCATAGGTGCAAGGAAAAGCATGACATGGTGTAAGAGAATGTTGGGTAGAATAGAATATTTTATAGTTAGTGGGTTTTGTAGAGATTTGAATTAGGAATATAATATTGGTTAGTGGATTAGGTAGGATTATTTAATAGTCTAGTGCTTTGTGTAGGATTCTCTATTGGTTAGCGTGTAGGCACACAGTTTGAGGTTTAGGGTACACATTACGAGGCACACACCAAAATCAATACGGGGCACGAATCACGGGGTAGATACGAACTACGAGGGCGTAGGACTTATGACCAGGTCTCCGTCACTCCGGTGCCCATAACTTTTAATTTGTAAGGAGTTACGCGACGCAAAGCATACCGTTGGAAAGCTCTCCGAGAGTTCTACGACGGTGGTAGCAAGCCTGCTCAGCTACGCAAATTTTCAGAGCCCAAAATCTAACGTTTTCATCAGTTTCGTGCCATTTTTCTTTTTTTGCTCTATTTTTTCATCCCGGATCGTACGTCGTGAGCTGTTAAACGGACGACAACCTAACTCGCAAGATATTACAGGGCCCTACAATGCGTCGATATCACGTCTTGCGAGGATGCTGCGTTGTTAAAGCAGATGGCTTGTCGTTAAGCCCATTGGGCCTTTTGAATGGGCTATCTCTCAGGGTTGGGACTGTGAACTGTCAACACATAACGGATTTGTGCCCACAACATGATGGGTGCGATCATACCAGCACTAATGCACCGGATCTCATCAGAACTCCGAAGTTAAGCGTGCTTGGGCGAGAGTAGTACTAGGATGGGTGACCCCGTGGGAAGTCCTCGTGTTGTACCCCCCCTTTTCAATTTTTTTTCCCCGGTTAGGGTTGCCAAGATACTTTATCCACAACATTCTATTACTGAATCCCACGGCACCTTGGGCTAGACAACTTTGCTTCACGTAGAGGCTGGGCCCGCAAACCGAACGCGTAGGGCTTGTGACCACGTTACCGTCGCTCCGGTGCCCATAACTTTTGATCCGTAAGGAGTTACGCGACGCACAGTATACCGTTGGAAAGCTCTCCGAGAGCTCTACGACGGGGCAGCAAGCCTGCTCTGCTACGCCATTTTTTAGAGCCCAAATTCGAACGTTTTCATTAGTTTCAGGCCACTTTTATTCTTTTGCTCTATTTTTTCGTCCCGGATCGTACGTTGTGAGCTGTTAAAAGAACGACAACCTAACTCGCGGGACATTAGAGGGCCCTACAATGCGTCGATATCAAGTCCTGCTAGGATGCTGCATTGTTGAAGCAGATGGGTTGTCGTTAAGCCTATTGGGCCTTTTGAATGGGCCATCTCTCTGGGCTGGGACGGTGAACCGTCAACACATAAAGGATTTGTGCCCACAACATGACAGGTGCGATCGTACCAGCACTAATGCACCGAATCCCATCAGAACTTCGAAGTTAAGCATGCTTGGGCGAGAGTAGTACTAGGATGGGTGACCCCCTGGGAAGTCCTCGTGTTGTATCCCCCTTTTCAAATTTTTTTGCCCCAGTTAAGGTTGCCAAGATACTTTATCCACCACATTTCTATTACCAAATCCCACGGTACCTTGGGCAAGACAACTTTGCTTCACGTAATGGCTAGGCCCGCAAACCGAGGGCGTGGGGCTTGTGACCAGGTCTCTGTCGCTCCGGTGGCCATTACTTTTAATTAGTAAGGAGTTACTCGGTGTACAGCATACCGTTGGAAAGCTCTCCGAGAGCTCTACAACGGGGGCAGCAAGACTGCTCCATTGCGCCTATTTTCGATGCCCAAAATCGAACGTGTTCATCAGTTTCAAACAATTTTTCTACTTTTGCTCTATTTTTTCATCCTGGTTCGTACGCCGTGAGCTGTTAAACGGACGACAACTTAACTCGCGGGATATTACAGGGCCCTACAATTTGTCGATATCAAGTCTTGCGAGGTTGCTGCATTGTTGAAGCAGATGGGTTGTCGTTAAGCCCATTGGGCCTTTTGAATAAGCCATCTCTCTGGGCTAAGACTGTGAGCCGTCAACAAATAAAGGATTTCTGCCCTCAACATGACAGGTGCAATCATACCAGTACTAATGCATCGGATCCTACCAGGTCGTCGTCGCTCCGATGCCCATAACTTTTGATCCGTATGGAGTTACGCGGTGTACAGCATACCGTTGGAAAGCTCTCTAAGAGCTCTACAATGTGGGCAACAATCCTGCTCAGCTGTACCTATTTTCAGAGCCCAAAATCTAATGTTTTTATCAGTTTCGGGCCACTTTACTACATTTGCTCTATTTTTTCGTACCAGATAGTACGTCGTGAGCTGTTAAAAGGACGACAACCTAACTCGTGGGATATTACAATTCCCTACAACGCGTCGATATCACGTGTTACGAGGATCATGCGTTGTTGGAGTGGATGGGTTGTCGTTAAGCCCGTTAGGCCTTTTGAATGGGCCATTTCTCTGGGTTGGGACTGTGAATCGTCAACACATAAAGGATTTGTGCCCTCAACATGACGGGTGCTGTCACGCCCCAACCTGGCCTATAAAGGTTAGACTAGGGTGTGTTCTAACATTCAAGTCATATCACATACTTAACCATTTATGAAGATTTAACACTTAACGTTTTGGCCTAAAATCCAAAATTTTCTGGAAAACCTGTAGCATAACGGCTGTAATTGGGCTATTTGGTTTGACCTAATTCTCTAAACACCTCAAAATTTACCATCTCAAATTCATTTTCAACTAAGATTACTATTTATCATCAATTGAAACGCCTACTAACTATCTCGATGTTACGTTTGATTAATAACCTAGCATGATACTATGTCTCGTTTGTTTGTTAAACCTCGTTACAAAAATACATGTTGATCTTAGCTTAATAACAAGTACCTGCTTAAGATTTGGTTGGTTCATTTTACTTAGCCTTTACCTAATACTTCATAATCCTATTATAGGTACTAGCAGTAATAATAGCAAAATGACTATAATAGTGTCTAGTGTCTGTCTAGTAAATATCAGTACAACCCAAAATTAGACCCCAAATTACAAGGGGGGTCTTTACATTACAAACATTGAGCAACATAAAAAGAAATAGTCTTCAAGTAGCATAGTTCACAAATAGCCATAACCACGCAAAGCACATAGGACAGGCAATCACTCCAAGGAATCATCGTTAGGCACATTGTCCTCAGATACCTGTTCTTGATCTTCTTCACCTGAGATGATAAAAGAGGGTGAGTCCTTATGAACTCAGCGAGGGGGAACGAGAAATAGGTTTTGAAACTCATTTTCCGGTTCAACTTATGAAAATCCTTTTGCAAGCATGAATATAACACAATTAAGTACATAACAATAATATAAAGTAAAGGAACACAATTACCAGTCTTTCTTCCCCGAGGTCCTTTAGGAACCAAGTGAGAGTACTTATACATATAGAAAAAGGATACGGTGAGCTTTTGCTCTCAGTTGTTGCGGCCGACTTCAAATCATCCCCTTAACACGCCAAGTGGGTGTACTCCGGATGTACCCCGAAATCCTACGATCCAACTCTCTGAGGAAGTCTAGCCCCCAAGCGAGAGAGGGAATTGGACAATGGTAGTCACGGTTGCACCGGCAAGCCCGATGCCGCCCGGTGTGCGTGAATGCTACCACGCCAGAATGAAAGGTTGCAACCTTGTATGCAATGCACATTTATGACATTTAATATATCACATTAGGAGGACAACAAAGTAGGTTACCTCCGGACAGTCATAAGATTGCACATTTACAAGTAAACAACCGAGGCACGAATAGACAAGTAATTTCACTTGAAAAGCATATGGAGTTATATGAACATTAAACGGGCAGCCATGTAACACACGTAAATCAGGTCATATAACTCATTTCAACGTCCACGAAATCAAATAATAAGGTTATTCAACATACAACAACAATCTACGTGGTTCGGATGCAAGAAAGGTCTATTTGTCAACATGCAACGAATCAAAATCACATTTAGGGCTATAAGGCAACTACGGGCAGCCTACTAAACATATAATTACACTCAATATTCAAAGGATCAACACTTAGCAAGTTTGCCTAGTCACTAGGGTTTCCATTTCGTGCTTACCCGTGCGATTAAGCCCCAAGTCAACTCAAAGTCAATCTCAAGCCATACATCAATTAATTCAACATCCCCAAGTACTCAAAACAGTCCACACAACATCTCAAAGCCACAATCCCAAGCATTTAATTCAACAAGAGAAGTTACAACAATTTTTCTAAGCATAACACTAAGTGAAACCCTTACTGCAATAGGCTATTTTCTCACAATCATTAAGACAAGAAAAAAATCTCCAATTCCAGGGAATAAGATGTCAAATTAAATATTAAGAAGTGAACTAAAATAAAAAACAAACCTTGCATCATTTGAAGTTCGAGATCAATAGTTATAGCCAAAACAGTGGGATTGCACAAAACTGTCCAGATTTGCACACATTTCGATAATTGTCGTTTTTGAGGTCCTTAAAGTCAGATTTAGCCTTAGTCCATTTCTGACAAACATGTCCAGAACTGAAAAATATAGCAGCATACCAAAATTTCATGCATTTTTGATATCATTTACTAAGTAAAAACTGGTTCGTTCTACAAGGTCAGTGCATCTGCCAAAACCTGCTTCATTTTTCCAGACTTCCAGATTTGGACACATTTTAATGATTTGCCATTTTGAGGACCTTAGAGTCAAAACTAGCTTTGGCCTATTTCTTCGAAAAATGTTCAAAACTGGAAAAAATAGTTACCTACCAATTTTCATGCATTTTCAACATCATTTTACTAGCCAAACTCACCTCGCAACAACAAGACAGAGAGCTGTCACCAAACCCGATTTCATCTATCATCATCCTCAAGCCAAAATCTTGCCATGCATGGTTGTAAAAGCTTATGAACACACATATAGCTCAAGTACAGAAGCAAAGACATACATTTAAGAGCATGCTTGTGGATTTTTGAAGGATTTTCAAAAGGTTTTAGCCCTCACCTTAGCAAATCAACAAGAAGATGCACAAAACTTTGATGAAGCACAAGATTTGTTCTTTTCCTTGCTTAGCCAAGACTCCACCCATTTTTTCTCAATTTTCCTAGCTTAGTGACAAAGTTCTTAGTAGGTACATGAGGTTAGGACAAGAAGAAAAGAAATGGAAGCTAGGAAACTCACCTAAACCGAAATGGAAGTTCAAAGAGCTTGCATGTGTGTTTCTTGCATCCTAGCTTGTTTAATCGAGTTTCTTAGCTTCTAGCTTGCCTTGATGAACCATGGAATGATGAAGATGAGCTATGGGGTGTATGAACTCAGCCAAAACCGAGATTGAGAGAGAAGAATGAGAGGGAGAGAGAGAAATGTGAGGAGAGTGAGAGAAATGAGAGAAAATAGAAGCTTTTGCTATTGTTGATGCAAATGTTGGCCTTGGGCAAGCAAAAATCAGATTTGTGTCTCCAAGAAGCACAATTTGAATCATCCTAGCATGGGCATATGCATGTGTCGAGATTTTGGGTGCATTGGGTAGGGTTTTGGGTTAATTTTTATTCATTTTGTGTCATAGAATTGTCATAGGAATGTTGGGAATTTAGGGAATCTAGGTAGAATAAAATATAGGAATGTTTGTTGATTAGTTGAATTATGAATAGAATAATAGATAGTGGGAAATGTAGGAATAGTTTAGTATTATTTTATTGTTAGTGGAGTTTGTAGAGAATTTGAATTAGGAATATAATATTGGTTAGTGGATTATGTAGGATTATTTTAGTGTCTAGTGCTTTGTGTAGGATTCTTTCTTGATTAATGTGGTGGCACGGATTCCTAGGTCTAGGGCACGAATTACGAGGTAAGACACGAACTTCAAGACTAATGCACGTACTTCAAGATAAATGCACGGATTCCAATACAAATGCATACAACCTTAGGTAAATGTACGTAAACCAATACAAGACACGTAATTCAATGCAATGCACGTAAATCGAGGTACGACTCTTAAACCTAGGTTAGGACACGCAATTCAAGGTCAGGGCACACAAAATAAGATAATGCATGCAATTCGAAGTCGGGGCACGTAAGTCGAGGATTAGGGCACGTAATTTTAGGTCAAGGCACGAATGACGAGACATGCACGAAAATCAAGACAAGGCACGTAATCCAAGGTCAGTCATATCATTCTTGGTCTATGTCACGCAATTCAAGGTAACACACGTTATTCGGGGTCGGGCCTCACAGGTGCGATCATACCAGCACTAATGCACCGGATCCCATCAGAACTCCGAAGTTAAGCATGCTTGGGCGAGAGTAGTACTAGGATAGGTGACCCCCTGGGAAGTCCTCATGTTGCACCCCCATTTTCAATTTTTTTTGCCCCAGTTAGGGTTGCCAAGATACTTTATCCACCACATTTCTATTACTGAATCCCACAGCACCTTGGGCAATACAACTTCACTTCACGTAGAGGCTGGGCCCGTAAACCGAGGGCGTAGGGCTTGTGACCAGGTCTCTGTCGCTCCGGTCCCCATAACTTTTAATCCGTAAGGAGTTACGCGACACATAGCATACCGTTGGAAAGCTCTCCGAGAGCTCAACAACGAGGTAGGAAGCCTGCTTGGCTGCACCCGTTTTTGGAGCCCAAAATCGAACGGTTTCATCAGTTTCGGGCCACTTTTCTTCGTTTGCTCTGTTTTTTCGTCCCAGATCGTACGTCGTGAGCAGTTAAAAGGACGACAACCTAACCCGCGGGACATTAGAGGGCCCTACAATGCGTCGATATCATGTCTTGTGAGGATGTTGCATTGTTGAAACAGATGGGTTGTCGTTAAGTCTATTGGGCCTTTTGAATGGGCCATCTCTCTAGGCTGGAACTGTGAACCGTCAACACATAAAGGATTTGTGCCCACAACATAACGGGTGCGACCATACCAGTGCTAATGCACCGGATCCCATCATAACTCCGAAGTTAAGCGTGCTTGGGCGAGAGTAGTACTAGGATGGGTGACCCACTGGGAGGTCTTCGTGTTGCACCCCCCATTTTCAATTTTTTTTTTGCCCCGGTTAGGGTTGCCAAGATACTTTATCCACAACATTTCTCTTACCGAATCCCACGGCACCTTGGGCAAGACAACTTCGCTTCACGTAAAGGCTGGGCTGGAAAACCGAGGGCGTCGGGCTTGTGACCAGGTCTCCGTCGCTTCGGTGCCCATAAATTTTTATATGTAAGGATTTACGCGACGCACAGCATACCGTTGGAAAGCTCTCCGAGCGCTCTATGACCGGGGCAGCAAGCATGCTCAGCTTTGCCTATTTTTAGAGCCCAAAATTGAACGTTTTCATCAGTTTCGGGCTATTTTTTTACTTTTGCTCTATTTTTTTGTCCCGGATCGTACGATGTGAGGTGTTAAACGGACGACAACCTAACTCGCGGGATATTACAGGGCCCTACAATGCGTCGATATCACGTCTTGCAAATATGCTGCGTTGCTGAAGCGGATGGGTTGTCGTTAAGCTCATTGGGCCTTTTGAATGGGCCATCTCTCTGGGCTAGGACTATGAACCATCAACATATAAAGGATTTGTGCCCACAACATGATGGGTGCGATCATACCAGCAGTAAATCACGGGATCCTATCAGAACTCTGAAGTTAAGCGTGCTTGGGCGAGAGTAGTACTAGGATGGGTGACCCCCTGGGAAGTCCTCGTGTTGCACCCCTCCTTTTCAATTTTTTTTGCTTCGGTTAGGGTTGCCAAGATACTTTATCCACCACATTTCTATTACTGAATCCCACGGCACCTTGGGCAAGACAAATTCGCTTCACGTAGAGGCTGGGCCCGCAAACTGAGGGCGTGGGGCTTCTGACCAGGTCTCCGTCACTCTGGTGCCCATAACTTTTGATCCGTAAGGAGTTACGCGGCGCATAGCATACCGTTGGAAAGCTCTCTGAGAGTTGTAAGACGGGGCAACAAACCTGCTCAGCTGCGCCCATTTTTGGAGCCCAAAATCAAACGTTTTCATCAGTTTCGAGCAACTTTTATTCTTTTGCAATATTTTTCCGCCCCGTATCGTACGTCGTGAGCTGTTAAAAGGACAACAACCTAACTCGCGGGACCTTAGAGGTCCCTACAATGCGTCGATATCACGTCTTGCGAGGATGCTGCATTGTTGAAGCGGATGGGTTGTCGTTAAGCCCGTTGGGCCTTCTGAATGGGCCATCTCTCTGGGCTGGGTCTGTGAACCGTCAACACATAAATGATTTGTGCCCACAACATGACGAGTGCGATCATACCAACACTAATGCACCGGATCCCATCTGAACTCCGAAGTTAAGCGTGCTTGGGTCAGAGTAGTAGTAGGATAGGTGACCTCCTTGGAAGTCCTCGTGTTGCAACCCCCCTTTTCAATTTTTTTTGCCCCGGTTAGGGTTGCCAAGATACTTTATCCACCACATTTCTATTACCGAATCCCACGGCACCTTGGGTAAGACAACTTCGCTTCACGTAAAGGCTGGGCCCGCAAACCGATGGTGTCGGGCTTATGACTAGGTCTCCGTCGCTCCGGTGCCCATAACTTTTTATCCGTAAGGAGTTACGCGACGCACAATATACCGTTGGAAAGCTCTTCGAGCGCTCTACGACGGGGGTAGCAAGCATGCTCAACTTTGCCTATTTTCAGAGCCCAAAATCGAACGTTTTTTTCAGTTTCGGGGCATTTTTTTACTTTTGCTCTATTTTTTTGTCCCGGATCGTACGACGTGAGGTGTTAAACGGATGACAACCTAACTCGCGGGATATTATAGGGCCGTACAATGCGTCGATATCACGTCTTGCGAGGATGATGCGTTGTTGAAGCGGATGGGTTGTCGTTAAGCCCATTGGGCCTTTTGAATGGGCCATCTCTCTGGGCTGGGACTGTGAACCGTCAACACATAAAGGATTTGTGCCCACAACATGATGGGTATGATCATACCCGTAGTAATTCACTGGATCCCATCAGAACTCCGAAGTTAAGTGTGCTTGGGCGAGAGTAGTACTAGGATGGATGACCCCCTGGGAAGTCCTCATGTTGCACCCCCCCTTTTCAATTTTTTTTGCCCCGGTTAGGGTTGCCAAGATACTTTATCCACCACATTTCTATTACTGAATCCCACGGCACCTTGGGCAAGACAAATTCGCTTCACGTAGAGGCTGGGCCCGCAAACCGAGGGCATGGGGCTTCTGACCAGGTCTCCGTCGCTCTGGTGCCCATAACTATTGATCCGTAAGAAGTTACGTGGCGCATAGCATACCGTTGGAAAGCTCTCTGAGAGCTCTAAGACGGGGCAACAAGCTTGCTCGGCTGCGCCCATTTTTGGAGCCCAAAATCAAACATTTTCATCAGTTTCGGGCCACTTTTCTTCTTTTTCTATGTTTTTCCGCCCCGGATCGTACGTCGTGAGTTGTTAAAAGGATAACAACCTAACTCGCGGGACCTTAGAGGGCCCTACAATGCGTCGATATCACGTCTTGCGAGGATGCTGCATTGTTGAAGCAGATGGGTTGTCGTTAAGCCCATTGGGCCTTCTAAATGGGCCATCTCTCTGGGCTGGGTCTGTGAACGGTCAACACATAAAGGATTTGTGCCCACAACATGACGGGTGCGATCATACCAACACTAATGCACCGGATCCCATCCGAACTCTGAAGTTAAGCGTGCTTGGGTGAGAGTAGTACTAGGATAGGTGACCTCCTGTGAAGTCCTCGTGTTGTACCCACCCTTTTCAATTTTCTTTGCCCCGGTTAGGGTTGCCAAGATACTTTATCCAGCACATTTCTATTACCGAATCCCACGGCACCTTGGGCAAGACAACTTCGCTTCACGTAGAGGCTGGGCCTGCAAACCGATGGTGTGGGGCTTGTGACCAGGTCGCCGTCGCTCCGGTGCCCATAACTTTTAATCTGTGAGGAGTTACGCGACGCACAGCAAACCGATGGCTGGGCCTGCAAACCGACGGGGGCAGCAATACTACTCAGCTGCGCCTATTTTCAGTGCCCAAAATCGAACGTTTTCATCAGTTTCAGCCTATTTTTCTTCTTTTGCTCTGTGTTTTCGTACCGGATCGTATGTCGTGGGCTGTAAAACGGACGACATCCTAACTCGCGGGATATTACAGGGCCTTACAATGTGTCGATATCACATCTTGTGAGGATGTTGCGTTGTTAAAACGGATGGGTTGTCCTTAAGCCCCTTGGGCCTTTTGAATGGGTCATCTTTCTGGACTGGGACTGTGAACCGTCAACACATAAAGGATTTGTGCCCTCAACATGAAGGGTGCAATCATACCAGCACTAATAAACTGGATCCCATCAGAACTCCGATGTTAAGCGTGCTTGGGTGTGAGTAGTACTAGGATGGGTGACCCCCTTGGAAGTCCTGGTGTTGCACCCCCCTTTTCTAATTTTTTTGCCCCAGTTAGGGTTGCCAAGATACTTTATCCATCACATTTCTATTACCGAATCCCACGGCACCTTGGGCAAGACAACTTCGCTTCACGTAGAGGCTGGGCTCGCAAACCGAGGGCGTGGGGCTTGTAACCAGGTCTCCGTCGCTCCGGTGCCCCTAACTTTTAATCCGTAAGGAGTTACGTGGCACATAGCATACCGTTGAAAAGCTCTTCGAGAGCTCTACGACGGGGGCAACAAGCCTGCTCAGCTGCGCCTATTTTCGGAGTCCAAAATCGAACGTTTTCATCCGTTTCGGGCAATTTTTCTACTTTTGCTCTGTTTTTTCGTCCCATATAGTACGTCGTGAGCTGTTAAAAGGACGACAACCTAACTCACGGGATATTACAAGGCCCAACAACACATCGATATCACGTCTTACGAAGATGCTGCGTTGTTGAAGCAGATGGGTTGTCGTTAAGCCCATTGGGCCTTTTGAATGGGCCATCTCTCTGGGCTAGGACTGTGAACCGTCAACACATAAAGGATTTGTGCCCTGAACATGACGGGTGCAATCATACCAGCAATAATACACCGGATCCCATCAGAACTCCGAAGTTAAGCGTGCTTGGGCGAGAGTAGTACTAGGATGGGTGACCCCCTGGGAAGTCCTCATGTTGCACCCCCCTTTTCAAATTTTTTGCCCCGGTTAGGGTTGCCAAGATACTTTATCAACCACATTTCTATTACTGAATCCTACTGCACCTTGGGCAAGACAACTTCGCTTCACGTAGAGGCTGGGCCCGCAAACCAAGGGCATACGACTTGTGACCAGTTCTACGGCGCTGTAACGCCCCGATTCCTCACGGTACCGGGGCTTCTATTAACCATACTAATCACAACCCAATTCCAACCCGAACTCAAAATTTTAGGGAAAACGGATAGAGTCTCCCCTGTACCGTGGACATTCTAGAAACCTGTAAGCATTCAAATAAAACACGAAGCAAAAAGAACAACATTTCTAATTGAAATCCCAACTTTAAGACCATCTGAGCCTTAAGCAACACAAGACAATATAAACACATACAAGCATGCAACCATAGTCATAAAATCTTTGTCTTCATTCACTTACCATACCATTCTTTGTTAGTAATTAAACATTTTTAGAAATTAAAACCAACCATACATCCGTTCATTCACACCCAAGCATGCAACGTAGCTAGAAGCGAAAGCATAAGTTATTATATGCCACAATTCTATAACATTTACTACATCCACTTAGCTTTCAAATTTGCAACCACTCAAATATATATACATAAGCCTTTAGGCTCCAAAATAGAACATAAAGTAGACAAGCAAGGCCTTCTATAGTTTAGCAAGCAATCACTCCAATCTCAAGTAATAGTACACAGCAACCAAGGCAACTCCTCCAACTGCACCACCTGAAACATGTTTAGCTAGGTATGAGCAATCACAATTGCTCAGTGAGGGATAAGGTCTACCGGGGACGTGCAATGTAGCAACTTAACACAATTAATACAATAGATAAATAGTGAACAACAATTCTAATACCACATTTTAAAAGGATACAACCGATAACCCTTATCACTCCAAATCTTCGATCCCCGATCCACGAACCACGATCTCAATCTCGATATGCCGGCATCCCTTACACCAATGGGTACTCCGGATGTACCCGATCCTACGACCCAACACCCCCAGGCGAGTGAAGGAATAGCAGACGGAGCTAAGGCAACCAACACTGGCAAGCCCGATACCGCCCAGCGAGGCCATCGCATCCGTCGCGACAATGAGGTTGCGCAACCACGATGCAATGCAAGAATGATAACAATTACAATATAATCAGTAAACACATTTAAGGACAAAAAGTAGGTTGTCCTCGCACCAAGTTACAATTTAGCAACAATAAGCATATATCAAGTACGCAATTATACTAAACAATATACTCTTTTAGCAAGAAAATAAACTATAATGCACGTAAGGATGCAGGTCCCTCACCTTTAGGAAGCCAAACATACAAAACTTAGCCAAACTCCCATTTGAACCTTCTCCCATGGCATCAATTCCCTTCAGTTCCTAATTAGGCAGTTATGCAATAAAATCATTCTACATTCATCCGATTGACCATACACAAATAACATGAGTTAAGAATGCTAATCATGCAATTAATTAGCTAGTTCTACAAGTTCATGTCACAATATCAAACTCTAAAATCTCTAGACATGCATTATCTTAACTAACTTAGAGGATATGACAAGAAGCATTCTTTGCTTTTTAGCATTAGCATGCACAAGGCCCTAATTCCATTTAGTTAGCTAAATGGCAGCCAATCACCTCCCATTTCAACTTATATGTTCAACAAGCTAACCATTTGTCTAAACTCAACTCTAGCTAATTATAAGATAATTCAAGTTATCATACTCATTTTTCCCAATTTACATTTTATAACTCAATCAATAGAAAAATATAGCAATTATAACAAGTATAACAATTCAAATAGCTACTTATGCAATAAGTTTAACTAATTCACATAAGCTTCATTTAGACACTTTTCACATGCTTGGTATTTAGGTCATAAACTTTACACTTATATAACATATAACTCTATCATGATCAATTAGAGCAAACATAACAATATAATAACTACTAATGCAACTAATTCAAGTAATTCACAAGAAATCTAACAAATCTCCTTCTAAATGCTAACAAAATAATCTCTAAACTTCACACAAGATAACGAACCTCAAATCTAACTATACTAAATCTCTAATGACACTTTATGGCACCACTTAAGCCCTTGAAATCTCACTTTAAAGTACAATTACCCGAAAAGTCCGAATTTGTCTCTTTATGCATTATATTACAAGTACTCTAATAGGAGCTCAACTAAGCGAAGCGAATACATTTCTAGCACCTCATCACTTACTAGACACTAGCCCTAATGCCCAAATGCACCCGGATTCACTTTCAACCCGAAATCCCCTTTGTCAATCTTTGCTATTAAGCTTCAAATCAAAAGGCAAGGTTCAAGATTCCCAAACGAGTTATCCTATCCCTCAAACCACACCTTATGGCACCTCAAGGACCCTCGAGCTCACCCATTAAACCTCATTTACCATTAAATCCCTGATTTTCTCTTTGTGCGTTTACACTACAAGTACCAATTCCGAACTCCAAAAAAGCGAAACGAAGGCACTTCTAAAGCTTCAATACTTAATAAAGACTAGCCATAATCTCGAAACGTGCCCGGATTTGAGTTAACCCCGAAACCCCTTATTAAAGTAGCTTAATTTGATCAAATTATTCAAATTTTGTACATGGCAAGTGCAACTAACATTTTTTCCACGCTCAAGGACCTAATTAGCAACTACTAGAAGCATTGAATCAAATTAAATTGCACAAATTTTTAGAACCCTAGAAATTTCACAATTTATCATCTTCCTCAAAGCTCCAACTCCATTTTCAACCATTCAAAATGCTATCTAACCACAAAAGTATGCTCTATGATCATTAATAAGAGTAATTTAAGCATAAACAAGCATAACCAAGTAATATCTCAACAAATCCCAAAAAAAATAAAGTTTAGGTGCAAAATTTTCAAATACAAAAATAAGATGAAATTCTTACCACACAAGGCTAGAGAAGCTTGAAGAAGGTGTAAACATGTTCAAGAACTCAAGATTCAAGCTTGGAATCGATGGAAATGACCAACTATAGCAATTTTGCAAGAAAAAGTTACTATTTCCGTAACTATTTATGGCCATTTTTTGACTCTTTTTTTTTTGTTCTTGGCTTATATTATTCTCATGAGAAGGTCAAATGGTAGGTCAAATAATTAAGGCATTTTAGTAAGGGCAAAAGGGTCATTTGGGTGATCAAATTTCAGCAAAACAAATGCCAAAAATCTGAAAAAAATATGGAAAAAAAATCCCGCTGGTACTATTCATCAGACATTTCGCAAATTTTTTCCCGTTGATCCCAATATGCAATGTACGCACGGTCAGGGGCTGCAGTCCCCTAAAAATATGTAGTATTTTATAAAAATATAAAATGCATGAAAAGAAACAATTGAATTTATGAAAATATGGAAAATTAAAATAAAAAGTAATTAGCTAAGTTACATCCAAATTAACCATTTAATGAATGCAATTAATGAAGTGCTGGGTTCGGGGAGTCACAGTCGCTCCGGTGCCAATAACTTTTAATCCGTAAGGAGTTACGCGATGCACAACATACAGTTGGAAAGCTCTCTGAGAGCTCTACGACGGGGGCAACAAGCTTGCTCGGCAGCGCCTGTTTTGGGACCTCAAAATCGAACGTTTTCATCGGTTTTGGGCCACTTTTCTTCTTTTGCTCAGTTTTTGGGTCCTGGATCGTACGTTGTGAGTTGTTAAAAGGATGACAACCTAACTCACGGGATATTATAAGGCCCTACAACGCGTCGATATCACGTCTTACGAAGATGCTGCGTTGTTGAAGCAGATGGTTGCCGTTAATCCCATTGGGCCTTTTGAATAGGCCATCTCTCTGGACTGGGACTGTGAACCGTCAACACAAAAAGGATTTGTGCCCTCAGCATGACGGGTGCGATCATACCAGCACTAATGCACCGGATCCCATCCGAACACCGAAGTTAAGCGTGCTTGGGCGAGAGTAGTACTAGGATGGGTGACCCCCTGTGAAGTCTTCGTGTTGCACCCCCTCTTTACAATTTTTTTTGCCCCGGTTACGGTTGCCAAGATACTTTATCCAACACATTTCTATTAACGAATCCCATGGCACCTTGGGCAAGACAACTTCACTTCACGTAGAGGCTGGGCCCGCAAACCGAGGGCGTAGGTCTTGTGACCAGGTCTTCGTCGCTCCGGTGCCCATAACTTTTGATCCGTAAGGAGTTACACGGTGCACAGCATACCGTTGGAAAGCTCTCTGAGGGATCTACGATGGGGCAGCAAGCCTGCTTGGCTGCGCCCATTTTTGGAGCCCAAAATAGAACATTTTCATCAGTTGCGGGCCACTTTTCTTCTTTTGCTCTGTTTTTCTGTCCCGAATCGTACGTCTTGAGTTGTTAAAAGGACGACAACCTAACTCGCGGGACATTAGAGGGCCCCACAATGCGTCAATATCACATCTTGCAAGGATGCTGCATTGTTGAAGCGGATGTGTTGTCGTTAAACCCATTTGGCCTTTTGAATGGGCCATCTCTCTGGGCTGGGACGGTGAACCGTCAACACATAAAGGATTTGTGTCCACAACATGACGGGCGCGATCATACCAGCACTAATGCACCGGATCCCATCAGAACTCCGAAGTTAAGCGTGCATGGGCGAGAGTAGTACTAGGATGGGTGGCCCCCTTGGAAGTCCTCGTGTTGCACCCCCTCGTTATAATTTTTTTTGCCCTAGTTAAGGTTGCAGATACTTTATCCACCACATTTTAATTACCGAATCCCGCAGAACCTTGGGCAAGACAACTTCGCATCATGTAGAGGCTGGGCCCACAAACCGAGTGCGTAGGGCTTGTGACCACGTCTTCGTCGCTCCGGTGCCCATAACTTTTGATCCGTAAGGAGTTACGCGGTGCACAGCATACTGTTGGAAAGCTCTCCGAGAGCTCTACGACGGGGCATCTAACCTGTTTGGCTGCACCCATTTTTGGAGCCCAAAATCGAACGTTTTTATCATTTTCGGGCCACTTTTCTTTTTTTGCTCTATTTTTTCATCCCGGATCGTACGTCTTGATCTGGTAAAAGGACAACAACCTAACTCACGGGACATTAGAGGGCCCTATAATGCGTCGATATCACATCTTGCGAGGATGCGGTATTGTTGAAGCGGATGTGTTGTCGTTAAGCCAATTGGGCCTTTTGAATGGGCCATCTCTTTGGGCTGGGACTGTGAACTGTCAACACAAAAAGGATTTGTGTCCACAACATGACGGGCGCGATCATACCAGCACTAATGGACCGGATCCCATTAGAACTCCGAAGTTAAGCGTGCTTGGGCGAGAGTAGTACTAGGATGGGTGACCCCCTGGGAATTCCTCGTGTTGCACCCCCTTTGTTCAATTTTTTTTGCCCCGGTTAGGGTTGCCAAGATAATTTATCCACCACATTTCTATTACCGAATCCCATGGCACCTTGGGCAAGACAACTTTGCTTCACGTAGAGACTGGGCCCGCAAACCGAGGGCGTAGGGCTTGTGACCAGGTCTCCATCGCTCTGATGCCCATAATTTTTGATCCGTCAGGAGTTACGCGGCGCACAACATACCGTTGGAATGCTCTCCAAGAGCTCTACAACGGGGGCAGGAAGCCTACTAGGCGGCGCCGGTTTTCTTAGCCCAAAATCGAACGTTTTCATCAGTTTTGGGCCACTTTTCTTCTTTTGCTCTGTTTTTCCGTCACGGATTGTGCGTCTTGAGCTGTTAAAAGGACAACAATCTAACTTGCAGGACATTAGAGGGCCCTATAATGCATCGATATCACGTCTTGCGAGGATGCTGCATTGTTAAAGCAGATGGGTTGCCATTAAGCCCATTGGGCCTTTTGCATGGGCCATCTCTTTGGGCTGGGACTGTGAACTGTCAACACATAAAGGATTTGTGCCCAAGACATGAAGGGTGCGATCATACAAGCACTAATGAACCGGATCCCATCAGAACTCCGAAGTTAAGCATGCTTGGGCGAGAGTAGTACTATGATAGGTGACCCCATGGGAAGTCCTCGCCTTACACCCCCCTTTTTAATTTTTTTTGTCCCGGTTAGGGTTGCCAAGATACTTTATCCACCACATTTCAATTACCGAATACCTCGGCACGTTAAGACAACTTCGCTTCACGTAAAGGCTGGGCCCGCAAACCGAGGGCGTAGGGCTTGTGACCAGGTCTCTGTCGCTCCGGTGCCCATAACTTTTAATCCGTAAGGAGTTACGTGACGCACAGTATACCGTTAGAAAGTTCTCCGAGAGCTCTACGACGAGGGCAGCAAGCCTACTCGACTGCGCCAGTTTTTGGAGACCAAAATCGAACATTTTTATCAGTTACGGGAAATTTTTCTACATTTGCTCTGCTTTTTCATCCCAGATCGTACGTCGTGAGCTGTTAAAAGGACGACAACCTAACTTGCGGGTTATTACAGGGCCATACAAGGCGTCGATATTACATCTTGCGAGAATGCTGCGTTGTTGAAGCGGATGGGTTGTCGTTAAGCCCATTGGGCCTTTTGAATGGGCCTTCTCTCTGGGCTGGGACTGTGAACCATCAACACATAAATGATTTGTGCCCTCAACATGACAGGTGCGATCATACCAGCACTAATGCACCGGATCCTATAAGAAGTCTGAAGTTAATCGTGCTTGGGCGAGAGTAGTACTAGGAAGGGTGACCCCCTGGGAAGTCCTCGTGTTCCACCCTCCTTTTCAATTTTTTTTGCCCCGGTTAGGGTTGCCAAGATACTTTATCCACCATATTTCTTTTACCAAATCCCACAGCACCTTGGGCAAGACAACTTCGCTTCACGTGGAGGCTGGGCCCGCAAACCGAGGGGGTGGGGCTTGTGGCCAGGTCTCCGTTGCTCCGGTGCCCATAACTTTAAAACCTTAAGGAGTTATGCGACGCACAGCATACTGTTGGAAAGCCCTCTGAGAGCTCTACAACGAGGGCAGCAAGCCTGCTCAGCTGTGCCTATTTTCGGAGCCCAAAATTGAACATTTTCATCAGTTTCGGGCAACTTTTCTTATTTTGCTATGTTTTTCCGTCCCGGATTGTACGTCGTGAGCTGTTAAAAGGACGACAACCTAACTAGCGGGACATTAGAGGGCCCTACAATACGTTGATATCACGTCTTGCGAGGATGCTGCGTTGTTGAAGCAAATGGGTTGTCGTTAAGCCCATTGGGCCTTTTGAATGGGCCAACTCTTTGGGCTTGGACAGTGAACTGTCAACACATAAAAGATTTGTGCCCACAACATGACGGGTGCGATCATACCATCACTAATGCACCGGATCCCATTAGAACTCCGAAGTTAAGCATGCTTGGGCGAGAGTAGTACTAGGATGGGTGACCCTCTTGGAAGTCCTCGTGTTGCACCCCCCTTTCCAATTTTGTTACCCGATTAGGGTTGCCAAGATACTTTATCCACCTGATTTCTATTATCGAATCCCACGGCACCTTGGGCAAGACAACTTCATTTCACGTAAAGTCTGGGCATGCAAACCGAGGGCATAGGGCTTTTGACAAGGTCTCCGTAGCTCCGGTGCCCATAACTTTTCATCTGTAAGGATTTACGCGGCGCACAACATACCGTTGGAAAGCTCTCCGAGAGCTCTACGACAGGGCAACAAGCCTACTTGGCTGCGCCCATTTTTGGAGACCAAAATTGAAAATTTTCATCAGTTTTATGCCACTTTTCTTCTTTTGCTCTGTTTTTCTATCCCGGATCGTTCGTCGTGAGCTGTTAAAAGGATGACAACCTAACTCGCAGAATATTACAGGGCCCTACAATGCAACGATATCACGTCTTACGAGGATGCTGTGTTGTTGAAGCGGATAGGTTGTCGTTAAGCCCATTAGGCCTTTTGAATAGGCCATCTCTCTAGGCTGGGACTGTGAACCATCAACACATAAAGGATTTATGCCCACAACATGACGGGTGCGATTATACTAGCACTAATGCACCGGATCCCATCAGAACTCCAAAGTTAAGCGTGCTTGGGCGAGAGTAGTACTAGGATCGGTGACCCCCTGGGAGGTCCTCGTGTTGTACCCCCCCTTCTCAATTTTTTTTGCCCCGGTTAAGGTTGCCAAGATAGTTTATCCACCACATTTTTATTACCGAATTCCACGACACCTTGGGCAAGAGAACTTCGCTTCACGTAGAGGTTGGGCCCGCAAACCGAGGGCGTAGGGCTTCTGACCAGTTGTCCGTCTCTCCATTGCCCATAACTTTTAATCCATATGGAGTTACGCGGTGCACAGCATACCGTTGGAAAGCTCTCCGAGAGCACTACGACGTGGGTAGAAAGCCTGCTCGGCTCTGCCTATTTTCGGAGCCCAAAATCGAATGTTTTCATCAGTTTCGAGCTACTTTTCTTCTTTTACTCTGTTTTTCCGTCCTGGAATGTACCTCGTGAGCTGTTAAATGGATGACAACCTTACTCGCGGGATATTATAGGGCCTTACAATGCGTCGATATCACGTCTTACAAGGATACTGCATTGTTGAAGCGGATGGGTTATCGTTAAGCCCATTGGGCCTTTTGAATGGGCCATCTCTCTGGGCTGGAACTGTGAACCGTCAACACATAAAGGATTTGTGCCCTCAACATAATGGGTGCCATCATACCAGCACTAATGCACCGGATCCCATCAGAACTCCGAGGTTAAGCGTGCTTGGGCGAGAGTAGTACTAGGATGGGTGACCCCGTGGGAAGTCGTCGCGTTGCACCCCCACTTTTTAATTTTTTTTTCCCCAGTTAGGGTTGCCAAGATACTTTATCTACCACATTTCTATTACCGAATCCGACGGCACCTTGGGCAAGACAACTTCGCTTCACGTAGAGGCTGGGCCCGCAAACTGAGGGCGTAGGGCTGGTGACCAAGTCTCTGTGGCTCCGGTGCCCATAACTTTTAATCCGCAACGAGTTACGCGACGCACAGCACACTGTTGGAAAGCTCTCCGAGACCTCTACGACGAGGGCAGCAAGCACTCTCAGCTGCGCCTATTTTCAGAGCATAAAATCAAACGTTTTCATCAATTTCGGGCCACTTTTATTCTTTTGCTCTGTTTTTCGTCCCTGATCGTTCGTCGTAAGCTGTTAAAAGGACGACAAGCTAACTCGCGAAATATTATAGGGCCTACAACGCGTCGATATCATGTCTTACGAGGATGCTGCGTTGTTGAAGAGGATGGGTTGTCATTAAGCCCATTGGGCCTTTTGAATGGGCCATCTCTCTAGGATGTGACTGTGAACCGTCAACACATAAAAGATTTGTGCCCACAACATGGCGGGTGCGATCATACCAGCACTAATGCACCGGATCCCATCAGAACTCCGAAGTTATGCATGCTTGGGCGAGATTAGTACTAGGATGGGTGACCCCATGGGAAGTCCTCGTGTTACACCCCCCTATTTTCAATTTTTTTGCCCCAGTTTGGGTTGCCAAGATACGTTATCCACCGCATATTTATTACCGAATTCCATGGCACCTTGGGCAAGACAACTTCGCTTCACGTAAATGCTGGGCCCGCAAACCGAGGGCGTAAGGGTTTTGACTAGGTTTCCGTCGCTCCAATGCCCATAACTTTTAATCCGTAAGGAGTTACGCAGCACACAGCATACCGTTGGAAAGCACTCTGAGAGCTCTACGACGTGGGCAGCAAGCCTGCTCGTCTCAGCCTATTTTTGGAGCCCAAAATTGAATGTTTTCATCAGTTTCGAGAAACTTTTCTTCTTTTACTCTATTTTTTCATCCCGGATCGTACGTCGTGAGCTGTTAAAAGGACGACAACCTAACTCGAGGGATATTACAGGGCCCTACAATGCGTCAATATCACGTCTTATGAGGATGCTGCTTTGTTGAAGCGGATGGGTTATCGTTAATCCCATTGGGCCTTTTGAATGGGCCATCTCTCTGGGCTGGGACTGTGAACTGTCAACACATAAAGGATTTGTGCCCCCAACATGACGGGTGCGATCATACCAGCACTAATGCTCCGGATCCCATCAGAACTCTGAAGTTAAGCGTGCTTGGGCGAGAGTAGTACTAGGATGGGTGACCCCCTTAGAAGTCCTTGTGTTGCACCCTCTTTTTCAATTTCTTTTTCCCCGTTTAGGGTTGCCAAGATACTTTATCCACCACATTTTTATTACCGAATCCCACGGCACTTTGGACAAGACAACTTCGCTTCACGTAGAGGCTGGGCCCGCAAACCGAGGGCGTAGGACTTGTGACAAGGTCTCCGTCGCTCCGGTGCCCATAACTTTTGATCCGTAAGGAGTTACGCGGCGCACAGCATACTGTTGGAAAGCTCTTCGAGAGTTCTACGTTGGGGCAGCAAGCCGGCTTAGCCGCGCCAGTTTTTTGGAGCCCAAATTCGAACATTTTCATGAATTTTGGGCCACTTTGATTCTTTTGCTCTGTTTTTTCGTAACGGATCGTACGTCTTGAGTTGTTAAAAGGACAACAACCTAACTCGCGGGACATTAGAGGACCTTACAATGTGTCGATATCATGTCTTGTGAGGTTGTTGCGTTGTTGAAGCGGATTGGTTGTCGTTAAGCCAATTGGGCCTTTTGAATGAGCCATCTCTTTGGGCTGGGACTGTGAACCATCAACACATAAATGTGTGCTTGGGCGAGAGTAGTATTAAGATGGGTGACCTTGTGGGATGTCTTCGTGTTGTACCCCGCCTTTTCAATTTTTTTTGCCTCGGATAGGGTAGCCAAGATACTTTATCCACCACATTTCTATTACCGAATCCCACGGCACCTTGGGCAAGACAACTTCGATTCACTTAGGGGCTGGGTCCGCAAACCGAGGGCGTGGGGCATGTGACCAGGTCTCCATCGCTCCGGTGCCCATAACTTTTAATCCGTAAAGAGTCACGCGGAGCACAACATACCGTTGGAAAGCTCTCCGAGAGCTCTACGATGGGGCAGCAAGCTTGCTCGACAGCGTCCATTTTTTGAGCCCAAAATAGAACGTTTTCATCAGTTTTGGGACACTTTTCTTCCTTTGCTCTGTTTTTCCATCTCGGATCGTGCGTCGTGAGATGCTAAAAGGATGACAACCTAACTCGCGGGACATTCGAGGGCCCTACAATGCGTCGATATCACGTCTTGCGGGGATGCTACGTTGTTGAAGCAGATGGGTTGTCGTTAAGCCCATTAGGCCTTTTGAATGGGCCATCTCTCTGGGCTGGGACAGTGAACCGTCAAAACATAAAGGATTTATGCCCACAACATGACGGGTGCGATCATACCAGCACTAATGCACCGGATCCCATCAGAACTCCAAAGTTAAGCATGCTTGGGCAAGAGTAGTACTAGGATGGGTGACCCTCTAGGAAGTCCTCGTGTTGCACCCCTCTTTTCAATTTTTTTTCCCCGGTTAGGGTTGCCAAGATACTTTATCCACCATATTTCTATTACCGAATCCCACGGCACCTCGTGCAAGACAGCTTCGCTTTACTTAGAGGCTGGGCCCGCAAACCGAGAGCGTGGGGCTTATGACCAGGTTTCCGTCGCTCCGGTGCCTATAACTTTTAATCTGTAAGGAGTCACGCGGCGCACAACATACCGTTGGAAAGCTCTCCGAGAGCTCTACGACGGGGCAGCAAGCCTGCTTAGCAGCGCCCATATTTGGAGCCAAAAATTGAATGATTTCATCAGTTTTGGGCCACTTTTCTTCTTTTATTCGGTTTTTCCGTCTCGGATCGTACGTCGTGAGATGTTAAAAGGACGATAACCTAACTCGCGGGAGATTAGAGGGCCCTACAATGAGTCGAGATCGCGTCTTGCGAGGATGCTGCGTTGTTGAAGCGGATGGGTTGTCGTTGAGCCCATTGGGCCTTTTGAATGGGCCATCTCCCTGGGCTGGGACTGTGAACCGTCAACACATAAAGGATTTGTGTCCACAACATGACGGGTGAGATCATACTAGCATTAATGCACTGGATCCCATCAGAACTCTGAAGTTAAGCGTGCTTGGGCAAGAGTAGAATTAGGATGGGTGACCCATTGGCAAGTCCTCATGTTGTACCCCCCATTTTCAATTTTTTTTCCCCGATTAGGGTTGCCAAGATAATTTATCCACCAGATTTCTATTACTGAATCCCGCGGCACCTTGGGCAAGGCAGCTTCACTTCACGTAGAGGCTGGGCCCGCAAACCGAGGGCGTGGGGCTTGTGACCAGGTCTACGTCGCTCCAGTGCCCATAACTTTCAATCCGTAAGGAGTTACACAGTGCACAGCATACCGTTGGAAAGCTCTCTGAGAGCTCTACGTCGGGAGCCGCAAGCCTACTCTGCTGTGCTTGTTTTTGCAGCCCAAAATTGAACGTTTTCATCAGTTTCGGGCCACTTTTCTTCACTAACTCTGTTTTTTCATCCCGAATCGTACGTCGTGAGCTGTTAAAAGGACGACAGCCTAACTCGCGGGATATTACAGGGTCTTACAACGCGTTGATACACGTCTTACGTGGATACTGCGTTGTTGAAGCGGATGGGTTGTCGTTAAGCCCATTGAGCCATATGAATGGGCCATCTCTCTAGGCTGGGACGGTGAACCATCAACACATCAAGGATTTGTGCCCTTAATATGACGGGTACGATCATACCAGCACTAATGCATCGGATCCCATCAAAACTCTGAGGTTAAGCATGCTTGGGCGAGAGTAATACTAGGATGGGTGACCCCCTAAGAAGTCCTCGTGTTGCACCGTGCGTTTCAATTTTTTTTACCCCGGTTAGGGTTGCCAAGATACTTTATCCACGACGTTTCTATTACCGAATCCCACGGCACCTTGGGCAAGACAACTTCGCTTCACGTAGAGGCTGGGCCCGCAAACCAAGGGCGTAGGGCTTGTGACCTGGTCTCCGTCGCTCCGGTGCCCATAACTTTTTATCCGTAAGGAGTTACGCATCGCACAACATACCGTTGGAAAGCTCTCTGAGAGCTCAACGACGGAGCAGCAACCCTGCTCGGCCGTACCCATTTTTTAAGCCCAAAATCGAACATTTTCATCAATTTCAGGCCAGTTTTCATCTTTTGCTATGCTTTTTCATCCCGGATCATACGTCTTGAGCTGTTAAATGGACGACAACCTAACTCGTGGGACATTAGAGGGCCCTACAATGTGTCGATATCATGTCTTGCGAGGATGCTGCATTGTTGAAGCGAATGGGTTATCGTTAAGCCCATTAGGCCTTTTGAATGGGCCATCTCCCTGGGCTCGGACTGTGAACCGTCAACACATAAAGGATTTGTGCCCACAATATGACAGGTGCGATCATACTAGCACTAATGCACCGGATCCCATCAGAACTCCGAAGTTAAGCATGCTTGGGCGAGAGTAGTACTAGGATGGGTGACCCCCTAGGAAGTCCTCATGTTGCACTCCCACTTTTTAATTTTTTTTGCCCCGGTTAGGGTTGCCAAGATACTTTATCCACCACATTTCTATTACAGAATCCCATGGCACCTTGGACAAGACAACTTCGCATCACGAATAGGTTGGGCCCGCAAACCGAGGGCGTAGGGCTTTTGACAAGGTCTCTATCGCTCTGGTGCCCCTAACTTTTTATCCGTAAGGAGTTACGCGATACACAGCATACCGTTGGAAAGCTCTCCGAGAGCTCTACGACGGGGGCAGCAAGTCTGCCTCGCAGCATCTATTTTTGTTGCCCAAAATCAAACGTTTTCATCAGTTTCGAGCCACTTTTCTTCTTTTGTTCTGTTTTTCCGTCCAGGATCGTTCGTCGTGAGCTGTTAAAAGGATGACAACCAAACTCGAGGGATATTACAGGGCCCTACAACGCGTTGATGTCACGTCTTACGAGGATGCTACGTTGTTGAAGCGGATGGGTTGTCGCTTAGCCCATTGGGCCTTTTGAATGGGCCATCTCTCTAGGTTGGGACTGTGAACCGTCAACACATAAAGGATTTGTGTGAACAAGATGGCGGGTACGATCATACCAGCAATAATGCACCGGATCCCATCAGAACTCCGAAGTTAGACGTGCTTGGGAGAGAGTAGTACTAGGATGGGTGACCCCCTTGGAAGTCTTCGTGTTACACCCCCCCCCCTCTTCAATTTTTTTTGCCCCGGTTAAGGTTGCCAAGATACTTTATCCACCACATTTTTATTACCGAATCCCATGGTACCTTGGGCAAGACAACTTCGATTCACGTAGAGGTTGGGCCAGCAAACCAAGGGCGTGGGGCTTGTGACCAGGTCTCCGTCGCTCCAGTGCCCATAACTTTTAATCCGTCAGGAGTTATGCGGCGCACAGCGTACCGTTGGAAAGCTCTCCTAGCTCTGCGACGGGGGCAGCAAGCCTGCTCGGCTTTGCCAATTTTCAGAGCCCAAAATTGAATGTTTTCATCAGTTTAGGGCCTCTTTTCTTCATTTACTCTATTTTTCAGTCCCGAATCGTACGTCGTGAGCTGTTAAAAGGACGACAACCTAACTCGTGGGATATTACAGTGCCCTACAATGCGTCGATATCATGTCTTACGGGATGCTGCATTGTTGAAGCGGATGGGTTGTCGTTAAGCCTATTGGGTCTTTTGAATAGGCCATCTCTCTGGACTGTGATTGTGAACCGTCAACACATAAAGGATTTGTGCCCTCAACATGACGGGTGTGATCATACCAGCACTAATGCACCGGATACCATTAGAACTCCGAAGTTAAGCGTGCTTGGGCAAGAGTAATACTAGGATTGGTGACCCCTAGGAAGTCCTCGTGTTGCACCCTCCTTTTAATTTTTTTTTACCCTGTTAGGGTTGCCAAGATACTTTATCCACCACATTTCTATTACCGAATCCCACAGCAACTTGGGCAAGACAACTTCGCTTGACGTAGAGGCTGGGCCCGCAAACCGAGGGCGTAGGGCTTGTGACTAGGTCTCCGTCGCTCTGGAGACCATAACTTTTGATCCGTAAGGAGTTACGCGACGTGCAGCATACCGTTGGAAAGCTCTCTGAGAGCTCTACGATGGAGTAGCAAGACTGGTCGGCCAAGCCCCTTTTTGGAGCCCAAAATTAAACATTTTCATCAATTTCGGGCCACTTTTCTTCTTTTGCTATGTTTTTCCATCTCAGATCGTACGTCTTGTTCTGTTAAAAGGACGACAACCTAACTCACGAGACATTAGAGGGCCCTTCAATGCGTTGATATCACGTCTTGCGAGGATGCTGCATTGTTGAAGCGGACAGGTTGTCGTTAAGCCCATTGGGCCTTTTGAATGGGTCATCTCTCTGAGCTGGGATTGTGAACCGTCAACACATAAAGCATTTGTGCCCATAACATGACGGGTGCGATCATACCAGCACTAATGCACCGGATCCCATCAGAACTCCGAAGTTAAGCATGATTGGGCTTGAGTAGTACTAGGATGGGTGACCCCTTGGGAAGTCCTCGTGTTGCGCCCCCATTTTTTAATTTTTTTTGCGCCGGTTCGGGTTGCCAAGATAGTTTATCCACCAGATTTCTATTACCGAATCCCACGGCACCTTGGGCAAGACAACTTCGGTTCACGTAGAGGTTGGGCTCGCAAACCGAGAGCGTAGGGCTTGTGACCTAGTCTCCGTTGCTCTGGTGGTCATAACTTTAGATCCTTAAGGAGGTACGCGGCGCACAGTATTCTGTTGGAAAGCTCTCCGAGAGCTCTACGACGGGGAAGCAAGCCTACTTGGTTGCGCCCATTTTTGTAACCCAAAATCGAATGTTTTCATTAGTTTCGGGCCACTTTTCTTCTTTTGCTCTATTTTTCAGTCCCGGATCGAACGTCGTGAGCTGTTAAAAGGATGACAACCTAACTTGCGGGACATTAGAGGGCCTTACAATGCGTCGATATCACGTCTAGCGAAGATACTGCGTTGTTGAAGCGGATGGGTTGTCGTTAAGCCCATTGGGCCTTTTGAATCAGCCATGTCTCTCGGCTGGGATTGTAGTCAACACATAAAGGATTTGTGCCCACAACATGATGGGTGCGATCATACCAGCACTAATGCACTGGATCTCATCAGAACTCCGAAGTTAAGCGTGCTAGGGCAAGAGTAGTACTAGGATGGGTGACCCCTTGGGAAGTCCTCGTGTTGCACCACCCATTTTCAATTGTTTTTGCCCCAGTTAGGGTTGCCAAGATACTTTATCCACCACATTTCTATTACCTACTCCCACGGCACCTTGGGTTGGACAACTTCGCTTAATGTAGAGGCTGGGCCAGCAAATCGAGGGTGTGGGGCTTATGACCAGGTCTCCGTCGCTCCGGTGCCCATAACTTTTAATCCGTAAGGAGTTACGTGACACACAGCATACCATTGGAAAGCCCGCCGAGAGCTCTACGACGGGGGTAACAAGCCTGCTCAACTGCGCCTATTCTCGGAGGCCAAAATTGAACGTTTTCATCTAATTTGGGCCATTTTTCTACTTTTGCTCTGTTTTTGCGTCCTGGATCGTACGTCGTGAGCGATTAAAAGGACGACAACCTAACTCACAGGATATTACAGGGCCCTACAATGCGTCGATATCACGTCTTGCGAGGATGCTGCGTTGTTGAAGCGGATGGGTTGTCGTTAAGCCCATTGGGCCTTTTGAATGGGCCATCTCTTTGGGCTGGGACTGTGAACAGTCAACACATAAAGGATTTGTGCCCACAACATGACGGGTGCGATCATAGTAGCAGTAATGCACCGGATCCTATAAGAACTCCGAAGTTAAGTGTGCTTTGGCGAGAGTGGTATTAGGATGGGTGACCCCCTGGGAAGTCCTCGTGTTGCACCCACCCTTTTCAATTTGTTTTTGCCCCGGTTAGGGTTGCCAAGATACTTTATCCACCACATTTCTATTACTGAATCCCACGGCACGTTGGGCAAGACAACTTCGCTTCACGTAGAGGCTGGGCCCGCAAATCGAGGGCATAGGGCTTGTGACTAGGTCTCTGTCGTTCCGGTGCCCATAACTTTTGATCCGTAAGGAGTTACGTAGTGCATAGCATACCGTTGGAAAGCTCTCCGAGAGCTCTACGACGGGGATAGCAAGCCGGCTCAGCTGCGCTTGTTTTTGGAATCCAAAATTGAACATTTTCATTAGTTTCGGGCTATTTTTCTACTTTTGCTTTGTTTTTGCGTCCCAGATTGTACTTCGTGCGCTGTTAAAAGGACGACAACCTTACTCGTAGGATATTACAGGGCCCTACAATGTGTCGATATCACGTATTGAGGGGATGCTGCATTGTTGAAGCGGATGGGTTGTCGTTAAGCCCATTGGGCCTTTTGAATGGGCCATCTCATTGGGCTGGGACTGTGAACCGTCAACACATAAAAGATTTGTGCCCACAACATGACGGGTGCGATCATAGCAGCTGTAATGCACCGGATCCTATCAGAACTCCGAAGTTAAGCGTGCTTTGGCAAGAGTAGTATTAGGATGGGTGACCCCCTGGGAAGTCCTCGTGTTGCACCCACCCTTTTCAATTTTTTTTTGCCCCGGTTAGGGTTGCCAAGATACTTTATCCACCACATTTCTATTACCGAATCCCATAGCACCATGGGCAAGACAACTTCGCTTCACGTAGAGGCTGGGCCCGCAAACCGAGGGCGTAGGGCTTGTGACCAGGTCTCCATCGCTCCGGTGCCCATAACTTTTGATCCGTAAGGAGTTACGCAGCGCATAGCATACCGTTGGAAAGCTCTCCGAGAGCTCTACGATGGGGGTAGCAAGTCGGCTCAGCTGCGCTTGTTTTCAAAATCTAAAATTGAACATTTTCATCAGTTTTGTGCTATTTTTCAACATTTGCTTTGTTTTTGCGTCCCGGATTGTACATCGTGAGTTGTTAAAAGGACGAAAACCTAACTAGCGGGACATTAGAGGGCCCTACAATGCGTCGATATCGCGTCTTGCGAGGATACTACGTTGTTGAAGCGGATAGGTTGTTGTTAAGCCCATTGGGCCATTTGAATGGGCCATCTCTCTGGGCTGGGACTGTGAACTGTCAACACATAAAGGATTTGTGCCCACAACATAACGGTTGCGATCATAACAGCACTAATGCACCGGATCCCATCAAAACTCCGAAGTTAAGCATGCTTAGGCGAGAGTAGTACTAGGATTGGTAACCCTCTAGGAAGTCCTCGTGATGCACCCCCCTTTTCAATTTTTTTTGCCCCGGTTAGGGTTGCCAAGATACTTTATCCATCACATTTCTATTACCGAATCCCACAACACCATGGGCAAGACAACTTCACTTCACATAGAGGCTTGGCCCATAAATTGGGGGTGTGGGGCTTGTGACCAGGTCTCTGTCGCTCCGGTGCCCATAATTTTTAATCCGTAAGGAGTTGCACTAGGCACAGTATACCGTTGTAAAGCACTACGAGAGCTCTACGACGGGGATAGCAAGTCTGCTTGGCTGCACCTGCTTTCATAACCCAAAATCGAATGTTTTCATCCGTTTTGGGCCATTTTTCTGCTTTTGCTCTGTTTTTTCCTCCCGGATCGTACGTCGTGAGCTGTTAAAAGGACGACAAACTAACTCTCGGGATATTACAGGACCTTACAAGGCGTCGATATCACATCTTGCGAGAATGCTGCGTTGTTGAGGCGGATGGGTTGTCGTTAAGCCCATTGGGCCTTTTGAATGGGCTATCTCTTTGGGCTGGGACTGTGAACCGTCAACACATAAAGGATTTGTGCCCACAACATGACGGGTGCGATCATACCAGCACTAATGCACCAGATCCCATAAGAACTCTGAAGTTAAGTGTGCTTTGGCGAGAGTAGTACTAGGATGGGTGACCCCTTGGGAAGTCCTCATGTTGCACCCCCCCTTTTCAATTTTTTTTTCCCCCGGTTAGGGTTGCGCAAGATACTTTTTCCACCCCATTTCTATTACCGAATCCCACGACAGCTTGGGCAAGACAACTTCGCTTCACTAGATGATGGGCCCGCAAATCGAAGGCGTGGGGTTTGTGACCAGGTCTCCGTTGCTCTGGTGCCCATAACTTTTAATCCGTAAGAAGTAACGCAACGCACAACATACCGTTGGAAAGCTCTCTGAGAGCTCTACGACGGGTGTAGCAAGCTTGCTTGCTTGTCCCTATTTCGTAACCCAAAATCGAACGTTTTCATCAGTTTCGGGCCACTTTTCTTCTTTTGCTCTGTTTTTTCATCCCGGATCGTACATCGCGAGCTGTTAAAAGGACGACAACCTAACTAGCGGGATATTACAGGGCCCTATAACGCATCGATATAACATCTTACAAGGATGCTCCGTCGTTGAAGTGGATGGGTTATTGTTAAGCCCATTGGGCCATTTGAATAGGCTATCTTTCTGGGCAAGGACTGTGAACCGTCAACCCAAAGGATTTGTGCCCACAACATGACAGGTGCAATCATACCAGCACTAATGCACCAGATCCCATAAGAACTCCGAAGTTAAGCGTGCTTGGACGAGAGTAGTACTAGGATGTGTGACCCCCTGGGAAGTCCTTGTGTTACACCCCCCTTGTCAATTTTTTTTGCCCCGGTTAGGGTTGCCAAGATACATTATCCACCAAATTTCTATTACCGAATCCCACGGCACCTTGGGCAAGACAATTTCGCTTCATGTAGAGGTTGGGCCAGCAAACCGATGGCGTAGGGCTAATGATTAGGTTTCCGTCGCTCTGGTGCCCATAACTTTTGATCCGTAAGGAGTTACGCGGTGCACATCATACTGTTGGAAAGCTCTCCGAGAGCTCTGCAATGGGGCAGCAAACTTACTCGGCTGTGCCTATTTTTAAATCCCTAAATCGAACGTTTTCATCAGTTTTGTGCCACTTTTAAGCTTTTGCTCTGTTTTACGTCGTGAGCTGTTAAAAGGACGACAACCTAACTCGCTGGACATTAGAGAGCCCTACAATGCATCGATATCACGACTTGCGTGGATGCTGCATTGTTGAAGCAGATGGGTTGTCGTTAAGCCCATTGGGCCTTTTGAATGGGCCATCTCTCTGGGCTGGGACTGTGAGCCGTCAACACATAAAGGATTTGTGCCCACAACATGACGGGTGCGATCATACCAGCACTAATGCACCGGATCCCAAAAGAACTCCGAAGTTAAGCGTGCTTAGGCGAGAGTACTATTAGGATGGGTGACCCCTTGGGAAGTCCTCGTGTTGCACCCCCTATTTTCAATTTTTTTTGCCCCGGTTAGGGTTGCCAAAATACTTTTTCCACCATATTTCTATAACTGAATCCCACGGTGGCTTAGGCATGACAACTTCGCTTCACGTAGAGGTTGGGCCCGCAAACCGAGGGCGTGGGGCTTATGACCTGGTCTCCGTCGCTCCGATGCCCCTAACTTTTAATCCGTAAGGAGTTACACGGCGCACAGCAAACCGTTGGAAAGTTCTCCGAGAGCTCTACGACGGGGGCAGCAAGCCTGCTCGGCTGCGCCTATTTTCAGAGCCAAAAATAGAACGTTTTCATCCGTTTCGTGCCACTTTTCTTTTTTTGCTCTGTTTTTTCATCCCGGATCGTACATCGTGAGCTGTTAAAAGGACGACAACCTAACTTGCGGGATATTACAGGGCCCTACAACACGTCAATATCACGTCTTACGAGGATGCTGCGTTGTTGAAGCGGATAGGTTGTCGTTAAGCCCATTGGGCCTTTTGAAAAGGCCATCGCTCTGGGCTGGGACTGTGAACCGTCAACACATAAAGGATTTGAGCCCTCAACAGGATAGGGGCGATCATACTAGCACTAATGCACCGGATCTCTTCAGAACTCCGAAGTTAAGCGTGCTTGGGGGAGAGTAGTACAAGGATGGGTGACACCCTGGGAAGTCCTCGTGTTACACCCTCATTTTCAATTTTTTTTGCCCCGGTTAGGGTTGCCAAGACACTTTATCCACCACATTTCTATCACCGAATCCCACGGCACCTTGGGCAAGACAACTTCGCTCCACATAGAGGCTGGGGTCGCAAACCGAGGGCGTAGGGCTTGTGACCAAGTCTCCGACGCTCCGGTGCCCATAACTTTTAATCCGTAAGGAGTTACGCGGCGCAAAGCATACCGTTGGAAAGCTCTCTGAGAGTTGTACGATGGGGTAGCAAGCCTGCTTGGCCGTGCCTATTTTTGGATCCCAAAATCGAATGTTTTCATCAATTTCAGGACACTTTTCTTCTTTTTCTATGTTTTTCCGTCCCGGATCGTACGTCTTGAGCTGTTAAAAGGACGACAACCGAACTCGCTGGACATTAGAGGGCCTAACAATGCGTCGATATCACTGCTTTTGAGGATGTTGTATTGTTGAAGTGGATGGGTTGTCGTTAAGCCCATTGGACCTTTTGAATGGGCCATCTCTCTGGGCAGTGATTGTGAACCGTCAACACATAAAGGATTTGTGTCCTCAACATGACGGGTGCGATCATACCAGCACTAATGCACCGGATCCTATCAGAACTCCGAAGTTAAGTGTGCTTGGGCGAGAGTAGTACTAGGATGGGAGACCCCCTGGGAAGTCCTCGTGTTGCACTCCCACTTTTTAATTTTTTTTTGCCCCGGTTAGGGTTGCCAAGATACTTTATCCATCACATTTCTATTACCAAATTCCACAGCACCTTGGGCTAGGCAACTTCGCTTAACGTAGAGGCTGGGCCCGCAAACTGAGGGCGTAGGGCTTGTGACCAGGTCTCCGTCACTCCAGTGCCCATAACTTTTAATCCGTAAGGAGTTACGCGACACACAGCTTACTGTTGGAAAGCTCAACGAGAGCTCTACGATGGGGGCAGCAAGCATGCTCAGCTACGCCTATTTTTAGAGCCTAAAATCGAACGTTTTCATTAGTTTTGGTCCACTTTTGTTCTTTTGCTCTGTTTTTGCATCCCGGATCGTTCGTCGTGAGTTGTTAAAAGGACGACAACCTAACTCGCTGGACATTAGAGGGCCCTACAATGCATCGATATCACATCTTACACGGATGCTACGTTGTTGAAGCGGATGGGTTACTGTTAAGCCCATTGGGCCTTTTGAATAGGCCATCTCTCTGGGCTGGGACTGTGAACCGTCAACATATAAAGGATTTGTGCCCACAACATGACAGGTGCAATCATACCAGCACTAATGCTCCGAATCCCATTAGAACTCCGAAGTTAAGCGTGCTTGGGAGAGAGTAGTACTATGATGGGTGACCCCCTGGGAAGTCCTTGTGTTGCACCCCGCCTTTTCAATTTCTTTTGCCCCGGTTAGGGTTGCCAAGATACTTTATCCACCACATTTATATTACCGAATCCCACGGCACCATAGGCAAGGCAACTTCGCTTCACGTAGAGGCTGGGCCCGCAAATCGAGGGCGTAGGGTTTGTGACCAGGTCTCCATCGCTCCGGTGCCCATAACTTTTAATCCGTAAGGAGTTACGCGATGCACAACATACCGTTGGAAAGCTCTCTAAGATCTCTACGACCGGGGCAACAAGCCTGGTCAGCTAAGCCTATTTTCGGAGACTAAAATCGAACGTTTTTATTAGTTTCGTGCCACTTTTTTACTTTTGCTCTGTTTTTTCTTCCCGGATCGTACGTCGTGAATTGTTAAAAGGACGACAACCTAAATCGCGGGACATTAGAGGGCCCTACAATGCGTCGATATCATGTCTTGTGTGGATGCTGTATTCTTGAAGCGGATGGGTTATCGTTAAGCCCTTTGGGCCTTTTGAATGGGCCATCTCTTTGGGCTGGGACTGTGAACTGTCAACATATAAAGGATTTGTGCGCACAACAAGACGGGTGCAATAATACCAGCACTAATACACCGGATTCCATAAGAACTCCGAAGTTAAGCGTGCTTGGGCGAGAGTATTACTAGGATGGGTAACCCCCTGGGAAGTCCTCGTGTTCCGCCCCCCTTTTTCAAATTTTTTTGCCCCGGTTAGGGTTGCCTAGATAGTTTTTCCACCACATTTCTATTACCGAATCCCACGGTAGCTTGGGCAAGACAACTTCGCTTCACGTAGAGGCTAGGCCTGCAAACCGAGGGCGTGGGGCTTGTGACCAGGTCTCCGTCGCTCTGGTGCCCATAACTTTTAATCCGTAAGGAGTTATGCGACGCACAGCATACCGTTAGAAAGCTTTCCAAGTGCTCTACGACGGGGGTAGCGAGCCTGCTTTGCTGCGCCTATTTTTGGAGGGCAAAATTTAAAGTTTTCCTCAGTTTCGGGCCAATTTTCTTCTTTTGCTCTTATTTCCCGTCCCGGATCGTACGTCTTGAGCTGTTAAAAGGACGACAACCTAACTCGCGGGATATTACAGGGCCCTACAACACGTCGATATCACGTCTTACAAGGATGCTCCGTTGTTGAAGTGGATGGGTTATCGTTAAGCCCATTGGGCTTTTTGAATAGGTCATCTCTCTGGGCTAGCACTGTGAACCGTCAACACATACAGGATTTGTGCCCACAACATGATAGGTACGATCATACCAGCACTAATGCACCGGATCCCATAAGAACTCTGAAGTTAAGCGTGCTTCGGCGAGAGTAGTACTAGGATGGGTGACCCCCTGGGAAGTCCTTGTGTTGCACCCCCCCTTTTCAATTTTTTTTGCCCCGGTTAGGGTTGCCAAGATACTTTATCCACCAGATTTATATTACCGAATCCCACGGCACCTTGGACAACATAACTTCGCGTCATGTAGAGGCTGGGCCCGCAAACCAATGGCGTAGGGCTTGTGACCAGATCTCCGTCGCTCCGGTGCCCATAACTTTTGATCCGTAAGGAGTTACGCGGCGCACAGCTTACCGTTGAAAAGCTCTCCGAGAGCTCTACAACAGGGCAGTATGCTTGCTCGACTGTGCCTATTTTTAAAGCCCAAAATCGAACATTTTCATCAGTTTCGTGCCACTTTTCTTCTTTTGCTCTAATTTTCCATCCCGGATTGTACTTCGTGAGTTGTTAGAAGGACGACAACCTAACTCGCGGGACATTATAGGGCACTATAATGCGTCGATATCACGTCTTGCGAGGATGCTGCATTGTTGAAGCGGATGGGTCGTCGTTAAGCCCATTGGGCCTTTTGAATAGGCCATCTCTCTGGGCTGGGACTGTGAACCGTCAACACATAACGGATTTGTGCCCACAACATGACGGGTGCAATCATACCAGAACTAATGCACCGGATCCCATAAGAACTCCGAAGTTAAGCGTGCTTGGACGAGAGTAGTACTAGGATGGGTGACCCCCTCGGAAGTCATCGTGTTGTACCCCCCCTTTTCAATTTTTTTTGCCCCGGTTAGAGTTGCCAAGTTACTTTTTCCACCACATTTCAATTACTGAATCCCACGGCAGCTTGGGCAAGACAACTTCGCTTCATGTAGATGTTGGGCCTGCAAACCGAGGGCGTGCGGCTTATGACCAGGTCTCCGTCGCTCCGGTGCCCATAACTTTTAATCCGTAAAGAGTTACGCGGCGCACAACATACCGGTGGAAAGCTCTCTGAGAGCTCTATGATGAGGGCAGCAAGCCTACTCGGCTACGCCTATTTTCAGAGCCCAAAATAGAACGTCTTCATTAGTTTCGAGCCACTTTTCTTCTTTTGCTCTATTTTTCCATCCGGGATCGTACGTCGTGAATTGTTAAAAGGACGACAACCTAACTCGCGGGATATTACAGGACCCTACAACACGTCGATATAACGTCTTACGAGGATACTGAGTTGTTGAAGCGGATGGGTTGTCGTTAAGCCCATTGGGCCTTTTGAATGGGACATCTCTCTGGGTTGGGACTGTGAACCGTCAACACATAAAGGATTTGTGCCCACAACATGACGGGTGTGATCATACCAACACTAATGAACCAGATCCCATCAGAACTCCGAAGTTAAGCGTGCTTAGGCGAGAGTAATACTAGGATGGGTGAGCACCTGGAAAGTCCTCGTCTTGCACCCCGACTTTTTAATTTATTTTGCCTCGGTTAGGGTTGCCAAGATACTTTATCCACCACATTTCTATTACCGAATCCCATGGCACCTTGGGCAAGATAACTTCACTTCACGTAGAGGATGGGCCCACAAACCGAGGGCGTAAGGCTTGTGACCAGGTCTTCGTCACTCCGGTGCCCATAACTTTTAATTCGTAAGGAGTTAAGCAACGCACAGCATACCGTTTAAACGCTCTTCGAGGGCTCTATGACGAGGGCAGCAAGCTTGCTCAGCTACGCCTGTTTTTGGAGCCTAAAATCGAACGTTTTCATTAGTTTTGGGTCACTTTTTTTCTTTTGCTATGTTTTTTGGTCCCGGATCGTTTGTCGTGAGCTGTTAAAAGGGCAACAACCTTACTCGCGGCATATTATAGGGCCCTACAATGCTTCGATATCACGTCTTACGAGGATGCTGCATTCTTGAAGCGGATAGGTTGTCGTTAAGCCCATTGGGCCTTTTGAATGGGCCATCTCTCGGGGCTAGGACTGTGAACTGTCAACACATAAAGGATTTGTGCCCACAACATGACGGGTGTGATCATACTAGCACTAATGCACCGGATCCCGTCAGAACTTCAAAGTTAAGCGTGCTTGGGCAAGAGTAGTACTAGGATAGGTGACCCCTTGAGAAGTCCTCGTGTTGCACCCCCCCTTTTCAATTTTTTTTGCCCCGGTTAGGGTTTCCAAGATACTTTATCCACTACATTTCTATTACCAAATCCCACGAACCCTTGGGCAAGACAATTCGCTTCACGTAGAGGCTGGGCCCACAAACCGAGGGAGTGGGGCTTGTGACCAGGTCTTCTTCGCTCCGGTGCCCATAACTTTTAATTCGTAAGGAGTTACGCGACACACAACATACTGTTGGAAAGCCCTTCGAGAGCTCTACGACGAGGGCAGCAAGCTTGCTAGGCTGCGCCTATTTTCGAAGCCCAAAATCGAATGTTTTCATCAGTTTCGGGCCACTTTTCTTCTTTTGCTCAGTTTTTCCATCCCGGATCGTACGTCGTGAGCTGTTAAAAGGATGACAACCTAACTCGCGGGACATTATAATGCCCTACAAGGCGTCGATATCTCGTCTTCCGAGGATGGTGCATTGTTGAAGCGGATGGGTTGTCGTTAAGCCCATTGGGCCTTTTGAATGGCCCATCTCTCTGGGCTGGGACTGTGAACCGTCAACACATAAAGGATTTGTGCCCACAACATGACGGGTGCAATGATACCAGCACTAATGGACCGGATCCAATCATAACTCCGAAGTTAAGCGCACTTGGGCGAGAGTAGTACTAGGATGGGTGACCACCTGGAAAGTCCTCGGGTTGCACTCCCCTTTTCAATTTTTTTGCCTCGGTTAGGGTTGCTAAGATACTTTATCCACCACATTTCTATTACCGAATCCCACGGCCCCTTGGGCAAGACAACCTCGCTTCACGTAGAGGCTGGGCCCGCAAACCGAGGGCGTAGGGCTTGTAACCAGGTCTCTGTCGCTCTGGTGGCCATAACTTTTGATCCATACGGAGTTACACGGTGCACAGTATACCGTTGGAAAGCTCTCCGAGAGCTCTACGACGGGGGCAGCTAGCCTGCTTGGCTACGCCTATTTTCAGAGCCCAAAATCGAACGTTTCATCATTTTCGGGCCACTTTTCTTCTTTTGCTCTATTTTTTCATCCCGGATCGTACGTCATGAGCTGTTAAACGGACAACAACCTAACTCACGGGACATTTTAAGGCCCTACAACGTGTCGATATCACATCTTGTGAGGATGCTTTGTTGTTGAAGTGGATGGGTTGTCGTTAAGCCTATTGGGCCTTTTGAATGGGCCATCTCTCTAGGCTGGGACTGTGAACGGTCAACACATAAAGGATTTGTGTCCACAACATGACGGGTGCGATCATACCAGCACTAATGCACCGGATCCTATCAGAACTCCGAATTTATGCGTGCTTGGTTGAGAGTAGTACTAGGATGCATAACCCTTGGGAAGTCCTCGTGTTGCACCCCGCTTTTCAATTTTTTTTGCCCCGTTAGGGTTGCCAAGATACTTTATCCACCATATTTCTATCATCTAATCCCACGGCACCTTGGGCAAGACAACTTTGCTTCACGTAGAGGCTGGGCCCACAAACCGAGGGCGTAGGGATTGTGACCAGGTCTCTATCACTCCGATGCCCATAACTTTTGATCCGTAAGGAGTTACGCGGCGTACAACATACCGTTGGAAAGCTCTCCGAGAGCTCTACGACGTGGACAGCAAACTTGCTTCGCTGTGCCTATTTTCGGAGTCGAAAATCAAGCATTTTCATCAGTATCGGGATACTTTTAATCTTTTGCTCTATTTTTCCATCCTGGATCGTAAGTCGTGAGCTAGTAAAAGAACAACAACCTAACTCGCGGGACATTAGAGGGCCGTACAACGCGTCGATATCACGCCTTATGAGGATACTGCGTTGTTGAAGCGGATGGGTTGTCGTCAAGCCCATTGGGCCTTTTGAATGGGCCATCTCTCTTGGCTGGGACTGTGAACCGTCAACACATAAATGATTTGTGCCCACAACATGATGGGTGCAATCATGCCAGCACTAATGCATCGGATCCCATCAGAACTCCGAAGTTAAGCGCACTTGGGCGAGAGTAGTACTAGGATGGGTGACCCCTTAGGAAGTCCTCGTGTTGCACCCCAGCTTTTTAATTTTTTTTGCCCCGGTTAGGGTTGCCAAGATAATTTATCCACCACATTTCTATTACCGAATCCCACGGCACCTTGGGCAAGAAAACTTCGCTTCACGTAGAGGCTGGGCTCTTAAACCGAGGGTGTAAGGCTTGTGACCAATTCTCTGTCGTTCCAGTGCCTTAACTTTTGATTTGTAAGGAGTTATACGGCGCACAACATACCGTTGGAATGCTCTCCGAGAGCTCTACGATGGGGGCAGCCAGCGTGCTTGGCTGTGCCTATTTTCGGAGTCCAGAATCGAGCATTTTGATTAGTTTTGGGCAACTTTTCTTCTTTTGCTTCGTATTTTTGTCCCGGATCGTACGTCGTGAGCTGTTAAAAGGACGAAAAACTAACTCACGGGACATTAGTGGGCCCTACAATGCATCAATATAACGTCTTGCGAGGATGCTGCGTTGTTGAAGTGGATGGGTTGTCGTTAAGCCCATTGGGCCTTTTGAATGGGTCATCTCTCTAGGCTGGGACTATGAATGATCAACACATAAAGGATTTGTGCCCAAATCAAGATGGGTACGATCATACCAGCACTAATGCACCGGATCCCATAAGAACTCCGAAGTTAAGCATGCTTGGACGAGAGTAGTACTAGGATGGGTGACCCCCTAGGAAGTCCTCGTGTTGCACCCCCTATTTTCAATTTTTTTTGCCCCGGTTAGGGTTGCCAGGATACTTTATCCACCACATTTCTATTACCGAATCCCACGACACCTTGGGCAAGACAACTTCACTTCATGTAGAGGCAGGGCCCATAAACCGAGGGCGTAGAGCTTGTGACCAGGTCTCCGTCGCTCCGGTGCCCATAACTTTTAATCCGTAAGGAGTTACGCGGTGCACAGCATACCATTGGAAAGCTCTCCGTGAGCTCTATGACGGGGGCAGCGAGCTTGCTCGGCTGCGCTTTTTTTTGGAGCCCAAAATCGAACGTTTTCATCAGTTTCGGTCCACTTTCCTTCCTTTGCACTATTTTTCCGTCCCGGATGGTAAGTCGTGAGCGGATAAAAGGACGACAACCTAACTCACGGGATATTACATGGCCCTAGAACGCGTTGATATCACGTCTTACGAGGATGCTACGTTGTTAAAGTGGATGGGTTGTCGTTAAGCCCACTGGGCCTTTTGAATGGGCCATCTCTCTGGGCTGGGACTGTGAATTGTCAACACATAAAGGATTTGTGCCCTCAGCAAGATGGGTGCGATCATACCAGCACTAATGCACCGGATCCCATCAGAACTCTGAAGTTAAGCGTGCTTGGGCGAGAGTTACGCGCTCCGGTGCCCATAACTTTTAATCCGTAAGAAGTTACGTGGCGCACAACATACTGTTCGAAAGCTCTTCGAGAGCTCTACGAAAGAGGCAGCCAGCCTGCTCTGCAAAACCTATTTTTGGAGCCCAAAATCAAACGTTTTCATTTGTTTCAGGCCACTTTTGTTCTTTTGCTCTGTTTTTTCGTCCCGGATCAAACGTCGTGAGCTGTTAAAAGGATGACAACCTAACTCGCGGGATATTACATGGCCCTACAATGTGTCGATATCACGTCTTGCGAGAATGCTACGTTGTTGAAGCGGATGGGTTATCGTTAAGCCCATTGGGCCTTTGAATGGGCCATCTCTCTGGGCTGGGACTGTGAACCGTCAACACATAAAGGATTTGCGCCTACAACATGACGGGTGTGATCATACCAGCATTAATGCATCGGATCCCATCAGAACTCCGAAGTTAAGCGTGCTTGGGCGAGAATAGTACTAGGATGGGTGACCCCCTGGGAAGTATTCGCGTTGCACCCCCCCTTTTCAATTTTTTTTGCCTCGGTTATGGTTGCCAAGATACTTTATCCACCATATTTCAATTACCGAATCCCACGGCACCTTGGGTAAGACAACCTCGCTTTACGTAGAGGCTGTGCCTGCAAACCGAGGGCGTGGGGCTTGTGGCCATGTCTCCGTCGCTCCGGTGCCCATAACTTTTAATTCGTAAGGAGTTACGCGCCGCACAACATACCGTTGGAAAGCTCTCCGAGAGCTCTACGACGGGGGTAGCAAGCTTGCTAAGCTGTGCCTATTTTCGGAGCCCAAAATCAAACGTTTTCATCAGTTTCGGGCAACTTTCCTTCTTTTGCTCTATTTTTTCGTCTCGGATCGTGCGTCGTGAGTTGTGAAAAGGACGACAACCTAACTCACGGGATAATATAGGGCCCTACAACGTGTCGATATCACGTCTTATGAGGATGCTGCGTTGTTGAAGTGGATGGGTTGTCGTTAAACCCATTGGGCCTTTTGAATGGGCCATATCTCTGGGCTGGGACTATGAACCGTCAACACATAAAGGATTTGTGCCCTCAACATGACGGGTGCTATCATTCCAGCACTAATACACCGGATCCCATCAGAACTCCGAAGTTAAGCGTGCTTGAGCGAGAGTAGTACTAGGATGGGTGACCCCCTGGGAAGTCCTCGTGTTGCACCCTCATTTTCAATTATTTTGCCCCGGTTAGGGTTGCCAAGATAATTTATCTACCACATTTCTATTACCGAATCCCACGGCACCTTGGGCAAGACAACTTTGCTTCACGTGAAGGCAGGACCCGCAAACAGAGGGCGTAGGGCTTGTGGCCAAGTCTCCGTCGCTCCGGTGCCCATAACTTTTAATCCGTAAGGAGTTACGCGGTGCATAGGATACCGTTGGAAAGCTCTCCGAGAGCTCTACGACGGGGGCAGCAAGCCTGCTCGGTTACGCCAATTTTTGGAACCCAAATCGAACGTTTTCATCAGTTTCATGCCAGTGTTATTCTTTTGCTCTATTTTTCCATCCCGGATCTTATTTCGTCAGTTGTTAAAAGGACGACAACCAAACTCGCAGGACATTAGAGGGCTCTACAATGCATCGATATCACGTCTTGCGAGGATGCTGCGTTGTTGAAGCGGATGGGTCATCATTATGCCCATTGGGCCTTTTGAATGGGCCATGGCTCTAGCCTGGGACTGTGAACCGTCAACACATAAAGGATTTTTGCCCTCAACATGCCGGGTGCGATCATACCAGTACTAATGCACCGAATCCCATCAGATCTCCAAAGTTAAGCGCGCTTGGGAAAGAGTAGTACTAGGATGGGTGACCCCCTGGGAAGTCCTCGTGTTGCACCCCCCCATTTCAATTTTTTTTGCCCCGGTTAGGGTTGCCAAGATACTTTATCCACCACATTTCTATTACCGAATCCCCCGGCACCTTGGGCAAGACAACTTCGCTTCACGTGGAGGCTGGGCCATCAAACCGAGGGCGTAGGGCTTGTGACCATGTCTCCGTCTCTCCGGTGCCCATAACTTTTAATTCGTAAGGAGTTACGCGGCGCACAGCATACCGTTGGAAAGCTCTCCGAGAGCTCTACGACGGGGGCAGCAAGCTTGCTAGGCTGTGCCTATTTTCGGAGCCTAAAATTAAGCGTTTTCATCAGTTTCGGGCAACTTTCCTTCTTTTGCTCTATTTTTCCGTCTCAGATCGTGCGTCGTGAGTTGTTAAAAGGACGACAACCTAACTCGCGGGATAATATAGGGTCCTACAACGTGTCGATATCACGTCTTACGAGGATACTGCGTTGTTGAAGCGGATGGGTTGTCGTTAAACCCAGTGGACCTTTTGAATGGGCCATATCTCTGGGCTGGGACTATGAACCGTCAACACATAAAGGATTTGTGCCCTCAACATGACGGGTGCTATCATTCCAGCACTAATGCACTAGATCCCATCAGAACTCCGAAGTTAAGCGTGCTTGAGCGAGAGTAGTACTAGGATGGGTGACCCCCTGGGAAGTCTTCGTGTTGCACCCTCATTTTCAATTTTTTTTGCCCCGGTTAGGGTTGCCAAGATACTTTATCCACCACATTTCTATACCGAATCCCACGGCACCTTGGGCAAGACAACTTTGCTTCACGTGGAGGCTGGACCTGAAAACAGAGGGCGTAGGGCTTGTGACCAGGTCTCTGTCGCTCCGGTGCCCCTAACTTTTGATCCGTAAGGAGTTACGCGGTGCACAGGATACCATTGGAAAGCTCTCCGAGAGCTCTACGACAGGGGCAGTAAGCCTACTCGGCTGCGCCCATTTTTGGAACCCAAATCGAACGTTTTCATCAGTTTCATGCCAGTGTTATTCTTTTGCTCTGTTTTTCCATCCCGGATCGTATGTCGTCAGCTGTTAAAAGGACGACAACCAAACTCGCAGGACATTAGAGGGCTCTACAATGCTTCGATATCACGTCTTGCGAGGATGCTGCGTTGTTGAAGCGGATGGGTCATCATTATGCCCATTGGGCCTTTTGAATGGGCCATGGCTCTAGCCTGGGACTGTGAACCGTCAACACATAAAGGATTTTTGCCCTCAACATGCCGGGTGCGATCATACCAGTACTAATGCACCGAATCCCATCAAATCTCCAAAGTTAAGCGCGCTTGGGAAAGAGTAGTACTAGGATGGGTGACCCCCTGGCAAGTCCTCGTTTTGTACCCCCGCATTTCAATTTTTTTGCCCCGGTTAGGGTTGCCAAGATACTTTATCTACCACATTTCTATTACCGAATCCTCCGGTACCTTGGGCAAGACAACTTCGCTTCACGTGGAGGCTGGGCCAGCAAACCGAGGGCGTAGGGCTTGTGACCTGGTCTCCGTCATACCGGTGCCTACAACTTTTGATTCATAAGGAGTTACGTAGCGCACAGCATACCGTTGGAAAGCTCTCTGAGAGCTCTACGATGGGGGCAGCAAGCCTGTTCGGTTGCACCCATTTTTGGACCCCAAAATCGAACGTTTTCATCATTTTTGGGCCACTTTTCTTCTTTTGCTCTATTTTTTTGTCCCGGATCGTACGTCGTGAGCTGCTAAAAGGGCGACAACCTAACTCGCGGGGCATTAGGGGGCCCTACAACGCGTCGACATCACGTCTTGCAAGGATGCTGCGTTGTCGAAGCAGATGGGCTGTCATTAAGCCCATTGGGACTTTTGAATGGGCCTTCTCTCTGGGCTGGGACTGTGAACCGTCAACACATAAAGGATTTGTGCCCATAACATAACGTGTGCGATCATACCAGCACTAATGCACCGGATCCCATCAGAACTCCGAAGTTAAGTGCGCTTGGGTGAGAGTAGTACTAGGATGGGTGACCCCCTGGGAAGTCCTCGTGTTGCACCCCACCTTTTCAATTTTTTTTCCCTCGGTTAGGGTTGCCAAGATACTTTATCCACCACATTTCTATTACCGAATCCCACGGCACCTTGGGAAAGACAACTTCGCTTGACGTAGAGGCTGGGCCTGCAAACCGAGGGCGTAGGGCTTGTGACGAGGTCTCTGTCGCTCCGGTGCCATAACTTTTGAATCGTAAGGAGTTACGCGGCGCACAGCATACCAATGGAATGCTTTCCGAGAGCTCTACGACCGGGGCAATAAGCCTACTCGGTTACGCCTATTTTCAGAGCCCAAAATCGAACATTTTCATCTGTTTTGGGCTACTTTTCTTCTTTTGCTATGTTTTTCCGTCCCGGATCGAACATTGTGAGTTGTTAAAAGGACAACAACCTAACTCGCGGGACATTAGAGGGCCCTACAATGCGTCGATATCGCGTCTTGCGAGGATGCTACGTTGTTGAAGTGAATGGGTTGTCGTTAAGCCCATTGGGCCTTTTGAATGAGCCATCTCTCTGGGCTGGGACAGTGAACGGTCAACACATAAATGATTTGTGCCCACAACATGACGGGTGCGATCATACCAGCACTGATGCACCGGATCCCATCAGAACTCCGAATTTAAGCGTGCTTGGGCGAGAGTAGTACTAGGATGGGTGACCCCATGGAAAGTCCTCGTGTTGCACCCTCTTTTTTTAATTTTTCTTGCCCCGGCTGGGTTGCCAAGATACTTTAACCACCATATTTCTATTACCGAATCCCACGGCACCTTGGGCAAGACAACTTCGCTTCACGTAGAGGCTAGGCCCGCAAAACGAGGGCGTAGGGCTTGTGACCAGGTCTCCGTCGCTCCGGTGCCCATAACTTTTAATCTGTAAGGAATTACGCGGCGCACAGCTTACCGCTAGAAACCTCTCCAAGATCTCTACAATTGAGGCAGGCAGCCTGCTCGGCTACGCTTGTTTTCAGAGCCCAAAATTGAAAGTTTTCATCAGTTTCGGGCTACTTTTCTTCTTTTGCTCTGTTTTTCGGTCCTGGATCGTACGTCGTGATCTGTTAAAAGGACGACAACCTAACTCGTGAGATATTACAGGGCCCTACAAGGTATCGATATCTCGTCTTGTGAGGATGCTGCGTTGTTGAAGCAGATGGGTTGTCGTTAAGCCCATTGGGCCTTTTGAATGGGCCATATCTCTGGGCTGGGACTGTGAACCGTCAACACATAAAGGATTTTTGCCCACGACATGATGGGTGCGATCATACCAGCACTAATGCACCGGATCCCATCAAAACTCCAAAATTAAACGTGCTTGGGCGAGAGTAGTACTAGAATGGGTAACCCCCTGGGAAGTCCTCGTGTTGCACCCCCCATTTTCAATTTTTTTTGCCCCGGTTAGGGTTGCCAAGATACTTTATCCACCATATTTCTATTACCAAATCCCACGGCACCTTGGGTAACACTGTGAGGCCCGACCCTGAATAACGTGTGTTACCTTGATTTGCGTGCCATAGACCAAGAATGATATGACTAACCTTGGATTATGTGCACTGTCTTGGTTTTTGTGCATGCCTCGTCATTCGTGCCTTGACCTAGAATTATGTGCCCTAATCCTCGACTTACGTGCCCGAACTTTGAATTGCGTGCGCTATCTCGTTTTGTGTGCCCTGACCTTGAATTGCGTGTCCTAACCTAGGTTTAAGAGATGTACCTTGATTTATGTGTATTGCATTGAATTACGTGCCTTGTATTGGTTTACGTTTATTTACCTAGGGTTACGTGCATTTGCATTGGAATCTGTTCATTTATCTTGAAGTACGTGCTTTACCTCATAGTTCGTGTCTACCCCGTGATTCGTGCCCCGTATTGATTTCGGTCTGTGCCTCGTAGTGCGTACCCTAAACCTCAAACTATGTGCCTACACGCTAACCAATAAAGAATCCTACACAAAGCACTAGACTATTAAATAATCCTACACAATCCATTAACCAATATTATATTCCTAATTCAAATCTCTACAAAACCCACTAACTATAAAATATTCTATTCTACCCAACATTCTCTTACACCATGTCATGCTTTTCCTTGCACCTATGCACTATTTTACTAACACCTAATCTCATTTTCTTGTCCCTCTCAACCCACATGCTAAAACAATTCAAAAGATGCTCAAAAGATGACACAAAATCAGATTTTTCAAAGCTCAAGGCCAACACATAAGCCAATGCTCACAAACAACTCTTCAAACATTCATTTTTCTCTCAAAACTCTCCCATTCTCTCTCATTCTCTCTCATTTTCAACTATGGCTGCTCCTTGAGCATTCAAGACTCCTAACAACTCTCTAAGACTCTCTCAAGCTCGGCCATAGCAAGAACAAGCAAGCAACATAGCAAGAAAACTCACACAAAGCTCAAAAACAAGGATTTTGTGCTCATTTGCTAGATCTTCAAAGTGGTAAGGGCTAAAACTTCTTGAAAAGCTTTCAAAATCCATATGCATGCCTTTAAATGTCCATCTTTACTTTTGTACTTGTGATATATGTATGTTCATGAGCTTTTGTAAACATGCATGGCAAGATATTTGGCTAGAATGTGATGTTAGATGAAATCGTGTATGGGACAGCCTTTTGTCTTGTTGTTGCGAGGTGATTTTGACCAGGTAAATGATGTTGAAAATGTGTGTAAATTGGTAGGTAACTAGTTTTGCCAATTCTGAACACTTTTCGCAGAAATAGGCCAAAGCTAATTTGACTCTAAGGTCCTCAAAATGGCAAAATATTAAAATGTGTCCAAATCTGGAAAATCTGGGAAAATGAAGCAGGTTTTGGCAGATTCACTGTCCTTGTATAACGAACCTGTTTTGACTTAGTAAATGATATCCAAAATGCAGAAATTTGGTATGCTACTATATTTTTCAGTTCTGAACATTTTTGTCAGAAATGGAATAAGGCTAAATCTGACCCTAAGGACCTCAAAAACGACAAGTATTGAAATGTGTGCAAATCTGGATAGTTTTGTGCAGTCCCACTGTTTTGGCTATAATTATTGAACCCGAACTCCAAATGATGCGAGGTTTGTTTATGAATTTAGTTCACTTATTAAGATTTAATTTGACATCTTATTCACTGGAATTGGAGATTGTTTACTTGTCTTAATGATTGTGATAAAACAGCCCATTGCAGTGAGGGTTTCACTTAGTGATATGCTTAGAAAAATTATTGTAGCTTCTCTTGTTGTATTAAATGCTTGGGATTGTGGCATTGGGATGTTGTGTGGACTGTTTTGAATACTTGAGGGTGTTTGAATTAATCGATGCATGGCTTGAGTTGATTTCGAGATGACTTGGGGCTTAATCGCATGGGTGAGCACGAATTGGAACCCTAATAACTAGGTGAATTTGCTAAGTGTTAATCCCTTGGATATTGTGTTGGATTATGTGTTTAGTAGGCTGCCCGTAGTTGCCCTTGTAGCCCTAAATATGATTTCGATGATTTCATGTTGATAAGTAGGCTTTTCTTGCACTTGGTCCCACGTAGATGCCATTGCATGATGAATAACCTTATTATTTGATTACGTGAACTTTGAAATGAGTTATATGACTTGATTTACATGCGTTACATGGCTGCCTGTTTAATGTTCATATAACTCCATGTGCCTTTCAAGTGAAATTACTTGTCTTATCGTGCCTTGCTTGTTTACTTGTCAATGTGCAATCTTATGACTGCTCGGAGGCAACCTACTTTGTTGTCCTCCTAATGTGATATATTAAATGTCATAAATGTGCATTGCATACAAGGTTGCAATCTTTCATTCTAGCATGGTAGCGTTCACGCACACTGGGCGGCATCGGGCTTGCCGGTGCAACCGTGACTACTATTGTCCAATTCCCTCTCTCGCTTAGGGGCTAGACTTCCTCGGAGAGTTGGGTCGTAGGATTTCGGGGTACATCTGGAGTACACCCATTTGGCGTGATAAGGGGATGATTTGAAGTCGGCCGCAACAACTGATACTGGAAATGAACTGAGAGTAAAAGGTCACCGTATCCTTTTCACTATGTGTATAAGTACTCTCGCTTGGTTCCTAGAGGACCTCGGGGAGGAAAGACAGGTAATTGTGTTCTTTTACTTTTACATTACATTATAAACTTACTTGTGTTATATGTCATGCTTTCAAAAAGGGTTTTTCATAAGTTTAACCAGAAAAGGATTTCAAAACGTTATCTCTCGTTCCCCCTCGCTGAGGTCATAAGGACTCACCCTCTTTTTTGTCACAGGTGCAGCAGATTTGGAACAAGTACCCGAAGTAAATGTGCTTGTTGATGATTCCTTGGAGTGACTACGTGCTTTTGTGCTTTGCCTGAAAGTGGTTGCTATATGGATGTTGTGTTTGATTGCAAACTGTTCATTTTATTGATGTAAATGACCCCGTTGTAATTTGGGTCTAATTTTGGCTTGTACTGATTATAACCGGACGAACTCTTTATTTGGTTGTCTACTTTTGTCATTTAATTAGTAGTTATCATAGGCATTTGAACCGCTTGGTGAAGAAGTAAATAATGTAACTCTACTTAATCTCACCTAGTGATCATGCACAAGCTAAAGGATAATAGGTACTTGCATGATAGGAAATTGATAAATAAACGGGACATAGTTATCATGCTAGGCTTGTTAACCAAACGAGACTTTCAAGATAGACTAGTAGGCATATCGATTGATGACAAAATAGGAGTTCTTAATAGAATTGGATTAATGATTGGAATAATTGAGGCGTTTAGAAATTAGGTCAAACTAAAAGGTCCTAATTACAGCCATTATGCTGCCGATTTTTGGAAAATCTATTCGAGTTCTAATCCAACGTTAAACATTAAATCATAACAAACAGCTAAGTGTTTGAAATAATGATAATGACTTAGGTCACACCCTAGTCTAGCCTCCATAGGTCGGGTTGGGGCGTGACAAACACAACCTCGCTTTACGTTGAGGCTAGGCCCGCAAACCGAGGGCTTGGGGCTTGTGACTAGGTCTCCATCGTTCTGGTGCCCATAACTTTTAATCCATAAGGAGTTACGTGGCGCACAACATACTGCTGGAAAGCTCTCCGAGAGCTATACGACGGGGGCAGCAATCCTGCTTGACTGCACCTGTTTTCAAAGCCCAAAATCAAACGTTTTCATCTTTTTTGGGCCACTTTTCTTCTTTTACTCTGTTTTTTAGTCCCGAATCGTACGTTGTGAGCTGTTAAAAGGACGACAACCTAACTCGCGGGACATTAAAGGGCCCTACAATGCGTTGATATCACTTCTTGCAAGGATGCTGCGTTGTTGAAGCAGATGGGTTGTCGTTAAGCCTATTGGGCCTTTTGAATGGGCCATCTCTCTGGGCTGGGACTGTGAACCGTCAACACATATAGGATTTGTGCCCACAACGCGACGGGTGCGATCATACCAGCACTAATGCACTGGATCCCATCAGAACTCCGAAGTTAAACGCTCTTGGGCGAGAGTAGTACTAGGATGGGTGACCCCCTGGGAAGTCCTCGTGTTCCACACACCCTTCTCAATTTTTTTTGCCCCGATTAGGGTTGCCAAGATACTATATCCACCACATTTCTAGTACCAAATCCCACGGCACCTTGGGCAAGACAACTTCGCTTCATGTAGAGGCTGGGCCCGCAAACTGAGGGCGTAGGGCTTGTGACCAGGTCTCCGTCGCTCCGGTGCCTATAACTTTTGATCCGTAAGGAGTTACGAGGCGCACAGCAAACCGTTGGAAAGCTCTCCGAGAGCTCTACGACGGGGGCAGCAAGCTTGCTAGGCTATGCCTATTTTCGGAGCCCAAAATCAAATGTTTTCATCAGTTTCGGGTAACTTTCCTTCTTTTGCTCTATTTTTCCGTCCCGGATCGTACGTCGTGAGCTGTTAAAAGGATGACAACCTTACTCGTGGGAAATTACAGGGCCCTACAAAGCGTTGATATCATGTCTTACGAGGATGGTGCGTTGTTGAAACGGATGGGTTGTCGTTAAACCCATTGGGCCTTTTGAATGGGCCATCTCTCTGGGCTGGGACTGTGAACCGTCAACACATAAAGGATTTGGGTCCTCAACATAACGGGTGCTATCATTTCAGCACTAATGCACCGGATCCTATCAGAACTCTGAAGTTAAGCGTGCTTGGACGAGAGTAGTACTAGGATGGGTGACCCCCTGGGAAGTCCTTGTGTTGCACCCCCCTTTTTCAATTTTTTTTTGCCCCGATTAAGGTTGCCAAGATACTTTATCTACCACATTTCTATTACCAAGTCCCACGGCACCTTCGGTAAGACAACCTCGCTCCACGTAGTGGTTGGGCCCGCAAACCGAGGGCAAGGGGCACGTGTTTAGGTCTTTGTCGCTCCGGTGCCCATAACTTTTAATTCGTAAGTAGTTACGCAGCGCACAACATACCGTTGGAAAGCTCTCCGAGAGCTCTACGACGGGGGCAGAAAATCAAACGTTTTCATCAATTTCACACCAGTGTTCTTCTTTTGCTCTGTATTTCTGTCACAGATCGTACGTCGTGAGCTATTAAAAGGATGACAACCTAACTCGCGGGACATTAGAGGGCCCTACAATGCGTCGATATCACGTCTTGTGGGGATGCTGCGTTGTTGAAGCGAATGGGCTGTCGTTAAGCCTATTGGGCCTTTTGAATGGGCCTTTTCTCTGGGCTGGGACTGTGAACCGTCAACACATAAAGGATTTGTGCCCACAACATGACGGGTGCGATCATACCAACATTAATGCATCGGATCCCATCAGAACTCCGAAGTTAAGCGTGCTTGGGCGAGAGTAGTACTAGGATGGGTGACCCCCTAGGAAGTCCTCGTGATGCACCCCCCCTTTTCAATTTTTTTTGCCTCGATTAGGGTTGCCAAGATACTTTATCCACCATATCTCTATTACCGAATCCCACGGCACCTTGGGCAAGACAACTTCACTTCACGTAGAGGTTGGGACAGCAAACCGAGGGCATAGGGCTTGTGGCCAGGTCTCCGTCGCACCGGTGCCCATAACTTTTGATCCGTAAGGTGTTATGCGGTGCACAGCATACCGTTGGAAAGCTCTCCGAGAGCTCTATGACGGGGACATCAAGCTTGCCTGGCTGGGCCCGATTTTGGAGCCCAAAATCGAATGTTTTCATCAGTTTTGGGCCACTGTTCTTCTTTTGCTCTGTTTTTCCATCCCGGATCGTATGTCGTGAGTTGTTAAAAGGACGACAACCTAATTCGCTGGACATTAGATGGCCGTACAATGCGTCGATATCACATCTTGCAGGAATGCTGCGTTGTTGAAGCGGATGGGCTGTCGTTATGCCCATTGGGCCTTTTGAATGGGCCTTCTCTCTGGGCTGGGACTGTGAACAGTCAACACATAAAGGATTGGTGCCCACAACATGACAGGTGCGAACATACCAGCACTAATGCACTGGATCCCATCAGAACTCCGAAGTTAAGCGCGCTTGGGCGAGAATAGTACTAGGATGGGTGACCCCCTTGGAAGTCCTCGTGTTGCACCCCCCATTTTCAATTTTTTTCCCCCCAGTTAGGGTTGCCAAGATACTTTATCCACCACATTTCTATTACCGAATCCCACGGCACCTTGGGCAAGACAACTTCCCTTCACGTAGAGGGTGGGCTCGCAAACGGAGGGTGTAGGGCTTGTGACCAGGTCTCTGTCGCTCCGGTGCCCATAACTTTTGATCCGTAAGGAGTTACGTGGCGCACAACATACCGTTGGGAAGCTCTCTGAGAACTCTACGACAGGCGCAGCAAGCTTGCCCGGCTGCTCCCGATTTTGGCTCCCAAAATTGAACGTTTTCATTAGTTTTGGGCCACTGTTCTACTTTTGCTCTATTTTTCCATCCCGGATCGTATGTCGTGAGTTGTTAAAAGGACGACAACCTAATTCGCTGGACATTAGAGGGCCCTACAACGCGTCGATATCACGTCTTGCAGGGATGCTGCGTTGTTGAAGCGGATGGGCTATCGTTAACCCCATTGGGCCTTTTGAATGGGCCTTCTCTCTTGGCTGGGACTGTGAACAGTCAACACATAAAGGATTTGTGCCCACAACATGACTGGTGCGATCATACCAGCACTATTGCACCGGATCCCATTAGAACTCCGAAGTTAAGCGTGCTTGGGTGAGAATAGTACTAGGATGGGTGACCCCCTGGGAAGTCCTCATGTTGCACCCCCATTTTCAATTTTTTTTTCACTGGTTAGGGTTGCCAAGATACTTTATCCACCATATTTCTATTACAGAATCCCACGGCCCCTTGGGCAAGACAACTTCGCTTCACATAGAGGCTGGGCCCACAAACTGAGGGCGTAGGGTTTGTGACCAGGTCTCCGTCGCTCAAGTGCTTATAACATTTCATTCGAAAGGAGTTACGCGGCGCACAGAATACCGTTCGAAAGCTCCCCGAGAGCTCTACGACGGGGACAGCAAGCCTGCTCAGCTGTGCCTGTTTTAGGAGCCCAAATTTGAACGTTTTCATCAATTTTGGGACACTTTTCATCTTTTGCTTCATTTTTCTGTCCCGGATCGTACGTCGTGAGCTGTTCAAAGGACGAAAACCTAACTCGCGGGATATTAGATGGCCCTACAACGCGTCGATATCACGTCTTGCGAGGATGCTGCGTTGTTGAAGTGGATGGTTTGTCGTTAAGCCCATTGGGCCTTGTGAATAGGCCATCTCTCTGGGCTGCGACTGTGAATTGTCAACAGATAAAGGATTTGTGCCCACAACACGACAGGTGCGATCATACCAGCACTAATGCAGTAGATCCCATCAGAACTCCGAAGTTAAGCGTGCTTGGGCAAGAGTAGTACTAGGATGGGTCACCCCCTAGGAAGTCCTCGTGTTGCACCCCCCTTTTCAATTTTTTTTGCCCCGGTTAGGGTTGCCAAGATACTTTATCCACCATATTCTATTACCGAATCCCACGGTACCTTGGGCAAGACAACTTCACTTTTTAGAGCCCATAATCGAACGTTTTCATCGTGTTTCGGGCCACTTTTCTACTTTTGCTCTATTTTTTCGTCCTGGATCGTACGTTGTGAGCTGTTAAAAGGAAGTCAACCAAACTCAAAGGAAATTAGAGGGCCCTACAACGCGTCGATATCACGTCTTGCGAGAATGCTACGTTGTTGAAGCAGATGGGTTGTCGTTAAGCCCATTGGGCCTTCTGAATGGGCCATCTCTCTAGGCAGGGACAGTGAACCGTCAACACATAAAGGATTTATGCCCACAATATGACAGGTGCGATCATACCAACACTAATGCACCGGATCCCATCAGAACTCCGAAGTTAAGCATGCTTGGGCAAGAGTAGTACTAGGATGGGTGACCCCCTAGGAAGTCCTCGTGTTGCACCCCCATTTTCAATTTTTTTTTGCCCCAGTTAGGGTTGCCAAGATACTTTATCCACCATTTTTCTATTACCGAATCCCACGGTACCTTGGGCAAGACAACTTCGCTTCACGTAGAGGCTGGGCCAGCAAACCGAGGGCTTAGGGCTTGTGACTAGGTCTCCGTCGCTCTGGTGCCCATAACTTTTAATCCGTAAGGAGTTACGTGGTGCACAACATACCGTTGGAAAGCTCTCCGAGAGCTCTACGACGAGGGAGTCAGTCTACTTGGTTGCGTCTGTTTTCGGAGTCCAAAATAGAACGTTTTCATCAGCTTTGGGCTACTTTTCTTCTTTTGCTCTGTTTTCCCGTCCCGGACTGTACGTTATGAGCTGTTCAAAGGACGACAACCTAACTCACGGGACATTAGAGGGCCCTACAATGCGTCGATATCATGTCTTGCGAGGATGCTGCGTTGTTGAAGTGGATGGGTTGTCGTTAAGCCCATTGGGCCTTTTGAATGGGCCATCTCTTTGGGCAGGGACTATGAATGGTCAACACATAAAGGATTTGTGCCCACAACCTGACGGGTGCGATCATACCAGCACTAATGCATCGGATCCCATCAGAACTCCGAAGTTAAGCACTGTTGGGCGAGAGTAGTACTAGGATGGGTGACCCCCTGGGAAGTCCTCGTGTTGCACCCCCCTTTTCAATTTTTTTTGCCCCGGTTAGGGTTGCCAAGATACTTTATCCACCATATTTCTATTACCGAATCCCACGGCACCTTGGGCAAGACAACTTCACTTCACGTAGAGGCTGGGACAGTAAACCGAGGGCATAAGGCTTGTGACCAGGTCTCCATCGCACCGGTGCCCACAACTTTTGATCCGTAAGGAGTTACGCGGCGCACAACATACATTTGGAAAGCTCTTCAAGAGCTCTACGACAGGGGCAGCAAGCTTGCCCGGCTGCGCCCAGTTTTGGAGCCCAAAATCGAACGTTTTCATTAGTTTCAGTCTACTATTCTTCTTTTGCTCTGTTTTTCCATCCCAGATCGTACGTCATGAGCTGTTAAAAGGACGACAACCTAATTTGCAAGACATTAGAGGGCCTACAACGCGTTGATATCACGTCTTGCAGGGATGCTGTGTTGTTGAAGCGGATGGGCTGTCGTTAAGCCCCTTCGGCCTTTTGAATGGGATATCTCTTTGGGCTGGGACTGTGAATGGTTAACACATAAACGATTTGTGCCCAAAACATGACGGGTGCGATCATACCAGCACTAATGCATCGGATCCCATCAGAACTCCGAAGTTAAGCGCTGTTGGGCGAGAATAGTACTAGGATGGGTGACCCCCTTGGAAGTCCTCGTGTTGCACCCCCCCTTTTCAATTTTTTTTGCCCTGGTTAGGGTTGCCAAGATACTTTATCCACCACATTTCTATTACCGAATCCCACCGCACCTTGGGCAAGATAATTTTGCTTCACGTAGAGGTTGGGCCCGCAAACCGAGGGCATAGGGCTTTTGACCAAGTCTCCGTCGCTCTGGTACCCATTACTTTTGATCCGTAAGGAGTTACGTGGTGCACAACATAGCATTGGAAAGCTCTCCGAGAGCTCTACGACGGGGGCAGCAAGCTTGCCTGGCTGCGTCTGGTTTTGGATCCCAAAATCGAACGTTTTCATCAGTTTCGGGCCACTATTCTTCTTTTGCTCTGTTTTTTCATCCCAGATTGTACGACGTGAGCTGTTAAAAGGACGACAACCTAACTCATGGGACATTAGAGGGCCCTACAATGAGTTGATATCACATCTTGCGAGGATGCTGCGTTGTTGAAGCGGATGGGTTGTCGTTAAGCCCATTGGGCCTTTTGAATGGGCCATCTCTTTGGTCTGGGACTGTGAACGGTCAACACATAAAGGATTTGTGCCCACAACATGACGGGTGCGATCATACCAGCACTAATGCATCGGATCCCATCAGAACTCCAAAGTTAAGCGTGCTTAGGCAAGAGTATGTCACGCCCCAACCAGGCCTATAAAGGTTAGACTAGGGTGTGATCTAACATTCAAGTCATGTCTCATACTTAATAGTTCATGAAAGTTTAACGCTTATTGTTTTAGCCTAAACTCTAAAAATTTTCAGAAACCGGCAGCATAACTATTGTAATTGGGCTCTTTGGTTTGACCTAATTTTCTAAACGCCTCGAATTTTCCAATCTCAATTTCATTTCCAACTAAGATTACTATTTACCATCAATTGAAATGCCTATTGGTTATCTCGAAGTCTCGTTTGGTTAATAACCTAGTATGATACTATGTCTCATCTGTTTATTAATCCTCGTTACAAAAGTACCTGTTGATCTTAGCTTGATAATAAGTACCTGCTTAGATTGGATAGGTTCATTTACTTAGTCCTTATCTGATACTTCCTGACCCTACGATAGATACTAGTCAATGATAATAGCAAAAGACCATAGTAGTGTCTGTCTAGTTGATATCAGTACTAACCAAAATTAGACCCCAAATTACAACGGGGGTCTTTTACATTACACATCAAGCAACATATAAAAAAAAAGAAATAGTCTTCAAGTAGCATAGTTCACAAATAGCCATAATCATGCAAAGCACATAGGACAGACAATCACTCCAAGGAATCATCGTTAGGCACATCGTTCTCAGGTACCTGTTCTTGATCTTCTTCACCTGAGATGATAAAAGAGGGTTAGTCCTTATGAACTCAGCGAGGAGGAACAAGAAATAGGTTTTGAAACTCATTTTTCGGTTCAACTTATGAAAGTCCTTTTGCAAGCATGAATATAATACAATTAAGTACATAACAATAATATAAAGTAAAGGAACACAATTACCAGTCTTTCCTCCCTGAGGTTCTCCAGGAACCAAGCGAGAGTACTTATACATATAGTAAAAGGATACGGTAAGCTTTTGCTCTCAGTGGTTATGGCCGACTTCAAATCATCCCCTTAACACGCCAAGTGGGTGTACTTCGGATGTACCCCGAAATCCTACGACCCAACTCTCCGAGAAAATCTAGCCCCCAAGCGAGAGAGGGAATTGGACTATAGTAGTCACGGGTGCACCAGCAAGCCCGATGCCGCCCGGTGTGCGTGATCGCTACCATGCCAGAATGAAAGGTTGCAACCTTGTATGCAATGCACATTTATGACATTTAATATATCACATTAGGAGGACAACAAAGTAGGTTGCCTCCGGACAGTCATCAGATTGCACATTGACAAGTAAACAAGCGAGGCACGAATAGACAAGTAATTTCACTTGAAAAGCATATGGAGTTATATGAACATTAAACGGGCAGCCATGTAACTCATGTAAATCAGGTCATATAACTCATTTCAACGTCCACGAAATCAAATAATAAGGTTATTCAACATGCAACAACAATCTACGTGGTTCGGATGCAAGAAAGGCCTATTTGTCAACATGCGACGAATCAAAATCACATTTAGGGCTATAAGGCAACTACGGGCAGCCTACTGAACATATAATTACACTCAATATTCAAAGGATCAACACTTAGCAAGTTCGCCTAGTCACTAGGGTTTCCATTTCGTGCTTACCAGTGCGATTAAGTCCCAAGTCAACTCAAAGTCAACCTCAAGCCATACATCAATTAATTCAACATCCCCAAGTACTCAAAACAGTCCACACAACATCTCAAAGCCACAATCCCAAGCATTTAATTCAACAAGAGAAGTTACAACCATTTTTCTAAGCATAACACTAAGTGAAACCCTTACTGCAATAGGCTGTTTTCTCACAATCATTAAGACAAGCAAAAAATCTCCAATTCCAGTGAATAAGATGTCAAATTAAAGCTTAAGAAGTGAACTAAAATCAAAAACAAACTTTGCTTCATTTGGAGTTCGAGATCAATAGTTATGACCAAAACAGTGGGATTGCACAAAACTGTCCAGATTTGCACACATTTCGATAATTGTCGTTTTTGAGGTCCTTAGGGTCAGATTTAGCCTTAGTCCATGTCTGACACAAATATCCAAAACTGAAAAATATAGCAGCACACCAAATTTCATGCATTTTTGACATCATTTAATAAGTCAAATCTGGCTCGTTCTACAAGGTCAGTGCATCTGCCAAAACCTGCTTCATTTTTCCAGATTTCTAGATTTGGACACATTTTAATGATTTGCCATTTTAAGGACCTTATAGTCGAAATTAGCTTTGGCCTATTTCTGAGAAAAATGTTCAAAACTGGAAAAAATAGGCACATACCAATTTTCATGCATTTTGAACATCATTTTCCTAGACAAACTCACCTCGAAACAACAGGTCAGAGAGCTGTCACATAATCCGATTTCACCTATCATCACTTTCAAGCCAAAATCTTGCCATGCATGGTTGAAGAAGCTTATGAACACACATATAACTCAAGTACAGAAGCAAAAACATACATTTAAGAGCATGCATGTGGATTTTTGAAGGATTTTCAAAAGGTTTTAGCCCTCACCTTAGCAATCAACCAAGAAGATGCACAAAACTTGTTGAAGCACAAATTTCTTCTTCTTCTTTGCCTAGCCGAGATTCCAACTTGATTTTCTCTATTTTTCCTAGCTTAGTGACCAAGCTCTTAGTACATGCATGTGGTTAGAACAAGAAGAAAAGAAATGGAAGCTAAGAAACTCACCTAGGCTAAAAATGGTGACTCAAGAGCTTGCATGTGAGTTTTCTTGCAACCTAGCTAGCTTGGTTGAGTTCCTTTGCTTGTGGCTTGCCTTGATTAACCATAGGATGATGAATATAAGCTAAGAGGTGAAGAGATTCAGCCAAGGCCGAGAGAGAGAGAGAAAAATGAGAGGGAGAGAGAGAAGTTTGAGAGGAAAATGAGTGAAATGAAAAAAAAAAAGACAAAGGCCTTGCAATTTGATGAAGCATGTTCGGCCTTGGGCAGCCAAATTTCAGCCTTTTTGTGTCTTCAAGGTGTAATTTGAAATTCCTAGCATGGGCAAGGAGTGTTTGGTCGAGCAAGGTGGAGTTTTGAGAAGGTTTTGAGCAATTTTTTATGCATTTGTGTCATAAAAATGTCAGAAGTTGTCTAGAGTTAATTTTGAATTGAGTAAGCATGCAAAAACACCACATAGTGGTCGGCCAAGGCATGTAAAAATGCTGAATTTTGTCAACTTTTGATCATTATTTAATTGTGTGTTGGAAGTGCAAAAAGAATAAGGAATAAATAATAAGGAATGTCTAGCTTTTTGTGAGATTTTGTCTTCTAGTGGGTTGAATTAGTAATTTAATAATAGTTAGTGGATTTTGTAGGATTAATTAATGACCTAGTGCTTCGTGTAAGATGCTTTCTTGTTTAGCGTGAGGGAACGCTTTCCTAGGTCTAGGGCACGCACTACGAGGTAGGACGCGAACTACAAGACGAATGCACGATTTCTAAGTAAATGCACGCAACCCTAAATGAATGCACGTAATTCAATGCATGGCACACAAAACGAACACAATTCTTAAACCTAGGTCAAGGCACGCAAATCTAGGTCAGGGCACACGAAACGAGGTATCGCAAGCAAATCAAGGTCTCACACGTAATTCAAGGTCAGGACACGTATATCTAGGTATGCGGTACATCGAGGATTAGGGCATACAATTCTAAGTCAAGGCACGTATGACGAAGCATGCATGAAAACCAAGACAGGGCACGCAATCCAAGATCAGTCATATAACTCTAGGTCTAAGGCACGTAAATTGAGGTAACACACGTTATTCGGGGTCAGGCCTCACAGAGTAGTACTAGGATGGGTGACCGCCTGGAAAGTTCTCGTGTTGCACCCCCCCTTTTCAATTTTTTTTTGCCCCGGTTAGGGTTGCCAAGATACTTTATACACCACATTTCTATTACTGAATCCCACGACACCTTGGGCAAGACAACTTCGCTTCACGTAGAGGCTGGGCCCGCAAAACGAGGGCGTGGCGCTTGTGACCAGGTCTCCGTCGCTCCGGTGCCCATAACTTTTAATCCGTAAAGAGTTATGCAGCGCACAGCATACCGTTGGAAAGCTCTCCGAGAGCTCTACGATGGGGGCAGCAAGTTTCCCCAGCTGCACCTGTTTTTAGAGCCCAAAATCGAACATTTTCATTTGTTTCGAGCTACTTTTCTTCTTTTGCTCTGTTTTTCCATCATGAATCGTACGTCGTGAGTTGTTAAAAGGACGACAACCTAACTCTCGAGACATTAGAGGGCCCTACAACGCGTCGATATCACGTCTTGCGAGGATGCTACATTGTTGAAGCATATGGGTTGTCGTTAAGCCTATTGGGCCTTTTGAATGGGCCATCTCTCTGGACTGGGACTGTGAACTGTCAACACATAAAGGATTTGGGCCCACAACATGACGGGTGCGATCATAGCAGCACTAATGCACCGGATCCCATCAGAACACCGAAGTTAAACGTGTTTGGGCAAGAGTAGTACTAGGATGGGTGACCTCCTGGGAAGTCCTCGTGTTGCACCCCCTCTTTTCAATTGTTTTTACCCCGGTTAGGGTTGCCAAGATACTTTATCCACCACATTTCTATTACCGAATCCCACGGCACCTTGGGCAAAACAACTTCGCTTCACGTAGAGGACGGGCCCGCAAACCGAGGGCGTAGGGCTTGTGAGAAGGTCTCCGTCGCTCCGGTGACCATAACTTTTGATCCGTAAGGAGGTACGAGGCACACAGCATACCATTGCAAAGCTCTCCGAGAGCTCTACAACGAGGGTAGCCAGCTTGCTCGGCTGCGATTGTTTTTTGAGCCCAAAATCGAACGTTTTCATCAGTTTCGGGCCACTTTTCTTCTTTTGCTATGTTTTTCCGTCCTGGATCGTACGTCGTGAGCTGTTAAAAGGACGACAACCTAACTCGCGGGACATTAGAGGGCCTTACAATGCGTCGATATCACGTCTTGCGAGGATGCTGCGTTGTTGAAGCAGATGGGTTGTCGTTAAGCCCATTGGGCCTTTTGAATGGGCCATCTTTCTGGGCTGGGATTGTGAACCGTCAACACATAAAAGATTTGGGCCCACAACATGACTGGTGCGATCATAGTAGTAGTAATGCATCAGATCCCATTAGAACACCGAAGTTAAACGTGCTTGGGCGAGGTAGTACTAGGATGGGTGACCCCCTAGGAAGTCCTCGTGTTGCACCCTCCCCCCCCTTTTCAATTTTTTTTGCCCCGGTTAGGGTTGCCAAGATGCTTTATCCACCACATTTCTATTACCGAATTACATTGCACCTTGGGCAAGACAACTTTACTTCACGTAGAGGCTCGGCCAGCAAACCGAGGGCGTAGGGCTTGTGAGCAGGTCTCCGTCGCTCCAGTGCCCATAACTTTTGATCCGTAAGGAGGTACGCAGCGCACAACATACCGTTGGAAAGATCTTCGAGAGCTCTACGACGAAGGTAGCCAGCTTGCTTGGTTGCGCCTATTTTCGGAGCCCAAAATCGAATGTTTTCATCAGTTTCGGGCCACTTTTCTTCTTTAAATCTATTTTTCCGTCCCGGATCGTACGTCGTGAGCTGTTAAAAGGATGACAACCTAACTCGCGGGACATTAGAGGGCCCTACAACGCGTTGATATCACGTCTTGCTAGGATGTTGCGTTGTTGAAGCGGATGGGTTGTCGTTAAGCCTATTGGGCCTTTTGAATAGGCCATCTCTCTGGGCTGGGACTGTAAACGGTCAATACATAAAGGATTTGTGTCCACAACATGACCGGTGCGATCATACCAGCACTAATGCACCAGATCCTATCAGAACTCCGAAGTTAAGTGTGCTTGGGCGATAGTAGTACTAGGATGGGTGACCCCCTGGGAAGTCCTCTTGTTGCACCCCCCCTTTTCAATCTTTTTTACCCCGGTTAGGGTTGCCAAGATACTTTATCCACCACATTTCTATTACCGAATCCCATGGCACATTGGGCAATACAACTTCGCTTCATGTAGAGGTTGGGCCCGCAAACCGAGGGCGTGGGGCTTGCGACCAGGTCTCCATCGCTCCGGTGCCCATAACTTTTAATCCGTAAGGAATTACGCGGCACACAGCATACCGTTGGAAAGCTCTCCGAGAGCTCTACGATGAGGGCAGCAAGCCTGCTTAGCTGCGCCTGTCTTTAGAGCCCATAATTGAACGTTTTCATCTGCTTTGGCTACTTTTCTTCTTTTGCTCTGTTTTTCCATCCCGGATCGTACGTCGTGTGCTGTTAAAAGGACGACAACCTAATTCGCTGGACATTAGAGGGCCCTATAATGCGTCAATATCACGTCTTGCGGGGATGCTGCGTTGTTGAAGCAGATGGGTTGTCGTTAAGCCTATTGGGCCTTTTTAATGGGCCATCTCTCTGGGCTGGGACTATGAACCATCAACACATAAAGGATTTGTGCCCGCAATATGACGGGTGCGATTATACCAGCACTAATGCGCCGGATCCCATCAGAACTCTAAAGTTAAACGCGCTTGGGCGAGTAAAGTACTAGGATGGGTGACCCCATGGGAAGTCCTCGTGTTGCACCCCCCCATTTCAATTTGTTTTGCCCCGGTTTGGGTTGCCAAGATACTTTATCCACCACATTTCTATTATTGAATCCCACGGCACCTTAGGCAAGACAACATCGCTTCACGTAGAGGCCGGGCGCACAAACCGAGGGCGTAAAGCTTGTGACCAGGTCTCCGTCGCTCCAATGCCCATAGCTTTTGATCCGTAAGGAGTTACGTGCGCACAGCATACCGTTGGAAAGCTCTCCGGGAGTTCTACGACGGGGGCAGCCAGCTTGCCCGGCTGCGCCTGTTTTTGGAGCCCAAAATCAAACGTTTTCATTTGTTTCGGGCCACTTTTCTTCTTTTGCTCTGTTTTTCCGTCCTGGATCGTACGTCGCGAGTTGTTAAAAGGACGACAACCTAACTCGCGTGACATTAGAGGGCCCTACAACGCGTATATATCATATCTTGCGAGGATGCTGCGTTGTTGAAGCGGATGGGTTGTCGTTAAGCCCATTGGGTCTTTTGAATGGGCCATCTCTTTGGGCTAGGACTGTGAACGGTCAACACATAAAGGATTTTTGCCCACAACATGACGGGTGCGATCATACCAGCACTAATGCACCAGATCCGATCAGAACTCCGAAGTTAAGCGTGCTTGGACGAGAGTAGTACTAGGATGGGTGACCCCCTAGGAAGTCCTCGTGTTGCACCCCGCCTTTTCAATTTTTTTTGCCCCGGTTAGGGTTGCCAAGATACTTTATCCCCCACATTTCTATTACCGAATCCCACGGCACCTTGGGCAAGACAACTTTGCTTCACGTAGAGGCTGGGCCCGCAAACCGAGGGCGTGGGGCTTGTGACCAGATCTCCGTCGCTCCGGTGCCTATAACTTTTAATCCGTAAGGAGTTACGCGGCGCACAGCATACCGTTGGAAAGCTCTCTGAGATCTCTACGATGGGGGCAGCAAGGCTGCTCGGCTGCGTCTATTTTTGGAGCCCAAAATCGAACGTTTTCATCAGTTTTGGGCAACTTTTCTACTTTTCCTCTATTTTTTCGTCCAAGATCGTACATTGTGAGCTGTTAAAAGGACGACAACCTACCTCACGGGATATTACAGGGCCCTACAACAAGTCGATATCACGTCCTACGAGGATGATGCGTTGTTGAAGCGAATGGGTTGTCGTTAAGCCCATTGGGCATTATGAATGGGCCATCTCTCTAGGCTGCGACTATGAACATCAGCGCATAAAGGATTTGTGCCCTCAACATGACGGATGCGATCATAACAGCATTAATGCACCAGATCCCTTCAGAACTCCGAAGTTAAGCGTTCTTGGGCGAGAATAGTACTAGGATGGGTGACCCCCTGGGAAGTCCTCGTGTTGCACCCCCCTTTTCAATTTTTTTTGCCCCGGTTAGGGTTGCCAAGATACTTTATCCATAATATTTCTATTACCGAATCCCACGGCAACTTGGGCAATGCAATTTCGCTTCATGCAGAGGCTGGGCCCGCAAACCGAGGGCGTAGGGCTTGTGACCAGGTCTCCATTGCTCCGGTGCCCATAACTATTGATCCGCAAGGAGTTATGCGCGCACAACATACCGTTGGAAAGCTCTCCGAGAGCTCTGCGACGGGGGCAGCCTGCTTGCTCAGTTGTGCCTGTTTTCGGAGCCCAAAATCAAACGTTTTCATCAGTTTCGGGACACTTTTCTTCTTTTGCCCTGTTTTTCCATCCCGGATCGTACGTCGTGAGCTGTTAAAAGGACGGCAACCTAACTCACTGGACATTAGAGGGCCCTACAACACGTCGATATCACGTCTTGCGAGGATGCTGCGTTGTTGAAGCAGATGGGTTGTCGTTAAGCCCATTGGGCTTTTTGAATAGGCATCTCTCTAGGTTGGGACTGTGAACGGTCACCACATAAAGGATTTATGCCCACAAATGACGGGTGTGATCATACCAGCACTAATGCTCCGGATCCCATCAGAACTCTAAAGTTAGGTGTGCTTGGGCAAGAGTAGTACTAGGATGGGTGATCCCCTGGGAAGTCCTCATGTTGCACCCCCCATTTTTAACTTTTTTTGCCCCGAATAGGGTTGCCAAGATACTTTATCCACCACATTTCTATTACCGAATCCCATGGAACCTTGGGCAAGACAACTTCAATTCACGTAGAGGCTGGGCCCGCAAACCGAGGGCGTGGGGCTTGTGACCAGGTCTCCGTCGCTCCGATGCCCATAACTTTTAATCCGTAAGGCGTTACGCGGTGCACAACATAACGTTGGAAAGCTCTCCGAGAGCTCTACGACGGGGGTAGCTAGCCTACTCGGCTGCGCATGTTTTTAAAGCCCAAAATCAAACATTTTCATCTATTTCGGGCCACTTTTCTTCTTTTGCTCTATTTTTCTGTCCCGGATCATACTTCGTGAATTGTTAAAAGGACGAGAACCTAAATCGCTGGATATTACAGGGTACTACAACGCGTTGATATCACGTCTTACGTGGATGCTGCGTTGTTGAAGCGGATGGGTTGTCGTTAAGCCCATTGGGCCTTTTGAATGGGCCATCTCTCTGGGCTAGGACTGTGAATGGTCAACACATAAAGGATTTGTGCCCACAACATGACGAGTACGATCAAACCAATACTAATGCACTGGATCCTATCAGAACGCTGAAGTTAAGCGTGATTGGACGAGAGTAGTACTAGGATGGGTGTTCCCCTGGGAAGTCCTGTGTTGCACCCCCCCTTTTCAATTTTTTTTGCCCCGGTTAGGGTTGCCAAGATACTTTATCCACCCCATTTCTATTACCGAATCCCATGGCACCTTGGGCAAGACAACTTCGCTTCACGTAGAGGCTGGGCCCGCAAACTGAGGGCGTGGGGCTTGTGACCAGGTTTCCGTCGCTCCGGTGCCCATAACTTTTAATCCATAAGGAGTTATGCGGCGCACAACATACCGCTGGAAAGCTCTCCGAGAGCTCTACGACGGGGGCAACAAGCCTGCTCGGCTGCGCCTATTTTCGAAGCCCAAAATCAAAATTTTTCATCCGTTTTTGGCCACTTTTCTTCTTTTGCTCTATTTTTTCATCTCGTATCGTATGTCGTGAGCTGTTAAAAGGACGAAAACCTAACTCGCGGGATATTACAGGGCCCTACAACACGTCAATATCACGTCTTGCGAGGATGCTGCGTTGTTGAAGCGGATGGGTTGTCGTTAAGCCCATTGGGCCTTTTGAATGGGCCATCTCTCTGGGCTGGGACAGTGAACCGTCAACACATAAAGGATTTGTGCCCACAACATGATGGGTGCGATCAAACCAGCTCTAATGCACCGGATCCCATCAGAACTCCGAAGTTAAGCGTGATTGGGCGAGAGTAGTACTATGATGGGTGTTCCCTTGGGAAGTCCTCGTGTTGCACCCCCCCTTTTCAATTTTTTTTTACCCCGGTTAGGCTTGCCAAGATACTTTATCCACCACATTTCTATTACCGAATCCCATGGTACCTTGAGCAAGACAACTTCGCTTCACGTAGAGGCTGGGCCCACAAACTGAGGGCGTGGGTCTTGTGACCAAGTCTCTGTCACTCCGGTGCCCATAACTTTTAATCCGTAAGGAGTTACGTGGTTCACAGCATACCGCTGGAAAGTTCTCCGAGAGCTCTATGACGGGGGTAGCAAGCTTGCTATGCTGCACCTGTTTTTGAAGCCCAAAATTGAAATTTTCAATAGTTTCAGGCCACTTTTCTTCTTTTGCTCTGTTTTTTCATCTCGGATCATATCTCGTGAGCTGTAAAAAGGACGACAACCTAACTCGCGGGATATTACAGGGCCCTACAATGCGTCAATATCACGTCTTGTGAGGATGCTGCATTGTTGAAGCGGATGGGTTGTCGTTAAGCCCATTGGGCCTTTTGAATAGGCCATATCTCGGGGCAAGGACAGTGAACCATTAACACATAAAGGATTTGTGCCCACAACTTGACAGGTGCGATCATACCAGCACTAATGCACCAGATCTCATCAGAACTCTGAAGTTAAGCATGCTTGGGCGAAAGTAGTAGGATGGGTGACCCCCTTGGAAGTCCTCGTGTTGCACCCCTCTTTTTAAATTTTTTTTACCCCGGTTAGGGTTGCCAAGATACTTTATCCACCACATTTCTATTGATGAATCCCACGGCAACTTGGGTAAGACAACTTCGCTTCATGTAGAAGTTGGGGCCGCAAACCGAGGGCGTAGGGCTTGTGACCAGGTCACCGTCGCTCTGGTTCCCATAACTGTTAATCCGTAAGGAGTTACGCGGAGCAAAGCATACCGTTGGAAAGCACTCCGAGAGCTCTACGACGGGGGTAGCAAGACTGCTCGGCTGCGCTTGTTTTCTGATCCCAAAATCGAACGTTTTTATCAGTTTCGGTCCACTTTTCTTCTTTTTCTCTGTTTTTTCTTCCCGGATCGTACGTCGTGAGCTGTTAAAAGGACGACAACCTAACTCGTGGATATTACAGGGCCCTACAATGCGTCAATATCATGTCTTGCGAGGATGTTGCATTGTTGAAGCGGATGGGTTGTCGTTAAGGCCACTGGGCCTTTTGAATGGGCCATATTTTTGGGCTGGGACTGTGAATCGTCAACACATAAAGGATTTGTGCCCACAATATGACGGGTACAATCATACCAGCACTAATGCACCGGATCCCACCAGAACTCTGAAGTTAAGCGTGCTTGGGTGAGAGTAGTACTAGGATGGGTGACCCCCAGGGAAGACCTCGTGTTGCACCCCCCCTTTTCAATTTTTTTTGCTCCGGTTAGGGTTGCCAAGATACTCTATCCACCACATTTCTATTACCGAATCCCACGGCACCTTGGGCAAGCCAACTTCGCTTCACGTAGAGGTTGGGCCCGTAAACCGAAGGCATGGGGCTTATGACCAGGTCTCCCTCGCTCCGGTGCCCATATCTTTTAATCCGTAAGGAGTTACGCGAGGCACAGCATACCGTTGGAAAGCTCTCCAGGAGCTCTATGATGGGGGCAGTAAGCTTGCTCAGCTACGCCTATTTTCAGAGCCCAAAATCGAACGTTTTCATCAGTTTCGGGCCACTTTTCTTCTTTTGCTCTATTTTTTCGTCGCGAATCGTACGTCATGAGCTATTAAAAAGATGACAACCTAACTCACGGGATATTACAAGGCCCTACAAGGCATCGATATCATGTCTTGCGAGGATGCTGCGTTGTTGAAGCGGATGGGTTGTCGTTTAGCCCATTGGGCCTTTTGGATGGGCCATCTCTCCGGGCTGGAACTGTGAACCGTCAACACATAAAGGATTTGTGCCCACAACATGACAGGTGCGATCATACAAGCACTAATGCACTGGATCACATTAGAACTATGAAGTTAAGTGTGCTTGGTCGAGAGTAGTACTAGGATGGGTGACCCCCTGGGAAGTCCTCGTGTTGCACCCCCCATTTTCAATTTTTTTTGGCCCGATTAAAGTTGCCAAGATAATTTATCCACCTCATTTCTTTTACCGAATCCCACGTCACCTTGGGTAAGAAAACCTCGCTTTACGTAGAGGCTGGGCCCGCAAACCGAGGGCGTGGGGCTTGTGACCAGGTCTCCATCGCTCCGCTGCCCATAACTTTTAATTCGTAAGGCGTTACGCGGCGCACAGCATACCGTTGGAAAGCTCTCCGAGAGCTCTACGACGGGGATAGCTAGCCTACTCGGTTGCGCATGTTTTTAAAGCCCAAAATCAAACAATTTCATCTATTTTGGGCCATTTTTCTTCTTTTGCTCTGTTTTTCTTTCCCGGATCATACGTCGTGAATTGTTAAAAGGATAAGAACCTAAATCGCGGGATATTACAGGGCACTACAACGTGTCGATATCACGTCTTACGTGGATGCTGCGTTGTTGAAGCGGATGGGTTGTCGTTAAGCCCATTGGGCCTTTTGAATGGGCCATCTCTCTTGGCTAGGACTGTGAATGGTCAACACATAAAGGATTTGTGCCCACAACATGACGAGTGCGATCAAACCAGTACTAATGCACCGGATCCTATCAGAACTCCGAAGTTAAGCGTGATTGGACGAGAGTAGTACTAGGATGGGTGTTCCCCTGCGAAGTCCTGCGTTGCACCCCCCCATTTCAATTTTTTTGGCCCCGGTTAGGGTTGCCAAGATACTTTATCCACCCCATTTCTATTACCGAATCCCATGGCACCTTGGGCAAGACAACTTCGCTTCACGTAGAGGCTGGGCCCGCAAACTGAGGGCGTGGGGCTTGTGACCAGGTCTCCGTCGCTCCGGTGCCCATAACTTTTAATCCGTAAGAAGTTACACGGCGCACAACATACCGCTGAAAAGCTCTCCAAGAGCTCTACGATTGGGGGCAACAAGCTTGCTCGGCTGCGCCTATTTTCGAAGCCCAAAATTAAAATTTTTCATCAGTTTCTGGCCACTTTTCTTCTTTTGCTCTATTTTTTCATCTCGGATCGTATGTCATGAGCTGTTAAAAGGACGACAACCTAACTCGCGGGATATTACAGGGCCCTACAACACGTCAATATCACGTCTTGCGAGGATGCTGCGTTGTTGAAGCGGATGGGTTGTCGTTAAGCCCATTGGGCCTTTTGAATGGGCCATCTCTCTGGGCTGGGACAGTGAACCGTCAACACATAAAGGATTTGTGCCCACAACATGATGGGTGTGATCAAACCAGCTCTAATGCACTGGATCCCATTAGAACTCTGAAGTTAAGCGTGATTGGGCGAGAGTAGTACTATGATGGGTGTTCCCCTAGGAAGTCCTCGTGTTACACCCCCCCTTTTCAATTTTTTTTACCCCGGTTAGGCTTGCCAAGATACTTTATCCACCACATTTTTATTACCGAATCGCATGGTACCTTGAGCAAGACAACTTCGCTTCACGTAGAGGCTGGGCTCGCAAATTGAGGGCGTGGGTCTTGTGACCAGGTCTCTGTCGCTCCGGTGCCCATAACTTTTAATTCGTAAGGAGTTTCGCAGCGCACAGCATACCGCTGAAAAGCTCTCCAAGAGCTCTATGACGGGGGTAGCAAGCTTGCTCTGCTGCACCTGTTTTCGAAGCCCAAAATTGAAATTTTCAATAGTTTCGGGCCACTTTTCTTCTTTTGCTCTATTTTTTCATCTCGGATCATATCTAGTGAGCTGTAAAAAGGACGAAAACCTAACTCGTGGGATATTACAGGGCCCTACAATGCATCAATATCACGTCTTGTGAGGATGCTGCATTGTTGAAGCGGATGGGTTGTCGTTAAGCCCATTAGGCCTTTTGAATGGGCCATATCTCGGGGCAAGGACAGTGAACCACTAACACATAAAGGATTTGTGCCTACAACTTGACAGGTGCGATCATACCAGCACTAATGCACCAGATCTCATCAGAACTCTGAAGTTAAGCGTGCTTGGGCGAAAGTAGTAGGATGGGTGACCCCCTTGGAAGTCCTCGTGTTGTACCCCTCATTTTAAATTTTTTTTACCTCGGTTAGGGTTGCCAAGATACTTTATCCACCACATTTCTATTGCTGAATCCCACGGCACCTTGGGTAACACAACTTCGCTTCATGTAGAAGTTGGGGCCGCAAACCGAGGGCGTAGAGCTTGTGACCAGGTCACTGTCGCTCTGGTTCCCATAACTGTTAATCCGTAAGGAGTTACGCGGAGCACAGCATACCGTTGGAAAGCTCTCCGAGAGCTCTACGACGGGGGTAGCAAGACTGCTCGGCTGCGCTTGTTTTCTGATCCCAAAATCGAACATTTTTATCAGTTTCGGTCCACTTTTCTTCTTTTTCTCTATTTTTTCTTCACGGATCGTACGTCGTGAGTTGTTAAAAGGACGACAACCTAACTCGTGGGATATTACAGGGCCCTGCAACGCGTCGATATCACGTCTTGCGAGGATGTTGCATTGTTGAAGCGGATGGGTTGTCGTTAAGGCCATTGGGCCTTTTGAATTGGCCATCTTTTTGGGCTGGGACTGTGAACCGTCAACACATAAAGGATTTGTGCCCACAACATGATGGGTACAATCATACCAGCACTAATGCACCGGATCCCACCAAAACTCCGAAGTTAAGCGTGCTTGGGTGAGAGTAGTACTATGATGGGTGACCCCCAGGGAAGACCTCGTGTTGCACCCCCCCTTTTCAATTTTTTTTGCTCCAGTTAGGGTTGCCAAGATACTCTATCCACCACATTTCTATTACCGAATCCCACGGTACCTTGGGCAAGCCAACTTCGCTTCACGTAGAGGCTGGGCCCGTAAACTGAAGGCATGGGGCTTATGACCAGGTCTCCCTCGCTTCGGTGCCCATATCTTTTAATCTGTAAGGAGTTACGTGAGGCACAGCATACCGTTGGAAAGCTCTCCGGGAGCTCTATGATGGGGGCAGTAAGCCTGCTCAGCTACGCCTATTTTCGGAGCCTAAAATCGAACGTTTTCATCAGTTTCGGGCCACTTTTCTTCTTTTGCTCTATTTTTTCGTCGCGAATCGTACATCATGAGCTATTAAAAAGACGACAACCTAACTCACGGGATATTACAGGGCCCTACAAGGCATCGATATCATGTCTTGCGAGGATGCTACGTTATTGAAGCGGATGGGTTGTCGTTAAGCCCATTGGGCCTTTTGGATGGGCCATCTCTCTGGGCTGGAACTGTGAACCGTCAACACATAAAGGATTTGTGCCCACAGCATGACAGGTGCGATCATACAAGCACTAATGCACTGGATCACATCAGAATTCTGAAGTTAAGTATGCTTGGTCGAGAGTAGTACTAGGATGGGTGACCCCTTGGGAAGTCCTCGTGTTGCACCCCCCCTTTTCAATTTTTTTTTGGCCTGGTTAGGGTTGCCAAGATAATTTATCCAACTCATTTCTTTTACCGAATTCCCCCGTCACCTTGGGTAAGACAACCTCGCTTTACGTTGAGGTTGGGCCCGCAAACCGAGGGCGTGGGGCTTGTGACCAGGTCTTCGTCGCTCCGGTGCCCATAACTTTTAATTCGCTAGGAGTTACGCGGCGCACAACATATCGTTGGAAAGCTCTCCGAGAGCTCTACAACGGGTGCAGCAAGCCTTCACGGCCGCGCTTGTTTTTGGAGCCCAAAATCCAACGCTTTCATCAATTTCGGGCAACTTTCCTTCTTTTGCTCTATTTTTTTGTCCCGGATCGTACGTCGTGAGTTGTTAAATGGACGACAACCTAACTCGCGAGATATTACAGAGCCCTACTACGCGTCGATATCACGACTTACGAGGATGCTGCGTTGTTGAAGTGGATAGGTTGTCGTTAAGCCCATTGGGCCTTTTGAATGGGCCATCTCTCTGGGCTGGGACTGTGAACCGTCAACACATAAAGGATTTGTGCCCACAACATGACAGGTGCGATCATACTAGCACTAATGTACCGGATCTCATCAGAACTTCGAAGTTAAGTGTGCTTGGGCAAGAGTAGTACTAGGATGGGTGACCTAGGAAGTCCTCGTGTTGCACCCCTCCCCCCCCTTTTCAATTTTTTTTGGCCCGATTAGGGTTGCCAAGATACTTTATCCACCACATTTCTATTACCGAATCCCACGGCACCTTGGGTAAGACAACCTCGCTTTACGTAGAGGCTGCGCCCACAAACCGAGGGCGTGGGGCTTGTGACCAGGTCTTCGTCGCTCCGGTGCCCATAACTTTTAATTCGCAAGGAGTTACGCGGCGCACAACATATCGTTGGAAAGCTCTCCGAGAGCTCTACAACGGGTGCAGCAAGCCTTCACGACTACGCTTGCTTTCGGGGCCCAAAATCGAACGTTTTCATTAGTTTCGGGCAATTTTCCTTCTTTTGCTCTGTTTTTTCATCCCGGATCGTACGTCGTGAGTTGTTAAATGGATGACAACCTAACTCATGAGATATTACAGGGCCCTACTACACGTCGATATCACGTCTTACGAGGATGCTGCGTTGTTAAAGCGGATAGGTTGTCGTTAAGCCCATTGGGCCTTTTGAATGGGCCATCTCTCTGGGCTGGGACAGTGAACTGTCAACACATAAAGGATTTGTGCCCTCAACTTGATGGGTGCGATCATACCAGCACTAATGCACCGGATCCCATCAGAACTCCGAAGTTATGCATGCTTGGGCATATTAGCACTAGGATGGGTGACCCACTGGGAAGTCCTCGTGTTGCACCCTCCTTTTTTCATTTTTTTTTGCCCCGGTTAGGGTTGCCAAGATACTTTATCCACCATATTTCTATTAACGAATCCCACGGCACCTTGGGCAAGACAACTTCGCTTCACGTAGAGGCTGGGCCCGCAAACCGATGGCATAGGGCTTATGACTAGGTCTTCGTCGCTCCGGTGCCCATAACTTTTGATCCGTAAGGAGTTACGCGGCGCACAGCATACCGTTGGAAAGCTCTCCGAGAGCTCTACGACAGGGGAAGCAAGCCTACTCGGCTGCGCTTGTTTTCAGAGTCCAAAATTGAAAATTTTCATAAGTTTCTGGACACTTTTCTTCTTTTGCTCTATTTTTCCTTCTCGGATCATACGTCGTGAGCTGTTAAAAGGATGAAAACCTAACACGCGGGACATTAGAGGGCCCTACAATGCGTCGATATCACGTCTTGCGAGGATGCTGCGTTGTTGAAGTGGATGGGTTGTCGTTAAGCCCATTGGGTCTTTTGAATTGGCCATATCTCTGGGCTGGGATAGTGAACCGTCAACACATAAAGGATTTGTGCCCACAACATGATGGGTGCGATCATACCAGTACTAATGCACCGGATCCCATCAGAACTCCGAAGTTAAGCATGCTTGGGCGAGAGTAGTACTAGGATGGGTGACACCTTGGGAAGTCCTCGTGTTGCACCCCCCATTTTCAATTTTTTTAGCCCCGATTAGGGTTGCCAAGATACTTTATCCACCACATTTCTATTACCGAATCCCACGGTACCTTGGGCAAGACAACTTCGCTTCACGTAGAGGCTAGGCCAGCAAACCAAGGGCGTAGGGCTTGTGACTAGGTCTCCGTCGCTCAGTTGGCCATAACTTTTGATCTGTACGGAGTTACGTGGCGCACAGCATACCGTTGGAAAGCTCTCCGATAGCTCTACGGTGGGGGCAACCAGACTGCTGGGATGCGCCTATTTTCTGAGCCCAAAATTGAATATTTTTATCAGTTTCGGGCCACTTTTCTTCTTTTGCTCTGTTTTTGCATCCCGGATCGTACGTCGTGAGCTATTAAAAGGATGACAACCTAACTCGCGGGACATTAGAGGGCCCTACAATGCGTCGATATCATGTCTTGCGAGGATGCTGCATTGGTGAAGCGGATGGGTTGTCGTTAAGCCTATTGGGCCTTTTGAATGGGACATCTCTCTGGGTTGGGATTGTGAACGGTCAACACATAAAGGATTTGTGCCCACAACATGAAGGGGGCGATCATACTAGCATTAATGCACTGGATCCCATCAGAACCCCGAAGTTAATCGTTCTTGGGCGAGAGTAGTACTAGATGGGTGACCCCCTAGGAAGTCCTCGTGTTGTGTGAGGCCCGATCTCGATTTGCGTGTGATACCTCGTTTCATGTGCCCTAGCCTAGATTTGTGTGCCTTAACTTAGATTTAAGAATCATGTTTCGTTTTATGTGCCTTGCATTGAATTACGTGCATTCATTTAGGGTTGCGTGTATTTACTTGGAAAACGTACATTCGTCTCGTAGTTCGTGCTCTATCTCGTAGTGCGTGCCCTAGACCTAGGAAAGTGTTCTCTCACGCTAACCAAGAAAGCATCTTACACGAAGTACTAGATCAATAATTAATCATACAAATTCCACTAACTAATATTAACTTACTAATTCAACCCACTTGAAGACGAAATTGCACCAAAAGCTAGACATTCTCATTCTTTATTCCTTATTCTTTTGCACTTTCCAAACACACAATTAAATAATGCTCAAAAGATGACAAAGATTCAGATTTTTCAAGCCTTGGCCGACCACCTTGTGTGCTTTGTGCTTGCTTTGCATAATTCAAATTATTCCCCAAACATTCTATGACAATGTAATGACACAAAGCAATAACAAATTAGCTCAAAACCCTCCTCAAAGCTCCCAATCTGGACATAAACTCCTTGCCCATGCTAGGTGATTCAAAAATCATGCTTCTTGAAGACACAAATCTGAAATTTGTTTGCCCAAGGCCGACACATGCTTCAACATTTGCAAAAGCTTTCATTTTTCCTTCATTTCTCTCAATTCCTCTCAATCTTCTCTCTCCCTTTCATTCTTCTCTCTCTCTCTCGGCCCTAGCTGAATATTGTAGACTCCATAGCTCATCTTCATCACTCCATGGTTCATCAAGGCAAGCAAGAAGCTAGGGAGATCGACTAAGCAAGCTAGGTTGCAAAAATACACATGCAAGCTCTTTGAATCTCCATTTCGACTTAGGTGAGTTTGCTAGCTTCCATTTATTTTCTTCTTGTTCTAACCACATGCACCTACTAAGAACTTGGTTACTAAGCTAGGAAAGTTGAGAAAAATCGAGTGGTGTCTCGGCTAAGCAAGGAAAAAGGTCAACTTTGTGCTTCACCAAGAGTCTTATGCATCTTCTTGTTGTTTTGCTAAGGTGAGGGCTAAAACTTCTTGAAAATCTTTCAAAAAACCACATGCATTCTCTTAAATGTCTATCTTTACTTATGTACTTGAGATATATGTGTGTTCATAAGCTTTTATAACCATGCATGGCAAGATTTTGGGCTAGAATGTGATGATAGATGAAATCGTGCATGTGACAGCTTTCTGTCTTGTTGTTACGAGGTGATTTTGGCTAGGTAAATGATGTTCAAAATGCGTGAAAATTAGTAGATAACTAGTTTTTCCAGTTATGAACATTTTTCACAGAAATAGACCAAACCTAATTTTGACTCTAAGGTCCTAAAAATGGCTAATTATTAAAATGTGTCCAAATCTGGAAAGTCTGGAAAAATGAAGCAGGTTTTGGCAGATTCACTGACCTTGTAGAACGAACCAGTTTTAACTTAGTAAATGATATCCAAAATGCATGAAATTTGGTGTACAGCAATATTTTTCAGTTTTGGACATTTTTGTCAGAAATGGACTAAGGATAAATCTGACCCTAAGGACCTCAAAAATGACAAGTATTGAAATGTGTACAAATCTGGACAGTTTTGTGCAGTCTCACTGTTTTGGCTATAACTATTGAACCCGAACTCCAAATGAAGCAAGGTTTGTTTTCAAATTTAGTTCACTCCTTAAGCGTTAATTTGTCATCTTATTCACTGGAATTGGAGATTGTTTGCTTGTCTTAATGGTTGTGAGAATACAGTCCATTGCAGTGAGGGTTTCACTTAGTGATATGCTTAGAAAAATTATTGTAGCTTCTCTTGTTGTATTAAATGCTTGGGATTGTGGCATTGGGATGTTGTGTGGACTGTTTTGAATACTTGAGGGTGTTTGAATTAATCGATGCATGGCTTGAGTTTGATCTTGAGATGACTTGGGGCTTAATCGCACGGGTAAGCACGAATTGGAACCCTAGTATCTAGGTAAACTTGCTAAGTGTCGATCCTTTGGATGTTGTATTTGATCATGTGTTTAGTAGGCTGCCCGTAGTTGCCCTTGTAGCCCTAAATATGCTTTCGATGATTACATGTTGATAAGTAGACTTTTCTTGCACCCGGTCCCACATAGATGTCGTTGCATGATGAATAATTTTATTATTTGATTACGTGATCCTTGAAATGAGTTGTATGACTTGATTTACATGCATTACATGGCTGCCCGTTTAATATTCATATAACTCCATGTGCCTTTCAAGTGAAATTACTTGTCTTATCGTGCTTCGCTTATTTACTTGTCAATGTGCAATCTTATGACTGCTCGGAGGCAACCTACTTTGTTGTCATCCTAATGTGATATATTAAATGTCATAAATGTACATTGCATACAAGGTTGCAACCTTTCATTCTGGCGAGGTAGCGTTCACGCATATCGAGCGGCATCGGGCTTGCCGGTGTAACCGTGACTACCATTGTCCAATTCCCTCTCTCGGTTGGGGGCTAGACTTCCTCGGAGAGTTGGGTTGTAGAATTTCGGGGTACATCCGGAGTACACCCATTTGGCGTGATAAGGGGATGATTTGAAGTCGGCTGCAACAACTGATACTGACTTGAACTGAGAGCAAAAGCTCACCATATCCTTTTCACTATGTGTATAAGTACTCTCGCTTGGTCTCTGGAGGACCTCGGAGAGGAAAGGCGGGTAATTGTGTTCCTTTACTTCTACGTTACATTATGTACTTACTTGTGATATATTCATGCTTGCAAAAAGGGTTTTCATAAGTTGAACCGGAAAATGAGTTTTAAAACCTATTTCTTGTTCCCCCTCACTGAGTTCATAAGGACTCACCCTCTTTTATCATCTCAGGTGAAAAAGATCAAGAACAGGTACCCGAGGACGACGTGCCTAACGATGATTCCTTGGAATGATTTCCTGTCCTATGTGCTTTGCTTGATTATGGCCATTGTGAACACTATGCTGCTTGAAGACTATTTCTTTTCATGTTGCTTGATGTTTGTAATGTAAAAGACCCCTGTTGTAATTTGGTGTCTAATTTTGGCTTGTACTGATAACAACTAGACAGACACTACTATGGTCATTTTGCAGTCGTTTCTGGCTAGTATCTATCATAGGATTATGAAGTATCAGGTAAGGACTAAGTAAAATGAACATATCCAATCTTAAGCAGGTACTCACTGTCAAGCTAAGATCAACAGGTACCTTTGTAACGAGGATTAACAAACAAACGAGACATAGTATCATGTTAGGTTATTAATCAAACGAGACATCGAGATAACTAGTAGGCGTTTCAATTGATGGTAAATAATAACCTTAGTTGGAAGTGAAATTTGAGGCGTTTAGAGAACTAGGTCAAACCAAAGAGCCCAATTACAGCCGTTATGTTGCCAGTTTTTCAAAAAATTATGGAGTTTAGGCTAAAACGTTAAGTGTTAAACTTTCATGAACAACTAAGTACGAGACATGACTTGAATGTTTAGATCATACCCTAGTCTAACCTTTATAGACAGGGTTAGGGCGTGACACCTCATAGATGAAGAATGGTATCAGAGCTTAGATTGCTTAAGCCGGGTTTAACTCTCGAACCATGGGTAGAGCCCTAAGATAATTAGGATGACTTGTCTATATGTTGTTGTGTGATAATGTTAATTGTGCTTTCTATGTTCTATGTGCTTAAGTGATTAACATGTCTTAATTGTTTCTAGAATTGTGTATCTATATTATGTTGCATACCTTATATATTAAATTCATGTGTTGTCGTATTCCAATAAATTGTGCATCGTAATCTGTGCCTATAGATGGCTGGCCCTAGTACCTGCACTACTAATAGGAGCGGTGAACCCTAAGAGACCGGAGATGCTTATCAAACTAATCCCGGCATAGCTATGTTTAACATGATGGCGAATGCCATGGATCGCGTGTCACGAGTGATGGAACGTCAAGATGCACGTGAAGCAAACAACAACAACAACAACAGGAATGATGGTAACCATGGGAGACATAGCAGAATGAGGGAGTTCCTTGACTTTCGCCCGTCCAAATTCCATGGGGAAGCTGATGATGAGAAAGTAGAGGCTTGGCTGTCTGAGATCGAGAGAATTTTCAGGCCACTTGATTATACTGATGAAGAAAATGTGGAGTTTGCTGGGTTTCTATTGCACGGGGATGCGGAGCATTGGTGGCACACTGTGGACGCACTGTGGGAAACTGATCATACCCCTCGCTTGTGGGGTAATTTCGTTAAGACATTCAAGGAGAAATATGTACCTGCAATTTCCAGGCAGAGGCGGATTGAGGAGTTCATGCACTTGAACCAGGGTAACATGACGGTGGCCCAGTACAAGGCTCGTTTGACCGACTGTCCCGCTATGCTCAATACATGGTCAGTACTCCGGAGGCGAAGATGTGGAAATTTACTACGGGATTAAGGCCAGAGATTCAGGACCAATTGGCTTCGCATGACTTCGATACCTATTCTGCTCTCTTTGCTGCTGCTTCCCGAGTTGAGAAGAGAAAACTTGATAGAGTCAGTTCGAGTCAGCCGAACAAGAAACCATACCAGCCTTCAGGTCAACAGAGGAAATTCAAGAGTCAGAGTTGTAATCAGGGCCAGAGCCAGAACAGACCAGTGAATAACCGTGGCCCGACTAAAGCACCATCAGCCTCTTCCACCCGTGAATCCACAGGTAGTTCACCTGCTACTCAGTCTATCAACTGCTCTTACTGTGACAAGAAGGGGCATACCGAGGCCCAGTGCTGGAAGAAGTCAGGACGATGTGTACGGTGTGGCAGTGATCAACATCAGATCAAGGATTTCCCTAAATGGCAAGCGGGAAAAAATCAGGTTAAACCAGCTGGTAGAGGCAAGACTCCAGTTCCTAGAGTTCAGGCTCGAGCTTATGCTATTGAGTGCGAGGAACTTCCAGAGGAAACCGCTGTTGTTGAAGGTATATTCTTCATACTGAATCAACCTGTTAGGGTGCTAATTGATCCGGGTGCTACTCATTCATTTATTACTCCCTTATGTGTGCAACGTGTGAAACTACGAGTTGTATGTTTGCCTTACGAAGTAGAAGTTGGTACTCCGATGGGTTCTAAACTTGTTACTAGCTCGGCTTGTAAAGCATGTAAAATCCAAATTAAGGATACGGAATTCTCAGCCAATCTTATTGTATTACCTTTTCGAGACTATGAAGTCATCTTAGGGATGGACTGGTTGGCAAAGCATCATGCCCAACTAGATTGTCGGACGAAGATTGTAACGTTCCAGGTACCTGGTCAACCAATATTGGAAGTCATGGGTCGAAGAGATTTCACCGGGAGTTCCATCATTTCATCTACAAAAGCAGTGAAGTCCTTGAGAAAAGGGTGTAGTGGATACTTACCTTACCTCATTAACAAGCCATCGGATAAAGCTAAGTTGGAGGAGATGCCAGTGATTAAATACTATGCGGATGTGTTTCCAGAAGAATTGCCCGGTTTACCCCCAAATCGGGAGATTGAGTTCATTATAGAATTATTGCCTAGCACCCGCCGATATCTAAAGCTCCCTATCGTATGGCGCCGGCCGAGCTACAAGAATTGAAGGACCAATTGCAAGGATTGTTGAAGAAGGGGTTTGTTCAACCAAGTTCTTCTCCGTGGGGTGCACCAGTTCTATTTGTAAAGAAGAAAGACGGAACGCTGAGGCTATGCATCGACTACCGAGGATTGAACCAAGTGATTGTCAAGAATAAATACCCACTTCCACTGATTGACGAGTTGTTTGATCAACTTCAAGGAGCCAAAGTGTATTCGAAACTCGACTTAAGGCAAGGGTACTATCAGTTGCGGATCAAAAAGGAGGATGTGCCTAAAATGGCTTTCAGGACAAGATATGGGCATTATGAATATGTGGTGATGCCATTTGGACTAACCAATGCCCCTGCAGCTTTTATGGACTTGATGCACAGGGTGTTTCAACCCTACTTGGACCAATTTGTGGTGATCTTCATTGATGATATTTTGGTATACTCGAAATCCGAGGTTGAGCATGAACAACATCTGCGGTTGGTACTGCAGAAACTTCGAGAGCATCAATTGTATGCAAAGTTTAGCAAATGCGAATTTTGGTTGTAGCAGATTGCATTTTTGGGGCATATCATATCCCAAGAGGGAATAGCAGTGGACCCAGCAAAGATAGAAGTGGTGATGTCTTGGAAGAAGCCGGAAAATGTTACGGAGGTTCGGAGTTTTCTTGGTCTAGCCGGCTATTATCGGAGGTTTGTGAAGGATTTCTCTAAGATTGAAGGACCGCTTACAAAGCTCACTCAAAAGAAAACAAAATTCGTGTGGGATGACAAGTGTGAGAGCAGCTTCCAAGAATTGAAGAAAAGATTGACTACCGCACCTATTCTTGCATTGCCTGAAGGGAGTCAAGGTTTTGTAATCTATAGAGATACTTCGAAAGAAGGATTGGGTTGTGTGCTGATGCAAAATGGTAGAGTGATTGCGTATGCTTCTAGGAAACCAAAGCCGTATGAATTGAACTACGCGACGCATGATTTGGAGTTAGCGGCTATTGTGTTTGCACTTAAGAAATGGAGGCACTATCTGTGGGGTAACAAGTTCTAGATATTTACTGGTCACAAGAGCTTGAAATACTTGTTCTTACAAAAGAGTTGAATATGAGGCAAAGGCGGTGTATGGAGCTTTGGATGATTATAACTGCACAATCAATTATGTGCCTGGTAAAGCAAATGTAGTTGCAGATGCCTTAAGTAGGAAAGCAAGCATGGCAAAACTGGAAGTCACGGTGCAGGAGTTGTTGGAGGAAGCATTTTTGTGGAAACCACAATTGGCTCAGAAAGGGTTACTTTTTGCCACTACACAAGTTCAATCGACCTTGCTGTCTGAATTATGAGAGGCTCAACAGAAGAACCAACAGTTTCAGAAGATAAAAGAAAGCAACACGGATTTCAAGTTTCATGATGATGGTGTTTGGAGGTTTAGGAATCGAATTTGTGTTCCTAATGAGCCAAAGTTGAAAAAGAAGATTCTTGAAGAAGCCCATAATTCAAGATACACTATTCACCCCGGTGGAACAAAGATGTACCGGGATTTGAAGCAACACTATTGGTGGAATAACATGAAGAGAGAGATTGCGGAGTTTGTGGCACGGTGTTTGACTTGCTAAAGAGTCAAAGTGGAACATCAACGACCAGCAGGTTTACTTCAGCCATTGGAGATTCCTCAATGGAAATGGGAACATATAACTGTGGACTTTGTTATGGACCTGCCCAGGTCACAAAAGGGTCATGACGCCGTTTGGGTCATAGTGGATAGATTGACCAAGTCAGCGCACTTCTTGCCGATGAACAAGGAGGATAGTCCTGAGAAATTGGGAGATATGTATATGGCGGAGATTGTAAGATTGCATGGGAAGCCTGTGAGTATTGTATTGGATAGGGATCCTCGTTTACTTCCCGATTTTGGAAGAGATTGCAAGAAGCTTTGGGAACGAAGTTGAGTTTCAGCATGGATTATCACCCTCAGACTGATGGACAATCGGAGAGAACTATTCAGATTCTAGAGGATATGCTGAGGGCGTGTGTTTTAGACTTCGGGAAAGGTTGGGAGAAATATCTGTCTCTAGTGGAGTTCGCTTATAATAATAGTTATCAGGCCACTATCGGGATGGCCCCATTTGAGGCGTTGTATGGACGTAAGTGTCGATCCCCAATTTACTGGGATGAAGTAGGTGAAACGAAGACTTTTGACCCGACCCTTTTACTTGAACTTATGAAGACTGTTGATAATATCCACCTCATCCGAAAACGGATGCTTACCGCCCAAAGCAGGCAGAAAAGTTATGCAGACCGACGGAGACGGAGCCTAAAGTTTGAGGTTGGCGACAAGGTGTTCTTGAAGATATCACCCCGGAGGGGACTGATTAAACACGACAAGGGTGGAAAGTTGAGCCCGAGATTTATAGGACCATTTGAGATAATTGAGAAGGTTGGCAAATTGGCGTATCGCCTGGCACTACCCCAAAAGCTCTCCAATATTCACGACGTCTTTCATGTTTCGATTCTGCGGAAGTATCACCCCGATCCATCGCATATCTTGGAGCTAGAGCCATTGCAGCTTCGGGAGAACTTGTCTTATGAGGAGAAGCCCATTCGGATCCTAGACCAGCAAGATCGGGAGTTGCACAACAAATCTATACGGATGGTGAAAGTGTTGTGGGATCATCATGGAGTTGAAGAAGCAACGTGGGAAAGGCAAGACCAGATGGAGCAACAGTATCTAGCTTTATTTCAAAGGTAATATTGAATTTCGGGATAAAATTCTTTTAAGGAGGGGAGGATGTGAGGCCTAACCTCGATTTGCGTGCGATACCTCGTTTCGTGTGCCTTAGCCTAGATTTGCGTGCCTTAACATAGATTTAAGAATCATGTTTCATTTTATATGCCTTGCATTGAATTACGTGCATTCATTTAGGGTTGTGTGCATTTACTTGGGAAACGTGCATTCGTCTCATAGTTCGTGTCCTACCTCGTAGTGCGTGCCCTAGACTTAGGAAAGCGTGCCCTCACGCTAACCAAGAAAGCATCTTACACGAAGCACTAGATCAATAATTAATACTACAAATTCCACTAACTAATATTAAATTACTAATTCAACCCACTAGAAGACGAAATTGCACCAAAAGCTAGACATTCTCATTCTTTATTCCTTATTCTTTTGCACTTTCCAAACACACAATTAAATAATGCTCAAAAGATGACAAAGATTCAGATTTTTCAAGCCTTGGCCGACCACCTTGTGTGCTTTGTGCTTGCTTTGCATAATTCAAATTATTCCCCAAACATTCTATGACAATGTAATGACACAAAGCAATAAAAAATTAGCTCAAAACCCTCCTCAAAGCTCCCAATCTCGACATAAGCTCCTTGCCCATGCTAGGTGATTCAAAAATCATGCTTCTTGAAGACACAAATCTGAAATTTGTATGCCCAAGGCCGACACTTGCTTCAACATTTGCAAAAGCTTTCATTTTTCCTTCATTTCTCTCAATTCCTCTCATTCTTCTCTCTCCCATTCATTCTTCTCTCTCTCTCTCGGCCCTAGCTGAATATTGTAGACTCCATAGCTCATCTTCATCACTCCACGGTTCATCAAGGCAAGCAAGAAGCTAGGGAGCTCGACTAAGCAAGCTAGGTTGCAAGAAACACACATGCAAGCTCTTTGAATCTCCATTTCGGCGAAGGTGAGTTTGCTAGCTTCCATTTCTTTTCTTCTTGTTCTAACCACATGCACCTACTAAGAACTTGGTTACTAAGCTAGGAAATTTGAGAAAAATTGAGTGGTGTCTCGGCTAAGCAAGGAAAAAGGTCAACTTTGTGCTTCACCAAGAGTCTTATGCATCTTCTTGTTGTTTTGCTAAGGTGAGGGCTAAAACTTCTTGAAAATCTTTCAAAAAACCACATACATGCTCTTAAATGTCTATCTTTACTTCTGTACTTGAGATATATGTGTGTTCATAAGCTTTTATAACCATGCATGGCAAGATTTTGGGCTAGAATGTGATGATAGATGAAATCGTGCATGAGACAGCTTTCTGTATTGTTGTTGCGAGGTGATTTTGGCTAGCTAAATGATGTTGAAAATGCGTGAAAATTGGTAGGTAACTATTTTTACCAGTTCTAAACATTTTTCGCAGAAATAGACCAAACCAAATTTTGACTCTAGGATCCTCAAAATGGCTAATTATTAAAATGTGTCCAAATCTGGAAAGTCTGGAAAAATGAAGCAGGTTTTGGCAGATTCACTGACCTTGTAGAACGAACCAGTTTTGACTTAGTAAATGATATCCAAAATTAATGAAATTTGGTGTACAACTAGATTTTTCAGTTCTGGACATTTGTGTCAGAAATGGACTAAGGCTACATATGAACCTAAGGATCTCAAAAACGACAAGTATTGAAATGTGTACAAATCTGGACAGTTTTGTGCAGTCTCACTGTTTTGGCTATAACTATTGAACCCGAACTCCAAATGAAGCGAGGTTTGTTTCAGAATTTATTTCACCCTTAAGATTTAATTTGAAATATTATTCACTAGAATTGGAGATTGTTTGATTGTCTTAATGGTTGTGAGAATACAGTCCATTGCAGTGAGGGTTTCACTTAGTGATATGCTTAGAAAAATTATTGTAGCTTCTCTTATTGTATTAAATGCTTGGGATTGTGGCATTGGGATGTTGTGTGGACTGTTTTGAATACTTGAGGGTGTTTGAATTAATCGATGCATAGCTTGAGTTTGATCTTGAGATGACTTGGGGCTTAATCGCACGGGTAAGCACGAATTGGAACCCTAGTATCTAGGTAAACTTGCTAAGTGTCGATCCTTTGGTTGTTGTATTTGATCATGTGTTTAGTAGGCTGCCCGTAGTTGCCCTTGTAGCCCTAAATATGCTTTCGATGATTACATGTTGATAAGTAGGCTTTTCTTGCACCCGGTCCCACATAGATGTCGTTGCATGATGAATAATCTTATTATTTGATTACGTGATCCTTGAAATGAGTTGTATGACTTGATTTACCTGCGTTACATGGCTGCCCGTTTAATGTTCATATAACTCCATGTGCCTTTCAAGTGAAATTACTTGTCTTATCGTGCTTCGCTTGTTTACTTGTCAATGTGCAATCTTATGACCTCTCGGAGGCAACCTACTTTGTTGTAATCCTAATGTGATATATTAAATGTCATAAATGTGCATTGCATATAAGGTTGCAACCTTTCATTCTGGCGTGGTAGCATTCACGCACACCGGGCAGCATCGGGCTTGCCGGTGCAACCGTGACTTCCATTGTCCAATTCCCTCTCTCGCTTGGAGGCTAGACTTCCTCGGAGAGTTGGGTCGTAGGATTTCGGGGTACATCCGGAGTACACTCATTTGGCGTGATAAGGGGATGATTTGAAGTCGGCCGCAACAACTAATACTGGAAATGAACTTAGAGCAAAAGCTCACCGTATCCTTTTCACTATGTGTATAAGTACTCTCGCTTGGTCCCTAGAGGATCTCGGGGAGGAAACACGGGTAATTGTGTTCCTTTACTTCTACGTTACATTATGTACTTACTTGTGATATATTCATGCTTGCAAAAAGGGTTTTCATAAGTTGAACCAGAAAATGAGTTTTAAAACCTATTTCTCGTTCCCCCTCGCTGAGTTCATAAGGACTCACCCTCTTTTATCATCTCAGGTGAAGAAGATCAAGAACAGGTACCCGAGGACGACGTGCCTAACGATAATTCCTTGGAATGATTGCCTATCCTATGTGCTTTGCTTGATTATGGCCATTGTGAACACTATGCTGCTTGAAGACTATTTCTTTTCATGTTGCTTGATGTTTGTAATGTAAAAGACCCCCGTTGTAATTTGGGGTCTAATTTTGGCTTGTACTGATAACAACTAGACAGACACTTCTATGGTCATTTTGCTGTCGTTTCTGGCTAGTATCTATCATAGGATTATGAAGTATCAGGTAAGGACTAAGTAAAATGAACCTATCCAATCTTAAGCAGGTACTCACTGTCAAGCAAAGATCAACAGGTACCTTTGTAACGAGGATTAACAAACAAACGAGACATAGTATCATGCTAGGTTATTAATCAAACGAGACATCGAGATAACTAGTAGGCGTTTCAATTGATGGTAAATAGTAATCTTAGTTGGAAGTGAAATTTGAGGCATTTAGAGAACTAAGTCAAACCAAAGAGCCCAATTACAACCGTTATGCTGTCGGTTTTCTGGAAAATTATGGAGTTTAGCCTAAAACGTTAAGTGTTAAACTTTCATGAACAATTAAGTACGAGACAAGATTTGAATGTTTAGATCATACGTTAGTCTAACCTTTATAGGTCGGGTTGGGGCGTGACATGTTGCACCCCCCTTTTCAAATTTTTTTGCCCCGGTTAGGGTTGCCAAGATACTTTATCCACCATATTTCTATTACCGAATCCCACGGCACCTTGGGCAAGACAACTTCGCTTCACGTAGAGGCTGGGCCTGCAAACCGAGGGCATAGGGCTTGTAACCAGGTCTCCATCGCTCTCGTGCCCATAACTTTTGATCCGTAAGGAGTTACGCGGTGCACAGCATACCGTTGGAAAGCTCTCCGAGAGCTCTACGACGGAGGCAACCAGCCTGCTTGATTGCGCCTGTTTTCGGAGCCCAAAATCGAACATTTTCATCAGTTTCGAGCCACTTTTCTTCTTTTGCTCTGTTTTTTCATCACGGATCGTACGTCGTGAGCTATTAAAAGGACGACAACCTAACTCGCGGGACATTAGAGGGCCCTAGAATGCATCGATATCACATCTTGCGAGGATACTGCGTTGTTGAAGCGGATGGGTTGTTGTTAAGCCGATTGGGCCTTTTGAATGGGCCATCTCTCTGGGCTGGGTTTGTGAACGGTCAACACAAAAAGGATTTGTGCCCACAACATGACGGGTGCGATCTTACCAGCAATAATGCACCGGATCCCATCAGAACTCCAAAGCTAAGCGTGCTTGGCCGAGAGTAGTACTAGGATGGGTGACCCCATGGGAAGTCCTCGTGTTGCACCCCCCTTTTTTCAATTTTTTTTGCCCCGGTTAGGGTTGCAAAGATACTTTATCCACCACATTTCTATTACCAAATCCCACGGCACCTTGGGCCAGACAACTTCGATTCACGTAGAGGCTGGGCCTGTAAACCGAGGGCATGGGGCTTGTGACCAAGTCTCTGTCGCTCCAGTGCCCATAACTTTTAATCTGTAAGGAGTTACGCGGCGCACAGCATACCGTTGGAAAGCTCTCCAAGAGCTCTACGACGGGGGTAGCAAGCCTGCTCGGCTGCGTCTATTTTTAGAGCCCAAAATCGAACGTTTTCATATGTTTCGGGCTACTTTTCTTCTTTTGTTATGTTTTTTGGTCCTGGATCGTACATCGTGAGCTGTTAAAAGGACGACAAGTTAACTCGTGGGATATTACAGGGCCCTAGAACGCATCAATATCACGTCTTACGAGGATGCAACGTTGTTGAAGAGGGTGGGTTGTCGTTAAGCCCATTGCGCCTTTTGAATAGGCCATCTCTTTGGGCTGGGACTGTGAACGGTCAACACGTGAAGGATTTGTGCCCACAACATGATGGGTGCGGTCATACCAGCACTAATGCACTGGATCCATCAGAACTCCGAAGTTAAGCGTGCTTGGGCGAGAGTAGTACTAGGATGGGTGACCCCCTGGGAAGTCCTCGTGTTGCACCCTCCTCTTTTCAATTTTTTTTTGCCCCGGTTAGGGTTGCCAAGATACTTTATCCACCACATTTCTATTACCGAATCCCGTGGCACCTTAGGAAAGACAACTTCGCTTCACGTATAGTCTAGGCCCGCAAACCGAGGGCGTGGGGTTTGTGACCAGGTCTCAGTCGCTTCGGTGCCCATAAATTTTAATCCGTAAGGAGTTACGCAGTGCACAACATACCGCTGGAAAGCTCTTTGAGAGCTCTATGATGGGGGCAGCAAGTCTACTTGGCTGCGCCTATTTTCGAAGCCCAAAATCGAACGTTTTCATCAGTTTCGGGCCACTTTTCTTCTTTTGCTCACTTTTTCCATCCCGGATCGTACGTCGTGAGCTGTTAAAAGGGCGACAACCTAACTCACGAGATATTACAGGGCCCTTCAACACGTCGATATTACGTCTTACGAGGATTCTACGTTGTTGAAGCGGATGGGTTGTCATTAAGCCCATTGGGCCTTTTGAATGGGCCATCTCTCTGGGCTGGGACTGTGAACCGTCAACACATAAAAGATTTGTACCCACAATATGACGTGTGCGATCATACCAGCACTAATGCACCGGATCCCATCAGAACTCCGAAGTTAAGCGTGCTTGGGCATATTAGTACTAGGATGGGTGACCCCCTGGGAAATACTCGTGTTGCACCCCCCTTTTCAACTTTTTTTGCCCCGGTTAGTGTTGCCAAGATACTTTATCCACCATATTTCTATTACCGAATCACACGGCACCTTGGGCAAGAACACTTCACTTCACTTAGAAGCTGGGCCTGCAAATCGAGGGCGTAGGGCTTGTGACCAGGTCTCTATCGCTCCGGTGCCCATAACTTTTGATCTGTAAGTAGTTATGCGGCGCACAGTATACCGTTGGAAAGCTCACTGAGAGCTCCGTTAGCCAGCCTGCTCAGTTGCGCTTGTTTTGGAAGCCCAAAATCAAACATGTTTATCAGTTTTGGGCCACTTTTCTTCTTTTGCTCAGTTTTTTCATCCCGGATCGTATGTCATGAGCTGTTAAAAGGACGATAACCTAACTCGCGAGATATTACAGGGCCTTATAACACGTTGATATCACGTCTTACGAGGATTCTGCGTTGTTGAAGCGGATGGGTTGTCATTAAGCCCATTGGGCCTTTTGAATGGGCCATCTCTCTAGGCTGGGATTGTGAACCGTCAACACATAAAAGATTTGTGCCCACAATATGACAGGTGCGATTAGACCAGCACTAATGCACCGGATCCCATCAGAACTCCGAAGTTAAGCGTGCTTGGGCGAGAGTAGTACTATGATGGGTGACCCTTAAGGAAGTCCTTGTGTTGCACCCCCCTTTTCAATTTTTTTTGACCCAGTTAGGGTTGCCAAGATACTTTATCCACCATATTTCTATTACCGAATTCCACGGTACCTTGGGCAAGAACACTTCACTTCACGTAGAGGCTAGGCCTGCAAACCGAGGGCGTAGGGCTTGTGACCAGGTCTCCGTCGCTCCGGTGCCCATAACTTTTGATCCGTAAGGAGTTACAAGGCGCACAGTATACCGTTGGAAAGCTCTCTGAGAGCTCTATGATAGGGGCAGCTAGCCTGCTCAGTTGTGCCTATTTTCATAGCCCAAAATCGAACGTTTTCATCAGTTTTGGGCCACTTTTCTTCTTTTGCTATGTTTTTTCGTCGTGGATCGTACGTCGTGAGCTGTTAAAAGGACGACAACCTAACTTGAGGGCTATTATAGGGCCTTACAATGCATCAATATCACGTCTTACGAGGATTCTACGTTGTTGAAGAGGGTGGGTTGTCGTTAAGCCCATTGCGCCTTTTGAATGGGCCATCTCTCTGGGCTGGGACTGTGAACGGTCAACACATGAAGGATTTGTACCCACAACATGATGGGTGTGGTCATACCAGCACTAATGCACCGAATCCATCAGAACTCTGAAGTTAAGCATGCTTGGGCGAGAGTAGTACTAAGATGGGTGACCCCTTGGGAAGTCCTCGTGTTGCACCCCCCCTTTTCAATTTTTTTTTCCCCGGATAGGGTTGCCAAGATACTTTATCCACCACATTTCTATTACTGAATCCCACGGCACCTTGGGCAAGATAACTTCGCTTCACGTATAGGCTGGGCCCGCAAACCGAGGGCGTATTGTTTGTGACCAGGTCTTAGTCGCTTCGGTGCCCATAACTTTTAATCCGTAAGGACTTACGCGGTGCACAGCATACCGCTGGAAAGCTCTCCGAGAGCTCTATGACTGGGGAGGAGGGGGGCTGCAAGCCTGCTTGGCTGCGCCTGTTTTGGAAGCCCAAAATTGTACATTTTTATCAGTTTCGGGCCACTTTTCTTCTTTTGCTCAGTTTTTTCGTCCCGGATCGTATGTCGTGAGCTGTTAAAAGGACGACAACCTAACTCGCGAGATATTACAGGGCCCTATAACATGTCGATATCACGTCTTACGAGGATTCTACGTTGTTGAAGCGGATGGGTTGTCGTTAAGCCCATTGGGCCTTTTGAATGGGCCATCTCTCTGGGTTGGGATTCTGAACCGTCAACACATAAAAGATTTGTGCCCACAACATGACAGGTGCGATCATACCAACACTAATGCACTGGATCCCATCAGAACTCCGAAGTTAAGCGTGCTTGGGCGTATTAGTACTAGGATGGGTAACCCCCTAGGAAGTCCTCGTGTTGCACCCCCCTTTTCAATTTTTTTTGACCCGGTTAGGGTTGCCAAGATACTTTATCCACCATATTTCTATTACCAAATCCCATGGCACCTTGGGCAAGAACACTTCGCTTCACGTAGAGGCTGGGCCTGCAAACCGAGGGCGTAGGGCTTGTGACCAGTTCTCCGTCGCTCCGGTGCCCATAACTTTTGATCCGTAAGGAGTTACGAGGCGCACAGTATACCGTTGGAAAGCGATCTGAGAGCTCTACGACTGGGGCAGCTAGCCTGCTCGGTTGTGCCTATTTTCAGAGCCCAAAATCGAACGTTTTCATCAGTTTCGGGCCACTTTTCTTCTTTCGATCTGTTTTTCCGTCCCAGATCGTACATCGTGAGTTGTGAAAAGGACGACAACCTAACTCGAGGACTATTACAGGGCCCTACAATGCGTCGATTTCACGTCTTACGAGGATGCTGCGTTGTTGAAGAGGATGGGTTGTCGTTAAGCACATTGGGCCTTTAGAATGGGCCATCTCTCTAGGCTGCGACTGTGAACGGTCAACACATAAAGGATTTGTGCCCATAACATGATGGGTGCGATCATACCAGCACTAATGCACCGGATCCCATCAGAACTCCGAAGTTAAGCGTGCTTGCGCGAGAGTAGTACTAGGATAGGTAACCCCCTGGAAAGTCCTCGTGTTGTACCCCCCCTTTTCAATTTTTTTTGCCCCGATTAGGGTTGCCAAGATACTTTATCCACCACATTTCTATTACCAAATCCCACGGCACCTTGGGCAAGACAACTTCGCTTCACGTAGAGGCTGGGCCTGCAAATCGAGGGCGTAGGACTTGTGATCAGGCTCCGTTGCTCCGGTGCCCATAACTTTTGATCCGTAAGGAGTTACGCGACACACAGCATACCGTTGGAAAGCTCTCCGAGAGCTCTACGATGGGGACAGCCAGCATACTCAGCTGCGTCTATTTTTGGAGCCTAAAATCGAACATTTTCATCAGTTTTGAGCCACTTTTTTTCCTTTGCTCTGTTTTTCCGTCCCGAATCGTACGTCGTGAGCAGTTAAAAGGAGGACAACCTAACTCACAGGACATTAGAGGTCCCTACAACTCGTCGATATCATGTCTTGCAAAGATGCTGCGTTGTTGAAGCGAATGGGTTGTCGTTAAGCCCATTGGGCCTTTTGAATGGGCCATCTATTTGGGATGGGACTGTGAACTATCAACACATAAAGGATTTGTGCCCACAACATGATGGGTGCGATCATACTAGCATTAATGAACCGGATCCTATCAGAACTCCGAAGTTAAGCGCGCTTGGGCGAGAGTAGTACTAGGATGGGTGACCTCCTAGGAAGTCCTCGTGTTGTACCCCCTCTTTTCAATTTTATTTGCCCCGGTTAGGGTTTCCAAGATACTTTATCCACCACATTTCTATTACCGAATCCCACGACACCTTGGGCAAGACAACTTCGCTTCACGTAGAGGCTGGGCCCGAAAACCAAGGGTGTAGGGCTTATGACCAGGTCTCCGTCGCTCTGGTGCCCATAACTTTTGATCTGTAAGGAGTTATGCGGCGCATAGCATACCGTTGGAAAGCTCTCCGAGAGCTCTACGACGCGGGCAACAAACCAACTAAGCTGCTCCTATTTTTGGAGACCAAAATCGAATGTTTTCATTAGTTTCGGGCCATTTTTTCTTCTTTTGTTCTGTTTTTCTATCCGGGATCATACATCGTGACCTGTTAAAAGGACGACAACCTAACTCGCAAGACATTAGAGGGCCCTACAATGCCTCGATATCACGTCTTGCAAGGATGCTACGTTGTTGAAGCGGATATCGTTAAGCCCATTGGGCCTTTTGAATGGGCCATCTCTCTAGGCTGGGACTGGGAACGGTCAACACATCAAGGATTTGTGCCCACAATATGACGGGTGTGATCATAGTAGCACTAATGCATCGGATCCCATCAGAACTTCGAAGTTAAGCGTGTTTGGGCGAGAGTAGTACTAGGATGGGTGACCCCTTGGGAAGTCCTCGTGTTGCACACACCCTTTTCAATTTTTTTCCCCCGGTTCGAGTTACCAAGATACTTTATCCACCACATTTCTATTACTGAATCCACTGCACCTTGGGCAAGACAATTTCACTTCACGTAGAGGTTGGGCCCGCAAACCGGGGGCGTAGGGCTTATTACCAGGTCTCCATTGCTCCGGTACCCATAACTTTTGATCCGTAAGGAGTTACGTGGCGCACAGCATACCGTTGGAAAGCTCTGCGAGAGCTCTACGATGGAGGTAACAAGCCTGCTCAGCTGCGCCTATTTTTGGAGCCCAAAATCAAACGTTTTCATCAGTTTCGTGCCACTGTTGTTCTTTTGCTCTGTTTTTTCATCCCGGATCGTACATCGTGAGCTGTTAAAAGGACGACAAACTAACTCGCGGGACATTTGAGGGCCCTACAACGCATCGATATCACGTCTTGCGAGTATGCTACGTTGTTGAAGCGAATGTGTTGTTGTTAAGCCCATTGGGCCTTTTGAATGGGACATCTCTCTGGGCTGGGACTGTGAACGGTCAACACATAAAGGATTTGTACCCACAACATGACGGGTGTGATCATACCAGTACTAATGCACCGGATCCCATCAGAACTCCGAAGTTAAGCGTGCTTGGGCGAGAGTAGTACTAGGATGGGTGACCCCCTGGGAAGTCCTCGTGTTGCACCCCCCTTTTCAATTTTTTTTACCCCGATTATGGTTGCCAAGATACTTTATCCACCATATTTCTATTACCGAATCCAATGGCACATTGGGCAAGACAACTTCGCTTCACGTAGAGGCTGGGCCTGCAAACCGAGGGCATAGGGCTTGTGACCAGGTCTCCGTTGCTCCGATGCCCATAACTTTTGATCCATAAGGAGTTACGTGGCGCACAGCATACCATTGGAAAGCTCTCCGAGAGCTCTACGATGAGGGCTACAAGCCTGCTTGGTTGCGCCTATTTTCGGAGCCCAAAATCGAACATTTTCATCAGTTTCGGGCCACTTTTCTTCTTTTGCTCTGTTTTTTCGTCCGGGATCGTATGTCGTGAGCTGTTCAAAGGACGACAACCTAACTCGCGGGACATTAGAGGACCCTACAACGCATCGATATCACGTCTTGCGAGGATGCTGCGTTTTTGAAGCGGATGGGTTGTCGTTAAGCCCATTGGGCCTTTTGAATAGGCCATCTATCTGGGCTGGGACTATGAATGGTCAACACATAAAGGATTTGTGCCCACAACATGACGGGTACGATCATACCAGCACTAATGCACCGGATCCCATCCGAACTCCGAAGTTAAGCGTGCTTGGGCAAGTGTAGTACTAGGATGGGTGACCCCTTGGGAAGTCCTCGTGTTGCACCCCCCCTTTTCAATTTTTTTTTCCTCGGTTAGGGTTACAAAGATACTTTATCCACCACATTTCTATTACCGAATCCCACGGCACCTTGGGCAAGACAACTTCACTTCACTTAGAGGCTGGGCCCGCAAACCGAGGGCGTGGGGCCGATTGCCAGGTCTCCGTCGCTCCGGTGCACATAACTTTTAATCCGTAAGGAGTTACGCGGTGCACAACATACCATTGGAAAGCTCTTTAAGAGCTCTACGATGAGGGCTTCACGTCTGCTCGGTTGGGCCTATTTTCGCTGGCAAAAATCGAACGTTTTCATCAGTTTCAGTCCACTTTTTTTCTTTTCCTCTGTTTTTCCATCCCGGATAGTACGTCGTGAGCTGTTAAAGGATGACATCCTTACTCGCGAGACATTAGAGGGCCCTACAATGCGTCGATATCACGTCTTGCGAAGATGCTTCGTTGTTGAAGCGGATAGGTTGTCGTTAAGCCCATTGTGCTTTTTGAATGGGCCATCTCTCTGGGCTGGGACTGTGAACCGTCAACACATAAAGAATTTGTACCCACAACATGACGGTCGCGATCATACCAGCACTAATGAACTGGATCCCATCAGAACTCCAAAGTTAAGCTCGCTTGGGCGCGAGTAGTACTAGGATGGGTGACCCCCTGGGAAGTCCTCGTGTTGCACCCTCCCCCCCCATTTTCAATTTTTTTGCCCCGGTTAGGGTTGTCAAGATACTTTATCCACCACATTTCTATTACCGAATCCCACGGCACCTTGGGCAAGACAACTTCGCTTCACGTAGAGGCTGGGCCCGCAAACCGTGGTCGTAGGGCTTGTGACTATGTCTCCGTTGCTCCGATGCCCATAGCTTTTGACCCGTAAGGAGTAACGTAGCGCACAACATACCGTTGAAAAGCTCTCCGAGACCTATACGACGGGGGCAGCCAGCTTGTTTTGCTACGCCTGTTTTCAGAGCCCAAAATCGAACATTTTCATCTGTTTCAGGCCACTTTTCTTCTTTTGCTCTGTTTTTTCGTCCTGGATCGTACGTCATAAGTTGTTAAAAGGATGACAACTTAACTCGCGGGACATTAGAGGGCCCTACAATGCGTCGATATCCCGTCTTGTGAGCATGTTGCGTTGTTGAAGCTGATGGGTTGTCGTTAAGCCCATTGGACCTTTTGAATGGGCCATCTCTCTGGGCTGGGACTGTGAACGGTCAACACATAAAGGATTTGTGCCCACAGTATGATGGGTGCGATCATACCAGCAGTAATGCACCGGATCCCATCAGAACTCCGAAGTTAAGCGTGCTTGGACGAGAGTAGTACTAGGATGGGTGAACCCCTGGGAAGTCCTCGTGTTGCACCCCTCCTTTTTAAATTTTTTTGCCCAGGTTAGGGTTGCCAAGATACTTTATCTACCACATTTCAATTACCGAATCCCACGGCACCTTGGGCAAGACAACTTCGCTTCACGTAGAGGCTGGGCCCGCAAAGCGAGGACGTAGGGCTTGTGACCAGGTCTCCGTCGCTCTGGTGACCATAACTTTTGATCCGTAAGGAGTTACGCAGTGCACAGTATACCGTTGGAAAGCTCTCCGAGAGCTCTACGACGGGGGCAGCAAGTCTGCTCGGCTACGCCCGTTTTTGTAGCCCAAAATCAAACGTTTTCATTAATTTCTGACCACTGTTCTTCTTTTGCTGCGTTTTTTCGTCCCGGATCGTACGTCGTGAGCTGTTAAAAGGACGAAAACCTAACTAAAAGGGACATTTGAGGGCCCTACAACGCGTTGATATCACGTCTTGCGAGGATGCTGGGTTGTTTAAGCGGATGGGTTGTTGTTAAGCCCATTGGGCCTTTTGAGTGGGACATCTCTCTGGGCTGGGACTGTGAACGGTTAACACATAAAGGATTTGTGCCCACAAAATGACGGGTGCGATCATACCAATACTAAATCACCGTATCCCATCCGAACTCTGAAGTTAAGCGTGCTTGGGCAAGAGTAGTACTTGCATGGGTGACCCCCTGGGAAGTCCTCGTGTTGCACCCCCATTTTCATTTTTTTTTGCCCCGGTTAGGGTTGCCAAGATACTTTATCCACCGTATTTCTATTACTGTATCCCATGGCACCTTAGGCAAGACAACTTCGCTTCACGTAGAGGCTGGGCCCGCAAACCGTGGGCATAGGGCTTGTGACCAGGTCTCCGTCGCTCCGGTGCCCATAACTTTTGATCCGTAAGGAGTTACGCAGCGCACAGCATACCGTTGGAAAGCTCTCTAAGAGCTCTACGACAGAGGCAGCATGCCTGCTCTGCTACGTTTGTTTTCGAAGCCTAAAATCGAACATTTTCATCAGTTTGGGGCTACTTTTCTTCTTTCGCTCTGTTTTTCCGTCTGGGATCGTACGTCGTGAGCTATTCAAAGGACGAAAACGTAACTCGCGGGACATTAGAGGGCCCTACAATGCTTCGATATCATGTCTTGCTAGGATGCTGCGTTGTTGAAGCGGATGGGTTGTCGTTAAGCCCATTGGGCCTTTTGAATGGGCCATCTCTCTGGGCAGGGACTGTGAACCATCAACAGATAAAGGATTTGTGCCTACAACTTGACAGGTGCGTTCATACCAGGACAAACGAACCGGATCCCATCAAAACTCCGAAGTTAAGCGCGCTTGGGCGATAGTAGTACTAGGATGGGTGACCCCTTGGCAAGTCCTCGTGTTGCACCCCCCCTTTAAATTTTTTTTGCCCCGGTTAGGGTTGCCAAGATACTTTATCCACCACATTTCTATTACCGAATCCCACGGCACCTTGGGTAAGACAACATCGCTTCACGTAGAGGCTGGGCCAGCAAACTGAGGGCGTAGGGCTTGTGACCAGGTCTCCGTCTCTCCGGTGTCCATAACTTTTGATCCGTAAGGAGTTACGAGGTGCACAGCATACCGTTGGAAAGCTCTCCGAGAGCTCTACGACAGGGGCAGCCAACTTGTTTGCATGCACCATTTATCAGAGCCCAAAATTGAATGTTTTTATCAGTTTCGGGCCTCTTTTCTTCTTTTCCACTATTTTTTCCTCCGGGATCGTACATCGTGAGCTGTTAAAAGGACGACAACCTAACTCGCGGGACATTAGAGGGCCCTACAATGCGTGGATATCTCGTCTTGCGAGGATGCTGCGTTGTTGAAGTGGATGGGTTGTCGTTAAGCCCATTGGGCCTTTTGAATAGGACATCTCTCTGGGCTAGGACTGTGAACGGTCAACACATCAAGGATTTGTGCCCACAACATGACGAGTGCGATTATACCAGCACTAATGCACTGGATTCCATCAGAACTCCGAAGTTAAGCGTGCTTGGGCGAGAGTAGTACTATAATGGGTGGCCCCATGGGAAGTCCTCGTGTTGCACCCCTCATTTTCAATTTTTTTTGCCCCGGTTAGGGTTGCCAAGATACTTTATCCACCACATTTCTATTACCGAATCCTATTGCACCTTGGGCAAGACAACTTCGCTTCACGTAGAGGCTGGGCCCGTAAACTGAGGGCATAGGGCTTGTGACCAGGTCTCCGTCGCTTCGGTGCCCATAACTTTGATCCGTAAGGAGTTATGTGGCGCACAACATACCGTTGGAAAGCTCTCCAAGAGCTCTACGACGAGGGTAGAAAGCCTGCTCGGCTACGTGCATTTTTGGAGCCCAAAATTGAACATTTTTATCAGTTTCTGGCCACTTTTCTTCTTTTGCTCTGTTTTTCCGTCCGGGATCGTACATCGTGAGCTGTAAAAAGGACGACAACCTAACTAGCGGGACATTAGAGGGCCCTACAATGCATCGATATCACGTCTTTCGAGGATGCTTCGTTGTTGAAGGGATAGGTTGTCGTTAAGCCCATTGGGCCTTTTCAATGGGCCATCTCTCTAGGTTGGGCCCGCAAACCGAGGGCATAGGGCTTGTGACTAGGTCTCCATCGCTCCAGTGCCCATAACTTTTAATCCGTAAGGAGTTACGTGGCGCAAAGCATACCGTTGGAAAGCTCTCCGAGAGCTCTACGATGGTGGTAGCAAGACTGCTCGGCTGCTCCTGTTTTCGAAGCCCAAAATTAAATGTTTTCATCTGTTTTGGGCTACTTTTCTTCTTTCGCCCTGTATTTTCATCCCGGATCATACGTCGCGAGCTGTTAAAAGGACGACAACCTAACTCACAGGATATTACATGGCCCCTACAACACGTCGATATCACGTCTTGCGAGGATGCTTCGTTGTTAAAGCGAATGGGTTGTCATTAAGCCCAATGGGCCTTTTGAATGGGCCATCTCTCTGGGTTGGGACTGTGAACCGTCAACACATAAAGGATTTGTGCCCTCAACATGACGGGTGTGATCATACCAACACTAATGCACCGGATCCCATCAGAACTCCGAAGTTAAGCGTGCTTGGGCAAGAGTAGGACTAGGATGGGTGACCCCATGGGAAGTCCTCGTGTTGCACCCCCCTTTTCAATTTTTTTTGCCCAGGTTAGGGTTGCCAAGATGCTTTATCCACCACATTTCTATTACCGAATCCCACGACACCTTGGGCAAGACAACTTCGCTTCACGTTGAGGCTGGGCACGCAAACCGAGGGCGTTAGGCTTGTGACTTGGTCTCCGTAGCTCCGGTGCCCATAACTTTTGATCTGTAAGGAGTTACGCGGCGCACAGCATACCGTTGGAAAGCTCTCCGAGAGCTCTATGATGGGGGCAGCAAGAATGCTTGGCTGCGCCTGTTTTCGAAGCCCAAAATCGAATGTTTTCATCAGTTTCGGACTACCTAATATTTTTTGCCCCTGTTAGGGTTGCCAAGAAACTTTATCCACCACATTTCTATTACCAAATCCAACGGCACCTTGGGCAAGACAACTTCGCTTCACGTTGAGGCTGGGCCCACAAACCGAGGGCGTAGGGCTTGTGACTAGGTCTCCGTCCCTCCGGTGCCCATAACATTTGATTTGTAAGGAGTTACGCGGGGCACAGCATACAGTTGGAAAGCTCTCCAGGAGCTCTACGACGGGGGCAGCAAGACTGCTAGGCTGTGCCTATTTTCAAAACCCTAAATCGAATGTTTTCATCAGTTTCAGTCTACTTTATTTCTTTTGCTCAGTTTTTTCATCTCGGATCGTACGTCGCGAGCTGTAAAAAGGACGACAACCTAACTCGAAGGATATTACAGGGCCCTACAACGCGTTGATATCACGTCTTGTGAGGATGCTGCGTTGTTAACGCGAATAGGTTGTCGTTAAGCCCATTGGGCCTTTTGAATGGGCCATCTCTCTGGGCTGAGATTGTGAACTGTCAACACGTAAAGGACTTGTGCCCTCAACATGACGAGTGCGATCATACCAGCACTAATGCACCGGATCCCATCAGAACTCCGAAGTTAAGCGCGCTTGGGCGAGAGTAGTACTAGGATGGGCGACCCCATGGGAATTCCTCGTGTTGCACCCCCCTTTTCAATTTTTTTTGCCCCGGTTAGGGTTGCCAAGATACTTTATCCACCACATTTCTATTACCGAGTCCCACGGTACCTTGGGCAAGACAACTTCGCTTCACGTTGAGGCTGGGCCAGCAAACCGAGGGCGTAGGGCTTGTGACTTGGTCTCCGTCGCTCCAGTGCCTATAACTTTTGATCTGTAAGAAGTTACGGGGCGCACAGCATACCGTTGGAAAGCTCTCCGAGAGCTCTACGACTGTGGCAGCAAGACTGCTGGGCGGCGCCTATTTTCAAAGCCCAAAATCGAATGTTTCCATCAGTTTCGTGCTACTTTTCTTTTTTTGCTCTGTTTTTTCGTCACAGATCGTACGTCGCGAGTTGTTAAAAGTATGACAACCTAACTCGTGGGATATTACAGGGCCCTAAAATGCGTCGATATCACGTCTTGCGAGGATACTGCGTTGTTAAAGCGAATGGGTTGTCGTTAAGCCCATTGGGCCTTTTGAATGGGCCATCTCTCTGGGCTGGGACTGTGAACTGTAAACACATAAAGGATTTTTTCCCTCAACATGATGGGTGCGATCATAGTAGCACTAATGCACCGGATCCCATCAGAACTCCGAAGTTAAGCGTGCTTCGGCGAGAGTAGTACTAGGATGGGTGACCCCATGGGAAGTCCTCGTGCTGCACCCCCCTTTTCAATTTTTTTTGCCCCGGTTAGGGTTGCCAAGATACTTTATCCACCACATTTCTGTTACCAAATCCCACGGCACCTTGGGCAAGACAACTTCGCTTCACGATGAGGCTGGGCCCGCAAACCGAGGGCGTAGTACTTGTGACTAGGTCTCCGTCGCTCCGGTGCCCATAACTTTTGATCCGTAAGGAGTTACGCGGCGCACAGCATACCGTTGGAAAGCTCTACGATGGGGGTAGTAAGTCTGCTTGGCTGTGTTTGTTTTCAAAGAACAAAATCGAATGTTTTCATCAGTTTCGGGCTACTTTTCTTCTTTTGCTCAGTTTTTTCATCCCTGATCGTACGTCGCGAGCTGTTATAAGGACGACAACCTAACTCGTGGGATATTACAAGGCCCTACAATGCGTCGATATCACGTCTGGCGAGGATGCTGCGTTGTTAAAGCGAATGGGTTGTCGTAAAGCCCATTGGGCTTTTTGAACGGACCATCTCTCTAGGCTGGGACTGTGAACCGTCAACACATAAAAGATTTGTGCCCTCAACATGACAGGTGCGATCATACCAGAACTAATGCACCGGATCCTATCAGAACTCCGAAGTTAAGCGGCCTTGGTTGAGAGTAGTACTACGACGGGAGACCCATTAGGAAGTCCTCGTGTTGCACCCCACTTTTCAATTTTTTTGCCCCGGTTAGTGTTGCCAAGATGCTTTATCCACCACATTTCTATTACCGAATCCCACGGCACCTTGGGCAAGACAACTTCGCATCACGTTGAGGCTGGGCCCGCAAACCGAGGGCGTAGGCTTGTGACTTGGTCTCCGTCGCTCCGGTGCCCATAACTTTTGATCCGTAAAGAGTTACGCGGTGACAGCATACCGTTGGAAAGCTTTCCAAGAGCTCTACGACGGGGGCAGCAATACTGCTCAGCTGCACCTATTTTCAAAGCCCTAAATTGAATGTTTTCATTAGTTTCGGGCTACTTTTCTTTTTTTGCTCAATTTTTTTGTCCTTTTGAATGGGCCATCTCTCTAGGCTGGGACTTTTGAATGGGCCATCTCTCTAGGCTGGGACTGTAAACCGTCAACACATAAAGGATTTGTGCCCTCAACATGACGGGTGAGATCATAATAGCACTAATGGACCGGATCCCATAAGAACTCCGAAGTTAAGCGTGCTTCGGCGAGAGTAGTACTAGGATGGGTGACCCCATGGGAAGTCCTCATGTTGCACCTCCCTTTTTAATTTTTTTTGCCTCGGTTAGGGTTGCCAAGATACTTTATCATTCACATTTCTATTACCGAATCCTACGGCACCTTGGGCAAGACAACTTCGCTTCACGTTGAGGCTGGGCCCGCAAACCGAGGGCATAGGGCTTGTGACAAGGTCTCCGTCATTCCGGTGCCCATAACTTTTGATCCGTAAGGAGTTACGCGGCGCACAGCATACCGTTGGAAGGCTCTTTGAGAGCTCTACGATGGGGGTGGCAAGACTGCTCGGCTGCGCTTGTTTTTGAAGCCAATATTAAAAAAATTTCATCAGTTTCGGGCTACTTTTCTTCTTTTGCTCGGTTTTTCATCCCGTATCGTACGTCGCGAGCTGTTAAAAGGATGACAACATAACTCGCGGGATATTACGTGGCCCTACAATGAGTCGATATCATGTCTTGCGAGAATGCTGCGTTGTTAAAGCGAATGGGTTGTCGTGAAGCCCATTGGGCCTTTTGAATGGGCCATCTCTCTAGGCTGGAACTATGAACCGTCAACACATAAAGGATTTGTGCCCTCAACATGACGGGTGCGATCATAATAGCACTAATGCACCGAAGCCCATCAGAACTCCGAAGTTAAGCGAGCTTGGGCAAGAGTAGTACTAGGATGGGTGACCCCCTGGGAAGTCCTCGTGTTGCACCCCTCTTTTCAATTTTTTTTGCCCGGTTAGGCTTGCCAAGATACTTTATCCACCATATTTATATTACCGAATCCCATGGCACCTTGGGCAAGACAACTTCGCTTCACGTTGAGGCTGGCAAAACGAGGGCGTAGGGCTTGTGACTTGGTGTCCATCGCTCAGGTGCCCATAACTTTTGATCCGTAAGGAGTTACGCGGCGCACAACATACTGTTGGAAAGCTCTACGATGGGGGTAGTAAGTCTGCTTGGCTGTGTTTGTTTTCAAAGAACAAAATCGAATGTTTTCATCAGTTTCGGGCTACTTTTCTTCTTTTGCTCGGTTTTTTTATCCCGGATCGTACGTCGCGAGCTGTTATAAGGACGACAACCTAACTCGTGGGATATTACAAGGCCCTACAATGCGTCGATATCACGTCTTGCGAGGATGCGGCGTTGTTAAAGCGAATGGGTTGTCGTAAAGCCCATTGGGCTTTTTGAACGGACCATCTCTCTAGGCTGGGACTGTGAACCGTCAACACATAAAAGATTTGTGCCCTCAACATGACAGGTGCGATCATACCAGAACTAATGCACCGGATCCTATCAGAACTCCGAAGTTATGCGGCCTTGGTTGAGAGTAGTACTAGGATGGGAGACCCATTAGGAAGTCCTCGTGTTGCACCCCACTTTTCAATTTTTTTTGCCCCGGTTAGTGTTGCCAAGATTCTTTATCCACCACATTTCTATTACCGAATCCCACGGCACCTTGGGCAAGACAACTTTGCATCACGTTGAGGCTGGGACCTCAAACCGAGGGCGTAGGGCTTGTGACTTGGTCTCCGTCACTCCGGTGCCCATAACTTTTGATCCGTAACGAGTTACGCGGTGCACAGCATACCGTTGGAAAGCTTTCCGAGAGCCCTACGACGGGGGCAGCAAGACTGCTCGGCTGCACCTGTTTTCAAATCCCTAAATTGAATGTTTTCATTAGTTTCGGGCTACTTTTCTTCTTTTGATCAATTTTTTCATTCTTTTGAATGGGCCATCTCTCTAGACTGGGACTTTTGAATGGGCCATCTCTCTAGGCTGGGACTGTAAACCGTCAACACATAAAGGATTTGTGCCCTCAACATGACGGGTGCGATCATACTAGCACTAATGGACCGGATCCCATCAGAATTCCGAAGTTAAGCGTGCTTCAGCGAGAGTAGTACTACGATGGGTGACCCCATGGGAAGTCCTCGTGTTGCACCTCCCTTTTTAAATTTTTTTTGCCCCGGTTAGGGTTGCCAAGATACTTTATCATTCACATTTCTATTACCGAATCCAACGGCACCTTGGGCAAGACAACTTCGCTTCACGTTGAGGCTGGGCCCGCAAACCGAGGGCGTAGGGCTTGTGACAAGGTCTCCGTCGTTCCGGTGCCCATAACTTTTGATCCGTAAAGAGTTACGCGGCGCACAGCATACCGTTGGAAGGCTCTCTGAGAGCTCTACGATGGGGGTGGCAAGACTGCTCGACTGTGCTTGTTTTCGAAGCCAATATTCAAAAAATTTCATCAGTTTCGGGCTACTTTTCTTCTTTTGCTCGGTTTTTCATCCCGTATCGTACGTCACGAGCTGTTAAAAGGACGACAACATAACTCGCGGGATATTACGTGGCCCTACAATGAGTCGATATCATGTCTTGCGAGAATGCTGCGTTGTTAAAGCGAATGGGTTGTCGTGAAGCCCATTGGGCCTTTTGAATGGGCCATCTCTCTAGGCTGGGACTATGAACCGTCAACACATAAAGGATTTGTGCCCTCAACATGACGGGTGCGATCATACTAGCACTAATGCACCGAAGCCCATCAGAACTCCGAAGTTAAGCGAGCTTGGGCAAGAGTAGTACTAGGATGGGTGACCCCCTGGGAAGTCCTCGTCTTGCACCCCACTTTTCAATTTTTTTTGCCCGGTTAGGGTTGCCAAGATACTTTATCCACCACATTTCTATTACCGAATCCCATGGCACCTTGGGCAAGACAACTTCGCTTCACGTTGAGGCTGGGCTGGCAAACCGAGGGCGTAGGGCTTGTGACTTGGTGTCCGTCGCTCAGGTGCCCATAACTTTTGATCTGTAAGGAGTTACGCGGTGCACAGCATACTGTTGGGAAACTATCCGAGAGCTCTACGACGGGGGTAGCAATACTGCTCGGCTGTGCCTATTTTCGAAGCCAAAAATCTAATGTTATCATCAGTTTTGGGCTACTTTTCTTCTTTTGCTCTGTTTTTTCGTCCTAGATCGTACGTCGTGAGCTATTAAAAGGATGAAAACCTAACACACGGGATATTACAGGGCCCTACAACGCGTCGATAGCACGTCTTGCAAGGATGCGGCGTTGTTAAAGCGAATGGGTTATAGTTAAGCCCATTGGGCCTTTTGAATGGGCCTTCTCTCTGGGATGGGACTGTGAACCGTCAACACATAAAGGATTTGTGCCCTCAACATGACGGATTCTATCATACTAGCACTAATGCACCGGATTGCATTAGAACTCCGAAGTTAAGTGTGCTTCGGCGAGAGTAGTACTAGGATGGGTGACCCCATGGGAAGTCCTCGTGTTGCACCCCTCTTTTTAATTTTTTTTGCCCCGGTTAGGGTTGCCAAGATACTTTATCCACCACATTTCTATTTCTGAATCCAACGGCACCTTGGGCAAGACAACTTCGCTTCACGTTGAGGCTAGGCCAGCAAACTGAGGGCGTAGGGCTTGTGACTAGGTCTCCGTCGTTCCCGTGCCCATAACTTTTGATCCGCAAGGAGTTACGCGGCACATAGCATACCATTGGAAAGCTCTCCTAGAGCTCTACGATGGGGCAGCAAGACTGCTCGGCTGCGCCTATTTTCGAAACCCTAAATCGAATGTTTTCATCAGTTTCAGGCTACTTTTCTTCTTTTCCTCGATTTTTTCATCCCATATCGTATGTCGCGAGCTGTTAAAAGGACGACAACCTAACTTGCGGGATATTAAAGGGCCCTACAACGCGTTGATATCACGTCTTGCGAGGATGCTGCATTGTTAAAGCGAATGGGTTGTCGTTAAGCCCATTGGGCCTTTTGAATGGGCCATCTCTCTGGGCTAAAACTGTGAACTGTCAACACGTAAAGGATTTGTGCCCTCAACATGACGAGTGCGATCATACCAACACTAATGCAACGGATCCCATCAGAACTCCGAAGTTAAGCGTGCTTGGGCGAGAGTAGTACTAAGATGGGTGACCCCATGGGAAGTCCTCGTGTTGCACCCCGCTTTTCAATTTTTTTGCTCTGGTTAGGGTTGCCAACATACTTTATCCACCATATTTCTATTACCGAATCCCACAGCACCTTGGGCAAGACAACTTCGCTTCACGTTGAGGCTGGGCCCGCAAACTGAGGGCGTAAAGAGTTACGAGGCGCACAACATACCGTTGGAAAGCTCTCCAAGAGCTCTACGATGATGGCAGCAAGAATGCTCGGTTGCACCTATTTTCGAAGCCCAAAATCGAATGTTTTTATCAGTTTTGGGCTACTTTTCTTCTCTTGCTCTGTTTTTTCGTCCCAGATCGTACGTTGCGAGCTGTTAAAAGGACAACAACCTAACTCGCAGGATATTACAGGGTCCTACAATGCGTCAATATCATGTCTTGTGAGGTTGCTGCATTGTTAAAGTGGATGGGTTGTCGTTAAGCCCATTGGGCCTTTTGAATGGGCCATCTCTCTGGGCTGGGATTGTGAACGGTCAACACATAAAGATTTTTTGCCCACAACATGACGGGTGCGATCATACCACCACTAATGCACCGGATCCCATCAGAACTCCGAAGTTAAGCGTGCTTGGGCGAGAGTAGTACTAGGATGGGTGACCCCCTGGGAAGTCCTCGTGTTGCACCCCACTTTTCAATATTTTTTTCCCTGGTTAGGGTTGCCAAGATACTTTTTCCATCACATTTCTATTACCGAATCTCACGGCACCTTGGCAAGACAACTTCGCTTCACGTAGTGGCTGGGCCAGCAAACCGGGGACTTAGGGCATTGTGACTAGGTCTCCGTCGCTCTGGTGCCCATACCTTTTGATCTGTAAGGAGATACGCGGTGCACAACATACCGTTGGAAAGCTCTCCGAGAGCTCTACAACGGGGGTAGCTAACCTGCTGGGCTGCGCCTATTTTCCGAGCCCAAAATTGAACGTTTTCATAAGTTTCAGGCCACTTTCTTCTTTTACTCAATTTTTCCGTCCCGGATCGTACGTCATGAGCTGTTAAAAGGATGACAACCTAACTCGCAGGACATTAGAGGGCACTACAACGCGTGGATATCACGTCTTGCGAGGATGCTGCATTTTTGAACCAGATGGGTTGTCGTTAAGCCCATTGGGCCTTTTGAATGGGCCATCTCTCTGGACTGGGACTGTGAACGGTCAACACATAATGGATTTGTGCCCACAACATGACTGGTGCGATCATAACAGCACTAATGCACCGAATCCCATCAGAACTCCGAAGTTAAGCGTGCTTGGGCGAGAGTAGTACTAGGATGGGTGACCCCTTGCGAAGTCCTCGTGTTGCACCCCCTTTTCAATTTTTTTTCCCCGGTTAGGGTTGCCAAGATACTTTATCCACCACATTTCTATTACCGAATCCCACGGTACCTTGGGCAAGACAACTTCGCTTCACGTAGAGGCTTGGATTGCAAACCGAGGGTGTAAGGCTTGTGACCAGGTCTCCGTCGCTCCGGTGCCCATAACTTTTGATCCGTAAAAAGTTACGCGGCGCACAACATACAGTTGAAAAGCTCTCCGAGAGCTCTGCGACGATGGCGGCAAGACTGCTCGGCTGCGCCTGTTTTTGAAGCCGAAAATCGAATGTTTTCATCAGTTTTGGGCTACTTTTCTTCTTTTGCTATGTTTTTTCGTCCCAAATCATACGTTGCGAGCTGTTAAAAGGACGACAACCTAACTCGCGGGATATTACAGGACACTACAATGTGTCGATATCACGTCTTGCGAGGATGCTGCGTTGTTAAAGCAGATGGGTTGTCGTTAAGCCCATTAGGCCTTTTGAATGGGCAATCTCTATGGGCTGGGACTGTGAACGGTCGACACATAAAGGATTTTTGCCTACAACATGACGGGTGCGATCATACCAGCACTAATAAACCGGATCCCATCAGAACTCCGAAGTTAAGCGTGCTTGGGCGAGAGTAGTACTATGATGGGTGACCCCGTGGGAAGTCCTCGTGTTGCACCCCACTTTTCAATATTTTTTTCCCTGGTTAGGGTTGCCAAGATACTTTATCCATCACATTTCGATTACCGAATCCCACGGCACCTTGGCAAGACAACTTCGGTTCACGTAGAGGCTGGGCCAGCAAACCGAGGGCGTAGGGCTTGTGACAAGGTCTCCATCGCTCTGGTGCCCATAACTTTTGATCTGTGAGGAGTTACACGGCGCACAGCATACCGTTGGAAAGCTCTCCGAGAGCTCTACAACTGGGGTCGCTAACCTGCTTAGCTGTGCCTATTTTTGGAGCCCAAAATCGAACGTTTTCATTAGTTTCAGGCCACTTTTCTTCTTTTGCTCTATTTTTCCATCCCGGATCGTACGTCCTGAGCCGTTAAAAGGACGACAACCTAACTCACAGGACATTAAAGGGCCCTACAACACGTGGATATCATGTGTTACGAGGATGCTGCGTTGTTGAAGCAGATGGGTTGTCATTAAGCCCATTGGGACTTTTGAATGGGCCATCTCTCTAGGCTGGGACTGTGAACGGTCAACACATAAAGGATTTGTGCCCACAACATGACGGGTGCTATCATAACAGCACTAATGCACCGGATCCCATCATAATTCTGAAGTTAATCGTGCTTGGGCGAGAATAGTACTAGGATGGGTGACCCCTTGTGAAGTTGTGAGGCCCGACCCCGATTTGCTTGCGATACCTCGTTTCATGTGCCCTAATCTAGATTTGCGTGCCTTGACCTAGGTTTAAGAATTGTGTTCATTCTATGTGCCATGCATTGAATTACGTGCATTCATTTAGGGTTGCGTGCATTTACTTGAAAAATGTGCGTTCGTCTGGTAGTTCATGTCTTACTTCGTAGTGCGTGCCCTAGACCTAGGAAAGCGTGCCTTCATGCTAATCAAGAAAGCATCTTACACGGAGCACTAGACTATTAAACAATCCTACAAAATCCACTATCAATATTATAATCCTAATCCAACACACTAGAAGACAAAAAATTCACCAAACACCAAACATTCTTCATTCTTTATTCCTTATTCTTTTTGCACTTTCAAGACACAATTAAATAATGATCAAAAGTTGACAAAAAAATTCAGATTTGGAGCTAGCTTGGCCGACCATACCATGGTTTTTGCACAAGGTTTGAACAATGACATAATTAACTATGCATGCTTAGACAACTATGACACAAAATGCATTAAAAAAAATGATCAAAACCACCTCAAATATCTCCCTTGCTCGACCAAAAGCTCATGGCCCATGCTTACATTTAAAAATTCCATCTTGAAGACACAAAAAAATCAGATTTGGAAGCCCAAGGCCGACCATTGCTTGGATGAATGCAAAAGGCTTTATTCTTGTCATGTTTTGTCATTTCTTCATTTCTTTCTCAATCTTTTCTCTCTCTCCTCTCATTCTCCTCTCTCATTCTCGGCCTTGGCTGAGTTCTCTACCTCCATAGCTTATCTTCTTCACACCATAGCTAAACAAAGCAAGCCACAAGCAAAGGACCTCAACCGAGCTAGCTAGGAAGTGAAAATCACACATGCATGTGCATTGAAGACTTCTATTCGGCCTAGGTAAGCTTCTTGGCATCCATTTCTTTTCTCCTTGTTCTAACCTCATGCATGTGCTAAGAGATTGATCACTAAGCTAGGAAAAATAGAGAAAAGCTAGTTGGAACCTCGGCTAGGCAAAAGAGAAGAAGAAAAGTTTGCTTCAACAAGCTTTTGAGCATCTTTGTGGTTGATTGCTAAGGTGAGGGTTAAAACCTTTTGAAAACTCTTCAAAAATTCACATGCATGCTCATAAATGTATGTCTTTGCTTCTGTACTTGAGTTATATGGTCGTTCATAAGCTTAAACAACCATGCATGGCAAGATCTTGGCTTGAAAGTGATGCTAGGTGAAGTCGGATTGTTGTCAACTCTCTGACCAGTCTGGTTCGAGGTAAGTTTAGCTAGGTAAATGATGTTGAAAATGCATAAAAATTGGTAGGTGACTAGTTTGGACAGTTTTGAACATTTTTTCCAGAAATGCATAAAAATTGGTAGGTGACTTAGGGTTTAATCACACGGTTAAGCATGAAACGGAAACCCTAATGACTAGGTAGTCTTGCTAAGTGTTGATCATTTGGATATTGTGTGGAAATTATGTGCTTAGTGGGCTGCCCGTAAATGTCTTATAACTTCCAATGTGATTTTGACAATTGCATGTTGACAAATAAGCTTTTCTTGGACCCGAACCCATGATTGGTGTCATTGCATGTTGAATAATCTTATCACTTGATCACGTGGGCTTTTTAATGAGTTATATGGCATGTTTTACATGTGTTACATAGCTGCCTGTTTAATTTTCATATAACTCTATATGCCTTTCAAGTGAAATTTCCTGTCTTATCCCTGCTTGTTTACCTGTCAATGTGCAATCTTATGACTGTCCGAAGGCAACCTACTTTGTTGTCCTCCTACTGTGATATATTACCTGTCATAAATGTACACTGCATACAAGGTTGCAACCTTTCCTGTCGGCATGGTAGCGATCATGCACACCGGGCGGCAACGGGCTTGCCGATGCACCCATGACTACCATGGTCCCATTCCCTCTCTCGCTTGGGGGCTAGACTTTCTCGGAGAGTTGGGTCGTAGGATTTCGGGGTACATCCGGAGTACACCCACCTGGTGTGTTCTGGGATGGGTGACCCTGTGGGAAGTCCTCGTGTTGCACCCACCCTTTTCAATTTTTTTGGCCCCGGTTAGGGTTGCCAAGATGCTTTATCCACCACATTTCTATTACCGAATCCCATGGCACCTTGGGCAAGACAACTTCGCTTCACGTAGAGGCTAGGCCCGCAAACCGAGGGCGTAGGGCTTGTGACTATGTCTCCGTCGCTCCGGTGCCCATAACTTTTGATCCATAAGGAGTTACGCAGCGCACAACATACCGTTGGAACGCTTTCTGAGAGCACTACGACGGGAGCAGCAAGCCTTCTCAACTGTGCCAATTTTCGGAGCCCAAAATCGAATGTTTTCATTAGTTTCGGGCCACTTTTCTTCTATTACTCTGTTTTTTCGTCGCAGTTCGTACATCGTGAGCTGTTAAAAGGACGAGAACCTAACTCAGGGGATATTACAGGGCCCTACAACTTGTCGATATCACGTCTTGCGATGATGCTGCATTGTTAAAGCGGATGGGTTGTCGTTAAGCCCATTGGGCCTTTTGAATGGGCCATCTCTCTGGGCTGGGACTGTGAACCGTCAACACATAAAAGATTTGTGCCCACAACATGATGGGTGCGATCATACCAGCACTAATGCACCGGATCCCATCAGAACTTCGATGTTAAGCGTGCATGGGCGAAAGTAGTACCAGGATGTGTGACCCCCTAGGAAGTCCTCGTGTTGCAGCCCCCTTTTTCAATTTTTTTTGCCTCGGTTAGGGTTGCCAAGATACTTTATCCATCACATTTCTATTACCGAATCCCACAGCCCCTTAGGCAAAAGAACTTCACTTCATGTAGAGGCTGGGCTCGTAAACCGAGGGTGTGGGGCTTATGACCAGGTCTCCGTCGCTCCGGTGCCCATAACTTTTAATCCGTAAGGAGTTACGCTGCGCACAGCATACCGTTGGAAAGCTCTCCAAGAGCTCTACGACGGAGTTCAACCCTGCTTGGCTGGGCTTATTTTCAGTACCCAAAATCAAATGTTTTCATCAGTTTCGGGCCACTTTTATTCTTTTGCTCTATTTTTTCATCCCAGATCGTACGTCGTGAGCTGTTAAAAGGACGACAACCTAACTCGTGGGATATTACTGGGCCCTACAACGAGTCGATATCATGTCTTACGAGAATTCTGCGTTGTTGAAGCGGATGGTTTGTCGTTAAGTCCATTGGGCCTTTCGAATGGGCCATCTCTTTGGGCTGGGACTGTGAACCATCAACACATAAAGGATTTGTGCCCTTAACATGACCGGTGCGATCATACCCGCACTAATGCACCGGATCCCATCAGAACTCCGAAGTTAAGCGTGCTTGGGCGATAATAGTACTAGGATGGGTGACCCCCTGGGAACTCCTCGTGTTGTACCCCCCATTTCAATTTTTTTTGCCCCGGTTAGGGTTGCCAAGATACTTTATCCACCACATTTCCATTACCGAATCCCACAACACCTTGGGCAAGACAACTTTGCTTCATCTAAAGGCTGGGCCCGCAAACCGAGGGCGTGAGGCTTGTGACCAGGTCTCCGTCGCTCCAGTGCTTGTGACCAGGTCTCCGTCGCTCCGGTGCCCATAACTTTTAATCCGTAAGGAGTTACGCGGCGCACAGCATACCGTTGGAAAGCTCTCCGAGAGCTCTACGATGGGGTTCAAGCCTGCTTCGCTGCGCCTATTTTCAGTGCCCAAAATCAAATGTTTTCATCAGTTTCGGGCCACTTTTATTCTTTTGCTCTGTTTTTCCGTCCCAGATCGTACGTCGTGAGCTGTTATAAGGACGACAACCTAACTCGTGGGATATTACAAGGCCCTACAATGCATTGATATCCCGTCTTGCGAGGATGCTGCTTTGTTAAAGCGAATGGGTTGTCGTAAAGCCCATTGGGCTTTTTGAACGGACCATCTCTCTAGGCTGGGACTGTGAACCGTCAACACATAAAAGATTTGTGCCCTCAACATGACGGGTGCGATCATACAAGAACTAATGCACCGGATCCTATCAGAACTCCGAAGTTAAGCGGTCTTGGGCGAGAGTAGTACTAGGATGGGTGACCCACTAGGAAGTCCTCGTGTTGCACCGCACTTTTCAATTTTTTTCCCCGGTTAGTGTTGCCAAGATACTTTATCCACCATATTTCTATTACCAAATCCCACAGCACCTTGGGCAACACAACTTCGCATCACGTTGAGGCTGGGCTCGCAAACCGAGGGCGTAGGGCTTGTGACTTGGTCTCCGTCGCTCCGGAGCCCATAACTTTTGATCCGTAAGGAGTTACGTGGTGCACAACATACCGTTGGAAAGCTTTCTGAGAGCTCTACGACGGGGGCAGCAAGACTGCTCGGCTGTGCTTGTTTTCGAAGCCCTAAATTGAATGTTTTCGTTAGTTTCATGCTACTTTTCTTCTTTTGCTCTATTTTTTCATCCTAGATCGTATGTCACGAGCAGTTAAAAGGACGACAACCTAACTCGCGGGATATTACAGGGCCCTACAATGCGTCGATATCACGTCTTGCGAGGATGTTGCATTGTTAAAGCGAATGGGTTGTCGTTAAGCCTATTGGGCCTTTTGAATGGGCCATCTCTCTAGGCTGAGACTGTGAACCGTCAATACATAAAGGATTTGTGCCCTCAACATGATGGGTGCGATCATACTAGCACTAATGCACCGGATCCCATCAGAACTCCGAAGTTAAGCGTGCTTCGGCGAGAGTAGTACTAGGATGGGTGAACCCATGGAAAGTCCTCGTGTTGCACCTCCCTTTTTAATTTTTTTTGCCCCGGTTAGGGTTGCCAAGATACTTTATCATCCACATTTCTATTACCGAATCCAACCGTACCTTGGGCAAGACAACTTCGCTTCACGTTGAGACTAGGCCCGCAAACCGAGGGCGTAGGGCTTGTGACAAGGTCTCCGTCGTTCCGGTGCCCATAACTTTTGATCCGTAAGGAGTTACGCGGCGCACAACATACCATTGGAAAGCTCTCCGAGAGCTCTACGATGGGGGTAGCAAGACTGCTTGGCTGCGCTTCTTTTCAAAGCCAATAATCAAATGTTTTCATCAGTTTCGGGCTACTTTTCTTCTTTTGCTTGGTTTTTTATCCCGGATCGTACATCGCGAGCTGTTAAAAGGACGACAACATAACTCGCGGGATATTACATGGCCCTACAACGCGTCGATATCATGTCTTGCGAGGATGCTGCTTTGTTAAAGCGAATGGGTTATCGTTAAACCCATTGGGCCTTTTGAATGGGCCATCTCTCTAGGTTGGGACTGTGAACCGTCAACACATAAAGGATTTGTGCCCTCAACATGACGGGTGCGATCATACCAGCAGTAATGCACCAAATCCCATCAGAACTCCGAAGTTAAGCGTGCTTGGGAAAGAGTAGTACTAGGATGGGTGACCCCCTGGGAAGTCCTCGTGTTGCACCCCCCATTTTCAATTTTTTTTGCCCGGTTAGGGTTGCCAAGATAATTTATCCACCACATTTCTATTACCGAATCTCACGGCACCTTGGGCAAGACAACTTTGCTTCACGTTGAGGCTGGGCCCGCAAACCGAGGGCGTAGGATTTGTGACTTGGTGTCCGTCGCTCAAGTGCCCATTACTTTTGATCCGTAAGGAGTTACGCGACGCACAACATACCGTTGGGAAGCTCTCCGAGAGCTCAACGACGGGGGTAGCAAGACCGCTCGGCTGCGCCTATTTTCGAAGCCCAAAATCGAATGTTTTCATCAATTTTGGGCTACTTTTCTTCTTTTGCTCTGTTTTTTTGTCCTAGATTGTACGTCGCGAGCTGTTAAAAGGATGACAACCTAACTCGCGGGATATTACAGGGCCCTACAACGCGTCGATATCACGTCTTACGAGAATGCTGCGTTGGTAAAGCGAATGGGTTGTCGTTAAGCCCATTAGGCCTTTTGAATGGGCCATCTCTCTGGGCTGGGACTGTGAACCGTCAACACATGAATGATTTGTGCCCTCAACATGACGGATACAATCATACTAGTACTAGAATGGGTGACCCCATGGGAAGTCCTCGTGTTACACCCCCCCTTTTTAATTTTTTTTGCCCCGGTTAGGGTTGCCAAGATACTTTATCCACCATATTTCTATTACCGAATCTAACGGCACCTTGGGCAAGACAACTTCGCTTCACGTTGAGGCTGGGCCAGCAAACTGAGGGCTTAGGGCTTTTGACTAGGTCTCCGTCGCTTCGGTGCCCATAACTTTGATCCGTAAGGAGTTACGCGGCACACAGCATACCGTTGGAAAGCTCTCCGCGAGCTCTACGACGGGGGCAGCAAGACTGCTCGGCTACGCCTTTTTTTGAAACCCTAAATCGAATGTTTTCATCAGTTTCAGGCTACTTTTCTTCTTTTGCTCGATTTTTTCATCCCGGATCGTACGTCGTGAGCTGTTAAAAGGACGACAACCTGACTCGCGGGATATTAAAGGGCCCTACAATGCGTTGATATCACGTCTTGCGAGGATGCTGCATTGTTAAAGCGAATGGGTTGTCGTTAAGCCCATTGGGCCTTTTGAATGGGCCATCTCTCTGGGCTGAAACTGTTAACTGTCAACACGTAAAGGATATTTGTCCTCAACATGACGAGTGTGATCATACCAACACTAATGCACCGGATCCCATAAGAACTCCGAAGTTAAGCATGCTTGGGCGAGATTAGTACTAGGATGGGTGACCCCCTAGGAAGTCCTCGTGTTGCACCCCCCTTTTCAATTTTTTTTGCCCTGGTTAGGGTTGCCAAGATACTTTATCCACTACATTTCTATTACCGAATCCCACGGCACCTTGGGCAAGACAACTTCGCTTCATGTTGAGGCTGGGCCTGCAAACCGAGGGCGTAGGGCTTTTGACTTGGTCTCCGTCGCTCCAGTGCCCTTAACTTTTGATCCGTAAAGAGTTACGAGGTGCACAACATACCGTTCGAAAGCTCTCCGAGAGCTCTACGATGGTGGCAGCAAGACTGCTCGGTTGCACCTATTTTTGAAGCCCAAAATTGAATGTTTTCATCAGTTTTGGGCTACTTTTCTTCTTTTGCTCTGTTTTTTCGTCCCATATCGTCCGTTGCAAGCTGTTAAAAGGACAACAACCTAACTCACGGGATATTACAGGGCCCTACAACGCGTTGATATCACGTCTTGCGAGGATGCTGCGTTGTTAAATCGGATCGGTTGTCGTTAAGCCCATTGGGCCTTTTGAATGGGCCATCTCTCTGGGCTGGGACTGTGAACGGTCAACACATAAAGATTTTTTGCCCACAACATGACGGGTGCGATCATACCAGTACTAATGCACCGGATCCCATCAGAACTCCGAAGTTAAGCGTGCTTGGGCGAGAATAGTTCTAGGATGGGTGACCCCCTGGGAAGTCCTCGTGTTGCACCCCACTTTTCAATATTTTTTTCCCCGGTTAGGGTTGCCAAGATACTTTTTCCATGACATTTCTATTAACGAATCCCACAGCACCTTGGGCAAGACAACTTCGCTTCACGTAGAGGCTGGGCCAGCAAACCGAGGGCTTAGGGCATTGTGACTAGGTCTCCGTCGCTATGGTGCCCATAACTTTTGATCCGTAAGGAGTTACGCAGCGCACAGCATACCGTTGGAAAGCTCTCCGAGAGCTCTACAACGGGGGTAGCTAACCTGTTGGACTGCGCCTATTTTAAGAGCCCAAAATTGAAAATTTTCATCAGTTTCGGGCTACTTTTCTTGTTTTGCTCTATTTTTTCATCCCGGATCGTACGTCCTAAGCTGTTAAAAAGACGAAAACCTAACTCGCGGGACATTAGAGGGCCCTAGAACGTGTGGATATCACGTCTTGGGAGGATGCTGCGTTGTTGAAGAGGATGGGTTGTCTTAAGCCCATTGGGCCTTTTGAATGCGCCATATCTCTGGACTGGGACTGTGAACAGTCAACACATAAAGGATTTGTGCCCACAACATGACGGGTGCGATCAAACCAGCACTAATGCACCGGATCCCATCAGAACTCCGAAGTTAAGCATGCTTGGGTGAGAGTAGTACTAGGATGGGTGACCCCCTGCGAAGTCCTCGTGTTGCACCCCTTTTCAATTTCTTTTTCCCCGGTTAAGGTTGCCATGATACTTTATCCACCACATTTCTATTACCAAATCCCATGGTACTTTGGGCAAGACAACTTCGCTTCACGTAGAGGCTTGGACCGCAAACCGAGGGCGCGGGCTTGGGGCCAGGTCTCCGTCACTCCGGTGCCCATTACTTTTGATCCGTGAAGAGTTACGCAGCGCACAGCATACCATTGGAAAGCTCTCCGAGAGCTCTACGACTGGGGCATTAGCCTGCTCAGCTGCACCTATTTTTGGAGCCCAAAATTGGACGTTTTCATCTGTTTCAAACCACTTTTCTACTTTTCCTCTATTTTTCCGTCTCGGATCATACGTTGTGAGCTGTTAAAAGGACGACAACCTAACTCGCGGGACATTAAAGGGCCCTACAATGCGTCGATATCACATCTTGTGAGGATGCTGCGTTGTTGAAGCGGATGGGTTGTTGTTAAGCCCATTCGACCTTTTGAATGGGCCATCTCTCTAGGCTGGGACTGTGAACGGTCAACACATAAAGGATTTGTGCCCACAACATGACGGGTACGATCATACCAGCACTAATGCACCGGATTCCATCAGAACTCCGAAGTTAAGCGTGCTTGGGCGAGAGTAGTACTAAGATGGGTGACCCCCTGGGAAGTCCTCGTGATACACCCCCGGTTTTCAATTTTTTTTGCCCCGGTTAAGGTTGCCAATATACTTTATCCATAATATTTCTATTACCGAATCCCACGGCACCTTGGGCAAGACAACTTCGCTTCACGTAGATACTGGGCCCGCAAACCGAGGGCGTAGAGCTTGTGACTAGGTATTCGTCGCTCCAGTGCCTATAAGTTTTGATCCTTAAGGAGTTACGCTGGGCACACCTTACGGTTGGAAAGATCTCCGAGAGCTCTACGACGGGGGCCTCAAGCCTGCTCGACTGCGCCTGTTTTCGGAGCCCAAAATCGAATGTTTTCATCGGTTTTGGGCCACTTTTCTTCTTTTGCTCCATTTTTTCATCCCGGATCGTGCATCGTGAGCGGTTAAAAGGTCAACAGGCTAACTCGCAGGATATTACACGGCCCTACAACGTGTCGATATCACGTCTTGCGAGGATACTATGTTGTTAAAGTAGATGGGTTATCATTAAGCCCATTGGGCATTTTGAATGGGCCATCTCTCTGGGTTGGGACTGTGAACCGTCAACATATAAAGGTTTGTGCCCTAAACATGACGGGTGCGATCATACTAGCACTAATGCACCGGATCCAATCAGAACACCTAAGTTAAGCGTGCTTGGGCGAGAGTAGTACTAGGGTGGGTGACCCCCTGGGAAGTCCTCGTGTTGCACGCCCCTTTTTCAATTTTTTTTACCCCGGTTAGGATTTCCAAGATACTTTATCCACCACATTTCTATTACCGAATCCCACGGCACCTTGGGCAAGATAACTTCGCTTCATGTTAAGGCTGGGCCCGCAAACCGAAGACGTGGGGCTTGTGACCAGGAATCCGTTGCTCCGGTGCCCGAAACTTTTGATCCGTAAGGAGTAACGCGGCGCATAGCATGCCGTTGGAAAGCTCTCCGAGAGCTCTACGATGTAGGAAAACAAGACTGCTATGCTGGGCCTATTTTTGGAGTCCAAAATCGAATGTTTTCATCAGTTTCGGAACACTTTTCTTCCTTTGCTATGTCTTTTCGTCCTATATCATACGTTGCGAGCTGTTAAAAGGACGGTAACCTTACTCGCGGGATATTACAGGACCCTACAATGCGTCGATATCACGTATTGTGAGGATTCTATGTTGTTAAAGCGGATGGGTTGTCGTTAAGACCATTGGGCCTTTTGAATGGGCCATCTCTATGGGACGGGACTGTGAACGGTCAACACATAAAGGATTTGTTCCCACAAAATGACGGGTGCAATCATACCAGCACTAATGTACCAGATCCCATCAGAACTCCAAAGTTAAGCATGTTTGGGCGAGAGTAGTACTAGGATGGGTGACCCCGTGGGAAGTCCTCGTGTTGCACCCTACTTTTCAATATTTTTTTCCCTGGTTAGGGTTGCCAAGATACTTTATCCACCACATTTCTATTACCAAATCCCACGGCACCTTGGGCAATACAATTTCGCTTCACGTAGAGGGTGGACCCGCAAACCGAGGGCGTAGGGCTTGTGACTAGGTCTCTGTCGCTTTAGTGCCCATAACTTTTGATCCGTAAGGAGTTACACAGCGCACAACATACCATTGTAAAGCTCTCCAAGAGTTCTATAGTGGGGGCAGCAAGTCTGCTCGACTGCGCCAATTTTGGGAGACCAAAATTGAATGTTTTCATCAGTTTCAGGCCACTTTTCTTCTTTGCTCTGTTTTTTCGTCCCGGATCGTACATCATGAGTTGTTAAAAGGACGACAACCTAACTCATAGGACATAAGAGGACCCTACAACGCGTCGATATCATGTCTTGCGTCGATGCTGCGTTGTTAAAGCGGATGGGTTGTCGTTAAGCCCATTGGGCCTTTTGAATGGGCCATCTCTCTAGGCTAGGACTGTGAATGGTCAACACATAAAGGATTTATGCCCACAACATGATGGGTGCGATCATAACAGCACTAATGCACAGGATCACATCAGAACTCTGAAGTTAAGCGTGCTTGGGCGAGAGTAGTACTAGGATGGGTGACCCCTTGTGAAGTTGTGAGGCCCGACCCCGATTTGCCTGTGATACCTTGTTTCGTGTGCCCTAATCTAGATTTGCGTGCCTTGACCTAGGTTTAAGAATTGTGTTCATTCAATGTGCCATGCATTGAATTACGTGCATTCATTTAGGGTTGCATGCATTTACTTGAAAAATGTGCGTTCGTCTTATAGTTCGTGTCTTACCTCGTAGTACGTGCCTTAGACCTAGGAAAGCGTGCCTTCACGCTATTCAAGAAAGTATCTTACACGGAGCACTAGACTATTAAACAATCCTACAAAATCCACTATTAATATTATAATCCTAATTCAACTCACTAGAAGACAAAAAATTCACCAAACACCAAACATTCTTCATTCTTTATTCCTTATTCTTTTTGCACTTTCAAGACACAATTAAATAATGATCAAAAGTTGACAAAAAAATTCAGATTTGGAGCTAGCTTGGCCGACCATACCATGGTTTTTGCACAAGGTTTGAACAATGACATAATTAACTATGCATGCTTAGACAACTATGACACAAAATGCATTAAAAAAAATGATCAAAACCACCTCAAATATCTCCCTTGCTCGACCAAAAGCTCATGGCCCATGCTTACATTTAAAAATTCCATCTTGAAGACACAAAAAAATCAGATTTGGAAGCCCAAGGCCGACCATTGCTTGGATGAATGCAAAAGGCTTTATTCTTGTCATGTTTTGTCATTTCTTCATTTCTTTCTCAATCTTTTCTCTCTCTCCTCTCATTCTCCTCTCTCATTCTCGGCCTTGGCTGAGTTCTCTACCTCCATAGCTTATCTTCTTCACACCATAGCTAAACAAAGCAAGCCACAAGCAAAGGACCTCAACCGAGCTAGCTAGGAAGTGAAAATCACACATGCATGTGCATTGAAGACTTCTATTCGGCCTAGGTAAGCTTCTTGGCATCCATTTCTTTTCTCCTTGTTCTAACCTCATGCATGTGCTAAGAGATTGATCACTAAGCTAGGAAAAATAGAGAAAAGCTAGTTGGAACCTCGGCTAGGCAAAAGAGAAGAAGAAAATTTTGCTTCAACAAGCTTTTGAGCATCTTTGTGGTTGATTGCTAAGGTGAGGGTTAAAACCTTTTGAAAACTCTTCAAAAATTCACATGCATGCTCATAAATGTATGTCTTTGCTTCTGTACTTGAGTTATATGGTCGTTCATAAGCTTAAACAACCATGCATGGCAAGATCTTGGCTTGAAAGTGATGCTAGGTGAAGTCGGATTGTTGTCAACTCTCTGACCAGTCTGTTTCGAGGTAAGTTTAGCTAGGTAAATGATGTTGAAAATGCATAAAAATTTGTAGGTGACTAGTTTGGACAGTTTTGAACATTTTTTCCAGAAATGCATAAAAATTGGTAGGTGACTTAGGGTTTAATCACACGGTTAAGCATGAAACGGAAACCCTAATGACTAGGTAGTCTTGCTAAGTGTTGATCATTTGGATATTGTGTGGAAATTATGTGCTTAGTGGGCTGCCCGTAAATGTCTTATAACTTCCAATGTGATTTTGACAATTGCATGTTGACAAATAAGCTTTTCTTGGACCCGAACCCATGATTGGTGTCATTGCATGTTGAATAATCTTATCACTTGATCACGTGGGCTTCTTAATGAGTTATATGGCATGTTTTACATGTGTTACATGGCTGCCTGTTTAATTTTCATATAACTCTATATGCCTTTCAAGTGAAATTTCCTGTCTTATCGTGCCCTGCTTGTTTACCTGTCAATGTGCAATCTTATGACTGTCCGAAGGCAACCTACTTTGTTGTCCTCCTACTGTGATATATTACCTGTCATAAACGTCCACTCCATCCAAGGTTGCAACCTTTCCTGTCGGCATGGTAGTGATCACGCACACCGGGCGGCAACGGGCTTGCCGGTGCACCCGTGACTACCATGGTCCCATTCCCTCTCTCGCTAGGGGGCTAGACTTTCTTGGAGAGTTGGGTCGTAGGATTTCGGGGTACATCCGGAGTACACCCACTTGGTGTGTTTGGGGAATGTTTTGAAGTCGGCCGCAACAACTGGTTCCGGAACTGATCTGTTGTATCCTTTTTACTATGTGTCCAAGTACTCTCGCTTGGTCCCTAGAGAGCCTCGGGGAGGAAAGATTTGATCTTAATCTCCTCTACTTGTATTATAGTTATATTCATGCTTGCAAAAAGGATTTCATAAGTTGAACCGGAAAATGAGTTTAAAAACCTATTTCTCGTTCCCTCTCGCTGAGTTCATAAGGACTCACCCTCTTTTATCATCTCAGGTGATGAAGACCCAGAACAGGTACCCGAGGATGGGGTGCCTAACGTTGAACCCCTGGAGTGATTGCCTGTCATTGTTTGCTTTGCTTGAATGTGGCTACTTGTGAACTCTGTGCTATTGAAGACTATCTATTTTATGTTGCTTGTTATTTCTAATGTAAAAGACCCCCGTTGTAATTTGGGGTCTAATTTTGGTTTGTACTTATATTAAGTAGACTGATGCTAGACATTACTATGATCGTTTTGCTTTATTACCACTAGTATCTATCATAGGTTATGACGTATTAGTTAAGGACTAAGTAAATGAACTTATCCAATCTTAAAAAGGTACTCGCTATTAAGCTAAGATCAACAGGTACTTTTGTAACGAGGATAAACAAACAAACAAGACATAGTATCATGCTAGGTTATAAATCAAATGAGACATCAAGATAACCAATAGGCGTCTCAATTGATGATAAATAGCAATCTTAGTTGGACCGCTTCACGTAGAGGCTTGGACCGCAAACCGAGGCTGTAGGGCTTGTGACCAGGTCTCCGTCGCTCCGGTGCCCATAACTTTTGATCTGTAAGGAGTTACGCGGCGCACAGCATACCATTGGAAAGTTCTCCGAGAGCTCTACGACGAGGGCAGCAAGCCTGGTTGGCTATGCCTGTTTTCGGAGCCCAAAATTGAACGTTTTCAACAGTTTCGGGCCACTTTTCTTCTTTTGCTCTATTTTTTCATCCCAGATCGTATGTCGTGAGTTGTTAAAAGGACGACAACCTAACTCGTGGGACAATAGAGAGCCCTACAATGCGTTGATATCACGTCTTGCGAGGATGATGCGTTGTTGAAGCGGATGGGTTGTCATTAAGCCCATTGGACCTTTTGAATGGGCCATCTCTCTAGGCTGGGACTGTGAACGGTCAATACATAAAGGATTTGTGCCCAAAACATGACGGGTGAGATCATACAAGCACTAATGCATCGGATCCCATTAGAACTCCGAAGTTAAGCGTGCTTGGGCGAGAGTAGTTCTGGGATGGGTGACCCCGTGGGAAGTCCTCGTGTTGCACCCACCCTTTTCAATTTTTTTTGGCCCCGGTTAGGGTTGCCAAGATACTTTATCCACCACATTTCTATTACCGAATCCCATGGCACCTTGGGCAAGACAACTTCGCTTCACGTAGAGGCTAGGCCCGCAAACCGAGGGCGTAGGGCTTGTGACTTTATCTCCGTCGCTCCGGTGCCCATAACTTTTGATCCATAAGGAGTTACGCGGCGCACAGCATACCGTTGGAACGCTTTCCAAGAGCTCTACGACAAAGGCAGCAAGCCTGCTCAACTGCGCCTATTTTTGGAGCCCAAAATCGAATGTTTTCATTAGTTTCGGGCTACTTTTCTTCTATTACTCTATTTTTTCGTCACGGATCGTACATCGTGAGCTGTTAAAAGGACAACAACCTAACTCGTGGGATATTACAGGGCCCTACAACTTGTCGATATCACTTCTTGCGATAATGCTGCGTTGTTAAAGCGGATGGGTTGTCGTTAAGCCCATTGGGCCTTTTGAATGAGCCATCTCTCTGGGCTAGGACTGTGAACCGTCAACACATAAAGGATTTGTGCCCACAACATAACGGGTGCAATCATACCAGCACTAATACACCGGATCCCATCAGAACTTCGAAGTTAAGCGTGCATGGGCGAAAGAAGTACCAGGATGTGTGACCCCCTGGGAAGTCCTCGTGTTGCAGCCCCCTTTTTCAATTTTTTTTGCCAAGATACTTTATCCACCACATTTCTATTACCGAATCCCACTGCCCCTTGGGCAAGAGAACTTCACTTCACGTAGAGGCTGGGCCCACAAACCGAGGGCGTGGGGCTTGTGACCAGGTCTCCGTCGCTCCGGTGCCCATAACTTTTTATCCGTAACGAGTTACGCCACGTAAAGCATACACTTGGAAAGCTCTCCGAGAGCTCTACGACGGGGGTAGCAAGCCTGGTTGGCTGCGCTTATTTTCAGTGCCCAAAATCAAATGTCTTCATTAGTTTTGGGCCACTTTTATTCTTTTGCTCTGTTTTTCCAGCCCAGATCGTACGTCGTGAGTTGTTAAAAGGACGACAACCTAACTCGCGGGATATTACTGGGCCCTACAACGCATAGATATCATGTCTTATGAGGATTCTGCATTGTTGAAGCGGATGGTTTGTCGTTAAGTCCATTGGGCCTTTTGAATGGGCCATCTCTCTAGGCTGTGACTGTGAACCATCAACACATAAAGGATTTGTGCCCTTCACATGACCGGTGCGATCATACCAGCACTAATGCACCGGATCCCATCAGAACTCCGAAGTTAAGCGTGCTTGGGCGATAGTAGTACTAGGATGGGTGACCCTTTGGGAACTCCTCGTGTTGCACCCCCATTTCAATTTTTTTTGCCCCGGTTAGGGTTGCCAAGATACTTTATCCACCACATTTCCATTACCGAATCCCACGGCACCTTGGGCAAGACAACTTTGCTTCACCTAGAGGTTGGGCCCGCAAACTGAGGGCGTGGGGCTTGTGACCAGGTCTCCGTCGTTCCGGTGCCAATAACTTATGATTCGTAAGGAGTTACCCGGCGCACAGCATACCGTTGGAAAGCACTCCGAGAGCTCTACGACGGAGGCAATAAGATTGCTCGGCTGCGCCTGTTTTCGAAGCCCAAAATCGAATGTTTTCATCAATTTCGAGCTACTTTTCTACTTTTGCTCTATTTTTTCGTCCCGGATCGTAAATCGGGAGCTGTAAAAAGGACTACCACCTAATTTGCGTGATATTACAGGGCCCTACAACACGTAGATATCACGTCTTGCGAGAATGCTGCGTTGTTAAAGCGAATGGGCCATCTCTCTGGGCCGAGACTGTGAACCGTCAACACATAAAGGATTTGTGCCCTCAATATGACGGGTGCGATCATACCAGCACTAATGCCCCGGATCCCGCCAGAACTCCGAAGTAAGGCGTGCTTGGGCGAGAGTAGTACTAAGAATGGTAACCCCTGGGAAGTCCTCGTGTTGTACCCCCCTTTTCAATTTTTTTTGCCCCGATTAGGCTTGCCAAGTTGCTTTATCCACCACATTTCTATTTCCGATTCCCATGGGACCTTGGGCAAGACAACTTCTCTTCGCGTAGAGGCTGGGCCTACAAACCGAGGGCGTGGGGCCTGTGAGCAGGTCTCCGTCGTACCCGTGCCCATAACTTCTGATCCGTAAGGAGTTATGCGGTGCACAACTTATCGTTCGAATGCTCTCTAGGAGCTCTACGATAGGGGCAGTAAGACTGATCGACTGCGCCTATTTTCGGTCCAAAAAATCAAATGTTTTCATCAGTTTCGGGCTAATTTCTTCTTTTGTTCAATTTTTTCATCTCGGATTGTACATCGTGAGCTGTTAAAAGGACGACAACCTAACTCGCGGGATATTAGAGGGCCCTACAACACGTCGATATCACGTCTTGCAAGGATGCTGCGATGTTAAAACTGATGGGTTGTCGTTAAGCCTATTAGGCCTTTTGAATGAGCCATCTCTCTGGGCTGGTACTGTGAAACGTCAACACATAAAGAATTTGTGCCCTCAACATGACGGGTGCGATCATACCAGCACTATTGCACCAGATCCCATTAGAACGCCGAAGTTAAGCGTGCTTGGGCGAGAGTAGTACTAGGATGGATGACCTCCTGGGAAATCCTCGTGTTGCACACCCCCTTTTAAATTTTTTTTTTCCCCGGTTAGGGTTGCCAAGATACTTTATCCACCACATTTCTATTACTGAATCCCACGGCACCTTGGGCAAGGCAATTTCGCTTCACGTGGAGGCTGGGCCGGCAAACCAAGGGCGTAGGGCTTGTGACCAGGTTTCCGTCGCTCCGGTGCCCATAACTTTTGATCCGTAAGGAGTTACACGGTGCACAGCATACCGTTGGAAAGCTCACCGAGAGCTCTACGACGGGGGCAGCAAGCCTGCTCGGCTGCGCCTGTTTTCGAAGCCCAAAATTGAATGTTTTCATCAATTTCGGGCCACTTCTCTTCTTTTGCTCTGTTTTTTCATCCAGGATCGTACGTCGTGAGCTGTTAAAAGGACGACAACCTAACTCGCGGGTCATTACAAGGCCCTACAACGTGTCGATATCACATCCTATGAGGATGCTGCATTGTTAAAGTGGATGGGTTGTCGTTAAGCCCATTGGGCCTTCTGAATGGGCCATCTCTCTGGGCTAGGAACTCCGAAGTTAAGTGTGCTTGGGTGAGAGTAGTACTAGGATGGGTGACCCCCAATGAAGTCCTCGTGTTGCACCCCCCTTTTCAATTTTTTTTGCCTTCGTTAGGGTTGTCAATATACTTTATCCATCACATTTCTATTACCGAATCCCACGGCACCTTGGCAAGACAACTTCACTTCACGTAGAGGCTTGGACTGTAAACCGAGGGCGTAGGTCTTGTGACCAGTTCTCCGTCGCTCCAGTGTCCATAACTTCTGATCCGTAAGGAGTTACACGGCGCACAGCACACCGTTGGAAAGCTCACCGAGAGTTCTACGACTGGGGAATTTTTCTGCGAGGCTGAACCTATTTTCGGAGCCAAAATTGAATGTTTTCATCAGTTTCAGACCACTTTTATGCTTTTCCTCTGTTTTTTCATCCCGGATCATAAATCGTGAGCTGTTAAAACGACGACAACCTAACTCGCGGGACATTAGAGGGCCCTACAATGCCTTGATATGACGTCTTGTGAGGATGCTGCATTTTTGAAGCGAATGGGTTGTCGCTAAGCCCATTGGGCCTTTTGAATGGGCCATCTCTCTGGGCTGGGACTGTGAACCGTCAACATATGAGGGATTTGTGCCCTCAACACGAAGGGTGAGATCATACAAGCACTAATGAACCGGATCCCATCAGAACTCCGAAGTTCAACGTGCTTGGGCAAGAGTAGTACTATGATGGGTGACCCCCTAGGAAGTCCTCGTGTTGTACCCTTCCTTTTTAATTTTTTTTGCCCGGGTCAGGGTTGCCAATATCTCTTATCCCCCACATTTTTATTCCCGAATCTCTCGGCACCTTGGGCAAGACAACTTCGCTTCACGTAGAAGTTGGGCCCGTAAACCGAGGGCGTGGAGCTTGTGACTAGGTCTTTGTCGCTCCAGTGCCCATAACTTTTGATCCGTAAGGAGTTACGCGGCGCACAGCTTAGCGTTGAAAAGATCTCAGAGAGATCTACGACGGGGGCCGCAAGCCTGCTCAACTGTGCCTGCTTTCAGAGCCTAAAATTGAATGTTTTCATCAGTTTCGGGCCACTTTTCTTCTTTTGCCCTATTTTTTCATCCAGGATCGTACGTCGTGAGCTGTTAAAAGGACGACAACCTAACTTGCGAGACGTTATAGAGCCCTACAACTTGTCGATATCATGTCTTGCGAGGATACTGTGTTGTTAAAGCAGATGGGTTGTCGTTAAGCCCATTGGGCCTTTTGAATGGGCCATCTCTCTGCGCTGGGACTGTGAACCGTCAACACAAAAAGGATTTGTGCCCACAACAAGACGGGTGCGAACATACCAGCACTAATGCACCGGATCCCATCAGAACTCCGAAGTTAAGCGTGCTTGGGCGAGAGTAGTACAAGGATGGGTGACCCCCTTGGAAGTCCTTTTGTTGTACCCCCACTTTTCAATTTTTTTTGCCCCGGTTAGGGTTGCCAAGATACTTTACCCACCACATTTCTATTACCGAATCCAATGGCACCTTGGGCAAGACAACTTCGACTCATGTAAAGGCTGGGCCCGCAAACCAAGGGCGTAGGGCTTATGACCAGGTCTCCGTCGCTCCGATGCCTATAACTTTTGATCCGTAAGGAGTTACGCGGCGCACAGTATACCGTTGGAAAGCTCACCGAGAGACTCGGGCCATTTTTCTTCTTTTGCATTGTTTTTTCATCCAGGATTGTACGTCGTGAGCTGTTAAAAGGACGACAACCTAACTCGCGGGATATTACAGGGCCCTACAACGTGTCGATATCACGTCCTGCGAGGATACTGCGTTGTTAAAGTTGATGGGTTGTCGTTAAGCCCATTGGGCTTTTTGAATGGGCCATCTCTCTGGGCTGGGACTGTGAACGGTCAACACATAAAGGATTTGTGCCCATAACATGACGGGTGTGATCATACCAGAACTAATGCACCGGATCCCATCAGAACTCCGTAGTTAAGCGTGCTTAGGCTGGAGTAGTAATAGGATGGGTGACCCCTAGTGAAGTCCTCGTGTTGGACCCCCCTTTTCAATTTTTTTTGCCTTGGTTAGGGTTGCCAATATACTTTATCCATCACATTTCTATTACCGAATCCCACGGCACCTTGGCAAGACAACTTCGCTTCACGTAGAGGCTTGGACCGCAAACCGATGGTGTAGGGCTTGTGACCCAGTCTCCGTCGCTCCGGTGCCCATAACTTTTGATCCGTAAGGAATTACACGGCGCACAGCATACCGTTGGAAAGCTCTCTGAGAGCTCTACGATGGGGGCATTAGTCTGCTCGGCTGCACCAATTTTAGGAGCCCAAAATTGAACGTTTTTATCAGTTTCAGACCACTTTTCTTCTTTTCCTCTGTTTTTCCATCCCGGATCGTACGTCGTGAGTTGGTAAATGGGCGACAACCTAACTCGCGGGACATTAGAGGGCCCTACAACGCATCGATATCACGTCTTTCGAGGATGCTGCATTGTTAAAGCGGATGGGTTATCCTTAAGCCTATTGGGCCTTTTGAATGGGCCATCTCTTTGGGCTGGGACTGTGAACGGTCAACACATAAAGGATTTGTGCCCACAACATGACAGGTGCGATCATACCAGCACTAATGAACCGAATCCCATCAAAACTCCGAAGTTCAACGTGCTTGGGCGAGAGTAGTACTATGATGGGAGAGCCCCTAGGAAGTCCTCGTGTTGCACCACCCCTTTTCAATTTTTTTTGCCCCAATTAGGGTTGCCAATATACTTTATCTATCACATTTTTATTACCGAATCCCACGGAACCTTGGGCAAGACAACTTCGCTTCACGTAGAAGCTGGGCCCGTAAACCGAGGTCGTAGAACTTGTGACTAGGTCTCCGTCGCTCTAGTGCCCGTAAGTTTTGATCCGTAAGGAGTTACGCGGCGCACAGCTTACCATTGAAAGGATCTCCTAGAGCTCTACTACGGGGCCGCAAGCCTACTCGACTGCGCCTTTTTTCGGAGCCCAAAATCGAATATTTTCATCAGTTTCGGGACACTTTTCTTCTTTTGCTCTATTTTTTCGTCCCGGATCGTACGTCGTGAGCGGTTAAAAGGATGACAACCTAACTCGCGGGATATTACAGAGCCCTACAACGTGTCGATATCACGTCTTGTGAGGATGCTGTGTTATTAAAGCAGATGGGTTGTGGTTAAGCCCATTGGGCCTTTTGAATGGGCCATCTCTCTGGGATGGGACTGTGAATCGTCAACACATAAAGGATTTGTGCCCACAACATGACGGGTGTGATCATACCAGCACTAATGCACTCGATCCCATCAGAACTCCGAGATTAAGCGTGCTTGGCCGAGAGTAGTACTAGGATGGTTGACCCCCTTGGAAGTCCACTGGTTGCACCCCCACTTTTCAATTTTTTTTGCCGCCGTTAGGGTTGCCAAAATACTTTATCCACCACATTTCTATTACCGAATCCCACTGCACCTTGGGCAAGACAACTTCGCTTCACGTAGAGGCTGGGCCCATAAACCGAGGGCGTAGGGCTTGTGACCAGGTCTCCGTCGCTATGGTGAAAAATAACTTTTGATCCGTAAGGCGTTACGCAGCGCACAGCATACCGTTGGAAAGCTCACCGAGAGCTCTACGATGGGGATAGCAAGACTGCTCGGCTGCGCCTATTTTTGAAACCCAAAATCAAATGTTTTCATCAGTTTCGGGCTACTTTTCTTCTTTTGCTCGATTTTTTCGTCGCGGATCATACGTCGCGAGCTGTTAAAAGGATGACAACCTAACTTGCGGGATATTACAGGGCCCTACAACACATCGATATCACGTCTTGCTAGGATGCTGCATTGTTAAAGTGAATGGGTTGTCGTTAAGCCCATTGGGCCTTTTGAATGGGCCATCTCTCTGGGCTGGGATTGTAAACGGTCAACAAATAAAGGATTTGTGCTCATAACATGACGGGTGCGATCATACCAGCACTAATGAACCGGATCCCATCAGAACTCCGAAGTTCCACGTGCTTGGGCGAGAGTAGTACTAGGATGGGTGACCCCCTTGGAAGTTCCCGTGTTTCACCACTTTTTTCAAATTTTTTCCCCGGTTAGGCTTGCCAATATACTTTATCCACCACATTTCTATTACCGAAACCCACGGTACCTTGGGCAAGACAACTTCGCTTCACATAGTGGCTGGGCCCGCAAACCGAGGGCGTGGGGCTTATGACTAGGTATCCGTCGCTCTAGTGCCCATAAGTTTTGATCCGTAAGGAGTTACGCGACGCACAACTTACCGTTGAAAAGATCTCTGTGAGCTCTACAATGGGGGTCGCAAGCCTGCTCGACTGCGCATGTTTTAGGAGCCCAAAATCGAATGTTTTCATCAGTTTCGGGCCACTTTTCTTCTTTTGCTCGATTTTTTCGTCCCGGATCGTACGTCGCAAGCGGTCAAAAGGACGACAACCTAACTCGCGGGATATTACAGAGCCCTACAACGTGTCGATATCACGTCTTGCGAGAATGCTGTGTTGTTAAAGAAGATGGGTTGTCGTTAAGCCTATTGGGCCTTTTGAATAGGCCATCTCTCTGGGCTGGGACTCTAAGCCGTCAACACATAAAGGATTTGTGCCCACAACATGACGGGTGCAATCATACCAACACTAATGGACCGTATCCCATCAAAACTCCGAAGTTAAGCGTGCTTGGACGAGAGTAGTACTAGGATGGGTGGCCCTCTTAGAAGTCCTCTTGTTGCACCCCCACTTTTCAATTTTTTTTGCCCCAGTTAGGGTTGCCAAGATACTTTATCCATCACATTTCTATTATCGAATCCCACGCCACCTTGGACAAGACAACTTCGCCTCATGTAGAGGCTGGGCCCGCAAACCGAGGGCGTAGGGCTTAGTACCACGTCTCCGTCGCTCCGGTGCCTATAACTTTTGATCTGTAAGGAATTTCGCGGTGCATAGCATACCGTTGGAAAGCTCACTGAGAGCTCTACGATGGGAGCAAGACTGCTCGGCTATGCCTTTTTTTGAAGCCCAAAATCGAATGTCTTCATCCATTTCGGGCTACTTTTCTTCTTTTGCTCGATTTTTTCATCCCGGATCGTACGTCGTGAGCTATTAAAAGAATGACAACCTAACTCGCGGGATATTACAGGGCCCTACAACGTGTTGATATCACATCCTGCGAGGATACTGCATTGTTAAAGTGGATAGGTTGTAGTTAAGCCCATTGGGCTTTTTGAATGGGCCATCTCTCTGGGCTGGGACTGTGAACGGTCAACACATAAAGGATTTGTGCCCACAACACGATGGGTGCGATCATACTAGAACTAATGCACCAGATCCCATCAGAACTCCGAAGTTAAGCGTGCTTAGGCTGGAGTAGTAATAGGATGGGTGACCCCTAGTGAAGTCCTCGTGTTGGACCCCCCTTTTCAATTTTTTTTGCCTTGGTTAGGGTTGCCAATATACTTTATCCATCACATTTCTATTACCGAATCCCACGGCACCTTGGCAAGACAACTTCGCTTCACGTAGAGGGTTGGAGCGCAAGCCGAGGGCATAGGGCCTGTGACCAGGTCTCCATCACTCTGGTGCCCATAACTTTTGTTTCGTAAGGAGTTAAATGGCGCACAGCATACCGTTGGAAAGCTCTCTGAGAGCTCTACGATGGGGGCATTAGTCTGCTCGGCTGCACCAATTTTAGGAGCCCAAAATTGAACGTTTTCATCAGTTTCAGCCCACTTTTCTACTTTTCCTCTATTTTTTTGTCCTGGATCATACGTCATGAGTTGTTAAAAGGACGACAACCTAACTCGCGGGACATTAGAGGGCCCTACAATGCCTCAATATCACGTCTTGCGAGGATGATTCGTTGTTGAAGCGGATAGGTTGTCGTTAAGCCCATTGGGCGTTTAGAATTGGCCATCTATCTGGGCTGGGACTGTGAACGGTCAACACATAAAGGATTTGTGCCCACAACATGATGGGTGCGATCATACCAGCACTAATGAACCGGATCCCATCAGAACTCCGAAGTTCAACGTGCTTGGGCGAGAGTAGTACTATGATGGGTGACCCCTTGGGAAGTCCTCGTGTTGCACCACCACTTTTCAAATTTTTTGTACCCCGGTTAGGGTTGCCAATATACTTTATCCACCACATTTTTATTACCGAATCCCACGGCACCTTGGGCAAGACAACTTCGCTTCACGTAGAAGCTGGGGCCACAAACCGATGGTGTAAGGCTTGTGACCAGGTCTCTGTCGCTCCGGTGCCAATAACTTTTGATCCGTATGGAGTTACGCGGCGTACTGCATACTATTGGAAAGCTCACCGAGAGCTCTACGATGGGGGAAGTAAGACTGCTCGGCTGCGCCTATTTTCGAAGACCAAAATCGAATGTTTTCATTAGTTTCGTGCTGCTTTTCTTCTTTTACTCGATTTTTTCATCCCAGATCGTACGGCGCGAGTTGTTAAAAGGATGACAACCTAACTCGCAGTATATTACAGGGCCCTACAACGCGTCGATATCACGTCTTGCGAGGATGTTGCGCTGTTAAAGCGACTGGGTTGTCGTTAAGCCCATTGGGCCTTTTGGATGGGCCATCTCTCTGGACTGGGACTGTGAACGGTCAACACAAATAGGATTTATGCTCACAACATGACGGGTGCGATCATACCAGCACTAATGAACCGGATCCAATCAGAACTCCAAAGTTCCACGTGCTTGGGCGAGAGTAGTACTATGATGGGTGACCCCCTGGGAAGTCCTCGTGTTGCACCCCCCCTTTTCAATTTTTTTTGCCCTGGTTAGGGTTGCCAAGATACTATATCCACCACATTTTTATTGCCGAATCCTACGGCACCTTGGGCAAGACAACTTTGCTTCACGTTGAAGCTGGGCCTGTGAACGAGGGCGTAGATCTTGTGACTAGGTCTTCGTCGCTCTAGTGCCCATAAGTTTTGATCCGTAAGGAGTTACGCGGCGTACAGCTTACCATTGAAAAGATCTCCGAGAGCTCTACTACGGGGGCCGGAAGCCTGCTCGACTGCGCCTGTTTTCGGAGCCCAAAATCGAATGTTTTCATCAGTTTTGGGCCACTTTTCTTCTTTTTCTCTATTTTTTCATCCCGGATCGTACGTCGTTAGCGGTTAAAAGGATGACAACGTAACTCGCGCGATATTACAGAGCCCTACAACGTGTCGATATCAAGTCTTGCGAGGATGCTGTATTGTCAGAGCAAATGGTTTGTGGTTAAGCCCATTGGGCCTTTTGAATGGGCCATCTCTCTAGGCTGGGATTGTGAACCGTCAACACATAAAGGATTTGTGCCCACAACATGACGGGTGCGATAATACTAGCACTAATGCACCGGATCCCATCAGAACTCCGAAGTTAAGCGTGCTTGGGCGAGAGTAGTACTAGGATGCGTGACCCATTTGGAAGTCCAGTTGTTGCACCCCCACTTTTCAATTTTTTTTGCCCCGGTTAGGGTTGCCAAGATACTTTACCCACCACATTTCTATTACCGAATCCCACGACACCTTGGGCAAGACAACTTCGCTTCACGTAGAGGCTGGGCCCGCAAACCGAGGGCGTAGGGCTTGTAACCAGGTCTCCGTCGCTCCGATGCCAATAACTTTTGATCCGTAAGGGTTACGCTGCGCACAGCATACCGTTGGAAAGCTCTCTGTCAGCTCGATATCACGTCTTGGGAGGATGCTTCGTTGTTGAAGTGGATGGATTGTCATTAAACCCATTGGGCCTTTTGAATGGGCCATCTCTCTGGGCTGCGACTGTGAACGGTCAACACATAAAGGATTTGTGCTCACAACATGACGGGTGCGATCATACCAGCAATAATGACCTGGATCCCATCAGAACTCCGAAGTTCAATGTGCTTGGGCGAGAGTAGTACTAGGATGGATGACCCCTTGGGAAGTCGTCGTGTTGCACCCCCCCATTTCCATTTTTTTTTTGCCCCGGTTAGGGTTGCCAATATACTTTATCCATCACATTTTTATTATCGAATCCTACGGCACCTTGGGCAAGACAACTTCATTTCACGTAGAAGCTAGGGCCACAAACCGAGGGCGTAGGGCTTGTGACCAGGTCTCTGTCGCTCCGGTGCCAATAACTTTTGATCCGTAAGGAGTTACGCGGCACACAGCATACTGTTGGAAAGCTCACCGAGAGCTCTACGACGAGGGCAGTAAAACTGCTCGACTGTGCCTATTTTCGAAGCCCAAAATTGAATGTTTTCAACAGTTTCGGGCTACTTTTCTTCTTTTGCCTGATTTTTTCATCCCAGATCGTACGTCGCGAGCGGTTAAAAGGATGACAACCTAACTCGTAGGATATTACAGGGCCCTACAACGCGTCGATATCACATCTTACGAGGATGCTGCATTGTTAAAGCGAATGGGTTGTCGTTAAGCCCATTGGGCCTTTTGAATGGGCCATCACTCTGAGCTGGGACTATAAACGGTCAACACATAAAGGATTTGTGCTCACAACATGACGGGCGCGATCATCCCAGCACTAATGAACCGGATCCCATCAGAACTCCGAAGTTCCACGTGCTTGGGCGAGAGTAGTACTATGATGGGTGACCCCCTGGGAAGTCCTCGTGTTGCATCCCCCCTTTTCAATTTTTTTTTCCCCGGTTAGGGTTGCCAATATACTTTATCCACCACATTTTTATTACTGAATCCCACGGTACCTTGGGCAAGACAACTTCGCTTCACGTAGAAGCTGGGCCCATAAACCGAGGGCGTAGAGCTTGTGACTAGGTCTCCGTCGCTCTAGTGCCAATAAGTTTTGATCCGTAAGGAGTTACGCGGCGCACAGCTTACCGTTGAAAAGATCTCCGAGAGCTCTACGACGGGGGCCGCCAGCCTGCTCCACTGCGCATGTTTTAGGAGCCCAAAATCGAATGTTTTCATCAGTTTCAGGCCATTTTTTTTCTTTTGCTTTATTTTTTCTTCCCGGATCGTACGTCATGAGCGGTTAAAAGGACGACAACCTAACTCGCGGGATATTACAGAGCCCTACAACATGTCGATATCACGTCTTGCGAGGATGCTGTATTGTTAAAGCAGATGGGTTGTCGTTAAGCCCATTGGGCCTGTTGAATGGTCCATCTTTCCGGGCTGGAACTGTGAACCATCAACACATAAAGGATTTGTGCCCACAACATGACGGGTGCGATCATACCAACACTAATGCACCGGATCCCATCAGAACTCCGTAGTTAAGCGCGTTTGGGCGAGAGAAGTACTAGGATGGGTGACCCCCTTGGAAGTCATCTTGTTGCACCCCCACTTTTCAATTTTTTTTGCTCCGGTTAGGGTTGCCAAGATACTTTATCCACCATATTTCTATTACCGAATCCCACGCCACCTTGGGCAAGACAACTTCGCTTCACGTAGAGGCTGGGCCCGCAAACCGAGGGCATAGGGCTTGTGACCAGGTCTCCGTCGCTCCGGTGCCCATAACTTTTGATCCGTAAGGAGTTATGCGGCGCATAGCATACCGTTAGAAAGCTCACCGAGTGCTCTACGATAGGGGCAGCAAGCCTGCTCGGCTGCGCCTGTTTTCGAAGCTGAAAATCGAATGTTTTCTTCAGTTTTGGGCCACTTTTCTTCTTTTGCTCTGTTTTTTCGTCCAGGATCGTACGTCGTGAGTTGTTAAAAGGACGACAACCTAACTCCAGGGATATTACAGGGCCCTACAACGTGTCGATATCACATCCTGCGAGGATGCTACATTGTTAAAGTGGATGGGATGTTGTTAAGCCCATTAGGCCTTTTGAATGGGCCATCTCTCTAGGTTGGGACTGTGAACGGTCAACACATAAAGGATTTGTGCTCACATCATGACGGAGGCGATCATACCAGAACTAATTCACCGGATCCCATCAGAACTCCAAAGTTAAGCGTGCTTGGGCGAGAGTAGCACTAGGAAGGGTGACCCCAGTGAAGTCTTCGTGTTGCACCCCCCTTTTCAATTTTTTTTGCCTTGGTTAGGGTTGCCAATATACTTTATCCATCACATTTCTATTACCGAATCCGACGGCACCTTGGCAATACAACTTCGCTTCACGTAGAGGCTTGGACCGTAGACCGAGGGCGTAGGGCTTGTGACCAGGTCTCTGTCGCACCGGTGCCTATAACTTTTGGTCCGTAAGGAGTTACACGGCGCACAGAATACCGTTGGAAAGCTCTCCGAGAGTTCTACGATGAGGGCATTAGCCTGCTCGGCTGCACCTATTTTTGGAGCCCAAAATTGAAAATTTTCATCAGTTTCAGACCACTTTTCTACTTTTTCTCTGTTTTTCCATCCCGAATCATACGTCGTGAGCTATTAAAAGGACGACAACCTAACTCGCAGGACATTAGAGGGCCCTACAACACCTCGATATCACCTCTTTCGAGGATGCTTCCTTGTTGAAGCGGACTGGTTGTCGTGAAACCCATTGGGCCTTTTGAATGGGCCATCTCTCTGGGCTGGAACTGTGAACGGTCAACATATAAAGGATTTGTGCCCACAACATGACGGGTGTGATCATACCAGCACTAATGAACCGGATCCCATCAGAACTCCGAAGTTCAACTTGCTTGGGCGAGAGTAGTACTATGATGGGTGACCACTTGTTAAGTCCTCGTGTTGCACCCCCTCCCCTTTTTCAATTTTTTTTGCCCCGGTTAGGGTTGCCAATATACTTTATCCACCACATTTTTATTACCGAATCCCACGGCACCTTGGGCAACACAACTTCGCTTCACATAGAAGCTGGGCCCGTAAACTGAGGGCGTAGAGCTTGTGCCTAGGTCTCCGTCGCTCTAGTGCCCATAAGTTTTGATCCGTAAGGAGTTACGTGGCGCACAGCTTACCATTGAAAAGATCTCCGAGAGCCCTACGACGGGGGCCGCAAGCCTGCTCGACTGCGCCTGTTTTCAGAGCCCAAAATCGAATGTTTTCATCAATTTTGGGCCACCTTTCGTCTTTTGGTCTATTTTTTCATCCCGGATCATACGTCGTGAGTGGTTAAAAGGACGACAACCTAACTCGCTACCTATTACAGAGCCCTACAACGTGTCGATATCACATCTTGTGAGGATGCTATGCTGTTAAAGCATATGGGTTGTCGTTAAGCCCATTGGGCCTTTTGAATGGGCCATCTCTCTGGGCTGGGACTGTGAACCGTCAACACATAAAGGATTTGTGCCCACAACATGACGGGTGCGATCATACCAGCACTAATGCACCGGATCCCATCAGAACTCCAAAGTTAAGCGTGCTTGGGCGAGAGTAGTACTAGGATGGGTGACCCCCATGGCAGTCCTCTTGTTGCACCCCACTTTTCAATTTTTTTTTGCCCCGGTTAGGGTTGCCAAGATACTTTATCCACCACATTTCTATTACCGAATCCCACGGCACCTTGGGAAAGACAACTTCACTTCACCTAGAGGCTGGGCCAGCAAACCGATGGTGTAGGGCTTGTGACCAGGTCTCGGTCACTCCGGTGCCCATAACTTTTGATCCGTAAGGGGTTACGCGGCGCACAGCATACCGTTCGAAAGCTCATCGAGAGCTCTACTACGGGGGCAGTAAGACTGCTTGGCTGCGCCTATTTTCGAAGCCCAAAATCAAATGTTTTCATCAGTTTCGGGCTACTTTTCTTCTTTTCCTCGATTTTTTCATCCCGGATCGTACGTCGCGAGCTGTTAAAAGGATGACAACCTAACTCGTGGGATATTACAGAGCCCTACAATGCATCGATATCACGTCTTGTGAGGATGCTGCGTTGTTAAAGCGAATGGGTTGTCGTTAAGCCCATTGGGCCTTTTGAATGGGCCATCTCCCTGGGCTGTAACTGTGAACGATCAACACATAAAGGAATTGTGCTCACAACATGACGGGTGCGATCATACCAGCACTAATGAACCGGATCCCATCAGAACTCCGAAGTTCCACGTGCTTGGGCGAGAGTAGTACTATGATGGGTGACCCCCTGGGAAGTCCTCGTGTTGCACCCCCCCCCCCCCTTTTCAATTTTTTGGTTGGGGCTGCCAATATACTTTATCCACCACATTTTTATTACCGAATCCTACGGCACCTTGGGCAAGACAACTTCGCTTCACGTAGAAGCTGGGCCCGTAAACCGAGGGCGTAGAGCTTGTGACTAGGTCTCCGTCACTCTAGTGCCCATAAGTTTTGATCCGTAAGGAGTTACATGACGCACTGCTTATCGTTGAAAAGATCTCCTAGAGCTCTACTACGGGGGCCGCAAGCCTGCTCAACTGCGCCTATTTTCAGAACCCAAAATCGAATGTTTTCATAAGTTTCGGGCCACTTTTCTTCTTTTGCTCTATTTTTTCGTCCTGGATCGTACGTCATGAGCGGTTAAAAGGATGACAACCTTACTCGCCGGATATTACAGAGCCCTACAACTTGTCGACATCACGTCTTGCGAGGATGCTGTGTTGTTAGAGTAGATGGGTTATGGTTAAGCCCATTGAGCCTTTTGAATGGGCCATCTCTCTGGGCTGGGACTGTGAACCGTCAACACATAAAGGATTTGTGCCCACAACATGACGGGTGCGATCATACCAACACTAATGCACCGAATCCCATCAGAACTCCGAAGTTAAGCGTGCTTGGGCAAGAGTAGTACTAGGATGGGTGGCCCCTTTGGAAGTCCACTTGTTGCACCCCCACTTTTCAATTTTTTTTGCCCCGTTTAGGGTTGCCAAGATACTTTATCCCCCACATTCTATTACCGAAATCCACGGCACCTTGGGCAAGACAACTTTGCTTCACGTAGAGGCTGGGACAGCAAACCGAGGGCGTAGGGCTTGTGACCAGGTCTCCGTCGCTCCAGTGCCAATAACTTTTGATCCGTAAGGGGTTACACGGCGCACAGCATACTGTTGGAAAGCTCACCGAGAGCTCTACGATGGGGGCAGCAAGACTGCTCGGCTGCACCTATTTTTTATGCTCAAAATCTAATGTTTTCATCAGTTTCGGCCTACTTTTCTTCTTTTGCTCGATTTTTTCATCCCGGATCGTACGTCGCGAGTTGTTAAAAGGATGACAACCTAACTCGCGCGATATTACATGGCCCTACAACGCGTCGATATCACATTTTGAGAGGATGCTGCGTTGTTAAAGTGAGTGGGTTGTCGTTAAGCCCATTGGGCCTTTTGAATGGGCCATCTCTCTGGGCTGGGACTGTAAACGGTCAACACAAAAAGGATTTGTGCTCACAACATGACGGGTGCAATCATACCAGCACTAATGAACCAGATCCCATCAGAACTCCAAAGTTCCACGTGCTTGGGCGAGAGTAGTACTATGATGGGTGACCCCCTGGGAAGTCCTCGAGTTGCATCCCCCATTTTCAATTTTTTTTACCCCAGTTAGGGTTGCCAATATACTTTATCCACCACATTTTTATTACCGAATCCCACGGCACCTTGGGCAAGACAACTTCGCTTCACGTAGAAGCTGGGCCCGTAAACCAAGGGCGTAGAGCTTGTGACTTGGTCTCTGTCGCTCTAGTTCCCATAAGTTTTGATCCGTAAGGAGTTATACGGCGTACAGCTTACCGTTGAAAAGATCTCCGAGTGCTCTACGACGGGGGCCGCAAGCCTGCTCCACTGCGCATGTTTTAGGAGCCCAAAATTGAATGTTTTCATCAGTTTAGGGCCACTTTTCTTCTTTTGCTCTATTTTTTTGTCCCGGGTCGTACGTCGTGAGTAGTTAAAAGGACGACAACCTAACTTGTGGGATATTACAGAGCCCTAAAACGTGTCGGTATCACGTCTTGCGAGGATGCTGTGTGGTTAAAGCAGATGGGTTGTCGTTAAGCCCATTGGGCCTGTTGAATGGCCCATCTCTTTGGGCTAGGACTGTGGACCGTCAACACATAAAGGATTTTTGCCCACAACATGACGGCTGCGATCATACCAGCACTAATGCACCGGATCCCATCAGAACTCCGAAGTTAAGCGTGCTCGGGCGAGAGTAGTACTAGGATGGGTGACCCCCTTGGAAGTCCACTTGTTGCACCCCTACTTTTCAATTTTTTTTGCCCCGGTTAGGGTTGCCAAGTTACTTTATCCACCACATTTCTATTACCGAATCCCACGGCACCTTGGGCAAGACAACTTCGCTTCACGTAGAGGCTGGGCTCGCAAACCGAGGGCGTAGGGCGTGTGACCAAGTCTCCGTCGCTCCGGTGCCAATAACGTTTGATCCGTAAGGGGTTACACGGCGCACAGCATACGGTTGGAATGCTCACCTAGAGCTCTACGATGGGGGCAGCAAGACTGCTCGGCTGCGCCTATTTTCGAAGGCCAAAATTGAATGTTTTCATCAGTTTCGGGCTACTTTTCTTGCTTTGCTCGATTTTTTCATCCCGGATCGTACGTCGCGAGCTGTTAAAATGATGACAACCTAACTCGCGGGATATTATAGGGCCCTACAACGCGTCGATATCACATCTTGCGAGGATGCTGCGTTGTTAAAGCGAATGGGTTGTCGTTAAGCCCATTGGGCCTTTTGAATGGGCCATCTCTCTGGGTTGGGACTGTAAACGGTCAACACATAAAGGATTTGTGATCACAACATGACAGGTGCGATCATACCAGCACTAATGAACCGGATCCCATCAGAACTCCGAAGTTCCACGTGCTTGGGCGAGAGTAGTACTATGATGGGTGACCCCCTGGGAAGTGCTCGAGTTGTATCCCCCCTTTTCAATTTTTTTTGCCCCGGTTAGGGTTTCCAATATAGTTTATCCACCACATTTTTATTACCGAATACCACGGCACCTTGGGCAAGACAATTTGGCTTCACGTAGAAGCTGGGCCAGTAAACCAAGGGCGTAGAGCTTGTGACTTGGTCTCCGTCGCTCTAGTTCCCATAAGTTTTGATCCGTAAGGAGTTACGCGGCGTACAGCTTACCGTTGAAAAGATCTCCGAGAGCTCTACGACGGGGGCCGCAAGCCTGCTCCACTGCTTATATTTTAGGAGCCCAAAATTGAATGTTTTCATCAGTTTAGGGCCACTTTTCTTCTTTTGCTCTATTTTTTCATCTCGGGTCGTACGTCGTGAGTAGGTAAAAGGACGACAACCAAACTTGCGGGATATTACTGAGCCCTACAACGTGTCGATATCACGTCTTGCGAGAATGCTGTATGGTTAAACCAGATGGGTTGTCGTTAAGCCCATTGGGCCTGTTGAATGGCCCATCTTTCTGGGCTGGGACTGTGAACCGTCAACACATAAAGGATTTGTGCCCACAACATGACGGGTGCGATCATACCAGCACTAATACACTGGATCCCATCAGAACACCGAAGTTAAGCGTGCTTGGGCGAGAGTAGTACTAGGATGGGTGACCCCCTTGGAAGTCCACTTGTTGCACCCCCACTTTTCAATTTTTTTTGCCCCGGTTAGGGTTGCCAAGATACTTTATCCACCATATTTCTTTTACCGAATTCCACGGCACCTTGGGCAAGACAACTTCGCTTCACGTAGAGGCTGGGCCCGCAAACCGAGGGTGTAGGGCTTGTGACCAGGTCTCCGTCGCTCCGGTGCCAATAACTTTTGATCCGTAAGGGGTTATGCAGCGCACAACATACCGTTGGAAAGCTCACCGAGAGCTCTACGACGGGGGCAACAAGACTGCTCGGCTGCGCCTGTTTTCAAAGCCCAAAATCGAATGTTTTCATCAGTTTCGGGCTACATTTCTTCTTTTGCTCAATTTTTTTATCCCGGATCGTACATCGCGAGCTGTTAAAAGGATGACAACCTAATTTACGGGATATTACAGGGCCCTACAACGCATCGATATCACGTCTTGCGAGGATGCTGCGTTGTTAAAACAATTGGGTTGTCGTTAAGCCCATTGGGCCTTTTGAATGGGCTATCTCTTTGGGCTGGGACTGTAAACAGTCAACACATAAAGGATTTGTGATCACAACATGACGTGTGCGATCATACCAGCACTAATGTACCGGATCCCATCAGAACTCCGAAGTTCCTCGTGCTTGGGCGAGAGTAGTACTATGATGGGTGACCCCCTGGGAAGTCCTCGAGTTGCATCCCACATTTTCAATTTTTTTTGCCCCGGTTAGGGTTGCCAATATACTTTATCCACCACATTTTTATTACCGAATCCCACGGCACCTTGGGCAAGACAACTTCGCTTCACGTAGAAGTTGGGCCCGTAAACCGAGGGCGTAGAGCTTGTGACTAGGTCTCCGTCGCTCTAGTTCCCATAAGTTTTGATCCGTAAGGAGTTACACGGCGTACAGCTTACCGTTGAAAAGATCTCCGAGAGCTCTACGATGGGGGCTGCAAGCCTGCTCCACTGCGCATGTTTTAGGAGCCCAAAATCGAATGTTTTCATCAGTTTCGGGCCACTTTTCTTCTTTTGCACTATTTTTTTGTCCCGGATCGTACTTCGTGAGCGGTTAAAAGGATGACAACCTAACTCGCGGGATATTACAGAGCCCTATAATGTTTTGATATCATGTCTTGCGAGGATGCTGTGTTGTTAAAGCAGATGGGTTGTCGTTAAGCCCATTGGGCTTGTTGAATGGGCCATCTCTCTGGGCTGAGACTGTGAACTGTCAACACATAAAGGATTTGTGCCCACAACATGACAGGTGCGATCATACCAGCACTAATGCACCGGATCCCATCAGAACTCCGAAGTTAAGCGTGCTTGGGCGAGAGTAGTACTAGGATGGGTGACCCCCTTAGAAGTCCTCTTGTTGCCCCCCTACTTTTCAATTTTTTTTGCCCCGGTTAGGGTTGCCAAGATACTTTATCCACCATATTTCTATTACCGAATCCCACGGCACCTTGGGCAAGACAACTTCGCTTCACGTAGAGGTTGGGCCCGCAAACCGAGGGCGTAGGGCATGTGACCAGGTCTCCGTCGCTCCGGTGCCCATAACTTTTGATCCGTAAGGAGTTATGCGGCGCACAACATACCATTGGAAAGCTCACCGAGAGCTCTACGATGGGGGTAGCAAGCCTGCTCGGCTGCGCCTGTTTTTGAAGCCCAAAATCGAATGTTTTCATCAGTTTTGGGCCACTTTTCTTCTTTTGCTCTATTTTTTCGTCTAGGATCGTACGTCGTGAGTTGTTAAAAGGACGACAACCTCACTCGCGGGATATTACAGGGCCCAACAACGTGTCGATATCACATCCTGCGAGGATGCTGCATTGTTAAAGTTGATGGGTTGTTGTTAAGCCCATTGGGCCTTTTGAATGGGCCATCTCTCTGTGTTGGGACTGTGAACGGTCAACACATAATGGATTTATGCTCACATCATGACGGGTGCGATCATACCAGAACTAATGCGCCAGATCCCATCAGAACTTCGAAGTTAAGCATGCTTGGGCGAGAGTAGTACTAGGATGGGTGACCCCAGTGAAGTCTTCGTGTTGCACCCCCTTTTCAATTTTTTTTGCCTTGGTTAGGGTTGCCAATATACTTTATCCATCACATTTCTATTACCGAATCCCACGGCACCTTGGCAAGAAAACTTCGCTTGACGTAGAGGCTTGGACCGCAGACCGAGGGCGTAGGGCTTGCGACCAGGTCTCCGTCGCTCTGATGCCTATAACTTTTGATCTGTAAGGAGTTACGCGGCGCACAGCAAGACTGCTCGGCTGCACCTATTTTTGAAGCCCAAAATTGAATGTTTTCATTAGTTTCGGGCTACTTTTCTTCTTTTGCTCGATTTTTTCATCCCATATCATAAGTCGCGAGCTGTTAACAGGATGACAACCTAACTTGCAGGATATTACAGGGCCCTACAACGCGTCGATATCACGTCTTGAGAGGATGCTGCGTTGTTAAAGTGAATGGGTGGTTGTTAAGCCCATTGGGCCTTTTGAATGGGCCATCTCTCTGGGTTGGGACTGTGAACGGTCAACACATAAAGGATTTGTGCCCACAACATGACGGGTGAGATCATACCAGCACTAATGAACCGGATCCCATCAGAAGTCCGAAGTTCAACGTGCTTGGGCGAGAGTAGTACTAGGATGGGTGACCCCCTTGGAAGTCCTCTTGTTGCACCCCCACTTTTCAATATTTTTTGCCCCGGTTAGGGTTGCCAAGATACTTTATCCACCACATTTTTATTACCGAATCCCACGGCACCTTCGGCAAGACAACTTCGCTTCACGTAGAGGTTGGGCCCGCAAATCGAGGGCGTTGGGCTTGTGACCAGGTCTCCGTCACTCCGGTGTCCATAACTTTTAATCCGTAAGGAGTTATGTGGTGCGCAACATACTGTTGGAAAGCTCCACGAGAGTTCTATGACGGGGGCAGCAAGCTTGCTCGGCTATGCCTATTTTCAGAGCCCAAAATCAAACATTTTCATAAGTTTGGGCCACTTTTCTTTTGCTCTATTTTTCCATCCCGGATCGTACGTCGTGAGCTGTTAAAAGGACGACAACCTAACTCACGGGATATTACTGGGCCTTTCAACGCGTTGATATCATGTCTTTCGAGGATGCTGCGTTATTGAAGCAGATGGGTTGTCGTTAAGCCCATTGGGCCTTTTGAATGGGCTATCTCTCTGGGCTGGGATTGTTAACCGTCAACACATAAAGGATTTATGCCCACAACATGACGGGTGCGATCATACCAGCACTAATGCACCGAATCCAATTAGAACTCCAAAGTTATGCGTGCTTGGGCGAGAGTAATACTAGGGTGGGTGACCCCTTGGGAAGTCCTCGTGTTGCACCCCTCCTTTTCAATTTTTTTTGCCCCGACTACGGTTTCCAAGATACTTTATCCACCACATTTCTATTACCAAATCCCACGGCACCTTGGGCAAGAATACTTCGTTTCAAGTAGAGGCTGGGCCCGCAAACCAAGGGCGTAGGGCTTGTGACCAGGTCTCCATCACTCCGGTGCCTATAACTTTCTATTCGTAAGGAGTTACGCGGCGCACAGCTTACCGTTGGAAAGTTCTCCGAGAGCTCGACGACGAGGGCAGCAAGCTTGCTCGGCTATGCCTATTTTTGGAGCCCAAAATCGAACGTTTTTACCAGTTTTAGGCCAATTGTCTTCTTTTGCTCTGTTTTCCGTCCCGGATCATATGTCGTGAGTTGTCAAAAGGATGACAACCTAACTCGCGGGACATTAGAGGGCCTTACAATGCGTCGATATCACGTCTTGCCAGGATGCTGCGTTGTTGAAGCGGATGGGTTGTCGTTAAGCCCATTGGACCTTCTGAATGGGCCATCTCTCTAGGCTGGGACTGTGAACAGTCAATACGTAAAGGATTTGTGCCCTCAACATGACGAGTGCGATCATACTAGCACTAATATTCCAGACCCATCAGAACTCCAAAGTTAAGCGTGGTTGGGCGAGAGTAGTAGTAGGATGGGTGACCCCCTTAGGAACTCCTCGTGTTGCACCCTACTTTTCAATTTTTTTTGCCCCGGTTAGGGTTGCCAAGATATTTTATACACCACATTTCCATTACTGAATCCCACGGTACCTTGGGCAAGACAACTGCGCTTCACGTAGAGGCTGGGCCCGCAAACCGAGGGCGTGGGGCTTGTGACCAGGTCTACGTCACTCCGGTGCCCATAACTTTTGATCTGTAAGGAGTTATACGGCGCACAACATACCGTTAGAAAGCTCTCCGAGAGCTCTATATGGGGGCAGTAAGCCTGCTCGGCTGTGCCTATTTTCGGAGCCCAAAATCGAATGTTTTCATCAGTTTCGGGCCACTTTTCTTCATTTCCTCTGTTTTTTCGTCCCGGATCGTACGTCGTGAGCTGTTAAAAAGACGACAACCTAACTCGTGGGACATTAGAGGGCCCTACAACACGTCGATATCACGTCTTGCGAGGATGCTGCGTTGTTGAAGCTGATAGGTTGTCGTTAAGCTCATTGGGCCTTTTGAATGGGCCATCTCTCTGGGCTGGGACTATGAACGGTCAACACATAAAGGATTTGTGCCAACAACATGACGGGTGTGATCATACCAGCACTAATGCACCGGATCCCATTAGAATACCGAAGTCAAGCGTGCTTGGGCGAGAGTAAAACTAGGATTGGTGACCCCCTAGGAAGTCCTCGTGTTGCACCCCCCTTTTTCAATTTTTTTTGCCCCGATTAGGGTTGCCAAGATACTTTATCCACCACATTTCTATTACCTAATCCCACGGCACCTTGGGCAAGAAAACATCGCTTCATGTAGAGGCTGGGCCCGCAAACCGAGGGCGTAAGGCTTGTGACCAAGTCTCCGTCGCTCCGGTGCCAATGACTTTTGATCTGTAAGGAGTTATGCGGCGCACAACATACCGTTGGAAATATTTCTGAGAGCTCTACGACGGGGGCAACAAGCTAGCATAGCTACGGCTGTTTTCGGAGCCCAAAATCGAATGTTTTCATCAGTTTTGGGCCACTTTTCTTCTTTTGCTCTGTTTTTCCGTCCCGAATCGTACGTCGTGAGCTGTTAAAAGGACGACAACCTAACTCGCGGGATATTACAGGGCCCTACAATGCGTCGATATCACGTCTTACGAGGATGCTGCGTTGTTGAAGCGGATGGGTTGTCGTTAAGTCCATTGGGCCTTTTGAATAGGCCATCTCTCTGGGCTGGGACTGTGAACCATCAACACATAAAGGATTTCTGCCCTCAACATGATGGGTGCGATCATACTAGCACTAATCCACCGGATCCCATCAGAACTCCAAAGTTAAGCGTGCTTGGGCGAGAGTAGTACTAGGATGGGTGACCCCCTTGGGAACTCCTCGTGTGGCACCCCTATTTTCATTTTTTTTTTGCCCCGGTTATGGTTGCCAAGATACCTTATCCACCACATTTCCATTACCGAATCCCACGGCACCTTGGGCAAGACAACTTCGCTTCACGTAGAGGATGGGTCTGCAAACCGAGGGCGTAGGGCTTGTGACCAAGTCTCCGTCGCTCCGGTGCCTATAACTTTTGATCTGTAGGGAGTTACGCGGCGCACAGCATACCGTTGGAAAGCTTTCTGAGAGCTCTACGACGGGGGAAGCAAGCTAGCATTGCTGTGCCTATTTTCGGAGCCCAAAATCGAATGTTTTGATCAGTTTTGGGCCACTTTTCTTCTTATGCACTATTTTTTCATCCCAGATCGTACGTCGTGAGCTGTTAAAAGGACAACAACCTAACTCGCGGGATATTACAGGGCCCTACAATGCATCAATATCTCGTCTTGCGAGGATACTGCATTGTTAAAGTGGATGGGTTATCGTTAAGCCCATTGGGCCTTTTGAATGGGCCATCTCTTTGGTTTGGGACTGTGAACTGTCAACACATAAAGGATTTGTGCCCACAACGTGACGGGTGTGATCATACCAGTACTAATGCACCAGATCCCATCAGAACTCCGAAGTTAAGAGTGCTTGGACGATAGTAGTAGTAACATTGGTGACCCCCTGGCAAGTCCACGTGTTGCACCCCCCCTTTTCAATTTTTTTTGCCGCGGCTAGGGTCGCCAAGATACTTTATCCACCATATTTCTATTACAAAATCCCACGGCACCTTGGGCAATACAACTTCGCTTGACGTAGAGGTTGGACCCGCAAACCGAGGGCGTGGGGCTTGTGACCAGGTCTCCGTCGCTTTGGTGCCCATAACTTTTAATCTGTAAGGAGTTACGCGCCGTACAGCATACCGTTGGAAAGCTCTTTAAGAGCTCTACGATAGGGGTAGCCAGCCTGCTAGGCTGCGCCTACTTTTGGATCCAAAAATCGAATGTTTTCATTAGTTTTAGGCCACTATTCTTCTTTTGCTCGGTTTTTCCGTCCCAGATCTCACGTCATGAGTTGTGAAAAGGACGACAGCCTAACTCGGGGGATATTATAGGGCCCTATAACGCGTCGATATCAAGTCTTACGAGGATGCTGCATTGTTGAAGCATATGGGTTGTCGTTAAACCCATTGGGCCTTTTGAATGGGCAATCTCTTTGGGCTGGGACTGTGAACCGTCAACACATAAACGATTTTTGCCCTCAACATGACGGGTGCGATCAAACTAGCACTAATGCACCGGATCCCATCAGAACTCCGAAGTTAAGCGTGCTTGGGAGATAGTAGTACTAGGATGGGTGACCCCCTTGGAAATCCTCGTGTTGCACCCCCCTTTTTAATTTTTTTTGCCCCGGTTAGTGTTGCCAAAATACTTTATCCACCACATTTCTATTACCGAATCCCACGGCACCTTGGGCAGGAAAACTTCACTTCACGTAGAGGCTAGGCCGGCAAACCGAGGGCGTAGGGCTTATGACCAAGTTTCCGTCGCTCCAATGCTCACAACTTTTGATCCGTAAGGAGTAACGCAGCGCATAGCATACCGTTGGAAAGATCTCCGAGAGCTCTACGACGTGGGTAGCAAGCCTGCTCGACTGTGCCTATTTTCGGAGTCTAAAATTGAACATTTTTATCAGTTTTGGGCCACTTTTCTACTTTTCCTCGGTTTTTCCGTCCCAGATCGTACTTCGTGAGCTGTCAAAAAGATGACAACCTAACTCGTGGGACATTAGAGGGCCCTACAACACGTCGATACCACGTCTTGCGAGGATGCTGCGTTGTTGATGCTAATGGGTTGTCGTTAAGCTCATTGGGCCTTTTGAATGGGCCATCTCTCTGGGCTGCGACTGTGAACGGTCAACACATAAAGGATTTGTGCCCACAACATGACGGGTGCGATCATTCCAGTACTAATGCACCGGATCCCATCAGAACACCGAAGTTAAGCGTGCTTAGGCGAGAGTAGTACTAGAATGGGTGACCCCTAGGGAAGTCCTTGTGTTGTACCCCCCTTTTCAATTTTTTTTGCCCCGGTTGGGGTTGCCAAGATACTTTATCCACCACAATTCTATTACTGAATACCACGGCACCTTGGCAAGAAAACTTCGCTTCACATAGAGGCTGGGCCCCCAAATCGAAGGCGTAAGGCTTGTGACCAGGTCTCCATCGCTCTGGTGCCCATAACTTTTGATCCGTAAGGAGTTACGCGGCGCATAGCATACCGTTGGAAAGATCTCCGAGAGTTCTACGACGGGGGCAGCAAGCCTGCTCGACTGCGCCTATTTTCAGAGCCCAAAATTGAATGTTTTCATTAGTTTCGAGCTAATTTTCTGCTTTTCCTCTGTGTTTCCGTCCCAGATCGAACATCGTGAGCTGTTAAATGGACGACAACCTAACTCGTGGGACATTAGAGGGCCCTACAACACGTCTATATCACGTCTTGTGAGGATGTTGCGTTGTTGAAGCTGATGGATTGTCGTTAAGCTCATTGGGCCTTTTGAATGGGCCATCTCTCTGGGCTGTGATTGTGAACAGTCAACACATAAAGGATTTGTGACCACAACATGACGGGTGCGATCATACCCGCACTAATGCACCAGATCCTATCAGAACTCCGAAGTTAAGCGTGCTTGGACGAGAGTAGTACTAGGATGGGTGACCCCCTGGGAAGTCCTCGTGTTGCACCCCCATTTTCAACTTTTTTTGCCCCGGTTAGGGTTGCCAAGATACTTTATCCACAACATTTCTATTACCGAATCCCACGGGACCTTGGGCAAGACAACTTCGCTTCACGTAGAGGTTGGGCCAGCAAACCGAGGGCATAGGACTTGTGACCAAGTCTCCGTCGCTCCGGTGCCCATAAATTTTGACCTGTAAGGAGTTACACGGAGCACAGCATACCATTGGAAAGCTTTCCGAGAGCTCTACGGCGGGGGCAGCAAGTTTGCTCAACTGTGCTTGTTTTCGGAGCCCAAAATCTAATGCTTTGCATCAGTTTCGGGCCACTTTTCTTCTTTTGCTTTGTTTTTTCATCCTAGATTGTACGTCATGAGCTGTTAAAAGGACAACAACCTTACTCGCGGGAGATTACAAGGCCCTACAACACTTCGATATCACGTCTTGAGAGGATGCTGAGTTGTTAAAGCAGATGGGTTGTCGTTAAGCCCATTGGGCCTATTGAATGGGTCATCTCTTTGGGCTGGGACTGTGAATCGTCAACACATAAAGGATTTGTGCCCACAATATGACGGTTACGATCATACCACCACTAATGCACCGGATCCCATCAGAACTCCGAAGTTAAGTGTGCTTGGGCGATAGTAGTACTAGGATGGGTGACCCCCAGGGAAGTCCTTGTGTTGTACCCCCCATTTTCAATTTTTTTTGCCCCGGTTAGGGTTGCCAAGATACTTTATCCATCAGATTTCTATTTCTGAATCCCACGGTACCTTGGGCAAGACAACTTTGCTTCACATAGAGGCTAGGCCCACAAACCGAAGGCGTGGGGCTTGTGACCAGGTCTCCGTCGCTTCGGTGTCCATAACTTTTAATCCGTAAGGAGTTACGCACTGCACAACATACTGTTGGAAAGGTCTCCGAGAGCTCTATGACGGGGGCAGCCAGCTTGCTTGGCTGCGCCTATTTTTTTAGCCTAAAATTGAACGTTTTCATCAGTTTTGGGCCACTATTCTTCTTTTGCTCTATTTTTCAGTCCCGGATCTCACGTCATGAGCTGTTAAAAGGCGACAACCTAACTCGCGGGATATTACAGGGCCCTATAACTCGTCGATATCAAGTCTTACGAGGATGCTGCATTGTTGAAGCATATGGGTTGTCGTTAAACCCATTGGGCCTTTTGAATGGGCAATCTCTCTGGGCTGGGACTGTGAACCGTCAACACATAAACGATTTGTGCCCTCAACATGACGGGTGCGATCAAACTAGCACTAATGCACCAGATCCCATCAGAACTCCGAAGTTAAGCGTGCTTGGGAGATAGTAGTACTAGGATGGGTGACCCCCTGGGAAATCCTCGTGTTGCACCCCTCTTTTTAATTTTTTTTGCCCCGGTTAGTGTTGCCAAAATACTTTATCCACCACATTTCTATTACCGAATCCCACGGCACCTTGGGCAGGACAACTTCACTTCACGTAGTGGCTGGGCCGACAAACCAAGGGCGTAGGGCTTATGACCAAGTCTCCGTCGCTCCAGTGCTCACTGTGATACCCCGAACCTGGCATATATTTAATAGCATTTAAAGTTCATTTAAATTGCATTTTATTGACCTTTCACCTTCTTTGACTAAACTAGTTGACTTTTCATCTATATTGACCAACTAGGACAATGTGGGAATTTTTGAAATGTTTAATAAAGGGCAAACTTGGGATTAGAAATAAAAAAAATGCAATGTTAAGTTAGTCAAATTTTGGGTCAACTTTAGAATTAAATCTGAACCAATTGGAGAAGAGTTAGGTAGCAAATTATATATGGTTGGAAAGCTCTATGAGTCTAGTTTCTGAGGCTTCAAACCGTTCGTGAATTGGAGTTTTTTAGAAGAAGTTATGGCCGTTTTCGTAAGGTCGCGCATAGCTGTTTTGGTTTAGCGGGTTGACCGAATCTTTGACCTTTGACTTGTCATTTTTTTTCCTAAATAAGCAGAATTGTACACGAAAAAAAACAGAAAAGAAAGGCTTGAAACCATGAGGAAAAGAAGGAGAAAAAAAAAAGAAAATTTCAACTACAAATCACCAAATCTTTGCGTGAGCTTGCACGGGGTGGTTTCCGAGGCACTCTACGAGGTTTTCCTAGCGTCTAGGAGCGTCTAAGGTGAGGGTTTCATCGTTATTTGCGCAGTTGAAAAATGTATGTCTAAACTTTAATTTTTAGAACTTATGCATAGATTGTTGTTTTAATCGTTTTGTTGCTTAAAGAATGTTCATTGTTGATTGTAGAACATGTATTTATAGCTTTTTAGCATTTTCTGCATTTGAAAATTGAAATTACAATTTAAATTGATTAATGAATAGTAATTAGTGAATAGTAAACCCTTGAAACAATAAAGTTGCGCTATTATGCTGTCTGTTGATGTAGAAATGTGCTAGGTATGCTAGAATGTCTAAATGCATGATTTGTTTAGGTTGCGTAATGAAAAAAAATGAGAAAAACGGCTTAGTAAAAGTCGGGGTCGTTTTGGTTGAGTTTGGCGTTTTCTCGTTTTGCGTGTTGGCATTGTTTCGGAAGGCCATGGAAGCACTTTTGGTGCGATTATGGCGTTGGTTGGGTGTTTGGTTGGTATAGTTGTAGTTCAAACGAGCAAAGGGAGAAATCGGGGCTTTGCGCGAATTCTAGGGTAAAGTAGGGTTTTGGGGTCCTTAGACGTGCCTTATGGTGACCTAGGATGATTGGCGAAGTCGGTTTCCAGAACTCGTGGCTCGTTTGGAAATGGTAGTATTTTGATAATTGGGGCCAATTTGTGATTTTGCTTGTTATCTTGATATTATGCCTATAGAATGCTTAGGGTTGCTTGGTATACTTGTTTAATTGGTGTTATTGTTGCTTATTATTGCTTGTTATGTTTGAAAAGTTAGTTGAATGTTAGTATTGATTGTGATTGCTTGTTATCTCGTTTGTTGTCACTAGTTTGTATTGTTGTGCTATCGCTCGTTTATTGCCTTGTATCGAGTCTTGCATTGCATAGTGTCTCGCGCGTGAGTGATGGGCCTCTCTGGGTAGCCTCGGGTTGCCAGTGTTGGTTGCTCTAGCTTCGCTACTATTCCCTTTCTCGCTTGGGTTGCCTCCCAGGGATATTTGGGTCGTAGAATTGATGGATACTTCCGGGGTATTCCAAACTAGTGTTATAAGGTGATTGCGCGCTTATTGTCATCGTTGTCAACATCAAGCTCGAGATTGATGTATCGCTCGTGAAATGGTACATTGCTCGTATGAGTGAACCATATCCTTCAGAGTGTGGTATAGCTTTGAATGGTTGTGTTAATGCTTTCAATAATTGCTTATTGTATTGATTGTTTGTCTTGGTTGCTTATTTATCAGTTATATTGCTTAACTGTCTTATTTGCATTGCACGACTTTCTTTCTCTCCAATTCGATATATGTCTCGCCCTCACTGAGTATACGTGTTGTGTATACTCAGTCCTCACCACCACATTTCAGGAAATGTCATGTTAGCTGGAAAGTTCGTGATTTCGTGAAAGTTCATTGCCTAAGGAGTTGTCTTGCGTGCCAATGTGGCTTGAGTGTCGAAGTTGCAAAGATATGTGCTTTCATATGTTTTATGTAATTATTGTTAAAAGAAATGTAATTTAATCTAGCTAAGTAGTTGAGGTAGATTGATAAGCTAGTTATGTATTCAGTAGTATAGTTAACCTCGATGCATGTTTGTATTTGTCTAAAAGAAAATAGTGAGAATGGTATGATAGTATATTTTATGCAGTAGATTAGTATGAATTAAACGTCAAGTTTGAATGATCTTGTAAAAGATGTAAAGAGATAGGTTAGTTTTTAAACTGGAAATGTATATTTATATGATGTGTTTAGTTGCTGAGAACCAAGGCTCGGATGGCCTTGAGGTGGTTGAATGTTGGACACGGTGTTGGTCCATTTATATGCTATTCCAGGTTTTACATTTCGCCTAGAAACAGGGGAGACTCCGTCCGTTTTCCCTGAAAATTTATGCCCGGGTTTGGTTTGGGTTGTGATTAGATCGATTGATAGAACTCCCGGTCTCGAGAGGGATCGGGGTATTACAGGTGGTATCAGAGCTTGTTTAGCTCATAAGCCGGGACAGGATCCTCGGTCTGGTGGGTAGTGACCCTTGAATGTGTGTTTGTTAAGCGTGTCCTGAAAGTGTATGCTTGTATATGAGGTTGTGTGTCTTAAATTGAAAGTGTACTCCTATGTGATATAGTTATGTGTTATGTGTTAATTGTGTGTTAAGTAAAGTAAAGTGTCTAGTTGTGCATTGAATTAACCTATTGAATTGGCATCGTGAATCGAATTGATCTCGTGGATTGTTATTTGCTTGGAGTATTGCTTGTAATGTGTGTATTAGAATGTCTTGAACTAGCTATGCCGTGATTTGAATTGATTATGTTGTGCTTGACTTGATTGCCGTGCTTGAGTGACTTTGCTGAATAAACTATTTTGTAAACTTGCTTGCATAATAGTTTAAGGCATGTGTATAACTGTGATATATTGGTATTCATACATGTCCTATGAAAATGGTAAGTAAGTCCTCTTCCTCCCCTGAAGAAGTGGTTCACAGCTAACCACTCAAGGTGTATGGGTTGGCAGGAAATGAATGGCATTTAATTAGCCTTTATTTGGGAGTTGGTGTTTGCTTTTGGAGCTCGGTTATTGGCGAATCTCTAAGATCTTCCTTTGTGATTAACAGTTGTGAAGAGTAGTTTTCTTTTAAGGTTCTATTTGGCTTTTCTTTGGAGAGCATTCTTTGGTTTTCTTATTGGGTATTCTTTGGAATCTTTTGATGGCACTTCTCGGTGGACTTGGCTATTGGGGTTTCAATTGGATTTACTGCACGGTATTATCTATGGTATATGTGTCTCGGTCTTTATTGGTGTGATACTGGCATTCCTGATTGGAAATTCTTCAATGGTATTTTATGAAATTCTCAGTGGCCAATTATTTAGTATTTACTTATTGGGCAAACTTGGCTACTTTCTTATTGGAGCATTGTTTTGGATATCTTTTTCAGTGTTCCTCAGTAGGTTTGGTATTTGGAGTTCCTATCAGACTTATTGTATAATACTACTTATGGTATTCTTTGAAATTCTTATTGGGCGTTCTATTGATATTTTCCTTTTTAGCAAGGTTGTATGAAGTTCTCACTTGGCAAACAGTGAAGAGGCCTCAGAGTTTGGTTTCGGTATATTGTTCACCAGTTCGGTGTTTATCCTTGGAGTTTTCATCCATCTGGGAAGCTATGTTTGTTATTCAACTTGGTTGTCTTATTGGGCACATTATATTTTCTCTTCTATTCCTTATACCTTCTTCTCAGCATTTGATAGCGATACTTGGAATCTAATTGGTTGTCCTATGGGGTTATTGTTTGGAAGGTTTCTTAGGAACTTTTGAAGTATATTTGATTGGGTTTCTTAGTATTTTCTCCAGCACTCTTAACAGAGAATTCTTTTATGAAATTCATGACCAGTAGGGTAATTTTTTTGGACCTCTAGATGGAACCTTTGATTAGGCCTTTATTTGGCTTTTTGCTTGGGGATTCTCGGGCAGTAAAAGTTAGACTTCTATTGGAGATTCGTGCGTGGGGTATTCTTCTTGTCGTTATTGTGTGGTATTAATGACATCTACAGTAACTTTGCTTTAGTCTTTATTGGTATTATCTCGGCACTTTTGGTTGGAATTTTGTTCTTTTTCGGTATTCGTGTCAATGGGATTCTTGTGCGGTATCAACATTTGAGCCTTTATTCGGCATTACTACTTGGAATTTCTTCTTAAACTTCCCTATTGGTTATCTTGATTAATATACTTGCTCAGCAGTTGAAGAAGATTTGTCAGAGTTGGATTTCAGTGGATGTAGAGTTCTATTGGAAGAAGAATTGCGAGGACGCAATTGTTTTAAGGGGGGAAGGATGTGATACCCCGAACCTGGCATATATTTAATAGCATTTAAAGTTCATTTAAATAGCATTTTATTGACCTTTCACCTTCTTTGACTAAACTAGTTGACTTTTCATCTATATTGACCAACTAGGACAATGTGGGAATTTTTGAAATGTTTAATAAAGGGCAAACTTGGGATTAGAAATAAAAAAATGCAATGTTAAGTTAGTCAAATTTTGGGTCAACTTTGGAATTAAATCTAAACCAATTGGGGAAGAGTTAGGTAGCAAATTATATATGGTTGGAAAGCTCTATGAGTCTAGTTTCTGAGGCTTCAAACCGTTCGTGAATTGGAGTTTTCTAGAAGAAGTTATGGCCGTTTTCGTAAGGTCGCGCATAGCTGTTTTGGTTTAGCGGGTTGACCGAATCTTTGACCTTTGACTTGTCATTTTTTTTCCTAAATAAGCAGAATTGTACACGAAAAAAAATAGAAAAGAAAGGCTTGAAACCATGAGGAAAAGAAGGAGAAAAAAAAAAGAAAATTTCAACTACAAATCACCAAATCTTTGCGTGAGCTTGCACGGGGTGGTTTCCGAGGCACTCTACGAGGTTTTCCTAGCGTCTAGGAGCGTCTAAGGTGAGGGTTTCATCGTTATTTGCGCATTTGAAAAATGTATGTCTAAACTTTAATTTTTAGAACTTATGCGTAGATTGTTGTTTTAATCGTTTTGTTGCTTAAAGAATGTTCATTGTTGATTGTAGAACATGTATTTATAGCTTTTTAGCATTTTCTGCGGTTGAAAATCGAAATTGCAATTTAAATTGATTAATGAATAGTAATTAGTGAATAGTAAACCCTTGAAACAATAAAGTTGCGCTATTATGTTGTCTGTTGATGTAGAAATGTGCTAGGTATGCTAGAATGTCTAAATGCATGATTTGTTTAGGTTGCGTAATGAAAAAAAATGAGAAAAATGGCTTAGTAAAAGTCGGGGTCGTTTAGGTTGAGTTTGGCGTTTTCTCGTTTTGCGTGTTGGCATTGTTTCGGAAGGCCATGGAAGCACTTTTGGTGTGATTATGGCGTTGGTTGGGTGTTTGGTTGGTATAGTTGTAGTTCAAACGAGCAAAGGGGGAAATCGGGGCTTTGCGCGAATTCTAGGGTAAAGTAGGGTTTCGGGGTCCTTAGACGTGCCTTATGGTGACGTAGGATGATTGGCGAAGTCGGTTTCCAGAACTCGTGGCTCGTTTGGAAATGGTAGTGTTTTGATAATTGGGGCCAATTTGTGATTTTGCTTGTTATCTTGATATTATGCCTATAGAATGCTTAGGGTTGCTTGGTATACTTGTTTAATTGGTGTTATTGTTGCTTATTATTGCTTGTTATGCTTGAAAAGTTAGTTGAATGTTAGTATTGATTGTGATTGCTTGTTATCTCGTTTGTTGTCACTAGTTTGTATTGTTGTGCTATCGCTCGTTTATTGCCTTGTATCGAGTCTTGCATTGCATAGTGTCTCGCGCGTGAGTGATGGGCCTCTCTGTGTAGCCTCGGGTTGCCAGTGTTGGTTGTTCTAGCTCCGCTGCTATTCCCTTTCTCGCTTGGGTTGCCTCCCAGGGAGATTTGGGTCGTAGAATTGATGGATACTTCCGGGGTATTCCAAACTGGTGTTATAAGGTGATTGCGCGCTTATTGTCATCGTTGTCAACATCAAGCTCGAGATTGATGTATCGCTCGTGAAATGGTACATTGCTCGTATGAGTGAACCATATCCTTCAGAGTGTGGTATAGCTTTGAATGGTTGTGTTAATGCTTTCAATAATTGCTTATTGTATTGATTGTTTGTCTTGGTTGCTTATTTATCAGTTATATTGCTTAACTGTCTTATTTGCATTGCACGACTTTCTTTCTCTCCAATTCGATATCTGTCTCGCCCTCACTGAGTATACGTGTTGTGTATACTCACTCCTCACCACCACATTTCAGGAAATGTCATGTTAGCTGGAAAGTTCGTGATTTCGTGAAAGTTCATTGCCTGAGGAGTTGTCTTGCGTGCCAATGTGGCTTGAGTGTCGAAGTTGCAAAGATATGTGCTTTCATATGTTTTATGTAATTATTGTTAAAAGAAATGTAATTTAATCTAGCTAAGTAGTTGAGGTAGATTGATAAGCTAGTTATGTATTCAGTAGTATAGTTAACCTCGATGCATGTTTGTATTTGTCTAAAAGAAAATAGTGAGAATGGTATGATAGTATATTTTATGCAGTAGATTAGTATGAATTAAACGTCAAGTTTGAATGATCTTGTAAAAGATGTAAAGAGATAGGTTAGTTTTTAAACTGGAAATGTATATTTATATGATGTGTTTAGTTGCTGAGAACCAAGGCTCGGATGGCCTTGAGGTGGTTGAATGTTGGACACGGTGTTGGTCCATTTATATGCTATTCCAGGTTTTACATTTCGCCTAGAAACAGGGGAGACTCCGTCCGTTTTCCCTGAAAATTTATGCCTGGGTTTGGTTTGGGTTGTGATTAGATCGATTGATAGAACTCCCGGTCTCGAGAGGGATCGGGGTATTACACTCACAACTTTTGATCCGTAAGGAGTTACGCAGCGCATAGCATACCGTTGGAAAGATCTCCGAGAGCTCTACGATGTGGGTAACAAGCCAGCTCGACTGTGCCTATTTTCAGAGTCCAAAATTGAACATTTTCATCAGTTTTGGGCCACTTTTCTACTTTTCATCGGTTTTGCCGTCCCAGATCGTACTTCGTGAGCTGTCGAAAAGACGACAACCTAACTCGTGGGACATTAGAGGGCCCTACAACACGTCGATACCACGTCTTGCGAGGATGCTGCGTTGTTGATGCTAATGGGTTGTCGTTAAGCTCATTGGGCCTTTTGAATGGGCCATCTCTTTGGGCTGCGACTGTGAACGGTCAACACATAAAGGATTTGTGCCCACAACATGACGGGTGCGATCATTCCAGTACTAATGCACCGGATCCCATCAAAACACCGAAGTTAAGCGTGCTTAGGCGAGAGTAGTACTAGGATGGGTGACCCCCTGGGAAGTCCTTGTGTTGTACCCCCATTTTCAATTTTTTTTGCCCCGGTTGGGGTTGCCAAGATACTTTATCCACCACAATTCTATTACTGAATACCACAGCACCTTGGCAAGAAAACTTCGCTTCACATAGAGGCTGGGCCCCCAAATCAAAAGCGTAAGGCTTGTGACCAGGTCTCCATCGCTCCGGTGCCCATAACTTTTGATCCGTAAGGAGTTACGCGGCGCATAGCATACCGTTGGAAAGATCTCCGAGAGTTCTACGACGGGGGCAGCAAGCCTGCTCGACTGCGCCTATTTTCAGAGCCCAAAATCGAATGTTTTCATTAGTTTTAAGCTAATTTTCTTCTTTTCCTCTGTATTTTCGTCCCAGATCGAACATCGTGAGCTGTTAAATGGACGACAACCTAACTCGTGGGACATTAGAGGGCCCTACAACACGTCTATATCACGTCTTGCGAGGATGTTGCGTTGTTGAAGATGATGGATTGTCGTTAAGCTCATTGGGCCTTTTGAATGGGCCATCTCTCTGGGCTGGGATTGTGAACAATCAACACATAAAGGATTTGTGCCCACAACATGACGGGTGCGATCATACTAGCACTAATGCACCGGATCCTATCAGAACTCCGAAGTTAAGCGTGCTTGGGCGAGAGTAGTACTAGGATGGGTGACCCCCTGGGAAGTCCTCGTGTTGCACCCCCCTTTTCAACTTTTTTTGCCCCAGTTAGGGTTGCCAAGATACTTTATCCACAACATTTCTATTACCGAATCCCACGGGACCTTGGGCAAGACAACTTCGCTTCACGTAGAGGTTGGGCCAGCAAACCGAGGGCATAGGACTTGTGACCAAGTATCCGTCGCTCCGGTGCCCATAACTTTTGACCTGTAAGGAGTTACACGGAGCACAGCATACCATTGGAAAGCTTTCCGAGAGCTCTACGGCGGGGGCAGCAAGTTTGCTCAGCTGCGCTTGTTTTTGGAGCCCAAAATTGAATGCTTTGCATCAGTTTCGGGCCACTTTTATTCTTTTGCTTTGTTTTTTCATCCTAGATCGTACGTCGTGAGCTGTTAAAAGGATGACAACCTTACTCGCGGGAGATTACAGGGCCCTACAACACTTCGACATCACGTCTTGACAAGATGCTGAGTTGTTAAAGCAGATGGGTTGTCGTTAAGCCCATTGGGCCTATTGAATGGGTCATCTCTTTGGGCTGGGACTGTGAATCGTCAACACATAAAGGATTTGTGCCCACAATATGACGGGTATAATCATACCACCACTAATGCTCCGGATCCCATCAGAACTTCGAAGTTAAGTGTGCTTGGGCGATAGTAGTACTAAGATGGGTGACCCCCAGGGAAGTCCTTGTGTTGCACCCCCCATTTTCAATTTTTTTTTGCCCCGGTTAGGGTTTCCAAGATACTTTATCCATCAGATTTCTATTTCCGAATCCCACGGCACCTTGGGCAAGACAACTTTGCTTCACATAGAGGCTGGGCCCACAAACCGAAGGCGTGGGGCTTGTGACCAGGTCTCCGTCGCTTCGGTGCCCATAACTTTTAATCCGTAAGGAGTTATGCGCTGCACAGCACACCGTTGGAAAGGTCTCCGAGAGCTCTACGACGGGGGCAGCCAGCTTGCTTGGCTGCGCCTTTTTTTGAGCCCAAAATCGAACATTTTCATCAGTTTCGGGCCACTATTCTTCTTTTGCTCTGTTTTTCAGTCCCGGATCTCACGTCATGAGCTGTTAAAAGGACGACAACCTAACTCACGGGATATTACAGGGCCTTATAACTCGTCGATATCAAGTCTTACGAGGATGCTGCGTTGTTGAAGTGGATGGGTTGTCGTTAAGCCTATTGGGCCTTTTGAATGGGCCATCTCTCTGGGCTGCGACAGTGAACCGTCAACACATAAAGGATTTGTGCCCTCAACATGACAGGTGTGATCAAACCAGCACTAATGCACCCGATCCCATCAGAACTCCGAAGTTAAGCGTGCATGGGTGAGAGTAGTACTAGGATGGGTGACCCGCTAAGAAGTCCTCATGTTGTACCCCCATTTTCAATTTTTTTTGCCCCGATTAGGGTTGCCAAGATACTTTACCCACCACATTTCTATTATCGAATCCCACGGCACCTTGGCCAAGAAAACTTCACTTCACGTAGAGGCTGGGCCCGCAAACCGAGGGCATAAGGCTTGTGACTAGGTCTCCGTCTATCCGGTGCTCATAACTTTTGATCCGTAAGGAGTTATGCGGCGCATATCATACCGTTGGAAAGATCTCTGAGAGCTCTACGACGAGTGTAGCAAGCCTGCTCGACTGCGCTTGTTTTCGGAACCCAAAATTGAATGTTTTCATCAGTTTCGGGCCACTTTTCTTCATTTCCTCTATTTTTCTGTCCCGGATCGTACGTCGTGAGCTGTTAAAAGGATGACAACCTAACTCGTGGGACATTAGAGGGCCCTACAACACTTCAATATCACGTCTTGCGAGGATGCTGCATTGTTAAAGCGGATGGGTTGTCGTTAAGCCCATTGGGCCTTTTGAATGGGCCATCTCTCTAGGCTAGGACTATGAACGGTCAACACATAAAGGATTTGTGCCCACAACATGACGGGTGCGATGATACCAGTACTAATGTGCCGGATCCCATCAGAACTCCGAAGTTAAGCGTGCTTGGGCGATAGTAGTACTAGGATGGGTGACCCCCTGGGAAGTCCTCGTGTTACACCCCGCCTTTTCAATTTTTTTTGCCCGGTTAAGGTTGCCAAGAAACTTTATCCACCACATTTCTATTTCCGAATCCCACGGCACCTTTTGCAAGACAACTTCGCTTCATGTAGAGGCTGGGCCAGCAAACCGAGGGCGTGGGGCTTGTGACCAGGTCTCTGCCGCTTCGGTGCCCATAACTTTTAATCCGTGAGGAGTTACGCGCTGCACAGCATACCGTTGGAAAGCTCTCCGAGAGCTCTACGACGGGGACAACCAGCCTGCTTAGCTGCGCATATTCTCAGAGCCCAAAATGGAACATTTTCTTCAATTTCGGGACACTATTCTTTTTTCCTCTGTTTTTCCGTCCCAGATCTCACATCATGAGCTGTTAAAAGGACAACAACCTAACTCCCGAGATATTACAGGGCCCTATAACGCTTCAATATCAAGTCTTACGAGGATGCTGCATTGTTGAAGCAGATTGGTTGTCGTTAAGCCCATTGGGCCTTTTGAATGGGCCATCTCTCTGGGCTAGGACTGTGAACCGTCAAAACATAAAGGATTTGTGCCCTTAACATTACGAGTGCGATCATACCAACACTAATGCACAGGATCCCATCAGAACTCCGAAGTTATGCATGCTTGGGCGAGAGTAGTACTACGATGGGTGACCCCCTTGGACGTCCTCGTGTTGCATCCCCCTTTTCAAATTTTTTTGCACTTGTTAGAGTTGCCAAGATACTTTATCCACCATATTTCTATTACTGAATCCCACGGCACCTTGGGCAAGACAACTTCACTTCACGTAGAGGCTGGGCCGGTAAACCGAGGGCGTAGGGCTTGTGACCATGTCTCCGTCGCTCTGGTGCCCATAACTTTTGATCCGTAAAGAGTTACGCGGCGCACAGCATACCGTTGGAAAGCTCTTCGAGATCTCTACGACGGGGCCAACAAGCCTGCTCGGTTGCGTCTATTTTTGGAGCCCAAAATCAACGTTTTCATCAGTTTTGGGCCATTTTTCTTCTTTTGCTCTGTTTTTTAGTCCCGAATCGTATGTCGTGAGCTGTTAAAAGGACGACAAACTAACTCGTGGATATTACAGGGCCCTACAACGCGTCGATATCACATCTTGCGAGGATGCTGCGTTGTTGAAGCGGATGGGTTGTTGTTAAGCCCATTGGGCCTTTTAAATGGGCCATCTCTCTGCGCTGGGACTGTGAACCGTCAAAACATAAAGGATTTGTGCCCTCAACATTACGAGTGCAATCATACCAACACTAATGCACCGGATCCCATCAAAACTCCGAAGTTACGCATGCTTGGGTTAGAGTAGTACTAGGACGGGTGACCTCCTGGGAAGTCCTCGTGTTGCACCGCCCTTTTCAATTTTTTTTCCCCGGTTAGGGTTGCCAAAATACTTTATCCACCATATTTCAATTACCGAATCCCACGACACCTTGGGCAAGACAGCTTCGCTTCACGAAGAGGCTGGGCCAGCAAACCGAGGGCGTAGGGCTTGTGACTAGGTCTCCGTCGCTCCGGTGCCCATAACTTTTGATCCGTAAAAAGGTATGCTGTGCACAGCATACCATTGGAAAGCTCTCCGAGAGCTCTACGACGGGGCCAGCAAGCCTGCTCGGTTGCGTCCATTTTTGGAGCCTAAAATCAACGTTTTCATCAGTTTCGGGCCACTTTTCTTCTTTTGCTCTGTTTTTTAGTCCCGGATCGTATGTCGTGAGCTGTTAAAAGGACGACAACCTAACTCGCGGATATTACAGGGCCCTAAAATGCGTCGATATCACATCTTGCGAGGATGCTGCGTTGTTGAAGCAGATGGGTTGTTGTTAAGCCCATTGGGCCTTTTGAATGGGCCATCTCTCTGCGCTGGGACTGTAAACCGTCAACACATGAAGGATTTGAGCCCACAACATGACGGGTGCGATCATACCAGCACTAATGGACCGGATCCCATCAGAACTCCGAAGTTAAGCGTGCTTGGGCAAGAGTAGTACTAGGATGGGTGACCCCGTGGGAAATCCTCGTGTTGCACCCTCCCTTTTAAATTTTTTTTGCCCCGGTTAGGGTTACCAAGATACTTTATCCACCACATTTCTATTACCGAATCCCACGGCACCTTGGGCAAGACAACTTCGCTTCGCGTAGAGGCTGGGCCCGTTAACCGAGGGCGTAGGGCTTGTGACCAGGTCTCCGGTGCCCATAACTTTTGATCCGTAAGGAGTTACGCGACGCAAAGCATACCGTTGGAAAGCTCTCCGAGAGCCCTACGACGGGGGCATCAAGCCCGCTCAGCTGCACCCATTTTCGGAGCCCAAAATCGAACGTTTTCATCAGTTTGGGGCCACTTTTCTTCTTTTGCTCTGTTTTTCCGTCCCGGATCGTACGTCGTGAGCTGTTAAAAAGACGACAACCTAACTCGCGGGACATTAGAGGGCCCTACAACGCGTCGATATCACGTCTTGCGAGGATACTGCATTGTTGAAGCAGATGGGTTGCCGTTAAGCCCATTGGGCCTTTTGAATGGGCCATCTCTCTAGGCTAGGACTGTGAACCGTCAACACATAAACGATTTGTGCCCACAACATGATGGGTGCGATCATACCAGCATCAATGCACCAGATCCCATCAGAACTCTGAAGTTAAGCGTGCTTGGGCGAGAGTAGTACTAGGATGGGTGACCCCCTAGGAAGTCCTCGTGTTGCAACCCCCCTTTTCAATTTTTTTTGCCCAGGTTAGGGTTGCCAAGATACTTTATTCACCATATTTCTATTACCGAATCCCACAGCACCATGGGCAAGACAACTTCGCTTCACGTAGAGGTTGGGCCCATAAACCGAGGGCGTGGGGCTTGTGACCAGGTCTCCGTCGCTCAATGCCCATAACTTTTAATCCATAAAGAATGACGCGACGCACAGCATATCGTTGGAAAGCTCTCCGAGAGCTCTACGACGGGGGCATCTAGGCTGCTCGGTTGCACTTGTTTTCAGAGCCTAAAATCAAACGTTTTGATCAGTTTCGGGCCACTTTCCTTCTTTTGCTCTATTTTTCAGTCCCGGATCGAACGTCGTGAGCTGTTAAAAGGACAACAACCTAACTCGCGGGATATTACAGGGCCCTACAACGCGTCGATATGACGTCTTACGAGGATGCTGCATTGTTGAAGCGTATGGGTTGTCGTTATGCCCATTGGGCCTTTTGAATGGGCCATCTCTCTAGACTGGGACTGTGAACCGTCAACACGTAAAGGATTTGTGCCCTCAACATGACGGGTGCGATCATACCAGCACTAATGTACCGGATCCCATCAGAACTCTGAAGTTAAGTGTGCTTGGGCGAGAGTAGTACTAGGATGGGTGACCCCCTGGGAAGTCCTCGTGTTGCAACCCCTTTTTCAATTTTTTTTGCCCCGGTTATGGTTGCCAAGATACTTTATCCATCACATTTCTATTACCGAATTCCACAGCACCTTGGGGCCTTACCGCAATGGTCTGTTTTCCCACAATCATTTAGACAAGCAACCAATCTCCAATTTCAGTGAAAAAAATGTCAAATTAAATCTTAATGAGTGATTTGAATCCAGAAACAAACCTCGCATCATTTGGAGTTCGGATTCAAGAGTTATAGCTAAAACCGTGAGACTACGCAAAATTGTCCAGATTCGTACATATTTCAATACTTGCCATTTTGAGGGTCTTAGGGTCAGATTTAGCTTTAGTCTATTTCTGACAAAAATGCCCATAACCAAAAAATTTAGCAACATACCAAATTTCATGCATTTTAGATGTCGTTTACTAGGTCAAAACTGTTTCGTTCTACAAGGACAGTGAACTAATGCAACAAACTCCATACTTACTAGCTAGAGGTACTTTCTTAGTATTATTTGATAGTGCTTATAAGAAACCGTACAAACTTAAACTAAGTATTATGTATAGAACTTCAAATATTCTTTTTTATGGTTTTTTTTTTTAGATTCAAGGGAGTCTAAATTATTTTATATCACTTAAGATGTTACATATAAGAATTGATTTCGAGACCACTCAAAAAATGACATTAGCACTTCATTAATTCATGTCAACGCAAGTGATATATATACCCAATTCATAATTAAAAAGAATAGTTTTGTCCTGAATTTAACTTGTTTGTATTTTGTAAGCGCTTTTTGTAACAAATAAAATCGTGCTTTGGAATGATGTTATATATTTTAAAGACTTAATCTTGAGAATTTGTATAAGCAACCGCAATTGGAATTTCTTTTTATTCCGAAGAAGAATATTAACTTGTAGTGGCAAGCTAAGCACGTCAGACATCTCAAGTTATCATTTAATTTACAAAATTAATATTAAGAAACAACATTACATTTTTACCATGTTTTGCCACGTCATTATACTAATATTTGGCAATTACAGAAATAACTCTAAATTTTAATAGATGGTGAAATGTACACCATCTTCTCTCCCAACCATTCCAAAACCTAACTTGTAGTATTTACAGTTGGCAACCGGTTTATTCTTGGAATATGCTGGATCTTCCAATGATCCGGTCCTCCGGTCTCTGTTCTTTCAAGAAATTCAGGTTGCATCCACGTTAAATCAAGTTGTTGCAAATTCTTAAGCTCTTGTAATCCATCTGCGAGCATTTGTAGACTCCTACACTTCCAGATTCTGAGTGTGCGAAGGCATTTCATGGATCCTTTGGGTATTTGACTCCATGTGGTCAAATCTCTAGCATATAGAATATACAATGCCTTGAGTACTGGAAAGCTTGCTGGTTCACAAATTAACTGATTTCCTTGATACCTGTGATGAATGAAGAGAGATTCCAACCTTGGTAGTAGCCCCAAAGCAATGAAAGAATGTTCGTCTAAATCAATCTTCCACAAGCTGATTTCACGTAGATTGTCGTGAGAGGCAATGAGATCTCGTAGTCCAGTGAAGCCCACTAGTGTGAGCTTCTCAAGAAATGGACAAGCTGAAAGGTTTCCTAGTTTGATTGGTCTCTCTTTCTTAGAACGACAAGCGTTCAGTATCAGCGTTTGAAGATTATTCATCCTTCCAATAGCAGTAAATATGTCTGTCCAGGACCCTTCTCCATTGAAAGATATATTCAATTTAGTGAGTTGTGTTGTGGAGATCAGTTGCCTTGCTTGATTAGGATTTAGATGTACTCCATTCAAGGATTGGAGTTGAGTAAATTCCAAAGCGATATCTGGCATTACCAGATAATCATGTGGAAAGAGACCCATATTGTTTATGAGAAGATTTCTTAATTGCTTGAGCTCTGCTATCCCAGTAGGGACATGTTTCATTGTCGACCCATTATTTCGAACATCCAAGGTCTCCAGGTGGCGTAGTTTCTTCACAGAATCTGTAAGATCACAAAGCTGAGTCCGTCTCAAACTCAAATATCTCAAATGAATTAAATCCCCCACTTCATCAGGTACATTGTTTATGTTATCAACACCTTCCAGGTCCAAAGTCCTTATCAATTTGATGCTCTGCAACATTTGAGACAATGATGAGTAGAACATCTCACCGCTACATGTCACAAGTGAGCGTAGCTTTAAGTTGCGAGTGTCAAGTTTCACGTTGGGTGCTTTCACATGAATTGCCAAACGCCGCTGATCTTCTACCATAGTGTTTTGGTAGAGTAATTTTCCGAAATTCTCCTTTGCTATCATGTGAACAGCAACTTCGCGCAAGAGGTCATGCATTTGGAAACCTTTATTAGACTGATACCTGCATTGTAACATGCTTCTGTTTATGAGCTCATCGAAGTAACCTTTTGCAACGACTTCTGGTGTCTGTCGATCATCGTGCTTGACAAAGCCCTCAGCTATCCACAAACGTATCAATTTATGGATGCTAATGGGAACAGACTTGGGGAACATTGCACAGTATAAGAAGCAGGATTTCAAATGAATGGGTAAATGATGATAACTCAATAACAGGGCTCGATTTAGTTGAGCAAGATCGTTCGGCAACTCCGAACTAAGTCCTGTGATGACATCGTTCCATTTTCGTGGATCATTACCTTTTGTTGCCATCAACTGAGCAATTGCCAAAATTGCTAGAGGTAAGCCATCGCATATGCTGAGGAGTTGATCTGCCAATCTCTTCAAGTAGATGGGACAGATTCCTCTTGGGTTGCTATTACAAAACGCCACTTTAAAGAATAACTCCCTAGATAAGTCAGGATTTAATAGCTTTACTGGGAGATCTTCTTGCCCGACCCCAAGAAAAGACCTAAGAGCTACAGTTTTCTGACGACTGGTAACGATAATTGATGACATTTTCTCTACAGGAAGTCCACTTGGGATGATGTTCTCATCCCAAACATCATCGAGGATAACAACATACCTTTTCTGCTCCAAGATTTTGGATATAGATTGCCGGAGGTCATGCTCGTTCATCTTGTGAAGATTGTTCGGCACCTTACCACCCATGTTACTGGAAAATGCTTCCACCATCGACCTCAAAACATCAATTGAAGAGGGCTGCTTCGCGTACACCCAAGCACAGCAGTCGATTTCTTTATTCTTCTGAACTCTCTCGGAAACTTTTTTAACCAGAGTTGTCTTCCCTGATCCGCCAGGCCCCCATACTATGATAACCTTCATTTGATCCCTCGGCTACTCAACAAGATCTCGTAGCTTGGAAAAATCTTCGTCCATCCCAACTACATCCACGTTCTCCATACGATGATCCCTAGCTTCTTCGTCTTCCTCAGGTGCGCTTTGGCCCTCCCCTTCTGCTTGTAGAACCAGCTCTTGCTCTATGCTCTTGACCTTCTGATGGAACTGAAAGCGAAGCTTTGCCGTCTCGATGAAATAGTGGTTGAAAGCCCCGATGTTGTTCACTTCACAGAAGTTGCTTGGCTTGTTGGACTCCAGAAGTTCCGTCTCCAGCTCGAACTCTTCTACAACATCTTCGATGTCGAATGCTGCGTGTCTGGCTTCTTCCACTTTAGCCACACTGGTATTTGGCTTTGGATTGAAAGTCAATTTTTTCAACTCTCCAAGTTTATCCGTGAGCTTTTTAATTTCATCATTGATCCCCCATTGGAACTTGATTTCATCAATAGTTGCTTCCTTGAGTTTGTTAACCAGGGGTTCAATGATCTTGCAAACACAGTCAGTGATCTTACAAACGCAGTCCATGGCTTTTGGCTTTGGATTGAAAGTCAATTTTCTGATGTTTTTTGTTTTTTTTTGGTCGGGAATTTCTTGATGTACTTCCACAACCTCGTTGCCTTTTTTATATAACCAGTAATCTACGAATTTATTTTTGTCTTTCATTATAATTCTCTTCTTGGCCTTTTCTTCCTTAATTCCTTATTGAAATGCTCAGTATTTGATACTAATAAGGAGTAAATCCCATTTTCTCTCATGAATTTTTATTTAAAATCCAAACTTGGATCCATCACACGTTCTTTTTTGTTTTTTATTTTTTGGTCAGATCACACCTTCCCCACACACAACACCCCCACATATGTATATTTTTCCACTCTCAATTAGGTGGAAAGAAAAATGTACACGATATTAAAATTTTGCATATAAAAACTTATATCTTAGCTTATTCAAATTGAAATTGATCAATATTTTCAAATTTTTGAAGTTTCCAAATGTCTCCACCCAATTCGTATGAGTGCAAGATATGTAACATAAAATGCGAAAACGATTTTAGTTTTAATTTAGGCCAATTTTATCACATATTTTCACATAACACATTATAACATAGTCATTAGGCCTGCTATGTTATATGGTTCGGAGTGTTGGGTGGTAAAATATCGACATATTCATAAAATGTCAGTGGCTGAGATGAGAATGTTGAGATGGATGTATGACAAAACTATGATATGTAGGAGTGGCCCTGATTGAGAATAAGATGAGAGAAAATTGTTTAAAATAGTTTAGCCACGTAAGGAGATGACCTGTTCAGGCGTCTATTAGAAGGTGCAAAAATTTAAAAATAACACACCAGAAAAGGGGTAGAGGTAGACCTAAGATTACTTGGACAGAGATAATTAAACGAGACCTTGCGTGTATGAATCTTATAAATTAGATGACTTTCGACAGGAATGAATGATGTTATATGATCCATATAATCGACCCCACTTAGTGGGACAAGACTTAGTTTGATTTGATTTGGTTTGATGTCTAATGTTTTTATATACATATATACATATATTTTATTTTTTGTAGGGGTGGGGAGGGGAGGTGGGGAAACATCCGCACACTATTATTGACAATGAATAAGATATTAAGTTTACCAGCTAAGAATTCGAATTAATTTATGCATGTTACATGGTCAACGCCAATTTCTGCGTCCCATTCGCGTTAAGAAACTAGGATTCCTCGTCCGTAAATGTTTGGCAGCGGGACAGGTGGTGTGGCGTGTGCGTGCTTCGTTGGAAATAGCTCCGTTAGCCATTATCTTCTGTCCTTTGGTGAGTTGGCAATTAGCTACATTTAAGTACTTTTTACATTGTTGCTGTTAAGGTATTGGACTGGGCGTTGACTCCTTGTTAGAAGTTGAGCTCCAATGACTAGCAAAAGGGACCTTGGAATTGTATCTCTTAATTTACTATAATGTTCAAGTTAGTAAAGTAGTGGAGAATATTTGAGTGAAGTAAAAGTGAGTATAAAAAGTATTAATTAATTCTTTTTATGTATGGATATTTATATTTATAATTTTTATGACGTTATGACAAAATGCTACATGTCTCACTAATTCTTGGAGATCAGGGATTGCCTGAGGTCCGGGCTCAATGACAATTTTGCCCACGTTACTTTGGATCCTTGGCTTGGGCTCGGGGTTCCACGGATGGATTATCGATTAACATCTTTTACATATCCACATGACTTAATCGCACCCTATTAGTTGCTATTACCGATTCAAACTCGATTGGAGGCTTTGGCAATTAGCTTTGAATCAAGTAGGATGCATGATTTTAATGAGGCAAAAAACACACAATTGAATACTCATATATAAATTTTTTTCCTGTCGGAATTAATTAATTTTTTAGTTTACAACACCTTAGAAATACACAAATTTTTAGAAAATACAGTTCCACCATAGACACGTGGATAACATCTTCAATGTGATATGGTCTCTCTCTGATTTGTTTCACTCTCACTTCAGCCAAAAACTGGTATCTTGCTTTCCTTGGATGTATCCTTAAGAAAGCCTTACATGTACTTAAGTCGATCTGCGAGCTCCTTAATTTCATCATTGATCCTCAACTAAAACATGATTACTTAATTCATAAGCAGCATCTTTGAGTTTGTTAACTACGTACAAAATCAATGATCATGTCAGCCATATCTTGATGTGCTTTATTTACTAGGAGAAGTGAATCCAACTTTCTTGATGTGTTTCCTCAGCGTCTTTCCTTATTATTCTCCTCTTGGCCAAAGATGAGAAAGATAAACAAACAACAGGCAACAATTTTCTTTTATTAATTTTAAGTCTTTGTTATTTTTATTTTTATTTTAACCTCTTTGATCTCTCTTTCTCACTTTTTTTTTCTTTTATTGATTAGAACTTTGACATAGTGGTTCCTTATCATAAATATGTAAAATTACATCATTTACATTTTGAATATATGACACTGTTTGTCCTTTTTTACTTTTCCGTTTAAAATTTGATGTCATAACCCTTTTCAACTAAACTGGGTATTAACCCTTTTTTTAACTTAAATTTTAATATTTACTTGATTTTGCGTGTTTAGTTTGTGCTATAATTTAGTACTTCACCGATTTGGTATATATATGTGGGTGTGTATCTATGGTAAAATAAGTGGAAATGTTCATGCACTTGACTCCTTTTTAGTTTTTTTTAACTTCAATTTTTTTCCCTACCATTGTCATTTTAATTGTTTACTTTTTTGTCTAATCTTTCGTCATTTTTTTTAAACTTAAACTTTATTTTTACTAAATTATTTGGTCTAACTGCATTATAATTTAGGGCTTTATTGATTTTGTGGTTTTTATGCATATGAGTGTGCGTGTTTTAGGGCGGACGTTTTTCTTTTTAAATTCAAGTAGAATATTCACATAATTCATGATGCATTATGACACTATTCGTCGTTATATGCATTATCATCATTTGAGTTCAGAAAAATAGTATTATCTTTGGGGGCAGTTGAGCTGTTCATGTCTATGATCTATATTACATATTGTTTAATCAAATTGATAATGCACAAAAAATTATACAACTTATAGGGATGGTGCTGATAATGGTAGATAGGGATTGAAAATTGAACAGAACGTGGAGATGAAAACAAAAGGTTGAGAGAGAGAAATAAAGAATAGACATAAACCACTATTTTTTCATGAAAAATGCTTTAAAATAATATGATCATCCTATAATTATTTCTTATTCATGACCCTTATGTGCCTGTGGGGTCACGCGCTTGTTTGAGTCGCATGGTCAGGTTGGATCGCTATCCAGCTTGACGTTGATCAAATGCACGTCAAAAATATGAGAAGTCAATGAGAAAAATTGAATTAACAAAGTAAGTAGGTACTAATAGTCCAACTGATCAATTAGACTACCTAATACAATGTACCTAATCAACTAAAATAACAAGAACATTACAAACATTCATCATGGCGCACTTGCAATTTTCTGGAAGCATTTCTGTAAGTATGCTAGAAATTATTTCTTGTAGTTCCTCAGCTTAATTCTGAAAAATATATCTCTAGTTTCCGAAGGTATCACATTTGAACATAGGAGTCTTATACTCCTACATTCTTTGGAAGAAAATGAACAGAAGGGCCATTGTAAGCGAACTCTTGGCTTTTACTACTTTGTTGTATGCATCGACCACGTTCCAATATATCATAACCATTAGTATTGATGAAACAAATGACATTTACATATTGTTTGATCAACTTGATAATTGACGCAACAAAAATTTTTACTTCTTCTTTAGGGGACGGTTATGATAGGGATAAAACATGGTAATTAATGAAAACAAAGACTGAGAGATATTAAGAAAGAGTAGGCATGAAAACCACTCTTCTTAAGCATTATATCATACTTCTAGGTTCTTCAACGGCCGCTAATCTTTTAGATGATCAAATGTAGTTGTCAAAATTTAAAAAGTTTAGACTTTTTTTTTTGTAGAATAATTGATATTGTAATGTCATGACCCCAAGTCTATCATACAAATCCAGGCTTGTGACTGCCTCATACTTAAGAAAGACACTCTTTCTAAGTTGCAAGGCCCTAGTTTTGCAAGAAATAATGATGAGAATAGAGCAATAATAGTTTCGATAAAAAATTATTGTAAGTCTCAAAACTCTAGGAATAAAGACCTCCAATTACATAAAGTCCACAAAGTCATCCACAGAATGAAAGTCAAAAACCATCCAAATCATAATTAAAGTAATAATTTGCCAAAGTAACATAAGGTGTAAATAGGAATCCAAGCGTCACCTTCTCTCTAAAGTTCTTTACGTTATCAGGGCTCTACCCAACAATCCCTCTATGCCAAACTACTCCTCACCTGCTTCAAAATTAGAGAAGCAGAACAAAAAAAGTAGAACAAAATGAGTACTAGCTCAGTAAGTGGTTTATACCCAAAGGTGCACAATAAATAAAAAAAACAGCATTGGACCTTGATAATGAACTGGATCGTAATACTTATGCATAATAAACCTTTAAAAGGAAGAAAAAAAAAAAGAATCAAAATTCAGTAGGTGGCATGTAAACGAATTTTAGGTCCAAGTAAATCTAAATTTGTTACATTTCAAAACCAATTCTTCGCACCTATGACACGTGACAATCGTCGCACTCTTAGTGCAAGACTCAAACTTATTTTAAATATTTTGTATGTAATATTTCTAAATCTCTAAAAATTAAAAGTCAAATATTTTGATTTCAAAATCTATATCCAAACCATGTGAAAGTTTCAAATGCATAAATTGATAGCAAGAGAAGCCCAAAATCAAACTACTCCAAGAACATCAAAGATCAAATACAACTTCTTGCTAAAGTCTTGTTTCATCTCACAATCTATGCATGTCTTCTGAATCTGAAAAGTCATGACAAAGAATGAGCTACACTGTCCAGTAAGTATTCCACAACTTTCGTACCATGTTGACATGACTCAAAAAGTATTTTGACAAGTCAGAAATAGATTAATTGTAGCATATACACTAAGATAAAATGCACAAGTTAATAAGTAAGTATGATTACGAAGAGTTACACATCACATAGCCACACAAAGAGTCACAAAGACAAAGTCGAAACTAGTTTCGAATAATGCATCTCATAGCATACACAAAGTCACAAAGATTAGTCCCTTGAAAGAATACATATAATGCATCAAAATCACATATATAATTTTTATAAACTAACTTTTCAAAGTTGAAAACTTAACGAATTTCATATATGTCATGCCGGCAGATTTAATCAAACCAAATTTTTGTAAAGCAAACACGGTTATCTCATAAGTATAATTTTTTGAATCTATTTCATAAAATCAATTTTAATTAACTAAATAAAACAAAATATCATTTCAGAAACATGGTTTAAATAAAAGTGATTAGAGTTTTCATAAAATAAAGGTTTTCATTTCAACAAAGATATAATAAACATATTTGTTTGGAACAAAAAATAAGCTAGAAAAATTGTGAATACCTACAAAGTGGAACAAAATCTTCAAATTGAAATTATGAAATTCCCCAAAGTCTACGCTTCACTTCAACCATACCCTTTTTAGTCTCTCGCAATTTTTGCCCAAGTTTTCTGTTTCGCCTGTGTCATGTGAATATTACCAAAGATCACATAAATATCACTTTAAGCAATCACATTGAAATGAACAATTGTAACTCCCAATGCACTATCATCCAATTCATTAACTCTTAATTATGTCTATATTGTGTAGAATGTGAATAGTTAAAACCCCAAAACTCAATAATTCCAAGATTAAACCCACAAATAGATATTTCTCTTATTATCAGTTACACACACACACACACACACACACACACACACACACACACATATATATATATATATATATGTATATTTTTTCGCTAAAATTCTCAGGTATTACAAAATCGCACTAATGTCAGAAGAAATTCAAATATAGGTTGTGGTCACAGAATTGATAACATAAAACAAAAGGGTGGCTTAAACTATCAAACCACCAAATGAGAGTCCCATTGAAAAGTGGTGCACCATGCACACTAAATAGACGAAATTGAATTATCCAGTATATGATCCCTATTGAGCAAGGGCCTAAACGCGCTTACCTACCAGTTAGAGCACAACCTAATTATTTAGTTATTTCGAAAATATGCTAAAGGAATTAATTGAGTTGCTTTCGAAAAGCTTTAGTTTCAAAAAGATAGTATTTAAGTACGTTTTCATGCACATGAAAATTTTGTTCCCAAGTTTTCATTCTAAAATTTCAAAAAAAATATTGCCTCAAAAGAAAATGTTAGATTTACAGTAGTAGAACCAACTAAATAGAATGATAGGGACCAACATTCTAAACATCATTCCTACGAGTTGGCAGGGATGAGGTGATGAGTAACTTTGAAAATATTTTGGACTACCACGTGAAGGATATGTTTTCATGAGCAGCAGGCTTTGGAGTAATTAATCAATAATGAAAAGAATCATTTTGTGAGGAGATAAATGGAATAAGGAATGAAGGGGATACATATATTTTCGAAATCATCCTCACTAATATGCAACATGACTCGAGTTCGTTATAAGAAATCAAATTTGACATTTAAACAACTGAATCAGTTAAAGGCTTTCTAACATGAGGAAGAATCCACTTACCTTTGATACACGATTTACTCCAATCTTTTTTTTATATCACTTAAAATGTTATACACGAGACTTGATCTCGAGATCTCTCGCATCTAAAGCGAGAATCATACCATTAGACCAAACGACTAGTAGCGATTAACTCCAATTCTTAAGAGCAAAAGATAAAAACTACAAAATCGTAATAAACCACGCCCTTATGACTCCACGAGACACAAGTCTAACGAAATCCTGCAATTAAATGACAACCTCCTATGTTTATTTGAATTTCTCTAGAGAAGATTAAATTTATGCCAAGGTGATTATTGAACCAAGTCAATTAGACAGAAAAATTGGTTTTAAAAGCAGCTACCAATAGCGCCTAGGCTTGTTTGATAGCTTGAAACATTTTTTCACCTTGTTTTGAATATGAAGATATTACTTGAAAGGAGAATTACTTCGCTACTTTATGTGAGAAGAGACCATCAGTTTTTATTTATCTATCTTGTAAAATTTAGTCACTTAATCGTACTATCTATTATATTACGAGGAAGCACCACGGTAAAATTTTGTCGCCTTTCTGTCGCCTAAAAAGATGAGCGACGGATAAGTGGACATCATGTCACAATTGGTGGCAAAACTCAAATTTCATTGCCAATCCGTGACTATATTTAAGTAAAAAACATAAAAAAATATTTAAAATATTTAATTACTTTTCCTTTTTTTTTCTCTTTTTGGTGAAGAACCAAATTTTATTGAATAAAACACACCATACAACACGGGGCATCAAAATGAAAGCCCACCTGAACACGAAAGACGACCTGAACAAAAATATAAAGACAACAAGGCAAGACGACCCACAACAACAAAGCCTAACAAGGCAGAAGAAGACACAATTTTTCCTAAGGCTGCACCCGCGATCAACACCCATGACTATGATGTTGATTAGTAGATTTAGGAATGTGCTGAATCTTTGAATAATCGGGTTCTCCAATGTCTATTCATTGAAGAAACTCATTTGGCATGCGTAATAGGTTCAGCATTTGTAAATTCTTAAGCTCTTGCAATCCATCTGGGAGCATCTGAAGCTTCTTACACCTAGAGATGGTAAGTTCTCCATGGTGCTTCATAGATCCCTTAGGTATTTGATTCTATGTTGTCAAGCTGGAGGAATTGGTGAGACGAAATTCTTTGAGTTCTGGAAAGCTATTTGGTTCACAAACTAATTGCTCTCCAACATTGACCATCATTATTTTGAGGACATTTTGTGCTAGCAGTTGTCCCAGAGTAATAAAAGAATCTTGGGATAAGGATCCTGTGAATAGACTGATTTCTCATAAACAGATGTGAGATGAGGTAATACCATTTGGTAGCCAATCGAGTGAGATTAGGTAGAGCTTCTCAAGTGATGGAGGAAGAGTAAGATTTCCCAGTGGGAGAATTTCCTCCTCCACCCAAAAATTTGCTCTCATTTTCAGCTTTTGAAGATTTGTCATCTTTCCAATAGCATCACATATTTCTCTCCAGGACTCATCTCCAGTGGCACTTATATTTAATTTAGTGATCTGTGTTGTGAATTTCAACTACCTTGCTTGATTGAGATTTAGATGTACCCCATCCAAGGATTGGAGTTGAGTAAACTGGGATAATGTGATATCTGGCATTTCCGAATAGCCAGCAAATCTACGGATATAATCCATGAGAAGATGTCTTAATTGCGTGAGCTCTGCTATCCCTGTAGGAACACGACTCATTGAACATTTTCAAAGATCCAAGGTTTGCAGGTGGCGAAGTTTCCTGATGGAATCTGGAAGATCTTTGATCAGTCCATTCCCTCTTAAACTTAAATATCTCAAATGAATTAAATCCCCCATTTCGTCTGGTACAATCCCTTGACGAAGAGCACCTTCGAGATCCAAAGTCCTTATTAATTTGATATTTTGTAACAATTCAGAGAAAGATGAGTAGAACTGTTCACTATGCCTTGCTAAAAGTGAGTGTAGCTTTAACTTGCAAGTGCCAAGTCTGACTTTGGGTTGTTTATCATAAATCGCCAAACACTGTGATTTGAATCTAATTCAGTCATCTCTTGTTTGAGTAATACTCTAAAATTCTCCCTTGCTATCATGTGAACTGCAACATCGCGCAAGAGGTCATGCATTTGGAAACCTTTAGACTCGTACCCGAATTGTAACATGTTTCTTTCTGCAAGTTCATTGAAGTAACCTCTTGCAATGTCTTCTAGTGTACTTGATCTGCCGTCCTTCTTGACAAAGCCCTCAGCTATACATAAACATATCAATTTATGGACGCCGATTTGGTTAGACTTGGGGAACATTGCACAGTATATGAAGCATGGTTTCAAGTGAGATGGTAAATAATGGTAACTCAATAACAAAGCTCGATTTAGTTGAGAAAATTTGCCATGCAATTGGGAATCAAGGGTTTGGATGATCTTATCCCATTCTTGTGCATTATCGCCTTTTGTTGCCATCAATTGAGCAATTACTAAAATCGCAAGAGGTAAGCCACTGCATTTGCCGACGAGCTCATGCCCGTGACTAATCAAGTGGTCTGGAAATCTTCTTCCTCTTGGGATGCTATTTGAGAAAGCCACTTTATAGAATAAATCCCAAGATGGGTCAGGATTTAATGGTTTTACCTCGAGAAATTTACGATGTACCCTAAGTAAGAACCCACAACGTTGAGCTATAGTTTTCTAATGACTGGTCATAATAACTGAGGACATCTTTGCTGCAGGAACCTCAATTTGGTTGAGAATATCAGTATCGTAAACATCATCAAGGATGAGAACATATCTTTTTTGCTTCAAGAAATCGCGTATAAGTTCCTGAAGCTCATGTTCCTCCTTCTTGTCAAGTCCATCAGGAACCTCTTCCTTCATGCTTTTGAATAACCCTGTCAGCATTGACTTCAAAACTCTTTTAATGTCTGGGGACTGCTTGACGTCGACCCAAGCCCAACAATCGATATCTTTGATCAGTTCAACACTTTTACAAACATTTTTCACCAGAGTTGTCTTCCCCGATCCACCAGCCCCCCACACTGCGACCACCAGCGTATGATTCCTCGGCTGCTCCACAAGATCTCGTAGCTCTGCAACTTCTTTGTCCCTCCCAACTACATCCAAGCCCTCTACATAATAGCTTTTACCAACTGGAAGACTCTTAACTTCCTGTGACATGGTTAGGCTTCGATACTTGTGTTAGGATTCGTCGCAGCAGAATGGTCGAGGTGAAGCAGTAGCTAAAATAAAAATGAAAAAAATAAGATAATTGATAAACAACATTTTACGTGAAAAACCCTCAAACAAATTAAGAGAAAAATCACGGGCAAGTATAGAAGGATTTACTATGATGTAAGAATATTTTACAATGATCTTCTCTCTAATATAAGGAGAGAATAATTTCACTTTCTCAAATAATAAGAGAAACTAATTCTTACTTACAAAATAAAGACAACCAATATGGAGGAGAAACATTCAGGAGAAACCTACATTATTCTCTCTGAGTTCGGGAGTCTGTCTTATCCCGAAGGATATTGAAACTATGAAATAAGCTAGCAATTTATAGCAGAAGGAAACCTCATTGCATGGCTGTTCTGCAGGTTCCAGATAGCTTTCCTAACTCATCTTCACGTTTCAAGCTTTGCTTTTGTTCTGCCTTTCCATGTTGAATTAGTTGGAATTCACGTTAACAAATGCTTTCTGATGCATTCCATATTATCTTGCAAACAAAGCTTATTTGCTAAGATATTTTATTATGCCAATCTTATCTTTATGATATTTTATTGTAAAATATCATCACACACAAACATGCTTCATCTTTTCCCACAGAAAGCATGCAAGCTTTTTTCTCTCTCCATGTGCATATTCCAAAAGCAACTTTAACACCTCACAACTTGTCTTCCTCATTCTTGAAACTCTAACTTCTTCTTTGATAACAGTATGACAATACTCGAGCAAAGGTGCAGATATTTTCAGCTATTAGGCATGTGCTATTTGACAACTGGTGCCAACTGGTGTGGTTAGTTAAAGATGGTTAGTTAGCTTGAGCAGCAAGATGTATCAGATGTGTAGTGATGTAATCCCTATAAATAGCATAATGTACCTCACTTATCACTAATGAGAAAATGAAATTCTATTTCTTCAAATATCTTCTCTCTAGTTTGTTATGGTAATTAGAGCTTTAAAGGCATAACTGTCTTCATCATTTCTCGATCCTTTTCTCTCTGAATTTTTTTTTTCGAAGCTTCAAGCTCTCTTCAATGGCGGACGAATCTGAGATGCCTACTGGATTGAAGCTTCTTCTTCAAAACTTGAACTCTCTTGTTCGAGTACAACTTAATAACAACAATTATCTCGTCTGGAAGACTCAATTTCAAGCAAGTCTTCGTGCGAATCATCTTCTCGATCATGTCACTGGTGCGAAGCCATGTCCAGAAACTCACATCAAAGGTGCCGATGGATCCTCCTCTCCAAACCCTGCCTATGAGCAATGGTCAATGGTGGATCAACATTTGAAATCTTGTCTTTATGCTTCAATGTCTTCTGAAATACTTCTACAGGTGCTTGATCTTCCTTCATCTACTGCTATTTGGCATGCGCTTGAGCATCGATTCAGTTATCTCTCTCGAACACATGTTCATAAGCTTAAATTGAAGCTTTACACCCTTTCAAAAAGATCACAGAGCATGCAAGCATATCTAGATCAAGTTAAATCGATAACTGATAGTCTTCGCGCTAGGGGCTACACTATCGATGAAGATGATCTTATCTTGTGTATACACAAAGGACTTTCTTCAGAATATGAGTCTGTTAATACTACTCTTAGGCTGCGACCAGTGCCAATCACAGTTGCTAAGCTCACTAGCCAACTTATTTCTGAAGAGTTACATCTTCAATTTGCTAAATCTCTGTCATTTTCTGATTCCTCTGCTTCTGCTTCTGAGCTACACACTGCCTTAGTTACTCAGCAATTCAATTCTAATGGAGCCTCACATAATCGAGGTCGAGGAAAAAATTCTAACAATCGTGGTTATCGCAATCAGCGAGGAGGTGCTCGTGGTGGTTCTGGTCGAGGAGTGAATTTCAGTCTAATTATCCTCAGAATAAGAACAATTTCAACACTGATGCCTCTGTTTTTTGTCAAATATATGGTAAGCCGAACCACATCGCATTAGATTGTTGGCATCACCTTGATACTTCCACCTATGCCAGCACTAAATCTGGTAAACAAGTTATGGCTGCACACTATGTTTCACCTTCAGCACTGGAAACTCCTTGGTTCTTGGACTCTGGTGCAAATGCACATGTGACCAATAATTTGAACAACCTTGCTGGCTATCAACAATATGATTGTAGTGATGGTGTTGCAGTTGGCAGTGGTTCTACTCTCCCAATCACTCACACTGGCTATGGTAATATCACTACTCCTACTTACTCCTTTAACCTTCGAACTGTTTTTCATGTGCCTACTATTTCCACTAACCTACTGTCAGTTCATCAATTAGCCAAGGATAACAATGTTTCCCTTCTTTTTGATGCTGACAAGGTACTTATCTTGGACAATGCAACGCATCAGGTCAAGTACCAGGGCCGCTGTAACCATGGCCTGTACACTTTACCTACTGCAGCATTGCTCTACTCTACTCATAGAGTTCATTCTTGCACTACTACTGTTGCTGCTACATCACCTACTCTACTGTGGCTCTCAAGATTAGGCTACCCATCACTTCAGATTTTTCAAAAGATTTCCTCTTTAATAAAGACCCCTGTCCCTACTAAGTCTATATGTTGTGAGTCCTGTTCAATAGCTAAATCGCATAGACTCCCTTTTTCTTTGTCTAAATATATGACTGATACGCCATTTGCTTTGGTTCATTCGGACGTATAGGGTCTTGCTCATGTAACTTTTTTCAACAATTATAGGTATTATATATTGTTTGTTGATGATTGTACTCGTTTTACTTGGCTTTATCCCTTACAATCCAAATCAGATTCTTATCATGCCTTTAAGAGTTTTACTGCCTTTGTCAAAAATCAGTTTAATGCGAAAATAAAAATCTTTCGTACCGATAATGGTGCTGAATATCTTAACCATAGGTTTGGGTCTTTTTTACAAACTCTAGGTGTAGTTCATCAAACTACATGTCCTTACACCCCAGAACAGAATGGTCGTGTTGAAAGAAAGCACCACCATTTAATTGAAACAGTCCTCGCTTTACTTCATCAAGTTTCTCTTCCTCCCAAATTCTGGCTTGAGGCTCTTGCGACTACAAATTTCTTAATCAATCGCATGCCTAAAGCTGTTCTGTCTCATAAATCCCCTTATGAATGCTTATATCACACTCCTCCTGATTATTCTATGCTTAAGGTGTTTGGTTGCTTATGCTTTCCATGGCTTTGACCCTATGTTAAGCATAAACTACAACCAAGGTCTTCTCCCTGTGTCTTTTTGGGATATTGTCCCAATTCTAAAGGCTACAGGTGTCTTGATATCACAACAAGTCGTATATACCTATCCCGTCATGTCACCTTTTATGAACAATAGTTTCCATTTGCTTCTAAGATGGATGATCCCTCTGTTATTCCTAGCAACACTACTGATTCACCATTTTCCTTTATTTTCTCATATCCACCCATTTTTCCTTTATCTACTGAGTCTGTTACTCCTTCAACTATATCTCCCAGTAGCAACACTTCATCTAGCTCTGAACCAACTCCATCATCTATGACCCCTATATTAGCTTAGCCTAATCCTACTCCATATAGTCCTACTGCTCCACCTTCTTCTGCATCAAATAATGTCTCCTTAGGACCACAACCTACTGAACCACAAGTTACTACCACGCAACCTACGCATCAGATGGTCACAAGGTCCCAAACAGGTTCTCTCAAGCCTCGAATTTTCTCCTATATTACCCTTATTCTTGAACCTCCACAAATTGAGCCTACCACACACAAGGAGGCTTCTAAATATTTGCACTGGCAAAATGCAATGGCTAAAGAATACAGAGCTTTGTTTGCTCAAAATACTTGGACCTTACAACCACCTCCATCTGACAGGGTTCCCATTGGTTGCAAATGGGTCTTTAAGATAAAACGTAATACTGATGGCTCTATAGCTCGTTATAAAGCTCGCCTCTTAGCCAAAGGCTTTCATCAAGAATATGGGCTTGACTATAGTGAGACTTTTAGTCCCGTAGTCAAACCTTAAACTATTCGATTGGTACTCTCTCTTGCTCTTCATTATAAATGGGGACTTAAACAATTAGATGTCTCTAATGCGTTCCTCCATGGTTTGCTCCAAGAAGAAGTTTTTATGCAGCAGCCACAAGGTTTCATTGATTCCATAAAACCCACCTATGTATGCAAGTTGAAAAAGTCTTTATATGGCCTAAAGTAGGCTCTGCGTGCTTGATATCAGCTGCTTCATAATTTTCTTCTTGCTCATGGTTTTCTTTGTAGTAAAGTAGACACATCATTGTTTGTTCAGACTACTTCCTCAAGCATGACTATAGTCCTTGTGTATGTCGATGATCTTTTTATTACGGGTAGCTCAGATTCTACTATTACTGCTCTTATTCACACTATGAGTCAACGGTTTGCTATGAAGGATTTGGGGGCCCTATCTTATTTCTTAGGGATTGAAGTCAAGCATACAGCCAAAGGCCTGATATTGCATCAATTTAAATATGCAAAAGATCTTCTCAACAAGGCTGGAATGTTGCAGTGCAAATCATCTCTTACGCCAGCTACCTCAATGAATTCATCTACACCTGCAGCTACTACTCCTTATGGCTTCCCAACAAAGTTTCGAAGCCTTGTTGGCGCCCTTCAATATCTGACTCTTACTCGCCCAGATATTCAATTTGCTGTGAACACCATATGTCAGAAAATGCATTCTCCAACGCAAGTTGATTTTACTGCTCTGAAGCGTATTCTACGATATATACAGGGAACACTTGATCATGGGCTGGTCTTTCGGTCCAATCCTCTTAGCTTGCAAGCTTTTTCCGATTCTGATTGGGCCAGCTGTATTTCTGACAGAAAGTCCACTACTGGGTTTTGTATTTATCTGGGCTCTAACTTGGTATCTTGGATCTCAAAGAAACAGCCTACTATTGCGCGTTCTTCAACTGAGGCCGAATATCGTGCCTTAGTTTACACGGCTGCTGAGCTAAAATGGCTCACTTATTTGATGCACGATCTTCACATTCCAGTCACACCCCCTACCATTTGGTGTGATAATATTTCGGCTATCTCGATAACGGCTAATCCTGTGTTTCACAATCGTACCAAACATATTGCCCTTGACTATCACTTTGTTCGTGAACAAGTCATGGCCAAAGCACTCTCTGTCCGTCACATTGCTTCTGTTGACCAGATTGTGGATATTTTTACTAAAGCTTTCCCTCAGTCAAAATTCTGCTACTTGCTGACCAAGCTGCCCCTCCATCCCTTGGCTCAACTAGAGAAGGGATGATAACAGTATGACAATACTCGAGCAAAGGTGCAAATATTTTCAGCTATTAGGCATGTGCTATTTGACAACTGGTGCCAACTGGTGTGGTTAGTTAGCTTGAGCAGCAAGATGTATCAGATGTGTAGTGATGTAATCCCTATAAATAGCATAATGTACCTCACTTATCATTAATGAGAAAATAAAATTCTATTTCTTCAAATATCTTCTCTCTAGTTTGTTATTCTTTATGACATTCAGCTGCTGATGGAACTGAAACTGCCCATATGCCTTGTTGATATGATAAAGCATGAGGGCACCGATGTTCTTGACCCTGCAAAAGTTGCTTGGCTTGTTGATCTCAAGAAGTTCCATATCCAGCATGAACTCTTCTAATACATCTCCAATATAAATTGATGTCTCTCTCAGTTGTTTTACTCTCTCTTTAGCCAAACAGTTATTTTGCTTTTGCTCGCTTGCATACTTAACTAAGCCTTGGAAGGCTTTAAGTCAATTGGCGATATCGTCAACTTCTTCATTGATCCCCAATTGGAACTTGATTTCATCATAAGCTGCATCCTTGAGTTTGTTCACTAGCTGATCAATGATCACAACAGCCATGTTTTGGTGTGCTTTAGTTTACTAGGATTTTTTGTTTGGTGTGTGTATGTATGAGTGTTTGGGCATGTCTATGTAACTAGCAGAATTGAGTTTGTTGATGTGCTTCCCCAACCTTTTGCCATCTTATATCCAGTTATCTATGAACTTATGATAATTCTATTCTCGTCTTTTTCTTCAAATTTCTCAATCATGCCAACAGTGATTAGGATACGTGGCTTGAGTTTATGCGATAGTGATTGTTAATACTAGTTTGTCAAAGAGATAATCTTCATTTAATTAGTTGATCTTTGTACTCCATAGATAACTTAAAAATGGGTATTTTTTTATCTATACACTCCAGTTGAGAGAAAATGTGACAGAGACCTTATTTCTTAACAAGTGTGACTCAGATCACGTTAAATCTTGAAAGTTATAATAATTATTATTATTTTTATTTATTTATTCTTTTTGGTGTGTGTCTAACTAGGAGAAATTATTTTTGTCTTCGATGATATAGAAACGCTCAATAATTTTTTTTTGAATAAGTGGAACCTTTGAATCATGCCAGCACTGATTGCGGGATACGTTGCTTGAGTTTATGCCACGGTGGTTGTTTAATCAAATTGATAATGCAAAAAAATTTATACAACTTATAGGGATGGTGGTGATAAGGATAGATGGGGATTGAAAATTGAAGATAACGTGGAGATGAAAACAAAAAGTTGAGAGAACTGGATAAAGAATAGACATAAGCCACTCTTTTTTTTTTATGAAAAATGCTTTAAAACAATATGATCCCGCATTGTACACGCTTGTTTGAGCCACATGGTCAGGCTGAATCGCTATCTAGCCTGACATTTATCAAATGCAATGGTAAAAAATATGTGAAGTCAATGAGAGAGATAAATGAGAACGTGAAATGAAAACAAAGATTGAGAGAGATTAACAAAGAATAGGCATGAAAACCACTCTTCTTAAGCATTATATAATACTTATAGGTTCTACAACATCCACCGACCTTTTAGACGATCAAATTAGTTGTCTAAACTTAAAAAGTCTAGGCTTTTTCTTCATAGAATAATTGATATTGTAAAAAGAATATAATACTATCGAAGAATTGAGTGAAATTGTCAAGTAGTGACACCGTTTGTTATTGGTATTATATTCCAAGTTTTAATTACAACTTTAACCTTCAGTTTATCAGATTATAAAAGAGAATAATATTTTGGATTGCGGAAGATATATATATGTGCGTTGACCATATTTATGCCAAGGTGATTCTTGAACGTAGTCAATGAGACAGAAAAGTCAGGTTTTCTAGCAGCTACCAATAGCGCCTAGGCTTGTTTGATAGCTTGGAACATAATTTCATTTTGTTTTGAATATGAAGATATTACTAAAAGGAGAATTACTTTGTTGCTTCACGTGGGAAAAGACTATAAGTTTTTGCTTTTGTCTTTCTTGTAAAATTATAGGGTAATACCAATTTTGGTCTTCGATCTTTGACTTAATTAATAAAGTAGTCTTTTATTTTAAAAAAATAATATATTTCAATCATTTATCTTTCGTTCGAGTGACACCGTTAATTTTTTTTTTAGTAATTTCACTAAAAAAATTGATAGGAAATGTACGTGCTAATCACATGCAATTTGAAAAAAAAATAAGAGAAACGTACTAATCACATGTATTTTTTATCAATTTTTTAACAATTTTGTACAATCTTAATTTTTGAGTATTATTTTGGGATTTATCTCCCATTACTGGGGCTTTCTATTGATTTTGTACAGTTTCTTTCAAAATGAACGAAGCACTTGCTTGATTAGCAAAAAAAAAGAATTAATATTCAAAAAAATAAATATAGATTATTTTTGCCATTTTGTTGTTAATTTTGAGAAATTCTTGTCACTAATTAGTTGTGAAATTGGGGCACCAAAATTTAGCATAGAAGCTCGTGAAATTGGGGAGCCAGAATTTAGCATAAAAGCTCGCGATGGAGGGGCGATGAACATGCTATGGAATAACAATATTTTAACATAATATTTTTTTATTTTAATTAGTTTAAAAAATAAATAACAAACTTAAAAAAATAATGATATGAAATTGATTTTGTGTTTGGACTATTGATCTTGTGTATTTTCTCTATTTTTTATTTATTATTATTTTCTTAAAATTTATTTATTTGGAGAAAATGGGTTTTGGCCCAATATTTTTATTAAGTAAAACTTGTGGTGGGTGTTTGTTTTTTTTGCTAAATTCTGAAATTATTTTCTTTCGTCCACAAAATATTCAAAAATATGAAAAATACTTTTTATCAAAATTTTAATTGGAGAAAACTATACTAATTAGTTTTTTTAATTATTTTTTATCATAAAAGTATGAACTTTAATTTAGAGTTTTGGGAGAAGTTGAAAGTGTCGTTGCTTGAATCAATTTGGTGGAAAGGGAGAAACTTCTTCAGTTTTGAGGAATATTCAATTATATTAATAGAATATATCCCAGACGTACATCCTTTTGGATGTCACTACATATTGTTAGTGGCAAATAATCTTAAGAGGGGGGGGGGGGGGGGGGGGAGGAGGGGGGGTGAATTAAGATTATAGCAAAGTATTGCTATTTAAAAAATTACTACAACCTACAAAAACATCTTTGAAACAATTTATCAAACACCTTGTGTAAATAACTAGATATGAGTTAATATGATGAATAATAATCACATATAGAGCAAGATAGCTACTCTAAACAATATATATATGACAATAAATGTAAATAGAGTAGCGAGAGAAAAATCAAACTCGATATGTTCAAATGATTCGCACTCCCGAAGGCCTAGTCCACCATCTAAGGTATTCCTCCTAAAGATTTCCTAAACTCCACTAAATCAATGCTTCTTCAAATGTTGGTGAAGCATAAATCAACTTACAACAATTCTCTCTTAAGTCCACAAGAGAAAACACAAGTTTTTTCAAATGTAGGTAAAGCTCCAACCTACTATCCCTCTTCATTTGAGTCCACAAATGATTTTTCCACACTTTTAACTTTACAAGGATTCTCTCAATCCTAATCTAGAGCCCAAGAGTGTATATAATACAAAGATTTGAGTATTTGAATGATAGTACAATGAAGAACAATCAAAACTCTCAATGAGTAGATAATACAATTGAAATATTTGAATACTCAATAGATTTGCAAGTTATAGCTCAAGCTTGGTGTATATTGATTTAAATATATGAAATTTGAAGCTTATAATCAATATATGATGTTTAGGAGTTGTTGGAAGAATTGTTTGATGAAATGGATTGATTTGGTATTTAAAGAAAATATTGCAACGACTCTTTAACGGCTATTTTTTCAAAATAGTGTTTTGGCCCGACCAGTTGACCCCTGCTCCACCGGTCGACTAGTGGAGAGACCCTCTTCCGGTGGAGAGGTTTCGGGCGGATGACCCCTTGAGCACTGGTAGACTGGTTGTCATAGGGTCGTCTAGTTTGAATAGTGCCATTTTTCAGCTTTGCGAAATTGAGCCCGAAAATCAATTTTTCAAAGGGGAAACATTTTGGCACTTAAAAACATTTTTCAAACTTTTGTAAAAAGATTAAAACCGATTTTTATAATCAAGAGTTTAAAACACATTTTCAACCTAAAATTCAATCTTTTGAAGATAAATCTTTTGGATATTTTAAAAGCACTTATTCAAAAGATGTTCCAACCTATTTAATCATTGAAAATCTTTTCAAAACTCTTGAGTAAAGATATAAGAATATTTTTGAAAGATTACCAAGAGCTTAAACCATAAAAATGCATACCTAAGGCAAACGATATTTTTAAGCCGCTACCCCTTATGTCGCCACTTCTCTATCCTTATAACACCACTTTATTTTCATGACTTCAAGTCTTGATTCTTGAAATATGATCTTAACTTCTTTAGCTCTTCAAGAATTCATTTCTTCGTACTTGTGATGATTTTGCTTGTGTATACAATAACAGCCAACATAATTTGCATCTTCTTCAATCTTGCATCAATTCTTTAATCACAACCATTTATCTCTTTATGCAAGATTCCCTTCATCTTTTAACACCAAGCATTCACAGTATATTTTGGCTTCCGATATCATAAGGACAATATAATTCACACAAGCCAAAACATTAAAGAACAATTGGGCTTATAATGAGATATACATTTAATCCACATAAGCCAACAAGTGTGTATTTTAAACATGTAAACCACTACAAGAAAACAGTGCTCGGGCGACGAAATTAGGCGACAGATGTTTTCCGTAGTAAATTGGCTACTACCAGGTTACGGATTTGCTACGAAAAAAAATTCCGTAGCCCAGCAGTAGACAACTTACACCCCGTTCAAATGGTGACAAAACTTTGCTACGGATTAGCTACGGACAATAATTTTAATTAATAAAAAATAATATTCCTTAGCCTAGCCGTGGAAAATTTACTACGGACTAGCTACGTCTTATTTAATTACTTCGGCAAAAAAATTCAAAAAAAAGTCTGTAGCCATGCAGTGGCCAATAGCCACGGATTGGCTACGGACTATATATATTATTCAAAAAAACTTTAAAAAAAATAAATACGGACATTTTAATTGAATAGGAAAAAATAAAATAACCAAATCTGTAGTCCAGTAGTAGCCAATTGGCTACTGCTAGACTATGGACTAGAACACATCCGTAGCCCAGCAGTAGCCTAGGCTACGGACTTCAACAAAAAATTGAGATTTATCGTTTTTAATTTTAATTATGGAATTTTGTTTGCACCTACAACGTAGTAACTTCACTTGAGTTGTAAATTTTTCAAATAAAAATAAACTTGGTCCGTATTTCATTAACGTGCGTACTTTTATAGAGAAATCAATTGTCATTTAAATTGAACTTATCATGTTTTCACTTAACATTGCGTTAATGTTAATAAACGTTCAGTCTAGGAGTTGAAAAACTTTCACATTGTGTCTAAACTTCATAAACAAGAAAAATATGAAAATATTAATATGTTTTAATATATTGTTCCTACCTTTTAACAAGTTATAATATATATTATTAGTTATCCGTAGCCTAGCAGTAGCCAATTGGCTACTATTGGGCTACAGACTGGAATGTGTCCGTAGCCCAGCAGTAGTCAATTGGCCACTGTTGGGCTACGGACGGGAATTGGCTACTGCTGGGCTACGAACTTCAACAAAAAATTAAGGTTTATTATTTTTAATTTTAATTATGGAATTTTGATTGCACCTACAACGTAGTAACTTTACCTAAGTTGCAAATTTTTCAAATAAAAATAAACTTGGTCCGTATTTCATTAACGTGCGTACTTTTATAGAGAAATCAATTGCCGTTTAAATCGAACTTATCATGTTTTCACTTAACATTGCATTAATGTTAATAAATGTTCAGTCTATGAGTCGAAAAACTTTCACATTGTGTCTAAATTTCATAAATAAGAAAAATATGAAGATATTAATTTGTTTTAATATATTGTTCCTACCTATTAAGAAGTTACAATACATATTATTAGTTGTCCATAACCCAGCAGTAGCGAATTGGCTACTACTGGGCTACGGACTGGAATGTGTCCGTAGCCCAGCAGTAGCTAATTGGCCACTGCTAGGCTACGGACGGGAACGCTTCCGTAGCTTAGCAGTAGCCAATTGGCTACTGCTAGGCTACGGACTTCAACAAAAAATTGAAGTTTATCATTTTTAATTTTAATTATGGAATTTTGATTGCACCTATAATGTAGTAACTTTACTTAAGTTGCAAAATTTTCAAATAAAAATAAACTTGGTCCGTATTTTATTAACGTGCGTACTTTTATAGAGAAATCAATTGTCGTTTAAATCGAACTTATCATGTTTTCACTTAACATCTCGTTAATGTTAATAAACGTTCAGTCTAGGAGTTGAAAAACTTTCACATTGTGTCTAAACTTCATAAACAAGAAAAATATGAAGATATTAACATGTTTAATACGTTGTTCCTACCTATTAATAAGTTATAATACATATTATAAGTTTTCTGTAGCCCAGCAGTAACCAATTGGCTATTGTTGGGCTACGGACTGGAACGTGTCTGTAGCCCAGCAGTAGCCAATTGGCCACTGCTGGGCTACGGACGGGAACGCTTCCGTAGCCTAGCAGTAGCCAATTAGGCTATGGATTTTAACAAAAAATTGAGGTTTGTCATTTTTAATTTTAATTATGGAATTTTTATTGCACTTACAAAGTAGTAACTTCACTTGAGTTGTAAAATTTTCAAATAAAAATAAACTTGGTCCGTATTTCATTAACGTGCGTACTTTTATAGAGAAATCAATTGTCGTCTAAATCAAACTTATTATGTTTTCACTTAACATTGCGTTAATGTTAATAAACGTTCAGTTTAGGAGTCGAAAAACTTTCACATTGTGTCTAAACTTCATAAACAAGAAAATTATGAAGATATTAACATGTTTTAATACATTGTTCCTACCTATTAACAAGCTTTATATAGAAACTTAAATTAAATTAAACTAAACATATCATATATATAATAAAGTAAATATAAACTTAAAAAAAATATATAACTAAATTAAATAAGCCTATAAATATTCCAAAAACATAAATTTGGGATGTTTTAGTCATTTTTTTTTAAAAATTTATATAAAAAAAATCAATTTAAGTGACTCATATTTTTTAATCCAATTTGAAAAGACAAGTAGATAAATTTAATGAGAATAGAATATAAGAATATAATTTAATAAGGTTAGAATAAGTTTATGTAATTCTAGTAAATTTATTATGTAATTTTTAGCTAATTATTAGTTTATAAAATATTTGGATAGATAAAATATGAAGAAAATATTTTAAATATATTATATTATAATTTTATCAAAATTATTAATTTTTTTATAATGGTTCTAAGTCAAGATTGGACATTTTATTATTTAAAAGAGATTAGTATTATTATGCTTTTATTATTATTTTATATAAATATAGAATAATTAAACAAATAAGTCTACAGGACGAGGTCGCCAGCCGGCCGTCGAGATCTTCCAGTGGAGACAGAGAGTTAAGCCTCTCTATCCCAGCCCGACGATGGCACCGGCCAGCCGGGGATCTCGTCCGCATGACCTTTTTTTTATAATTGTTTTAGGTCTTAGACCTGGTTTAAATTTTAATTTCAAGGCCTTTTTCTTTTGCCCTCTCTGTCTCTCATCTTTCAAGCCCTAAAAATCTCTCAGCTGACTCCACCACACCATCTCGCAAGAGTCGTAACATCTTCCTCCACCCTCTCGCAAAAGTCAGTAACCATCAAACCAAAACCTGGAGTTGCTCATCATCCTAAAAATCTCTCAATTGACGCCACCACCACTATCTTCTCTTGCCGCTGCCACCACGAAAACCACCACCTCTCTCTATCTCCCACTCTGCCGGACTACCACCACCACCTTTCTCTCTCATTTTCCAATCCCTAACACCCACCATCGTCCTCCACTCCCACCCCATCAAGAATCCACAACATACAAAAATCCCAAAAGTCTACAACCATCAAGATACAAGCTCGAGCTGCTCACCATATAGGTTTGATTGACCAAAGTTTTTGCGCCGTTTCATGTTCAAGAAGAGCTTTATGGAGTTTTCAATTCTCAGGTTCGATTTTCCTGGTGCGTGCTTATATAGCTGTATATATAGGAAGACATTAGGTTTCATAGGTTAGGGTTTTTGATTTTAAGATTAATTACCAATAATTTTAGGTTTCTTAGGTTAGGGCTTCGATTCTTCTGCTTTCTCGCGGCTGATTTCTAGGGTTTTGTGTAGAACTTTAGGGATTTTCATCTTATTTTTAATGCCAGTTACACTGAAGCCAGTGGATGGTGCTTTTTTGCTCAACCAAGAACCATAAAGGCTTCTCCTTTACATTCTTCTAGTCAGTTCAACTTCAGGGTGAGTTCACAAATGGATGGTTCTGCTTTTGTGAGGTTAGTTGAAAATGGGGTCTTTCACAACTTCAAGATTGTTTGGTGTAAAAGGGAATGGCGACATGACTTTCGCAAGTGAAAGAAATAAGAAACTTATTTTCCCCAAATATCACTCATTGGACAGCTGAAGCACTACTGGCACTTCAGGAGGTATCACAGTTTAATAATTTGAAGAGTGGGTTTGGTGATGAACTCTATGGTCTATGTATTATAGTAGTGGGTGTTTCTTTTGTATTTGGGCACTTAGAAACTTCATTTTGCATTGATCTAATAACTTCTGCAAGTTTTCTGTTTTATTTATTCTTGTACCAAAAAAAGTTTATATGAAGTAGCTTCCTGTAATTACTTGCTTTATGTAATTCTTTTAAAATTGCTTCCACAAGTATGTTAATTAGAGGAAGAGTACAATATGTTATATAAGCTTGGTACAATAAGGTTGTCTTCTTCCAAATTAGTTTCTAACTAATTTAGAAACTAAGTAGTTAACATCATATTTTGGCTGCTCTATTTAACAATCTAGAGAAAAGAGAGAGTTAGTGGTGTAGGCTTTAACATGATGATCTTTCTAAAAATAGCCTATACCTTCCAGATTGCTGTGAAGATTCTCATGGAACAAGACTTTCACGTGGAGCAGGTTAAGGAGTTCCTAAGGGAGGTAATATGTGCTGATAATGAAATGTCTGTTTCATTCAAATATCGTACTTTTTATGGGTGTTGTCACGGAGCCTCCAAACTTGTCCATAGTTATAGAGTACTTGTAAAGGTTTGTGATACATCTCTTTCAAATTCATAACATGCCATAGGATCCTGTTCTTTATGCAATCAACCTGGTCTTCATTTGAAGCCATCATCTTTGTTACAACATGACAGAGTTTATATTGAAAGATGTATGTGTTCTTTATTGTGCTTTCAGAGGTAGTTTGTACCAACATGAATTTGTGGCTTAACTGATCTTGTGATTTGGATGAAAGATGAGAACAAAAAATGAAAACTTGGAGTCTTTTCTATTTGTTTTAATTTGTTTCTTACTCCATATATTTTGGTGTAAATGTTTGATATATAAATTAAATTGATTATGTTTTTGAACTAAATGTTGTATGAAGACTATACGGCATTGGTACTCAAGTATAGTAATTGTTGAACTGGTCTATTTGGAAAGACTACATGATAAAAGTCTGTTTTATTTGATGAAATTTCAGGTGATGTATACAAGAGTCATAAACAGAACTTTCCCTATATGTTGTCCTCGAGGTTAGAACTCATTCTTACTGTATTGATTTTGGGACTGAGGCAATAGTAATTTAGAAACCAATTTTTTCTTTTTTATATAATTTTCAGAATTTTTTTAACTTTTTTGCTTCTTGATTATTATTATTTTTAGTTATGTGTGTATTTTTAGTAAACAATTTTCTTTTTAATCGAAAAACTAAAGAATTTGGTTATCTTATAGTGATATGCTTCTGAATGTTCATTTCATGAGTTTATTTGCAGCTAAGAAAGGAAAGTTTACGATTTGAAATTGTGGTGATGACATTTGATGGGTTTTTGAGTTTATTTTCTTTTGACATAGTAGATCTTACGAGATGATAGTATAGTTGAAGCTTTGGCAAGCTTTAATTACAGAGGCTTTGGCAAGCTTTAATTACATCTAAGCTTCTAAATCGGCAACATTTCAGTCATTTTTTGAGTTGCTTTGTGCATTTCAAAGTCAATTTCTAAGATGTGAGCTTCAATTGACCGACTTGTTATTGTCGGTTTTAGAGTGCTATAAATAGGTGAGATGATTTGTAGTATTGAGCCGTGGCAGTGAGAAGAAGTCTTAGGTGTTTTGAGAGTGTTGTGAGGTATATTGTCTTGGTATAGAAGTATAGCTAGGAAACAAAATAATAAAAAAGTAATTGGTCCTAGCTTTGTAGTCAAGAGGTATGCTTTGTCTTCCACTGTAAGTGTTGTAGTAAAATAAGGTTGCGAAGAATATAATAATAAGTAAGTGGATTGTATAGTATTTTATCATAAAGTGTAATCATTTTGTGTTACTTTAATAGTTTTTTGTTCAACAAATCTGTGTTTGGTGAGCACAGACCATCTTGTCTTGGTTTCCAATGCCTCTTGCCCGTTAATTCTGCAATATTCTATCCCTTTAAGTCTGTAGCATTCTGTAAAATATCCTTGTGGTCTCCAATGCCTATTGCCATATTTGATGCTTTCTCTTTGGAAAACACTTAAAAAAGTCGGACTGACCGGTCAGTCTGACTTTTTTACTCACAATGCATGGTCCTCACATGTATTTGGCCTCAATGCTTTGTGTGTAAAAAGCCAGACTGACCGGTCAGTCTGACTTTTTTAAGAGTTTCTCTTTCTCTTTTACTGAGTATAATTTCAGAAAGCCCATCCCTTTATTGATTTGGACAAAAGGTGACTTCAATTGCTTGCACATTTAATCGTTCCAGGATTGAGTGTGCAGACCTTGTTGGCTTGGAGATTTATTTTGTTGTTTTGTGGACTATTATTTCAGAAAGTTGTTTTCCTAACTAGGGGAGAAGGGTTTGCCATGCAGCATAGTTCATATATTAATATAATGAAATTCAATTTGCATGGGGAATAGGGCATAAACTCTACTTTTTCTTCAAGCGTCAGTTTACATGATGTTCAAGATAGTGATTTTGGTTGCTAGTATGAATTGTAAATATAATGCTCTATTCTTCCTGAGATTATGTAGGATTCTTATTTCTTTCCTTTTGTCCCCTTTCCCTTTTATTTGCAGATAAGTGCGCAGTTAAAATCCTTGCAAATTGTGGCCAGCTTAACAGCAGAACGGGATGGTGAACTAAGGAAGGCTGCATTAAAAACTTTGGCCACTGGTTATAAGATTCTTGGTGAGTTTTATATTTGTTACTACTTATTAATATGGTTGTTTTTTTTAGCCGAACTTTTTGTCTTACACCTGATTTTTCTTTTTCCTTTTCCTGTGTCTTTTTATTACTGATTTTTGAGTGATGCTAGAAATAAACAAGCTTCAGCATTGTCATGAGCTCTGATCCTAAAAATTGTGCACACTTTTGATCCTTGACGTGTAATTATTTGAACACGTGATAGGTGATGATATTTGGAGATATGTTGGAAAACTGACGGATGCACAAAGAAGCATGTTAAATGATAGATTCAAGTGGAAGGTCAGTGTACATACTTCACGTACCATTTTTGCGTGATCTTGAGGTTGAAAATGATGTTAGTGTTCCATGGATTCACACAATGGATGATTACTTCATGACTGAAGTTGAAAAGGTTTCTAAAGTAATCTGATAATTTAGTATAAACTTTATCAGTTGTAGTTTGCTCAATCTTAGCAATTGGTTTTATTTGAATCATAATCTACATTTATGATGTTCTTTCTTAAACAGATCTTCATTGCTTCTTATGGATACTTGTTTATGACAGGTTATCTGGTTTAAACTTGGAAGAAGATGATGTGCTAATGCTCAATTGTTCTTGAAAGGGAAACTGGTTCTGATTCTCAATGTCCATATGAAGACTCGTAGAAAGGCATGACTGATGGCATTTGATTTTGTTTTGTACACTTTTTTTAATTTCGTTCTAATATTTCTTTGAGACCTTTACCGAGGAGGATTGTATTTCTTATGAACAATTGAGTACTATGGTATATGTAAGAATAGACAATAATGTGTAAAAGAGTATGAATTTAAATTCAAAAAGCATATTAAATCTTCTTCAATATTATACATTTTTTGTATATACTAATATTTGTACATTTACTTTTAATTTTTTTTGTAAATATTAATTTCTATATTTAAAATTTTAATTATTTTTTTTATTTTTTTAAATTAAATAATTAAATGGCGATAGACTAGCTACGGAAAGTCAGGTTACAGAATAGCTACGGAATGACAACAGCCGTGAATTAATTAATTTTAAATTTTAAATTAACAAATAGCTACAAAAATTAATAAATTATTTAAAAATAAAATTTATTTTGGCTACGGATTTGTTACGGACGTTAATAATTAATAACAAATTAAAATTTTAGTTGGCAACGGATGGGTTACTGATTGGCTATGGAAAAAGGGCTACCGATATTCTACGGATACTAATTCGTAGTCGTGGGCTACGGACGATTTACGACCGAAACGGCTATGAATTTGCTACGGACGTTAATAATTAATTTAAAAAAAATTAGTTGTCTATGGATGGGCTACGACTATTTTGCTACAAAAGTTATAAAAAATAAATATAAATTAATTTTCGGAATTGGCTACGGAATATCAATTTGGCGACGAGCCTTTTTACTACGGACGGGATTCCGTAGCCTAGCGGTCGCCCGTCCTAATTTGGCTACTGCTAAGCTACAGATTTTGGCCGTCGCTTCAGCATTTTTTTTCTTGTAGTGAACACATTAGAATAAACACACGTACAAATCTAATTTTCCTTGATTTGTTATCATCAAAATCATATCTTTTGACACAAAGCCAACACATACCCCTAATTATTATTTTTAAGAGTATGATTTGACCCAATTACAATATAACTTCTTTAAATAATAGTATTGAGACCGCTAAAATCTATTAATTTAGCAAGATATCAGTTTATTGATAAATTATTAATTATTAATTTAACGAGATTTTTGATTTTTTTTGGCTTAATAGTAAACATATTATATTTATGGTATCTTTTTTGAAAAGCGACTTATATTTTTTTAAGCTAATTTGAAAAGACAAGTAGAAAAGTCTAATGAAAATAGAATATAAGAATCTAATTTAGTAGGATTAAATTTTTTAGGCGGTACATTGCATACAATTAAAGATGAAATTCAGCTAGATTTGAAGTTTAATAAAAAACATTATTCTTGATTCATATTTTGAAAAAACTTCATAGTTAATTTATTATAATACTTTTTAGCTAATTATTAATTTATGAAATATTTGAGTCGATAAAATACAAAAAAAATATTTTAAATGTATTATCTTATAATTTTATTAAAATTTTAATTTTTTACACTACACCCAATTGTTGGGACCAAACATTTTTATTATTTAAAATTTTTTATTAATTTATTGAATATTAATTTAAAGAGGTTTTGATGTACGTTATAATACATTTTATTTTTGACACTTTTCTCAATTTTATGCTAATTAGTAAGATTAAGATGGTCCATTTGCATTGAAGGGATAATTTTTTTGATAAATAAATTTATGGGAAGATGGATGATGATAAATAGAGAGGATTAGAATCAAAATTAGTGAGCACGAATTTATCGATCGTAAGATTAATTTTTTAATGGATTTAGGGCACTTGAATTAATTCAGTAGCAATAAAATCCTGTAGATTAAGAATATAATATGAAGTCATGGCAATTTTAACTGTATGACTAGGAATTATTCATGTAGTTGCTTAGGCTTAGCTTGAAATTTACTCATCATAATCTGTTGAATCTTTTAAGTTTAGCATCAGTCTAATTAAACTCTGATCATGTTGCTAAACTCGCTAGAATTGGAAATTTTCTCAGTTAATTGGGTTTGGAATATTCCTAATTATTATCAATCCATCTTAGCTAACTAATGATTATTCTTAAAATGGGATTGATAATGTGAAAGAAAATATAATATTAAAAAATGGCGCTTGGCTAACCTTTTTATTGAAATTCTTCGGCCAAGTAAGTTTAAGGGTATTTTGTAAAGATTTTGGACTAGAATATGCGCTTGATGTGATCCTTAACAATTCATAACTTATTTTGTAACAATTCATAATTTACAAAAAATAGTTTAAATACAAAAAAAAAAAACTTAAAGAAGTGCAAAAAAATTAATTTAAATATAAAGAAACCAAAATAAAAGAATCCAAGCCGATTATAATTTTAATCAAGAAGTTATGAAAAAAAATTATTCACAACTAAAGTTTTTTTTTTTGCTAGGTCAGCAAGTAAAGCAATTTCATTCCACTATCTCAAATTCAATTTACATCTGTGTACAATTGAGTCCACTTCTTTTTAATTCAGTTTAGTTCAATTTTTTTTTTTTGTGCAAGACAAACAAATAACTGAATTTCAAAAAAGAAATGAATATGTCTTTACAAAGGACAAGTAGGGAAAAACAGCAAGCCTAATCCCAAACGAGAAATGCAAATGCGAAACATGAATTGAGCAAGGAAGATAGATAGATACATATGAAAACTGCAGTAGATTCCAGATCTTCTTCTCTGATACTAATTGTAGTCCAACTTTATCAACAACTTTGGCATCTAATTGAGGACATCCCATGATTAGGAGAAGAAATCACGAAGAAGATAAACCATTCCAAGCGATAATGGATATAAGAGGTAAGCCACGAATGCTGTCCAAAAAGGCAGAATGGAGCTGAAACTTGCGAAACATCCCATGATAGCACAAACCACCAGTACAATCAGTATTTCAGCAGAGTAGTTCCATGAAAACCCACGGAAGTAAATTAGAGCAAGAAGAACTGAGAAGCCGAGCATGTTGTTCATGAGAACTCCGCTATAAATCTGCATGTGTCGAAAGTAGTAGTGTATCAAGCTTATAATTATGAAAGTGATTTTACAACTGCAGAAGTTATATATATAGGTAGGATAGCAATTAACTCCTTTATATTTATTTAGACTATGGAAAAGGTCTCCATAATTTGCCTACAATTATGAAAATAATAAGTTTGACTTGAAAATTGTTAAACAGAATAAAAAAAAATTAATAAACTTCTTTCAAACAGTTTAGACTTTTAAATGAGATAGTTACTTAATATGATATTAGAGCCTAGATAGTTACTAACTATGATATTAGAGCTTAGGTTATTAAAAGGTTATGAGCTCAAGGATCATCACTACTCGCCTAAAAAAAAAAAAATTAACTATCCATGTGCAAGGTTCTAAATGAATTCTACCTTCACTTGAGAAGGCGTGTAGGACACGATAAATAAATATAACAAATCAATCTCTAACAAGTTAAGTGTTTAGGTCAGTTTTTGATTTTACAAACTTAAAACATTCAAGATTGCATTGCTAATTTGCACCCAGTATTCTAACATTCTTGTTTTTCTTTTCCTTTACTGTGAGTAGATGGAGAGGGACCAACCTCCGAGAAGGCCAAAGAGGTAGTTCTTTTCTTCTTTCCAAGTACTTCCATGACTGCTGACGTTGCTATTCTAGCATTTGTCGCCAATGGCACTAAAGTGAAAGCGATGAGAAAAAAAGGCGCATTTGCATAAGTGGAGACATTCTGAACGCTGTGTATGAGAGGTTCAGCTAGAACACCTAACATAACAATTCCAAGCGCAACTAGTGATAAAGCCTTTATCCATGCCAATGGAGATCTATCAATGGCCTTCTCCACCAGTTTGTCAACTTTTTCCCATCTTTTCTGCATAAGTATGTCAATGTTTTCATCAATTAATTAACATCAGAAAGATAAAGAAAATGGGTGAATAACGTTAACCATGCCTCCTTCAGGCGGATTGTACGTTCCGAGTTTGAAACCCTGACAAGGGCGGAGCCATTCAGAGGTCAGCGAAGGCTTTAGCCCCCACATATCACAAGAGCTAATAGAGTTATTAAAGAATGCGTTAAAATTTCATCCTTTTGAAAAATATTTGAATTTTTAAAGTACTTTTAGGTCAAAAAATCAATTTAGCATTCAATGAAAAAAGCTATCTATAGACGAATATTAGATTGTATATTGTTTTGGATCCGCTCCTGTCCCCTCGTGTGAACAAAAAGGAAGAAAGAGAAAAGGTGATGGGGGCATTGCTCTATTACATACTTGGATAGTTTCCTCTTCACTTGCCTCTGATTTCGGAGCTCGATTCAGCCACTGAGAAAACCCATTGACGAATTCCTCCAAGCTTATCAAATGATCTCCATTTTCATCGAATAATTCCATTATTTTGGCAGCTACCTCATCGGCATTGTGTGAAATTGTACCAAACTTGATATTCCTTGTGAGTTCTTCCAATTCAGCATACGATATGTAACTATCATTATCACGATCAATGCTTTCAAATAACCTGGATATAGAACTTCAAATTTATTAGCTCCATGATTCAATTAAACTTGGAGTGTTGAGAACTACAAGCAAGAAGAATGCCCAAATACTAATAGATGGCTACTTTTGTTCTTCCTTTACAAAGTCGGCCATAAAGGCTTTTCTATGTCGAAAAAAAAAGTTGAGAGTTTTTACTTAGTTCATCTTCGACAACCTCTCTAAAATAACTGTTTAAGGAAATGAAATGATTTTCTTGCACTCCACAAGTCCACCTAAAGGGGTTCCTGATTTTTGAGAGCCCCTAAGGGGGCGTTTAGTTCGCAGAATGTTACAAAATTATTGGGAATGTGAAGTCTGAAATATGACATTTTCATGTTTGATTTGCGGAATAAAAAAAATATTCATGGGAATATCACATTCCTGAGAATGCAATATTCCCATGATTTGACCAAATTCTATTCCTATGTGAAGGGATGGGAATCTCACATTCCCATGTCATGGGAATAACTTTGAGAAAATAAAAGACCCAAATACCCATTTTAGAAGATAAAAAATTAAAATAAATACAATAATATAATTCAAAAAACAAAATAAAAACAATAAAATAATGAAAACATAAAATAAAAAACTAAAAAGAAATCAAATAAATAAATAAATAAAATAAATGAAATAAAATAAAAATAAATAAATTTTAAAAATAAAATAGAAAAAATTAAAAAATAAAAAAAAAACATAAAAATAAAAAAATAAAAAAAATAAAAAAGTAAATGATAAAATAAAATAAGATAAAATGAAATTAAAATAAAATTTGTAAGAATAAAATAAAATAAAACTACACAAAATAAAAATATTTTGAATAAATAAAATAATAACAATAAAAGTAAAAAAATAAAAAAAATAAAAATTATCAAATTTTTAAATAAAAAAAATAAAAATTATCAATTTTTTATGTTACACTAGAATTTTATATTGTAAAACTAATTTTTAATGTTAAATTGTAGATTTTAATTTTTTTAATTAAATAATATAAATTTTTAAAAATAAAATAAATAAATTTTAATATTTAAATTTTTTGTTTTTTTAAAATATTAAATTTAATTTTTTATTTTTTATTTGTTAAGTTAAAATCTATAAATTATAAAAATAAATTTACTTTTGTTGTATTAAAAGGTTAAACATTTTTTTACTCTAGTTTGTTTGATATTCTTGTTTTTTTGACTTAGGTATATTATTGAAAAATTACTCAACATTCTTAGGAATATTGAGTCTAAACCAAACATAATAAAATAACATTTATAAAAACTTGACGAAATATTCTCAGAAATATTTTTAACAAACCAAATACTTTTAACCATATTTCCAGGAATAACATTCCTGGGAATGACATTCCCAAAAATGTCAATCCCAAGAATGAAAAATCAATTAGTGAACCAAACGCCCCCTAAATTTGGTTCGTGGCATCCTAAATTTAGGGAGACAAAAGAGCTAGATTTGGCTCTAACATTCAAATATAAAAAATAAAAAACTAAAAAAATATTAAAATAACTTCAAATTTTTTTTAAAAAAATATAGTTATTGGAAAAGCTTTAAGATAAAAATAAATTAATTAAAAAATTAATATTGATATTATCAATAATAGTTGGAACATAGTCGTTAGCAATTAAGAAATAAAAAAATATTAAAAATATTTGAGCCAATACGAAGTGCTAAAGTGCAACTGTGATAGGAAGTAGATCATTTTCAACAAGCTTTCCCTTTTTTTTTAGAGTGCAACATGTTGTTCTTATTTTCAAGGACAATTTATTTCAGTTTAACTCTAATATCACTTTTTATTTTAGGAATTCCCTTTTTTTAGTTTACTCTAATATCATTTTCTATTTAAGCTAATAGATTATTTAGTATCTTTTTAGTTTTAATTTTTTAATCATTTATGTCAGTGTTTCAGTGATCATTAATAATATTAATATTATTATAGATTTGAGTTCTTTTGATGACTATATATTTTTTTTTTAATTTGAAACTTACTAATATTATTCTTTTGTTTTATTATATTTTAATTCGAAGCTTGAAATTGAATAGGGAGCCGTAGATTTAGGGAGTTTCCTACCAAATTTAGAGCCGCCCAAGCCCCATTTAAGGGAGTTGGCCCTCAAATTCAGCATGCACCTCTTTAAAATAGCTAAGGAGTCATTTTAGGAGACTTTTACAACCACTTGTTTCACTCCCTATTATAGGAAGAACAAAAAAAGCGAGTCTGGTAGAGATAACCTTATAGCATGCACACACATTAACAATCATGCAAATAATATCAATGAACTTTAGACAATCAACGTTGGTTAATTAATTTTTTGTACTAAAAACATACATAATTTTAAAATATTTTTTGGTTCATTAGAGACGGCAATCCCCACTGGCCTATATGTAGATTCATCAATGTCTCGTCTCGGCTCTTCGTTTTGGTTAATACGTTTCCCGAAATAATTACTCGAGAAACTAAAAGCTGGATATTAACAAATTACCTTCTTATAGCAGTTTCATTCGGTGTTCCATTTTCTGTCAATAAATTGCCTACCACAGAGTTTTGGACATGATTTATAATGTCTGGAATTAGATGCTTCATCAGTTCACGTTGTTCCCTTCTTTTCTGAACCCATGGTTTGACAACCTGTGAGATGCATGTAACTCAATAAAATAAGGCAATTATAAAAACGTGATGTTTCTTTTTATTCATTGTTATAGTTTCCTCAAGTGAAAATAAATTACCTCATAGATATGTTTCATTGATGCTTGTGAATGATATTGTTTCTCCACGGCATGCTTTGCCTCATCGAGCCATTTCGTTATTGCATTTACAAATTCGTCCTTAGTTATCCGCTTGTCCTCGTCCTGATCAAATTCCTTCATCAGCTCTCTTGCTATTCTGTCATTGTCTAACAAAGATTCCCCTAAATTGATTTCATGCAGAAATTCTTTTAGCTCGGATGTCGACATAAAATGGTCTCGATTATGATCTGCATCTTCAAATAATCTGCAGCACGTTAACATAGATAGCGTGTAATGGGGCGGATTTAGAGATTCTTGTCAATGGACCTATACATGTACAATGTAATATATGTATATATAAGGCTCGTTAACATAGATAGCATTTAATTGGGGATATTCTTGTCAGTGGAGCTATACATGTATATATAACTTAACTTGATATATATATATATATATATATAATTTACATTTTATTAATATGTTATTTAAATTACTTATGAATTTATACTCCATTTGTCCCCAAACTGAAGTCCATATATGTTTGACTTTTTATTCCGAATGATTTTGAAAAAAAAAAGTTTTTTAAAAAAAATCAATTTTAGTGTTCAGATATCACAATGGAATAAATAACTAGGTTAAAAGTACTATCAAGTTAATATGTAAAATTATAAGAAAGTAAAGAAATAACATTAAAAAGAATATCACCTTGAAAAATTTCAACCAAACTTGCAAAATTTGCAAAAGCATTTCAAGGGAGAATAGAAAAGGAGAGGGATATTATTACACTTAAAACCATGTTGTTGGCAAGACAAAGTTTATATATCCTAGAAGATCAAGAACCATACTTGCTTATTACTTGTACATTTGGTGCACCATTGTCTGTAAGAAGTTTGCCGATGGTATGATTCTGGACATGCTTTAGTAAGTCTACTTTCAAGTGTTCATTCTTTAGATATTCTAGTCGTCTCCTTTGGATCCAAGGCTGAAACACCTGCAACAATTTTGGCAAGTACTACTTATAAGGTGAGGCAAATTCGACCTGGAAGAATAACGATTACATGTCCATATTTAAGCCTCTCGAGTTGTGCGAGGTTCTATTAAGGGGCGGAGGCAGGACCTCGCTAGAGGTCAGCGGGACGGGTCCATTCATACAGTGAAAAGAGGTTAGTTGGTTCGTATAGTGAGCATAGTCTAATATTATAACGGTTTTGTTTTTGTCATTTTTTTTTTCTAGCTGAGAGACACGTCCTTAAAATGACCATGTGATACTGCCACCAATTCTAATTAATTAGTGTTCAAAATATTACACATTCTCCCTAGACCTTAACTTCGTTAACAAAAGAGATAAAATGATGACAATACGCTGCACTTAATATACATATCACCCCTTGTTTTTTCCTAATAAGCTAGGTATTACACTGTCGTACTGAATGGTCTCGTAAAACCTTATCCTCCGTTTAAGATACAGAAAAGCACATTGTGCTTATAATCATAAGGTTGTTAGTACTCTGTTGTATAAGCTAATTAACCACATCTATCTTACTCAAGTGATTTTTACAAAGGTGAACTTCACATGACCACCTTGTACTTTTCCAAAACTGCACAGAACCCCTCTGTAGTCTAAAAACCACCAAACACCTTCCCTGTAATTTTGAAAAAGCATCACACGTGCCTCCTCTCCACTTTTCTATCAAGTTTGTTAACAAAATTTGATAAAAGATGTAAATGCCCTCAATTCCTTTTCTTTCCTCTCTTTTCTCCTTTTCTTTTTTTTTTTTATTTATCTGTAAATATATATATATATATATATATATATATAAAGGAGAAAATACATCAAAATATATGAGATGGGATGGGGGGTTTGATGGGGGTTTAGGGGGTGCCACAGGGTTTGGGGGTAGGGTGGGGGTGTGTTGGGAAAGATGATTGATTTGTTCGACTTTTTTTTATTTTTTCGGTTGAAAAATGTATTTTTGTCAATTAATACATTTATTTTATTAACAAAAAAGTCACTTGTTGTTGGAACTAACACTTCTATTGACAGAGGGGCCAGGAAATGGTGATACATTTTTAAAAGCACAAGAGATGTGTTTGGTAATTTTTGGATTATAAGGGGATCTTGTGTTGTTTTGATAAAGCACAGAAGGGTCCTAAGTCATTCACCGTTTTTAAAATGTTGTATAAGACCCCTTACTATCATAATTGCATATGCTGGTGATCCAAAGTCACGACGTTAGATCATGGGAAGCACACGCCGTTAACTGGGACGGACTAGTAATGGTAGGCTAGGGGGTTACATGCATTATTTTAGAAACACGCGTAGTTATACGGTCCTTACGAAACGATAAGAAGATAATTAACTAGCTTGTTCGGCTAACTATAGAAGAATATTGTGTACTTATTCCATTTAACAAGCTAGTATTAACTTTTCAGAAAACTAGTTCAAATACGGGCCCTTAATGTGTCTCTCAATTTAAATAAGATTGCGTGTACTTCAGAGAGAGAGAGGGATCAAGTCTAAATCACATGACTAAACAAAGTTAGAAGAGTTGTAATTGAAGGAACTGAATAATACCTGGTAGATGAAGTAAATGATTAGGAATGCTAAAGAAACAACACAAGAGATCACGATGACAACTTGCTTCCCAGAGGAAGACAACTGAAATATTCTTGGAATTTGGATGATAATAAATGGTATCACTGAGATGATCATTATTCTTGCTGTGTCACATGTATGCGAATCTGTTACTATACCATGACCTGTAACAAAACAAAATTAAACTCAAAAAGTTTTGCACAAAAGAGGGGCGAATTTAAAATCTTTTTTTCTGGCGACACGTAATTAATACTTATATATAAATAATTCTTTTTTTTTATTTATAGAAAAGGGATTAATTGATTTTTCAATCTAAAAATTCTCAACTTCGACCATCCGATAGCTACAAACGCCTTGCTCAAGAAGTTCATGAAATTAAGGTGGAGAGGAAATGAACAAACCAGTCCTTTGTGACAATAAATTCTCGAAATAATTCATTCTGTAAGCTGGATTGCTTGAAGGTTTAGACTTCAAATCTTTACTGCCAAAGATCACACAAGTTCCCCATACGACTGTGAGGAGCAAGATTGTTGATCCAGCAAGCAGACCAACTCCGGTTAGGATGTATACTTCAGCATAATCTTTACTTACCACAAGTCCTGTAACTGAGAAGAGCCATATGGAAAGATAGAGGAAAATGAAAAGAGTTTAAAGTTCTGTGAAAATATAAATTAAAGCATATGGCGATTCTGGTGAAATAGCCAATTAAACTATAAGTTGATTAAATGAATGGGTCCCAGATAATGAAATAAGTAATAATCTCAAAGAATAAATGAAAAAAAACTGGATTTTTCTTTAGCTATGATTAAAGATGCTTTCAAGAGAGTTTATTTGAGTTGCATTGGCATGTACACATTCAAAATGCAACATAGAGCTTGCTGATATTTATATATTTCTTGTAATAGAAAACAATCAAAGTATGTACTGTAATTAATTGAATAGTTTTTTAAACGATGTAATTATTTTTTTAATCAATCCACTGAGCATTAATCCAAAAATATAGAGTAATATGCCATCTTTGTATTGTTAACAAGTTTTGAGGTAAAATGAAATGAGTTTACTCGCCTAGCAAAAAACAAAATATAGAGTAATACGCATGTAATTACATGATATCTAGTGTACATCAATAAGTAATACAACTAATTTATTAAATTTTCTACACGCCTTCTTCTCCTCCTAAACATGTACGTCCTGGATCTCAAGTTTCCCTGAATAGAAAAAGGATATGACTTCGCAAATTTAAAGTTTAATTCTGAGTAGAATGCATATATATATATATATATATATATATATACTGTGTGTGTGCGTGTGTGTATATATATACCCGGAGATGAAAAATTAGAGAATTGAAATGAAGTAGAAAAAGGCAAGGAAAAAATAAATAATGATTCTACACCATAGAAGAAATTCATACCAAGAAGTATCAAGGCTTCTGGGAGAAAGACAAGGATGTCAAATGCGATTGCACCGAAGATGCCAGGACCAAGAATTTTAAAGATCCTTTTTCCTCCGAAGGCGACGTACGATTCTCCATGGAATAAGAGGTATTCATAGACTATAATAAGAAATAGATTGCCTAGAAGAGTATTTGAGCATGGTAGAAAACCATACATTTGCTCACACTCATCTGAAGAATCCATCCCTTTGAGGACTAAAAATGAATATTGTTTCTTTTGCATGCGATTAATGCCATCTGAAATCAATTCAGAAGAATTGTATTGTAATGGTCGACTACTAGTGACCCTGATGGCTGATAGGAGTAGAAGAAGACATGGAAAATATGCAGTTTCCTCAACCTTATACATTTTTCTTTTACTAGTAGAGAGAAAGGGAGCTAAGAACAATGGACATTGCACTTTTCTCAGCTAAGCCTGCTAATTTATATCAATAAATTACACCAGTGAAGTCTCATAGAAGTTTTGAGTTTTATTTTATTTTATTTTTTGATTAGGAAGAATTTATCCTACGTACATAAAACCACATTAGAATCACTCTAAGGCTAGCTATAAATTCCCTACTATAGTAACACGCCCTAACACATATTTTAAGTTAGTCAAATGTTGAATAATATTTATGATGTACGAGATGACATAACTTTAAATTTGAAATCTTTTACAATAACAAGTTAATATTGAACTATACTCTAGGCAACCTTGGGTGAAAAGTTTCGAATTTTATATAGATAAGACCGGTGACTTTTTCAATTCCTAGATAGCAATTGATATAATAATGCCTATAGATGAACCTCATGTTGGCAAAACTTGATGTTTCTTGCAAGCTAGTTCTTTCTGATGACTAATTATTGCCCTTTGTAACATTACTTATCTATTGGCATGCTGATATCACACATCTATTATCTTCAGTCTTTCACCAACCTGCCTTCTCCAATTATTTATTTTGGTTTGTTCATATAAGAAACATTAAGCATTGGTTACATGCAACATCATTCTCACGACTGGACTTAAAAGAAATATGACAAGAGTATAGAATATTATCTCCACTATCATTAATTTTCTTTCGGAAATCTAATCCGTCCAATGGGCAGGAATTGTAATAAAGGAACGGATTCAAGATTTAGATTCAGTGTACGTTAAAATCATATAATTTAACATTTTATATATAGAAAAAAAAATTTAGTGGGAATAAAATTTATTTTTTAATCTAAAAATATCTTAACATACACATATTTTCAAAAAAAATTAGGTTGAGTAAGTGCTGCAGCTCCCACTTGAACAAGTATGGCTCTACTTGTTCAAGTGGATATATATATATATATATATATATATATATTCATATTCACCGAATGTACGAAAACGCGATTTTCTTTTTTTACTAAGTCGTACGAAAACGATTTGTTTCTATAATAACCTCTTCACGTCAGATAAATTGATAAAGAACTTTCAACTACCTTGGAAAATCCTTGTGATGGTTTTGAGGTTTGTAATTATGTTTAATGTTAGTTACTAAGGTTTTTAATGTGAACTGCATTTCTTTTTTTATTTAAAGGAGGCCTAATCTAATTTTACATCATTTTCAAAAGAAGTTATATACTCTCAAAATTAATTTCAGAACCTCTAGCTCACACCTAAAATGATAATATTACACTAGATCAAATGACTAGTGCCAATGTGTTTTGGAAAAAGTGTTAAGGTTTGACATGGTACACTACAGCAAAAAACGGTTTCGGCGAGGGACGAATCCCTTCACCGGGCCGTCACCGTAAGGGTCTCGGCGAGGGCCCGGTGAGGGGAATCGTCCCTCGCCGAAACCTTCGTCGGTGATTTGGGGTCCCTTGGCGACCCCACGCCATTCAGCGACAGCTCGGCGAGGGACAAATTTGGCGACTACTATGCGAGGGCAAGAAGCCCTCGCATTTTTCAGCCCTCGCATTTTTCGTCCCTCGCATTTTTCGTCCCTTGTCGTGCCATCGCATTTTTGCTCCCTCTCCGTGCCCTCGCATATTTGGCCCCTCGCCGTGCCCTCACATTTTTGACCCCTCACCGTGCCCTCGCATTTTTTGTCCCTCACCGTGCCCTCGCATTTTTCATCCCTCGCCGTGCCCTCGCATTTTTCATCCCTTGTCGTGCCCTCACATTTTTGCTCCCTCGCTGTGCCCTCGCATTTTTGGACCCTCGTCGTGCCCTCGCATTTTTGGCCCCTCGTCGTGCCCTCACATTTGTCCTCCGTTGCCGTGCCCTCGCATTTTTCGTCCCTCGCCGTGCCCTCGCCGACCCTTCGCACAAATGTAAATTTATATTTGTAGAAATTTCCATTATAATAATAAGTTATTTGATATGTCAATTAATTATTTAATACTGTAAAATAATTTTTAAACCACGTATTTGTAGAACTATCTAATAAATATCTAAAAAGATTGTTCAAAGTAAACCTAAAAGTTATTACAGCCTAATTGTAATGGAGTTTATAATGTCATAACATTAAAAAAGTTAAAATTTCTATTCCCTTTCACCATCATTCGAAGATGAAGACCAAGACAACGAACACAGTTGATGTGTAGGAACAGGTAACCTTGAAGCAAGTAGTGCTAGCTATGCTTGGAAATCACGTAGCTGCGATGAATTTTCTTGTTGGAGTTTGTAGTACGCCTCGTTATGCTTATCCAGCTTGTCAGTGGTAAGATATCGCAAGTTTTCGCATTTCACGCATGGACATCTTATTTTTACACCGTCCATATAATATTGTTGACTACTTGCGAATGTTATAAATTCATGAACACCTTGAACAAAGCCCTCATTGATGTATCCAGCACTCCATCGATTATACATCCATTCACGTGATGATGACATTATGACAGAAATAGGAATTTAAAATTAACAATTCCTGAAGCTAACAAGATGGAAACATTAAATAATATATTAATGCATAGTAGAGCAAACATTCAGCTGAGTTATTAACTTAAACTAGAATCATGTGTGATTTTAGATTATGATAATGCTATTCTTTAACAATTTTATAAGCTGATAGTTTAGGAAATATATATAACACCTAGTGAAGAACTTGATACTACATTTTATTTTACCAACTATATTTAAATTGCTACCAGTAAACATTTAACCATCATGTTAAAATATTTTTCTATCTTCACGCTAAATAGCATTTTATTAAATTTTACAATTAGTTTCACACTCCAATACCTGACCCTATTCAGATTACACCATATATTTTATTTTTGTCAACTCCACGCTTCAAAACTCACATTTATTAGTTTTAATATTTCCAATCAATTTTATTAGTAAGCATTACGTAACTAACCTAAGTATTTTCAAATCTTTTAAGGTGCCAACTAGTTCGAGCTATTTAATCAATAAACTAATTTTCTTCTTTAGCAACCAAAAATAAACAATAGTGAAACTAACTAATGGATCTTAACCAACCATAAGAATGAATCATGTCTAATTTTATTCTAATGAATTAACATCCCTAATTTTAGTAATAACTAATGTATCAGATGACTTAGTTACCTACTCATCTATTCGAGTTGTTTGTTAGAATTGCTTTAGTCAACCTTTTAGAGAAAACATGCACACTACTAAATAACGTAGTATTCCTATAACAAGTTAACACTTGGTTACAACAAATGAATGATCAAAGTTTTAGGGAACATGAACACCTAATAGATTACTATTAAGCAAAATATAAATTAATCTTTAAGTAATGAGACAATTAACAAATAATATTGTATAAAGACACGTTTTTTTCAAGAATAATGTAAAGCAATGAAATAAAATAAATATAAATAAATATTGTAAATGCATGGTCGGGCTTTGGTATTAAAAGTATACTCATGAAAGAAACTTAACTAATTAACATTACAATAAAATAGTAATATCCATTTCATCTTCATAGCAACTCGACTAAAGACAACCTTTAACAAACGTTATTTAACCTTTTTTTTATATATAAGCTAACACCTGACCATGTAGACAGTTCATTCTTTTATTTTCAAAACTAACAGCTTTTACAATAATTAGCACAATTCAATTTCAATATTTGTTTACATCAACTTACAGGTTAGAAATACCACAGTAAGAGAATTCAAGCAACTCAACTAACTCAAAGTAAAACGTTTCATCTAAGGAGCTAGAATCAATGAAAGCTAAGGAAAAGTATAATAATTCACTATAGTAAATCAACAAATAACTAAGATAGCATTTTCTACAGTTTAGTTTATAATGAAATAGCTAGCAGCCATGTTAACTTCAACAAAGTGAGCATTGGAAAAAGCATTATCTTCTTAATGTCTGACTCAAGACACAAACTACATAAATAAAAAACTCAAGCATAAAATGTTTCAATTGGAAATGGACTTCATATTATAGAAACATTGTGTGCCTAAAACATTTATGTACTTTAAACTAGGTAGCAAAGATTATGCCAGGTTGCGAAATATAAAAGGATCAAATTAAGGTCAAATGGCAGAATGGATACTATCATATATCCATCCAAAAGGACATCTCCAGTTTCGCACAAAGAATAAATTATTCAGCAGTCCCATTTAACATAAATCTTTTAAAACTAGACCCAATTTCTCTTTTTTTTCCCTTTTGGTCCCAAAGTCTGGGAGGCCGAAAAATAAACCATTTCTCTTATAGGAATTTAGAAGATATTATCAATTGATAGAACCAATGGGAAGAAAATGAAGCTGTACAGAAGTCCAGGCAGCTACAAAGCTGGACAAAGAAAATTAAAGTTCCTACACTCTCAGCTTTTAAATACATAAAATAGATATGTACGACATCTATATCTAATCTTATAAACACAGATAACTGCACATTAAATATTATCTTGATTATATTTGATACACGCCTTTCATCAACCCCAGAGATCGTAGTCCACATAATGCTTGATTCAAATACCATGGGTTTTTGTGTTTCCTCCCCCCACCAGTGAAAAAAAAAAACAATAAAAAGCTCAAATTTCTGGTTTAATAGGGGAGAGCAGGAAAGTCAAATGGCACTTATAATATTTTTGTTTAGTAAGTGGGCTCATGTCATGTATAGTAGCATGACTAAAAGGTCAAAGGCACGGACAACACCAGCAGTCCACTGCCGGCAGTGGGCTACCAAAACTGATCAGTGCCGGCGTTACTGCCGGCGCTGAACCAGTTTGGCAGAAGGCCCCCAATATACAGACACACACATTTGCACAAATGTTTAACCAGTTTGGTTGAGTGTACTCTAGTAATTGAGCACTTTAGGTTAGCTTTCAAAACATATGACATCTCTTTGAGCTCTAATATCAAGCACTTAACATACAACTCCACAATTTAGTCAATCAACACTTGCAATCGTCCGATGGGCTTTGTTATGTAGTTGAACATTTGACTAGTGAATTTAAAAAATAAACAATAAAAAAATAGAAAAGAAAAACGTAGGCTCACCATCTGAATAAACAACAACAACCACCACCCCCACTAACCTTAAAGGCGGAAGAAGGTATATAGGCTTTCCTTTGTTTACTTTCCAATCAATCAATTATTTAATTTAGGGTGGATCACGCTAGGAAAAAAAATACTTTATATGTTTGTGAAGCTTGTGAATTGTGACAGGAGACAAGAGCCAACAAAACCATAAAGTATATATTATATGTTCAAAATAAATTCACCCATAACAATTTTTAAACATTTACGGCAACGAAATGGAAGCAAACGTAACGAAACATTTAGGTCCGCTCAACTTTTTCTTTTAACAAAAGGACAACTCTCACAAGCATTGGTTGAGGTTTAACAGCTATAGATCTATTGTTATTCATATTGCTGTAAATTGACCCACCACAATAAATAAATAAATAAAAACTTTTGAAATCATTTGCTAAACACTCCAACGTTTACTCTCGTAGCACAAATTAAGTTAAAGATACTACAGTATTGCAATATTGAGTTCACGAAACTCCTATTTACTTTACAATTATCAAAATAAAAAACATATATACACAGACTATATGCAAGAAATGAACGAATCCCTCACCAATACAGTTGGATTAGGCTAGGAATTGCTTAGTTCTTCACTCAAGTTCTCTGATCTTACACAAAATCGCACACCACTTGGAGCCCTAGAAGCTTCGACTATTTCCTTTCTTTCAGCTTGCCAACAGTAGAAGGCCTTGAGCCCACTTATATTTATTATATTTTTTTTTCCTTCTCTCTCGCCAAGGCTGCTTCAAACCTATCTTTTATCTTTTTGTTTTTTTCCCTTGTTTCTTCTCTGCCCGACGGTGGAGAGTGAGGTGAGATGAGTGGTGATTTTTTTTTTCTAAGTGTGTTTATATGGAGTAGGGTCGTGTGTGGTGTGTGATAGATTAGGTGAGATATATATATTTTTTTTTGTGTAAGAAAAGGAAAATTAAAGGGATTAATGATTAATATCACTTGGAACCATTTTCTTCTAAAAGGAAAATACACTTCTAATAGACCCTACAAAATTTGACTCTAAAAGTCATATTTCAAGAAAACATTAACATTATTGACCATATTTCATGTGGGAGTTGTGCTGTCCAATCTTTTTCACATGGTAAAGCTTATCAATTAACTATTAGTCTTTATACTCTAGCGTACCAACCAACCAAAATTTTTTTTTGCCTTGTGTCCTTTTTCAATAATAGATGTAAATGTTCTTGTAAATTGAGTATTGAACAACCTATGAGAGCATACGAGAAAATAGAAGTTTGTGTTTTAATTAAACTAATGACATCTCTTTGACTGTTTATTTCGCTAATTCAATATATTGAGTTTTAATGGAATTAGATGACGATCATAATTGGCAAATCAATTAATACAATAGTTGACATTACGTAACACTTGAGTTACTATTAAAGTACCAAAAAAACTTCCGGTTCCATTTGTTTGAATAAATCTAATTGCGTAAAGCAGCATAAGCGCCAACCTGTTCTAATAAAAAAAGGGACGACAAAATGGACCTTTATCTGAAACGTAAAGCTGTAACGATCATGTCTTCGAATGAGCTGCTGACTGTCTTCAATGTACAATTTTAAAGGGTTATTTTCCATTTTACTGCTAGTTGCTTTACATTTTTCAACTTCAATCAAACAAATCAATGTCGATTAACTATTGGCCCTTAGTAGACAAAAATAAATTTTATCTAAGTACATATATGTACGTGTGTATACATCTATGTATAGTTTGAAGATAGAAAATCTTTTAATTAACAAATCACAAAGTCGTAAAATCATATATGGACTAATGTCTATCTAATGCTACCATCAATATGATTCTTTGAAAAATCGAAATTTCGTATATGTAGGAAAGAAAATAATGTAAAAGTTCAAATTGAACTATTATGAATAAATTTTTACGAAAGTTTACAACTAGCTTATCTTGTCAAAATTAATCTAGCATTAGGTGTAACATTTTTTCAATTAGCATTTCAAAATTAAATCAAATGCTAACTCTTGACTCAATTCTTGTCTGTTAATAGAAGTCAATTTTAAGATATCGAAAGTTTTCATTATGTTGCTTTTACAATTGATGATAGATGTTCGGAAAATTATACCCATGAGCAAATTACAAACAATTATTTTTGTTTAAGTAATTTTATCTAGCCATTTAAATTTCGAGTAAAGATATCTTCATAAAATTATAATATTATGAGGGTGATCCAATTGCAGTAAACTGGTAATTCAATTAACATAAAATGAGTTTAATAGTTGATAATCGTTAGATTTCCCTCATAATTTTATACGTCAACCAACGTTATGAGAAGAGTGAAGATGGAGGTGGGGGTGGGGGATAATGGAGGGTCGCGGGGTGAGTCACGGGAATGGGGGTGGAGGGTGTTATTAAAATTTGAAAGAGAGATAGTTTTAGTTATTGTGTGGTTGTGAGCACTTTTTATTTATTTATTTACTAAATCAAAATGAACACATGAGTTAATTCCATGTGTTAACTCACTAAGTTGCTAGATGGTTCGTTTCATTATTATTATTATTATTTTTGAATGTTTTTTATTATTATATTTACCTAATAATTTTGATAGTTAATTTGTTTTACATTTTTTTATAATGAATGTAATATTAATTAGATATTATTTTGCTTTGTTTTTTTCCACTATATATATTTTTATTTTCTTCACTTTTTTTTTACATATTAATTTATTTTAACTAATTAATAACATACATAGTATATTAATTAGCTATTATTTTGTTTTATTAACTTTGTTTTGTTTATTCACTTTAAACTTTTTTACTTGTTTAATTATTTTTTTCATATTTGCATCAAAATAATTATATTAATTAGCTAGTAGTTTTTTTTCCCACTTTTTCTTTTTGTTTAGATAATATTTTTTTGGCATTTTTTTTCCATACTAATTATTTTTTTTTGAGCGAAGGTTAACTTCACTTTCATTTTTGAGATGACCAATTCCGTCTCCAAAAACCTGACACACCATAGGCCGTCTACAAAAATAGTTTTTTTTTTATTACTTATTAAATTATTAAATATTAATAAAATGATTATATTTATGAATTAGTTCTGAAGTAGGATGAGATATATATATATATAATGTGAAAGTTATACAAGTTACGATAATTTTAATAATCCATAAATATTATGTAATTAATTATATAAACACAATAATTTAAATAGTTTTTAAAGTAGTAAAAGTATTCAATTAAACAATTAATTAAATAATGTAATTGTAAATAAATATAATATGTTGAAATTGTAAATATCAATGCCGCCAAGACCCATCACCATGACTTTTTTGTTCACGAGAAATGAAATGGACCATAAGAATATGTTATACGCGACAAAATTACATAAAAGAATCCAAACTTGTAGGGACACGTCTTCCAAGGGAGCTCGCTTGAGGAACTTCACCAACTATCTCCAAAATACCAAGCACGCCATGTCACAAATTATTTCACCGATGGAAGACCAATAGGTCGTGTCCACGTGTCCACGAACCACGAGATATAATATAATGAAATGCCAGGGGCCTCTTTTGGAATAGACATGGCGAAACACCTGTTTTGCATGCATTGTGTTAGCGTGCACAATGCATGTGGACAATGATTTCACATATTGACATATGTACATTTACGTCTCCAAGGAAAATAATTTTTTATTCTTCTTTCTAAGAATTAACGTGTTTGTCATCACAATTTTTAAAACTTTCATAAATGTCGTGAAGTCCCATCAATAATATTATTCGTCACGGGCTATCACACGGACCATTGATCAATCTTGTCATGAGTACTATGAGAAAATCTTATAGGCTACCACGGGGCAGAATGTCGTATGAACTGATAGGGCCCCGTTGGGTAAAGGATATGGACACATAAACTTTTAAATATCCAAACAACAAAAAACTCTATGTCCCTAATTATTTGACCCATCAAAGTCCAATGGTACACAAACACGTGTCCGCAAACCATTCGTTGATATATTGACCCTTGTAAAAAATGAAGAGTTGTCTCCATACGCTCACCAAGCTATCAATCTTCTCATCCAATGACCTAGTTTCTATAAATAGCACTTGGCAATGCGTTTTCTCATAATATCTCAAAGTAGTAATTGTAGATTTCATCTAAATTGTTTGAAGGATGAGTAAGGATCAACAACACCACTCAGCTAATCGTCCAGTGACTAAAGATGAAGAGATAGATACAATGCAAAAGTATCCAATTTACAGCAAATACGTTAAACCCCAACTTGATCTAAATGCTCCGCCAAAGTACGACGAATACATTTCTAATGCCCAAGTAGGCCATAAAGTTCAAGCCGACATGCTGCGGATCTATTTACCAAACTTTTTTCCCTAATATCTATATCTTTTTATCATCTTAGAAGCATCGGCAATAGTAGAAATTGTTACTAAACGTGACAATGTTACTACGTTCTTCTACCTGATGTGTAGTGTGCGCTTGTTATGTATTAGTGATATTGTAGTACTATGTTAGGTATTAAGTAGGTGTATTTATGTAAGCCCTCGAAAATAATGTGTAATCTTTATGGGGGGTTAGGTATTAAGTCGTTGTGTTGCATTATAAAAAATGCACGCCATGTAATCCTTTAGTAATTCGCAAAAATGTAAAATTAAGTTTATATTTGTAATGCATTAACTTTTATAAGAAAATGCTTTAATTATAATTTCGTGATGTCAATTTCAAGGAAATAATTGTTTCTATTTTGCATGACGTTAAATATAAATTTTGTATATAGTTATGTATAAGCCAATCTAGGACATTTTAAAAAGGAAAAATATTACTCACTAGTTACATGTATAATTATTTAAAATAAACTTAATACATATTATTAAATTTAAATTTAAATTCAATGCTTTTAAAACACTCATAAATTATTATATAAAATAATCATAATTGTTAAACGTAAACTTAGAACTAATTGTTTGTAGTAATTATAAATTACGACTATTTTCATGTACCGTCAAGAATGTTGGGGTCGAATCGGCGAGGGGAATGATCGTCAGTCGCCTAATCGCTCGAATTGACCTTTCTTAAATTTTCTAATTTTATTTGTTCAATCTAAACATAAAAGTGAATTGGCGAGGGACATCTGATTCCCTCGCCAAGTCAGCGAGGGACAGCATGTTCCCTTACCGATTCGGCGAGGGCCGACACTGTCCCTAGCCGATTCAGCGAGGGACTTGGCCTCCCCTCGGGGCTTCGGCAAGGGCCACCGAGTTCCCTCACCGGTTTGGTGAGGGACGACACTGTCCCTCGCCGATTCGGCCAGGGACAGCGAGTTCCCTCACCGATTCGGCAAGGGACGACACTGTCCCTCGCGGATTCGGCGAGGGACATGGCCTTCCCTCTCAAATTCGGCGAGGGACAGCGAGTTCCCTCGCCGAACCGGCGAGGGAGAGTCTCGCCCCTCGCCAAATCCGCGAGGGACAGTGTCGGCCCTCGCCGAATCAGCGAGGGAAGGCCTTGTCCCTCGCCGAGCCTTCGTCGAAAAACGACAACATAGCGATGCTCCGTCGCCGAAACCGTTTTTTCTTGTAGTGGTATTACATTACTCCATGTATTAGGACGCTAGACAAATGTTAAATAACAAAAAAAAAAAAGGGACAGTGAAGAAATGAATCTAATTTGTTGTAGTTGTATGCTTCATATAAAAATTAATCTGCCTTTCTACAATGTAATAATATAGCATTTTGCCCACCGATGCAGCCATGCCAACATTTTCAACGGTTCTTCTTTTTTGTTTTTTTTTTAAAATTTTATGTAGTATTGCGATCTATGTTGTTTGATATGCTAAGCTTGTGTCGAAGATGAACTTTGATTGGTGGTGGGTTGAATTGGAAGAGATACATAATGTTATAAGATCAGGGGAAAAAATGGTATTTTAATTTATTTTATCAAATATGTCACTGAAATTTGTCGGGGAAAATTTAAAAACGAGACCAATGCGAATCTAATAAGATCAACTTTCTAAATTTGTAAGACTCTATACACTTAATAATAACAATAATACCACTAAAATAATCCTTGAAATAAATACTACAAAACAGAGCTTCTAAAGCCTCATAAAAGTAAAGTTTCAAATATTCAAAATACATATATTCATTAAAAGTCTTAACACTAAAAAATTTAAACTCAATCGTCAAATCTCACAGTCAAAATTAGGGAGCCTCTACCCTTTTATTTACTCATTCTTATTTGCAAGAATCAAATATAATAGTGAACAAAATAATGCCTAATAAGTAGAACTCACACCAAGAAAAGTTGATGCTCAAATATCAATCAAATGCAAAGGCCAATAATCGATGCAAAAGCCAATAATTAATGCAATGACATTGTTAAAATAACTGAGTTCCTATCTTAAAACCAATTGGTGTCAAGTAGAGTAGCCCACGATCTTATGAAGTGGTCTAAGAGTTTTTGATTTTTTGATATGAGTAAGTGAACACACGAAAGATTGAACACAAATAGACTTAGAAAAGTTGAGTCTTAAATATCAATCAAATACAAAGGCCAATAATCAATACGAAACTCAATAATTAATGCAATGACATTGTTAAGATAACTGAGTTTCTATCTTAAAACTAATTGGTGTCAAGTGGAGTAGTCCAGAATCTTATTAAATGGTTTAAGAGTTTCTGATTTTTTGATATGGGACAAGTGAATACGCAAAAGATTAAACACAAATGGATCTAATTTGATATGGGTCGCACGCATATAATATGATTGGACCAAGAGTCCAACTCTAATACTATGTTAAGATAACTGAGTTTTCATCTTAAAATTAATTGGTGTCAAGTGAAGTAGCCCAAGATCTTATTGAGTGATCTAAGAGTTTCTGATTTTTCGATATGAGACAAGTATTATATTCTAACAGACATAATATTAAACATTAAAATAACCTCGATATGAATAAATGCATGCACATCAAAACAATAAAATGAAAATCCACATATCATATCGCTGTTAGAATTTGAAAAAGAATTGTGCATGAACTTACCATTGATTAGAAGGTAATATAAGTCATTTTTATACTAAAAAAGGATTTGCTTAGGTGTTAACGAGAGTGAACAAATAGTTATTGTGTTATTTACAACATATTTATATGAGCAAAAACACACCTATTAAAATACATAATATATTAGCAGTTGCATTTCTGTACAATATAAAATTACATGAACAAAAGTACATCTATTATTGGTTTTTTTGGAGATAGGAGTAGTAGCCGCCTCCCAAATCCACCCAAGATTAGGGGCAATTTTTATTATTTTAATTGTCTTTATTTTTGGCAAAAGATTATGTCTCTTAATTGTCTTTATTTTTTGTAAAAGTTTGTGCAGGATTTACAAACAAAGTTTTAGAGTTGTTGCGCATGGATCTCCTAGGTCCAGTCCAAACAGATAGCTTAGGAGGTAAGAAATATATTTTTGTGTGTTGATGACTTTTTCAAGTTTGCCTGGGTGGACTTTCTACGGGAGAAACTGGCTAAGGGGGAGAATGAAAAAACAATTGATCCAACACTATATCGCAGCATAATTGACAGTCTGTTGTACTTAACTGCTAATCGTCCTGATATCTGCTTTAGTGTTGGTATGTGTGCACGTTACCAGTCAGATCCGAGGGAATTTCATCTCAAAGCAGTAAAACACATTATTAAATATGTGTCTGGCACTGCCAGTTTAGGCATTTGGTACATTGTGGATACTAACACTAATTTGGCTGGTTAACACTGAGACTTCCATTATATATTGGACAAAGTACTATTTTTATAGTGTTTGATTGAGATTGGAGTCTCATCATGAACTCATAAAAAAGGTGATCAACCTCTCTTTAGTAATAGGAAAATTTATGAGTGACAACCTCCTTTTTAGAGTATGAAAGTTCACTCTAGGATCTCGTGAATCAGCCTATGCTTCCGAACTATTTAGCCATCAGTGTACTTAACGTGATGTCCTTAATGGAAATATGGGTTATCCTATCTATAAGAGAGTTAATATTTCTGAGCCAAAAGAACATCTATAAGAGTTAATCTAAGTTGATTCAAGTTCTTGATTCGAACTATAAGTCACTAATCTTTTTCAAGAGCGCCAAAGCTTTGTGACTCCGTTCTTTATTATTATTATTATTTTGGTCAAAACAAGAAAGAAAAACATAAAAAATAAACAGGATTAACTGACCCCTGTGGGGTAAATATCGTGCGAAAGGAGATTCATCAAGTACGAGTGGATACACGAGCTCCAATTATCTGACAATTCTTCCTTATGACTCCGTTCTTGATTTGAGGCAGCCTATTTTGATGAAGATTCCGTTGGCAAGATTAATTAAAAATATTAAGCAAATATTTACGTATGTCCAAGTCCATTAGATAAAGATGTTATTAATTTACAAAATTACTATGCTGTCATTAATCAGCTCTAAAGAATAAGCTTTTCAAAGTGTAAATTGACCATGTCAAATTGAAGTTTAAGATAATAGTAAGATATTCATTTTATTTATACACATATTTTATGTGCAAACAAGGTTAATTTTTTAATTGACATATAAATATTATTTTTAAGTATGGAGAGACTCAAATGCAGACCATTGGTTAGCCCGTCTCTGGAAAACAAATTAAACTTGGTATAAGAGTTTAAACTTTTGGAGTTAAATTAATTTTATATCTTTATTTATTTTGTAACAAATTTAGCTAATACCAAATGTCAATGTGATTCATGTCCTTGTATGTCCATTTCAAGTTTAAAGCTATTTCCATTAACGCGAGTGGTTGGCAGAGGAGGCAAAAATCTTAAATGGATTTAATGAGCTAGATGAAAATGGTAGTTGAGCGTGCTTTGGAAGGAAAATATGCAGCCAAAAATATGTGGATCTCAAAGAGAGCCGGATGGGAAAGCAAATATCTTATTTCCTTACATTTAAGAGATTTGGATCATTTCTGTATATTAAACGATATTCTATTTCAATTTCATTGAAGACTAAGTGAGTCACTTGGTATAAGAGTTTAAACTTTTGGAGTTAAATTAATTTTGTATCTTTATTGATTTTGGAACAAATTTAGCTAATAGTACCTCCAAGTGTCATTATGATTCATGTCCTTGTATGTCCATTTCAAATTTAAAGCTATTTCCATGAATGTGAGTAGTTGGCAGAGGAGACAAAAATCTTAAATGGATTTAATGAGTGAGAAGCGTGCTTTGGTCTATTGCTGGATCCCACTATGCTTATCAGGTTTGGAAGGAAAATATGCAGCCAAAAGATGTGGATATCAAAGAGAGCCAGGTGGAAAAGCAACAAATGAAGATATCTTATTTCCTTACATTTAAGAGATTTGAATCATGTCCGTATATTTAATGATCTTCTATTTTAATTTCATTCTAACAGTTTTTTTATTTATAATAAGAGATATTTATTTAGTTTTACTCCAATAATTTTCCTATTTTTTAGATTTCGTATTTTTATTTTATTTCAATATCTCTCTTTATTTTTGAGACTTCGTATTTTTATTTATATTTTTTGGTAAATAGATTTTTGGTTTGTCTGTCCATCAATAAACAAACATTAAAAATTAGTATAATATAGTTAACACATAGACAATTTGATACCAAACAAACATTAAAAATTAGTATAATAATACGTAAATTTAGAACTGAGACACTTGTAAGACACCTTATATATCAACAACCAAATGTCACAAATTATTTTAATCATGAAATACTTATTCAATTACAGCCACCGCCAAACCCACTACCACTACCACTACCACTACCAGCAGGTCCAACATCCGTACAAGGAGCATAACAAAATGAAGATTTTTTGCACTAGAACGTTTATGTAATGTTTTATTTTTATGTTTATATGACTAATATATTTGTATCTCATTAACTTGTAGTTTGTGGTATAATGCCTCATTATTTATATTAATTGTTAATGTTATTAATCAACTTATATATTGTCTCGTTAATAGTTAAATTAACTTTTCTTAAAAAAACTAAGTTTAAATTTTATTTTTTTAATTATTAATCCAACTATCCAATCCAAGTAACATATATATATATATATATATATATATATATATATATATATAGAATACACTAATCATAAAAAAATGGATTGACTCAATCCATCTCGTGACTCATTGTAGCGGGCTCATAGGCCGAATTAGGTCATATATTTTGATAAATGAGCACAGCCCAACTTAGCTCACTAAACATCTGTGTCGAATCGGTCCAGCTTAGCTCATAATTTTTCTTAACCCACGATTCGGTTGGGCTATGTCGGTTGTGACTTTGTTTTAATTTGAAAGTTAATCTGAAATGAATTTTATGATTAAGCAAGTACATTGAAGTGTAACTAAAAAAGAAAATGATAAGCAAACTCAGTTGTAATTGAACAGGTAGAGAGGTACCGGTTATGCAATGCTTGCTCAAGCAACTTTGCACAACCAAGTGTAAGTGTCAAAAAAGAATTAGCCAAGTGTATATCAAACACACATATTCAGGAGTTCATACTTGAATAATGCAACAAACTCCATACTTACCAGTGACACTTTCTTAGTATTATTAATTTGATAGTGCTTATAAGAATTAAACCGTACAAATATAAATAAAATATTATGAAGAAAGTATTATGTATAGAACTTTGGATCTTTTTTTTTTTTCTTTCTTTTTCTTTGATTCAAGGGAACCTAAACCATGTTATATCACTTTAGATATGACGCATAAAAATTGATCTCGAAACCACTCGACAAATGACACCATTATGACATTCACTACAAGAAAACAGTGCACGGACGACGGATTTGGGCGACGGATTTTTTTCATAGTAAATTGGCTACAGATGGGCTACGGAATTGCTACAGACAACTAATTCCGTAGCCCATCCTAGCCAACTTCGGCCCCGTTGAAATGGTGACAAAAAATGGCTACAGATTTGCTACGGACAAAAATTTTAATTATAAAAAATAAATAAAAAATAAAATTCCGTAGCCTAGCCTTGACAAATTTGCTACGGACTAGCTACGGATTATTTAATTAATGCGGCAACAAAAATCATAACAAATTCCGTAGGCATGCGGTGGCCAAATAGCCACGGATTGGCTATGGACTACATATTATTCAAAAAAATGTCAATAGAAAATAAAGGACCGGAGGAAAAAATAAAAATAACAAAGTCCGTAGCCCATCCGTAACCAATTGCTACAGATGGGCTACGGACTTTCAGATAAAAATGAGGTTTATCGGTTTTAATTTTAATTACGGTATTTTGATTGCACCTACAACGTAGTAAACTTCACTTGAGATGCTAGTTTTTGAAATAAAAATAAACTTGGTCGATATTTTATTAGCATGCATATTTTACTAGAGAAATCTCCTACGAAGTAATTAGCCGTTTAAATTGAATTTATCATGTCCTCACTTAATATTGCGTTAATGTTAATAAATGTTCAATTTAGGGGTCCAAAAACTCTCATATTGTGTCAAAACTTCATAAACATGAAAAATATAAAGATATAAACACGCTTTAATACGTTGTTCCTACCAAGTTAGAAATCATACTATTAGTGGTCCGTAGTCCATCCATGACAATTGGCTATGGATGAGCTACGGATTTCATTTTTCCGTAGCCCATCCGTAGCCAATTGCCACAGATGGGCTACGGATTTTTAGATAAAAATGAGGTTTATCGATTTTAATTTGAATTACGGTATTTTGATTGCACCTACAATGTAGTAAACTTCACTTGAGATGCAAGTTTTAAAAATAAAAATAAACTTGGTCGGTATTTTATTAGCGTGCGTATTTTAATAGAGAAATCTCCTACGAAGTCATTAGTCGTTTAAATCGAATTTATCATGTCCTCACTTAATATTGCGTTAATGATAATAAACGTTCAATCTAAGGGTCCAAAAACTCTCATATTTTGTCTAAACTTCATAAACATGAAAAATATAAAGATATAAATGCACTTTATTACGTTGTTCCTACCTATTAACAAGTTAAAATTCATACTATTAGTGGTTCGTACCCCATTCCTGGCCATTGGCTACAGATACGCTATGGATTTCATTTTTTCGTAGCCAATCCGTAGCCAATTGCCACGGATGGGCCAAGGACTTTCACATAAAAATGAGGTTTATTAGTTTTAATTTGAATTACGGTATTTTGATTGCATCTAAAACATAGTAAACTTCACTTGAGATGCTAGTTTTCCAAATAAAAATAAACTTGGTCGGTATTTTATTAGCGTGCGTATTTTAATAGAGAAATCTCCTACGAAGTCATTAGCCGTTTAAATCGAAGTTATCATGTCATCACTTAACATTACGTTAATGCTAATAAATGTTGAATCTAAGGGTCCAAAAGCTCTCATATTGTGTCTAAACTTCATAAACATGAAAAATATAAAGATATAAACACGCTTTAATACATTGTTCCTAACTATTAACAAGTTAAAATTCATATTATTAGTGGTTCATAGCCCATCCGTGACAATTGGCTACGGATTGGCTACGGATTTCATTTTTTCGTAGCCCATCCGTAGCTAATTGTCACGGATGGGTTACGGACTTTTAGATAAAATGAGGTTTATCAATTTTAATTTGAATTACGGTATTTAAATTGCACCTACAACGTAGTATACTTCACTTGAGATGCTAGTTTTTGAAATAAAAATAAACTTGGTCGGTATTTTATTAGCGTGCGTATTTTAATTGATAAATCTCCTACGAAGTCATTAGCTTTTTAAATCGAAGTTATCATGTCCTCACTTAACATTGCGTTAATATTAATAAACGTTCAATCTAGGGGTCCAAAAACTTCTATATTGTTTCTAAACTTCATAACATGAAAAATATAAAGATATAAGTATGCTTTAATATGTTGTTCCTACCTATTAACAAGTTAGAATTCATACTATTAGTGGTCCGTAGCCCATTCGTGGCAATTGACTACGGATGGGCTACAGATTTCATTTTTCCGTAGCTCATCCGTAGCTAATTGCCACAAATGGGCTACGGGCTTTCAGATAAAAATGAGGTTTATCGATTTTTTATCTAGAAAACTAGCATCTCAAGTGAAGTTTACTACGTTGTAGCCAATAATAAAACAAGAAAAAAAAATGAAGTATGTCTAAAATGTATATATAATAAATTATATACAAACTTAAATTAAATTAAACTAAAGCTATCATATATATAATAAAGTACATATAAACTTAAAAAATTATATAACTAAATTACATAAGTCTTTAAATATTCCAAAAATCTAAATTTGGAATGTTTTAGATAGGAGAAATTTTTTTAAAAAAAAATTAAAAAAAATTTGGCCCGTTGGAGGGCCTACCGGATGGCCGGCCAGTCGGCCAGCGTGGCAGCCGAAGGGCCTACCGGATGGCCATGCTGGCTGGCCGGCGTGGCCAAAGGCCAACGTTCCGCCACCAGAGGCCGGCGGGCCTCCGAAATTTTTTTTTTAAATTTTTAAATTTTTTTTTGTGACTACGGATTTCCGTAGCCAATCCGTCGCCCGCTTTTGATTTTTCACTCAAATCAGACAAGTACAATTTTTTTGGATATTTCCTTCCACTCTCTTCACTTATTCTCTCTCAAAAAATGAAAATATCTTCTTGAATCCCTCTTCTCTATACCACCACCACCACCATGGATACCACCACCATGAATACCACCCCCACCAAGGATACCACCACCACAACCACCAAGGACAGCATCACCACCAAGGATACTACCACCACAAACAAGGTACAACCACCACCATCAACTAGGGCACCACCACTACCAAGAGCACCACCACCACCAAGACCACTATCACTACCACCAAAGCACCATCTTTAGCTCAAGTGTTTGCTCTAGTTTGCATTTCCTACAATTTTAAGGTGAGAGGTTCATGTATTTCTTGAATTTATTATAGTTTTAAAGATGGTAAGTTTATGTGTATGCTATAAAATGTTAAATTGGGCTATGAATTCACATGCTAGGTTGTTTATTATGAAGTAAATGTAAAGTACATGTGTAGAATGTTGTTGATAGTTAGTGACTTTATGTGTATATTGTTGTTTGATGTAGTTGTGTGGTATGTTGAGTATATATTTGATAAAATGCTTGAGTGAGTGTTTTTAGCCTACATACATTGCATACAACATATATATATGATACATGTTTGCAAAATAAGGCTCAAAGTTGGCATCTTGTAAATTTCATTGGATTTCAAGTGGAAATATAACTTGTTTATGTTGTTAGTTAGTTAGATTGCTAAAAATAATTACCAAGTGAACTTAATGGTGCTCTCGTGCAAGTTAATTGCTAATGGAAAATGGATAAAATGTGTGTGAATGCTATAAGTGGTAACCTATTTTGCTATTACTAGTTATGTGAAATGATTAAATTATTGGTTGTGAATGCTTTATGAGTTATATTGAATTAAACGATTGGATTATGATGTTTTGCAAGTTGTATAGTTCGTTTTGCAACAAAGTTCCATTATGCACATGTTAGATCATAGCTTTTGACTTACTGAAATCAAAGAGTTTAGTTGCAAGTTTATGAATCACTTTGGAAATGTAACTAAAGCATACTTAGCTTATTTTTTAACTTAGAAAGTCTTTGTTTATGGATTGTAATTCATCTTGAGAACTTGTGACTAAAGACAAGTCTAACTTGTAAATGTTGCTAGGCTTACATAGACCTATTATGAAGAAATGTTGTGTTTAGCATGTTATGCATAAGCAAAGCTTCAAGAAGGTGTTTTTGTGTATTTGTTGTTGGCATTGAGTATAATTGTACAGGTTTTGGAATGTCCGTAATTAAAGGAAGACTTTGTCCGATTATTGTTGCATTCGGACTTGACTTCTCGGAAAGGGTTGAGTCGGGGCGTGACACCATCAACACCAAAGACACCACCACCACCAACAAAAGCACTACCACCAACAACAACCACCACCAAGACCATCACCAACACCATCAAAGGTAGTGCAATATACTAGTTTGTAGTTTATTAGTTTTTTCATTTATTTATTTAATGTTTATTCGTGATTACTACCAAGGGAACCGCCAAAGACATCACCAAGAGTACCATCCCCATCACCACTATCAAGGGCATCATCAACACCACCAATGGCACCATCACCACCACCAAGAGCACCACCACTATATTCCTATATCTATCTATAAGTAAATAGTTTAGAGTTGAATATGTACCACGCTTATAGTTCAATATGTATATGTTAATGCCGATAATATGTATATGTTAATGCCGATGTAGCGAATATGAAATGTTATTTGGTTAGTGGTGCTATTTTTTTGTTATATATGAAAATAATGAAGTCATGTGCTAATTTAGAGTTGAAATAATAGAGTCCTGCTAATTTAGAATTGAAATAATGGAGTCATGCTAATTTAGAATTGAAATAATGGAATCACGTGCTTAAATGAAATTCTTTTGTTAAGTGATTTAGGATTGGTTTTGTTGGGATTTAAAGAAAAAGTGGAGAATGATACACTCGAGTCTTTATCGAATTAGAAGGATAAATGTTGGAGAAGATAATCCTTCTTCATATGGAGTTGAATGTTGTGGTATTGTAAGTACTATGTCCCTGTGTTTTCAAACTTTTCTTTAGTTGCACATTTTCTTTAGCTTTTCATAATGATGGTTTATCTTTCTTAGGCACATGTGTTGAAGAAGAATCTAGGCTTGTTTTTTGGATTTGTAGGTGATTCATATTATTCCTGTGATTTAGTCACTAGGCATATGTACATATCATGTATGGATCATGAGATATATTAGCAATGATTTGTGGGAGGTGGGTTGTGAGTCATGCTTCACTTTGCATAAGATAACACCAACATTGATGAGATTAATTAATTCTTAGGCTTTTTGTTTAGTAATCAACAGATCTTTGGATGAATTTATTGGCATTGAATACAGTTTGCTATGATGTGCAGATGTATCTAAATGCATACTTTGTGGAGGAAACGTGACTGAACATTTTTCTTATATGTGTGATGATGGAACTACCCTTGTTAAGAACTGTGGAGATCTGACTTACAATGGTTCAAACTGTGGTAGGATTTCTCTTTTCTATATGAATGCATCAATTTTATCCAACTTAATCCTCTTTTATGCAAATGGCATTCGTAATACGAAAAATTATATATTAGAAGGATAGATAATAAGGTAATTTCATACAAACGACACTTCCATACGCAAAACATTACTTGGGAGATTCAATTATATTTCTTGCTAGAAGCCTTGAACTGATATATTCCAAGTTTCTTATTAACTGTTTTCTCTTCTAACTAATGAGCTTTTGATGTATTTTTAATACTATTTCACTGGTTAGATTGTGCCTGAAGAAGAAATTTGGCAATGTATATGTAGATGAGGAATTTAATAAATTAAACTGCTCTAAATATCTTCAAGTAATATTTGTGTGTTATTTATGCATATTTGTCAATGTCGTAATAGGAGATGACTTTGAAGAGTATGAGAAAGTACAGAAAGAGAAAAGGAAAGCTTTGCAGACATTAAAACCATATGAGCGAGATGATTAGAAGACAATAGTAGATCATTTTATATTTTTTTTGTAAATTAATATTATTTTTTTATTGGTTTTTTTTTGTAAATATTATAAATCTATTGTAAATATTAATTTGTATTTTTAATTTTTTTTGTTAATATAATTTTTTTAATTAAATGATTAATTAGCGACGGATTGACTACGAAAATGTGTCGACAAAAGGCTAAAGATTGGCTACCATACCAATCCGTAGCCGTGAACGATGACCGATTTATGACCGACACGGTTACGGCTTTACTACGGACATTAATATTTAATAAAAAAATAAAAATTTTAGTTGGCTACGGATGGGCTATGGATTGGCTACCGAATAGTGGCTACTGCAATTCTACGGATATTAATCCATAGCCGTGGACGATGGCCAATTTACGACCAAAACGGCTACAGATTTGCTACGGACATTAATAATTAATTAAAAAAGTCAAAATTTTAGTTGGCTACGAATGGGTTACGGCTATTTTGCTACGGAATATCAATTTGGCTACGGGGCTTTTTACTACGGACGTAATTCTGTCGCCTAGCCATCACCCGTCCCAATTTGGCTACCGCTAGGCTGCGGATTTTGACCGTCGCCTCAGCCTGTTTTTCTTGTAGTGATTGGCACTTCATTAATTCATGCCAACACAAGTGATATATATACCTAATCTTAATATTAAATAATATATAGTTTTGTCCAGGATTCAACTTGTGGTATTTTGTGTGCTCTTTCGTAACAAATAAAATCGTGCTTCAGAATGATGTTATATATTTTAAAAACTTAATCTTGAGAATTTGTATAAGCAACTGCAACTACCATTTCTTTTTATTCTGAAGAAGAATATTAACTTGTAGTGGCAAGCTGTCAGGCATCTGCAAGTTATCATTAAATTTACAAAATTATTACTAAGAAAATAAAATTATATTTCACCATGTTTTGCCACCTCATTATACTAATATTTGGTAATTACAAAAATATATTCTCAAACCCTAACCCCGAATAATGAGCCGAATAGAGAATTCCAGTGTATTCTAGGAATATGCTGGATCTTCCAATGATCCGGTCCTCCGGTATCTATTCTTTGAAGAAACTCAGGTAGCATATCCACAAAACCAAGAACTTGCAAATTCTTAAGCTCTTGCAAGCTATCTGGGAGCATTTGTAGACTCTTACATCCCATAATAGTGAGTTTGTAAAAGCATTTCATGGATCCTTTGGGTATTTGACTCTATGGAGTCAAATAAAAAATGCCTTGTGTGCTGGAAAGCTTTCTGGTTCACAAATTAATTGATTTCCTTGATAATTGTCATGAATGTCAAGAACTTCCAACCTTGGTTGTTGCCCCAAACCAATGAAAGATTGTTGGTCTAAATCACTATCCCATAACTTGATTTCACGTAAATTTTTGTGAGAGGCTATGAAATCTCATAGTCCAGTGAAGCCGTCTAGTTCGAGCTTCTCAAGAAATGGACAAGCTGAAAGGGTTCCTAGTTTGATTAGTTTTCTCTTTTCTTAGTAATATTAATTTGATAGTGCTTATAATTGAGAATTAAACCGTACAAACATAAATAAAGTATTATGTATAGAATTTCAGATTTTTTTTTTCTCTACGATTTAAGGGAGCCTAAGTCATGTTATATCACTTAAAATATTACACGTGAAAGTTGATCTTGACACCACTCAACAAATGATACCATTATGATATTAACACTTCATTAATTCTTGTCAACGCAGTGATATATATACCCAATCATAATTAAAAAGAATAGTTTTGTCTTGAATTTAACTTGTTTGTATTTTGTGTGCTCTTTTCGTAAAAAATAATATCGTGCCTTGGAATGATCTTATACTTTAAAAACTTAATCTTCATAATTGAATTTGTATAAGCAACCGCAACTACAATTTCTTTTTATTCCGAAGAAGAATATTAATTAACTTGTAGTGGCGAGCTAAGCACGTCAGACATCTCAAGTTATCATTTAATTTACAAAATTATTATTAAGAAAACAATATTACATTTCCCCATGTTTTGCTATGTCATTATACTAATATTTGGTAATTACAGAAATAACTCTAAATTTTAACATATGGTGAAAAAAACCCCTCATTTCTTATCTTATCATCTACTCTCCCGTAACCATTCTCAAAACCTAACCCAGCCTGTAGATTCTAGGAATGTGCTGGATCTTCCAATGATCCGGTCCTCGGGTATCTGTTCTTTGAAGAAATTTAGGTTCCATCCTCATTAAATAAAGTTGTTGCAAATTCTTAAGCTCTTGCAATCCATCTGGGAGCATCCGTAGACTCAAACAATTGAAGATACTGAGTTTGCGAAGGCATTTCATGGATCCTTTGGGTATTTGACTCCACGTGGTTAAATCTCTAACACGTGAAATCCAAAATTCCTCGAGTGCTGGAAAGCTTTCTGGTTCACAAATTAACTGATTTCCTTGACAACGGTCAATGGAGAGAAATTCCAACCTTGGTAGTTGCCCCAAAGCAATGAAAGAATGTTCGTCTAAATCACTACTCCACAACCTGATTTCACGTAGATTGTCGTGAGAGGCAATGAAATCTCGTAGCCCAGTGAAGCCCTCTACTTTGAGCTTCTCAAGAAATGGAGAAGTTGAAAGGTTTCCTAGTTTGATCAGTGTTTCTGATCTTTCAGAATGACGTGGCCACAGTTTCAGCGTTTGAAGATTATTCATCCTTCCAATAGCAGTAAATATGTCTGTCCAGGACTCTTCTCCAGTGAAAGATATTTTCAATTTAGTGAGTTGTGTTGTGGAGATCAGTTGTCTTGCTTGATTAAGATTTAGATGTACTCCATCCAAGGATTGGATTTGAGTAAATTCGAAAGTGATATATGGCATTTCCAGATAACCACCTTCAAGGAAATTGTTTATGAGAAGATGTCTTAATTGCTTGAGCTCTGCTATTCCTGTAGGGACATGTTTCATCTGCGTACGTCGAACAACCAAGGTGTGGAGGTGGGGGAGGTACTTGACAAAATCTGGAAGATCACAGAGCTGAGTCCCCCTCAAACTCAAATATCTCAAATGAATTAAATCCCCCACTTCATCAGGTACATTGCTTATGTTATCAACAACATCCAGGTCCAAAGTCCTTATCAATTTGATGTTGTGTAACATTTGAGACAATGATGAGTACAACATCTCACCCCTAACGGCTAGAAGTGAACGTAGCTTTAACTTGCCAGTGTCAAGTTGAACGTTGGGTGCTTTTACATGAATTGCCAAACGCCGTTGATCTTCTACCACCGTGTTTTGGTAGAGTAATTTTCCGAAATTCTCCTTTGCTATCATGTGAACAGCAACTTCGCGCAAGAGGTCATGCATTTGGAAACCTTTATTAGACTGATACCTGAATTGTAACATGCTTCTGTTTATGAGCTCATCGAAGCAACCTCTTGCAACGGCTTCTGGTGTCTGTCGATCATTGTGCTTGACAAAGCCCTCAGCTATCCACAAACGTATCAATTTATGGATGCTAATGCGAACAGACTTGGGGAACAGTGCACAGTATAAGAAGCAGGGTTTCAAATGAATGGGTAAATGATGATAACTCAATAACAGGACTTGATTTAGTCCAACAAGATTCCCCTGCAACTCCAAGTGAAGGTGTTGGCGGACCTTATCCCATTTTCGCAAATCATCACCTTTGGTTGACATCAACTTGCCAATGGTTAAAATTGCAAGAGGTAAACCATCGCATCTGGCCACTAGCTCTTGCGCAATTCTTTCAATGGAATTGTTGGGACAGCTCCCTGGGGGGGGGGGGGGGGGGGGGGGGGGGGGGGGGTGTTATTCAAGAAAGCCGATTTACAGAATAAATCCCAAGATAACTCACGATTTAATGGATTTAACTTAACATCGCGAGACCCAACCCCATACCCGAGCTGAATGATAAACTTAACAGCTATATCTCCCTGACGACTGGTAACGATAACCGAGGGCATATTATTTGCAGGAAGTGCAATATATTCAATAGTTTCAGGCTGCCAGACATCATCAAGGATGAGGACATACCTTTTCTGCTTCAAATCATCCCGTATATGCTGTCGGAGCTCATTCTCGCTCAAACCGAGAAGCTCATCGTCTTTGGTTCTGGATATTGCCTTCATCATTGACCTCAAAACCTCAATTGGAGAGGATTGATTCACGGAGACCCAAGCACAGCAATTGATTTCACTATTCATCTTAACTCTTTCAAAAACTTTATTGACCAGAGTCGTCTTCCCTGATCCACCAGGCCCCCACACCGTGATCACCTGCATAGAATTCCTCGGCTGCTCAACAAGATTTAGTAGCTCGGGAAATTCTGTGTCCATCCCAACTATATGCGGGTTCTCCATACGTTGGTAGCCACCAACTGGAGGACTGGTATCTTCCTCTTCCTCTTCCTCAGGTGCGGTTTGGCCCTCCGCTTGTTGAACCAGCTCTTGCTCTATGCTCTTGACCTTCTGATGGAACTGAAAGCGAAGCTTTGCCATCTCGATGAAATAGCGTTTGAAAGCCCCAATGTTGTTGAGTTCACAGAAGTTGCTTGGCTTGTTGGATTCCAGAAGTTCCATCTCCAGCTTGTACTCTTCTAAAGCATCTTCGATGTCGAATGCTGCGTGTCTGGCTTCTTCCACTTTAGCCAGACCGGTATCTAGCTTTGGATTGAAAGTCAATTTTTTCAATGCTATAACTTTATCCGTGAGCTTTTTAATTTCATCATCAATCCCCCATTGAAACTTGATTTCATCAATAGTTGGCTCCTTGAGTTTGTTAACCAGGGGTTCAATGATCTTCCAAACGCTGTCAGTGATCTTACAAACGCTGTCCATGGCTTTTGGCTTTGGATTGAAAGTAAATTTCTTGATGTTTTTTTGTTTTTTTGTCGGGAATTTCTTGATGTGCTTCCGCAACCTCGTTGCCTTTTTGTAACCAGAAATCTATGAAATCTTTTATAATTCTCTTCTTGGTATTTTCTTCTATAATTCCTTATGGAAACTCTCAGTATTTGATACTAATAAGGAGTAAATCCCATTTTCCCCTATGAATTGTTATCTAAAATCCAAATTCAATTCAACTTTGTTGATCGGGTCATCTGTCATTTTGTCAACTTATTTTTGTCGTTGATGATTCAATATATCACAGGTTCTTTTTTTTTGGGTCAAATAACACCTTCCTCTAATCAATTATACTATCTTATTCTTTTTCTTATAAATATTGGGGGAAGGGGTTGGTGAGAAGCCAACATCCGCTCACCATTGTTAACAAGGAGTAAGATTTTCAGCTTAGCACAGGTAGTGTGGGTGCTTCGTTAGCCATTATCTTCTGTCCTTCTTTGTTGAGCTGGCAATAAATTGCAAATAATAATAGGGTAAATATCACTCCACTTCCTATAATATATGAAACTAATCATGCTACCTTATGAGTTTACAAATCCCACCCCCACCCCCACCCCCTGCTGCTCCGAGAAGTTGAAAAAATATTTATTTTTTTTTCAAAATTTTTAATTTTTTTTAGTATAAATAAAAAATAGGTGAAAAAAAAGAAAAAAAATACAAATATAAATTATAAAGGGGTAAAAATGTCATAGAGAGGGGTAGTGCGAGATTTTTCTAAAAATATAGGAGAATTTGTGATAGTTTTATAAACACAGTAGATAACGTGATAGTTTCGTATATCACAGAGGTGAAGTGATATTTACCCATAATAATATCTTAATGGTACAGTTAAGCCACATTTGACTACTGTTGAGGTCGGAAATCATCGCAGCTGAGGTTGTACGGCTACGCTTTGTCAAGCTGAACTTTCAGGTTGGCCTCCGAATTGAATTTTTAGGTCGGCAACTGAATCTGCACGAGGAAAAGGAAGGAAAATGAGGGGTGATGACCCCGATTTTTTCCTCGGGCGTACGAATGATTAGTATGTCCAAGTTGGCAAGGTAGTTGAGAGCATTTAATGATGAGTTACCTCCGAAATGAAGGGGGTGGAGCTCTATTTATACTAAATTCGGGTCTGACAGCATTTAATGCAGTGCAGCTTTATGTCCTATCAGAACAACTGGCACTAAGATCGGGATTTTCCGAGATCGGGTCAGTATCCAGGTTGAGCATTTAGCTGAATGCGCTGGGCTCGGCTCTGATTAGCCGATTTCAGCTCGGCGTGGGTAACTCACCTCAGCTCGGGGACCCCTCGTCAATCCCTCCCCCCCTCCCCCCAAGTCGAGATCGAGGGGGTGAGATCTAGAATTGGGAGTTGCTCCCAAGCTGGAGGTGCCCGACCCTGGCAAAGTAGGGATGGCCACGTCAGTGGTACATGCCCTTCAGATGGCTGACACGTCACCTAGCGGTTCTGACAAGACGCGGCGTTTGGGCTCCCTGAGGCAATTTTTAGAAGTGCCTATAAATAGGGCCTTGACATCCGAGATTTATTTCACACTTCACTTTCAACTTTCAAGAGTTTTAGGTAGGATACCAGAGTGGTCGGACGCATTCAGCTCGAAAAGAATCTTCTCGGGATTTTTAGCTCGGAGCCAGCTAGGCGGGTCACATTCCGCAGCCAAGAGCAGTAGGTACGTCCCGACTCCCTTTAGTCATTCCTGTACATTTATATTTAGTCTGTAGACAGGATGGGGAAGTCGGAGTCGGAACATTCCCAGGCAATGAAGGTGAGGTCCTATGGTGGGGATGAGAGTCCGTCGAGCTCGGACTCCACCTCAAATAGAGACCAAGGTGGAGAGAACACCAGTGCGTTTCAAGGATCAGCTCAGGAATCTGGGCCCGAGGAGAGCGATAATGATTGCCAAGTTATCGGGGTCAGGCTAGCGCAAGAGGAGGTTGAGGCGGATCCTTTGGCCGACTTGGGAGACTTGGAAGATAGGGAAGATAAGGAGCCGCTGAATCAACTGGAGGGGGTCGAGATGCCACAAGAGTACCTAGCTGGAGTTTCTTCCGCTGAGCTGATCGAAGCAGTCCCGGTTAGTGCTGTTCAACCTCAAAGCTCGGCCACAGGCAGCGCTTCTTCAACTCGGGGGAAGAGGATTGAGCAGCTGCTCGCCTGTTGCAAGCGTGAGTGCTATTCCACAGTGCAAATGGCCAACGCCAGGCTGATGAACTGGTCAGTAGATCATCATCACAAGCTGAAGGTTCCAGGCCGGCACGAATCGGCTTGCTATCCTCCGGCCGACCACTTTACCATATACGACCTTGCATTCGACGTTATCCAGCTCCCCCTCCCCGGTTTTGTTGTCAATATCTTGAACTACTTTGAGCTCAGCCCAGGTCAGATGTCGCCGAATGGTTAGGCTATGATGGTGGCCTTCTATGTGTTCTGCCTTGAGAAGAAAGTGGAGCCGACCTTGTGCAGGTTCAGGCATTTCTTTGTGTGCAAACCCAACCCGAAGCAGCCAGGGTGGTTCCACTTCGCAGCTCGGGTCGGCAACTCCATATTCACCAAGTGGCACTCTTCTAACAAGGGCTGGCATAATGACTATTATTGGGTGGAGCCAGTTATGAACTCTGGGTGCAGGTTGGTCTGGATTCCAAGTTTGAGGAAGACCGTCAATGATGACCCCAAGCTCTCAGATGAGGAACTTGAGGAAGTTGCGGTGCTCAGGCCCGCGCCCGGGATGCTGATAAATATTGACAGTGTGCTCAAATGGGAGCGGATCTGGGATTCCAAGCTATTTGGTAGGGAACCTGACCTCTCGAGGGATCATCCCATCCTGCTTCCCGAGCCTGAAGGGGACGCGGGGTCTAGCTCAGAAGAGGGTCAATTTGCAGGATCGGCGCCCGACCTCCTAATTATCCTGTCTGCCAGTCTTTTTAGGTCGGCCTTCGACTCTTTTTCATTTCTTTCCTCTACCTTTTGCAGGTAAGGCGGATATGAGAAAACTCGCGTATGCCCAGGTGAGAAAGAAGAATGAGGTCAGCGGCGAGGCTTCAGCTCGGTCTGGCTTGGGAAGTGCTGCTCAGGGTCAGAGGTAGCGGCCAAGTGCGGGAGGTCGGCTCCAAGGTCTCTTCCAAGGGGACGTCGGGGTCTCCCTTGCCTAAGAGATCAAGCTCGGGAGTGGCGATCCCAGAGCGCTCAGCGTCCCGTCCTGAGAGTAAAAAGTGGCCCCAGGCCTAGTACTCCGGGAAAGGTAAGGCCGCGGAGGTGAGCCCTCCCAGCAAGGACTTCATGGAGGCGACCAAGGTGGCTCGCGACCCCAAGCTGGCGATAGTCCCGGCAGAGCAGCTCTCGCTCGACCTGAGGACGGCCATAGTCACGGTAAGTCTTATCCAACTTTTGGTAAGGTTATGTTTTTTTAGCTCGGCTGATTGTTTTGCTTTCTTTTACACAGGCCGAGTCCCACATCCTTTCGGCTCCCAGCTTTCTTGTTAGGTCCCAAACTCATTGCGTCAAGCTCGAGCAGCGATACATTGATGCCCGGGCCGAGCTTGAGACTCTGAGGGAGGAGGCCGTCCAGAGGCGCAAAGCGGACGTGACAGAGATCGAGCGTCTGAAGAAGAAGCTTGATGCGGAGAAGTCCTGACGCGAAGCCACGGCCAAGGACGTCGAGCGCTACAGGCTGGAGAAGCGTGAAGCCGAGACGAAGCTCCGGGATCTGCTTGACCGGGTCAGCCTCGAAGGAGAGAAGGCAGTGGAAGCCTTCAAGTCCAGCGATGCGGCCTTGGATTGGTTGGCCACGAAAGGTGGGGCCATGGCTAAGTATGCCGAGTTGGAGTTCTACTTCCGGGGTCAAGTCGGGAGAGAGCGAAGACCTTTTTCCCTGCCACCAAGAACGACTATATTGAAATCTTAGAGGCTCCACCACCGGAGTTATGGGAAATTCCTGAGCTTCTTGCCGACTTGACGTCCCAAGCCAAAGAGATGATCAAATTTGTCCAAGAAGGCATGGATCGGGTCGGGGACAAGGCTGATTCAACCAACGCTGCTCCTTCAAAATAGATTTTATAAATCGGCTCGGGTCGAGCTTTTGTAATTTCGCCCAGGTTGGGCTCATTGTAATTTTGCCCAGGTCGGGCTTTTGTAATTGTTTTTCAATTCTAATGAAATTAATATTTTGCGTTTTATTCAAGTTTGTACTTGTGTACCTTTCCTTTCGTAAATTTTTCTTAAGTAAGTAGGGTCGGGCCAATATAATGGACCTTTCAAGCTTAAGTAGAAAGAACTGAGCTGGATGCGATTAATGAATTATCATCCTAATCCGAGTTGGTTAACTGGGCAACTATATAATCGTCGCCGACCTGGACTCGTCAGTCCGATTTAAAATTGGTCAAACTAATGTTGACAAATGTTGAGTTCGAGTTTAGACCCAAACTAATATACCGACCGAAGCCGGATTACACCGAGTTGGACCTTAATCCAAACTGGCAAAGCTAATCAAGTTGTTATTGATTATTCCAGAGTTGGAACATAGTCCGAGCTGGTTTACTTGATCATTAGCTCGTGATTAAGCATGGCCACCGCGTTAATCCGAGTTGGTAGTAGCTTTGTAGCTGAGGCACTTGGGCCCAGGTCAGGCACTGCGCTTGTTTGGTTGCTTGGTCCAGGGTCGGGCATTGCACTGATTTACAAATTGCATTGTATCGAATTTGTATACGAAGTACTTAGGCTCGAGGGCCAATTATAAGTAATGTTTTGGCTCGAGGCCTTAACAAGAGATTTTGGCTCGGGGCCATTACAAAATATTTTGGCTCGAGGCCGTTACAAAATATTTCGGCTCGGGGCCTTTAGACAAAATACCGCTTCAGGTGTTCTGAGTGCCATGCATTCTTTAATAGTTTCCCGTTCTTGTTGCGGAGGTAGAAGGTCTCAGGTCGGACTTCTCTCACTACTTCATACGGTCCCTCCCAGGTTGGGAAGAGCTTGTTATCCGAGTGCGGTAAAAAGATGGCCTTTTTGAGTATGAGGTTGCCAACCTTGATAGGCTTAGGCTTGACCTGTTTGGCAAAGGCTCTTTGCATGGCAGCTTTGCTGGCCAGCATTCTAATTTGAGCTTTAGCTCGGAGCTCTTCAGTGAGGTCGAGCTCTTCACGGATCCGTGCTTCGTTTATTTCTAGATCATGGTGGAGGGTTCTACTGGTCGGAGAGCCGATCTCCACTGGCAGCACCGCTTGAGTACCGAAGGTCAGCTCAAAAGATGATTCTCCCGTTACCGAGCTGGTGGTGGTCCGCTGAGCCGACAACACCTCGGGAAGAATCGATGCCCACTGGCCCTCTACTTCCTCCAGCTTGATTTTTAGGCCCTGCAAAATGATTTGGTTAGTCCTTTCAACTTGGCCATTACTTTGAGGATGAGCAATAGACGAGAATCTAAGGTCGATCCCGATTTCAGCACATTTGCCTCGAAAGTATGCATTGTCGAATTACTTGCCGTGGTCAGTAATGACGACCTTTGGCACCCCAAATCGGCAAATGATATTTTTCCATACAAAATTCCAAGCTGCTTTTTATGTTATTCTAGCAACACCTTCAGCCTCAGGCCATTTGGTGAAGTAGTCTACTGCTACGAAGGCGTGCTTCTTTTGGCCAACACTAGTTGGCAATGGGTCGATGATATCTAGACCCTATTGATAGAATGGTCACGGGCTTATCATTACCGTGAGGTCTATCGTAGGCTTCCTCTGTACGTTGGCGAACCTTTGGCAGGTGTCGCACTTTTTTACATACTCTTTGGCATCTTGTTCTAAGGTTGGCTAGAAATAGCCTTGCCTCAATGCCTTTTGAGCCAAAGCTTTGCCTCCCAAGTGGTTTCTACACACCCCTTCATGAATCTCTCAGAGTACATAGTTTCCCTCCTCGAGTCCGACATATTTTAAGAGAGGCCAAGTGTAGGCTCTCTTATAGAGTTGCCTGACAATCATAACAAACCTTGAGGCCTATTTCATGAGTTTTCGAGCTGCTTTTTCATCCTCTGGGGTCATACCCCCTCCAAGTAGTCTACGATTGGTTTGGTCCAATCTGGACTTAGATTGAGCTCGGCTACGGCTTACACCCCCAACTGAATACTCAGTTCGGATACTTCTTCCACATGGACCACGGTAGGTCAGCTCTTGCCTAAGGCCAACTTGGACAGGGCATCAACCTTCATATTTTCTTCCCTCGGAATTTGTTGTATCATGAACTTTTTGAGCCCTGAGATCAAATCCTTGACTCTGTTGAGGTAGGCCAGCATAGTACTGTCCTTGGCTTCGAACTCTCCTGATATCTGACTAGAAACCAATTGAGAGTCGGTGCTCAGGTCGACTGTCTGTTCCCTAAGCTGAGTTGCAATTTTCAATCCCGTAATCACCGCTTCGTACTCTGCTTCATTGTTGGACGCCGAAAAGGTGAACTTGAGGGAGTATTGGTGCTCATGTCGGGTCGGGTCGAGGTTGACCACCCCAGCTCCGCTACCAGACTTCCCTGAGGCCCCATCCACATGGACCTTCCACACGTCCTCCGGGTCATGCTCGGCTCGGCTAGTGCATTCCACCACAAAGTCCGCGATGACTTGGGCTTTGATGGCCGTTCTGGGCTGGTAGGTGATGTCAAATTGACTTAGCTCAATTTCCCATTTCAACAGCCTGCCCGGCGCCTCCGACTTGTGCATGATGGACTTGAGTGGGGCATCCGTCATGACCTTAATCGGATGAGCGTCAAAGTATGGCTTCAACTTTCTTGCCTCTGTGATGAGCGCGAGGGCGAGTTTTTCCAAGGAGGAGTACCTCGCCTCGGCCCCTTGCAGGGTTTTGCTGATATAATAGACCGACTTCTGCTCCTTCCCTTCTTCTCGGACTAGTTCTGCTGCCACTGCCATCCCCGAGCATGCTAGGTAAAGTACCAACTCCTCCCTTTCCTCAAGTTGGGGTAATAGGGGTGGCGAAGCTAAATACCTTTTCAGCTCTTGGAAGGCGTTCTGCATTCTCTAGTCTATTCAAAGTTCTTAGGATTCCTCAATATCTTGAACAGGGGAGCACACTTGTCCGCCGACCTGGACATGAATCTGCTCAGTGTCGCGACCTTGCCTGCTAATACCTGGACGTCTTTCACGCAGGTCGGCGGTGCCAGGTTGAGTATCGCCTGAACTTTCTCCGGGTTGGCTTTATCCCACGGGCTGTGACCATGAAGCCCATAAACTTTCATGCCTTGACGCCAAATGCGTATTTTTTCGGGTTCAGCTTTATCCCAAAGTGCTCCATTACGGCGAAGGCTTCAGCCAGGTCGGGTTCATGGTCTTCCGCCCTTCTACTCTTGACCAATATGTCATCTACATAGATCTCCATATTTCGGCCAATCTGATTTTTGAAAACCTTGTTCACCATCCGAGTGTAGGTAGCTCCAGCATTCTTGAGGCCAAAAAGCATGACCTCATAGTAGTAGAGACCTTTATCAGTAGTAAAGGCAGTCTTCTCTTTGTCTCCGGGTGCCATCTTAATCTGGTTATAGCCTCTGAAGGTGTCTATGAAAGAGAGTAGCTCGAACCCGGAGGTGACATCCACCATCTGATCAATCCGAGATAGGGGAAAGCAGTCTTTGGGGCAAGCTTTGTTGAGGTCGGTGAAGTCAATACACAGTCTCCATCCACCTGAGGACTTGGTCACCAGGACCACGTTGGATAACCAGGTTGGGTACTGGATTTCCTTTATGTGGCCGGCGTCTACTAATTTGTCCACCTCTTCTGCTATGATTTGTTACTTATCATAATGGAAGTACTTGTACTTCTGCTTTACCGGATGGTGATTCGGGTCGGCATTTAGATAATGCTCAATCACTCCCGGGTCAATACCTGTCATGTCAGAGGTAGACCATACAAATATGCATTCATTTTTTAGAAGAAATTGGCTTATACCTTTCTTGAGGTCATCAGAGAGTTCGCTTCCGATATTTGCTTTCTTTGTTTCATCGGAGAGTTCCACCTCTTGGAGGTTTTCAGCTGGGCTTCCTCTCTTAGCATCCCTTTTCTCTTCGGGCAAATCTGGTCCCCAGCCAACCTGATATTTGAGTCTGAGGGAGCTTTCGTAACACTCCCAGGCTGAGAGCTAGGCTCCGCGGATGGTGGCTGCACCAGCTGGGGTCGAGAATTTTAGGGCCTGGTGGTAGGTAGAAGGGACGGCCCTGAAACGATTGAGTGCCACCCGACCTAAAATTCCGTTGTAAGTGGAGTTGTAATCAATCACAATGAAGTTGGCTTGCATTAAAACCCACTTATCTCCGTCTTCCAGCTTCAGCGGAAGGTTAATGACCTCTTCAGCTCGGTGGGCATGCTCGATGAATCCAGCCAAGGTGCCCCTTAATGGTCTAAGCCAGCTTCTGTCCAATCCCATTTGCTCAAACGCCTTCAAGAATAGGACTTCTGCCGAGCTCCCGGTGTCCACCAACAACCTCTTCACGGTGAAGTTGGCTATTTCAGCGCTGATTACCAGTGGGTCGTCATTGGGCAATATCACACCTTCCAAATCTTCTGAGGAAAAAATGAGCTCCTTCAACTCCGGGACCGGACCCCGCGCCAGCCCATACTCTCTTCCGGCTCGAACATAACCTTTCTTGCCAGCCGAGGTCTCTCCACCCGACGCCAATCCTCCGGTGATGGTCTCAATCACAGCTAGACGTCCGCCCCCGGCTTGGCGTTTAGGTGGAATTCTCTCCCTGTCCCTCTGATCTTGGCTCCGGGTCGGCTGATTATCTACGTACCTCCGGAGGTGACCTCGGGCTATCAGCGCTTCGATCTCCTGTTTCAAGTCTTTGCACTCCTCGGTGGTATGGCCCTAATCCATGTGGTAGCGGCAATACTTGGTTCTATTGCGCTTTTCAGGTCGGCCTTTCATTCTCGGTGCTGGAGGTAGGTGGTTTTGGTGCTGGATCTCTATTAAGATCTGATCCCTTGAGGTGTTAAGTGGAGTGAACATAGTGAACCGGGGATTTTGCTTGGGCTGCTGAGGCTGCTTTCCTCGGTCGTTTTGGATCTTTCTCCCAGGTTGGGCTCGGGAGATTTTTCCCTTTTTTCCGGCTTCCTTCTCCTTGTCATCATCCCTCTTAGCTTGATGGATTTCCTCCGAGTGTATGTACCCTTCTGCCCGTACCATCAGCTCGGCTACGGTATCCACGGGATCGATGGCCAAGGAAGAGGTAAGGGGTCCCGACCTAAGCCCACTTTGGTAAGCCATTAGTGCCATGGAATCCTCCAGGTTGGGGATCCTGAGGGTCTCTTCATTGAATCGGGTGGTGTAAGCCCTCAAACTCTCTCCTTTGTGCTGTTTCACCAATAACAATGATGAGGTGTGACGCGTTGCACGTCGGCTTCCAGCGAAGCGGGACAAGAAGGCCTCAGCCAGCTAATGAAAACTTGCAATAGAGCCGGGGCGAAGTTTCTGGAACTAGTCCAAGGCATTGCCAACCAGGGTGGTTGGGAATATTTCCGTCTTCATGAGGTCGGTCATATCATGCAGAGTCATATGGTGGTCGAAGTTCAGCAAGTGGCTGGCTGGGTCTCCGTCCCCATTATAGATTGCCAGGTTGGGCATCCGGTTGCCGGTGGGCAATGGCGTTGCCAGTACTTCGGGCGAGAGTGGGCTTACGCCGAGCTGGTTAATGACCTTGGCTATGGCAGCCGCGGTCTTGGCCTGCTCGAGGTCGGCATGGGCCGCCCTTTTGCCTTTCGCCTCCACGGGTCTCGCCTCTGGCTCCAAGAATCCTTCTCCGTCTTGTGCTCGGATTCGCCCTGGGGCCGGAATGCGGAACTGTAGGCGCATGGGCCGCGGTGTAGTTGCTTGTAGAACTGGGGGTTCTGCAGCTAGCCGGGCTACCTACTCCTTTAGCTCCTGGAACATCTTAAGCATCATCCTCATCTCCGGCGTCAGGCTGGAGTTGAGGTCTCCATCTGTAGGGAGGTTGGTTTATGAGGCTAAGTGTATATGTTGGCTCGTTCCAACGTCGGCTTGGGTTTGATCTTGGCTAGGCACCTGCGTGGTTTCGAGGTCCTCGTCCAGGTTGGGTAAGTCCTCTACCAGTGCATTGTGGCTTCTAGTTTGTACCATGATGGTTTCTCAATGATTGGTGATAGAAAGAACTCGCTTTCCCACAGACGGCGCCAAACTGTCGAGGTCGGAAATCCTCGCAGCTGAGGTTGTACGGCTACGCTTTGTCAAGATGAACTTTCAGGTTGTTCTCCGAGCTGAACTTTCAGGTTGGCCTCCGAGTTGAATTTTCAGGTCAGCAACTGAATCTACACAAGGAAAAGGAAGGAAAAGGCGGGGTGATGACCCGGATTTTCCCCTCGGGCGTGCGAATGATTAGTATGTCTAAGCTGGCAAGGTAGCTAAGAGCATTTAATGACGAGTTACCTCCGAAATGAAGGGGGTGGAGCTCTATTTATGCTAAATTCGGGTCTGACAGCATTTAATGCGGTGCAGCTTTATGTCCCATCGGAATAGCTGGCACTGAAGTCGGGGTTTTTCGGGGTCGGGTCAGCATCCAGGTTGGGTATTTAGCTGAATGCGCTGGGCTAGGCTCTGATTAGCCCATCTCAGCTTGGTGTGGGTAACTTACCTCAGCTCGGGGACCCCTCGTCAACTACTTTTTGCGGCGTTGCTATTTTCGATTCAACAAACTTAATCTGCTTACCGTTCAAAATAAAAAAAAAAAACTTAATCTGCTTGATTGCCATTGCTTTTGATTGCAATGTAAAGAAAGTGGAAATGTTCATATACCTGACTCCTTTTCAGTTTTTTTTTGTTTTTGTTTTTTTTATCTTCATTTTTTTTCTTATTTGTTGAGAACAGTTTACATGATTGGGCTCGAATGACGAACTCAGTCTGGATTTCACAGCTCTGTTGATTTTTGGACCTGCAAAACAAAGGATCCAAGTGCTGGGCTTGGGGTCCTCCTCCGATCAGATACCTAAGTCAGTTATGAGAACTAAATGATGCTCGTATGAAGCAAATGAGTAAATAACAAGTAGTGAGTCAAGAATCACTAATCCTTTTGAGTTAGTGGACTCAAGTATTTATAGCTGCATAGGGAGGTTTATACGGTGTTTCGATTTAGTGATTGGTTCCTGAATTGTGAAGTAAATCGAGACTCATGATTTTTAAAGGTTAGTTTACATTTTGTTGAATGGGTCAATGCCCGTTTGAAATGGCATGGGCTGCACGTTGGGCTTCTGATCTGTGATTGGCTTGGCCTATTAGATTTTTTTTTTTGAACTGCAATACTTTTCTACCATTGTCATTATATTTCTTTACTTTTTCGTCTAATCTTTTGTCAGTAGGACCTACACTCTGAGCAAGCTGTGATTTTCTTTAAACTTAAACTTTAATTTTACTCTATTTTGTCTAATTGCATTATAATTTATGGCTTTACTGATTTTGTGGTTTTTATGTACATGCGTGTGCGAGTTTTAGGGGGAAATGACGTTTTTTCTCCGTATTCAAGTAGAACATTAACATTGTTCATGATGCTTGCTGCGAATATTCGTCGTTATATGCATTATTATCATTTAAGTTCGGAAAAATAGTATTATCCTTTGGGGGCATATTCGTCGTTATATGCATTATTATCATTTAAGTTCGGAAAAATAGTATTATCCTTTGGGGGCAGTTGAAGTGTTTATCTCTATGATATATTTAATAAATCATTTAATCAAATTGATAATGCACAAAAAATTATACAACTTATAGGGATGGTGGTGATAAGGATAGATGGTATTGAAAATTAGAGAGAAGGTGGAGATGAAAATAAAAAGGTTGAGAAAGATGAATAAAGAATAGATATAAACCACTCTTTGTCACGGAAAATATTTTAAAACAATATGATCATCCTGTCATTGTTTCTTGTTCATGACCAACATGTGTTTGTGGGGTTACGCGCTCCGTTGAGCTACACGGTCAGACTGGATCATTTTCCAGCTTGACGTTGATCAAATGCAATTGTCAACAATATGAGAAGTCAATGACAGTAATTAGATTAACAAAGTAGGTACTCCTAGCGCCACCAATTAATTAGACTACCTAATACGATATACTTAATCAATTAAAAAAAATAAGGTCCTTCACTTTTTTTTTTCTTTTTTCTAGGAAAACATTCATCAAGGTAAATAAATATCACAATCATTCATCATGGCGCCCTTGCAATTTTCTGGAAGCACTTATGTAAAGGTATTTTCAATGGCAAGAAAAATGGTACACTATTTATAAAAATTTACCATTTTTGGTAAGTTTTAGAGATGTGGGTCTCTATTTTAACTCAAATCTCCAATAGAACCCACCACTTTTTAGAAATTTTTACCAAAATAGAGACTCAATTTATTTATTTTTACACCAAATTTAGAGACCAAAAAAGTGATTGGATTTCTATTTTGGTATAAATCTCTAAAAAGTGGTGAGTCTTATTAGATATTTGAGTTAAAATAGAGATCCAGATCTCTAAAAATTATAAAAAAATAGTAAGTTTTTGTGAATAGTTGTTATTATTGGAGATAAAGTATCATATTTGAACATATAGGAGTATAATACTCCTATGTTGTTTTGAAGAAAATGAAGAAAAAAACCATTGTAAGCGCTCTTGGCTTTTACTACTTTGTTGTATGCACAACCACGTTCCAATAAATCATAACCATCAGTATTGATGAAACAAATGACATTTACATATTGTTTGATCAATTTGAGGCGTTCATGTCTTAACGATATTTACATATTGTTCAATCAACTCGATAATTGGTGCAACAAAACTCTATACAAGAAAATTGATGAGAACGTGACAAAGGATACAAGAAAAGGACCAGCTTATTCCCAAACTAGAAAACATAATTTCACTGTTTGTTGTTGTTTTTTTTTTTTTTGGAAAAATTTTCAAATGCTGTCTAATGTTTATATTTTTTTTTGATTTTATCTTCATTGTTTCAAAGCAACTTGTTTAGTCTCTAAAGAGTGCATAATATTTATACCTTTATTAATTTCATAGCCATTTTTCAAAAGTGACTCATTCAGTCCTGAAATTTTGCAAAACATTTCAGTTTAGTCTCTTTCGTGATATTTTAATTGTGACTGATACATAAAACTTTAGAAAATAAATTGAAAAAAGTGAAAATATTGACGACTAAATTGAATTTTTTTGCAAACATTGGGGATTAAGCGCAACTCTAACAATCTCTCTATTTTTTCTCCATAATAGAGAGTCAAATTGGTAACTCTCTACTTTTATAAACTATCTATTTAAGTTTTATTCTAATAACACTCTCTATTTAATTTTACTCCAACAAACTCTCTATATTTTATGTAAATTCATTACTTAATAATTTCTTATCTTTTATTTTTAATTATTATCAATTATGTTCTAACAAAAATTGTAAGATTAATAGTAATTTAAATTGTTAAATGTTGTTATTCTCATTTTTACATTCACTTGATATATAGCTTGAAAGTAAAAAAGAAAAGCTTGACAGCAAAAAAAAAAAAAAAAGAAAAGCTTGACAGCAAAACACAAAAAAGAAAAAGCATAAAAGCCAAAAGCAGAAGGAAGCTAAAGTCTGCAATTGTAAAAGCAAATAACAAAAGCAGCGAGGGACTTTTCCTCGCTGTTTGTAGCGAGCAAAAAAATGCAAAATGGAGATTCACCAATTTAGCAAACTTGATAGCTAATCTGTTGGAGTTCATATTTTGGGTTTGGTTATCTACTTTGGCTAAAAAGCTAAAATAGAGAGCATTGTTTTTTTTTTTGCTAAGAAAGCAAAAGAGATATTATTAAACTCAACAAAAAGTAATAGGATTACAACTGCTAAAGGCAGCACATCAACCTAACAAATGATATTTTTAAATCTCCAACATCTACAAATATCCCTATTGATCTCATTATCGTTACACTTTTTACAAGTATATATTTTTAATTTAATTGATTGAAAAATACCGACAACAATAGCCTCTTCAGAGGCATAGATATCTTTGTGAATCCTGAGATTCCTCTCTTTCTACACTTCATACACAATCGCACATAATAACAATCTAGTCACCGTAGCTCGCAAGTCGACCCCATTGCACCATCTACTACCCCATAGTTCAATATTATCCCAACTTGAAAGACAATAAGAAATAGAGAGCATGTCCAGCCATTTCTTCCAAATTCGCTTACTTAAACCACAAGAAAAGAAAATATGGTCTCTATCTTCCACTGTAATTCCACAAATTTTGCAAATGCAATCAGCGGCCACTCCCTAAGATAACAACCGATCTTTTGTAGGCAGCCTATTAAGCAACACTATCCAAGTTAAGAAGCTATGTTTGGGTATATTTGTCTTGCTCTAAAAAATATAATGCCACCAACTTCCCCATACTTCCCCACTTGGAGATGATCTCAGTGTGTCACTTTGAAATAATAGAGAAGAAATTGGAAAAAAAAATGTAATTGAGAACTAAGTGAGTCACTTTGAAAAAAAAACTGAAAAAATGTAAATATTGGGGACTAAGCACGTTATTTTTAAAATAATAGAGATAAAATTGAAAAAAAAAAGTGCAAATATTGAGGAAAATTTCTAAAATTTAACCTTTTCTTTTTTGTTCCCTACCAACAGTTCTTGGGATTAATACAACCCTAGCTACACAAATTAAGGAAGGTAGCACACCAACTATGTTATCCCAAAACCCAAACTTTTACTTTCTGTTGAATATGAAGATACTACTACTGAAAAAGAAAATTACTTGGCTGCTTCAGGTGGGAAAGAAACCACTGAGAGATGGATCCATCATACGTCCCTATTCATCAATAAAACTATCTTATTCTTTTTTGCCCAATTGAATGATTGATCAATCACATCTCCCAACTAATCGATTAAACTATCTTATTCTTTTTTACTATCCCCTCTTATAATTGGGGGAGACAGTAGGTGAGAAGTCAAGTCAAAATCAGGGCACACACACTTTTTATAATTGGCGAAGAGGGGTGGGTTAGAAGTCAACATCCTGTTAATAATTCCCAATAAGCAGTTGTTGCCAGCAGAATTAATTTATGTATCTTAGACAATCTTCATTGATGCATTTCAAGGAATTAGATTTTTCAGTTAGCTAATAGTAATGACCAAAAGAACAAAAAGTCAGCTAATGGTAGCTTCCGATGTCAATATGATCATGCCCTGTGTGGAGTAGACAATCTACAATCAAAGATTCTGATGGATAAAGCTAGCCAAACAACACCCCCATCCCCACACACAACACCCCCACACATGTAGATTATGTCTCAACTCTCAATTAGGTGGAAAAGAAAATGTACACGGCATTAAGATCTTGCATATATAAGCCTATATATATCTTAGCTTATTCGAATTGAAATTAATCAATATTTTCAAATATTTGTAGTTTTAAAATGTCTCCACCCAATTCATATCCTATGAGTGCAAGATAGTATAAAATGCAAAAACAATTTTGGTTTTAGTTTAGGCCAATGTTGCCACATATTTTCACAAAAAACATTGTAAATTTTCCAAATGGTGTCTAATGTTTATATTTTTTTTTGGGGGGAAGGGGGTTGGTGAGAAGCCAACATCCGCATACCATTGTCGACAATGAATTAGATATTCAGCTTACCAGCTAAGAATTCGAATTAATTTATGCATCATACACACTCATCGCCACTTTCTCTGTCCCATTCGCATTAAGAAACTAGGATTTCTCGTCCGTAAATGTTTGGCTGCGGCACAGGTGGTGTAGGTGCTTCGTTAGCCATTTATCTTCTCTCCTTCTTTGGTGAGCTGGCAATAAAATACAAATATAATAATATCTTAATGTTACAGTTACGCCACATTTTATATTGTTGCTATTTCTGATTCAAACTCAATTGGAGGCTTTGGTAATCAACTTTGAATCAGTCTCAAATCCCGAATTTGCTTATGCTTAGCCTAAATCCTTATTCAAGACATGAAATTTATAAATTCATATTTTTCAAATCTGTTGCTCATCTTTTGAGACAAATTGTCCCTAGGCTTAAGAGATGAACTTTAACTAAAGTATAAAGATTAAAAATAAAAAAAAAACATTGTCTCTCTTCTTGTTTCTCTTTCAACAAAAAAAATAAAAAATAAAAAATCCAACGTCTCTCTCATCCTTTCTCTTAAGATTATTTTTTCATATTAAATGTATAGTTAAATTTAAGGTTATTTTGTTATGTAGAATGTAAGTTTATTTTGTAATTTTGAACTAATGATTGAAGTTATAATTATTTTGTATTGTTTAACTTTATCGATTTTTCTTTTTGTTTTTTTGGATAATTTTATGATAATAGCAGGTCAATAATGGGATGAGTTGATAATCTATGACAAGCCCAATTTCAAAATAATAAGAAGGGTATTTAAGTAAAATAGAAGTATTAATTCATTTTCTACATTTATTTCAAATACAATTTATATTTGCAAATAACATAATTGAATTAATTCTATTTAAAAATTTCAAACAAAGAAATTTATTTGTAAATACAAATTATCGCAGAATTTATTTATAAATCAAATAAATTTTACACCTCAAGTATTTCCAAAAATTATGTAAGTCTTAATCATCAACATATACCTGCATACCAGTACAATTTTTTTTTTTTTTTTTGTCAGAAATGACAGCCTATCCCTGCATCGGATAGGTCAGCATTAAGCAAAAACAACAGATAGTATCACCAATCTAAAGGAAGTAGACTTAAACGAATTTGGTTAGCAATCCAATCAGCAATTACATTGGCAGTTTTCTAAATGAGCTCGAGATGAATATTACAATTGGTATCCATTTCCCTCTTCAAGTCATTGATGAAAGAGTCAATCTTCCAATTGCTGCACGAATTAATAGGGGAGAGAGAGTTGAGAACTTCTTCCCAGTCCGATTCAATGATAATCCACAAAAGGAGGAAAAATAAGCCACAAAAGGCAAGCTAATCACATATGGATCCTCTTCAATATATCAGGAGTTGTTAGTACCTAACGTAAAGAAGGATTGAAGGGTTTAAGGACCCCAACAATCCCAATTGTAGATTTTTTATTTTATTTTTTATTTTTTGCTGATTGTAGATGTTTTGGTCTACAATGGACATTTTCTTTGATGGATTCTTTTCTTTTCTTTTCTTTTCTTTTATAATAAGTACACTGTTTATAGCATCTAGTAATACTATGATGATTTCCAATGAAATTTTGCAGCATTGATGGACAAACACGGTTTTATTCCTTTTTCTTGAACATCTTAAACTTTCACCCAATTCGGTTTTATTGCTTTAAGGGAGTGAAAGTTGGAGATGATAGTTTTTTATTGCATTTTAAGCTAGTTCATTTTTTTATCTTTGTTTTAATTTGAGAAGTTAACCTGAAATAAATCATATGATTAAGCAGGTAATCTTGATTGTAAATAAAAAAGAAAATATTAAGCAAACTCAGTTGTAGCTGAACTGGTACAGAGGTACCGGTTATGCAATGCTTGCTCAAGCAACTTTGTAAAACCGAACGTAAGTGTAAAAAAAAAAAAATTAGCCAAATGTATATCAAATATACATATTCAGGAGTTCATACTTGAATAATGCAACAAACTCCATACTTACTAGCTAGTGGAACTTTCTTAATATTATTTGATAGTGCTTATAAGAAATCGTACAAACTTAAACTAAGTATTATGTATAGAACTTCAAATATTCTTTTTTATGTTTTTTTTTTCGGATTCAAGGGAGTCTAAATTATTTTATATCATGTAAGATGTTACATATAAGAATTGATTTTGAGACAACTTAGGAAACGGCATTAGCACTTCATTAATTCATGTCAACACAAGTGATATATATACCCAATTCATAATTAAAAAGAATAGTTTTGTCCTTAATTTAACTTGTTTGTATTTTGTAAGCGCTTTTCATAACAAATAAAATCGTGCTTTGGAATGATGTTATATATTTTAAAGACTTAATCTTGAGAATTTGTATAAGCAACCGAAACTACAATTTCTTTTTATTCCGAAGAAGAATATTAACTTGTAGTGGCAAGCTAAGCACGTCAGGCATCTCAAGTTATCATTTAATTTACAAAATTATATTAAGAAAACAACATTACATTTTCACCTTGTTTTGCCACGTCATTATACTAATATTTGGCAATTACAGAAATAACTCTAAATTTTAATAGATGGTGAAATGTACACCATCTTCTCTCCCAACCATTCTAAAACCTAACTTGTATTTATCTGCCACCGGGTTACTCTAGGAATGTGCTGGATCAAGTTCAGGTAGCATAAACCATAAATCAAGTTCTTGCTAATTCTTAAGCTCTTGCAATCCATCTGGGAGCATTTGTAGACTCTCACATGCGAAGATGGCGAGTTTGCGAAGGCATTTCATGGATCCTTTGCGTATTGGACTCCATGTGGTCAAATCTCTATGGCTTGAAATCCGAAATTCCTTGAGTGCCGGAAAGCTTTCTGGTTCACAAATTAACTGATTTCCAACGCAACACTCCCACATTTCTAGAACTTCCAACCTTGGTAGTTGCCCCAAAGCAATCAAAGAATGTTCGTCTAAATCACTCTTCGACAACAAGATTTCACGTAGATTGTCGTGAGAGGCAATGAGATCTCGTAGTCCAGTGAAGCCCACTAGTGTGAGCTTCTCAAGAAATGGAGAAGCTGAAAGGTTTCCTAGTTTGATCAGTTTTCTTGTATCATTAACAAGTGCTGTCAGTTTAAGCGTTTGAAGATTATTCATCCTTCCAATAGCAGTAAATATGTCTGTCCAGGACTCTTCTCCATTGAAAGATATATTCAATTTAGTGAGTTGTGTTGTGGAGATCAGTTGCCTTGCTTGATTAGGATTTAGATGTACTCCATCCAAGGATTGGAGTTGAGTAAATTCCAAAGCGATATCTGGCATTACCAGATAAACGCCTTCAACGAAATTGTTTATGAGAAGATGTCTTAATTGCTTGAGCTTTGCTATCCCTGCAGGGACATGTTTCATTGTCGACCCAAATGAATTAAATCCCCCACTTCATCAGGTACATTGTTTATGTTATCAACACCTTCCAGGTCCAAAGTCCTTATCAATTTGATGCTCTGCAACATTTGAGACAATGATGAGTAGAACATGTCACCCCTACCTGCTGGAAGTGAACGTAGCCTTAACCTGCAAGTGTGATCAAGTTGCACATTGGGTGCATGAATTGCCAAACGCCGCTGATATTCTACCACAGTGTTTTGGTAGAGTAATTTTCCGAAATTCTCCTTTGCTATCATGTGAACAGAAACTTCGCGCAAGAGGTCATGCATTTGGAAACCGTTAGACTCGTACCTGAATTGTAACATGCTTCTGTTTATGAGCTCGTCGAAGTAACCTCTTGCAAAGGTTTCTGGAGTCTGTTGATCATCGTGCTTGACAAAGCCCTCAGCTATCCACAAACGTATTAATTTATGGATGCTAATGCGAACAGACTTGGGGAACATTGCACAGTATAAGAAGCAGGGTTTCAAATGAATGGGCAAATGATGATAACTCAACAACAGGACTCGATTTAATTGAGCAAGATCCCCCTGCAATTCCAAATAAAGTTGTTGGCGGACATCATTCCATTTTTCAAAATTATCACCTTTGGTTGACATCAACTTGCCAATGGTCAAAATTGCAAGAGGTAAACCATCACATATGTCAACGAGTTCTCGTCCAATGTTTTCAATCCACTTGTTATTCAAGAAAGCCGCTTTACAGAATAAATCCCAAGATAACTCAGGATTGAATGGCTTTACCTTAACATAGTCAGACCCGACCCCATACCCGTGCTGTAGGATAAGCTTAACGATAACTGAGGACATATTATTTGCAGGAAGTAGTGGTGCAATATGTTCAATAGTTTCAGGTTTCCAGACATCATCAAGAATGAGGACATACCTTTTTCTGCTTCAAATCATCGCGTATACGCTGTCGGAGCTTATCCTCGCTCAAACCGATAAGCTTCTCGTCTGTGGTTCTGGATATTTCCCTCACCATTGACCTCAAAACCTCAATTGGAAAGGACTGATTCACGGAGACCCAAGCACAGCAATTGATTTCAGTATTCATCTTAACTCTTTCAACAACTTTATTGACCAGAGTCGTCTTCCCTGATCCACCAGGCCCCCACACCGTGATCACCTGCATAGGATTCCTCGGCTGCTCAACAAGATTTAGTAGCTTGGAAAATTCTGTGTCCATCCCAACTATATGCGCATTCTCGCCACGTTGGTAGAGACCAACTGGAGGACTGTTATCTTCCTCTTCCTCGGGAGCGGTTTGGCCCTCCGCTGGTTGAACCGGCTCTGGCTCTATGCTCTTGACCTTCTGATGGAACTGAAAGCGAAACTTTGCCGTCTCGATGAAATAGTGGTTGAAAGCCCCGATGTTGTTGAGTTCACAGAAGTTGCTTGGCTTGTTGGATTCCAGAAGTTCCATCTCCAGCTCGTACTCTTCTAAAGCATCTTCGATGTCGAATGCTGCGTGTCTGGCTTCTTCCATTTCAGCCAGACTGGTATCTGGCTTTGGATTGAAAGTAAATTTTTTCAATTTCATCATTGATCGCCCATTGAAACTTGATTTCATCAATAGTTGCTTCCTTGAGTGCGTTAACCACGGGATCGATGATCTTACCAACGCAGTTAACTACGGGATCAATGATCTTAGAAACGCTGTCCATCTTTTGATGAGCTTTAGTCAACTAGGAAATGTGCTTTAGTTATTATGAGAATTCAATCTTTCTTGATGTGCTTCCACAACCTCGTTGCCTTTTTATAACCAGTCATCAATGAATTTACTTTTGTCTTTTATATTTCTCTTCTTGGCCTTTTCTTCCTTAATTCCTTTTTTGGGTTGATGGCAGGACTAGTTCTTGTCTAGATGTGGTTGATGATTTTGATGTCATTTTTTCTTGTTTATCTTTATCAAATTGAGCTTTTTAATTTCATCATTTGATACCTCATTCTCCTTCAACCCCTTTTACATAAACCCAAATTCTCCCATTAGCTTTTAATATTACTTGAATTCCCTCATACTATTAAAGCTTGCCAAACAAAGTCTTACGATTAAGGCATTAGGAGTTTTTCATTTTTCTAAAGATAAACTAAAAACTAACCTCCTTCACCACACACATCACCCCCACCTTAATGGAATTGTGTCCTTAAATCCCTAAAGAAATAAATATAGTCACCTTTAGCTAATGGCTGCGGAGCTAGTTTTATACGATATATTATATGTAGGTGGTTTTGCATGATGATTGTAGATTATGTCTCAACTCCCAATTAGGTTGAGAGGAAAATGTACATTGTATTAAGATCTTGCAGATGCCTTTATCTTAGCTTATTCGAATTGAAATTAATCAATATTTTTAAATATTTGTGGTTTCAAAATGTCTCCACCCAATTCACATCCTATATATGCGGGCAAGATACTATAAAATGCAAAAACGATTTTAGTTTTTCATTTAGGCCAATTATGCCACCTATTTTCACTGAAAACATTGTAAGATTTATTGCTGAGAATTTTCATTTAAACTTTTTCATTTTTAATTTTATCTTTAAAAAAAATAAAAAAGACTAAAATACTCTTAGTTATAAGACTTCGTTTGGCAAATATTTATGGCTTGGAAAGATTTGTGTAATATAAAAAGTTAGTGGAGGAGTTTGGATGTCAGACAAGAATTAAAATGGGATTACTCTACCAATGAGCAAAAAAATTTCAATCATGTTTACGCTGATTGCAGGACACGTGGCCTGACTTTATGACAAAATTGTTCAACTTGCTCCATAACTTTTTTTTTTTTTTTTTTGTGGGAAAGAAATTTGTATTAACACAACAACAAAGGATACAAGAAAAATAGCCCCAAAAAAAGAATGCCGATTCAAAAAGTGAACAGTGCTCGAAACATTCTCTCTCCCCCCGTGAAGCTTTTTACTTTTCTCTTTCTTGAAGCTTTTTCTTTCAACGATAAAATAAGTTACGTAACCCAAAGTTCATCAGATCTGAAAACTACCTGTTTAGATCTGAGATTCTGAATCTGTTTCTTGGCATAAATCATCATCGTTGCAGGCCCTCCTCATGGAGGAGGACCCAAAATCTCAGACTCAAGGACCTATAGCTGGTCTCATTCACCTTGACTGTAATTGTAGCAAAGATCTCAGAGGCGGTAAGAAGGCCAAAACTGTCACCCTTCCGACGAAACACGTATATTCACCTACTCCTATGGATGACAGTAGCAACTCCCACGGCGGCAAAGAACCATTCTCACAGTCGACGCAGCAGGTACCTTCACATACTCCTATGGAGGACAGTTGCAAATTCTATGGCAGCGAAGCTCCTCCCCCACAGCCACAAAATTGGAGAGGCCTTTTTGGAAAGAAATCTGATTATATGGCATCTGCAAATGGTTTGGTGGTTGATGTCCTTGACTTTGATGACGCTGGCTTGGATTGTGACGGTGATTGCTCCGATGATGACGAAGGGAAAGATGTGGTAGCACCCTATCTCTATCTGTCACAGGAGAAAAAAAATGAGATGCGTAACCCATGGAGAAATGCTCTGATCATCAAATTAATAGGGAAAACAGTGTGCTTTCGACTTTTTGCCTCTCGTCTTAGCAAACTATGGAATATTCAGGGGAGGTTTAGCTTGGTTGATGTGGGATTTGGTTTCTTTGTTGTCAGATTCTCCTCTGTTGCAGACTATGAACACGTTCTTACCTACGGTCCGTGGATGCTAATGGATCATTATGTGACAGTTCGTCAATGGGAACCTTATTTTTAGTCAGAAATTGCAAACACAACCACAATGTCAATTTGGGTTCGCTTTCCGGGAGTTCCAATGGAGTCCTACAAAGTAAACATTCTAACCAAAATGGGGAATTTAATTGGAAAAACTCTTAAAGTTGATAAATTGACAGGTGATTGTTCTAGAGAGAAATTTGCTAGAGTTGCGGTCTAGGTTGACCTTGCTAAACCACCAGGATTCACATTAAGGATGGCTACTGTCAAAGAATTGAATATGAAGGGATCCATTTGGTTTGTTTCAAATGTGGATTATATGGTCATAGGAAGGATCACTGCCCAGAAACAAATCCTCAGCAAGAGGGTGCAAATGGATATAAGGGGAAAAATATGGAGAGTTCTCAAGGGAATTTCCAACAATCTACCGAAACCCCAGTCAATTGGGATCCCATGATTAACTTTGGTGACTGGATATTGGTTCAACGCAAGACTTCTAGAAGAATGGGATAAGGTGGTCAAAAGAATTCTGAAATAGGGAGGATTAACTCTACTGATCAAAACCGAGTAAACAAAGCTCCATATAATAGATCAGTCAACAACAACCACTCCATATCAAACGCAGCTTCAGGGTCAAGATTTAATATCTTTAACAAGAATCAAGATATGGATGGTAGAGAAAATCAGGAAGAATTGGGCGCAAAGGGAAGCTTCCAGTTTTCAGCGGGGAATGAAGAAAGAGGTAAATCTGATAATTCCTTTGTTAACAAAAGTAGAGAAATCAAGAGATACCAAAATAGCAAAGAAAGAACTAATAAGGAACAGGTCGCTAATGCTAATTGAGTGAATGTCTGTGATGTTGTCGCTGGTCCTAGTACCGTAGGTCTTAACAGTAAGAAAAAAGAGCTAAATGAAAATACAGTGGCTGATAATAGTAATGGTAAATTTGAGGAAGAAAGTCAACATCTGATTGTGCATGACCTTTCCTTTTAGGACGGAAAATCGTTTGGAGTAGCACATGGTGATAGTAGAAGTGTTGATGGCAAATGAGAAGAATCGTCTATTATTGTTGATCCCATGCATCTGAATCATTCATCTTCTCTTGAAGATCAGGATACTGATGCTCTCTCTCATCAATTACATGGAGGACCGCCAGATAATCTCTTATCTCAAATGGATTATTCTATGGAGGAGGCCATCGGTTTTGATAGTGGAAGGGGCAAGGAAATGGAGTCGGATATTTCTCAGGTTGTTTTGCATTCTACTGGTGGTTTTAACCACTCTCCCCAAGATGGTTGTTAATGTCGCACAACTTTGACAATTGTTGGGTGTATTATTGATATATTATTTCAGCACCTTTTTACTTAAAATTTGTTAGTTCTTGAGTAATTTATGAGCAATTTGATTGTTTCCATGTTTGTTTTGTGATGTAGGTGAATTTTATGAGAAGATATGGATTTTGAGGCAAAGATTAAAGAAAAATGAACAAGGGCAAGCTTTTATGCAACTTGTGGATAAATTGCAGAAAATTAAAGTAGCGCAGTCATAGCACAGTTGCGCAGAATCGCAGGATTTTTAAGGGTAATTTTGTAAAAATGCGCGAAAAGAAGAAACTCTATGTTAAAAGAGAAGGAAATAAACGTTTGAGAGGAGCTTTTGGGAGGCAGCCATCAAGTGGGCAGAAAAAAACAACGTTTCAGAGGGAGAGAAATAGAGGATTAGCGAGTTGAAGACGGAGAAACGATCCGGAGACGGACTTCTGCCCCAATTCTTCTCCAAATCCTAGTTTTCTCTATCTTTTTTATCATGTTTTACGTTACAATTGAGATTTTATTTAATTTCATTATGATGTTCTAAGTTATTTTTCTAGGACTACGATGTAGCCAAATTATGAATATTTGATGTTTTTTGTTTTGAATTAATTGATGAACTATTCCATATTTGCGTTGAGTATTTTATGCTGAGTTTAATGCTTGTGGTTGCCTGATCAACAATTACATGATTCGTGATTTGGTTTGAGACTGAGAAGTGATAACTAAATTAGACCACATATAAAATACCATTAAATCGTCATAAGCTAGAGATAGTTATGAGATCTAGTGCAGCATTTGAATTTCTAGGGCTTAAAGCGTTCCATGAGTTCACAGTTATCACAGAGATGTAGTTAGCTTGCTTATTATGATAGGTTATTGATGTTTGAGAAATATTAATATCTACCTTAGCGAAATTACTGGCAACGTAAGGAATAGGTTTCCATTGATTTAGATCAATAGTTTCAAATAGGATTAATCTTGGTGAAATCGGAACCCCTAGAGCATTTTAATTCTTGATTTATCTTCTTTATTAATTTCATATTTGCTTTAGTTGTTAATTCCAAAAGTACTTTATTTATTAGTTTTTACTCAAAATCTCTCATTTTGATTGTCCAAATAAAGTTAAAGCTAAATTAATTTCAGTAATTAGTAATCACAGTCCTCGAGGGAACGATCTTTATTCATCATTTTATTGCTTGTTACGAACCGTGCACTTGCGTTATAAATCACACACCAACTTTTTGGCGCCGTTGCTGGGGACTGTGTTAATTATTAATATCGATACCAAATAGCTTTGATTTTACTTTGGATTTTGTTTTATTTTGTTTTGTTCTCTTATTTTCGTTACGTGTGTTTCAGGAATATATTCCTTTAGGTGTATGCGAAAGTTAGGAAATAGCAATTTGTTGTCTTTCGATCCTGAGATAGAACGAACATGTCAAAAGAACAAAAAGAATAAAAGAGCTACTATAACTACCCATCATTTGCAAGGAAATATGGCTGACTTCGTGGTAGCACAAGAAGGAAATAATCAGGAAAATCCGCCTAGAACACTGCGAGAGTATGCTTTGCCACCTACAAGAATTCAACCTGTGATTAGGAGTCCAACGATTCAGGCGAATGATTTTGACTTAAAGACAGTGACGCTGCAGTTGATTCAGAATATTCCATTCCATGGACTGCCTTCTGAATATCCTAACCAGCACATAGTGAATTTTTTAGAAGTCTGTGGAACAGTTAAGTACAATGGAGTCACTGATGAAGCTTTGTGCCTTCGCTTGTTTCCTTTCTCTTTAAGGGATCAAGCTAAGGAATGGTTGAACTCGCTGCCCTCATATTCAATCACTACTTGGAAAGATTTGGTGCACAAGTTTTTGTCAAGATTTTTTCCACCAGGAAAGACAGCGAAGCTGCGCATAGAGATTAAGAATTTTGCGCAACATGAATGAGAAACTCTATGTGAAGCGTGGGAAAGGTATAAGGCATTGCTGAGGAAGTGTCCTAATCATGATGTACCCAGGTGGATGCAAGTTCATAATTTTTACAATAGGTTAATTAGTTCCACAAGAACGTTGATAGATGCATCTGTAGGAGGAGCTTTAATGAACAAGATAGCAGATGAAGCTTATGCGTTGCTAGAGGATATTGTTTTGAACCACCAGCAGTGGTCAAGTGAGAGAGTCACACCAAAGAAGACAGTTGGGATTCATGAGATTGATGCCATAACTGCCTTGACAGCGAAAATTGACAATCTCGCAAAACAGTTGCAAAATAATCAAATGACTGCTAATGATGTCCAAGCGGTAGTGGTGTGCGAGTTTTGTTGTGGTCCACATCATAGTGTAGAATGTCAGGTTGGAAATCCATTTGCGCAAGACACAGCAGAACAAGCACAGTATGTGGGGAATTTTAATGGGCAGCAACACAATTGGTAGTCTAACAGATATAATCCAGCATGGTGTAATCATCCGAATTTCTCTTGGAGAAATACTCAGAATGTGTTGCAACCTGAGCAGAATAACCTACCACCAGAGAAGAAGGTGAACCTGGAAGAGGTAATTGCTCAATTGGCGAGTTCGCAAACACAGTTGGCTAATTCCCAGACTTAGTTTATGAATGAAACTAGGACAAACTTCCAAAACCAGTCTGCACAAATCAGAAATTTAGAGATGCAGTTGAGCCAAATGGCTACTTTGTTTTCTGAAAGACAACAAGAAAGTTTACCTAGTACTTCAAAGGTGAATCCTAGAAGAGATGGCACAGAGCATTGCAAAGTGATCACTTTGAGAAGTGGCAAAGAGTTAGAGGAGCCAGTGAAAACTAAGAGGTTGAAAAAAGTGAAGCAAAGAATGAGGCAGGAGATAAAGAGAAAGTAGAAGCTCAGCCACAACCTATGAAGAAGCCGCATGTAGTTGTGCCATTCCCTCAACGATTGCAGAAAAATAAGCTTGATAAGCAATTTTCTAAATTTCTTGAAGTCTTCAAGAAACTTCACATCAATATTCCATTCACGGATGCACTTGAACAAGTACCTAGTTATGTGAAGTTCATGAAAGACATTCTTTCAAATAAGAGGAGCCTTGGAGATTATGAGACAGTTGCACTTACTGAAGAGTGCAGCTCCATCCTACAGAAGAAATAACCACAAAAGCTCAAGGATCCGGGGAGTTTTACTATTCCTTGTGAAATTGGCAATGTTGTTTTTGAGCGAGCGTTATATGATTTAGGTACTAGTATTAATTTGATGCCTTTGTCTATTTTCAGGAAGGTTGGTTTAGGAGAGGCAAGATCTACAACTGTTCACTACAGTTAGCTGATCGTTCGCTAAAGTACCCAGAGGAGTTATTGAAGATGTGCTAGTCAAAGTCGATAAATTCATCTTTCCTGCAGATTTTATAGTGTTAGACATGGAGGAAGACAAGAAAATTCCTATCATTCTTGGAAGACCTTTCCTTGCAACTGGGGGAACACTTATTGATGTTCGAAAGGGTGAGCTTCAGTTACGAGTACAAGACGAAGAGGTAACCTTTAATGTGTTCAAAGCATACAAGTACCCAGAAGCTAGCAACAGTTATTTGTGCATTGATGCCGTAAAAGCTATAGGGTGTAACCATGAGGGTCAATTGGATCCCTTGGAGGCAAGCTTGTTAAAAGATAATTCTTTTGTTTCGGTGGGATTAGAGCACAAGGAATATTGGTCTATTAAACAACGAAACATGGGTATACAAGCAGTGGGTGAGAAAGAATTCTTGCAGTTGAATAAGCTAAAAAGATCCTGTGATGAAGCGAATGAGAAAGCAATAAGTTACAAGGAAATGACAAATGAGTGGCATGACAAACCCGTTTCGGGAAAATATTTCTCTCTTGGGCAACAAATACTTCTTTATAACCCACGGATTCCTGAAAAACGCAAGTCAAGATGGTCTGACCCCTTTGTTGTGACTAAAGTGTTGCCTTATGGTGCTGTGGAAGTTACCCATTCAGAAAAAAAGGGACGTTCAAGATCAACGAACAACGATTGAAAGCTTATTGGGATGATGAGTTTGACAAACACAAGACCGTTGTCCATCTCAACTCATCATGAAGAAATTGCTCTGTCGGGCCGTCAACGTTAAAACAAGCGCTTTTCGGGAGGCAACCCGAAGTTTTTTACTTTTCTTAATTTAATAGTTTTAGTTACTTTTTGTGAATTTTTGAGTTATAGCTGTAGTAGCTAATTGATAAGTTTTATTGTCATGTTAGGTTCAAGAACAAGTTTGGAGGGAGTCGAGGCAAAGAGATGTACTACCAAGTCGATTAAGAGAGAAAGAATGGAGAAATCAGTGTTGGGAGTGCATAGGATGCTTGCTTAGAGAGAAAAACAAAGAAAATCAGAGTTGTGACAGTAGCGCTATTGCGCTATAAAGTAGAGCAGCTGCGCTCACGGTAATAAAAGTTACGTTCACGAGAGGGCTATTAGAAGAGAAAGAGCGCAGGCGTAGCGCAACTGCGCTTACGTCCTTCAATTTGACGTTCGAAAATATAGCGCAGGCGTAGTGCAGCTGCGCTTACGTCCTTGTGTTTTTACGTTCATAAAAAAAAAATCACCAAAAATAAAAAATCCAAAGACACCCGTTCCCCTCCTCTCACCCCCCACCATCAACACCCAAACACAAATTCTCTCTTTCTCTCTAAACCCTAAGCCCTATTACCACCCAAACCATCAGATTCTTCTCAACCTAAACCATCAGATCTCTCTCAACAACAACTCACAATCTTATGCCTCTTTTTCTCAAGTCACCCTCCTACACTCACAACTGAAAAAAAAAGAACCCATTCCACTAGTTGAACACCCACACCAACGAGGTCATACTGATGTCGACGACGGAGCGGCGACAACGTCACACCCACGAGAAGCAGCAGCCTCTTATTCTTGTTCTTTATCATCTAACTGTCCCTCTCCCATCAACCCCTGTTTTGACCTATACCATGACGAGCTGCTTAAGCTTGTAGGAGACGTTGGCGTTAGATATGAAGTAACGGCAGCTTGTAGTGGTCACTATTGAGGATGCTCCCATCACTCAAGTAAGGCCTTCTTTGTTTGTGTGTGTGCGTTATTGGCTTAAATTTTTTTTAAAAAAATAATAAATATGAAGAACGCACGCGAACATGGGTAGTTATATACAATTTTTTTTAGTTCGTGGTCTTTTTGTGTTGGTGGCATTGATATTATTGGTTTTTCAATGGAATACTTTAGGGATATTGATGGTTTGTGTTTGTTGGGTGGAGTATGTTGTAGGTCTAAATTGTATGTTAACTGTTTGCTTCATGTTCTCCATAATGCTGAAAGAATAGTCAAAATATTATTGCATTCAGGTCTATTTTTATTGTGCACATCCATGGTGATTGGTTGACCTGTAATTGGACCACGTTTTCCAACTGAGTTATAGCAATTGTAGTTGTGTTATGGTGATAAAGGTGATTGGGTTGGGAAGTGTGTTTATTGGATGGAGTATGTTGTGTGTCTTGCTTGAATACTAATGGTTTGATTCAAATTCTCAATGAGGCAAAAAGCTTTATGGAAGTCTTGTGGCTTTAAAGACTGCTTCTATAGTGAATCGATGTGTTGGTTGGATGATTTGCGATTGCGTTGTATTTTCATTGTTATGGTGGTTTGGGCTATGTTATGGTGGTGAGTATGCCTTTCTTCGCTTATAATTGAGTTGTGAGCTGTGACTGAATTGTAAAGTAGTGTCCCTGGTTAGAGCAAATACTGCTTGCAGTCGAACTTGTGTTATTGGGTGGTATCAACTGGAAGAGGTTGTTTAGCATGTCAGCATGCCAAAGACATATTCTGGAACAAGTTGCTTTGCCTAATTGGAGCTGAACCATTTGAGAAGCTTTCGGACAATGACCACCATGGATATTCAGGGAAGTCCTCTGCGTTCTTTTCTTTACTTTTGTCATTGAGGACAATGTCTTGTTTAAAGTTTAGGGGTGGCGTCGGTGTCTCTTTACTTGGTTTGAGTTTTTGGTATTAGTGTTACATGTTTTAGTTATTTTTATTATGTGTTTAGTTATTTAAATTCCATAAATTAAAAAAAAATAAGAAAAATTTGAAAAAAAAGTGAAAAACTGAAAAAAAAAAAAAATATTTGAAAGTGATGCTGGAAAGATAAGAAATAGGCCGATGATGAGTAGCGTATGTATGACATGATAGTAATGAGGATAATTGACTGAAGCATAGTTTGTTTTATGAAAAATCCCCACCTAATGCGCACTTAGCCTCGCCTAGTTATGTTGCTGCTTAGAGAATGATTATGTGAGTTTAAGTGAATAGGAAAATGAGTATAGGACTTTAGAACTTGCTTGATTGTCACTCGAGGCGAAATCCTAGGTTGCATAGCATTAGAGAAATGATTTAGGCCATCTTTGGATCGTTTGAGCCTTTTAAGCCAACCCTTGTAATAATTGAATATCCCTAGTCCACCAATTTGAGCCTAATTAGCCTTTTTTTCATGTGCACCCTACAAATTCTTCCTTAACTTATCAAATTGATTACCCCACTTCATGACCTTCCTACTTGTAACATATGATTGTTCTAGAATGATTATATGGAGCCATGTTGCGTATTGAATGATGGGAGGTATGATGGTTGGGTGATGTATTGTTTTCTTTTGAAAAAAAAAATCATCAGAAAAAAGAGGACAAGAATGAAAAGAAATGAGAAGAGCCACACTCCTTGTAATTAATATCAAAATGCAAGTTTGGGGGAGTGTGGACTCTTTATGTGTTTTTAAATATTGTGAATGATTGTTGAGGAAGTGAAATGAAATATGGAAGATAAGAGATATGTTGAATAGTTTTGGTGGTAAGAAGTAGAGTTGACATGTGCTCCATTAAACATCCTCGAATAGTTGTGTGTTTGTAGGTAGTTTAGCCTTATATTATATCCATTATCCTACCTTGGCCCTAGCTACATGTTACAACCAAATGTAAAGTCCTACTGATCTTTAATACTATGATTAACCTACATTAGTGGAGAATGACATGAAAAGTAAGCCTATGAAGTTCTAAGTGATTGAAAATAATAGATTCACATTGAAAACTCGCTTAGCTTGCATAAACTCATCCGGGTATAATTGATTAGGATAGCGGCTATTCACACACTCACTTGGGGGATTTGAAGTAAAATGAAATTATGTGAAGTTAATATTTCTCATACTTATGATTGAGAGTCACCACTTGAGTTGTGAAATAAAGCTACTGAAGCCATGAAAATTTACTATCCTAGAGCATTGCTTTCATGGGTTGTCATGTGTCAAGTCTTTAGTTTTAGGTTGTTTCTTTCTTTAGTTGTGTCTTTTACTTGAGGACAAGCAAAGCTTAAGTTTGGAAGTGTTTGTTGGGTGTATTATTGATATATTATTTCAGCACCTTTTTACTTAAATTTTGTTAGTTCTTGAGTAATTTATGAGCAATTTGATTGTTTCCATGTTTGTTTTGCGATGTAGGTGAATTTTATGAGAAGACATGGATTTTGAGGCAAAGATTGAAGAAAAATGAACAAGGGCAAGCTTTTATGCAACTTGTGGATAAATTGCTGAAAATTAAAGTAGCGCAGTCATAGCGCAGCTGCGCAGTATCGCAGGATTTTTAAGGGTAATTTTGTAAAAATGCGCGAAAAGAAGAAACCTTATGTTAAAAGAGAAGGAAATAAACGTTTGAGAGGAGCTTTTGGGAGGCAGCCATCAAGTGGGCAGAAAAAAACAATGTTTCAGAGGGAGAAAAAGAGAGGATTCGCGAGTTGAAGACGGATGAACGATCCGGAGATGGACTTATGCCCCAATTTTTCTCCAAATCCTAGTTTTCTCTATCTTTCTTATCATGTTTTACGTTACAATTGAGATTTTATTTAATTTCATTATGATGTTCCAAGTTATTTTTCTAGGGCTACGATGTAGCCAGAATATGAATATTTGATGTTTTTGGTTTTGAATTAATTGATGAACTATTCCATATTTGCGTTGAGTATTTTATGCTGAGTTTAATGCTTGTGGTTGCCTGATCAACAATTACATGATTCGTGATTTGGTTTGAGACTGAGAAGTGATAACTAAATTAGACCACGTATAAAATACCATTAAAACGTCATAAGCTAGAGATAGTTATGAGATCTAGTGCAACATTTGAATTTCTAGGGCTTAAAGCGTTCCATGAGTTCGCAGTTATCACAGAGATGTAGTTAGCTTGCTTATTGGGATAGGTTATTGATGCTTGAGAAAGATTAATATCTACCTTAGCGAAATTGCTGGTAACATAAGGAACAGGTTTCAATTGATTTAGATCAATAGTTTCAAATAGGATTAATCTTGGTGAAGGCGGAACCCCTAGAGCATTTTAATCATTGATTTATCTTCTTTATTAATTTCATATTCGCTTTAGTTGTTAATTTCAAAAGTACTTTATTTATTAGTTTTTACTCAAAATCTCTCATATTTGATTGTCCAAATAAACTTAAAGTTAAATTAATTTCGGTAGTTAGTAATCACAGTCCTCATGGGACCGATCTTTATTCATCATTTTATTACTTGTTACGATACGTGTACTTGCGTTAGAATTCACACAACAGCAATAATCATTCATTGTTAGGAAGTCTTTCTATGGGTCTGAAGATTTTGGTTTGGAATTGTCGTGGAGCCGTGCAAGAGTCTTTTCACCAAGTTCTGATTGATTTGGTGCGTCAGCATAAACCTTGGATCGTGATTATTCTGGAGCCGAGAATAAGTGGAAAAAGAGCTAATAAAGTGATCAATTCTCTGCGTATGTCGTGCTCTTACAGAGTTGAAGCTAATGGTTTTTCGGGAGGTATTTGGATCTTATGGAATAATTATTTTGTTGATCTGGAGTTGGCTTCTACTGGGAATCAAGTGATTAATGTGCTTGCCTCGATTAATGGCATTCATAAATGGCTCCTCTCGGCAGTGTATGCTAGTCTGCATGAAGCTCTACGCACTAGCTTGTTGGACGCCCTTAGAGAAGCGTCCTCTTCGCTTTACCTTCATTGGATGGTGACTAGCGACTTTAATCAAATTGCTCACCCAGACGACAAACAAGGTGGCATTGGAGGTGTTACTAGAAAGATGAAGCATTTTGAGAAATGGCAGAACGATTGCAACCTCTTGGACTTGGGTTTTGTCGGACCTCGTTTCACTTGGTCTGATTCTTGGGACCGGGTCAAAGAATAATGGAGCATTTGGATCGGGCCTATGCAAGCACTGAGTGGAACTTCTTATTTCCGAATACTTGTGTTCATCATCTCCCTCACATTTGCTCAGATCATCTTCCTATTTTGGTGGATGTTTGTGGTTTGAATCAAGGAATTAATTTCCCCCGTCCGTTTCATTTTGAACTTGCTTGGTGTACCCATGTTAATTTCTTTAACTTTGTTAGAAACATCTGGAAGGCTGATGCTGGTAACATTAAAGAAGCTTTGGATGACATCTCATCTAAACTTCAAACTTGGAACACGACAACTTTTGGAAATATTCATGCTAACAAAAGAAGACTTCTTGCTCGGGTTAAAGGGATTCAAAGAAGTTTACAGATAAGATATAATTCTTCGTTGTTTAGATTGGAAAAAAATTTGAGAGAAGAATATGAGAAAGTCTTGGTGCAAGAAGAATTGTTCTGGTTTCAAAAATCTAGAAAATAGTGGATCTTTTCGGGTGATAGGAACACAAAATTCTATCACCTTTCTACCATCATTAGGAGGAGAAAAAACGCTATTGTCAAACTCAAAGACGACGATGGGAATTGGGTCCAGGAGGCTAGCAAGTTGAGAGATTGGCGTTTAGCTACTTCAAATCTCTGTATACAGCTACTGACCAGGTTCCTATCTCTTTCTCTAGTGCTTGTTTTAATGTTATTTATCACTTGGATTTGATTGCTCTTGGTAATCAGATTGAGGAGAATGAAATTCGTATTGCTCTCTTCCAAATGGATGCTTCGAAAGCTTCGGGTCCGGATGGCCTTTCAGCGGGATTTTTTTAGAAATGTTGGCCTACAACTAAAGATCTCATATGTAAAATGGTTAAAGAAGCCTTTTTTTTTCTGGAATTATGCCTCAAGGTGTGAATCATACCCTTATCCACCTTATCCCCAAGAAGAAGAACCCGGAGTCTATTAACAATTTCGGCCTATCAGTCTTATCAATGTTGTTGCGAAGTTGATTTCCAAAATTATGGTGAACAGACTTCGTCCTCTCCTCCAAGATTTGATCTCTCCTTATCAGAGTAGCTTTATTCCTGGGCGCTCCACAAGCGACAATATCATCCTTGCCCAGGAAGTGATTCATGCCATGAAAAAGAAACAGGCAAAAACAGGTGTGATGGCTATAAAACTTGACCTTGAGAAGGCCTATGACAAGCTCAGTTGGGCTTTCATTAGAGATACTCTTCAATAGCTTCACCTCCCGGATAATTGGATCAACCTAATCATGTCATCTCTCGAAACGGCTTTGATTTGTCTTTTATGGAACGGTACCTCGACTAATGTCTTCTCGCCGATGTGGGGAATTCGTCAAGGGGACCCTCTTTCCCCCTATATTTTTATTCTTTGCCTTGAAAGACTTTCACAAATTATTGCTCGGGATGTCAATGACAAGAATTGAAAACCAATCGGGATTTGTCATTTGGGCACCCCTATCTCCCATCTCTTCTTTGCTGATGATCTTATTTTGTTTGCAGAGGCGTCGACCAACCAAATGAAGAACATTTTAAACATTCTGGAGAGTTTTTGCAAGGAATCTGGACAAAACATTAATGTAGCAAAGTCATCTATCTTTTTCTCTAAAAATACTGATCAAAATCTTGTTAATTTGATGTGCAGCTCTTGCAGATTCCAGGCCTCGGATGACTTGGGAACTTATTTGGGCATCCCTCTGCTTCACAAGTGGGTTTGTCAAGGTACCTACAAGTATATTCTGACTAACATGCAGACTAAACTTGCGGGGTAGAAACAGAAAGTCTTGTCCCTCGCTGGCCAGGTTATTCTCTCTAAAGCCGTTCTTGCCGCCTTGCCAGCCTATTCTATGCAAGTGACGTCTCTCCCCGTTCAGACTTGTAAGGAGATTGATAAAATCCAACATAACTTCATTTGGGGATCATCTGAGGAACAACGTCGTATACATTGGTTATCCTGGGAGTCTATCTGCCGTCCGAAGTCTGAAGGGGGCTTGGGTCTTCGTATGGCTAGAAGTAATAATGAAGCCATGCTTGCCAAACTTGGATGGAAAATTATTAATGAACCGGATTTGCTCTGGGTCAAAGTTCTCAAGGTGAAATATTTCTCTGATAATTTGTTGTCTTACGAAGGTAAGAACTCTGATTCAAAGGTTTGCAAAGATATCATCAAAGGGAAAGGCACTCTAAATAAAAGGGATTAAGTGGATTCTTTGTAGTGGCCGTGCCATAAGATTTTGGCTGGACCTTTGGGTGGGAGAAGATACTCTGATTAACATGGCACTTCATCACATTCCTGATGGGATGATACATCTTACGGTTGACCACTTTGTACACAGGAATGGCGATTAGAATTGGGTGCACTTCTGACATCTCATTCCGTACCCTCTTCTTTTGCAAATTTCAAATTTGAAGTGCTATCCTGAGGATTCCCGTGATGATTTTATTAGTTGGAAGCATGATGCTAACGGTTCTTTTTCTGTGAGTACGGCTATTGTGTATAACCAAAACATCCATCTGGCCTCATATATTAAATGGGAAGATCTTTGGAAAATGCCTTGTCCCCAAATAATTACAATTTTTTGTGGCAAGCGGCTCACCAGCGAATGTCCTCAAGATTCAAACTTGGCAAGAGAGGTATGTTGATTGATGCAAGTTGTGTTTGTTGTGGTACTTCGTGTGAAGATACGGTACATGTCCTTCGTTCATGCCCTTATGCCCATCACATTTGGGAACGCCTCCTCCTTAGATCCCTTTGTAATGGGTTCTTCACCATGGATTGGAATGCGTGGATCAATAGAAATATTCAATCTCGTGATGCTAGTTTTGGTATTAGTTGGAAATGCATCTTTGCGGCTGCCATTTGGGAGATTTGGAGGCTACGTAATAATTTCATCTTCAGAGGGGTGATGAAGGAACCCTTTGGTGTGACTGTTAGCCAGATCATTAAGAATGTGAATGAGTATGTGGAAGCTTGGAGGACCCATGACAGCCACCAACTCCATACCAGGAGGGCTTTTATGATTGGATGGGAAAAGCCGGACATGGGTTATAAGTTGAATATTGACGGATGTTCGAAGGGCAATGCAGGAGTTGCTGGGGTAGGTGGTCTCTTCTGCAACGCAGATGGTGGTTGGATGTCAAGTTTTGGCATCAACCTGGGCATTGCAAGCAACAATAGAGCGGAGTTGCTAGTTTTAGAGGAAGGGCTAAGCAGGGCAGAGCATCTTGGACTTTATCATCTTTCCATTGAGACTGACTCCCTTTTTATCTGTAACTTGTTGAAAAAGGGATCTGACTACAATAGCCCGCTCAAGATTACGGTGGAGAATTGTGTTGAGATTCTTAATAGGCACAGTAATTACAAGGTTGGCCATGTTTTTCGTGAAGCTAATGGATGCGCTGACTGGATTGCTAACTACAGTCTTCATCAACCTCTTGGATCGTTTTCTTTGGATCAACCTCCAGATGCTCTCCAAACTCTGATTGAGAAGGATAGAACGGGTTTCAAATCCTGTCGAGTTATTCCTTCGTCTTAGGCTTTGCCTCCTTCCAACCAAAAAAAACAAAGGATACAAGAAAAAGGGCCATCTTGTTCCATAACTACAAAACATAATTTGTTTGTTTGTTGTTGATCTTTTTTTTTGGAAAATTTTCCAAATGGTGACTAATGTTTATATTTTTTTTTCAACTTTATCTTCATTTTTTCAAAGTGAAGTGTTTAATTCCTAAAAATTGTAAAAAAAAATGATAATAATAATTTAGTCCCTAATATTTATACATTTTTTTAAATTTCATCCACATTGTTTCAAAAGTGACCCATTTATTCCTGAAATTTTGCAAAAAGTTTTAGTTTAGACCCGGTTGTGAGATTTTAATTGTTACCAGTACATAACAATTTGGGGAATAAATTAAAAAAGTGAAAATACTGGTAACTAATTGAAACTTTTTGCAAACATCTAGATTAAGTGCATCACTTTGAAACAATAGGGAATAAATTGAAAAATAAATGTAAACATTGAGGACTAAGTGAGTCACTTTTAAAAAATAGAGAAGAAACTGAAAAAAATGTAAATGTTGGGAACTAAACACGTCACTTTTGAAATAATAGAGATAAAATTAAAAAAAATATACAAATATTGAGGAAAATTTCTAAAATTTAACATTTTCTTTTTGTTCCCTACCAACATTTCTTGGGATTAACACAACCCTAGCTGACCATAGTTAAGGAATGTAGCTCACCAAGTATGTTCTCTTGTAACCCCAAATTTTATTTCTAGCTGAATATGAATATTCTACTATAAAGGAAAATTACTTGGCTACTTCAAGTCGGAAAGAAACCACGGAGAGATTGATCCATCATATGTCCCTATTCATCAATAAAACTGTCTTATTATTTTTTGCCCAATTGAATGATTGGGACATGATACAAACTATCTTTTTTTTTTTGCCCAATTGAATGATTGACCCATCACATGTCTCAACTAATCGATTAAACTATCTTATTCTTTTTTACTAACCCCTTTTATAATTGAGGGAGACGGTAGGTGAGAAGCCAAGTCAAAATCAGGGCGTGTAGACCTTTTATAATTGGGGGAAAAAGGTGGGTTAGAAGTCAAGATCCAGCTAACAATTCCCAATAAGTAATTGTTGCCAGCAGAATTAATTTATGCATCTTAGACAATCTTCATTGATGCATTTAAAAGAATTAGATTTTTGAGTTAGCTAATAGTAACGACCAAAAGAAGAAATTCATCAATATTTTTAAATATTTGTAGTTCCAAAATGTCTCCAACCAATTTATATCCTATGAGTGTAAGATAGTATTGAATGCGAAAACAATTTGGATTTTTAGTTTAGGCCAATGTTGCCATATATTTTCACAGAAGACAATGTAAATTTTCCAAATGGTGTAGGGGTTGGTGAGAAGCCAACATCCGCACACCATTGTCGACAATGAATAAGATATTCGGCTTACCAGTTAAGAATTTGAAATAATTTATGCATTATACACACTCATCGCCACTTTCTCTGTCCCATTCACATTAAAAAATTAGGATTCCTCATCCATAAATGTTTGGCAGAGGGACAGGTGGTGTGGCGTGTGCGTGCTTCTTCGTTGGAAATAGCTTTGTTAGCCATTATCTTCTGTCCTTCTTTGGTGAGTTGGCAATAAAATACAAATAATAATATCTTAATGTTAACATTTAAGCCACATTTTACATTGTTGCTATTTGAGATTCAAACTCGATTAGAGGCTTTGGCAATCAGCGTTGAATCAGTCTCAATAAATGTACCAAGATGTCCATTCTTCGTCCTTCACAAAGCCTCATTGTAGACATGAGCGAATGTAAAATTTTTGTTTAGTAAAAATTAAGAACACATAATTGAATACTCTTATATAATTCTTTTTTCTCTGTCGAGCTTAATTATTTTTTTAGTTTAACAACTACTTAGAAATACATAAATTTTCAAAAGATACAGATCCACCATAAACGTTAACACGTTGATCATATCTTCAATGTGATATGCTGTCTCTCTGTTTTGTTTCTCTTTCAGTTCAACCAAAAACTGGTATCTTCCTTTCCTTGGATGTATCCTTAATTAAAAAACCCTTGCATGTACTTAAGTCGATCTGTGAGCTCCTTAATTTCATCATTGATCCTCAACTAAAACATGATTTCTTAATTCATAAGCAGCATATTTGAGTTTGTTAACTACGTATGAAATCAATGATCATGTTAGCCATATCTTGACGTGCTTTATTTACGAGGAAAAGTGAATCCAACTTTCTTGATGTGTTTCCTCAGCGTCTTTTCTTTTATTAAATATGGGTAAATAGCGTATTACCCCCCTGTGTTTTGCTAAAAATTCACAATACCCCCCTGTGCTTAAAAAATTAGCTAATTACCTCCCTGTGTTTTGCTAAAAATGCACAATATCCCCTTGTGTTTTAAAAATTAGTTGAGTACCCCCCTGTGTATTGCTAAAAGTAGCTGATCATCCCCTTGTGTTTTATAAAAGTAGCTGATTGCCCCCTTATATTTTCTAACAAAAGCGCTAATTTTTAAAAAGCACATGGGGATAATTAGTTACTTTTATAAAACACAGGGGGGTAATCAACTAAATTTTTAAACACAAGGGGGTATTGTGCACTTTTAGCAAAACACAGAGAGCTAATCAGCTAATTTTTAAAACACAGGGGGGTATTGTGCATTTTTAACAAAACACAGGGGGTAAATATGCTATTTACCCTATTAATTTTAAGTCTTTGTTATTTTTATTTTTATTTTAATCTTTTTGATCTCTCTTTCTTGTTTTTTTTTTTTTGATTAATATTTTGTCATAGTGGTCCCTTATCTTAAAAGTGTAACATTACAGTCATTTACATTTTGAATATATGGCACCATTTGTCCTTTTTTACTTTTCCATTTAAAGTTTGACGACATAATCCTTTTTAACTAAACTGGGTATTAACCCTTTTTTTAACTTAAACATTAATATTTACTTGATTTTGTGTGTTTAGTTTGTGTTATAATTTAGTACTTCACCTATTTGGTATATATGTAGGTGTGTATCTATGCTACAACAAGTAGAAATGTTCATGCACTTGACTTATATTTAGTTTCTTTTAACTTCAATTTTTTTTTGCACCTGACTTCTTTTTAGTTTTTTTAACTTCAATTTTTTTTTCCTACCATTTTCATTTTAATTGTTTACTTTTATGTCTAATTATTCATCATTTTTTAAACTTAAACTTTATTTTTACTCAATTATTTGGTCTAATTGCATTATAATTTAGGGCTTTATTGATTTTGTGGTTTTTATGCATATGAATGTGCGAGTTTTAGGGTGGAAATGACGTTTTTCTTTTTAAATTCAAGTAGAACATTCACATTGTTCATGATGCATGCTGCTACTATTCGTCGTTATATGCATTATTATCATTTGAGTTCGGAAAAATAGTATTATCCTTTGGGGGCAGTTGTGGTGTTCATATTTATGATCTATATTAATTACATATTGTTTAATCAAATTTATAATGCACAAAAATTTATACAACTTATAGGGGTGGTGGTGATAAGGGTAGATGGGGATTGAAAATTGAAGAGAACGTGGAGATGAAAACAAAAGGTTGAGAGAGTTGAATAAAGAATAGACATAAACCACTCTTTTTCATGAAAAATGCTTTAATGTACCTAATCAATTAAAATAACAAGAATATTGCTAACATTCATCATGGCGCCCTTGCAATTTTCTGGAAGCATTTCTGTAAGTATGCTAGAAATTATTTCTTTTAGTTCCTCAGCTTAATTCTGATAAATATATCTCTAGTTTCCGAAGGTATCATATTTGAACATAGGAGTCTTATACTCCTACATTCTATGGAAGAAAATGAAGAAAAAAGCCATTGTAAGCGAACTCTTGGCTTATACATATTGTTTGATCAACTAGATAATTGACGCAACAAAAATTTTTACTTCTTCAAGGGACGATTATGATAAGGATAAATGGGGATTGAAAATTGATGAGAACATGGAAATGAAAACAAAGATTGAGAGAGAGGAAAAAAGGATAAGCATGAAAACCACTATTCTTAAGGTTCATATCTATCATACTTCTAGGTTCTTCAACGTTCGCTGATTTTTCAGATGATCAAATGTAGTTGTCAAAACTTAAAAAGTCCAATTTTTTTTTTTTTGTAGAATAATTGATACTGTAATGTTGTCACAACCACAAGTCTAACATACAAATCCAGGCTCGTGACTATCGCATACTTAAGAAGGACACCTTTCTTAAGTTGCAAGACCCTAGTTTTGCAAGAAATAATGGTGAGAATAAAGCAATAATAATTTGATAAAAAAATTATTGTAATTCTCAAACTCTAGGAGTAAAGACCTCCAATACATAAATTTCACAAAGTCATCCACATAATGAAAGTGTAAAATCATCCAAATCATAATTAAAGTAATAGTTCACCTAAGTACCGTAATGTGTAAATAGGAATCCAAGCGTCACCTCATATCTCTAAAGTTCTTTGTGTTATCAGGGCTCTACCCAACAATCCTTCTATGCCAAACTACTCCTCACCTGCTTCGAAATTAGAGAAGTAGAACAAAACAAGTAGAATAAAATAAGTACTAGCTCAGTAAGTGGTTTATGCACAAAGGTGCACAATAAATATAAAAAAACAGAGTAGGACCTTGATAATGAATGGGATCACAATACTTATGCATAATAAACCTTTAAAAGGAAGAAAAAAAAAAGAATCAAAATTCAGTAGGTGGCAGGTAAACGAATTTTAGGTCCAAGTGAATCTAAATTTGTCATGCCCCAAAATCAAATTTTCACATGTATAACACATGACAATCGTCGTGCTCTTAGTGCAAGGCTCAAACTTATTTTAAATATTTTGTATGTAATATTTCTAAATCTCCAAAAATTAAAAGTCAAATATTCTGATTTCAATGTCTATATCCAAACCACGTGAAAGTTTTTAATGCATAAATTGATACAAAGCGAAGTCCAAAATCAAACTACTCCAAGAACATCAAAAATCAAATACAACTCCTTGCAAGTATGAATCGAGAGCATTTGTTTTTTTTTAGTAGTTTTTCAATAATAGCATCTGCTTGAAGATTGACATTCTTCGCATTGAGAAGGATGCTCAAATGTGTATAATCAAGTATCATGGCAATCCGATTATGGTTTTGTTTTCCCTCGGCTGAAAATTTGTCAGTAGATTCCTGCGGAATATGTTTTAATGTAGCGTTATCTTTTGTGAAAGTCTGCCAGACTCAATTGAGAGTATTCAATTTCTCAGGTCAAACAATCAACACGAGGACAAAGAAGCTTTTCATAACAGGTCAGTTGCAATATCTGAATCAAATTACACGTTGGGGTTTGTTTTTCACTTAGTATACTCCTCCTCCTACGAAATGTACTAGCAACATGTGATCCGGGTAAATTATTCATTAGTAAGTGTTGACGGAACGGTTGTGGAATAGTCTTTTTACTAGTGATTAATGTTTTGATAAAAATTTGTGTCATTCAGTACCGGCTAATATGTCACAAATATAATTCAGGGATGTAAGGTTGCCTGCACCTAAGTTCTGGCTATTTTGGCTAAGAAGCAATTGATGATGTTCTATAGCTGCCATTGCTATCTCGCGGATGTTGTCTTTCCATCAAATGTTATATGTCAACTGTCTTGGAGACAATAGGACTTGCAAGGGTGACGATACTGCTAGAATTTTCCGTGGTTATAGAGTAATCCTTAAGATGATTTTTTGTATTGTTAGCTATCAAATACCTAGTATCTTTTGGATTTTGAACCTTTCTATTATATATAATTGTTAAAAAAATGTTTTATCTAATGTTGTGATTATGAATAGATGTTTTGGATTTTTTGTCTTTTCATATATGTAAATATATTGTGTATATACATTTATAATTAAAATAATATTTTTTTAATTTCAATTTTTATAGCAAATTCAGTTTGGGATGATTTTTTAAAATTTATGACTTTATTATGAGAAGCTCAATTATATTGAAAGGTTAAGTTAGTGAGGGCTCTGTGACGGCTTGGTGAGGGAAAATGTTATTGACGGATTGGCGAGGGAAAAGGTTGGTGAGGGCTTGGCGACGATAATTTTGGTGACAGTATGGTGAGGAGTTAAGTTGGTGAGTACTCGGCAACGGCTAAGTGATGGGAAAGGTTGGCGAGAACAATTTTTGTGCCAGTTTGGGGACGGGTTAAGTTGACGAGGGTTCGGTGACGTCAAACTGTAGTGATGGCCTGGAGACGGGAAATGATGACGAGGGCTTAGAGACGGAAGATTTGGAGACAGACTGGAGAACGTTTGGCAGTCGTCGCCAAATTGGTGACGGCTTGGTGAGGGGTACGATTTTGGTGACCACCTCATGTCTGATGGACGTTTTCCCTCACCGTGCCGTCACAAATGCCAAATTGGCGACGGCACGGTGAGGGGAACCGTCTCTCACAAATTTTTTTTTTTTTTGTAGTGTAATAGTCTTGTTTCATCTCGCAATCTATGCATGTCTTCTGAATCTGAAAAGTTATAACAAAGAATGAGCTACACAGTCCAATAAGTATTCCACAACTTTTCTAGCATGTTGACATGACTCAAAAAATATTTTTGACAAATATTTCTTTCATAAATGTATTAATATATTCCAAGTCGGAAATGGATTAATCGTAGCATATATACTAACACAAAATGGACAAGTTAACAAACGACTATGATTACAAAAAGTTACACATCACATTGTCACACAAAGAGTCACAAAAAACAAAATCGAAACTAGTTTCGAATAATGCGTCTCATAGTATACACAAAGTTACAAAGATTAACCCCTTGAAGGGACACATATCGAAGATCAACCATAGACTTGTGCATCAAAATCACATTTTAATTTTCATAAACTAACTTTTCAAAGTCGAAAACTTAACGAATTTCGTATATGTCACGCTAACGGATTTAATCAAACCAAATTTTTGCAAAGCAAACACGGTTTTCTCATAAGTATAATTTTCTGAATCTATTTCAGAAAATCAATTTTCATTAACTAAATAAAACAAAATATCATTTCAGAAACATGGTTTAAATAAAAGTGATTATAGTTTTCATAAACTAAATTAGGTTTTCATTTCAACAAAGATATAATAAACATATTTGTTCGGAACAAAAATTAAGCTAGAAAAATTGTGAATACTTACCTATAAAGTGGAACAAAATCTTCAAATTGAAATTATGAAGTTCCCCAAAGTCTACGCTTCACTTTAACCATACCCTTTTTAGACTCTGGCAATTTTTGCGCAAGTTTTCTGTTTCACCCGTGTCTTGTGAATATTACCAAAGATCACATAAATATCCCTTTAAGCAATCATATTGAAATGAACAATTGTAACTCCCAATGCATTATCATCCAATTCATTAACTCTTAATTATGTCTATATTTTGTAGAATGTGAATAGTTATAACCCCAAAACTTAATAATTCCAAGATTAAACCCACAAATAGATATTTCTCTTATTATCACTTACACACACACACACACACACATACATATATATATATATGTATATATTTTTTCGCTAAAATTCTCAGGTATTACAAAATTGCACTAATGTCAAAAGAAATTCAAATATAGGTTGTGGTCACAGAATTGATAACATAAAACAAAAGGGTGGCTTAAACTGCCAAACCGCCAAATTGAAAAGTGGTGCACCATGCACACTAAATAGATGAAATCGAATTGGCCAGTATATGATCCCTATTGGGCAAGGGCCTAAACGCGCTTACCCACCAGTTAGAGCACAACCTAATTATTTAGTTATTTCGAAAATAAACTAAAGGAAATAATCGAGTTGCTTTCGAAAAGCTTTAGTTTCAAAAAGACAGTATTTAAGTACATTTTCATGCACATGAAAATTTTGTTCCCAAGTTTTCATTCTAAAATTCCAAAAAAAATATTGCCTCAAAAGAAAATGATAGGGACTAACATTCTAAACATCATTCCTACGAGTTGGCAGGGATGAGGTGATGAGTAACTTTGAAAATATTTTAGACTACCACGTGAAGGAGTAAAGTATGTTACTAGTTTGCTGGAAATGAATTACCAAATAGGTTTGGTAGATTTTAATAAGCTTAATGTACAAAGAAAATTATATTAATCGTAAACGCAATATTTTCTTAGCTATAATTAGCAGTACAAAATTCTTGATGGAATATTTTATTCAACAAGGTCTAACAAAGTTTATGGCTAAGCTAGCAATAATAGTGATGAATGACAATTGAAAATAAATAACCATGGGGGATGAAATCAGTTTCATGAGCACCAGGCTTTGGAGTAATTAATCAATAATAGAAAGAATCATTTTGTGAGGAGATGAATGGAATAAGGAATGAAGGGGATACATATATTTTCGAAATCATCCTCGCTAATATGCAACATGACTTGAGTTCGTTGTAAGAAATCAAATTTGACATTTAAACAACCGAATCAGTTAAAGGTTTTTTAACATGAGGAAGAATCCATTTACCTTTGGTACGCAATTTACTCCAATCCTTTTTTTTTTTGATTTAAGTGAGGTTTAAGCCATTTATATCACTTAGAATGTTACACACGAGATTTGATCTCGAGACCTCTCACATCTAAAGCGAGAATCATTCCACTAGACTAAATGGCTAGTGGGGATTTACTCCAATCCTTAAGAGCAAAAGATAAAGACTAGAAAATCGTAATAAACCATGCCCTATATGACTCCACGAGACCCAAGTCTAACAAAATCTTGCGATTTAATGACAACATCCTATGTTTATTCGAATTTCTCTGGAGAAGATTAAATTTATGCCAAGGTGATTATTGAACCAAGTCAATTAGACAAAAAAGTTGGTTTTAAAAGCAGCTACCAATAACGCCTAGGCTTGTTTGATAGCTTGGAACATATTTTCACCTTGTTTTGAATATGAAGATATTACTTGAAAGGAGAATTACTTTGTTACTTTACGTGAGAAGGGACCATAAGTTTTTATTTATCTATATTGTAAACTTTAGTCACTTAATCGCACTATCAGTTACACTACGGGGAAATGTGACGATAAAATTTTGTCGCCTTTCCGTCACCTAAAAAGAGGAGCGAGGGATAAGTGGACGTCATGTCACAATTGGTGGAAAAACTCAAATTTCATCGCTAATCCGTGACTATATTTAGAATGAATATTTATTTTTTTGATATCCATTGCCAAGTAAAAAACATAAAAAATATTTAATTATTTTTCCTTTTTTTCTCTTTTTGGTCAGGAACCAAATTTTATTGAATAAAACACACTATACAACACGGGGCATCAAAACGAAAGCCCACCTGAACACGAAAGACGACCTAAACAAAAACATAAAGACAGCATGGCAGGACGACCCACAACAACAAGCCTAACAAGGCATAAGAAGACACAATTTCTCCTAAGGATGCACCCGCGATCAACACACATGACTATGACGTTGATTGGTAGATTTTAGGAATGTGTTGAATCTTTGAATAATTCAGTTCTCCAATATATGTTCGCTGAAGAAACTCATTTGGCGTGCGTAGTAGGTTCAACATTTGTAAATTCTTAAGCTCTTGTAATCCATCTGGGAGCATCTGCAGCTTGTTATGCCTAAAGATGATGAGTTCTTGAAGGCGCTTCATCAATCCTTTAGGTATTTGATTCCATGTTGTCAACCTGAAGGAATTTGTGAGACGAAATTCTTTGAGTTCTGGAAAGATATTCGGTTTACAAACTAATTGTTCTCCAACATTAACCATCATTATTTTGAGAACATTTAGTGCTGGCAGTGTTCCCAAAATAATAAAAGAATCTTGGGATAATGATCCTGTGGACAAAGTGATTTCACGTAGACAGATGTGAGAGGCAATACCATTTGGTAGCCGATCGAGAAAGATTAGATAGAGCTTCTCAAGGGATGGAGGAAGAGTAAGGTTTCCCAGTGGGAGCATTTCTCTATCCGCCTAAAAATTTGCTCTCATTTTCAGCTTTTGAAGATTTGTCATCTTTTCAATAGCATTACATATTTCTCTCCAGGACTATCTTTAGTGGCACTTATATTTAATTTAGTGAGCTGTGTTGTAAATTTCAACTGCCTTGCTTGATTGAGATTTAGATGTACCCCATCCAAGGATTGGAGTTGAGTAAATTGGGATAATGTGATATCTGGCATTTTTGAATAGCCAGCAAATCTATGGATATAATCCATGAGAAGATGTCTTAATTGCGTGAGCTCTGCTATTCCTGTAGGGACACGACTCATTGAACATTTTCGAAGATCCAAGGTTTGTAGGTAGCGAAGTTTCCTGATGGAATTAGGAAGATCTTTGATCAGTCCATTCCATCTTAAACTCAAATATCTCAAACGAATTAAATCCCCCACTTCGTCTGGTACAATCCCTTGACAAAGGGCACCTTTGAGATCCAAAGTCCTTATTAATTTGATATTTTGTAACAGTTCAAAGAATGATGAGTAGAATTGTTCACTATGCCTTGCTAAAAGTGAGTGTAGCTTTAACTTGCAAGTGTCAATTCTGACTTTGGGTTATTTATCATAAATCGCCAAACGGCGTTGATTTGAATCTAATTCAGTCATCTCTTGTTTGAGTAATACTCCGAAATTCTCATTTGCTATCATGTGAGCAGCAACATCGCGCAAGAGGTCAAGCATTTGGAAACCTTTAGACTCGTACCCGAATTGCAACATGCTTCTTTCTACAAGTTCGTTGAAGTAACCTCTTGTAATGCCTTCCTGTGTACTCGATCCACCGTCCTTCTTGACAAAGCCCTCAGCTATCCATAAACATATCAATTTATAGACCCCGATTTGGTCAGACTTAGGGAACATTGCACAGTATAAGAAGCATGGTTTCAAGTGAGATGGTAAATGATAGTAACTCAATAACAAAGCTCGATTTAGTTCAGTAAGTTCGCAATGCAATTGGGAATCGAGGCTTTGGATGATCATATCCCATTCTAGTACATTATCGCCTTTTCTTGCCATCAATTGAGCAATTACTAGAATCGCAAGAGGTAAGCCACCGCATTTGCCGACAAGCTTACGCCCGCGACTAATCAAGTGGTTAGGACAGCTTCTTCCTCTTAGAATTTTATTTGAGAAAGCCACTTTACAAAATAAATCCCAAAATGGGTCAGGATTTAATGGCTTTACCTTGAGAAATTTACGTTGTACCTTAAGTAAGAACCCGCACGGATGAGCTACAGTTTTCTAATGACTAGTCACAATAAATAAGGACATCTTTGCTGAAGGAACCTCAATTTGGTTGAGAATATCAGTATCCCAAACATCATCAAGGATGAGAACATATCTTTTTTGCTTCAAGAAATCGCGTATAAGTTCCTGGAGATCATGTTCCCCCTTCTTGTCAAGTCCATCTGGAACCTCTTTCTTCATGCTTTTGAATAACCCTGTCAGCATGGACTTCAAAACTCTTTTAATGTCCGGGGACTGCCTGATGTAGACCTAAGCCTAACAATCGATATTTTTGTTTAGTTGAACACTTTTACAAACATTTTTCACTAGAGTTGTCTTCCCTGATCTGCCAGGTCCCCACACTGTGATCACCAGCGTATGATCCCTCGGCTGCTCCACAAAATCTTGTAGCTTCGCAACTTCTTTGTCCCTCCCAAATACATCCAAGCCCTCCACAAAATAATGCATGAGGGCACTGTTAGGAATAATGCCCAAAATCCAATTATTTTGAAATTATGGATAATGTGTTATTTAATTTATTAATTCATTTAATATAGGAAGTTTATTTATTTATTATTAATGTTTCAATTGAATAAATAAAGTCCTTAGAATATTATTTGTAGATTTCATCTTTAGGAGTAAGGATATGAGTGACGAAATCTATATTACTAATATATTCTAAAAGTTGTCCTCAATCATAGAATAAACTAATTGGGCGTTAGTCTATCCGGATAGATCGGATTACAGTCTACTAACCAAATTATATGAGATATTAGTTTGGGCGATTTATCTCATATCGTTGTAGTAAATATATAAGTACTTATTGCGAATAAGTAACTGGACTTGACCACCAATACAACAAATTACATGAAATGTCGATAATTCGTTGTATTATATAATCATGCAATTAATCATTAGACTTGAGACACTATGATTATCTCATGATTTGCTGGTGCAAATAAGCTAGTCCTATTCATGGATTAGACAATATATTCAGTGATTGTGATTTATTCCGTCATGAAGAAATCTGTGTGTAGATACAGAAACTGTCATTTGGGAGTCTTATGCGATCTGATTAATTAAGTGACTTGAAATCCTTAACCAAGGTGGAATAGTGGAAGTCGTTCCACGAATTATTCATTAGTCACTAATTAATTGGTTTTAGTATATCATCGAGTAAGAAAGTTTGACGACCCATTCCATGACTTTGGCTCGATCGAGATAATTGAGGCAGTAGGATTTGATTGCATAGAAATTACTAAATGGGTTCGTATACTTGCACTTCATCTTTAATTGGGTAATCGCGATATACTGCTAGGTGTCACTCGCGATTTGCAAATTAATTAGAAAGAGTTCTAATTTAATTAATTAGTGGAATTAATTATTCGCTACTGATTAATTATGAACCCGAGAGGTCACACACAAATAGAATTTGCAGATTAATTGGATTAGAGAAAATATTAAATTAAATTTAGGATCATCTTAAATATTAATTTAATTGGACTCGTAGTAATTAGATGGTGATCTGATTATTATGGAGTCTAAGACTAGTAAGTTTAAGACCAGCCCACTTATGTCTTAGGTCATATGCGTTTTCTATATATAGAACTATTCTAACAAAGAAAAAGCTAGCACAATTTATCAATCAGAAAATATATGGGATTTCTCTAGAAAACCTAGTGGGGGTAGAAATCCAAATTACCAAGCGCGAATTCTGTGTGGATCAATCTTGGAGGCTTCACACGTAGGGAGCTTGATTTAGATTCTACATCGATCTTCGCTTCAAGAGGTAATCTTACAATTATTACAGATTTAATTCAATTAGATTAAATTATTATCTGATTTAAATCTACATAGTCAAACATAAACGGATACATGATTAGTTTTCCGCTGCACAATTGATTTAATTATCATGTATTTTTCCAACAGTGGTATCAGAGCCACCATTCATGTTTGTTATGCGATTTAGCATTTATGGCACAAATTTATATATCTCTTATATTTAAAATTAAAGTTTTTTAATTTTAATCATATAATAGCCCAAAAAAAAACCATTCTTCCTAATTTATATGGAAAATGTGTTTTTCATAATTAAAATTTTATGAAAAAGTGTTTTTTTGAAATTTAACTATTATGTTTTTATTTTGTGAAAATATTTTTCAAAATAATTTTTAAACAATTTTATAATAAAAAAAAAAAATTGAAACCCTCCCACCCTAGGTAGTGGCCCCGCTGCTGTCGACAGTGGCCTACAGTGCAACTGCAGCAGTAGTGCCAAGGGGCACCGCTACCTCCCTAGCAGCATTACACAAGGGGGCAGCTGCGCTACCTTGGAGGATTCAGGTCCAGGGAAGGAGAAAGAGAAAAAAAATATTTTTTTGGGATCTAGGGTTTCGACCCAGAGGATTCGGATCCAGGTCCAAACCCATGACCCAAAGGTTGTAGGTCATAGGTTGTGGGCTTGTTTTTGTTTTATTTCTTTATGATTGGGCTATTTAATTTTTGGGCTTTATTGAGTTGTTTTAAATGGTTGGGCTGAATCTATTTTAATAAAAGGGTTGTTTTATTAATTTAGCCCAAAGCTTTATTTTAAATAAAACTCAATTCTATTTAAAGCCCAAAAGGGATATTAAGAGTTTTTAATTAATAAATTGTTTATTAATTATATAAAATAAATAAAAGGTGTTTTATTTATTTTAGAAATATGGGATATTTTTGCTTATTTATTAAATGGTTTATTAAATTTAGGCAACTAGATATAATGAGATTATATCAAGGAAATTAATTGTGTCATATTCGTGGATTACCTATTATTTTATGATTATGTGCTTGGATGATCATGGATTAGAATGAATGAATGAATGGATGTATGTTTATTTATTTATTTATTCATTTGGCTTTTATGTAATTATTTTAATGGGCTTGCATGCCTCTTACTCATTTTGACAATGCAAAACCACTATTATCATTTATGTATCCCACTAGATTAGGAATCTATGTTCATAAATGTAACAAGAAAATCAAGCAGGACGCATTAAGGAGTTGGTGGACTCGGTTCGCAAAAGGAGCTTTGTGAAGCCTAACAAAGAGTAGCCCAACTAGTGGGCCCTAATTTTATTTTAAGAATTCAACCCAATGGCTCGGGTTGATAGTGTTCCTAGTCCATGATCATCCTATTTATTTACATGCATTTATTTATTATGCGATATATATATTAAATGCGTGAATGTTTTTAGTTTAGTTTATGTGATAAATTGAAACCAGACGCATGTGAAAAGGGAGACCTTAATTAAAGACTGGAAAATCTTCCCACTCCAAATATTAAGTTAATAATAATGTAGTCTAAGAGTAGATTATATCATTGCCTTCCATTATCGTAGATTAGTTTATATGTTAGGCAAGTGAGTAGCTAGCTGTGGACACATAGGGGCTATTTATTTGTATTAATATATAAACTAAGTCTACAAAACATGAGATGTAGGAGAATTTGGATTCTTACTTGCTACCAAAAATCTATAATATAAAGTGTTGGTATTGCATTAATCCCAATTTCCTAGGATAATGGGTTGACTTAAGCAATTCTTAGACACCAAAAATCTATAATGTAAGGTCAAAAGAATTGTAGGCAAGTAAATTGGGATTTGTATGTGATGCATTGAATAAAGTGTTATTCACCTATTAATCTTTGATTCACCAAAAATCTGTAATGTGAGGTAAACCAAAGATTAATGGGCCCCCCAATCCACTAAGAAACTCATTCGTTTGATTTTTTGTTTTCTACTACGGAAGTGTGGAATTTGAAAAATTTAGTAGGGGTACTATTTGATTTAAAGACCCGAGTCGAATAGTTAGTAATATGTTATCTAATTTCAATTAATTATTTTCTACAGTTACATGTCAAAAATGAATCCTCTTGCAACTATCCTAGATAAGAACTGTTTGACCGGACCAAACTATGCTGACTGGTTCCGCAACTTAAAAATCATACTAAGTTCTGAAAAGATTGAGTATGTGCTTGATGGTCCACTTCCTGAAGAGCCTCAGGAGGCAACTAAAGAGAAACTGGAAACCATTAGGAAATGGCATAATGATGCGTTGAAGGTCAAAAGCTACATTTTGGCTTCAATGTCAAATGAGCTTCAACGTCAACACGAAGACATGGAAGATGTTACCAAAATCATCACATACTTACAAGAGTTGTATGGTGTAAAGAACAGGGTTGCGAGATATGAGATATCTAGGGAATTGTTTCGATTGAAGATAAGTGAGGGATCAGATGTCAATACGTATGTTCTTAAGATGATCGGTTTGATCGAGCGTCTTGAATCCTTGAATTTTTCCATGGATTCGAACTTGAAAACTTACTTGATACTTCAATCTCTACCTGAATCCTTCCATTCCTTTATTGTCAATTTACAGATGAATCTTGAATATGCTGGTTATATATCAAGGGCAGATGAAAGGAAAAGGTAAGGAAACTATGTTAACATTTGCCTCTTCTTCATCTGCTAAGAAGCAGAAAAGAAATAAGAAGAAAGGTAAAAAGAACCCTCAGAGCAAGCCTACAGGAGGCGTGTCCAAGAAGAAGGGGAAGGTAGCAAAGCCTGGAACTTGTTTCCACTGTGAGAATGAAGTACATTGGAAGAGGAATTATCCAAAGTACCTCAAGAGTTTGAAGGGAAAGGGCAAAGCCTCTGCAGGTATGTCTCGATTGTTCATGTTTGAGATTAGTCTTTCGATTAATCATGATTCTACTTCATGGGTGCTAGACTCTGGTGCCACTTCTCATATATGTACTTCTGTAGAGGAACTGAGGAGAAGTAGAGCTTTGGGAGAAGGCGACGTGGTGCTGAAGGTGGGAAATGGAACAATGGTTGCTGCGTTAGCTATTGGAACATGTTGTCTTACTTTGTCGTCTGAATTTACTTTAGTTCTGGATAATTGTTTATTTTTTGCCAAATACTTAGAGGAACATCATTTCCGTTTCAGTTTTAGTTCAAAATGATTTTGAATTTAAGTTTATGGATAATGGATGTTTTATTTATTTACGAAATAAATGTGTTGGCACTAGAAAATTAGTAAATGGGCTTTATATACTTGATATAAAGAAAGACGACATTAAAAATGAGCAACGCATGAATGTACAAACCTTTAAAAGGTCTAGAGAAACTCCAAACTCTAAATATTTGTGGCATTTAAGATTAGGTCATATAGGAGAAGATAGAATCACAAAGTTGTAGAGAGAAGGACTTATAAGCTCATGTGGCCCGAGTTCATTCCTAGCATGTGAATCTTGCATCCTTGGTAAAATGACCAAATCACCCTTTGTGGGACAAAGGCAAAGAGCTACAAACATTTTAGAGTTGATACATACTGATGTGTGTGGCCCTTTTGGTGAATTGGCTCAAGGTAGGTTTGCCTACTTCATTACCTTTACTGATGATGTGTCTCAGTATGGGTATGTGTATGTTATGAAACACAAATTTGAATCATTTGAAAGGTTCAAAGAATACAAAGCAGAAGTAGAAAACCAAACTGGAAAAAAGGATTAAGGCTTTTCGGTCTGATCGAGGAGGGGGATACCTTAGTACTGAATTCCAAGAATATCTCAAAAAAATGGTATAATTGTATCATTGACTCCATCTGGAACACCTGAGTTTAATGGTGTGTCAAAAAGGAGAAATAGGACTCTGTTGGACATTGTCAGATGAATGATGAGGTATACTGATTTACCTATTGGCCTTTGGGGTCATGCTCTTCTCACTGCGGTATACATCTTGAATAGGGTCGCTTCCAAATCATTTATAAGCACTCCTTATGAGATTTGGAGAAATAAGAAGCCCAGCTTTATTCACATTAGAGTATGGGGTTGTCCTGCTTACATAAAAGGCTTAAAATTGAGAAATTGGAAGCAAGATCTGACAAAGTCAGATTCATTAGTTATCCCAAGGATTCGTTGGGATACAACTTTTATTCCCCTACTGACTAGAGAGTCTTCGTCAGCAGGCATACCATATTTTTGGAGGAAGAGTTCATCCAAGAAGGTGGTTTGAGAAGAAAAGTAGAGCTTAATGAGGGAAACATTGAGCAACTAATTGACCAGGTAGAAACTCAGGATTTGATCTAGGATTAAACTATTCAAGAAGAACCAATTGTTTCACCACAGATAAACAAATCTTTAAGGACTGTTCATCCCCCCACAAGATATAGCTATCTTCATAGCCAAGGACAAGAGTTGTTCACATTGGATGATAGTGATCATGTCGATGATCCCCTAACCTATGAAGAAGCTATTTCTGATAGGGACTCAGGAAAATGGCTTGAAGCCATGAAATCTGAACTGGATTCAATGCACACCAATCAAGTCTGGAATTTTGTAGACCCACCTGAGGGTATTGTACCTATTGGGTGCAAATAGGTATATAAGAGAAAGAGGGGTGCAGATGGGAAGGTGTAGACCTTCAAGGCAAGGTTAGTGGCAAAAGGTTACTGTCAGAGACAAGGAATTGACTATGAGGAAACCTTCTCGCCAGTAGCAATGCTCAAATCCATTATGATTTTATTGGCTATAATTGTACACTATGATTATGAGATATGGCAGATGGATATCAAAATGGCTTTTCTTAATGACTTCATTGAAGAAAACATTTATATGGAACAACTAATGAGTTTTGAATCTATAAGTGAAAGTCACAAAATGTACAAGCTAAAGAGGTCCATTTATGGACTCAAACAAGCCTCAAGGAGTTGAAACCGGCTTCATTAAGAATGAAGATGAACCTTGTGTTTACAAGAAAGTAAGCAATAAAGAAGTTTCATGCCTCATCTTGCATGTAGATGACATACTTCTGATTGGGAATGATATTGGTATGATGTCATATGTTAATGTTTGGTTATCAGGAACATTCTCCATGAAGGACTTGGGAGAAACAACCTATATCTTAGGAATTCGAATCTATAGAGATAGATTGAAAGGGTTAATAGGTCTCTCCCAGAGTACGTACATAGATAAGGTGTTAAAGATGTTTAACATGCAGGATTCTAAAAGGGGGTTGTTACCTTTTAGGTATGACATTTATCTCTCTAGGGCTATCAGTCCTAAGACAGCTGAAGAAAGAGAGAAGATGAATAGGATTCCATATGCTTCAACAATTGGAAGCTTTATGTATGCTATGCTATGTACTAGGCCTGATATCGCTCATGTTGTAAGTGTTATTAGCAGATATCAGTCAGATCTAGGTGAATAATACTGGATAGCAGTCAAGAATATCCTGAAGTACATGAATAGGACTAAGGATATGGTCTTGGTATATGGAGGAGGGGAATTGAAAATCAAGGGTTTTATTGACTCGGATTTTCAGTCTGATGTGGATGATCGTAAATCCACATCTGGATTCATTTTCGTTTGTAATGGAGGAGCGGTCAATTGAAAGAGCTCCAAACAGAGTACGACTGCAGATTTCACTACAAAAGCCGAATACATCGCAACATCAAATGCAGCAAAAGAGGCAGTTTGGATCAAGAAGTTCATCTCAGAACTCGGAGTGGTTCCCTCCATTAAGGTCGCAGTTCTTTTACATTGTGATAATAATTGAGTGATAGAGCAGGCTAAGGAACCAAGGTCTCACCAAAAATCCAAACACGTAGATAGGCGTTACCACATTATCCAAGAAATTGTGGGAAGAGGTGACATAGTGATGTAAAAAGTAGCATCAGCAGATAACACTATTGATCCGTTGACCAAGGCTCTGACTAAGCAGCATTTGGATCGACACTTAGAGGGGATGAGTATGAGATACCATTCGCATTGGCTTTAGTGCAAGTGGGGGATTGTTAGGAATAATGCCCAAAAGCCAATTAATTGTATTTTAGAATTATGGATAATATGTTATTTAATTTATTAATTCATTTAATATGGACAGTTTATTTATTTATTATAAATGTTTTAATTGAATAAATAAAGTCCTTATAATATTATTTGTAGATTTCATCCTTACCAATAAGTATATGAGTGACGTAATCTATATTCACTAAAATATTCTAAAAGTTATCCCCGATTATAGGATAAACTAATTAGGCGTTAGTTTATCTGGATAGATCGGATTACAGTCTATTAACCAAATTATATGATATATTAGTTTGGGCGATTTGTCTCATATCGTTGTAGTAGATGTATAAATAATTATTGTGAATAAGTAACTGGACTTGACCACCAATACAACGAATTACATGGAATGTCAATAATTCATGGTATTATGTAATCATACGATTAATCCTCAGACTTAAGATACTATAATTATCTCACGATTAGGAATATCATGATTTGTTAGTGCATTTAAGTTAGTCCTAATCATTGATTAGACAATGTATTTAGTGATTGTGATTTATTCCGTCATGAAGAAATCTGTGTGTGGATACGGAAACTGTCATTTGGGAGTCCTATGCGATCTGATTAATTAAGTGACTTGAAATCCTTAGTCAAGGTGGAATAGTGAAAGTCATTCCACGAATTATTCATTATCACTAATTAATTGGGTTTTGGCATATGGTCGAGTAAGAGAGTTTGACGACCCAATCCATGACTCTGGCTCGATTGGGATAATTGAAATAATAGGATTTGATTGCATACAAATTCCTAAATGGGTTCGTATCCTTGCACTTCATCTTTAATTGAGTAATCACGATATACTGCTAGGTGTCACTCGCGATTTATAAATTAATTAGAAAGAGTTCTAATTTAATTAATTAGTGAAATTAATTATTTGCTACCGATTAATTATGAACCCGAGAGGTCACACATAAATGAAATTTGCAGATTAATTGGATTAGATAAAAGATTAAATTAAATTTAGGATCGTCATAAATATTAATTTAATTGGGCTCGTAGTAATTAGATAGTGATCTAATTATTATGGAGCCCAAGACTGGTAAGTTTAAGACTAGGCCACTTTTGGCTTATGTCATATGTATTTCCTATATATAAAACTATTCTGACAGGGAAAAAGCTAACACAATTTATCAATCAGAAAATATATGGGATTTCTCTAGAAAACTTAGTGGGGGTAGAAATCCAAATTAGCAAGTGCGAATTTTGTGTGGATCAATTTTGGAGGTTTCACACGTGGGGAGCTTAATTCAGATTTTACATCGATCTTCGCTTCAAGAGGTAATCTTAGAATTATTGCAGATTTCTTTTAATTAGATTAAATTATTATTTGATTTAAATCTGCATAGTCAAATATGAACGAATACATGATTAATTTTCCTCTGCACAATTAATTTAATTATCTTGTATTTTTCCAACAGGCACAAATGTTGGGCTTCCTGTGACACGATTAGGCTTCGGTACTTGTCTTGTTCTCCTTCTTGAAACTCTAACTTCTTCTTTATGACATTCCGCTGCTGATAGAACTGAAACTACCCATATGCCTTGTTGATGGAACCCTTTGTGGATATGATAAAGCATGAGGGCACAAATGTTGTTGACCTCACAAAAGTTGCTTGGCTTGTTGAGCTCAAGAAGTTCCATATCCACCATGGACTCTTTTAAAACATCTTCAATGTAAATTGTTGTCTGTCTCAATTGTTTTACTCTTTCTTCAACCAAACTGTTATTTTGCTTTTGGTCAGTTGCATACTCAACTAAGCCTTGGAAGGCTTTAAGACCATTGGCGATCTCGTCAACTTCATTGATCCCCAATTGGAGCTTGATTTTATCATAAGCTACATCCTTAAGTGTGTTCACTAGCTGATCAATGATCACAGCCGCCATGTTTTAGTGTGCTTTTTAGTTTACTATGATTTTGTTTTTGTTTTTTTTGTGTGTGTGTGTTTGTGGGTGTGAGTGAGTGTTTGTGCGTGTGTATGTAACTAGCAGAATTCAGAACAACTTTGTTGATGTGCTTCTCTAACCCCTCTTGCTATCTTATATCCGGTTATCTGTGAACTTATGATAATTCTATTCTTGTCTTTTTCTTCAAATTTCTCAATCATGCGAACGCTGATTGGGATACGTGACTTGAGTTTTTGCCATAAGGATTGTAAATACTAGTTTGTCAAAGTGATAATCTTGATTTAGTTGATCTTTGTACTCCACCATATATAGATAACTTAAAAAAGGGGTATTTTTTATCTATACACTCTAGTTTAGAGAAAATGTGATAAATACACTATTTCTTGACAAGTGTGACTCAGACCATGTTAAATCTTGAAAATTATAATTATTATATTTTTTAATTTTATTATTATTATTATTATTATTATTATTATTATTATTATTATTATTATTTTGTGTTTGTCTAACTAGGAGAATTTGTTGATTGTTTAGGCTAACTCCAACAGTTTTCTTGTCTTTCTCTCTACAAATAGGGTATTAAAAAATACTTTTCCTACATGACCATAATGTTTTTAAAGGCGGAGGGAGGGGGGACTGGGGGGTCGACACCTCTAAAAAAAGAAGAAATATTTAATAGATTTTTTTTTAAAAAAAATAGGCGTGGCTCCCCTACCAAGTAAAATGTCAAAAAGGTAGAAAAAAATTTGAAAACATTAAGTTAGTTTGGTGGTTAGTCATAATTACCTTTATATTGAGGATATGAGTTCAAATCACCACAGTTACATTTTTTTTGCCAGTGTTTTGCTAGCATGTGTGTCTATCACTGCTTATTTTGATTTTATTTTTCTATTAGATAGATAGATAGATAGATATAACTTTGAGGGACTTAGTGCTATGCTTGTTTTTATCTTTTTTTTTTTTTTTTTATAACTGTAAAAACTAGGTCTCTTTTCTTTAAACCCAAATAATATAGTGCAAAAACTACTATATATATAATAAAAAAAAATCGGCCCCTCCAACATTAGATTTCTGGCTCTGTCCCTATATATATATATATATATATATATATATATATATATATATATATATATATATATATATAGTGAAGTTAGATTGATGTGTGTCTATTATTGGTTGTTTTGATTTTATTTTTCTATTAGATAGATAGATAGATAAAATTTTGAGGTACTTATTGCTATACTTATTTTTATCTTCTTTTTTTTATAACTGTAAAAATTGGATCTCTTTTCTATAAACCCAAAAAATATAGTGCAAAAATTACTATACAAAAAAAAAAATCGACCCCTCCAATGTTAGATTTCTGGCTCTGCCCCTATATAGTAATGACTACAATGTTTTTTTTCTGTAAAGTCATATCGTAGAGTAATGACCACAATAGAAGTCATTTCGTGCATGAGTCATGAATCATCTCGAAGATCAATTGTAGGAAGAACAATATTAGTTGAGGAAATAAAAAAAATTGAAACATTAATTTGTAATTGTTTTATTTGTTTTACAACTAAAAATAATTAGTTTGAACATGATTTTTTTGTTTTAATTTTTATATTATTTCTCATATCAATTTTCAACTTTTGTAAGTTCAAATCTTTTAATTTAGTAACATTTTGAGTTATGTTTAAAATTTTATTGATTTATATTGCTTATTTTTTTTGCTTAAAAAAATGGGCTGACCCGAACCTAATCCATTTAAATCGTGTGAAATTAGATCGAGTTGAATTTGTCTTTTTTAAATCTCAACCCAACCCAACTCAGCCTAAATAATAACAATTTGGACTAACTCAATCTACTTATTAATTGGACTAAATGAATTCATGGGACTGACTAACCCAACTTGACTCAAATAACATGTTGAGTTGAATCTCACTTGGGAAAAACTTAAAACTTGATGTTTCTTGCAAGGTAGTACTTTTTAATGATTAATTATTTGGCCTTCGTAACATGACTTATATATCCGTTGGCATGCTAATATCACACATCAATCGTCTTCAGTCTTTCACCAAAATTATTTTATTTTATTTTATCTTGGTTTGTTACTATATCAAACATTTACCAATTTGGTTGCCAGCAACATCATTCCTAGGACTGGACTTAAAGAAATATGACAAGCATATAGAATATTATTTGCACTATCATTCATTTTCTTTTGAAAATATAATCCATTAGGCAAGAATAGTAATAAAGGCACGAATCATGAATTGATGTTCAATATAAGTTAAAATTATACTATTTAACACTTATATATAAATAATTTTTTTTAATACAAATTAAATTAAATTTTAACCTAAAAATATTTTAACAATACACATATTTTTGGGGTTTGTGATTATGTTCAGTGTTAGTCATTAAGGTTTTTAATGTGAAATGGATTTTTCTTTTGGAATAAGCGTTAAGGTTTGCCATGGTCTTGTTAGGACGGTAGACAATGTGAAAAAGAACAGACAGTAGACAAATGTGTTGGGAATATTGCCTCGTCAAGGTCAATGGTACAGATAATTTCCGATGGTGCATTAATCCTTCTAGAAACTGCATCTCATTTGTAGTACTAGTAGTTTTTTCTATGCTTCATATAAAACTGATCTTCCTTTTTAACGATATAATATTGCGTTTTGTTCGCAGCCACCGCTATGCCAAAAGTCTCAAAGGTGGTTCTTTTTTTTTTTTTGCCCTTTATTTATGTCAGACATTGATGAAAGAATTCAATTTTTTTAAAATGGTTGAAAAAAATGAAAATATAGGTAAAAATCCGTACAAGCCCAGAAGTAATAAAGGTGGGCCAGTCCATCCTGCAAGAAAGGGATAGAAGGGGCTTACAGAAGGAGCAAATGAGGAAAAATAAGTCACAAAAGGCAAGCTAATCACATATGGATGCTCTTTAATATATCAGGAGTTGTTAATATTTAACGTAAAGAAGGATTGAAGGGTTTAAAGAACTTAAATCATGTTATATTACTTAAGATAAATAATACTAATATAAATAAAGTATATATAGAACTTCAGATCATTTTTTTTTTCTTTGTTTTTGATTCAAAGGAGCCTAAGTCATGTTATTTCGCTTAAGATGTTATACAGGAGAATTGATCTCGAAACCACTCAACAAAGACACCATTATGACAGTAGCACAATTCATTAGTTCATGTCAGCACAAGTGATATATATATACCCAATCATAATTAAAAAGAATAGTTGTCCTGAATTCAACTTGTTGTATTTTGTGTGCTCTTTTCGTAACACATAAAATCGTGCTTTGGAATGATGGTATACTTTAAAAAAACTTAATCTTCAGAATTGAATTTGTATAAGCAACCGCAACCAAAATTTCTTTTTATATATTCCAAAGAAGAATATTTACTTGTAGTAGGAAGCTAAGCACGTCAGGCATCTGCAATGTGCTAGATCTTCCAATGATACTGAAAATTTCTTTTGAGATCATTTAAAGACATGCGGACTATTGTAGGAATATGCTTGATATTCCAATGATCCGGTCCTCCGATATCTGTTCTTTGAAAAAATTCAGGTTGCATCCCCTGTAAATGAAGTTCTTGCAAATTCTTAAGCTCTTGCAATCCATCTGGGAGCATTTGTAGACTGTCCCATCCAAAGATTATGAGTCTGCGAAGGCATTTCATGGATCCCTTTGGTATTTGACTCCATGTGGTCAAGTCTTCAGCATTGAAAATACTAAATACCTTGAGTGTTGGAAAGCTTTTTGGTTCACAAATTAACTGATTTCTATGATAACAGTTGCTAATGTAGAGAACTTCCAACCTTGGTACTTGTCCTAAAGTAATGAAAGAATGCTCGTCTAAATCACTATCCAACAACTTGATTTCACGTAGATTGTCGTGAGAGGCAATGAAATCTCCTAGTCCAGTGAAGCCCTCTAGTGTGAGCTTCTCAAGAAATGGAGAAGCTGAAAGGTTTCCTAGTTTGATCAGTGTTCCTCTCTCAGAATGAACCGCCCTCAGCATTAGCGTTTGAAGATTATCCATCTTTGCAATAGCAGTAAATATGTCTGTCCAAGACTCTGATGAGTAAAACAACTCACCGCTACCTGCTAGAAGTGAACGTACCTTTAACTTGCCAGTGTCAAGTTGCATGTTGGGTGCTTTTACATGAATTGCCAAACGCCGTTGATCTTCTACCACAGTGTTTTGGTAGAGTAATTTTCCAAAATTCTCCTTTGCTATCATCTGAACAGCAACTTCGCGCAAGAGGTCATGCATTTGGAAACCTTTGGACTCGGCCCTGAATTGTAACATGCTTCTGTTTATGAGGTCATCGAAGTAACCTCTTGCAACGGCTTCTGGTGTCTGTCGATCATCGTGCTCGACAAAGCCCTCAGCTATCCACAAACATATCAATTTATGGATGCTAATGCGAACAGACTTGGGGAACATTGCACAGTATAAGAAGAATGGTCTTAAATGAATGGGTAAATGATGATAACTCAACAACAGGACTTGATTTAGTCCAGCAAGATTCCCCTGCAATTCCAAATAAAGGTGTTGGCGGACCTTATCCCATTTTCTTAAATCATCACCTTTTGTTGACATCAACTTGCCAATGGTTAATATTGCAAGAGGTAAACCATCGCACCTGGCCACGAGTTCTTGCGCAATTCTTCCAATCGCATTGTTGGGACAGCTTCCTGGAAATAGTGTTTGAAAGCCCCGATGTTGTTGAGTTCACAGAAGTTGCTTGGCTTGTTGGACTCCAGAAGTTCCATCTCCAACTCTTCTAAAGCATCTTCGATGTCGAATGCTGCGTGTCTGGCTTCTTCCACTTCAGCCAGACTGGTATCTGGCTTTGGATTGAAAGTCAATTTTTTCAACTCTCCAACTTTATCAGTGAGCTTTTCAATTTCATCATTGATCGCCCATTGAAACTTGATTTCATCAATAGTTGCTTCCTTGAGTGCGTTAACCACGGGATCGATGATCTTAGCAACGCAGTCAACTACGGGATCAATGATCTTAGAAACGCTGTCCATCTTTTGATGAGCTTTAGTCAACTAGGAAATGTGCTTTAGTTATTATGAGAATTCAATCTTTCTTGATGTGCTTCCGCAACCTCGTTGCCTTTTTATAACCAGTCATCAATGAATTTATTTTTGTCTTTTATATTTCTCTTCTTGGCATTTTCTTCCTTAATTCCTTTTTTGGGTTGATGGCAGACCTAGTTCTTGTCTAGATGGGGTTGATGATTTTGAGGTCATTTTTTCTTGTTTATCCTTTTCAAATTAAGCTTTTTAATTTCATCATTTGATACCCCATTCTCCCCCATGATTTTTTACATAAACCCCACATTCTCCCCTTAGCTTTTAATATTACTTGAATTCCCTCATACTATTAAAGTTTGCCAAACAAAGTCTTTCGATTAAGGCATTTGGAGTTTTTCATTTTTCTAAAGATAAACTAAAAACTAACCCCCTTCACCACACACATCACCCCCACCTTTATGGAATTGTGTCCTTAAATCCCTAAAGAAATAAATATAGTCGCCTTTAGCTAATGGTTGTGTAGCTAGTTTTATCCGATATATTATATGTAGGTGGTTTTGCATGATGATTGTAGATTATGTCTCAACTCTCAATTAGGTGGAGAAGAAAATATACACCATATTAAGATCTTGCATATGCCTTTATCTTAGCTTATTCGAATTGAAATTAATCAATATTTTCAAATATTTATAATTTCAAAATTTCTCCATCCAATTCACATCCTATATATGTGGGCAAGAGAGTATAAAATGCAAAAACGGTTTTAGTCTTTCATTCAGGCCAATTATGCCACCTATTTTCACTGTAAACATTGTAAGATTTATTGCTGAGAATTTTCATTTAAATTTTGTCATTTTAATTTTATTTTTTATTTTAAATAAAAAGACCAAAATGCTCTTAGTTATAAGACTTCGTTTGGCAAGTATTTATGATATGAAAGGATTTGGATAATATAAAAAGTTAGTGGAGGAGTTTGGATTCCAGACAAGAATTAAAATGGGATTTACTCTACCAATGAGTAAAACAATTTCAATCATGTTTACGCTGATTGCAGGACACGTGGCCCGACTTTATGACAAAATTGTTCAACTTGCTCCATAACATTTTTTTTTTTTTTGTGGGGAAAAAATTTGTATTAGCACAACAACAAAGGATACAAGAAAAGGGTCAGCTTGATCCATAACTACAAAACATAATTTTGCTGTTAGTTGTTGATCTTTTTTGTTTGGTAAATTTTCCAAATGGTGACAAATGTTTATATTTTGTTTTCAACTTTATATTCATTTTTTCAAAGTAACATGTTTAGTTCCTAAAACTTGTAAAAAAAAATTAATAATAATTTAGTCCCTAATATTAATACATTTTTTTAATTTCATCCCCATTGTTTCAAAAGTGATCTATTTAGTCTTGAAATTTTGCAAAAAATTTATTTTAGTCCCAGTCGTGAGATTTTAATTGTGACCGATACATAAAACTTTGGGGAATAAATTGAAAAAGTGAAAATATTGGTAACTAATTGAAACTTTTTGCAAACATTTAGATTAAGTGTATTACTTTGAAACAATAGAGAAGAAATTGGTGAGTCACTTTTAGAAAATAGAGAAGAACCTGAAGAAAAAAAAATGAAAATGTTGGAGACTAAACACATTACTTTTGAAATAATAGAGATAAAATTAAAAAAATTACAAATATTGAGTAAAACTTCTAAAATTTAACCTTTTCTTTTTATTTCCTACCAACATTTCTTGAAATTAACACAACCGTAGCTAACCATAGTTAAGGAATGTAGCCCACCAAAAGTACGTTCTCTCATAACCCAAATTTTATTTCTAGTTGAACATGAATATACTACTGAAAAGGAAAATTACTTGGCTGCTTCAAGCGGGAAAGAAACCACGGAGAGATTGATCTATTATACGTCCCTATTCATCAATAAAGCTATCTTATTCTTTTTTGCCCAATTGAATGATTGGGACATGATAAAAACTATCTTTTTGAATGATTGACCCATCACATGTCCTAACATAATCGATTAAACTATCTTATTCTTTTTTACTAACCCCTCTTATAAATGGGGGAGACGGTAGGTGAGAAGCCAAGTCAAAATCAGGGTGCAGACCTTTTATAATTAGGGGAGAGGGGTGGGTTAGAAGTCAACATCTAGCTAACAATTCCCAATAAGCAGTTGTTGCCAACATAATTAATTTATGCATCTTAGACGATCTTCATTGATGCATTTCAAAGAATTAGATTTTTGAGTTAGCTAATAGTAACGACCAAAAGACGAAATTAATCAATATTTTTAAATATTTGTAGTTTCAAAATGTCTCCACCCAATTCATATCCTATGAGTGCAAGATAGTATAAACTGCGAAAACAATTTGGGTTTTTAGTTTAGGCCAATGTTGCCACATATTTTCATAGAAAACATTGTAAATTTTCCAAATGGTGTAGGGGTTGGTGAGAAGCCAACATCCGCACACCATTGTCGACAATGAATAAGATATTCGGCTTACCAACTAAGAATTCGAATTAATTTATGCATTATACACACTCATCGCCACTTTCTCTGTCCCATTCGCATTAAGAAACTAGGATTTCTCATTTGTAAATGTTTGGCAGCGGCACATGTAGTGTGGCATGTGCGTGCTTCTTCGTTTGAAATAGCTTTGTTAGCCATTATCTTATGTCCTTCTTTTTCCTTGTCGGGCTTAATTATTATTTTTAGTTTAACAACTACTTAGAAATACATAAATTTAAAAAAAAATATATAGTTCCACCATGAACCCGTTAATCATATCTTCAATGTGATATGGTGTCTCTCTGATTTGTTTCACTCTCACTTCAGCCAAAAACTGGTATCTTGCTTTCCTTGGTGTTGAGTGTGAAATTCCCGAGCCGATCAGTTTGAGCTGTTCCCCAATCCAAGCTGAGAACCTGCACAGGAAAAGGAAAGAGACAGCGGGGAGAGTCCTCAGTTGCCACCATCGTTACCCATGGGGTCGGTAAGAAATTATTCTCTTGTCATGACCGTCCCTATTTCACTACGCCCGAGATGGCGAATGAGAGGATGTTACGTTGGTCTATTCCTCATGACCATAGGGTTAGGGTCCCTTCCGTAGATGAACCCGCATGTCTTCCTCTGGAAAATAAAACCTACATATATGATGTGGCCTTTGAGTTTTTTATGTTTCCTATCCCTCATTACATTGCTGACATAGTTAACTATTTCAAAATTAGCCTCGGTCAGATCTCCCCAAATGGTTGGGCTATGATGGTTGCCTTATTCGTTTTCATCCATTCTAAGGGCCTTAGCCCCACCGGGGCCTTATTCCGTCGGTTTTTTACCCTAAAACCTAATCCCCATAGTAAGGGTTGGTATTATGTCTCGGCTCGGTCTAGATGCCTCATCTTTAAGAATTGGAAATCTTCCCACAAAGGCTGGCACAACAAATATTACTTTGTTTCGAGTCCTCGGCCTTGGCATATTCCTACTGGATGGGGCATAATCGAGGACGGCAAGAATGATGCCCCAGAGCTGATCGGACCCAAAAAGGACGCCTTTACGGCTCTTCACAGCAACCGAGACCTAGACGCCTCGAAATTATTACTTGGGAGAAGATCTGGGGGTTGGGCTTATATGGTCGTCCTCATCCGTTTTCAACTAATCCCTATCCGTGTCTTTTCGTGATCGAGACTTCATCCTCTAAAAAGAGGAAGAGTTCGAAAAGTAGTAGGGGTAGGTCCAACTTTTTAGGGATCTCCCTCGTTTTCAACTTCCTGTGTTCTTATTTAGGCTTTACTAACCTTTCCGCTCAATCTTTTGCAGATATGGATCCCATGAGCGTCCTTCGAGCAGCGGCCGGGAAGTCAAAAAACAAACCCTTGGGGACCAAGGATTTTTCTTCTAGCCAAGTCGCACCCCTTCCTCCGAAGAATCTTCAGCAGAATGAGCCCAGGGATGCTGCTTTAGTCCCGAAGGGACAACATACTCATTCTCTTAGCAAGAAAATGAAGGCCCCATCGTCGGGCAATGATTCGATGCCTGTTTGGGGGTAATCTCATCTGGCCACAATTGTAATTGACGCCGACACCTCTCCTTCTCAAGCCCCCTAGGCCCCTAAGACCTTGGCAGCGGCTGATCCAACCCAGGACCCAAAGACAGGAAAGGTTTCGGGTAAAACTCCTCCACCTCCCGAGCGAATGGTCATCCGAGGCAAGGATGGCAAGAGTCAGGAGGTGGCTATGAATAAACATTCTTCTCTAGTCATGCTCGAAGAGTTTCTTAAGGTAGCCTCCTTGGTGCGTTTCCTAACTGACTTTTTTTTTTCTTACCATTATCATTACTTTGGTCATTTAGGAAGGGAACCTAATTTTTTTCTCCTTTCCTCCTCATTTTTTTCGATTTGTTTATTTTTATTAGGTGGCTTCTTATGCTTCCAGCATTCAATCCCAGATGGGTATCCTCAGTGGGATATACTCTAAGCTAAATAGGAGGTATAATCACCAGAGCTCCAAACTCGAGGACATCAACAACAATGCCCTTAAAAACATGGAGGATGCCATGAAGAAATCAGCCCTTGAGAAGCAGAGAGCTGACAAAGCTGAAGCAGAGCTGAAAAAATCCATTGAAGCTCGAGTAAAGCTAGAGACCGACTTGCAGGTGGTCTAGCGGAAGCTTGAGGTCTCAGAGAGGTCTCTGACCAAGAATGTCCAAGCCCGGACCCAAGCTGTAGAGGGTCTTGAGAGAAAGAAAGCTGCCAGGAAGAAAGTGGAGGACCAGCTAAAAGAATATGTTGAGAAGGTGGGCCCTCAGGGTGAGAAGGCCATTGAAGCCTTCAAGGTTTTGCCCGAATGCGCCAAGTTTGTGGGTGAGTCTTTTGCAAATATTTTTAATACGGCCTTGGCTATCGGGACCTTCCTAGGTTCTGTCGAGGCCAAAAGGAAAGCTCAATCTTTGCTCCCTTAGTCTGACCTGAGGAATCTTCTTTCTGCTCAACCTAAAGAGGTCGAGGAACTGGACTTGCTTTCGGAGGACGCTTACTTCTTCCCGACTCCCGAGGTGACAACTGAGGGCCAAGATGGAGTGAACAAGCCCGCAGAAGCCACGGGCTCTTTCAAATCAGCAGCCTTAGGCCTTAAGAGTTTTATTATACCTTTGTAATGATCATTAGGCCTTCGAATTTTGGCCCTTTTTGTAAAACAACAACTTTCTTTTTTAATGAAAATTTTCTAAATTCCAACTCGGATGTTAGCATTCTTGTTTTTCCTTTGTTCATGTGTGCGATTGCCCGAGTCAGTAGTTAGAATAATTTTCAATCGTCAAACCTACGAATTAGTAATTCTTCTCGGTTTGGATAAGTTTAATTGATTAGTTGTCTGAGGTAATCTTACTTTTTCGTTATTGGATTCAAGTACTTACTTTAGCCGACCAAGTTGATATTTAGTAGCTCTGCCTATTGGATGTGAGGGTCGGCCATTTGCATAATCGTAGTTGGTACTTCGACCATTCGCCTATTTGCGGGACTCTCGTTGGTCTAATTTGACTTATCCGTCAGCTCTTTTTAGCTTTCCTATCCTCTAGTGGGTCTTTCGTTGGTCTAGATTGACCTACTTGTCGGTGCTCTTATTCCTCTCTGCCTATTTATGGGACTTTCATCGGTCAGTTATGACCTATTTGTAGGCACTTTGAGACTTATTTGCCCGTTTATGGGACTTTCGTTGGTCATTTATGACCTACTTGTTAGCACTTTGAGGCCTATCTGCCCGTTTATAGGACTTTTGTCGGTCATTTATGACCTATTCGTCGGGACTTTGAGGCCTATCTTCCCGTTTATGGGACTTTGTTTGTTTGCAAGGAAAAGATAAAATTCTTTAAAATGAATACACATGCTGCCGAGGAAAAATAGATTTTCATTGATATTGTAGTGCTATTACATAAAGTATTTTTTTTCAGATGCTCGGTATTCCAAGCATTTTTTAGTTCTCTTCCCTCAGCGTCTTCTAAACGATAGGTTCCTGGTCAGACCTCCTTTATTATTTTGTATGGCCCTTCCCATGTTGGTCCGAGTTCCCTTCCTTTGTTGGCAGAAAAATGGATCTGCTGAGGACTAAGTCCTCTATCTTGATTTGTTTTCCTTTGACTTGCTTGTCAAAGACCTTCTCCATAGCTCTTTTCCCTGCCAAGGTACGGATTAGAGCCTTCGTTCTCAGCTCCTTGGCTAAATCCAGCTCTTCTCGGATGATTGGGCCATTTATTTCTTCTTGGTGCATCTGGACTTGGCTACTGGGGGAGCCAATCTCGACAGGAAGAACCGCCTCTATCCCAAAGGACAGGCAGAATGGTATTTCTCCTGTCATCGTGCTCAGTGTAGTTCGATGGGCCCATAAGACCTCGGGGAGTTTGTCCACCCATGGTCCTCGTGCATTGCCTAATTTGGTCTTTAGTCCCTGCAAAATTGTTCTATTAGTAACTTCGACTTGACCTTTACATTGGCGATGTGCTATAGAGGAAAATCTCAGGCTGATCCCGAGCTCGGTACAGCGTTCTCGGAAATACTTGCTGTCAAACTGCCTTCCATGATCGGTCACTATTATCCGAGGTACCCCAAACTGACAAATTACAGATTTCCACACAAAGTTCCAAGCGGACTTCTCACTTATTGAGGACACGGACTCAGCCTCGACCTATTTTGTGAAGTAATCCACCATCACAAAGACATGTCTTCTTTGTCCTCTGCCTGTGGGCAAGGGCCCTATCAAGTCCAATTCCCACTAACTAAATGGCCAAGGACTAACCATCACAGTCAGCAGATTGGCTGGCTTCCTTTGAACTCGAGCAAACCTTTGGCAAAGGTCACACCGCTTTACCAGCTCCTTAGCGTCTCTCTCCATGGTCGGCCAAAAATATCTTGTTCTAAGGGCCTTTCTTGCCAGTGCCTTCCCCCCGAGGTGATTCCCATAAACCCCCTTGTGGATTTTTCTTAGCACATAGTCTCTTTCCTTGGGCCTTACGCACTTCAAAAAGGGCCAGGTGAATGATCTTTTATATTGTTGTCCTCCTATCAATAGAAACCTTGACGATTATTTTTCAATCCGTCGGGCTTCTTGCTCATCCTCGGGAAGCTCCCTACTTTCTAGGTAGACCCGATTATGGACTATCTAGTCGGGCTTTTCCTCTATCTGTACAATCTCTTCCCCTTCTAGTTGTACACTAGGTTCCATAATCTGCTCAATCTGTATAGTGGATGGTCGAACTATGCCAAGTATCAGCCTTGATAGGGTGTCAGCCTTCTTATTTTTTGACCTAGGAATCTGCCGAATGTTGAACTTCTTTATCCCTGATATCAGCTTCTTCACCTTGATGAGGTATGCCATCATCATTGCATCTTTTGCTTCAAACTCCCTGGTCACTTGGTTTGCCACTAGCTGAGAATTTTTAAAAGCATCTATGGACCTTGCCCCGAGCATGGTTGTTGTTTTAATCCCGGCTACTAGTGCTTCATACTCCGCCTCGTTATTAGATGCTGGGAATGCCAATTTTAACGAGTATTGATATTCATTATGTGAGGGATCAAGTATTACAACTCCTGCCCCACTCTCCTGTTTGCCCGAGGCTCCGTCCACTTGGATCTGCCAAGTGGCCGAGTCATCTTCCTCTACTCTTCCCATACATTCTATTAAGAAGTCTACCATTGCATGGGCCTTTATAGCTGTCCTCGGTTGATAACTAATGTCAAACTGTCCAACTTCTACTGCCCACTTCATCAACCTCCCCGACACCTCTGGACGATGTAACACGATCTTTAATGGGACGTCGATCATCACCTTAATCGGGTGTGTGTCAAAATAAGGTTTTAATTTACGAGAGGCCGTGACCAGAGCCCAGGCAATATTTTCAATCGTCGGGTACCGGAGCTCGGCTACCCTCAACATCCTGCTTACATAATACACCGGCTTCTGATCTCTTCCTTCCTCTCGGATCAAAGTCGCCGCCACTGCCATTTCGGAACATGCCAGGTATAATATAAGCTCTCTCCCTCCTTGAGTCGAGACAACAGTGGTGGCGATGTCAGGTACATTTTTAGCTCTACAAAGGCTGTTGCACATTCCTTTGTCCATTCGAACCACTTGGGCCCTCTCAGAATTTTAAAGAACGGAACACACTTGTTCGCAGAACTTGACATGAATTGACTCAACGCTGCTATTTTCCCGGCCAAAATTTGGACGTCCTTCACACACTTTTGACTTCATAATTTGAGATTATTACACTTATCACTAGCGGGTCATCATGGGGGAGGATGAGCCCTCTCAGATCCTCATCTGTGAAAGTCATCATTTCTTCCCTTCTCGAGACCTTCTACAGCGGTTCTTCTCCGGCTTCCCGAACATATGTCTTTCTCGCAGCCGAGGATTCCCCTCCTGCTGTCAAACCGCCAGCAATAGTTTCGATCACCCCATCAAAACCTCTCCTTGGTCCCCCTCTCTGCTCCCGAGGGCTCCTTTCTCTCTCTCTGTAATCTGTCCCCTTGCTCGGTCCACCTCTTGACATATTTCCCTAGGTGATTCGAGCGAATGAGTGCTTCTATCTCATCCTTCAATTGGTAGTACTCATTGGTGTCATGACCGTGGTCATCATGGAACCGACAATACTTTTTCTTATTCCTTTTATCTGAGAGAGTAAATATCTTATGTGGCTTCTTTAGTTCATAGTGGTTCTTAATCTCCATCAATATTTCTCCTCGAGACATATTTAAAGGTGCATACTCAGCATACCGAGGCTGGTATGGCCGGCCCAGTGCAGGTCTATTTCTTGCTTCCGGTTTACCCCGGCCAACATCCTTAGGTTTGCCTTTGCTCACCTCCTCTTTCTTTCCCGCTCCTCAGACCTTATCTTCTTCCTTTTGTGCTTTCAAAATCTCATCAGCATGTATGTAACCCTCTGCTCGGTTCATCAACTCTCCCATGGACAGAGGCTTTTGTATAGCCAGCACAGCTTAAAATGGGCGGGACCTAAGCCCCTTAGTATAAGCTGCTAGGTTTCGAGGTTAAGGATCTTGAGGTTCTCTTTATTGAAGCGCTGAGTATATAATCTTAGTGATTTCTCATTTTGTTGCCTGACCGAAAACAGGATCGTTGTGTGTATGATCGGCCTCTTGCTGCTTGCGAACCTGTCAACAAATGCCTCGGTCAACTGCCGGAAGCTCTATATCGGCCCATCCGTTAGTTCTCCATACCACTGGCTTGCGGCTCCCGTCAAATACGCCGGGAATACCTTCTATTTCACCGCATTCGAGAAGTCAAATAGTACCATGTTCTGACTAAAAATCATCAGGAAATCCTCGGGGTCACCCTCTCCATCATACAGGGTTATATTTGGCAGTTTGAACCTATTTGGTAGTAATTATCCTCGGATCTTCTACACCAACGGACTTGCATCCAATCCAGCTGTAGCCCGGGAGATATTTCCCATGGTCCGAGTCGGTTCGTAGGCAGTAGTTGCAGGTCTCTTTCCCCTAGCCACCTCAGGACGACTAACAGGTCCTGAGAATCCCCTATTATCTTATGGCCCCTATTATCTTCTGGCTGCTCCTGAAACCTTACCTGCTCGGTCCTTTCCTGAGCCACATGGGGTCGGCCATTATGTTGAGTGGGCGGGCCTTGGTTTGTAAGGATAGCGGTTTGGTGTGGTATCTGGTTGTTCGTTAATCTGGTCATTGCCTCCCTCATCTCAATTATCATGAGGTATATCGTGTTCATATCTGGTGCCGGTGGGTTTTGGGCTGTTTAAAGGGGTATTCATTGGTTGGCTTGTAGTTGGGCAGGATTTGGAGTGCTGCTCGAGGCGAGGTTGGCCTGAGTGGTGTTATTTGTTGTGTTCGGAGGTGGTACCATTAGGTTTAGTAGTCAGGCATTTGGCTCTACATTCCTCGGTGGCTGCGGATCCGTCATTGGGTTGTTGTGACTCCTTGTACTAACCATTGTGGATCTCAATGAGTTTGGTGTGGTTTCCCACAGACGGCACCAATTGTTGAGTGTAAAATTCCCGAGCCAAGCAATTTGAGATGTTCCCCAATCCTAGCTGAGGACCTGCTCAGGAAAAGGAAAGAGACAATGGGGGTTGTTTCCCGCGTCCTTCATCGGGTGTGAGAATTAGTATCTTAGCTCGGCTCTGTATGAGTTCATAAATTTAATAGGTAGGTAAAAAGATTAATAAATATGTTACCTTTGTCCACTTTCCTTATGCTATTTATAGTAGTGTGGTTGTATTTTTGGGGTGGTCCCCCTTTTGTTTTTACATGCCCTTTTCATGACAAGTGTCTTGCTACATGGGCCGTTTCATCATTTATGGGCTTTGAGTCAAACAAGATTTCTGGGCTATTTTTATCCATATCACTTGGATATATCCTTAAGAAAGCCTTGCATGTACTTAAATCGATCTGTGAGCTCCTTAATTTCATCATTGATCCTCAACTAAAACATGATTTCTTAATTCATAAGCAACATCTTTGAGTTTGTTAACTACGTATGAAATCAATGATCATGTCAGCCATATCTTGATGTGCTTTATTTACTAGGAGAAGTGAATCCAACTTTCTTGATATGTTTCATCAGCGTCTTTCCTCATTATTCTCCTCTTGGCCAAAGATGAGAAAGATAAACAAACAACAGTTTTCTTTTATTAATTTTAAGTCTTTGTTATTTTTATTTTTATTTTAATCTCTTTGATCTCTCTTTCTCGCTATTTTTTTTTCTGATTAATACTTTGTCATAATGGTCCCATATCCTAAAAGTGTAACATTATAGTCATTTACATTTTGAATATATGACATCGTTTGTCATTTTTCACTTTTTCGTTTAAAGTTTGACAACATAACCCTTTTTAACTAAACTGGGTATTAACCTTTTTTCAACTAAACTGGGTATTAACCCTTTTTTCAACTTAAACTTTAATATTTACTTGATTTTGCATGTTTAGTTTGTGTTATAATTTAGTAGTTCACCGATTTGGTATATATATGTGGGTGTGTATCTATGGTAAAACAAGAGGAAATGTTCATGCACTTACTCCTTTTTAGTTTTTTTAACTTCAATTTTTTTCCTACCATTGTCATTTTAATTGTTTACTTTTTTGTCTAATCATTCATCATTTTTTTAAACTTGAACTTTATTTTTACTCAATTATTTGGTCTAATTGCATTATAATTTAGGGCTTTATTGATTTTGTGGTTTTTATGCATATGACTGTGTAAGTTTTAGGGCGGAAATGACATTTTTCTTTTTAAATTCAAGTAGAATATTCACATTGTTCTTGATGCATGCTGCGACTATTCGTCGTTATAAACATTATTATTATTTGAGTTGGGAAAAATAGTATTATTCTTTGGGGGCAGTTGAGGTGTTCATTTCTATGATCTATATTACATATTGTTTAACCAAATTGGTAATGCACAAAAATTTATACAACTTATAGGGATGGTGGTGATAAGGATAGATGGGGATTGAAAATTGAAGAGAACGTGGAGATGAAAACAAAAGGGAGAGAAGTAAAGAATAGACATAAACCACTATTTTTTCATGAAAAATGCTTTAAAACAATATGATCGTCCTATCATTATTTCTTATTCATGACCCTTATGTGCCTGTGGGGTCACGCGTTTGTTTGAGTCGCATGGTCAGGCTGGATCGCTATCCAGCCTAATGTTGATCAAATGCAATGGTCAAAATTTTTAGAAGTCAATGAGAGAAATTGGATTAACAAAGTAGGTACTAATAGTTTCACCGATCAATTAGACTAGCTAATACAATATACCTAATCAGTTAAAATAACAAGAATATTGCAAACATTCATCATGGCGCCCTTCCAATTTTCTGGAAGCATTTCTGTTAGTATGCTAGAAATTATTTCTTTTAGTTCCTTAGCTTAATTCTGATAAATATATCTCTAGTTTCCGAAGGTATCATATTTGAACATAGAAGTCTTATACTCCTACATTCTTTGGAAGAAAATGAAGAAAAAAGCCATTGTAAGCGAACTCTTGGCTTTTACTACTTTGTTGTATGCATCAACCACGTTCCAATATATCGTAACCATCAATATTGATGAAACAAATGACATTTACATATTGTTTGATCGACTTGATAATTGACGCAACGAAAATTTTTACTTGTTCTTCATGGGACGGTTATGATAAGTATAAATGGGGATTGAAAATTGATGAGAACATGGAAATGAAAACAAAGATTAAGAGAGATTAAGAAAGAATAGGCATGAAAACCACTATTCTTAAGCATTATATCATACTTCCAGGTTATTCAACGTCTGCTGATCTTTCAGATGATCAAATATAGTTGTCAAAACTTAAAAGTCTAGACTTTTTTTTCGTAGAATAATTGATACTGTAATGTCAGGATCCCAAGTCTAACATATAAATTCATGCTCGTGACTATCGTATACTTAAGGACACCCTTCATAAGTTGCAAGGCTCTAGTTTTGCAAGAAATAAAGGCAAGAATAGATGAATAATAACTTTGATAAGAGATTATTGTAAGTCTCAAACTCTAAAAATAAAGACCTCCAATACATAAATTTCACAAAGTCATCCACATAATGAAAGTCTAAAACCATCAAATCATAATTAAAGTAATAGTTCGCCAAAGTAACGGAAGGTGTAATCACCTCCTCTCTACAGTTCTTTGCGTTATCAGGGCTCTACCCAACAATCCCTCTATGCCAAACTACTCCTCACATGCTTCAAAATTAGAGAAGCATAACAAAAAAAGTAGAACAGAATGAGTACTAGCTTAGTAAGTAGTTTATGCCCAAAGGAGCACAATAAATAAATAAAACAGCATAGGACCTTGATAATGAATTGGATCGTAATACTTATGCATAATAAACCTTTAAAAGGAAGAAAAAAAAAAGAATCAAAATTCAGTAGGTGGCATGTAAACGAATTTCAGGTCCAAGTAAATCTAAATTTGTCACGTTCCAAAACCAAAATTTCACACCTATGACATGTGACAATCGTTGCACTCTTAGTGCAAGGCTCAAAATTATTTTAAATATTTTGTATGTAATATTTCTAAATCTCCAAAAATTAAAAGTCAAATATTCTGATTTCAAAATCTATATCCAAACCACGTGAAAGTTTCAAATGCATAAATTGATACAAAGAGAAGCCCAAAATCAAACTACTCCAAGAACATCAAAGATCAAATACAACTCCTTACTAATAGTCTTGTTTCATCTCGCAATCTATGCATGTCATCTGAATTAAAAAGTTATAACAAAGAATGAGCTACACAGCCCAGTAAGTATCTATAACTTTTCTCGCATGTTGACATGAGTCAAAAAGTATTTTGACAAATATTTATTTCATAAATGTATTAATATATTCCAAGCCAGAAATAGATTAATTGTAGCATATATACTAAGATAAAATGCACAAGTTAACAAGCGACTATGATTACGAAGAGTTACACATTACATTGCCACACAAAGAGTCACAAAAAGTAAAATTGAAATTAGTTTCGAATAACGTGTCTCATAGCATACACAAAGTTACAAAAATTAGCCCCTTGAATGGACACATATATATCGAAGATCAACCATAGACTTGTGCATCAAAATCACATATATAATTTTCATAAACTAACTTTTCAAAGTCGAAAACTTAACGAATTTCATATATGTCATGCCGACGGATTTAATCAAACCAAATTTATGCCAAGCAAACACGGTTATCTCATACGTATAATTTTTTGAATCTATTTCAGAAAATCAACTTTCGTTAACTAAATAAAACAAAATATCATTTCAGAAACATGGTTTAAATAAAAGTGATTAGAGTTTTCATAAAATAAATTAGGTTTTCATTTTAGCAAAGATATAATAAACATATTTGTTTGAAACAAAAATTAAGCTAGAAAAATTGTGAATCCTTGCCTACAAAGTGGAACAAAATCTTCAAATTGAAATTATGAAATTCCCCAAAGTCTATGCTCCACTTCAACCATACCCTTTTTAGTCTCTGGCAATTTTTGCCAAAGTTTTTTGTTTCACCCGTGTCATGTGAATATTACCAAAGATCACATAAATATCTTTAAGCAATCACATTGAAATGAATAATTGTAACTCCCAATGCACTATCATCCAATTCATTAACTCTTAATTATGTCTATATTGTGTAGAATGTGAATAGTTATAACCCCAAAACTCAATAATTCTAAGATTAAACCCACAAATAGATACTTCTCTTATTATCACTTACGTACACACACACACATATCTAAAATTCTCAGGTATTACAAAATCGCACTAATGTCAAAAGAAATTCAAATATAAGTTGTGGTCAAAGAGTTGATAACATAGAACAAAAGGGTGGCTTAAACTGCCAAACCACCAAATGAGAGTCCCATTGAAAAGTGGTACACCATACTAAATAGACGAAATTGAAATGGCCAGTATATGATCCCTACTGAGTAAGGGCCTCAACTCGCTTATCCACCAGTTAGGGCACAACCTAATTATTTAGTTATTTCGAAAATATGCTAAAGGAAATAATTGAGTTGCTTTCAAAAAGCTTTAGTTTCAAAAAGACAGTATTTAAGTACATTTTCATGCACATGAAAATTTTGTTCCCAAGTTTTCATTCTAAAATTCCAAAAAAAAATATTGCCTCAAAAGAAAATGTTAGATTTATAGTAGTAGAACCAACTAAAGAGAATATTTAGACTACCACGTGAATGAGTAAAGTATGTTACTTTCTGGAAATGAATTACCGAATAGGTTTGGTAGATTTTAATAAGCTCAATGTACAAAGACAATTATATTAATTAATAAAAGCAATATATTCTTAGCGATAATTTGCAGTACAAAACTCTTGATGGAATATTTTATTCATCAAGGTCTAACAAAGATTATGGCTAACCATGGGGGATGAAATCAGTTTCATGAGCAGCAGGCTTTGGAGTAATTAATCAATAATGAAAAGAATAATTTATTGAGGAGATCAAAGGAATTGGCAATGAAGGGGATACATATATTTTCGAAATCATCCTCGCTAATATGCAACATGACTCGAGTTCGTTATAAGAAATCAAATTTGACATTTAAACAACCGAATCAGTTAAAGGTTTTCTAACATGAGGAAGAATCCACTTACCTTTGATACGCGATTTACTCCAATCCCCCTTTTTTTTTTTGATTTAAGGGAGGCTTAAGCCATTTATATCACTTAGAATGTTACACATGAGACTTGATCTCGAGATCTCTCACATCTAAAGCGAATCATACCATTAGACCAAATGGCTAGTGGTGATTTTCTCCAATCCTTAAGAGCAAAAGATAAAGACTACAAAAATGTAATAAACCATGCCCTTATATATGACTCCACGAGACCCAAGTCTAACAAAATCCTGTGATTTAATGACAACATCCTATGTTTATTCGAATTTCTCTGGAGAAGATTAAATTTATGCAAAGGTAATTATTGAACCATGTCAATTCGACAGAAAAGTTGGTTTTAAAAGCAGCTACCAATAGTGCCAAGGCTTGTTTGATAGCTTGAAAGATATTTTCACCTTGTTTTGAATATGAAGATATTACTTGAAAGGAGAATTATTTTGCTGCTTTACGTGAGAAGAGACCATTAGTTTTTATTTGTCTATCTTGTAAAATTTAGTCACTTAATCGTACTATCTGTTACACTATGGGGAAGCGCAATGATAAAATTTGTCGCATTTTTGTCACCTAAAAAAAGGAGCGACATATAAATAGAAGTCATGTCACAATTGGTGGCAAAACTCAAATTTCATTGCCAATCCATGACTATATTTAGAATAAATATGTAACTTTTCGATATCCCTCGCCAAGTAAAAAACATAACAAATATTTAATTATTTTTCTTTTTGGTCAAGAACCAAATTTTATTTAATAAAACGCACCATACAACACAGGGCCTCAAAATGAAAGCCCACCTGAACACGAAAGACGACCTGAACAAAAACATAAAGATAACAGGGCAAGACGACCCACAACAACAAAGCCTAACAAGGTAGAAGAAGACACAATTTCTCCTAAGGTTGCACCCGCAATCAACACACATGACTATGATGTTGATTGGTAGAGTTTAGGAATGTGCTGAATCTTTGAATAATCTATTCGTTGAAGAAACTCCTTTGGCATGCGTAATAGGTTCAGCATTTGCAAATTCTTAAGCTCTTGCAATCCATCTGGGAGAATCTGCAGCTTGTTACACCTAGAGAAGGTGAGTTCTCCAAGGCGCTTCATGGATCCCTTAGGTATTTGATTCCATGTTGTCAAGCTGGAGGAATTGGTGAGATGAAATTCTTTGAGTTCTGGAAAGTTATTTGGTTCACAAACTAATTGTTCTCCAACATTAACCATCATTATTTTGAGAACATTTAGTGCTAGCAATTGACCCAGAATAATAAAAGAATCTTGGGATAAGGATCTTATGGACAGAGTGATTTCACGTAGACAGATGTGAGAGGCAATACCATTTGGTAGCCGATCGAGCGAGATTAGGTAGAGCTTCTCAAGGGATAGAGGAAGAGTAAGGTTTCCTAGTAGGAGAATTTCCCCCTCCGCCCAAAAATTTGCTCTCATTTTCAGCTTTTGAAGATTTGTCATCTTTCCAATAGCATCACATATTTCTATCCAGGACTCATCTTTGTAGTGGCATAATCTCGCCTATACCTAGTCTAGTTGTTAGTAAATAATCGGATTTGGGCTAACTCAAACCCATATGAGCAAGGCCCAGCTTGGACCACAAGACAAGATAACTCTATAAATAGACATGCCCTAGGGAGAAGAAGGGGAGAGAATGACCGTTGAGTCTTCTGGATTAGGGCAAGCTTGCTAGTGCCCACTAAGAAAGAGGTTATGAATGTGGAAACCACGTGATCTAAATCATAGATCTATGGAGGTGGAAATCGCATAATTTATAATTGTAGATTTCGAAGGTCTACAATTTGGCACCCACTATGGAGCTATTTGCAACCTTTGGCCATTCCTAGAAGATTTTAATCATCATCCCTGATCCATAGAGCATTTTTTTTTTTATTTTCTCAACATGATGTCACTTTTTCCTTTCTCTTATTGAAAATTTCTCCACAAAATTGCATGAATAGTTTGATAAGCTATCTTGTTTAATATCACTTTGTGTTAATATATCCATGAATTAAGAAATCATTAATTATTGCTTTACTTGGTCCTGCAATTTTTCTTTAAGGGCCATATTCATCTTCTGTTGAATTTCTAATGTGGTTTCTCGTTTCACATACGTGATTTAAGCACAAAGCTTGTCTTCCTTGGTGTGCTCTCTTCATTTCTTGGTTGTATAAGTTCTCCAATAATTTGATTATTAGTGCCGCCTATGTTTGAGTTTTTCTCTAGCGGCTGTCGCGGAATCTTCCGTCCTTTAGTAAGAGGTACCACACATAATTTATGAATCCAATTTTTCACCATTAGTTATATTTCCCAGATTTGTTTATTCTTTTTCTTTTGTCAAGATGCACATTAAACACCCAAAAAAAAAAAAAAGAAGAAGAGAAAATACACTGGCACAAAGGCTTGACCCACATGGCCGATCTAGTAGGCCCAATTCTGGATCAGCATAGAGACAAAACTAGTAAAGCCCGACATACAACGGGCCAACACAAGATGCAAGGAAGGCCGAGCAGGCCGAAACATGGCCCAACAATCTATTGTTTCATGATCTGATTAATTAAAGTTTTATAGTTGCAAAAATGCCAGAGGTAAACTCTATTGTTTGTCATATGAAACTCGAGTTGGCAGTTTATTGTTCCTATGCTTTTGACAGTTCTATTTTGATGAGTTGCCTTAGCCATTGCCTGATTCGATACTTATGCTCTAAGGACATGCGGAAACCACTATTACTCTTTAGAAGCCAATTCTCAATCTTAAAGATATTTTATTGAATATGAAAACTGTTGTTCATCTTTTGGAAACCAATTTAATCTTAAGGATATTTTATTGAAGATGTAATGGGGTGCAGGTTGTGAGCCCCGGTTAATATTTCTATTTGGCTTGAGTATCGTTGCACATGAGGTGTTTGACAAATGTTGAATTTTTGTACCTATTGCTTCACATAGCACTTACGGTTATATCTATCAAAAGGTTTACTCGAATGCCTTATATTTTTATCTTATGTCTTAAAGATTCAATTACTGTATGCTTCTAGTACTTATTGTGGTTTCTTTATTTCATCTCTTACTTAACCCATTCTTTCATTGAACAAGGGGTATGAGATAAACTTCCAATGCTTCCCACTTAGAGTATTCATCAACTAGCTTATATATTAAGTTAGCAACTCCAACGGGAAGTATCTACCAGAGCCTAGAGACAAAAATAGAAGATTTAAAATGAAGGCAAGGCATGCGTTAGAAGAGACAAAGCTTGTTAAAATTGTTCATGAACTTTGCTGGTATGATTAATTTACTAATCATTAGAATTACCACAACGATTTTATGTGGGTTTGTGGAACTTTGCACTACAATATTTGGTTTTGTCTTTAACAAGAGATGATTCTATGCTGCTGTTTCTTTGAAACTTTGACTAATATATTTTAGGAGGATGGTATTAACGCATTATAAGACAGAACACTAATGTTCAAATTCTATAGGAGCTAGAGTCGTTTGATGATTTTCTATATAAAGTGTGAAGCGTCCCAAGGGGTTGCGGCTAAATACAAGCCTGAATCATGAAACACAAGCCTGGAGCACCCTAAGGGGTTGTAGCTAAATACAAGTCTGAAGCACCCCAAGGGATTGCGGCTGAATACAAGCCTGAAGCACCCCATAGGGGACGCAGCCCACATTTAGAAGATTGAGAACCGGTCCCACAAGGGTACAATGACTAGCTACTCTCTAACTCAAAAATATTTCAACTTAGAGAATAGATGACTTAACTGTAGTGGCATAATCTAGCTCATGCCTAGTCTAATTGTTAGTAAATAATCAAATTTGGACTAACTCAAACCCATATGACCAAGGGCTCAGCTTGGGCCACAAGACAAGATAACTCTATAAATATACATGCCCTAGGAAGAAGAATGGGGCAGAATGTCCTTTGAGTCTTCTAGATTAGAGCAAGCTTGCTAGTGCCCACTAAGAAAGGGGTTATGGAGGTGGAAATTACGTGATCTAAATCATAGATCTATGGAGGTAGAAACCGCATAATCTTAATTGTAGATTCTGAGAATCTACAATCTCTAGTGGTACCTATATTTAATTTAGAGAGTTGTGTTGTGAATTTCAACTGCCTTGCTTGATTGAGATTTAGATGTACCCCATCCAAGAATTGGAGTGAGTAAACTGGGATAATATGATATCTGGCATTTCCGAATAGCCACCAAATCTACGGATATAATCCATGAGAAGATGTCTTAATTGCTTGAGCTCTGCTATCCTTGTAGGGACACGACTCATTGAACATTTTTGAAGGTCCAAGGTTTGCAGGTGGCGAAGTTTCCTGATGGAATCTGGAAGATCTTTGATCAGTCCATTCCATCTTAAACTCAAATATCTCAAACGAATTAAATCCCCCACTTCGTCTGGTACAATCCCTTGACAAAGGGCACCTTCGAGATCCAAAGTCCTTATTAATTTGATGTTCTGTAACAATTCAGAGAACAATGAGTAGAACTGGTCACTATACCTTGCTAAAAGTGAGTGTAACTTTAACTTGCAAGTGCCAAGTCTGACTTTGGGTTGTTTATCAGAAATCGCCAAACGTCGTTGATTTGAATCTAATTCAGTCTTCTCTTGTTTCAGTAATACTCTGAAATTATCATTTGCTATCATGTGAACAGCAACGTCGCGCAAGAGGTCATACATTTGGAAACCTTTAGACTCGCACCCGAATTGTAACATACTTCTTTCTACGAGTTCATTGAAGTAACCTCTTGCAAAGTCTTCCAGTGTACTCGATCCGTCCTTCTTGACAAAGCCCTCAGCTATCCATAAACATATCAATGTATGAACGTCGATTTGGTCAGACTTGGGGAACATTGCACAGTATAAGAAGCGTGGTTTCAAGTGAGATGGTAAATGATAGTAACTCAATAACAAAGCTCGATTTAGTTCAGCAAGTTCGCCATGCAATTGGGAATCAAGGCTTTGGATGATCTTATCCCATTCTCGTGCATTATCGCCTTTTGTTTCCATAAATTAAGCAATTACTAAAATCCCAAGAGGAAAGCCACCACATTTGCCGACGAGCTCATGCCCGCGACTAATCAAGTGGTCAGGACAGCTTCCTCTTGAGATGCTATTTGAGAAAGCCACTTTACAGAATAAATCCCAAGATGGGTCAGGATTTAATGGCTTTACCTCAAGAAATTTACGCTGTACCCCAAGTAAGAACCCGCACCGTTGAGCTATAGTTTTCTGACGACTGGTCACAAAAACTGAGGACATCTTTGTTGCAGGAACCTCAATTTGGTAAAGAATATCAGTATCCCAAACATCATCAAGGATGAGAACATATCTTTTTTGCTTCAAGAAATCGCGTATAAGTTCTTGGAGCTCATGTTCCTCCTTGTCAAGTCCATCCAGAACCTCTTCCTTCATGCTTTTGAATAACCCTGTCAGCATTGACTGCAGAACTTTTTTGATATCGGGGGATTGCTTGACGTAGACCCAAGCCCAACAATCGATATCTTTGTTCAGTTCAACAATTTTACAAACATTTTTAACTAGAGTTGTCTTCCCCGATCCACCAGACCCCCACACTGTGATCACTAGCGTATGATCCCTCGGCTGATCCACAAGATCTCGTAGCTCCGCAACTTCTTTGTCCCTCCCAACTACATCCAAGCCCTCCACATAATAGCTTCTACCAACTAGAAGACTCTTAACTTCCTGTGACACGGTTAGGCTTCGATACTTGTCTTGTTCTCCTTCTTGAAACTCTTAACTTCTTCTTTATGACATTCAGCTGCTGATGGAACTGAAACTGACCATATGCCTTGTTGATATGATAAAGCATGACGGCAACGATGTTCTTGACCCCGCAAAAGTTGCTTGGCTTGTTGATCTCAAGAAGTTCCGTATCCAGCAAGAATTCTTCTAACACATCTTCAATGTAAATTGCTGTCTCTCTCAGTTGTTTTATTCTCTTTTCAGCCAAACTGTTATTTTGCTTTCGCTCGCTTGCATACTCAACTAAGTCTTGGAAGGCTTTAAGTCGATTGGCGATCTCGTCAACTTCATCATTGATCCCCAATTGGAACTTGATTTCATCATAAGCTGCATCCTTGAGTTTGTTCACTAGCTGATCAATGATCACAACCGCCATGTTTTGGTGTGCTTTAGTTTACTAGGATTTTTTTTTTTTTGTATGTGTGTGTGTGTGTGTGTGTGAGTGTGTGTGAGTGTTTGGGCGTGTCTATGTAACTAGGAGAATTCAGTTTGTTGATGTGCTTCCCCAACCTCTTGCCATCTTATATCTGGTTATCTGTGAACTTTTGATAATTCTATTCTTGTCTTTTTCGTCAAATTTCTCAATCATGCCAACACTGATTGCGGGATACGTGGCTTGAGTTTATGCGATAGTGATTGTTAATACTAGTTTATCAAAATGATAATCTTAATTTAATTAGTTGATCATTGTACTCCATAGATAACTTAAAAAATGGGTATTTTTTTAATCTATACACTCCAGTTTAGAGAAAATGTGACAGATACCTTATTTCTTAACAAGTGTGACCCAGATCACGTTAAATCTTGAAAATTATAGTAATTATTTTTTTTTTTTTTTTTTTTATTTTTTTTAATTTTTTTTTTGGTGTGTGTCTAACTAGGAGAAATTATTTTTGTCTTTGATGATATAGAAACGCTAAATAATTTTTTCAAATAAGTGGAACCTAATCATGCCAGCACTGATTGCGGGATACGTTGCTTGAGTTTATGCCACAGTGGTTGTTAGGACTGCGTTTACGATATTTGTGTTTGCTGCTTCACTTGGGAAAACTATGGATTTTCAAAGCAGGGTATCAGTTGCCCTGAAAATCGATTAAACTATCGTATTTTTTATTCATTTTTTTAAAGGGGTATAATACGAGAACTTCCTAAGGGGCCAACCATCCTAATATTACTCTCACTCAAACACAAATTTCGGAGTTATGATGAGATCCAGTGTATTAATACTGGTGTGATCACACGCACTATCTTATTCTTTTTCCCCATCTGAAAGACGGATCCATCACACTTCTGTATTTTTTTTTTTTTTTTGTTCAAAAACACCTTCCACTAATTACTTATACTATCTTACTCTTTTTCTTATAAATATTCGTTGTTATATGCATTATTATTATTTGAGTTTGGAAAAATAGTATTATCCTTTGGGGGCAGTAGAGGTGTTCATGTCTATGATATATTTTACATGTTTGTTTAATCAAATTGATAATGCAAAAAAATTTATACAGCTTATAGGGATAGCGGTGATAAGGATAGATGGGGATTGAAAATTGAAGAGAACGTGGAGATGAAAATAAAAGGTTGAAAGAGTCGAATAAAGAATAGACAAACTACTCTTTTTTATGAAAAATGCTTTAAAACTATATGATCTCGTCATTGTTTTTTATTCACGACACGGGTCACGCGCTTGTTTGAGCCACATGGTCAGGCTGAATCGTTATCTAGCCTGACGTTTATCAAATGCAATGGTAAAAAATATGAGAAGTCAATGAGAGAAATTTTGGATTAACAAAATAGGTACTAATAGCACCACGAATTAATTAGACTAGCTAATTTGATGTACCTAATAATCAATTAAAAAACAAGGTTCTTCTCTCTCTCTTGTTTTGTTTTTTCTTTTTTTTGTCTAGGAAAACATTCATCAAGGCAAAATAAATATTACAAACATTCATCATACTGCCCTTGCAATTCTGGAAGCACTTCTGTAAGTATGCTAAAAATTATTTCTTTTAGTTCCTCAGCTTAATTCTGATCATAAATATATCTCTAGTTTCTGAATGTATCATGTTTGAACGTAGGAGTCTTATAGTCCTACATTCTTTGGAAGAAAATGAAGAAAAAAGCCATTGTAAGAGAATTATTGGCTTTTACTACTTTGTTGTATGCATCATAACCATCAGTATAGATGAAACAAATGAAATTTACATATTGTTTGATCAAATTGAGACGTTCATGTCTAATGATATTTACATATTTTTTGATCTACCAAAAAAAAAAAAAAACATATTGTTTGATCAACTTGATAATTAATGCAACAAAATTTATACAACTTCTTCAAGGGACGCTTATGATAAGGATAAATGGGAAGTGAAAATTGATGAAAACAAAGATTGAGAGAGATTAATTATAAAGAATAGGCATGAAAACCACTCTTCTTAAGCATTATATAATGCTTCTAGGTTCTTCAACATCCACTGACCTTTTAAATGATCAAATTAGGTGTCAAAACTTAAAAAGTCTAGACTTTTTCTTCATAGAATAATTGATACTATAAAAAGAATATATACAATATTATCGAAGAGTTGAATGGAGTTATCAAGTGGTGACACCGTTTGTTATTAGTATTATATTTCAAGTTTGAATTACAACTTTAACTTTCAATTCATGAAATTATAAAAGATCTAGAATAATATTTCGGATTGCAGAAGATATATATATATATATATGTGCATTGACCATATTTACGCCAAGACAGAAAAGTGGGGTTTTCTAGCAGCTACCAATAGTGCCTACGCTTGTTTGATAGCTTGAAACAGAATTTCAGTTTGTTTTGAATATGAAGATATTACTAAAAGAAGAATTACTTTGTTGCTTCACGTGGGAAAAGACCATAAGTTTTTGCTTTCGTCTTTCTTGTAAAATTAGGGGTAATACCAATTTGGTCCTCTTTAACTTGATTAACAAAGTGGTTTTTTATTTTAAAAAATGATACATTTCAGTCCCTTATCTTTCATCCGAGTGACACCGTTAGTCTTTTTTAGTGATTTTGCTAAAAAATTGACAGGAAACACACGTGCTAATTATGTGTAATTTGAAAGAAAATAAGAAAAACGTGCTAATCACATGCATCTTCATCAATTTTGTAACAATTTTGTACAATCTTAATTTTTGAGTATTAGTTTGGGATTTATCTCCCATTATTGGGGCTTTCTAATGATTTTGTACAATCTTCTTTCGGAATGAACAAAGCGCTTGCTTGATTAGCAAAAAAAAAAAAAATGAATAAATATTCAAAAAAATAAATATAGATCGTTTTCGCCATTTCGCCAATGCTTGTTGCTAATTAGTCGTGAAATTGGGGAGCCAAAATTTAGCATAGCAGCTCGCGACGGAGGGTGACAAACATGCTATGGAATAACAATATTTTAACATATTATTTTTTTATTTTAATTAGTTTAAAAAAATAAATAACAAATTTAAAAAAACAATGATATGAAATTGATTTTGTGTTTGGACTATTGATCTTGTGTATTTTCTCTATTTTTTATTTATTATATATTATTATTTCCTTAAAATTTATTTATTTGGAGCAAATGGGTTTTGGCCCAATATTTTTATTAAGTAAAACTTGTGGTGTGTGTTTTTTTTTTGCTAAATTATGAAAATATTTTCTTTCATCCACAAAATATTGAAAAATACTTTTTATTAAAATTTTAATTGGAGAAAACTATACTAATTAGTTTTTATTTTTATTTTTATTTTTATATCATAAAAGTTTGAACTTTAATTTAGAGTTTTGGGAGAACGGAGAAGTTAAAAGTGTCGTTGCTTGAATCAATTTGGTAGAAAGGCCGGAGAAACTTCTTTAGTTTTGAGGAATATGGGTTGTTTAAATAAATTGGTCATGCTTCAATACGTACTGATCACATTAATAGGTTAACCTAGAAGTATCATTGTTAGAAACTTTAAGTTAGTTAAGGTAATTTTGGATTAGCTAATGTTTTTGGACTATATATGAAAATACTTTATAAGATTAGCTATTTTTCTGGACTATATATGAAAATACTTTATATAGCTGATTATATCATAATATCATGTTAAGATAAAAATTACTTTTATTATTTCAAATAAATTTTTTTAATTTCTCCTTCCAAATTGTATAAACTAATATTCAATTATATTAATAGAATGTATCCAAGACGTACATCCTTTCGGATGTCACTACATACCCTTAATTATTATTTTTAAGAGTATGATTTGACCCAATTGTACTTTATAATACATTTTATTTTTGACAGTTTTCTCAATTTTATGCTAAGTAAAATTAAGATGGTCCATTTGCATTGAAGGGAGAGTTTTTTTGAGAAATAAAAATATGGGAAGATGGATGATGATAAATAGAGAGGATTAGAATCAAAATTAGTGAGCACAAATTTATTGTAAGATTAAATTTTAATGGATTTAGGGCACTTGAACTAATTTAGAAGCAATAAAATCCTCTAGAGTAAGAATATTATAATATGAAGTCATGTCAATTGTAAGTGTATGACTAGGAATTATTCATGTAGTTGCTGAGGCTTAGCTTGAAATTTACTCATCATAATCTGTTGAATCTTTTAAGTTTAGCATCAATCTAACTAAACTCCTGATCATGTTGCTAAACTAGCTAAAATTGGAAATTTTCTCAGTTAATTGGGTTTGGAATTTTCCTACTTATTATCAATCCATCTTAGCTAATTAATGATTATTCTTAAATAGGATTTGATAATGTGAAAGAAAATATAATATTCAAAAATGGCGTTACCTTTTTATTGAAATTCTTCGGACAAGTAAGTTTAAGCGTATTTTGTAAAGATTTCGGACTAGAATATTGATGTGATCCTTGACAATTCATAATTCATTTTGTAAGGGTTTTTTTTTTTCCCTTCTAAAAGTAAGTTAGACACTTTCTTTTTCTTATCTTATCTTATCTTAGCTTTTTTCTTGTCCTTTTTTTTCTATAATATACTAAATATGCTTCCTTAAAAAATGTGAACTTGTGGAATAGTATCTTTAGTTTCTCCTCTTTATTTTTAAATAAAAGGTGAGACCAATGCATTAGTTCGTGAATTACATATGATTCCATACACTAATCCTTAGAGGTAATCATAGTAGGCCGGCTGCCCTACCTAAACCGACCATGAGAGTAGAAGATATGCAAATTAGAATCTCTAATTAAAATTAATATAGATATTAAAATTGTTAATCAAAATTAATATAAATGTTAAAGAGAATAGATATTAAAATTCTAATCAAACTTAATAAAAATTAATAAAATCTTCAAAAATAATAATAAAAATTAGGGTTTGGCGATGGAGGGGCCATCACCGTTTCCTTTTGTGAATGCGGGCTATACAGTTGCCGTCATTTGGAGAAGTTCTTTTTTTTTTCTTTTTCAAAATTCAACTCTCTCTATGCTCTACCATCCAATATTGCCAGCACCCAATATCACTACCACCACCTCCCACCGCGCCACCACCACCTCCTATCGGCCACTACTCAATCTCCACCACTTTACATCGGCGCCACCTCTAGGAATGGTCACAGTTTGGATAATCACAAAATATGAAAAAACCACAAAAACCATTTAACAAACCTATAACTATAATCATAACCAAAACTTAATGGGTTCAAAAACTACTAACCATAACTTAAGGATTCAAAAAACCTCGATTAACCATAATCGTAAGTATTTAATTTACAAAAAATAGTTTAAATAGAAAAAAAAAAACCCAAAGTAGTGTAAAAAAATGAATTTAAATATAAAGAAACTAAAAATAAAAGAATCCAACTCGATCATAAAATTTAAAATAAATTACATGATAATTTAAATCAAGAAGTTATGAAAAAAATTCATTCACAACTAAAGTTGAGTCCACTTATTTTTAATTCAGTTTAGTTCAATTTTTTTTTATTTTTTTTTATTTTTTATGCAAGACAAGCAAATAACTGGATTTGAAAAAAGAAATAAATATGTCTTTACAAAGGACAAGCAGGTGAAAGCAACAAGCCTAGTTCCAAACGAGAAATGCAAATGCGAAACATGAATTGAGCAAGGAAGATAGATAGATACATATGAAAATAAATAAATAAATAAAATAGACTGCAGTAGATTCCAGATCTTCTTCTCTGATACTAATTGTAGTCCAACTTTATCAACAACTTTGGCATCTAATTGAGGACAAGATTAGAAGAAGAAATGACGAAGAATATAAACCATTCCAAGCGATTAACGGATATAACAGGTAAGCCACCAATGCTGTCCAAAAAGGCAGAATGGAGCTGAAACTTGCGAGACATCCCATGATAGCACAAACCACCAGTACAATCAGTATTTCAGCAGAGTAGTTACATGAAAACCTACGGAAGTAAATTAGAGCAAGAAGAACTGAGAAGCCGAGCATGTTGTTCATGAGAACTCCGCTATAAATCTGCATATGTCGAAAGTAGCTGTGTATCAAGCTTATAATGAAAGTGATTTTACAAATGTAGAAGTTATACAGGTAGGAAGCGATTAAACACTTTATATTTCTTGTCAAGTCCATCCGGAACCTCTTCCTTCATGCTTTTGAATAACCCTGTCAGCATCGACTTCAAAAGTCTTTTAATGTCTGGGGACTGCTTGATGTAGACCCTAGCCTAACAGTCGATATCTTTTTTTTTTTTTTGTCAAATAACACTTTTACAAACATTTTTCACCAGGGTTGTCTTCCCCGATCCACCAGGCCCCCACACTGTGATCACCAGCGTATGATCCCTCGGCTGCCCCACAAGATCTCGTAGCTCCGCAACTTCTTTGTCCCTCCCAACTACATCCAAGCCCTCCACATAATAGCTTCTACCAACTGGAAGACTCTTAACTTCCTGTGACACGGTTAGGCTTCGATACTTGTCTTGTTCTCCTTCTTGAAACTCTTAACTTCTTCTTTATGACATTCAGATGCTTATGGAACTGAAACTACCCATATGCCTTGTTGATATGATAAAGCATGAGAACCGATGTTCTTTACCTCACAAAAGTTGCTTGGCTTGTTGATCTCAAGAAGTTCTATATCCAGCATGAACTCTTCTATCACATCTTCAATTTAAATTGCTGTCTCTCTCAGTTGTTTTACTCTCTCTTCAGCCAAACTGTTATTTTGCTTTCGCTCGCTTGCATACTCAACTAAGCCTTGGAAGGCTTTAAGCCGATTGGTGATCTCGTCAACTTCATCACTGATCCCCAATTGGAACTTGATTTCATCATAAGTTGCATCCTTGAGTTTGTTCACTAGCTGATCAATGATCACAGCCGCCATGTTTTGGTGTGCTTTAGTTTACTAGGAATTTTTTTTTTTTTTGGTGTGTGGGGGTGTGTGTGTGTGAGTGTTTGGGCGTGTCTATGTAAACTAGGAGAATTCAGTTTGTTGATGTGCTTCCCCAACCTCTTGCCATCTTATATCCGGTTGTCTGTGAACTGTGAACTTTTGATAATTCTATTCTTGTCTTTTTCTTCAAATTTGTCAATCATGCCAACACTGATTGGGATACGTGGCTTGAGTTAATGCGATAGTGATTGTTAATGCTAGTTTGTCAAAGAGATAATCTTGATTTAATTTGTTGATCTTTGTACTCCATAGATAACTTAAAAAAGGGGTATTTGGTTATCTATACACTATAGTTTAGAGAAAATGTGACAGATACCTTATTTCTTAACAAGTGTGACTCAGATCGCGTTAAATCTTAAAAATTATAATAATAATAATTATTATTATTTATTTATTTATTTTTGGTGTGCGTCTAACTAGGAGAAATTATTTTTGTCTTTGATGATATAGCAACGCTCAATAATTTTTTCAAACAAGTGGAACCTAATCATGCCATCACTGATTGCAGGATACGTTGCTTGAGTTTATGCCACGGTGGTTGTTAGGACTGCGTTTACGATATTTGTGTTTGCTGCTTCACTTGGAAAACCATAGATTTTCAAAGCAGGGTATTAGTTGCAGCAAATCGATTAAACTATCGTATTTTTTTTTTTTTTTAAAGGGATGCAACACGAGAACTTTCAAGGGGCCAACCATTCTAATATTACTTTCGCTCAAACACGCTTAATTTCGGAGTTATGATGGGATCCAATGTATTAATACTGGTATAATCGCATGTACTATCTTATTCACTTTTCCTAACTGAAAGATGGATCCATCACACTTCTCTATATATATATATATTTTTGGGGTTCAAACACACCTTTCACTAATGACTTATATTCTCTTACTCTTTTTCTTATAAATATTCGTTGTTATATGCATTATTATCATTTGAGTTCAGAAAAATAGTATTATCCTTTGGGGGCAGTAGAGGTGTTGATGTTTATGATATATTTTACATATTGTTTAATCAAATTGATAATGCAAAAAAAATTATACAACTTATAGGGATGGTGGTGATAAGGATAGATGGGGATTGAAAATTGAAGAGAACGTGGAGATGAAAACAGAAGGTTGAGAAAGTTGAATAAAGAATAGATATAAACCACTCTTTTTATGAAAAATGCTTTAAAACAATATGATCTCTGTTGTGATATATAATAGTAAATATATAGAGAACTTAACTGAAAGAGTATATAAAAGCTTGTTTTTCTGTATCATTCACATCTTTTCTCACTACAAGCACATATATTTATACTATCAAAAGTAATCATTACATAAAGCACTATGATGATACTTTAACATAAACTAATATAAACTTTGACAACTTACATAGATATTAGAGAATTCAATTCTAAATTCTCTACCAGACGTTGGCGTAGCTTCAGGAACTTAGTGTCGTCTTGAGTTCTTCTCTCGGGTGACAAATATTATACAACGTATTATTTTTGACATAATTTATTGCCAATAAATATCTATACTTTTACACCACTCCCCCTTGGATATTTATTGCTTAAGAATATGTCTCATTAAAACCTTATCAAGTAAACCTAATGGGATAAAAACTTGACTAAGGGAAAAGAGTACAAATTTTTTTGTGTATGCCTTTTATACTGCCTCATTAAAAACCTTGTCAGGAAAACCCAATGAGACAAAACCTATACGAAGGAAAAAAGAGTGCAGTGTATATGTCTCTCTCTCTTGTGGGCATATCAAGAATGATCATGGAGTCGCCGCATACCTATCTTCTATACTAACTTCTTGAATGTGCTAGTAGGCAATGATTTTGTAAACAAATCAGCAAGGTTCTCATTTGAACGAATCTGACGAACCTCAATTTCACCATTCTTTTGAAGCTCATGAGTAAAGAAGAACTTTGGCGAGATATGCTTAGTTCTATCACCCTTAATATAGCCTCCCTGTATTTGGGCAATGCATGCAGCATTATCTTCATAAAATAGTGGGGCAACTTTTGCTTGTTGAAAGATTGCATTCTCCCTCAATGTGTTGGGTCAAAGATCTCAACCAAACATATTCTCGACTTGCCTCATGAAGTGCAAGTATCTCGGCATGATTTGATGAAGTAGCAGCAAGAGTTTGTTTTGTAGATCACCAAGATATAGCAGTACCGCCATATGTGAATAAATATCCAGTTTGAGATTGTCCTTTATGTGGATCAGACAAATATCCAGGATCATCATATTCAATCAACTCTGGTTGCAAATGTCTTGAATATAGTAACCCCATATCAGTAGTTCCACGAAGATAGCAAAAAATATATTTAAAGCCGGTCCAATGTCTCCGTGTTGGTGCTGAACTGAATCTTGTTAATAGATTAACAGAGAATGCAATATATGGTCGTCTATTGTTAGCGAGATACATTAAAGCACCAATGGCACTAAGATATGGCACTTCAGAACCAAGGATTTCCTCATTGTCTGCTTGAGGTCGAAATGGATCCTTTTCTATATCCAGAGTTCGAACAACCATTGGACTAGTTACTGGATGAGCTTTGTCCATATTGAACTTGTTCAACACCTTTTTGTTGTATAAGTTGATTGGTGCAGCAAAATTCTACCTATCAAATGTTCAATTTGTAGGCCAAGACAAAACTTTGTTTTACCTAGATCTTTCATCTCAAATTCCTTACTCAGATATGTGGCTGCTGCTGTAAGCTCCTCATGAGTTCCTATAATGTTTAAATCATCAACATAAACAACAATAATGATAAAACCACATTTTGATTTTTTGATAAAGACACATGGACTTATAGGGCTATTAACATATCCTTCTTTCATAAGATATGTACTAAAGACGATTATACCACATCTGTCCAGATTGTTTTAGCCCATACAAAGATCTTTGTAATTTGATTGAATACATCTCCCGGGGTTTTGAGACATATGCCTCAGGCATATTTAGTCTTTTAGGGACTCTCATATAAATATCACTATCAAGTGATCCATATAGATAGGCTGTTACCACATCCATAAGACGTATATGAAGTCCTTTAGAAATTGCCAGACTAATTAAATACCTTAATGTGATTGCATCCACCACTGGAGAATATGTCTCCTCATAATCAATTCCAGGTCTTTGAGAAAAACCTTGTGCTACAAGTCGTGCTTTATATCTTACAAATTCATTATTTTCATTGCGTTTTCGCACAAATACCCATTTATAGCCAACAGGTTTCACATTTACAGGTGTTTGAACCACTGGACCAAACACTTCACGTTTTTCAAGCCATTCCAATTCACCATTAATTGCGTCTTTCCATTTTGGCCAATCATTTCTTCATCGACATTCTTGAACGGACTTCGGTTCAAGATCCTCGCTTTCTATCATTAAATCAGTAGCTACTGCATATGCAAATTTTTCATCAATAATGATTTCATTTCGATTCCATCTTTGTCCTGTAGAGACATATTTAATTGAGATCTCATCATTGTCAATACTATCGCTCTTTATTTCATTTTCAGGTACCTGATTTTCCACTGAAACTCTATTTTCAGTTATTTCTTGTATTGCGACTGTTGGCCTAAAAAGCTTATAATATTTATTTTGATAATAACAAAACATCTTAATTGTGCTTTAGTATTCTTACTTACACTCTTGGGTAAGTTATTCAATCCATCAACACAAGAATGTTTCAAGCAAGCCTACATCAACATAGTTATATTAAAAAAGGATCAAAGACTAGCTTCAATCTATTGGATCAAAGTATAAGCCCAATCAGAAAATGAATCAAAGCCCAAAAGGTAATCCTATGACTTGTTTCATTCAAATAAATTCCTTCATAGGAAATCAACTTATGAAAACCTGAAGAAATAGAGTTAAAGACTTGACGATAAAAAGGGAGTTACAAGGAAGGAGAAGTGGCGACATAAGGGGTACCGACTTATAAAATATTGTTTGCCTAAGTATGATTTGTGTAGCTCATAATTTCTCCAAAAATGTTTTTTATAAATAACTTTTCATATTCACAAAATATCTTTTGATCAAATATTTTCAAAAAAGGTCATTTCGAATTCATCTTTGAAAAATAGACTTTTTTGATTTCAAACTCTTGTGTGATAAAATGGTTCCAAATCTTTTCAAGAGTTTTTAAAATGTTTTTGAGATGCTAAAAATGCTTGAAACACTTTTGTATAAGTCCCCTTAAAAGTGCCCAAATACTTTACCATTATACAAATTGTTTTGGGGCTAAAAAGAAATCCCTTTTCAACATTTTGAGCATTCGGGCATTACTAGCCTCATCTGGACGACCGGATGAAGGCCACAACGATCGGTAGAGAGCTCTGGTCTGGGCGTTACTTGTCCCATCTGGTCGACCAGATAAAAGTCTCAGTGACCGGATGGCTCAAATGGGAAAATCCGGGATTTATGCTTTATATTCGTTTTGTGTCTAACATTTCCCTCTTTTTAAGCCATGCTCTCTCACCATTTCAAGAGATCTCTCCAAGCTTCAATCTTCATTTTTCTAAACAAATTCAAAGGGTTTTTTTTTTTTTTTTTGAGAAATCTTGAGCTGTCACTTTCATATCTTGAGCATTCAAAGTGTTCTTCAATTGTAATATCAAACTCAAATAGGAGTTGCTATTATCATTCATATTTTCACACAATCTTTGTATTACACTCTTGCACATAGATTGAGAGAACCATTGTGAGAAGAAGTGTTGTAATCCTTTGTGGACTCAAAGAAATAGAGATTAGTAGGTTGAGCTTCACCTACACTTGAAGGAGCTCGTGTACCCCTTGTGGATTCAAGAGTAATTGTAGTTGGTTTTTGCTTCACCAATATTTGAAGAAGCATCTTAGTGAAGAGTAGTTAAATCCTAAGGAAAGGAAGACCTTAGGTGGTGGACTAGGCCTCCGGGAGTGCGAACCACTTAAAAAGCATATTGTTTGATTTCTCTTACTCTACTCTCCTTATTTTCAAGTCATTTACCTTCTTGATGATATTGTTCATATTGATTGTTTGATAATTGTTGATTTATTTACTTGAAGTTTAATTCTTGAAGTTCTAATTGCTTATCTAGTGCTATATACTTGTGTGCTCGCTAAGTGTTTGATAAATTGCTTACAAGAACTTGTAAGATATTATTAACTTACACTAGACATCATTTCCATTTTAAGAAATTTTTTAAATTGCTTAATCTTGCTAAACAACCTATAACCCTCCCCCCTCTCCCCCCTCCCCCCTCCCCCCTCTTAGGTTATCTAGGGCCAACAAGTGGTATCAGAGCTAGTACTCTACATATAGCTTAACATCTAATAGATGATCCCTATGGCAAGCTCATCAATGTCTAATGTAGTTGAAGGTCAATCTTCCTTTAGACCATCATTGTTTAATGGAACAAACTATTCTTTTTGGAAAACTAGGATGAGAATCTATATTCTAGCAAATGACATAAGAGTTTGGAATGTGATAATAAATTGACCAATCAACCCTACTCTAACTAAGAAGGAAGGAAAAAAAGTTACCACTATCCCCAAACCGGAAAAAAGACTTTGATGAAGATGACTTCAAAATGTGTGAAAGAAACTTTAAAGCTATAAATATGTTATATCTTGCTTTAGATCCAAATGAGTTTAATAAAATTTCCATATGCAAAAGTGCTAAAGAAATTTGGGATCAATTAGAAGTCACATATGAGAGAACTAACCAAGTCAAAGAAACTAGAATAAACATGCTTGTTCATAAATATGAAATGTTCAAGATGTCACATGATGAAAATATTGAACAAATATTTTTTAGATTTACCAATATTGTTAATGCTCTTAAATCTCTTGGAAAAGAGTATTCTAACGAAAAATTGGTAGGAAAAGTTCTCTGAAGCTTAACTAAGTCATGGGAAGCAAAAGTGACGGCTATTGAGGAAGCTAGAAACCTCAAAACTCTCACTCTTAGTGAACTTATAGGATCTCTCATGAGCCATGAGTTGAAGAAGAAGGATCGAGAAGAAGAGAAAAGAAATAACAAGAAGTCACTTGCACTTCTTGCATCAAAGGCTTATTCAAGTGATGAAGAAGAAGAAAATAAAGAAGATGAAAATGAGATAGCTCTTCTTACAAGAAACTTTAAGAAATTCCTCAAATACAAAAAGGTAAGTAAAGCTCCATCTTACAATAAGTTTATGAGCAAAGGAATAAACAAGATGTTTCAATTGTGACAAGATGGGTCACATAAAAGAAAATTGTCCGAAACTAATCAAAACCAAGGGAGGAAAAACTTTGAAAGCAACATACGTTGATGAAAATGCATCAACCAATGAAGAAATCGAAAATGAAGAAGTGACTAATATCGTTTGTCTCACAGCAAAAGAGGATGAAGAGGTTACCCTAAGAATGAAGTTTGAAGGAAATTCGGTCATTGATAGTGGATGTTCAAGACACAAGACCGGAGATCCATCTCTTTTCTATGAGCTCATCAAATTCAAAGGATGTGTGAGCTTTGAAAATAATGATAAAGGTAAAATCATTGGCAAAGGTAGCATTGGAAATAAAAGTAATATATATATCCATGATGTGCTACTTGTGAAAGGATTGCAACATAACTTGCTTAGTGTAAGTCAATTATGTGACAATGATTATCTAGTTGAATTCAAATCATCATGTTGCACCATATTTGATAAAATGAAAAATATGCTCTTTATTGCAAATAGATATGAAAATGTTTATATTATTGACTTCGATAGTATTTCATGTTCAAATATTGAGTGCTTAATCACAACAAATGAGGATTCTTGGTTGTGGCATAGAAGGTTATGACATATTAGCATGGACCTACTTGCTAAACTCTCTCGAAAAGATCTTGTAAAAGGTCTTCCTAAAATCAAGTTTGAAAAAGATCATTTATGTGATGCATGTCAATTTGGAAAACAATATAAAGCATCTTTCAAAACTATTAGTCATGTGACCACAGTAAAAGCTTTACAAAAACTCCATATGGATCTTTTTGAACCAATAGATGTAGTAAGTCTAGGAGGATCTAGATATGTTTTTGTTATTGTTGATGATTACACTAGATATACTTGGGTTATGTTTCTTGCTCTCAAAAGTTATGCCTTCAATGAATTTGCAAAATTTTGTAAAAGAGTACAAAATGAGAAAGGCTACTACATTTCATGCATTCATAGTGATCAAGGTACATAATTCATAAATGCATCTTTCGTGGAATTATGTGAACAAAATGGCATTGAGCATAACCTTTCGGCTCCTACAACTCCTCAACAAAATGGGGTTATTGAAAGGGAAAACCGAACTCTACAAGAAATGACAAGAACAATGTTAAAAGAAAATAACTTGCCTACATACTTTTGGGGATAAGCCATCAATACGGCTTGTTATATTCTAAATAGAGTTTTAATTAGACCTTTTCTCAAGAAAACTCCATATGAATTATGGAAAGGACGTACCCCAAATATTTCTCATTTTAAGGTCTTTGGATGTAAATGCTTCATCTTAAACAATAAAGATCACCTTGGTAAGTTTGAATCAAAATCCGACGAAAGTATTTTTATTGGTTATTCTTCTAGAAGCAAGGAATATAGGGTTTACAATAGAATAACCTCAGTAATTGAGGAATCTATGCATGTTAATTTTGATGAAACTAACCGCTTTATGTCAAGAAAAGATAAAAATGATTATATAGGTGCTCAACAAGTTGAAGGACAAAGTTAACCTATCTCTACAAATGATAAAGAAAATACATCCACAAACAATCAAATTGATTCTCAAAATGGGAAACAACTCTTAATATCAAATGAAGAAATCGAGTGAACAAATAAAGATCTCCCAAGATATTGGAAATTTGTCAAAAATCATCCGAATGATCAAATACTCGGAGATCCATCACAAGGCGTAAGAACTCGTTCTAATCTAAATACTTTTTGTGAACATGTTGCTTTTATATCTCAAATAGAACCCAAGAATATAAAATAATATTTATTAGATGATGATTGGATTATTGCTATGCAAGAAAAGCTTAATCAATTTGAAAGAAATCAAGTTTGGACCTTAGTTGAAAGACCTAGTAGTTATCCGATTATTGGTACAAAATGGGTTTTTCGAAACAAACTAGATGAATCTGGTAATGTAACTAAAAATAAGCCTAGATTGGTTGCACAAGGGTATAATCAAGAAGAAGGAATAGACTATGAAGAAACCTTTGCACCAGTAGCTCGACTAGAATCCATTCGAATGTTGCTAGCATATGTATGTTTCATGAACTTCAAACTTTATCAAATGGATGTCAAAAGTGCTTTTCTAAATGGTTATCTTCAAGAAGAAGTCTATGTTGAACAACCACCCAGTTCTGAAAATACAAATCTACCTAGTCATGTGTTTACACTTCAAAAAGCTCTTTATGGACTTAAACAAACACCTAGGGCATGGTATGGTAGATTAAATAGTTATTATCTTGATAAAGGCTTCTCTAGAGGTAAACTAGACTCTACATTATTTGTAAAAAGAAAAGCTAAAGATATCTTGCTTGTACAAATATATGTTGATGATATTATCTTTGGTGCCACTAACGAATCCCTCTGCAAGTATTTTTCTGAATGTATGCATAAAGAATTTGAAATGAGCATGATAGGATCAAGGCACGGAATTCATAAATGCATCTTTTGTGGAATTATGTGAACAAAATGGCATTGAACATAACTTTTATGCTCCTAGAACTCCTCAACAAAATGGGGTTGTTGAAAGGAAAAATCGAACTCTACAAGAAATGACAAGAACAATGTTGAAATAAAATAACTTGCCTACATACTTTTGAGGAGAAGCCGTCAATACAGCTTGCTATGTTCTAAATAAAGTTTTAATTAGACCTTTTCTCAAGAAAACTCCATATGAATTATGGAAAGGACGTACCCCAAATATTTTTTATTTTAAGGTCTGTGGATGTAAATGCTTTATCTTAAACAATAAAGATCACATTCGTAAGTTTGACTCAAAATCGGACGAAGGTATTTTTATTGGTTATTCTTCTAGAAGAAAGGAATATATGGTTTACAATAGAAGAACCTCTGTAATTGAGGAATCTATGCATGTTAATTTTGATGAAACTAACCACTTTACGTCAAGAAAAGATAAAGATGATGATATAAGTGCTCAACAAGTTGAAGGACAAAGTCAACCTGTCTCTACAAATGATAAAGAAAATACATCCACAAACAATCAAATTGATTCTCAAAATGAGGAACAAGTCCCAACATCAAATGAAGAAATTGAGTCAACAAATAAAGATCTCCCAAGATGTTGGAAATTTGTCAAAAATCATCCGAATGATCAAATTCTCGAAGATCCATCACAAGGCGTAAGAACTCTTTCTAATCTAAATACTTTTTGTGAACATGTTGCTTTTATATCTCAAATAGAACCCAAGAATATAAAATAAGCTTTATTGGATGATGATTGGATTATTGCTATGTAAGAAGAGCTTAATCAATTTGAAAGAAATCAAGTTTGGACCTTAATTGAAAGACCTAGTAATTATCCGATTATTGGTACAAAATGGGTTTTTCGAAAAAAATTAGATGAATCTAGTAATGTAACTAGAAATAAGGTTAGATTGGTTGTACAATGGTATAATCAAGAAAAATGAATAGACTATGAAGAAACCTTTGCACCAGTAGCTCGACTAGAATCCATTCGAATGTTGCTGGCATATGCATATTTCATGAACTTCAAACTTTATCAAATGGATGTCAAAAGTGATTTTCTAAATGGTTATCTTCAAGAAGAAGTCTATGTTGAACAACTACCCAATTTTGAAAATATAAATCTACCTAGTCATGTGTTTAAACTTCAAAAAGCTATTTATGGACTTAAACAAACACCTAGGGCATGGTATGATAGATCAAGTGGTTATTTGCTTGATAAAGGCTTCTCTAGAGGTAAACTAGACTCTACATTATTTGTAAAAAGAAAAGCTAAAGATATCTTGCTTGTACAAATATATGTTGATGATATTATCTTTGGTGCCACTAACGAATCCCTCTGCAAGTATTTTTCTGAATGTATGCATAAAGAATTTGAAATGAGCATGATAGGAGAATTAAATGTCTTCCTTGGACTTAAAATCAAACAAACTAAAGAAGAGATTTTCATAAATCAAGCCAAGTACATAAAGGAACTCGTTAAGAAGTTTGTGCTTGAAACCGCAAAAGAAATAAGCACTCATATGGGAACTTCAACTAAGCTTGACAAAGATGAAAAAGGTAAATCGGTTGATGAAAAACAATATCGAGGTATAATCAGAAGCCTGCTCTATTTAACTGCCTCAAGACCTGATATTATGTTTTCTGTGTGCTTATGTGCTCGTTTTCAATCTTCTCCTAAGGAACCCCACTTGAATGCTATCAAAAGAATTATTAGATACCTCAAAGGTACTATTGATTTAGGACTCCTTTACCCTAAAGGCACATCTTTCGAACTTTTAGGATATTTCGATGTCGATTATGCGGGTTGTAAGATTGATAGAAAAAGCACCAGTGGTAGTTGTCAATTTCTAGGACATGTTTTAGTTTCATGGTCTAGCAAGAAACAACATAGTGTAGATCTTTCAACGGCAGAAGCCGAGTATGTAGCTATGGGTAGTTGTGTGGCACAAATTTTATAGATGAAACAAACCTTGATTGACTTCGGTCTAGAATATGATCATGTGCCGATCAAATGCGACAATACAAGTGTTATAAGTCTCTCAAAGAATCCAATTCAACATTCTAGAACTAAGCATATTGAAATTCGTCATCATTTTCTAAGAGATCATATGCTAAAATGTGATATTGAACTTGAATTCGTTGATTCTATGCATCAATTAGCCGACATTTTTACAAAATCATTACATGAAAATCAATTTTTTGCTATTAGACGAGACTTAGGATCGCTTTGGGTCACTTAAATGTTTGAAAAACTATATTTTTTTAGAAAATAGGGGATCCGGGCATTACTGCATTCATCCAGTCGATCGGATGAAGCATGCAACAACCAAATAAAGCGCCTCTGTCGGGCGTTACTGCCCTTATCTAGTCGATCGAATCAAGGCCCTATCGACCAGATCGCGCTGGTTAAAAAAGGGGATTTGGTTTATGTTTTCAAAATCTTTTCTACTAAACTTCAAATTCTCTCTATTTTTCTCAACCTCTTCTATTTCAACTCCTCAAAACTACTATCTTTTCATCACTAATTGCCTCACAACACTTCTCTATCATCAAAACCTTATTTTTGCATCATTAAAACTCTCAAAAACTTCAAAAGAAAAGCTTTGAAATCCTTTGTCTACAAGGTGTTCGACAAAATTTCTCAAAAACAATCTTCACTTAAAAGCTTCAATTTCTTGCACATTCTTAATGGTACCACCAAGAGCTGACTCTAAGAAGTGCAAGACGGGAGAATCTTTATCCTCCGCTCCTCAGATCATTGTCAATCCCGATGCCTTCCCGCAACAAAACATCCTATGGGGTAAGACTTTGGACCCTTCTACTTTGCTTAATGGTACTAGAATTATAAGACTCCTAGATGCTCAAGATTGGCTTCCTATGTTAAGGTTTGAGAACAAAGGTTGTACTTCGTGGATTAGAGAATTATATTACTATGTGAACTTAGACATTAACACCATAAAATTGAATAGTCAAGTTAAGAATAAGGTGTTGGAATTCACTGCTAGTGATTTTGCTAGAGCTTTTGGAATTCCCAATCAAGGCACTAAGCTTTATTCCTATAAGGGCATGCCAGAAGACATTCATGATGACTTAGAAGCAAGAGTTATTGAATTCTTATGGGAAAGAACGGGAAAGAATAGCACTCACTATCCTAAGAAGATGGAAATCACCCCTGAAAAGGGTTTTTTATTTTATATTCTTCATGAGATTATCATTCAACGAGAAGTTAAGGATGACTCTATTCCAAAATTCACTGCACTGTTAATGTATTTGATGTATGAAGGCAAACGAATCAATCTTCCACACATCATTGTCAACCATATCATCCATACCAAGGATGCCCAAAACCAACTTGCTTATGGGATACCCTTAACACATCTCTTTGAGTCTTTAGATGTTCCAAATGATCAAGACTTTGAATCCATAAGTGCTCGATCCTATCTTCTCAATCTCACTAGCATCAACCGTCAAAAGTTAAAGCTTCATAACACCCAAGTTCTTGACATTGATGATGATACAAGCGATGATACTATTGTGTTTGAATCTCTTGATATTGATCCTGATACCTTCAGAGATCCTATGGAAAGACAAGGATTTGGTCGAAGTGGTGTTGGTAGCTCTCGAAGAGCTGGATTGTCTTCCTCTCAACCCTCCACACATGATGCAATCATTGATCACCTTAATGCACATGATGTTTGTTTGGATCGTATAGAGCAGATGTTGAAAGCCTTACATGACTATCATCTTGGTTCTTAGCTTGTGGATGCCTTGAGATTATTTTTCTTCAATTAAATTTTTAGCTTTCATGTTTTACTTGCATCAACTACTCCTTTGCATTTTCATCTCGTTTTAACATTGATTGGATATTTTGGTTCATTAATGTTTTATATTGCTTTTAGCTATAACTCCTCTTATGACTATTTACTCTTCAATGTTCTATGAACTATACTTTGTTGATGTCAAATAGGGGGAAAAAATGAATATTGAAATTTAGCATGAAAATACTTGTGTATGATTCTACTTTATAATACTATGCACTTATTCAGGGGGAGCTTGTTTTTCATATGCAAGCAAAAATGATTCAATCAAGCACAAATTGAGGGGGAGACCTCAAATCTAGTTCTATCTTTTCCAAATTTAACTATTTCATGCTTACTAAATTCTATGTTTTGTCATCATAAAAAATGGGGAGATTGTTGGCCTAAAAAGTTTATAATCTTTATTTTGATAATAACAAAACATCTTAATTGTGGTTTAGTATTCTTACTTATACTCTTGGGTAAGTCATTCAATCCATCAACACAAGAATGTTTCAAGCAAGCCCACATCAACATAGTTATATTCAAAAAGGATCATAGGCTAGCTTCAATCTATTGGATCAAAGTCTAAAACCAATCAGAAAATGAATCAAAACCCAGAAGGTAATCCTATGTATTGTCTCATTCAAATGAAGTCCTTCTTGGGAAATCAACTTATGAAGACCTGAAGAAATAGAGTTGAAGACTCGACGATAAAAAGGAAGTTACAAGGAAGGAGACGTGGTGACATAAAGGGTACCGGCATTAAAAATATTGTTTGCCTAAGTATAATTTGTGTAGCTCATAATTTCTCCAAAAAAGATTTTTATAATTGACTTTTCATATTCACAAAATATTTTTTGATCAAATATTTTCAAAAAAAGTCATTTCGAATTCATCTTTGAAAAACAGACTTTTTGGATTTTAAACTCTTGTGCGATAAAATCGTTCTAAATATTTTCAAGAGTTTTTAAAATGTTTTTGAGATGCTAAAAATGCTTAAAACACTTATGTATAAGTCCCCTTAAAAGTGCCCAAATACTTTACCATTATACAAATTGTTTTGGGGCTCAAAAGAAATCACTTTTCAGCATTTTGAGCATCCGGGTGTTACTAGCCTCATCCGGTCGACCGGAGGAAGGCCACAACAACTGGCAAAGAGCTCTGGTCCGGGCGTTACTTGCCCCATCTGGTCAACCAGATAAAGGTCTCAGCGACCAGATGGCTTAAACGGGAAAATCCGGGATTTATGCTTTATATCCGTTTTGTGTCTAACTTTTCCCTCTTTTTAAGCCATGCTCTCTCACCATTTCAAGAGATCTCTCCAAGCTTCAATCTTCATTTTTCTAAACAAATTCAAAGGGTTTTTTTATTGAGAAATCTTGAGCTATCACTTTCATATCTTTGAGCATTCAAAGTGTTCTTCAATTGTAATATCAAACTCAAATAGGAGTTGCTATTATAATTCATATTTTCACACAATCTTTGTATTACACCCTTGCACATAGATTGAAATAATTATTGTAGTGTCCCGATCCCTCACGAGACCGGGGTCCTGATCCTAAACCCAAGGCACGAAAATTTAGGAGAAATATACAGAGTCTCTCTTGTTTATAGGACAATCCAAAAACCTGCGAATAATAGAATACAACTACAAAACTATAATCCAACATTCTCCGTTCATTAGACATATAATCATGCAAAATACTTAAGCAGCATAGTAGACTATAAGATATTACATCCCAACTACAACTACCCAGCTATATAAGGGTTGAATTGGTATTATAATCTTCCGTACCACATAAATACATACAAGACCACGCAAGGTCTCAAAATAGAACTTATACAAAAGTATAATATTCTTCATATGCACATCTAAACAAGTCAACCTCACAAGAAAGCATTCAAGGGACAAACTCAAGCAGTATTTCTTCTTCTTCAACAAGTAGCTGGGGCCCAACCTTAGCTTCTCTTGAAACATGTTAAATGAGGAGTGAGTAACAATGTTGCCCAGCGAGGGGGGTGATGCAACATACCGGGGCATGCAATATGATATGCAAACACAAGAAGTCATATATATATAACATAAAAAAACAATATTAAATAGCAAGTAATTAACCACATATAAAAAGGATACGGTTCATTTCTTGTCTTCAATCTCGAACCACGAGCCACGACTTCACGCAAGTGCTGACAAACCTTTACTTCAACAAGTTGGGATACTCCGGATGTATCCTGATCCTACGACCCTTTCTCTTGAGGTAGGTCCATGCCCAGCAGGTGAACCACGCCTCTGGGGTAGTGGAATATGCCTCAACGAGAAGGGAATAGGCACCATGGTAGTCGAGGAAGCACGGCAAACTCGACGCCGCCCGTGTTCTTGACGCTACCATGTCCGAAAAAGTTGCGCAACCCCGAGACAAGATCACGAGAATCAAGAATATCAAAGATCACATAAGAGGGACGACAAAGTAGGCCGTCCTTGCAATTAAACACAAATAACACGAGAAAACACAAGATAGCGAGTAAATAGTACATATAAACTATTTCAATTGCTAAGCATACAATCTATAAACAATAAGATAAGTTAAGATGTACAAAAAAAAAATGAAGACTCCTTCGCCTCCAAAAGCCAAAACTCTCCCAATCTTTTCCCCCGTGCTCAAAACTAATAATTCACACAGGATTCGTAATTTAGTTCAACACAACACAACTATATACTTTATAACAAATAACAACATAACATTTGATAATCATGCAAAGTCACATACAATCAACCCTATAATCAATAGAACAACATGAAAAGTAGCATTCCAATATATTTTTAACATTAGGCTTAAAGCATATAACTTTAATCCATTTAAACTCGACATGCAAATAACTAACTAGTTTTACACATAGACTTAAAGGTAAGCTCGAAAATATTCATTAACATCATGAGGGGAAACTAGACTTAATTCAATGTTCATTAGCATGCAAAATACTTCAATTACTTTAACTACAACAAACATTAACTTTTATCTACTTAAGCTAACTCCACAATTTATTACAATCCTATTAGATTATGGCACAACACTTACTGCAACATTTAGAATTTAATCTAATTCAATGAATCAACTTAATTAACCACGGAGATGCTCACATACCAATTCAAACAAGGTTCTTATAAGACTAACACTATAAACTCGTGGCAATTAAATCTCACAAATACTAATCTACTCATTTATTTAACACATAATATAACTCAATAGATACCTCATAACCATCAATTAGTTCAAATGACCTCATACTCCAAACAAATCAAGGTAGAACTTCACAAAAGCATATACTTTTTTCATTCCTCTAACAGAACCCTAACCTAATCAGTTCGGTTACCCATGCTAATTATCTTCAAAGTTTCTTATTTTTATATATAAACGTAGCTCTTCTAGTTTAGATAACTTTAGCCTCAAACGGATCTTAATTCGGAGCTATATTTCTTAAGTTATAGCTATTTTCGTGTAACTGCACATTATTGTCCAGTTCTAGCGAGATTCAGGCTACAATTCAGAAATTATATGATCAGAGGGCTAAAACGTTAGAATTAGCCTTAGCCCTAGAAATCAACATTTGCTCTAAATTGCGTAATCTAGCTTCTAGATAAATTTCGTTAAGTTTTGAGCATGTTTAGTAGGTCAAAAGAGCTTCGAAAGACAAGGGAAGTGGGCTGACCGAATATGCACTTCTTGTTCTACTTGATGTTTTCATGCACTAAACTAACTACAAGCAATATACTAATATGCAACGCATTTCTATCCCTCTCTTAAAACTTTTAGAAAACATGTAGCCTACACACAATTGAACAAATTACCTAGCATCCACTACAACATAATACATTAAGTAATTCCACATGATAGCCAAACACGCAAGTAAAGTAATCCATTGAACAATTTAAGGCAAGTCATTCACATAGCACCTAAACTACTTATATAACTCAAGAAACCACATAAACACCCCTTATACACAAGAACACTACTCGGCCCCTTAGGTTCACCACACACAAACACACCACATTCACTTTATTTTGAGCAACTAATAAGTGATCCTAGTCTCTACAACACATATAACTCAATAACCAAGCTAAAACTATGCATTAAGGCTCTAACTTCATTTTTTTCCCCTTTTTAATTCAATAAGGCAATACTAGTAATGAATCAAGTTATCCAATCACATAGACATATTCTATACCCATATTTGAGAGTAAATTAAGCATAGATAAGCATATATAGTACATTATTTAACCTCAAGAAGCCAAAGAGCACAAAAAAAAAATAAGTTTAACAGTTTCAACATCTCAGCAGTACCTCGACTTTGGCTGCACAATTACCTAAGAAAACGACCTCCTATGAAACTGATTTTTATGTGTATGGAAAGTTCTTCGAAATTAGATAACTATAAAATCAAACAGAACTCAATTCTGAGTTAAATTCATCAAGATATGACTAAAACAACTCAAGTGCACAAAGCTGTTCAAATTGGTCACGAATTCTGTCAGGTTTCGGTTTTTATTTTCTTATAGGCACTAAATGGAGGAATTGTCCAACTTGACCTAAACAGAACTTGTTCTAAACTAGCTTATCTAGGTCCTGTAAAATTTTCATAATTTTCCAAGTTATCTAACTAGGTCAAAAACTCCACAAAATTCAGGCAAGTAAAACTGTCTAGCTCCAGTCAACTACAAAACTTCACTGATTTCAGCAATTACGAGCAAACAAACGATTTTTCTTCACAATTCTTCCAACATGAAAGTTGTACCTCTACAAGTCTAGATTAATATGTGATTTTTCCAGATTTTTCCCAAAATAATTAATTGCTCAAACAATACATAAAGTACAGAAGCTACAACAAAATCCTGCAAACATATACACACATAAACTTGTCTAATACAACAATTTCTTACTCAAAAACACATATATATGCAATGTAAGTTCTGAAATCAGTTTTTAAAAGATTTTCCCTTACGTTACACATGCTAGGAACGCGAGCTAAGGCACGAAAATGCAAGAAAATCGGCTCGGGGTTGTTTATTTCTTCTTCTTCTCCTCTTTCTTCTTTTGATCGATTGGTGTGTGTTGTGTGTGTGTTGCAGTATTTTTGTGTATGTGTGGGGTGTGTTGTGTGTGTTTTATGTTAGATAAAAATATCTAGGTGGCTCCAAAGACCAAATTGCCCCTTTAACTAAGTGTATATTTCTAGTTTACCACCTTATAGTATTTTGACTAATCTAGTTAGCTAGTGTAGTGTAGTGTAATTATTTTATTGCCTACGATACTTAGAATAAAAAAAAATGCACGTGAATGTACACTAAATAAAATGAATGCATATTTTCCAAGAAATATAAAAAGTAATGCTAATAATTATATGCAAACAAATAAGGTAACATGTAAATGTACGCAAATGATTAAAATAAGCATATTAATATATGCAAGTAAATAAAATAACTATATGCTCAGGGTCGGGGTATTACAATCATTGTGAGAAGAAGTGTTGTAATCCTTTGTGGACTCAAAGGAAGAAAGATTAGTAGGTTGAGCTTCACCTACACTTGAAGGAGCTCATGTACCTCTTGTGGATTCAAGAGTAATTGTAGTTGGTTTTTGCTTCACCAACATTTGAAGAAGCATCTTAGTGAAGAGTAGTTAAATCCTAAGGGAAGGAAAGACCTTAGATGGTGGATTAGGCCTTCGGTAGTGCGAACCACTTGAAAATCATCGTGTTTGATTTCTCTTACTATACTATTTTAATTTTCATGTCATTTTCCTTCTTGTGGATATTGTTCATATTGATTGTTTGATTTTTGTTGATTTATTTACTTGAAGTTTAATTCTTGAAGTTCTAATTGCTTATCTAGTGCTATATACTTGTGTGCTCACTAAGTGTTTGATAAATTGCCTACAAGAACTTGTAAGATATTATTAACTTACACTAGACATCATTTCCATTTTAAGAAATTTTTTAAATTGCTTAATCTTGCCAAACAACCTAATTCACCCCTCCTCTTAGGTTATTTAGGGCCAACAGCGACATCTACAGAATTTTTAATATTTCCAATTTGCTCATTTTGCCCCTTTCTCTTTTGAGGATTTTTATCTTTGGAACCGTTTGGTTTACCACGTTTTTGATGTGCCATAGACTCATTTGCTACTATGTTAGCGAATTGCTTCTTTGAAAAATCAATTCTTGCTGGGGTATTTAAAGCTGGTATGTGTGACTTAGTCACTTTCTTTGCATCAGTAAAAGCATCTGGTAATTGATTTCCAATATTTTGCAAATGTATAATTTTCTGAATTTCTATTTCAGATTGATTCGTGCGATGATCAAAATATGATACTGATGATGCATTCCATAATAATGTTTTATTTTTCAACTTCTGTTTTTCTCCCCCTAAGACAGGGAATGTTGGTTCATCAAATTGGCAATCAGCAAAATGTGCTGTAAAAAGATCTCTAGTTAAAGGTTCAAGATATTTCAAAATTGATGGAGATTCAAAACCAACATAAATTTACAGTCTTCTTTGAGGTCCCATTTTCATGCGTAATAGTGGAGCAATTGGAATATAAACTGTGCAACCAAAAGTTCACAAATGGGATATATTTGGTTCTTGACCATAAACCAATTGTAATGGGGAGTATTTATGATAAGCAGTTGGTCATGCTCTAAGCAATTCTGCAGCATATAATATTGCATGTCCCTATACAGAACTAGACAACTTAGTTCCCATCAATAATGGTCTAGCAATAAGTTGCAATCGTTTAATAAATGATTCAGCTAAACCATTTTGTGTATGGGTGTGAGCTATAGGATGCTCAACAATAATTCCAATTGACATGCAATAACCATTAAATGATTGTGATGTAAATTTTCCTACATTATCAAGACGAATTTGCTTGATTGTATAATCCGGAAACTGAGCCCGTAACCAAATTATTTGTGCAAGAAGTCTTACAAATGCCATATTTGTAGTGGATAGTAGGCATACATATGACCATCTTGTTGATGCATCTATCAATACCATAAAATATTGAAATGGTCCACATGATGGAATAATAGGCCCACATATATCCCCTTGTATCCTGTCCAAAAATGCAGGAGTTTCAATATCAATTTTTGTAGGGGATGGCCTTTTGATCAATTTTCCTTGGGCGCAAGCAGGACATGAAAATTCATGTGATGATAGAATCTTTCGATTCTTTAATGAGTGCCTATGTGAATTTTCAATAATTCTTTTCATCCTGACTGCGCTTGGATGTCCAAGGCGATCATGCCAAAGGATGAAACTTTGTGGATCAAGCATCTTCTGATTTATCATCATATTAGATTCTATATGATTTATCTGAGTGTAACATACTCCTGAGGATAATGTTGACAATTTTTCCACTATAACTTGTCAGATTTGAGCGATGTAATATAGAGATATTCTTTTCTTTGTTCATTCATGGTTTGGATATGGTAACCAGTTTCACGTATATCTCTAAAACTCAGTAGATTTCTTTGGGATCTACTAGAATATAAAGTATCACTTATCATAATTTGTGTCCCACCAGGAAGCATAATAAAAGCTTTTCCAGAGCCATTAATGAGATTTGTAGTGCCAACGATTGTATTAACATTTGCTTATGCTAATTTGAGTTGGGAAAATAGATTCTATTTCTAAGAATCGTATGTGTCGTTGCACTGTTTGCCAGACATGTTTCCTCACCATTGATTTTATATAGATCCATATTTCTTCAAGATAAAATAAATAACATATGTGAGAACCTGTTAGCAGAGGAAATGATATATGATAATATTATTTTTAAACTGATAGACATATATTCGTACTTTAATTGAAACATGAAGAAAATAAGACAATATTACACAATATCTAACAAGATAGTATATAATAGTTCAGTCATAATGAATTTTTTTTTTCATCATCAAGCAGATGCATGTTCACTCCCTTCATTATTGTCTTCATAGAAACTAGAATAATTGAAGTATGTATTTTGCTGTTGAGTATCATGTTTATCATGTTCAACCAAATTCGTCTCAACCTTTTTCCTTTTACCCTTCTTTGAGGCTTCGTAAAGGTCCACAAGATGTTGTACCGTACGACAAGTTTTCCACTAATGGCCTGACATGCCACATCTAAAACATATATTTTCTTGGAATGATTTCTTTTGTGAACCACTCTCACTTCCCTTGTCGTAGTTTTCTTGCCTCTTAAAATCAAAGCTTTTTGGACCATCATAGTGCCAGGTGTTATTATTACCACATCCATGAGCATCATTATGACAACTGTTATTATAACCACGACCACCTCTACAGCCTCGTCTATGACTATAACCACGACCGAGACCGCGACCACGACCATGGCCTCGACCACGATCATGATTATTAAACTCTATAACATTTGCCTCAGACAATGGTTCAGAGCCTGGTGGTCGTGCTTGGTGGTTCCTCATTAACAATGCAATGTTTTGCTCCGCAACTAGGAGACATGCTATCAGATCAGAATGTCTTTTAAAGACACGCAATCTGTATTGTTGTTGCAATATTATATTTGAGGAGTGGAATATAGAATATGTTTTTTCTAGCATGTCATCCTCTGTGATCTTTTCGCTGCACATTTTCAATATTGTAGTAATATTATGTACTTTGGAGTTATACTCACGTACAATAGCGAAATCTTGCAATCTGAGGTGTATCCACCAGGGTCGTTGCGTTGGGAGGAGCATTTCCTTTTGATGGTCGTATCTTTCTTTTAAATTTACCCACAATTCATGTGGATCTTTAACAATAATATATTCAGCCTTTAATGCCTCATGTATATGATGGCGAATAAATATCATTACTTTAGCACGATCATGCAGATATTCTTGCTGGCCCTCAACTATGGTCTTTTCAAGACCTTTGGCTTGCAGATGTACATCAGCATCCTTTTATCCATGTTAAATAATTATTGTCCGTAATGTCAAGTGCAGTAAACTCGAGCTTTGTAAGATTTGACATGATGATACTAAAAGATATCAAATAAAATTTAGTCAATAGAGATATAATTAAATTGTTAACTTCTGGACTTAAATAAATCAAGTACATAAATTGTAAGAAATAAATTAAGCAATTTAAAGTTAGAGTCAACAACGTAAATTTATAAATAAATAACGAAAAATAAAGTTAGATTCAATAACGTAAATAGGTAAATAAATAACAAAAATTAAAGTTAGATGCCATAACATAAATACGTAAATAAATAATGAAAATTAAAGTTAGATTAAATAAATGAAATACATAAATCATTTGGAGATTAAAATCATTTATGTCCAATTCCTTGTTCATGGGTCAACAAGTGATATCCAAAATTATTCCGGTATTCAAGTTCAGTCTTAGAAATTATGTCCAAAGATTGTAAATCCGAGCATGGGTTCCTCTTAGTCTATAATCAGATTATTTATGCTTATAGTCCAATTATTTATCTTTTTTGGAATATTAGATTCACCAAATATATAATTGGTAATATATAATTATATATAGAAATATATAATAGTAAATATGGATATATATACATATATATGTGTGTGTGTGTGTTTGTGCGTGATAATATAATAGTTTGATCTAAAAACAAATAATAAGGATATAATTAAAATGAGAAGAATGACATGTACCTATTATCAAACTTTCTGAGAGTCGGGGTATAATGATCAAACTACCTGTGTCTTGTTGTTATGGCAGAGTTTCATGCTGATAACGTATTGTGAAATATAATAGTAAATATATAGACAACTTAACTGAGAGAGTATATCAAAGCTTGCTTTTCTATATCATTCGCGTCTTTTCTCACTGCAAGCACATATATTTATACTATCAAAAGTAATCATTACATAAAGCACTATGATGATACTTTAACATAAACTAATATAAACTTTGACAACTTGCATAGATATTAGAGAATTCAATTCTGAATTCTCTACCATACGTTGGCGTAGCTTCTGGAACTTAGCGTCATCTTGAGTTCTTCTCTCGGGTGACAATTGTCATACAACGTATTACTTTTGATAGAATTTGTTGCCAATAAATATCCATACTTTTACAACAATCTCATCATTGTTTTTTGTTCATGACCTAGGTCACGCGCTTGTTTAAGCCACATGGCCAGGTTGAATCGCTATCTGGCCTGACGTTTATCAAATGCAATGGTAAAAAATATGAGAAGTCAATGAGAGAAATTTTGGATTAACAAAATAGGTACTAATAGCACCACGAATTAATTAGACTAGCTAATTTGATGTACCTAATAATCAATTAAAAAAACAAGGCCCTTCTCTCTCTCTTGTTTTGTTTTTTCTTTTTTTGTCTAGGAAAACATTCATCAAGGCAAAATAAATATTACAAAAATTCATCATACTGCCCTTGCAATTTTCTGGAAGCACTTCTGTAAGTATGCTAAAAATTATTTCTTTTAGTTCCTCAGCTTAATTCTGATAAATATATCTCTAGTTTCCGAAGATATCATATTTGAACGTAGGAGTCTTATAGTCCTACATTCTTTGGAAGAAAATGAAGAAAAAAGCCATTGTAAGAGAATTATTGGCTTTTACTACTTTGTTGTATGCATCATAACCATCAGTATAGATGAAACAAATGAAATTTACATATTGTTTGATCAAATTGAGGCGTTCATGTCTTATGATATTTACATATTTTTTGATCTACCAAAAAAAAAAAAAAACATATTGTTTGATCAACTTGATAATTAATGCAACAAAATTTATACAACTTCTTCAAGGGACGCTTATGATAAGGATAAATGGGAAGTGAAAATTGATGAGAACGTGAAATGAAAACAAAGATTGAGAGAGATTAATAAAGAATAGGCATGAAAACCACTCTTCTTAAGCACTATATAATACTTCTAGGTTCTGCAACATCCATTGACCTTTTAGATGATCAAATTAGTTGTCAAAACTTAAAAAGTCTACGCTTTTTCTTTATAGAATAATTGATACTCTAAAAAAAATATAATACTATCGAAGAATTGAGTGGAGTTGTCAAGTAGTGACATCGTTTGTTATTAGAATTATATTTCAAGTTTGAATTACAACTTTAACCTTCAGTTTATCAAATAATAGAAAAGAATAACATTTCGGATTGTGGAAGATATATATATATGTGCGTTGGCCATATTGATGTCAATGAGACAGAAAAGTCGGGTTTTCTAGCAATTACCAATAGCGCCTAGGCTTGTTTGATAGCTCAAAACAGAATTTCATTTTGTTTTGAATATGAACATATTACTAAAAGGAGAATTACTTTGTTGCTTCACGTGGGAAAAGACCATAATGTCAACGATTCTAATAAAGGAAGGATTTCAATTAACCTTAACTCTAGGCTCAAGACACTCAATTAATTATTTGTTTTTCAAAATTGTAAATTTTTTTTCTTGTAAATTTCAAATTCTACATTATAATTAGCTATATATACACATCAATCGTGTCAATAAAAATCATATTCCTGGGATACAACTTTATATGGTATCAAACCGGTTTTTCTTAATTTATTTTCTCGTCTTTGCCGTTTTCACCACTCCATCGGGTGTGTTCATCACTCAAATCTTGAGTGAATTATTTTTTATCCTGTATCTTTATCAATCTTCCAATAATATCACTCCATTGTTGAGTGATCTTTTTCTTCCATATTTTAATATCAATCCAGTCATCCTATATATCCTACAATGATGAATGCATCATCTACTTCTCCAGCAATTGGCTCGACGGCAACCTCTGAGCCCACGAACTTGAATCCTTCTAACCCCTACTTCCTTCATAATTCAGACAACCCCGGCACCATGATTGTCTCACGTGCCTTAACCGGAGACAACTATGTTACTTGGAGTCGCGCAATGCAAATGGCCCTCTCTGCCAAAAATAAACTCGGCTTCGTCAATGGCACCCTCAAGTGCCCTGATGCCAAACTTGTTCCGAACGATTATGCTTTATGGTAATGTTGCAATGATATGGTATTATCGTGGCTTCTCAACTCTATTGATGAAGATATCGATACAAGTGTTATATATATGGAGCATGCTTCTACTATTTGGTTTGACCTTCAAAAACGTTTCTTGCATAGCAACACACCGCGTATTTTTTAGATTCGTCGCGACATCTCATCCCTACAACAACACCATCCTCTGTTGCCAATTATTTCAATATGCTCAAGGCCCTTTGGGATGAGTTGGCCTCTTATCATTCATCCCCAACATGTACTTGTGGTGCCTTAAAAAGGGTCAACGATCATCTTAAAGAAGAAAAAGTTCTTCAATTTCTCATAGGTCTGCACGAATTTTACTCTGTGATTTGTGGTCAGATTCTTTTGATGGACCCTCTCCCCAACATCAATAAGACTTACGCACTAGTGCTTCAAGAGGAGAAATAATGTGAACTTTCTCACACGCCAACACAGTATGATGCTTCAGCGCTTGTGACTACCACATCCCAGCCCCTTGTTGCCTTGAGCTCTCGTGGACATTCCGCATTTGGTCAATCCAATTCCAATCCCAGACACATTGGTTCACAATCACATGGCTCTTCAAGTTCACGCAGCTCTAACAAAAACCGTTAAACTTGTGACCACTGTCGTAGCTTGGGTATCTCGGGTGTTGTTGGCCATTCTATTGCTCGGTGCTGGAAATTACACGACTACCCGCCAGGCCATCGTTTCCACAAGCAGTCTGACGAGTCTTTGTCTAATGCCGCATCGAGCTCCTCCCAATCTGGTGGTCCTACTGCTACCTCTTCTGATGTTCCATCCTTCACCCCAACTCAAAACAATCAGTTTCTTACACTCATTAATAAAGGTACACCACCTCTTATGGCCAATGCCGCAGGTATTGTGTAACGCCTCAATCCCTCACGGAACCGGGACTTCTATGGATCATGCTATTCTCACCTAATCCCAAACCCGGGCAAGAAAATTTAGGAGAAACAGATGGAATTTTTCCTATTTATAGGACAAACCAAAACCTGCAAATAGAATATAAATGGACAATACCTTGTCCAACACATTCAACAACTTCTCAAGGTCATCCGAGCCTTGGTTCTCAACAAACAAACTCAAGCAATTATACATCTCCAAATTCAAAGGCTATCATTGTAACACCCCGACCCGTGCATATAATTATTTTATTGATGTGCATATATTTATTTGTCTACTTTAATTATTTACGTATATTCGTTTGCATAAAATATCATATTTTTGGGTTACGTGCATCCATTTCGTTTAACATGCATTTATATCAAACTATGTGCATACATCTAATTTAACAAGAAATTTAATCTATTAACATATATTGCATCAATATAAATGCCTTCTTATATAAGTAGGCACGTTTAATTGGTTAATATGCATAATTCTTATTTTACATACAATTTCGGGACTTCACGAACACTTTGGAAAATCGTAGGAATAGTAAAAAATAATTAACGTAGACAATTAGGAATTGGAACAACTAAATTAGTTAGAATTAAACTAGAATGACAAACTAGTTAATAGCATTTAGTTGAAGGGCATGTTGGTCATTTGGGTTTTTGTTTCCTTTTATTATTTACACCTAATACACTACAACACACACAAACACACAAAACATACACAAAAATCAGATTTCCACACACATACACACACACACACACACAATAAAATGACTAAAACACACACACACAAGAAGAGAAGAAAAATAGAGGAAAATAAGGAAGCAGAAGAAGATTAGCTCAACTTTTGCATGTTTTTCAGGGTCTAGGTGAGGAAAAATTCATATTTTGTGCATTTGAATAGTTAGGGTTTATATTAAAATTTCTAGATTATAATTTATTGCCTTATCCTTGCTTATTGATGCTTTAGTTGCCTTTTATTATGCGTAGAGAACACTCTTTTGTGGTTTAATAGCAATTGTTATGGTAGTTTATTGATAGAATAAAGTTTAGTTAGTTAAATGTAAAATGGTAGACAAACTGTTTGTTTAAATGCATAAATGAAGTGTAGGAATGTTATATAGGCTAAGGTAATGGTTATCGTTGGCTCAAATGCAAGAAATAACAAGAAGATGATAAGCAAGCAAAATTCAGATTTGGACACTGCACTGCCCATGACTTCCGAAATAGTTTTTGTATAGCAAACGTGCTTAGAATTCAATGAAATTTTTATGTCAGCTAGATTAGACAGTTTAGAACAAATGTGGATTTCTAGAGCTAAGGCAAATTCTAACGTTTTGACCCTGCGATTTAGCTATTTCCGAAATGTGTCTGAAAATCGCTGGTGCAGGGGCAGTTCGCGCAGTTGCACGGAAAAGGTCATAACTTGTGGAATTTAGATCGGAATTGAGTTCCTCTTGAGGCTAAAGTCATCTACACTCAAAGAGATACGTTTATACATAAAAATCAGAAACTTTGGAGGTCATTAGCATAGGTAACCAAACTGATTAAGTTAGGGTTCTGTTAGAAATGGGGAAAGGGCATGCTTTTGTGAAGTTCTTGCTTGATTTGTTTGGAGTTTTGAGGTTATTTGAACTAATTGATGGTTATGAGATGTCTAATGAGTTATTTTATGTGTTAATTAAGTGAGTTGATTAGTTATGTGAGATTTAATTGTCACAAGCCTATGGTGCTATTCTTACAAGAACCTTGTTTGAATTAGTATGTGAGCGTATCCGTGGTTAATCGAGTTGATTTTTTTTAATTATATTAAACTTTAAATGATGCCATAGGTGTTATTGTATCTAAGATAGAGTTTTTAAGTGGTTAAAACTTGATTGAACTTACTAAAATTGGATTGATCACTAAAGGGGGTTGTGAATAGGTTTGTTGTTTGGATGTGTTTGGTTACCATAGTTAGTTTTTATTATGTTAGGTAGTGCCTAAAATGCTTTTATGGAATTGATTTGAGGGATGGTTTAGGTAGTTGTAGTTCAAATGCTTTTGGGGCTTTCGGGGCTTTTATGGTAAATGTTGTTAAAAAACGGGTTTTCATAGTTCTAAGTGGTGTCATAAAGTGTCATTAGAAGTGTAGAATAACTAGCTTGTGAATTATGTAACTTGTGTTTCGTTTGTGCTTCAAATTGTATTAATAGACAAAGGGGAAAAAGTGTTAAAGTTAAGTTTAATGTTAGTAATTGACTTGTAGTTAGTTATTTGAGAGTTTAAATGCATTTGGATAGCTTTTGTATTCTATTAGCGAAGTTTGTGAATTGTGTGATTTAGTTAATTTGAAAGAATATTGTCTAATTCTTACTATATTGTTAAGTTGTTTATATAATGTGGACTTTAGTGTATTGACTATGAATAATATCTACGGAATTTCATGTGATAAGTATGTGTTCTACTATAGGTTAGAATTCTTATTTTAACTTAGTGTAACTAGCGCTACTTAGTGGAATGTTCGTGAATGAATGCAAGTTAATGAATATAAGAGTTTCTTAATAACGTGTTTAGGAGTTCAAAGTAGTCTAGTGCATGGTTAGTGGAATTATGAAAGTTAATGTTGCCTTCAAGTTTGTTAATTAACTTTTGATTAAAGTAAGCACATCATTTAGCCTTAGCATGAAATATGCATGTTTAGTGTTCTTAGATCATACTAATTAAGCTATATCTTGATGGTTATATAAAATGTGACTATTGCACGCAAATTAATTGTTTTAATGTGAATGAGTTGTCTTTAAGTTGAATAGCATTGTTGTGTTAGGTAGTGGTTTTGAGTGGTTATTAAAGAGATTGGTGCTTTCGGAGCGTATTGGAAAGATTGGCTAAATTCTCGCAGGTTTGTTTTTAAAAAGGTGAGGGAGTTTTCATTCTTTCGTGCATCTTAGTTATTTTATTGTTTATAAATTGTGGAGTTTAATATAATATCTTATACTTATATGTACCTTGTTAAGAATTGAGTGAATATACTTATCTCTTGCTTATATTGTTATAATGCTTATATTGCAACTACTTGCAAGGGCGGCCTAATTTGTCGTCCCTTTTATGTGATATTTGAAAATCTTAGCTCTTACGACTTGACTCAGGCTTGCGCAACCTTTCCGGACATGGTAGCGTCGAGAAACACGGACAGCGTCGGGCTTGCCGTGCTCCTTCGACTACTATAGTGACATTCCCTTCTCACTGAGGCATACTCCACTACCCCAGAGGCGTGGTTCACTTACTCGGCATGGACCTACCTCAGGAGAAAGGGTCGTAGGATCGGGATACATCCGGAGTATCCCAACTTGTTGGAGTAAGGGTTAGTCGGCACTTGCATGAAGTTCGTGGTTCGTGGTACGAGATTGAGGACTTGAAGTGGCACCGTATCCTTTTTATATGTAGTTAAATACTTGTTTAATTAGCTTGTTTATTTGTGATATTAATGTTATTATCTTTGTCGCATCTCATGAAAACATACCCTAGTTTACTGCATCACCTCCCTCACTGAGTAACTTTTGTTACTCATTCCTCATTTTAACATGTTTCAGGTACAGTTAGAACAACTACCTTGTGTGCCGTGTTGTTGGTTGCTTATCTTGCTGTGGTTGGAAGTTGTTTGTGAAGATGGGGCATAATGTATTTTTGTTCTGTTTTGAAAACCCTTGAAGTCTTGTATGTATTTTGTACTTCTTGTTGGATAGTAAATTAAATTAAGAACTTATGTGGTTTGATAGAGTAGTTGGCATGTAATAGCTAAAGATAAATTTTATTGTCTTTTAATTGCATGCTTGTATGGTTATGTTTTGTCTAAGGCTCGGATGGCCTTGAGACTGGAAAAAGTTGGACAATTGAAGTTGGGGTGTAGTATTGTGATTATACTTGCCGCTTGCAGGTTTTTGATTAGTCCAATAAATTGGGGAGACTCCGTCCGTTTTTCCTAAACTTTTGTGCCCGGGTTTGGATTTTGGATGAGTATAGTTTGGTTAATAGAAGTCTTGATTCCGTGAGGGATTGTGGCGCTACAATCATAACTCTCTTCCTTTAGACAAGTATGCCCATGCTTGAATTAAAATAATACTAACCTATTACATCAACTAGGTTATCGTACCACTCTAATGACCCAATTAAACTTAAATTATATTTTTTGATTCATTGAATACATACAACTCAATAATAACATCTTTACAACCCATGCCACATAGCACATTGACACCCAAGCAAGATCAAGCACCACAAGCACGAACACTTCCATCTAAAACTGCAATACTTGAAAGGTGGGTAATGAGTAGTGAGTATACAAAACACGTATACTCAGTGAGGGAGGGAAATAGTATATGGGAAATATTTATAAAGGGATTCGTGCAATGCAACAGTTAAATACAAATAAAACAGTTATGTAGCTAAAGTACAAATAAACAATAAGTAACCACACAATAAAAAAGATACAATTCTCTTTAACCCCAAACACTCCAAAATTCACTTGGTATTCAATCACGAACCACGATCCTCGATCCACGAACCTCCATCAATGTGTCGGCATAAACCCCAAACACTCCAGTAGGTGCATTCCGGATGTACCCCGAAAATCCTATGACCCAACACCCCCTAGCAATCTCCGGACCAAGCGAGCGAGAGACTCGAGCACGGAGATCGAATATCCACTGGTAAGCCCACTGCCACCCAGTCGATATCCAATACATCCGCCCCTGACACTATGGTTGCGCAACCACTATGCAATGCACTTAATCCAATGACAATACAATAACAATATAAAGTAATAACACGTAAGAGGGATAACAAAGTAGGTTGCTCTCGCACACAATATGCTAAACAATAAGCACATATAATTTCAAATAATTATATCAAATTATATAATTTACGAACAATAAAGTATCTCAAATGCACAAAAGGATGCAAACTTCCTCACCTCCAGAAGGCCAAGAATCCATTCCAATTGCACCAATTCCTCTTCAATTATCACTTTAAAACAAGTTAACATGTGTGCCCTAGATGCATTTTATATACTTTAATTTAACACACAATCCAAGTAGTCAAATATTCAAGTCATAATTAGACTCTTAGTTAACCAATTATAAGACACTAATAAGCAATAAGAATAGTACAAGAATATAAACAAGATACAACATATTCCGACAAAATACTATGCAAGTAAATTAACCTAACACTTTACCAATTAGTTATGCCAATGCCAATTTAGCTATTATACAATTCAATTCTTAGCAATAAAAATTATATACAATTACTTATATAATTCATATTATCACCTAGCCCAAATAATCACGCAAGCTTCTTTAAAACACTTCTTTAATCTTGCCAAGGACATTAACTACATTAACATTTAACATGTTAAACTACCTAACTAATACAACTTCATTTATTTTACAAAGGAATATCAAATTAAGCATTCAATTAAGACGACTACACTTAACACTTAACATAATTCAACTATAACATGATCTAAGAATCATTATCATGCTTATTCGCCCAAATACAAGATATATAACTCAATTAACAATCCAATGTAGCAAATATAGCAATTTACTAGTTAGTCATGCAACAAGTTCAAGCAATTGACAAAAATCTAACAAATCACTATCCCAACGTTTACTAATTAGGTTATAAACCTCACACAAGACATGGAACCTCCAATCTAACTTTTCTAATCTCCTCTAACCACTTTATGATGCACACCAATGCCACGAAATCACATTTTTAATTATGTTAACCCAAAAACTCTGAAAATCTCTTTAGGTGATTTTAACTACAACTACCTAATCCAATTAGCTAAACCATGCCATAACCACATTTTAAACGCTTCCTAACACATCTAAGACTAACTACCTATTCAAACAAGTCAAATTCAACATTTCGTTCCAAAGTCCCCTTTAGTTCAAGACTCAATTCAAGGCACATATTAACTACAAGTTTCCCAATTCTTAAACCAACTATACTAAACTTCTAAATACACTTTATGGCACAATTTAGAACCATGAAATCACACTTTAAACCATAATTACTTCAAAAGCCCCGAAATCCCCTTTATACATTTTAACTACAAGTACCTTAACCGATGTTCAATTAGGTGACATAACCACACATTTAGCACCTCCTCACCCTAAGAACACTAAATATATCACTCAAATCAACCCAGATTCACTTTACACCCAAAATCCCTTTGTAAACTAAGCTAATTATGCATTTTTACTTAAGTTTCGGGCAATTTAAATTCATACAACTACAATTCTATGTTAATCAACATCTCTAGCACCTATAGGAAGCATAAAATCAATCTAATAATCAACATTTCACAAAAACCCTCGAAATTCACTATTCATCATCTTCCCCAACTTGTATTTATCAATTATAGCCATTAAGCTTGCTAAAAACTCATAGAAGCATGTTCTACTAACTTAATTGAAGACAAGTGAAGTATAGAAATGCATATATAAGCAATAAAACATCAAATCTCAAAATTCAAGTTTATGGCTAAAATATTCAAATGCAAAAATAAGAATGAATTCCTTACCTATAAAGCTTGAAGATGCTAGAAACTTGCTTTAGGATGGCTAAATCACTCCTCAAGAAGCTTGGATGATCAAATTGAGCAAAATTGGCAAGAAAAATACTATTCCTGTAATATGTTTTTTAGGCTGATTTTGGTCTTTTTTGGCTTATTTTGAGCATTTTTTTTTGTGTTTTAATTGCTTTGTTTGCTATTTAAAAGATGACAATGGCATTTAGGTCAACTAGTAAGGTCAAAGCTCAAGTTAACATGGTCAAATATTAGTTTAGTTGGTAATTAATTCTAATTCAAGTTAAAGAAATGTAATTCAATAAAAACCAACTAAAAACTAACTAAAAATACTAAAAATAGTGCTGAAAATACTATTCATGCGACATGAAAATCTTTTTCCTAATGCACTCTCCCGATATGTTATGCACGTACTTCCAGTTTTCTCATGCCTCCTAAATGTTAAGTAACATGGGAAAAATAAAAAATCATGAATTTAAAACAGTCGAAAACGCTTATGAATAGTAACTATTCTAATTAAATATTTAAGTATGAATGCACTCCAATATATGCAATTAGAAGAAGTATACGTGCACTCGGTCTCAGGCGTCACATCCTTTCCCCCTTTAAAAAATTGTGTCCACACAATTCTTCTTCTAGAGAACCCGCTTCAACTGAAAACAACTTCTGATTACTCTTCGACAGTTACTGAGAAAGACACGGTCTCCTCCAATGAACATCATATGAAAATGCCAAGTAGAAGTCACGAGCGAAATGTCAAGAAAGATACCAGATAAGTAGTCTGAAAAAGAAATATGAATGAGAACCCAAATACATCCCAAGAAGACTCCAAGTAAGAAACCCAGTCAAATATACTACAAGAAGTTCCATAAAAGTTTTCCAAATAAGAGCTCCAGAAAAATACCAAATAGAATAACCACATAGATCCCGAATACCGCTATCAAATGCTGAAAAGAATGCCAAAGAAGAATACCAAAGAAGAATACTGTGCATCTAGTAAGATAGTCAAGTTGAATATCAAATCCTGGCCGAAAAAGAAGATCAAATAAGAGTCTCGAACAATTGCACCATATTCAAAACCAAATTTCAAGGCCTCATCCCCATTTGTCGAGTGAGAACATTGTACGAACTTGTCAATAAGAAAACCCAATGCGAATTCCACAAAATACCATAGATAATACTGTATAATAATTCTGATAGGAATCCCAAATACAAAACCTACCGAGGAGTGCCAATAACAAAATACCAAAGAATACCCAATAAGAACCATCATATAAAACCCCAAAGAAAATCATTCATTCATGACCGCTGAGTACAAAAGAATGCCTTGGAAGAATTCCAATGGCCAAACTCCAAATATAAACACCGACTCCCAAATAAAGGGTTGATCAAATGCTACTGATTCTTGCTAGTCCACATACGGAAGATCTGCTACCAACCATCTCCATTCAAGGGGAGGAGGAAGATTTTATTATCACTTCAATGGGCTATACATGAATGTCAGGATATTACATATATACAAATATTCTTTAAACTATTATGCCACCATGAATATAAAAGAGTTTATAGAAACCAATTAATCAACAAAATAATTCAAATACAAATCACAATATAACTAATAAAAATTATAACATAACTTATTCCTAGACACTAAAATACACACATTACAATCAAAAGTTCAAACAAGTAACAATCCACAGAGTCAAGTCACTTCGATTCACAATTAGCCACTTCACTTTACTTGACACATATTTAGCACATAGCACACAACTATATTACATAGGTGCACCCATTCATTTCAAGACACACAATCTCACATGCAGACACACATTCTCAAGATACACTTCACAAGCGCACGCTTGAGGTTCACTACCCAACAGACCGAAGATCCTGTCCTGACTGAGAGCTAACTACGCTTTGATACCACCTGTAACGCCTCAATCCCTCACGGAACCGAGACTTCTATGGATCATGCTATTCTCAACCCAATCCCAAACCTGGGCACAAAACTTTAGGGGAAACGAACGAAATCTCCCCTGTTTATAGGACAAACCAAAACTTGCAAATAGAATATAAATGGACCCGTACCGTGTCCAACACATTCAACAGCTCCTTGAGGCCATCCGAGCCATGGTTCTCAACAAACAAATTCAAGAAATTATACATATCCAAATTCAAAGGCTATCCTAACTCTTTCATTTAGACAAGTACGCCCATGCTTGAATTAAAATAATACTAACCTATTACATCAACTAGGTTATCGTACCACTCTAATGACCAATTAAACTTAAATTACATTTTTTGATTCATTGAATACATATAACTCAAGAATAATATATTTACAATCCATGCCAAATAGCACGTTGACACCCAAGCAAAGATCAAGCATCACAAGCATGAACACTTCATTCTAAAACTGCAATACCTGAAATGTGGGTAATGAGGAGTGAGTATACAAAACACGTATACTCAATGAGGGAAGGAAGCAGTATACGAGAAACATTTATAAAAGGGATTCGTGCAATGCAATAGTTAAATACAAATAAAACAGTTATGTAACTATAATACAAATAAACAATAAGTTACCACACAATAAAAAAGATACAATTCTCTTTAACCCCAAACACTCCAAAAGTCACTTGGTCTTCAATCACGAACCACGAACCTCGATCCATGAACCTTCATCAATGTGCCAGCATAAACCCCAAACACTCCAGTGGGTGCATTCCGGATGTACCCCGAAAAAACTATGCCTCAATACCCTCTGCCAATCACCGAAACAGGCGAGTGAGAGACTCGAGCATGGAGATCGAATATTCACTGGTAAGCCCGCTGTCGCCCAGTCGATATCCAATACATCCGCCCCTGACACTATGTTTGCGCAACCACTATGCAATGCACTTAATCCAATGACAATACAATAACAATATAAAGTAATAACACGTAGGAAGGACAACAAAGTAGGTTTCCCTCGCACACAATATGCTAAACAATAAGCACATATAATTTCAAATAATTATATCAAATCATATAATTTACGAACAATAAAGTATATCAGATACACAAAAGGATGCAGACTCCCTCACCTCCAGAAGGCCAAGAATGCCTTCCAATTGTACCAATTCCTCTTCAATTATCACTTTAAAACAAGTTAACCTGTGTGCCCTAGATACATTTTATATACTTTAATTTAACACACAATCCAAGTAGTCAAATATTCAAGTCATAATTAGACTCTTAGTTAACCAATTATAAGACACTAATAAGCAATAAGAATAGTACAAGAATATAAACAAGATACAACATATTCCGACAAAGTACTATGCAAGTAAATTAACCTTGCCAATGCCAATTTAACTATTATACAATTCAATTCTTAGCAATAAAAATTATATACAATTACTTATATAATTCATATTGTCACCTAGCCCAAATAATCACGCAAGCATCTTTAAAACACTTCTTAATCTTGCCAAGGACATTAACTACATTAACATTTAACAAGTTAAACTACCTAACTAATAGAACTTCATTTATTTTACAAAGGAATATCAAATTAAGCATTCAATCAAGACGACTACACTTAACACTTAACATAATTCAACTATAACATGATCTAAGAATCATTATCATGCTTATTCACCCAAATACAACATATATAACTCAATTAACAATCCAATGTAGCAACTATAGCAATTACTAGTTAGTCATGCAACAAGTTCAAACAATTCACAAGAATCTAACAAATCACTATTCCAATGCTTACTAATTAGGTTCTAAACCTCACGCAAGAAATAGAACCCCCAATCTAACTTTACTAGTCTTCTCTAACCACTTTATGATACACACCAATGCCACGAAATTACATTTTAATTATGTTAACCCAAAAACACCGAAAATCCCTTTAGGTAATTTTAACTACAACTACCTAATCCAATTAGCCAAACCATGTCATAACCACATTGTAAATGCTTCCTAACACATCTAAGACTAACTACCTATTCAAACAAGTCAAATTCAACATTTCGTTTCAAAGTCCCCTTTAGCTCAAGACTCAATTTAAGGCACATATTAACTACAAGTTTCCCAATTCTTAAACCAACTATACTACACTTCTAAATATACTTTATGACACAATTTAGAACCATGAAATCACATTTTAAACCACAATTACCTCAAAAGCCTCGAAATCTCCTTTATGCGTTTTAACTACAAGTACCTTAACTGATGCTTAATTAGGCGCCATAACCACACATTTAACACCTCCTCACCATAAGGACACTAAATATATCATTCAAATCAACCTGGATTCACTTTACACCTGACACCCATTTGTAAACCAAGCCAACAATGTATTTTCACTTAAGTTTCAGGCAATCCAAGTTCATACAACTACAATTCTATGTTAATTAACATCTCTAGCACCTATAGGAAGCATAAAATCAATCTAATAATCAATATTTCACAAAAACCCTCAAACGTCACTATTCATCATCTTCCCCAACATGCATTTATCAATTCTAACCATTAAACTTGCTAAAAACTCATAGAAGCATGTTCTACTAACTTAATAGAAGACAAGTGAAGTATAGAAATTCATATATAAGCAATACAACATCAAATCTCAAAATTCAAGTTTATGACTAAAATATTAAAATGCAAAAATAAGAATGAATTCCTCACATATAAAGCTTGGAGATACTAGAAACTTGCTCGAGGATGGCTAAATCACTCCTCAAGAAGCTTGGATGATCAAATTAAGCAAAATTGGCAAAAAAAAAAAGCACTATTCCTATAATAGGGTTTTTTGGCTGATTTTTGGTCTTTTTTGGCTTTTTTGAGCATTTTTTTTGTGTTTAATTGCTTTGTTTGATATTTAAAAGATGACAAAGGCATTTAGGTCAATTAGCAAGGTCAAAGCTCAAGTTAACATGGTCAAATATTAGTTTAGTTGGTAATTGATTCTAATTCAAGTTAAAGAAATGCAATTCAATGAAAACCAACTAAAAACTAACAAAAAATACTAAAAATAGTGCTGAAAATACTATTCATGCGACATGAAAACCATTTTCCTAATGCACTCTCCCGATATGCTATGCACATACTTTCAATTTTATCATGCCTCCTAAATGTTAAGTAACATGGAAAAAATAAAAAATCATGAATCTAAAACTGCCGAAAACACTTATGAATAGTAACTATTATAATTAAATATTTAAGTAATGAATGCACACCAATATATGCAATTAGAAGAAGTATACGTGCACTAGGTCTCGGGCATCACATATTGCCTCATCTTTTGCCATTTCAAATGCTTATTTCACACAATCTTGGGCCACTTGGATTATCGACACTAGGGCCACATACCACATGGTCTCTCGCTCTGATACCCTTTTTAATACCTCGAATGATTACCATCCGCCCACAAATTACCCAATAGTGATTCAGTTCCTGTGTCTAATTCGGGTTCTATTTGTCTCTCTCTCCTGAACTTTGTTTACATCATATTTTTCATGTTCCTAATTTTAATGTCAATTTACTCTCTATCAGCAAACTCACAAAATCTCATAATTGTTCTGTAACGTTCTTCCCTGATTTTTGTCTTTTTTCAGGACCTCGCAACGAATAGTACGATTAGTTTGGGTAAAGAAATTGGCGGCCTCTACTTATTCACTCCTACAAATACTACGTCATCTCAAGTTGTTCATGTTCGTGTTCTACCTTCTATTTGGCATTAATGTCTTGGTCACCCTTCCTCTACTCGGATTCGTCATATTAATTCTTTAGAACCTTCTGTTAGTTTTGACAATAATTTGGTTTGCGAACCCTGTCATTTAGCAAAACAAACTAGAATTTCTTTTTCGCCTAGTTCTATTACTTCTAATAGCATTTTGGAATTAATTCATTGTGATATTTGGGGCCCTCATTCAACCCCCTCAATTAATGGTGCTTCTTATTTTTTAACTATTGTGGATGACTACTGCCAATGCACTTGGGTGTACTTGATGCTATATAAATCTGAAGCTTGTAATTTACTGATTTCCCTTTTCAATATGATATCTACTCAATTTTCTTGTGCAAATAAATGCTTTCGCAGTGACAATGGTGCTGAATTCTTCTTTACCGAATTTACCAGTTTGCTTCGCCAACAGGGGGTAGTTCATCAACACAGTTGCATTGCCACACCCTAACAAAATAGGGTTGAGCGCAAGCATTGCCACCTTCTTGATGTTGCTCGTGTACTTCATTTTCATGTTTCCCTTCCACTCAAATTTTGGGATGACTACATACTCACTGCCACGTATATCATTAACTGTGTCCCTACATTTACTCTTGCAGGAAAGACACTGTATGAGGTACTTTTTAACAAAACTCTTTTATATTACCATATCCGAGTCTTTGGTTGTTTGTGTTTTGCTAAACACCTTACTCCATTGCGTAAATTTGATACCCGAGCACGTCATTGCATCTTTCTTGGTTATCCATTTGGCCAGAAGGCTTATCGATTATATGACTTAGATAGGCACATCATTTTTACTAGTCATGATGTCACATTCTTTGAGCATATCTTCCCTTTTGCCTCATTCATAGACACGGTTTCATCGTCTCTTTTAGTTGTAACTCTCTTCGCCTAGGACGAATCCATTCCCTAGGCTTACTCCATTCCCAAAACTCTTACCCTTCTACATCCTTCCCCAGATCCATCTCACTGAACTAATACCCTATCAACGGAAACATCTACGCCTCCACCTCGACGCTCCACACAGACCCGTCAGGCCCTATTTCACTTACAAAATTACCAATGTCCTATGTTGCCTACTTCTAGCCCCGCTCCACCATCATCTTTTTTGCAAGTCTCTCGTTCAGGTACTTGTTATCCTATTTCTAAATTCATTTTCTATAACAATCTATCTTCCGCACACTATTTTTTTTGTCTGCTATTTCAGGTCACAAAGAACCCGAGTCCTATGCCCAGGCGGCTAAAGATCTAAAATGGCAACTTGCTATGCAATGAGAGCTTTCAACTTTAGAAAATAATGGCACTTGGTCGCTGGTACCTTCACCACCCAACATAAAACTCATTGGTTGCAAATGGGTGTACAAGATCAACTGCAAGGCAGACGGCTCAATTGAGCGCTATAAAGCGCGACTAGTAGCAAAGGGGTACACCTAGCAAGAAGGCCTCGACTACCATGAAACATTTTTTCTAGTTGCTAAATTAACTATTGTGCGTTGTTTCCTCGCCATTGTCGCTGCCCAAAATTCGCACTTACACCAAATAGATGTTCATAACGCATTTCTACATGGCGACTTGAATGAAGAGGTCTACATGTCTTTACCTCACGGACTTGGCAAGCAGGGGAAACTAGAGTTTATCACTTGTACAAATCACTATATGGTCTCAAGCAAGCATCCATAAATTGGTTTTCCAAGTTCTCATTTGCCTTTCATGAAGCAGCCTACATGCCCTCACGTACGGACTATTCTTTGTTTTCTCAAAATCATGGCTCTTCTATAACAACAGTCTTTGTATATGGAGATGACATCACAGGCAGTAATGATCTTGGTGCCATAACTCATCTAAAATAATTCATTCAAGAATGTTTCCACATTAAAGATCTTGGTTCTCTCAAATACTTTTTGGCAATAGAAGTGGCACGTTCAAAGCAAGGTATATTTATCTTGCTAAGAAAGTACGCCTTGAATATCCTCAGTGATGCAGGATAGTCAGGTGAATGCCCATGTGATTTTTCAATGGAGCAAAATCTTAAACTATCTAAAGAAGATGGAACTCTTCTCCATGATCCATCCATGTATAAATGGTTGATAGGGTGACTCATATACCTGACCATTACACGGCTAGACATCTGAAGGATCTCATATATTTAGAGCTATGAACATCATCTAGCTAAGAATCAAGCGGAAGCAAAACATGACATTCAAAAATTTCTGGAATTCAAAGCATGATGTTCATATGAAACTCTAATCTTGATATCATGTGAATAACATATGCAAAACATATATATAGCAAGTATACATATTGACAAGAGATAGTATAAGACTATACCTCTTGTAGACAACGCATGTAAGCCATAGAACTGAATTTTCGCACACGTTATGGAAGACACCTCCTCTTGAAACCACAAGAGCTCTAGTCGGTCCACACGAGCAAAGAATGGCTTCTCCATCTTCATGGCAATTTTTGTGCTAGATCTACCATGGAAGATTTATGAGCTTGTTTGTGAAGAAGAGAGCAAAACAATTTTCTCCTTCTTCTTTGTTCATGGCCGCGTTTTTGGTGAAGAAGAGAAGACAACTTCATCTCTTTTTGCTTTATATTTTTCAGCCATGTATGATGAAGATGATGAAGAAGAGAAGACATTTTCTTCTCATTTTCTTGTTGCGTTTTTTTTGATTTTCAGCCGTGAAGGCTTGACGAGAGAGGGAGAGATAGATGACAACTGTAACTCATGAAAAGAAGAAGAAGACAATTCTACTTCATCTTTTTCTTTCTACAACGTATGGAGAGAAGAGAAAGGAAGACAAGTTGTCTTCTTTTCCCTTATTTTCTCATTGTTGTCCTCTCTTTGAAAGAAAAGAGAAGACAACTTTTGTCTTCTTTTATTTCTTTTTGTCCAATTATGCATATGTGGTCCATGGCAAGTTGACTTTTTGGAAGACAAAGAATATACATATATATATATACATCATATATATATATATATATATTGTGTAGTATTCGTTCACTAATGTAATAATATACATATATATACATCATATGCATATTGTGTAGTATTTTTCCACTAAGTCATTTAAATATTCAACCTAATCACCATTAGTTGAAATTATAAAAATAACATTTTCATATTTCTACATTAGCCCCAATACTTAATAATAATTGCATATTGACCACAATAACTTTTAAAGGTCAATCACACCATTGTTAACTCCTTAACAATTCAAGAGAAGCAAAATAATATTGTTAACACTTTAACAATTCAAGAGACAACTAAATGCAATTGTTAAAACTTTCAAAAACACTTTATGTAAAATCTAAGGAATATGTCGAGTAATCTCTTCGTATTATCACCATAGCAACGAATTCACAAGATACGAACGACATGTTCCATATGGAGAGCACTTAATTGACTAGACTATAATTAACATCACAACACACATATCATCAACCGTGATATCCAAGTCATCATTATTGCAGTCATAGAAAAGTGGATGTGCTCCCACTATTTTTTGCAATCACAAGGTTCATCCACATTCTAAATGAAATCTAACTCTTTAATCTCATTTGAATTGGACGAAATAATTCCAATAAATTTATTTAAAAATGCACAAGTGGATTTATCAAGTATATTACTCATATCTATTGATCCAAATCATTAATATAGTAAAACAATGTGCTATAATGTCTAGCATAATACAAAGAGACTTAAGCACAATAATTGGTAAAAAGATTACATCATAGTCAACCTTTTGCCTTTGATGATATCTTTCAGAAACCAATCTAACTATAAAAGGTCACTAGCCTTTTCCATTAACTTCAACCTTTATCTCGGAAATCAATATCCAGATTAAGTTAAAATATATGAAGTCTAATCAATATGCTTTACATTATATTGTTTCTTGGAGTCGATATCACATATATCATTTATTTATAAATCGTAGGATCTACTAAGTGATTATTATCTCAAATACACAAAAAACTTTTGTACATCCCCAAAAAGATATCCAAATATTCCTTTTAAGTATGAGATACACTACTAGATTTGCAAAAATCTTGCGTGATGACACATTCCAGACCTTATTGAATAGATTCATTACTTTGGTCTAGGTGATTTTATAGCTTTAGAGGATACATCCTCAATTTCTATTTTATTATAAAGTAACATTTCTTTGAACAAAACCTTTTCTTCAAGAAAGATTACAATATAATAGATCAATAGACATTGATCATTAAATATAAATTATATCTTGCAAAACTAGGATATACTATAAAATCACCTTTAACCAAAACTCTCACTAGTCCTTTAAAAACCTTTCAATAAAAGTAGGACAAACCAAAATTAACATATTTAATCCTTGATTGCTTTCCGACTTATATCAAACATAAAGTTCTAGCAATAGTAGGGATTTACTATTCAACATAAAATTAAATTAAGGAAAGTACAACCCATAAATAAATAGGATGATTAGTTAAACTAATCAACAAATGTACTATATCCAACAAAGCACAGTTTCTTCATTAAGAAAACTCCATTTAATTGTGGTACACCGGGCATTGTTAATTTCAATACTATATCAAAATTTGGGATACTCAAATAAAATAGTACTCAAGTATTTTACCTTCATGATCTAATCATAAGGCACTAATATCTTATACTACACGAGCCTATTCCGAAATAGCTCCACATATATCAACATGTACTAATCCAAACAATTTAGTAGTTGTAATCCTTTATCAAACAAAGGATGACTACAATTGATTTGGATTATTTGACTAATCTTAAAATTTGGTGGATGGTTATAACGGTTAACAATATGTTTGCAATACGTTCTTTCGTCCACATTAAGATAAATTAAGACTACACCATAATACACTTTTACAAGCTTTAGGAATATACATTTTATTCCTAATATCATTTAGGTATAATCCTTAAAATACAAAATATGTCCAGAAGGCATCCAAGTTAATTGTCTTTAGCTAACACAACAACCTTTTGTTTCATTTGCTAATACTGAAAACATCCCTCGCTTTCGAAAGCGCACTACTGAGATTAAGATTTTATCCTCAAACACATTCACTAATGTTTTACTAGAAGCCATAAAGTAGTACCAATTACAATCAAAGAAAATTTATAATTCATAGTAGATTTACAACCTTGACATTCAAGTTATAAAGATACTTTGGATTAAAACCTATTTTAATGTCCAGTTTTAAGACTATAAAAACATCATTTATACATGCCTATACAATCCTTAATTTTTCTTCTTAGATATGCTCCCATTGGCTAATAGAAATCATCTCTCTTTGTCTTTCTTCTTTGCATTACCACTAACTAAAGAAGAAATACAAATGTGAGAATGAATTCCAATTATATCTAATACTATGCCAATGAATATGTTTACCACACAACCATTTGCTAGTTTAGAATCATATTCTTTATATCTTGCATACCTTTATGCAAACTATGAAAGAATACAAATCCTTAGCATATTTAATTTGTTTTACTTATCAACCATAAGTACTACCATTTTTTGTTTTGATACTTTATCAAGATGAAAAATAACGGAGCATATATTTCTAAGAGTTGATTAAGTTTCTAAGAACCATTCTTAGATGAAATCATTAATTTCAAAAAGTTTGGTCCGATTACGCGATATATAGTCTAGTTAATTAAAAACGGGTTCATTGTTGTAGTTATAAACGTATGCAGAAAATAAGATCGCAAGTTGACATAAAACTTGTTAAAACATTTAATTTGGTATTTAATTAAATGATACCTTCCACTAATTTTATCGATTCCCACACTTCCTAAATAAGATCGTGAATCTAATTAAAGACTCATTAGTAGGTGACCATAGTTCTCTTTAATATGAATACCCTTCACCTTTGGTGCATTATTGGAATATACATACAAAGAGTTAGCAACGATTACTATCTATATCACCATATAGGATATGACCTTTAGCCCCTAAATCTCAGTAACCTCAGCTTTGGTACATTATTAAAAATGTGATATAGTTAGATTACACCCACCATCACAGTGTTACGACAATTTGAATCCCCGACCTCAGCTTTGGTACGTTATTGGCCTCGTGATATTGGAACAACACAACACCACTATGTTTGCTAGGTAAATATAATACTTTCATGGAATATGTCTTCCTACCTTTGGGTTAGCTAAGACATACCCAATCAAGCACATATAACTTAGGATTGTGGAGGGCAACGATAAACTCCTTTACCGCTTTACAATCTAATATGTTTGCACATAGGAAGATTTTGAAATTAATTAGGCCTCACTTTGCACATTAGCTCTTTTACAAGCATACATCACATATAGGCAAATAAATAAACATACATGCAAAATCATACATCATGGTAGATCATGGACTTGGACTATGAATCAAATCAAGACAAAAATAAAATCTAAACAAGCACATCTACATGTCTTCTTTAGTCTTGTCTTCTTGATTTTCCTCAAAGATCCAAAGCACCTCCAACTCCTTTAAAGTCTCCAATGGTCTTCTTGCACACTTCTTGTAGAAATTACATACATTATGCCTCACTGCAAATTTTTCTCAATTGCAAGAAAATAAAATGAGACTTATGCCTCAATTACATAGTAATGAATGATATAATTAGTTACAAAGCCATTTAATAAAATTAAAACCAATTAACCATTCATTAACTAAGTCCATGATCAAATTCACCATTTATCATCCAACATCACAATGTAAGATAAAAACTCATAAAGCATAGGATATGCATCATATACATAAATAATGAAGCTAAACAAGCAAGCTAACACAAACTAATGTATCCTATACATAAAATAAATGATAGCATGCTTGCAATAAGTTTCATATCTTGAGATTTTAACATCTCATGTTAAACAACACAAAAGAACTAGATAAAACCAATTTTAAGTCCATACTAGTTGAATAAGGACCAATGTAAATCTTTTGTTAATTTCATGACCCAATTTGAGTTCCTAGGCTCATTTTAATCTTCACTAAGAAAAACAACCTTATCTAATCTTATTAGACTAAAGCCCACTAATTTTTAAGCCCATTGGACTTAACTAAAGTCAAACCAATTAGTCATGGCTTTCAATTTATCACCCATCATAAATCTGTTGTGCATATACCAACTATTTTGACTCATTTAGCCCATCCACAGTTCTCCAAAAATTATGAACTTTTGCAGAGACGTATCTCTTCGAGTGTAGATAGTTTTAGAATCAAACATAACTCAATTCGGAGTTAAATTTACTAAGTTATGTCCTTCAGAACACAATTGCACAAACTGTCCAGCTTTACACGAGAATCAGTGAACTTACTGATTTTGCTAAAAATGAAAATCTTAACCACGAAATTAGGAGATGCATATTAGAGGATGAAATGTTTTACTATCTCTATAGCATAACATACCCAAAAAATCAGCCCCAAACAACAACATTTGGTCTCTAAAAAAAGTCACGCAAAATCAGTGCTCAATTTTTTTTTTCAGAAATGTTGAAATTTTTTCCTTGTTGTCTTGTGCTCAAGACTTTAAAAACTTCAAGCACACACATATGTAATCACATGATTCATCAAGCCTTGCTCTGATACCACTTGAAGGATCTCATATATTTAGAGCTATGAACATCATCTTGCTAAGAATCAAGCGGAAGCGAAACATGACATTCAAAATTTTCTGGAATTCAAAGCATGAAGTTCATATGAAACTCTAATCTTGATATCATGTGATTAATATATGCAAAACATATATATAGCAAGAATATATATTGACAAGAGATAATAGAAGAGTATACCTCTTGTAGACAACTCATGGAATTCATAGATCTGAATTTTCGCACACTTGATGGAAGACACCTCCTCTTGAAGCCACAAGAGCTCTAGTCGGTCCACACAAGCAAAGAATGACTTATCCATCTTCATGGAAATTTTTGTGCTAGATCTACCTTGGAAGATTTATGAGCTTGTTTGTGAAGAAGAGAGCAAAACCATTTCCTCCTTCTTCCTTGTTCATGGCTGCATTTTTGGTGAAGAAGAAGAGAAGACAACTTCATCTCTTTTTTATTTATATTTTTCAGCCATGTATGATGAAGATGATGAAGAAGAGAAGACATTTTCTTCTCATTTTCTTGCTGCGTTTTTCTTGATTTTCAGCCATGGAGGCTTGAGGAGAGAGGGAGATATAGATGACAACTACAACTCATGAACAGAAGAAGAAGGCAATTCTACTTCATCTTTTTCCTTCTCCAACGTATAGAAAGAAGAGAAAGGAAGACAAGTTGTCTTCTTTTCCCTTATTTTCTTATTGTTGTGCCCTCTTTGAAAGAAAAGAGAAGACAACTTTTGTCTTCTTTTATTTCTTTTTGTCCAATTATGCATATGTGGTCCATGGCAAGTTGACTTTTTGGAAGACAAAGAATATACATATATATATACACCATATATATATATATATATATATATATATATATATATATATATATGTTGATATATGTCAATATCCACCTCTTCATAATAAGTATCATTAATTATATGGTAGCATAAATTAATGATTCCGACTTAAACATCGATGAGGTCAAAAGAGATCGCGATGGCTACAAGAAAGAAGTTCAGGAATTTAGAATTACCTAAGATGACGTCGGGATGATGCAATGCTAAAGTTAGCCAATTTGACCAAAGGAAACTTCCTAGAAGTTGACTTGGATGCTAGCCACCCATGTGGTCAATTGTAGCCACCCATGTGATAAATATGGGTGGTTAATACTTTGAACATGGTTGGTAAAGCCAACCAAGATTGAAATGTTTGATAGGAAAGTCTCCTGTGGCGGGCTAGCTGAATTCTATAAATAGGCATGCATTAGTTCATCATTTTTATCCACAACACAACTCCAAACACAATCCTAAGTTAGTCTTTCTTTCTTGTATTCTTCTTGTAAGTCCAGAAGCCATTGAAGCTCTAATCTTGAGAGCGCACGGTAGGACAATTATCTTGTAAGTGTTATATTGAATTGTTATAACGAGTAGTGTTGTCTTTCTACTTGATTGTTGTTAAGACGTTTTTGGGAAATTGGTTATATTCTTACATGGTATCAAGAGTTTAAGGGGCTCTTAACAACAATCTTGTCTAGTAAAGCTCAACAACTATGAATACTCAAGGTGCTAGTTCTTCTTCTACCAGTTCTAGTTCCGGTTTAGTACCGACAATTCGTATCCGTCCCCCTACCTTCACAGAAAGAAAGCTTGATGGCACGAACTACCATTTGAGAAAGATCAAAATCACTACAGTTCTGGACTCCTACGAACTCCTTGATACAGTATTAGGCACAGATGAAGAACTAGTTGCAGTCCGTGCTGAAGATGACACAAAAAAGGTCACACCTCCAGATCCTCAGCTTGTCAAAGAATGGAGGAGACGAAATGCTGATGCACTTTGTGCAATTGTAACAAGTGTTCAAGATTCCGTCCTTACTCTAATTCAACACACAACCAAGGCAACTGAAGCTTGGAACATACTGAGAAATCAGTATGAAACAAGGAACCAGACTCGAATTCAGAACTTGGAGAATCAGTTAGCTGCTGAGAGATTAAGTGAAGATGAAGCAGCTGAGTCATTTATCAGTAGGATGAAAAACCTACGTGATCAAATGGCTGCAGTTGGTATTGCCAAATCAACCGAGGAACTAGCTCGAAGGTGCATTAGAATGTTGTCTCCAAAATTTGACGGCCTTGTGACAGCACTCAATACACAAGTTCGCATTCCTCCTTTGACATTTGAAGAATTCACTGCCATGTTGATGGAGGAGGAGATGAGGCTGAGGAGCAGAGAAAATCAACTCGACTCTGCCTTTACAGCCAAGGAGAGGAGTAACCAAGAAGAAAAGAAGAAAGCAAAGAAGAAGACGTTCTCTGGATCGTGCTACTACTGCAATAAGAAAGGCCATGTTGTCAAAGATTGCAGGAAACGAATCCATGACGAGAAGAACGGAACTTTAAAGCCAAATTGGAGAAATAAAGAATCTGCCAATACGGCTGAAACAGAAGTGCATCTGTTTACTATAACAGATGTATCGGAGGAAACGTGTACTAGCACACATGTACATCAAACAAGTGCATGGGTGTTAGACAGTGGAGCTTCTCGACACATGACCAGCAAGAAGGAGTTATATAACTCCATAAAACCTCTACAAAAACCAATAAATGTTATCGTCGGGAATAATGCTAGGTGTCCCGTTGAGGGCATTGGAACTATCTCGCTCGTGTCTAAAGATAGAGGAAACAAGAAGTTGTCCAACGTACTCTTTGTACCCAAGATCACCAGAAATTTGCTATATGTAGTTGCTATTACAGATAATGATCTAGAAGTGCGGTTCAAGAAGACGGAAGCTTTGATTCTTGACAAGGATCAAAATATCGTAAGTAAAGGTATTCGCAAAAATAATCTTTACGAAATCAGCTCTTTTTCTGCTGTCGTGGATGCCAAAACAAGTCAACTTTGGCATGAAAGGTTCGGGCACATTTCCTATCCTGTGTTAAAGGAAATGCAAAAGAAGAAGATGGTGGCCGACTTGCCTTCAATTGAAGAAATTGAAGGACCATGTGAAGCTTGTATGATGGGCAAGCAACATAGACAGTCATTTCTCAAAGAGAGTCATAACCAATCAAAGGCTCCTCTAGAGTTGGTACATGCTGACCTCTGCGGAAAAATGACTACGACGGCGTTAGGAGGATCTTCCTACTTTATGCTGTTAGTCGACGATTATAGTAGGAAGATGTGGGTGTACTTCCTTCGGGACAAGGCTGATGCTCTTGAAAAATTTAAAGTGTGGCACAAACTTATGGCAAATGAGAACACAACTCAGTTGAAGAAACTTCGTACCGATCCTAGGGGGGAATTCTGTTCTACAGAGTTCACCAACTACTGCAACAAGCTTGGGATTAAGCGCCAATTGACTGCTCCATACACACCACAACAAAATGGAGTTGTGGAACGAAGAAATCGAACAATTGTAGAAATGGCTCGATGCATGTTGAAAGGTGCTGGCCTACCTGACACATTCTGGGCTGAAGCAGTCAACACAGCGGTATACATCCTCAATCGGTGCTCAACCAGGGCACTCAACGATAAGACTCCTAATGAGGCTTATTATGGTACGAAACCTTCTGTGTCTCATTTAAGAAAATTTGGGTGTGAGTGTTTTGTACACATTCCAAATGAAAATCGAAAGAAATTGGATGACAAGAGCAAGAAGGGCATTTTCTTGGGATATAGTGAAGAGTCTAAAGCATACAGACTCTATGATGTAGAGGCCAAGAAGGTGATCATAAGCCGAGATGTGGTGTTTAATGAGCGACCACACTCAATGGAGGATAGCGGTCCTGCCATTTCGTCATCAACTGATGAAGTAATCCACCATGTGCCTGAACAACGACCGTTGAACAATGAAGAAGTCTCTAATAATGAGGAGACTGAAGACCAACCTGTTGTACCCACAAGGAAGCCACAACCGAACGGGTTCCAACAGCTCTTTGATGGAAGAAATCCAGGAATTACTGATGATAGTCCACATCCTGATGGACTAAGACGACCAAAGAGAATAGAGGAGCAGAACAGATCAAGACAACAACTAGTTAACATGGCTTTGATGACCCAAATCATCAAGACGGTAAAAGAACCAGTAACTGTGGAAGAAGCCATGTCAGATCCAAATTGGAGAGCAGCTATGCAAGCCGAGTATGATAGTATCATGAAAAATGATACTTGGGAGATCGTTGAAAAGCCACCGAACAGAAAAATTATCGGCACCAAATGGATCTGGAAAGTGAAGTACAAGGCAGATGGAAGTCTTGAAAAATACAAGGCACGCCTTGTAGCACAAGGATTTTCGCAAGTCGAAGGTTTCGATGTATATGAAACCTTTGCTCCAACAGCAAAAATGTCAACAATCAGGCTAGTTGTTGCAGCTGCCACGCATTATGAATGGATTGTACATCAAATGGATGTCAAGTCAGCTTTTCTTAATGGGCAACTTGAAGAAGAAGTCTACGTTGCACAACCCCCTGGCTTCCAAATACCAGGTGAAGAAGAAAAAGTTTGCAAATTGAAAAAGGCTTTATATGGGTTAAAGCAAGCACCACGAGCTTGGTACAAACGTATAGACTCTTTCTTCTTGCAACATGGTTTCTGTAGAAGCAAATCAGAGGCCAACTTGTATGTTCTAAGTGAACAAGGAAAGAAGGTAATTGTAGTCCTATATGTGGATGATCTTGTAATCACTGGTGACCATGAAGATAATATTCGGAAGACGCAAGAATGGTTGAGCCAAGAATTTGAAATGACAAATCTTGGTCTTCTTCATTATTGCTTGGGAATCGAGGTGTGGCAAAAACCTCATACTATCTTCATCTCGCAGCAACGATATGCTCATGAGCTTCTGACTGCATTTGGTATGTCCGAGTGCAAACCAGTTGTCACCCCGATGGAAGTGAATACAAAGTTATCAATTGACGATCCTTCAGAACAAGTTGATAACAAGCTCTACAGAAGGTTGGTGGGAAGTTTAATCTTCCTTTGTAACACAAGACCTGATATTAGTTATGCTGTGGGAGTTCTCAGTCGGTTTTCAAATAAACCGAAACAAAGTCACTGGCAAGCAGGGATGCGGATCCTCAAATATCTCAAAGGCACGCTGGAGTTTGGGATATCATACAAGTCTGGAGATACTTTATTTGGGTACTGTGACTCAGACTGGGCTGGTGATATTGACTCAAGAAAATCTGTTACAGGTTACGTATTCACATTCGGTGGTGGAGTCATCTCATGGGCTAGTAAGAAGCAACCCACCGTTGCACTTTCATCAACGGAGGCAGAATACAAGGCTGCTTGTGTAGCATCCTGTGAAGCTATTTGGCTACGACGCATCATGACTGATATTGGCATTCCAATAGAGGAAGCAACAATGTTGAAATGTGACAGTCAGAGTTGTATAGCCATGTCAAAGAATCCGGTATTTCATGCTAGAACAAAACACATAGAGATTCAGTATCACTATGTGAGGGAACTGATCGAGGAAGGTGAAATCTACATGGAGTACTGCCCTACAGAAGATAATTGTGCAGATATCTTCACTAAAGCGTTAGGGAGCGTCCAATTGAGCAAGCATCTTCAAACATTGGGTGTTGGCCCAATAGCTTAGTCAACATGAGGTGAACATTGAGGGGGGTGTTGGTATATGTCAATATCCACCTCCTCATAATAAGTATCGTTAATTATATGGTAGCATAAATTAACGATTCTGACTTAAACATCGATAAGGTCAAAAGAGACCGCGATGGCTACAAGAAAGAAGTTCGGGAATTTGGAATTACCTAAGATGACGTCGAGATGATGCAATGCTAAAGTTAGCAAATTTGACCAAATGAAACTTCCTAGAAGTTAACTTGGATGCTAACCACCCATATGGTCAATTGTAGCCACCCATGTGATAAATATGGGTGGTTAATACTTTGAACATGGTTGGTAAAGCCAACCAAGATTGAAATGTTTGATAGGAAAGTCTCCTGTGACAGGCTAGCTGAATTCTATAAATAGGCATGCATTAGTTCATCATTTTTATCCACAACATAACTCCAAACACAATCCTAAGTTAGTCTTTATTTCTTGTATTCTTCTTGTAAGTCCAAAAGCCATTGAAGCTCTAATCTTGAGAGCGCACGGTGGGACAATTATCTTGTAAGTGTTATATTGAATTGTTATAACGAGTAGTGTTGTCTTTCTACTTGATTGTTGTTAAGAAGTTTCTGGGAAATTGGTTATATTCTTACAATATATATATATATATATATATATATATATATATATATATATTGTGTTGTATTCTTTCACTAATGTAATAATATACATATATATACATTATATGTATATTGTGTAGTATTTTTCCACTAAGGCATTTAAATATTCAACTTAATCACCATTAGTTGAAATTATGAAAACAACATTTTCATATTTCCACATTAGCCCCAACACATAATAATAATTGCATATTGACCACAATAACTTTTAAAGATCAATCACACCATTGTTAACTCCTTAAGAATTCAAGAGAAGCAAAATAATATTGTTAACACTTTAACAATTCAAGAGAAAACTAAATGCAATTGTTAACACTTTAACAACTCAAGAGAAACTAAAACGAGCTCAGTAGGAAAACCATTCACCGTACTCTATTGTATGTGACTCTCTAGATTCACCGCTATATAGCACTGGAAAAACGTTGAACAGTTTCAAAGTTAATCAAACTATTCGATTTGTTTAAAGAATATCTTATGTCATTCTCAAAACACCTTCAGAGTTCTTGAGTGACGTTCTAGCTACTAATGTATTAAGACAGTTTATAAAGCAATGAAGTCTTATTCAAATTAATCTATTTATGGTCACCGATTATCGTGCAATCCAATCCTTCCATTAATTGTCCCGTCGAGCAAGAACCATGATTCGATTAAGTTCATAGACTCAAAATGATACATAGATCCAAATAGTAGAATGAGAGATGACACATGGAAAAACCCATTTCTATCATTCATACCTTGGCCAAGGACTTTTTCATTCAACAATCAAACTTGGATCGCATAGGACATCGCCTCACACCGGAGGTTAATGGATCCTATCTTGACCATTACCTGTCAATCACTATACCAGACGAATGAAACTGCGAGAGGAAGTATCTCGTCTCATTTGTCGAGACAAGTATTATCCAAACACTAGAATCAAACCCCAATACATATGACAACCGTAATATCTCAAGTCTAAGGATTACATGCACAATCACAACGAATAATAAATTATTAATCATAAGTCATGTAATTTGTTATTCATGTCACATTCAGTGAACTATTCAACTAATAGTCACCTACATGTTTGTTAGTCGCATCCCTATGGTGTTATGGCACGTGGCTCACCATCCTTTATCATTAACATCTATATGTTAATCAAAGGTAACAACACATGTGATAGTCCGTGATAGATTATTGAAGTCCCGATCAAATAATCTAAGGACTATGAATACTTTAAGTATTTATCATATTAAGGAAATACGCCAACCTATTCTAAACGCTTTTAGAATACAATCCTATAATGAAAATACTAGGGACTCATTCATACACATAAAAGAAGGAGAATATGAATGTGCTAATTATGTCAATATGAAAAATACATATATAGACATAAATGACATAATATACAAGTTAATGTCAAAGTGCCCCAATATATGTCATACAAATATGTAGCATTAGGGCATATCTCTAACAAACTCCCACTTACACTAATGTTATGTTACATAGTATTAGAACAACATACAATGGTATCGAATATCCATCTTTTCAAAAAGAGGACCTAGCCGTGACAGATTCATAGCTACGATTAGTGGGTCAGCTACATCGAGAGATGTGGCCGTTTTCTGCAAAGACATATCTCAATATGATTATTGGCTACAGATACAACGCATGAAGATGGAAACACATTTTCAAATGTTTGGACATACAGTGAGACCTAGGTTCCTCAAGCTTGTGCAGTAGCTTTGTATAGTCATAACACAAAAGCATCACAACTTAACGATAAGAACCATAACCAACTCATATGATTTCTTCGATCCAAACAACTTATTTCGTAATATTACATATCACAAAAGACATGAGTTATGTAATGAAATTTACAGTTTTCTCAGAACCTTTCTAACTTACTGAGCTCCCACTACAAATAAATGTGAACCCTAATATAGACATTCTAATATAAGATTCAGATTACGAATCTGAACTAGTAAATCCATCACTATGGAATTTACCTCCTCCATGAACTAAAATATATCTTTAGTGCTTCCCAAGTACTTAAGAATATACTTCAATTCTATCCACCATTCCCAAACCTGGATTGGATTGATATTTACTCGTAACACTTTACAGTTTACGCAATATCAAGTCTTGTACATAGTACAACAAATATGAAGTTACTATAACTTGAACATAAATTTGCTACGCAACTAGAGTTTCTTGAACACCTTCAAAAATACTTTTTGTACAATCTAAGGAATATGTCGAGTAATCTCTTCGTATTATCACCATAGCAACGAATTCACAAGATACGAACGACATGTTCCATATGGAGAGCACTAAATTGACTAGACTATAGTTAACATCACAACACACATATCATCAACCATGATATCAAAGTCATCATTATTGCAGTCATAGAAAAGTGGATAAGCTCCCACTATTTTTTGCAATCACAAGGTTCATCCACAATTTAAATGAAATCTAACTCTGTAATCTCATTTGAATTGGACGAAATAATTCCAAGAAATTTACTTAAAAATGCTCAAGTGGATTTATCAAGTATATTACTCATATCTATTGATCCAAATCATTAATATAGTAACACAATGTGCTATAATGTCTAGCATAATACAAAGAGACTTAAGAATAATAATTGGTAAAAAGATTACATCATAGTCAACCTTTTGCCTTTGATGATATCTTTCAGAAACCAATCTAACTATAAAAGGTCACTAGCCTTTCCCATTAACTTTAACCTTTATCTCGGAAATCAATATCCAGATTAAGTTAAAATATATGAAGTCTAATCAATATGCTTTACATTATATTGTTTCTTAGAGTCGATATCACATATATCATTTATTTATAAATCGTAGGATCTACTAATTGATTATTATCTCAAATACACAAACAACTTTTGTGCATCCCCAAAAAGATATCCAAATATTCCTTTTAAGTATGAGATACACTACTAGATTTGCAAAAATCTTGCGTGATGACACATTTCAGACCTTATTGAATAGATTCATTATTTTGGTCTAGGTGATTTTATAGCTTTAGAGGATACATCCTCAATTTCTATTTTATTAGAAAGTAACATCTTCTTTGAACAAAACCTTTTCTTCAAGAAAGATTACAATATAATAGCTCAATAGACATTGATCATTAAATATAAATTATATCCTACAAAACTAGGATATACTATAAAATCACCTTTAACCAAAACTCTCACTAGTCCTTTAAAAACCTTTCAATAAAAGTAGGACAAACCAAAATTAACATATTTAATCCTTGATTGCTTTCCGACTTATATTAAACATAAAGTTCTAGCAATAGTAGGGATTTACTATTCAACATAAAATTAAATTAAGGAAAGTACAACCCATAAATAAATAGGATGATTAGTTAAGCTAATCAACAAATATACTATGTCCAACAAAGCACAGTTTCTTCATTAAGAAAACTCCATTTAATTGTGGTACACCGGGCATTGTTAATTTCAATACTATATCAAAATTTGGGATACTGAAATAAAATAGTACTCAAGTATTTTACCTTTATGATCTAATCATAAGGCACTAATATCTTATACTACACGAGCCTATTCTGAAATAGCTCCACGTATATCAACATGTACTAATCCAAACAATTTGTAGTTGTAATCCTTTATCAAACAAAGGATGACTACAATTGATTTGGATTATTTTAGTGATCTTAAAATTTGGTGGATGGTTATAACGGTTAACAATATGTTTGCAATACGTTCTTTCGTCCACATTAAGATAATAAAGACAACACCATAATACACTTTTACAAGCTTTAGGAATATACATTTTATTCCTAATATCATTTAGGTATAATCCTTAAAATACAAAATATGTCCAGAAGACATCCGAACGAATTGTCTTTAGCTAACACAACAACCTTTGCTTCATTTGCTCCCATTGGCTAATAGAAATCATCTCTCTTTGTCTTTCTTCTTTGCATTACCACTAACTAAAGAAGAAATACAAATGCGAGAATGAATTTCAATTATATCTAATACCATGCCATTGAATATGCTTACCATACAACCCTTTGCTAGTTTAGAATGATATTCTTTATATCTTGCATACCTTTATGCAAACTATGAAAGAATACAAATCCTTAGCATATTTAATTTATTTTACTTATCAACCATAAGTACTACCATTTTTTGTTTTGATACTTTATCAAGATGAAAAATAACGGAGCATATTTTTCTAAGAGTTGTTTAAGTTTTTAAGAACCATTCTTAGACGAAATCATTAATTTCAAAAAGTTTGGTCCGATTACGCGATATATAGTCTAGTTAATTAAAAACGGGTTCATTGTTGTAGTCATAAACGTATGCAGAAAATAAGATCGTAAGTTGACATAAAACTTGTTAAAACATTTAATTTGGTCTTTAATTAAATGATACCTTCGACTAATTTTATCAATTCCGACACTTTCTAAATGAGATCGTGAATCTAATTAAAGACTCATTAGTAGGTGACTATAGTTCTCTTTAATATGAATACCCCTCAGCTTTGGTGCATTATTGGAATATACATACAAAGAGTTAGCAACGATTACTATCTATATCACTATATAGGATATGGCCTTTAGCCCCTAAATCACTGTAACCTCAGATTTGGTGCATTATTGGAAACGTGATATAGTTAGATTACACCCACCATCACAGTGTTGCAACAATTTGAATCTCGGACCTCAGCTTTTGTGCGTTATTGGCCTCGTGATATTGGAGCAATACAACACTACTATGTTTGCTAGGTAAATATAATACTTTCATAGAATATGTCTTCCTACCTTTGGGTTAGCTAAGACATACCCAATCAAGCACATATAATTTAGGATTGTGGAGGGCAACGATAAACGCCTTTACCGCTTTACAATCTAATATGTTTGCACATAGGAAGATTTTGAAATTAATTAGGCCTCACTTTGCACGTTAGTTCTTTTACAAGCATACTTCACATATAGGTAAATAAATAAACATACATGCAAAATCATACATCATGGTGGATTATGGACTTGGACTATGAATCAAATCAAGACAAAAATAAAATCTAAACAAGTACATCTACATGTCTTCTTTAGTCTTGTCTTCTTGATTTTCCTCAAAGATCCAAAGCACCTCCTGTAACACCCCGATCCTTCTCGAGACCGGGAGTTCTATCAATCAAACTAATAACAACCCAAACCAAACCCGGGCAAAATTTTAGGGAAAGACGGATGGAGTCTTCCCTGTTTCTAGTCAAAAGCAACAAACCTGCGACAGCATATAAGTGGACCAATACCATGTCCAAACATTCAACCACCTCAAGGCTATCCGAGCCTTGGTTCACAACATGCAAATCACAAGTAAATATACATTCATGCTTAGCAATTAAACTTCACCATCCTATTGTATAAGCTAGACTATCAAATTTTTCTATCTTTTTTCTTTGTCATTACAAACAAACATTGAAGATAAGCTACATTAACTAAGTACATAATCTAACTTATCAAACCACCTCAACCACTAAGCTAGATTTAAATTTACATTTCTTTTAACAATAAATACATACAACATGTGAAAGCATATATCTTTACATCTTTGACAGCTCAAGCCACAAAGCACGCAAGACAACTCTTCAGGCACGAACTATCACATATCCACGAACTTTTCAGCTAACAAGGCATTTCCTAAAATGTGGTGGTGAGGAGTGAGTATACACAACATGTATACTCAGTGAGGGCGAGACAGATATCGAGGTGGAGAGAAAGAAGATCGTGCAATGCAAATAGGTACAGTTAAGCAATATAATCAATAAAAAGACATTCAATATAATTGGCAACACAATAAACAATCAAAGAAAGCAATAACATAACCATTCAAAGCTATACCACACTCTGAAGGCTATGGTTCACTCATACGAGCAATGGACCATTTCAAGAGCGATACAATCTCGAGCTTGATGTTGACAACGATGACAATAAGCGCGCAACCACCTTATAACACCAGTTTGGAATACCCCGGAAGTATCCAATCAAATCTACGACCCAAATCTCCCTGGGAGGCAACCCAAGCGAGAATGGGAATAGCAGCGGAGCTAGAGCAACCAACACTGGCAACCCGAGGCTACCCAGAGAGGCTCATCACTCACGCGCGAGACACTATGCAATGCAAGACTCGATACAAGGCGATAAACGAGCGATAAACAAGATATCAAGCATTCTCAACAATGGATAAACATTTCAATCAACAACCAACTCTAACAAGCGGAATAAGTATTAGCAAGCATAACAAGCAATAAAAAGCATTAACAAGCATTCTATAGGCATAACATCAAGAAAATACACAAAGTCACAAATCGGCCCCAACTATCAAAACACTACCATCTCCAAACGAGCCACGAGTTCCGGAAACCGACTTCGCCAATCTTCCTAGGTCACTATAAACCACGTCTAGAGACTCCGAAACCCTACTTAATCCTAGAATTCACGCAAAGCCCTGTTTTTCCCCTTTGCTCGTTTGAACTACAACTATACCAACCAAACACCCCACCACCACCACGAGCGCACCAAAAGTGCTTCCATGGGCTCCCGAAACAATGCCATCACGCAAAACGAGAAAACGCTAAAGTCGACCTACACGACCCCGACTTTCACTAAGCCGTTTTTCTCCGTTTTTCTATTACACATTCCAATTAAACCACACATTTAGGCATTCTAGCATATCTAGCACATTTCTACATCAACAGACAGCATAACGAAGCAACTTCATCGTTTTAAGGGTTTACTATTCATAAAACACTATTCATTAATCAGTTTAAATTACAATCTCAACATTTAACAGCAGAAAATGTTAAAAAGCTATAAATACATGTTCTACAATCAACAAGGAACATTCTTTAAGCAACAAAATGATTAAAACAACAATCTACGCATAAAATCCAAAAATTAAAGTTTAGATACAAAATTTTCAAATGCGCAAATAACGATGAAACCTCACCTTAGACGCTCCTAGACGCTAGGAAAACCTTGTAGGATGCCTTGGAAACCACCCCGTGCAAGCTCACGCGAAGATTTGATGATTTGAAGTTGAATTTTCTTTTTTTTCTCTCCCTCATTTTCGGCCCTGCCCTCTCTGATTTCAGCTCTGTTTTTTTTTTTTTTTGCTTTGTTTAAGCTTAAAATGGTGACAATTTGGTCAAAGTTGGTCAAGGTTGGTCAAACAACTTAAAAACTAGTCAAAATGGCTTATTTTTGTGCATTTTTAAGCTAAATAACTAACACCAAAATTAATTCTAGCTAGCAACAATTAAATTATAAAATTTTAGTCATCTAAATACTAATTTTACTATTTACTGAGGACTGGAAACCGTTTCCTAGCTAACGCTCTCGATATGCAATGCACGTTGCGACAACAAAAGAATAACAATTAAATCTCGAAGAATCTAAGAAATATATCATTTTGAAAAGCATTATAGTTTAAAATTTACTCCGGCTCGGAGCTGCTTTTCATTTAATTGAAAACCGAGCCTTTAAGTGCAAGAAAAATAAATTCGAATGACATCAATAAGAGATGTAGGTGATATTCCGTTAAAATAATTAACTCAAGTATTATTTTAATTACTTCCAAAAGAAATATGAAAATAGAGCTACAAATAAATGTTCAACTAAAAGTAAACACATAATTCAATGCTAACATTTAAGATAACACTTAATCAAATGCAATTAAATGTCATTAAATGCATGCCGGGTTCGGGTTATCACATCATTTCCCCCTTAAAACAATTGCGTCCTCGCAATTCTTCTTCCAATAGAACTCAGCATCATCTGAAATCCAATTCTGACTAATCTTCATTAGCTACTGAACAAGTATTTCATCAAGATGACCAATAGGAAAGTTCAAGTAGAAATGCCAAGTGGTAACGCCAAATAAAGGCTCAAAGGTAGATACCGTACAAGAATCCCGTTGACACGAATACCGAAGAAGAATAAATTCCAACCAGAAACGCCGAGATAATACCAATAAAGACTAAAGCAAAGATATTGTAGATGTCATTGATACCACACAATAACGACAAGAAGAATACCTCACGCACGAATCTCCAATAGAAGTCTAACTATTACCGCCCGAGAATTCCCAAGCAAAAAGCCAAATAAAAGCTCAAACAAAGATTCCATCTAGAGGTCCAAAGAAATACCCCGCGGGTCATGAATTTCATAGAAGAATTCTCCGTTAAGAGCGCTGAAGAAAATACCAAGAACCCAATCAAATATACTTCCAAAGTTTCAAGGAAGCCTTCCAAATAATAACCCGATGGAACAACCAATTAGATTCCGAGTTTTGCTATCAAATGTTGAGAAGAATGTCAAAGAAATTAGCAGAGAAAATTTAATATGCCCAATAAGACAATCAAGTTGAATAACAATCATAGTTTCCCAGATGGACGAAACTCCAAGGATAGACATCGAACTGGTGGACAATATACCGAAACCAAACTCTGAGGCCTCTTCACTGTTTGCCAAGTGAGAACTTCATACAACTTTGCCAATAAGGAAAATACCAATAGAACGCCCAATAAGAATTTCAAAGAATACCATAAGTAGTATTATACAATAAGTTTGATAGGAACTCCAAATACCAAACCTACTGAGGAACACTGAAGAAGATATCTGAAACAATGCTCTAATAATAAAGTAGCCAAGTTTGCCCAATAAGTAAATACTAAATAACTGGCCACTAAGGATCCTAAAGAATGCCATTGAAGAATTTCCAATCAGGGATGCCAATATCACACCAATAAAGACCGAGACACATATACCATAGATAATACTGTGCAGTAAGGGCCATTGAAATCCCATTAACCAAGCCCAGCGAGAAGTGCCAACAAAAGTCTCCAAAGAATTCCCATTAAGAAAACCAAAGAATGCTCCAAACAATAACCAAATAAAACCCCAAGAGAAAGCTACTCTTTCACAACTGTTAAGCACAAAGGAGGACCATAGAGATTCGCCAATAACCGAGCTCCAAAAGCAAACACCAATTCCCAAATAAAAGCTAGTCAAATGCCATTCATTTCCTGCCAATCCATACACCTTGAAAAGCCAGCGGTGAACCACTTTCTTTCAGGGGAGGAAGAGGACTTACTTACCATTTCCATAAGACATGTATGAATGCCAATATATCACAGTTATACATATGCCTTAAGCTATTATGCCAGCAAGTTTACAAAAGAGTTTATTCAACAAAGTCACTCAAGCATAACAATCAAGTCAAGCACAACATAATCAATTCAAATCACCCCACAACCAATTCAAGACATTCCAATACACACATTACATGCAATAGTCCAAGCAAATAACAATTCACGAGGTCGATTCAATTCACGATGCCAATTCAATAGGTCAATTCAATACACAACTAGACATTCCACCTTTCCTGAGAAACATTTAACACATAACACATAACTTTATCACATAAGTGCATACATTCAAGTCAAGACATACAATCTCACATACAAGCATACACTTTCAAGACACACTTAACAAGCACACATTCAAGGACCACTGCCCACCAGACCGAGGACCCTGTCCCGGCTTATGAGCTAGACAAGCTCTGATACCACCTGTAACACCCCGATCCTTCTCGAGACCGGGTGTTTTATCAATCAAACTAATCACAACCCAAACCAAACCCGGGCAAAATTTTAGGGAAAGACGGACGGAGTCTCCCCTGTTTCTAAACAAAAGCAACAAACCTGCGACAGCATATAAGTGGACCAATACCATGTCCAAACATTCAACCACCTCAAGGCCATCCGAGCCTTGGTTCACAACATGCAAATCACAAGTAAATATACATTCATGCTTAGCAATTAAACTTCACCATCCTATTGTATAAGCTAGACTATCAAATTTTTCTATCTTTTTTCTTTGTCATTACAAACAAACATTGAAGATAAGCTACATTAACTAAGTACATAATCTAACTTATCAAACCACCTCAACCACTAAGCTAGATTTAAATTTACATTTCTTTTAACAATAAATACATACAACATATGAAAGCATATATCTTTACATCTTTGACAGCTCAAGCCACAAAGCACGCAAGACAACTCTTCAGGCACGAACTATCACATATCCACGAACTTTTCAGCTAACAACGCATTTCCTCAAATGTGGTGGTGAGGAGTGAGTATACACAACATGTATACTCAGTGAGGGCGAGACAGATATCGAGGTGGAGAGAAAGAAGATCGTGCAATGCAAATAGGTACAGTTAAGCAATATAATCAATAAAAAGACATTCAATATAATTGGCAACACAATAAACAATCAAAGAAAGCAATAACATAACCATTCAAAGCTATACCACACTCTGAAGGCTATGGTTCACTCATACGAGCAATGTACCATTTCACGAGCGATAAATCAATCTCGAGCTTGATGTTGACAACGATGACAATAAGCGCGCAACCACCTTATAACACCAGTTTGGAATACCCCGGAAATATCCAATCAAATCTACGACCCAAATCTCCCTGGGAGGCAACCCAAGCGAGAATGGGAATAGCAGCGGAGCTAGAGCAACCAACACTGGCAACCCAAGGCTACCCAGAGAGGCTCATCACTCACGCGCGAGACACTATGCAATGCAAGACTCGATACAAGGCTATAAACGAGCGATAAACAAGATATCAAGCATTCTCAACAATGGATAAACATTTCAATCACCAACCAACTCTAGCAAGCGTAATAAGTATTAGCAAGCATAACAAGCAATAAAAAGCATTAACAAGCATTCTATAGGCATAACTTCAAGAAAACACACAAAGTCACAAATTGGCCCCAACTATCAAAACACAACCATCTCCAAACGAGCAACGAGTTTCGAAAACCGACTTCGCCAATCTTCCTAGGTCACTATAAAGCACGTCTAGAGACTCTGAAACCCTACTTAACCCTAGAATTCACACAAAGCCCGGTTTTTCCCCTTTGCTCGTTTGAACTACAACTATACCAACCTAACACCCAACCAACACCACGACTGCACCAAAAGTGCTTCCATGGGCTCCCGAAACAATGCCATCACGCAAACGAGAAAACGCTAAAGTCGACCTAAACGACCCCGACTTTCACTAAGCCATTTTTCTCCGTTTTTCTATTACACATTCCAATTAAACCACACATTTAGTCATTCTAGCATATCTATCACATTTCTACATCAACGGACAGCATAACGGAGCAACTTCATCATTTCAAGGATTTACTATTCATAAAACACTATTCATTAATCAATTTAAATTGCAATCTCAACATTTAACCGCATAAAATGTTAAAAAGATATAATTACATGTTCTACAATCAACAAGGAACATTCTTTAAGCAACAAAACAATTAAAACAACAATCTACGCATAAAATCCAAAAATCAAAGTTTAGATACAAAATTTTTAAATGCGCAATTAACGATGAAACCCTCACCTTAGACGCTCCTAGACGCTAGGAAAACCTTGTAGGATGCCTCGGAAACCACCCCGTGCAAGCTCACGCGAAGATTTGATGATTTGAAGTTGAATTTTCTTTTTTTTTTCTCTCCCTCGTTTTCGGCCCTGCCCTCTCTGATTTCAGCTCTGTTTTTTTTTTTTTTTTGCTTTTTTTAAGCTTAAAATGGTGACAATTTGGTCAAAGTTGGTCAAGGTTGGTTAAACAACTTAAAAACTAGTCAAGATGGCTTATTTTTGTGCATTTTTAAGCTAAATAACTAACACCAAAATTAATTCTAGCTAGCAACAATTAAATTATAAAATTTTAGTCATCTAAATACTAATTTCACTATTTTCTGAGGACTGGAAACCGTTTCCTAGCTAACGCTCTCGATATGCAATGCACGTTGCGACAACAAAAGAATAACAATTAAATCTCGAAGAATCTAAGAAATATATCATTTTGAAAAGCATTATAGTTTAAAATTTACTCCGGCTCGGAGCTACTTTTCATTTAATTGAAAACCGAGCCTTTAAGTGCAAGAAAAATAAACCCGATTGCCATCAATATGAGATGTAGGTGATATTCCGTTAAAATAATTAACTCAAGTATTATTTTAATTACTTCCAAAAGAAATATGAAAATAGAGCTACAAATAAATGTTCAACTAAAAGTAAACACATAATTCAATGCTAACATTTAAGATAACACTTAATCAAATGCAATTAAATGTCATTAAATGCATGCCGGGTTCGTGTTATCACACCTCCAACTACTTGAAAGTCTCCAATGGTCTTCTTGCACACTTCTTGTAGAAATTACATACATTATGCCTCACTACAAGTTTCTCTCAATTGCAAGAAAATAAAATGAGACTTATGCCTCAATTACATAGTAATGAATGAGATAATTAGTTACAACGCCATTTAATGAAAATACAACCAATTAACCATTCATTAACCAAGTCCATGATCAAATTCACCATTTATCATCCAACATCACAATGTAAGATAAAAACTCATAAGGCATAGGATATGCATCATATACATAAATAATGAAGCTAAACAAGCAAGCTAACACAAACTAATGTATCCTATACATAAAATAAATGATAGCATGTTTGCAATAAGTTTCATATTTTGAGATTTTAACATCTCATGTTAAACAACACAAAAGAACTAGGTAAAACCAATTTTAAGTCCATACTTGTTGAATACGGCCCAATGCAAATCTTTTGTTAATTTTATGGCCCAATTTGAGTTCCTAGGCTCATTTTAATCTTCACTAAGAAAAATAACCTCATCTAATCTTATTAGACTAAATCCCACTGATTTTTTAGCCCATTGGACTTAACCAAAATCAAACCAATTAGTCATGGCTTTCAATTTATCACCCATCATAAATCTGCTGTACATATACCAACTATTTTGACTCGTTTATCCTATCCACAGTTCTCCAAAAATTATGAACTTTTGCAGAGACGTAGCTCTTCGAGTGTAGAGAGTTTTAGAATCAAACAGAACTCAATTCGTAGTTAAATTTACTAAGTTATGTCTTTCGGAACACAATTGCGCACTCTCCAGCTTTATGCGAGAATCAGTGAACTTACTGATTTTGCTAAAAATAAAAATCTTAACCACGAAATTAGGAGATGCATATTAAAGGATGAAATGTTTTACTATCTCTATATCATAGCATACCCAAAAAATCAGCCCCAAACGACAACATTTGGTCTCTAAAAAAAGTCACGCAAAATCAGTGCGCAATTTTTTTTTTCAGAAATGTTAAAATTTTTTCCTTGTTCTTTTGTGCTCAAGACTTTAAAAACTTCAAGCATACACATATGTAATCACACGAATCATCAAGCATTGCTCTGATACCACTTGAAGGATCTCATATATTTAGAGCTATGAACATCATCTTGCTAAGAATCAAGCGGAAGCAAAACATGACATTCAAAAATTTCTGGAATTCAAAGCATAATGTTCATATGAAACTCTAATCCTGATATCATGTGATTAATCTATGCAAAACATATATATAGCAAGTATATATATTGACAAGAGATAGTAGAAGAGTATACCTCTTGTAGACAACTCATTGAAGCCATAGATCTGAATTTTCGCACACTTGATGAAAGACACCTCCTCTTGAAACCACAAGAGTCCACACAAGCAAAGAATGACTAATCCATCTTCATGGCAATTTTTGTGCCAGATCTACCATGGAAGATTTTTGAGCTTGTTTGTGAAGAAGATAGCATAACCATTTCCTCCTTCTTCCTTGTTCATGGCAGCGTTTTTGGTGAAGAAGAAGAGAAGACAACTTCATCTCTTTTTTATTTATATTTTTCAGCCATGTATGATGAAGATGATGAAGAAGAGAAGACATTTTCTTCTCATTTTCTTGCTGCGTTTTTCTTGATTTTCAGCCATGGAGGCTTGAGGAGAGAGGGAGATATAGATGACAACTACAACTCAAGAAAAGAAGAAAAGGACAATTCTACTTCATCTTTTTCTTTCTCCAACGTATAGAGAGAAGAGAAAGGAAGACAAGTTGTCTTCTTTTCCCTTATTTTCTCATTGTTGTCCTCTCTTTGAAAGAAAAGAGAAGACAACTTTTCTCTTCTTTTATTTCTTTTTGTCCAATTATGCATATACGGTCCATGGCAAGTTGACTTTTTGGAAGACAAAGAATATACATATATATATATATATATATATATATATCATATATATATATCATATATATATATATATTGTGTAGTATTCTTTCACTAATGTAATAATATACATATATATACATCATATGTATATTGTGTAGTATTTTTCCACTAAGTCATTTAAATATTCAACCTAATCACCATTAGTTGAAATTATGAAAACGGCATTTTCATATTTCTATATTAGCCCCAACACTTAATAATAATTGCATATTGACCACAATAACTTTTAAAGGTCAATCACACCATTGTTAACTCCTTAACAATTCAAGATAAACAAAATAATATTGTTAACACTTTAACAATTCAAGAGAAAACTAAATGCAATTGTTAACACTTTAACAACTCAAGAGAAACTAAAACAAGCTCAGTAGGAAAAACATTCGTCGTGCTCTATTGTGTGTGACTTTCTAGATTCACAGCTATCTAGCACTGAAGAAACATTGAACACTTTCAAAGTTAATCAAACTATTCGATTTGTTTAGAGAATATCTCATGTCATTCTCAAAACATCTTCAGAGTTCTTGAGTGACGTTCTAGCTACTAATGTATCAAGACAGTTTATAAAGTAATGAAGTCTTATTCGAGTGAATCTATTTATGGTTGCCGATTATTGTGCAATCCAATCCTTCCATTAATTGTCCCATCGAGCAAGAACCATGATCCAATTAAGTTCATAGATTCGAAAAGATACATAGATCCAAATGGTAGAATGAGAGATGACACATGGAAAAACCCATTTCCATCATACAAGCCTTAGCCAAGGACTTCCTCATTCAACAACCAAACTTGGATCGCATAGGACATTACCTCACACCGGAGGTTAATGGATCATATCTTGACCACTACCTGTCAATCACTATACTAGACGAATAAAACTGTGAGAGGACGTATCTTATCTCGTTTGTCGAGACAAACATTATCCAAACACTGGAATCAAACCCCAATACATATAACAATCGTAATATCTCAAGTCTAAGGATTACATGCACAATCACAATGAATAACAAATTATTAATCAAAAGTCATGTAATTTGTTATTCACGTCACATTTAGTGACCTATTCAACTAATAGTCACCCACATGTTTGTTAGTCGCATCTCTATGCTGTTATGGCACGTGGCTCACCATCTTTTATCATTAATATCTATATGTTAATCAAATGTAATAACACATGTGATAGTCCGTAATAGATTATTGAAGTCCCGATCAAATAATCTAAGGACTATGAATACTTTAAATATTTTCATATTAAGGAAATACGCCAACATATTCTAAACGCTTTTAGAATACATTCATATAATGAAAATACTAGGTACTCATTCATACAAATAAAAGAAGGAGAATATAAATGTGCTAATTATGTCAATATGAAAACACATATATAGACTTAGATGCCATAATGTACAAGTTAATGTCAAAATGCAGTAATATATGTCATCCAAATATGTAGCATTAGGGTATATCTCTAACAATCTCCCACTTGCACTAATGTTATGTTACATAGTATTAGCACAACATACAATGGTATCGAATATCCATCTTTTCAAAAATAGGACCTAGCCTTGACAGATTCATAGCTACGGTTAGTCGGTCAGCTACATCGAGAGATGTGACTGTTTTCTGCAAAGACATATCTCAATATGATTATTGGCTACAGATGCAACACATGAAGATGTAAACACCTTTCCAAACATTTGGACATACAGTGAGACTTGGGTTCCACAAGCTTGTGCAGTAGCTCCGTATAGTCGTAACACAAAATCATCATAACTTAACGATAAGAACCATAACCAACTCGTATGATTTCCTCGATCCAAACAACTTCTTTCGTAATATTACATATCATAAAAGACATGAGTTATGTAATGGAATCTACAGTTTTTTCAGAACCTTTCTAACTTACTGAGCTCCCACTACAAATAAACGTGAACCCTAATATATACATTTTATTATAAGATTCAGATTAAGAATCTGAACTAGTAAATCCGTCACTACGGAATTTACCTTCTCCATGAGCTAAAATATATATCTTTAGTGCTTCCCAAATACTTAAGAATATACTTCAATTCTATCCACCATTCCTACAACTGGATTAGACTGATATTTACTCGTAACAGTTTACAGTTTACGCAATATCAAGTCTTATACATAGTATAACAAATATGAAGTTACTATAACTTGAACATAAATTTGCTTTGCAACTGGAGTTTCTTGAACACTTTGAAAAACACATTATGTACAATTTAAGGAATATGTCAAGTAATCTCTTCGTATTATCACCATAGCAATGAATTCACAAGATACGAACGACATGTTCCATATGGAGAGCACTTAATTGATTAGACTATAATTAACATCACAACACACATATCATCAACCGTGATATCCAAGTCATCATTATTGCAGTCATAGAAAAGTGGATGCGCTCCCACTATTCTTTTGCAATCACAGGGTTCATCCACATTCTAAATGAAATCTAACTCTTTAATCTCATTTGAATTGGATGAAATAATTCCAAGAAATTTACTTAAAAATGCTCAAGTAGATTTATCAAGTATATTACTCATATCTATTGATCCAAATCATTAATATAGTAACACAATGTGCTATAATGTCTAGCATAATACAAAGAGATTTAAGCACAATAATTGGTAAAAAGATTACATCATAGTCAACCCTTTGCCTTTGATGATATCTTTCAGAAACCAATCTAGCTATAAAAGATCACTAGCCTTTTCCATTAACTTCAACCTTTATCTTGGAAATCAATATCCAGATTAAGTTAAAATAAATGAAGTCTAATCAATATGCTTTACATTATATAGTTTCTTGGAGTCGATATCACATATATCATTTATTTATAAATCGTAGGATCTACTAATTGATTATTATCTCAAATACACAAACAACTTTTGTGCATCCCCAAAAAGATATCCAAATATTCCTTTTATGTATGAGATACACTACTAGATTTGCAAAAATCTTGTTTGATGACACATTCCAGACCTTATTGAATAGATTCGTTATTTTGGTCTAGGTGATTTTATAGCTTTAGAGGATACATCCTCAATTTCTATTTTATTAGAAAGTAACATCTTCTTTGATAAAAAACTTTTCTTCAAGAAAGATTACAATATAATAGATCAATAGACATTGATCATTAAATATAAATTATATCCTGCAAAACTAGGATATACTATAAAATTACCTTTAACCAAAACTCTCACTAGTCCTTTAAAAACCTTTCAATAAAAGTAGGACAAACCAAAATTAACATATTTAATCCTTGATTTCTTTCTGACTTATATAAAACATAAAGTTCTAGCAATAGTAGGGATTTACTATTCAACATAAAATTAAATTAAGGAAAGTACAACCCATAAATAAATAGGATGATTAGTTAAACTAATCAACAAATGTACTATGTCCAACAAAGCACAGTTTCTTCATTAATAAAACTCCATTTAATTGTGGTACACCGGGCATTGTTAATTTCAATACTATATCAAAATTTGGGATACTCAAACAAAATAGTACTCAAGTATTTTACCTTCATGATCTAATCATAAGGCACTAATATCTTTTACTACACGAGCCTATTTTCAAATAGCTCCACATATATCAACATGTACTAATCCAAACAATTTAGTAGTTGTAATCCTTTATCAAACAAAGGATGACTACAATTGATTTGGATTATTTGACTAATCTTAAAATTTGGTGGATGGTTATAACGGTTACCAATATGTTTGCAATACGTTCTTTCGTCCACATTAAGATAAATAAAGACTACACCATAATACACTTTTACAAGCTTTAGGAATATACATTTTATTCCTAATATCATTTAGGTATAATCCTTAAAATACAAAATATGTCCAGAAGGCATCCGAACGAATTGTCTTTAGCTAACACAACAACCTTTGCTTCATTTGCTAATATTGAAAACGTCCCTCGCTTCCGAATGCGCACTACTGAGATTAAGATTTTATCCTCAAACACATTCACTAATGTTTCACTAGATGCCATAAAGTAGTACCAATTACAATCAAAGAAAATTTATAATTCATAGTAGCTTTACAACCTTGACATTCAAGTTATAAAGATGCTTTGGATTAAAACCTATTTTAATGTCCAGTTTTAAGGCTATGAAAGCATCATTTACACATGCCTATACAATCCTTAATTTTCTTCTTAGATATACTTCCACTGGCTAATAGAAATCATCTCTCTTTGCCTTTCTTCTTTGCATTACCACTAACTAAAGGAGAAATACAAATGCGAGAATGAATTCCATTTATTTCTAATACCATGCCATTGAATATGCTTACCACACAACCCTTTGCTAGTTTAGAATGATATTCTTTATATCTTGCATATCTTTATGCAAACTATGAAAAAAGACAAATCCTTAGCATATTTAATCTGTTTTACTTATCAACTATAAGTACTACCATTTTTCGTTTTGATACTTTATCAAGATGAAAAATAACGGAGCATATATTTCTAAGAGTTGATTAAGTTTTTAAGAACCATTCTTTGACGAAATCATTAATTTCAAAAAGTTTGGTCCGATTACGCGATAAATAGTCTAGTTAATTAAAAACGGGTTCATTGTTGTTGTCATAAACAATTTGGTCTTTAATTAAATGATACGTTTCACTAATTTTATCGATTCCCATACTTCCTAAATAAGGTCGTGAATCAAATTAAAGACTCATTAGTAGGTGACCATAGTTCTCTTTAATATGAATACTCCTCAGCTTTTGTGCATTATTGGAATATACATACAAAGAGTTAGCAACGATTACTATCTATATCACTATATAGGATATGGCCTTTAGCCCCTAAATCACTGTAACCTCACCTTTGGTGCATGATTGAAAATATGATATAGTTAGATTATACCCAGCTTTGAATCCCGAACCTCAGCTTTGGTGCGTTATTGGCCTCGTGATATTGGAACAACACAACACCACTATGTTTGCTAGGTAAATATAATACTTTCATAGAATATGTCTTCCTACCTTTGGGTTAGCTAAGACATACCCAATCAAGCACATATAACTTAGGATTGTGGAGGGCAACGATAAACGCCTTTACCGCTTTACAATCTAATATGTTTGCACATAGGAAGATTTTGAAATTAATTAGGCCTCACTTTGTACATTAGTTCATTTACAACCATACATCACATATAGGCAAATAAATAAACATACATGCAAAATCATACATCATGGTGGATCATGGACTTGGACTATGAATCAAATCAAGACAAAAATAAAATCTAAACAAGCACATCTATATGTCTTCTTCAGTCTTGTCTTCTTGATTTTCCTCAAAGATCCAAAGCACCTCAAACTCCTTGAAAGTCTCCAATGGTCTTCTTGCACACTTTTTGTAGAAATTACATACATTATGCCTCACTACAAATATCTCTCAATTGCAAGAAAATAAAATGAGACTTAAGCCTCAATTACATACTAATGAATGATATAATTAGTTACAATGCCATTTAATGAAATTACAACCAATTAACCATTCATTAACCAAGTCCATGATCAAATTCACCATTTATCATCCAACATCACAATGTAAGATAAAACTCATAAAGCATGTGATATGCATCATATACATAAATAATAAAGCTAAACAAGCAAGCTTGCACAAACTAATGTATCTAATACATTAAAATAAATGATAACATGTTTGCAATAAGTTTCATATCTTGAGATTTTAACATCTCATGTTAAACAACACAAAAGAACTAGATAAAACCAATTTTAAGTCCATACTAGTTGAATAAGGACCAATGTAAATCTTTTGTTAATTTCATGGCCCAATTTGAGTTCCTGGGCTCATTTTAATCTTCACTAAGAAAAGCAACCTCATCTAATCTTATTAGACTAAAGCCCACTGATTTTTAAGCCCATTGGACTTAACCAAAATCAAACCAATTAGTCATTGCTTTCAATTTATGACCCATCATAAATCTGCTGCACGTGTACCAACTGTTTTGACTCGTTTAGCCTATCCACAAGTCTCCAAAAATTCTGAAATTTTACAGAGACGTACCTCCTTGAGTGTAAATAGTTTTAGAATCAAACAGAACTCAATTCGTAGTTAAATTTTCTAAGTTATGTCCTTCAGAACACAACTGCGCAAACTGCCCAACTTTACACGAGAATCAGGGAACTTACTGATTTTGCTAAAACTAAAAATCTTAACCACGAAATTAGGAGATGCATATTAGAGGATGAAATGTTATACTGTCTCTATAGCATAACATAACCAAAAATCAGCCCCAAAAAACAACATTTGGTCTCTAAAAAAAGTTGAATTTTTTTTTCTTCAGAAATGTTGAAATTTTTTCCTTGTTCTTTTGTGCTCAAGACTTTAAAAACTTCAAGCATAAACATATGTAATCACATGAATCATCAAGCCTTGCTTTGATACCATTTGAAGGATTTCATATATTTAAAGCTATGAACATCATCTAGCTAACAATCAAGCGGAAGCGAAACATGACATTCAAAAATTTCTAGAATTCAAAGCATGATGTTCATATGAAACTCTAATCTTGATATCATGTGATTAATATATGCAAAACATATATATTGCAAGTATATATATTGACAAGAGATAGTAGAAGAGTATACCTCTTGTAGACAACTCATGGAAGCCATAGATTTGAATTTTCGCACACTGATAGAAGACACCTCCTCTTGAAACCACAAGAGCTTTAGTCGGTCCACACAAGCAAAGAATGACTTCTCCATCTTCATGGAAAATTTTTGTGCTAGATCTACTATGGAAGATCTATGAGCTTGTTTGTGAAGAAGAGAGCAAAACCATTTCCTCCTTCTTCCTTGTTCATGGCTGCATTTTTGGTGAAGAAGAAGAGAAGACAACTTCATCTCTTTTTGCTTTATATTTTTCAGCCACGTATGATGAAGATGATGAAGAAGAGAAGACATTTTCTTCTCATTTTCTTGCTGCGTTTTTCTTGATTTTCAGCCATGGAGGCTTAAGGAGAGAGGGAGATATAGATGACAACTACAACTCATGAAAAGAAGAAGAAAACAATTCTACTTCATCTTTTTCTTTCTCCAACGTATAGAGAGAAGAGAAAGGAAGACAAGTTGTCTTATTTTCCCTTATTTTCTCATTGTTGTCCCCTCTTAGAAAGAAAAGAGAAGACAACTTTTGTCTTCTTTTATTTCTTTTTGTCCAATTATGCATATGTGGTCCATGGCAAGTTGACTTTCTTGGTAGACAAAAAATATACATATATATATACATCATATATATATTGTGTAGTATTCTTCCACTAATGTAATAATATACATATATATAGATCATATGTACATTGTGTAGTATTTTTCCACTAAGTCATTTAAATATTCAACCTAATCACCATTAGTTGAAATTATGAAAATAACATTTTCATATTTCCACATTAGCCCCAACATTTAATAATAATTGCATATTGACTACAATAACTTTTAAAGGTCAATCACACCATTGTTAACTCCTTAACAATTCAAGAGAAACAAAATAATATTGTTAACACTTTTACAATTCAAGAGAAAACTAATTACAATTATTAACACTTTAACAACTCAAGAGAAACTAAATCAAGCTCAATAGAAAAAATATTCATCATGCTCTATTGTGTGTAACTTTCTAGATTCACTGCTATATAGCACTGAAAAAACATTGAACACTTTCAAGGTTAATCAAACTATTCTATTTGTTTAGAGAATATCTCCCGTCATTCTCAAAACACCTTCAGAGTTCTTGAGTGACGTTCTAGCTACCAACGTATCAAGACAGTTTATAAAGCAATGAAGTCTTATTCAAGTGAATTTATTTATGGTCGCCGATTATCGTGCAATCCAATCCTTCCATTAATTGTCCCGTCGAGCAAGAACCATGATCCGATTAAGTTCATAGACTCGAAACGATACATAGATCCAAATGGTGGAATGAGAGATGACAGATGGAAAAACTCATTTCCATCATTCATGCCTTGGTCAAGGACTTTCTCATTCAACAACCAAACTTGGATCACATAGGACATCGCCTCACACTGGAGGTTAATGAATCCTTTCTTGACCACTACCTATCAATCACTATACAAGATGAATGAAACTGCGAAAGGACGTATCTCATCTCGTTTGTCGAGACAAGCATCATTCAAACGCTAGAATCAAACCCCAATACATATGACAACCGTAATATCTCAAGTCTAAGGATTATATGCACAATCACAACGAATAACAAATTATTAATCCTAAGTCATGTAATTTGTTATTCACGTCACATTCAGTGAACTATTCAACTAATAGTCACCCACATATTTGTTAGTTGCATCCCTATGTTGTTATAGCACGTGGTTCACCATCTTTTATCATTAATATCCCCATGTTAATCAAAGGTAACAACACATGTGATAGTCCGTAATAGATTATTGAAGTCCCGATCAAATAATATAAGGACTATGAATACTTTAAGTATTTATCTTATTAAGAAAATAAGCCAACATATTCTAAACGCTTTTAGAATACATTTCTATAATGAAAATACTATAGACTCATTCATACACATAAAAGAAGAAGAATATGAATGTGCTAATTATGTCAATATTAAAACACACATATATAGACATATATGCCATAATATATAAGTTAATGTCAAAATGTCCCAATATATGTCATCCAAATATGTAGAATTAGGGCATATCTTTAACAACATCGTGTTTTTTGTCCATACTTTGAGCCAATTCATGCATACACCACGAAAGCCGCATCTAGATGCTACCATGAGACTTCTTAGATATATCTAGGGTTCACCTGGTCAAGGATTGTTTTTTTTCATCTGTTAATGAACTATCTCTCAGGGCCTATTGTGATTCTGATTGGGCAAGTTATCCAATGAAAAAATGTTCAACCACATGTTTCTACATATAGCTTGGAAAATCTCTTATCTCATGGAAAATGAAGAAGCAAGCCACAATATCAAGATCCTCGATAGAAGCAGAATATTGTGCCATGGCCAATGCAAGTTGTGAACTGACTTGGTTGAAATATTTGTTTCATGACTTCAAAGTTCTACATCCTGAATTAGCCAAATTATTTTGCAACAACAAGGCAGCACTTCACATTGGCTCAAACCCAGTTTTCCATGAAAGAACAAAGCATATTGAGCTTGATTGTCACTTGATTCAGGAGAAGATACAATCTGGTTTAATCAAGATTGATTATGTGCACACATCTCCCTAATTAGTGGATATATTCACCAAGGCTCTAGGATGAGCACAGTTCATCAGTTTGCTAACCAAGTTGGGCGTGCACAATTTGCTATTTCCAACTTGAGGGGGAGTGTCAACGATTCTAATGAAGGAAAGATTTCAATTAACCTTAACTTTAGGCCCAAGACACTCAATTAATTATTTGTTTCCAGAACTATAAATTTTCTTTTTTTGTAAATTCCAAATTCTACATCGTAATCAACTATATATACACAACAACTGTGACAATAAAAATCATATTTTCCTGGGATACAACTTTACACATAAGTTTTTACTTTTGTCTTTCTTGTAAAATTAAGGGGTAATACCAATTTTGGTTTTCGATCTTTGACTTGATTGACAAAGTAGTATTTTATCTTAAAAAATGATATATTTTAATTCCTTATTTTTCGTCCAAGTGACACCGTTAGTCTTTTTTAGTGATTTTGCTAAAAAATTGACAGGAAACACACGTGCTAATTATGTGTAATTTGAAAGAAAATAAGAAAAACGTGCTAATCACATGCGTTTTTCATCAATTTTGTAACAATTTTGTACAATCTTAATTTTTGAGTATTAGTTTGGGATTTATCTCCCATTATTGGGGCTTTCTAATGATTTTGTACAATCTTCTTTCGGAATGAACAAAGCGCGTGCTTGATTAGCGGAAAAAAAGAATAAATATGTGGGAAACTTTAATGGGCAGCAGCACAATCAATATCCAAATAGATATCATCCAGGGTTGCGTTATCATGTTAATCGATCTTGGTGAAATAATCAGAATGTGTTACAGCCTGAGCAGAATAACCCACCACTAGAGAAGAATTTAAACTTAGAAGATGCATTGGCTCAGTTGGCAACTTCGCAAATTCAGTTTATGAATGAAACTAGGACAAACTTCTAAAACCAATATGCACAAATCAGAAATTTAGAGGGCAGTTTACTCAAATGGCTATATTGTTTTCTGAAAGACAACAAGGAAGTTTACCTAGTACTTCAGAGGTGAATCCCGGAAGAGATGGCACAGAGCATTGTAAAGCGATCACTTTGAGAAACGGTAAGGAGTTAGAGGAGCCAGTGAGAACCAAGAAGGTTGAGAAAGGTGAAGCGAAGAATGAGGTGAAAAATTAAGAGAAAGTAGAAGCTCAGCCACTGCCTACATAGGAACCACCTGTGGTGGTACCATTCCCTCAACGATTGCAGAAGAACAAGCTTGACAAGCAATTTGCTAAATTTCTTGAAGTTTTCAAGAAACTTCACATCAATATTCCATTCACAGATGCGCTTGAACAAATGCCGAGTTATGTGAAGTTTATGAAGGATCTTTTTGAATAACAGGAAGTTTGGAGATTATGAGACAGTTGCACTTACAGAGGAGTGCAGCGCCATCCTACAAAAGAAGCTACCACAAAAACTCAAAGATCCAGGGAGTTTTATTATTCCATATGAAATTGGCAATGTTATTTTTGAGCGAGCTTTGTGTGATTTAGGTGCTAACATTAATTTAATGCCTTTATCTATTTTCAGGAAGCTTGGTTTAGGAGAGGCAAGACCCACAACAGTAACACTACAGTTAGCTGATCGTTCGCTCAAGCACTAGAGAGGAGTTATGGAAGATGTGCTAGTCAAAGTCGATAAATTCATCTTTCCTACAAATTTCATAGTGCTAAACATGGAGGAAGACATGGAAATTCCTATTATTCTTGGAAGACCTTTCCTTGCAACTGGATGAGCACTTATTGATGTTCGAAATGGTGAGCTTAGGTTGCGAATACAAAAGGAAAATGTGACCTTTAATGTTTTCAAAGTTATCAAGTACCCAGAAGCCAGTGACAGTTGTTTTCGCATTGATGTCGTAAAAGCTATAGTATGTAACCATGGGGGTCAATTGGAACCTTTGGAGGCTAGCTTGTTACAAGATGATTCTTTTGTTCCGGTAGGAGTGAAGAACAAGGAATATTGGTCTATTAAACAACAAAACATGGGTGTGCAAGCAGTGGGTGAGAAAAAATTCTTGCAATTGAATGAGATGGAAGGATTCTGTGATGGAGCGAGTGAGAACGCAAGAGGTTACAAGGAGAGGACAAAAGAGTGGCATAACAAACCTGTTTCGGGAAAAGATTTCTCTCCTGGGCAATGAATACTTCTGTATAACCCACAGATTCCTGAAAAACGCAAGTCAAGATGGTCTAGCCCTTTTGTTGTGACTAAGGTGTTTCCCTATGGAGCTGTCGAAGTCAATTATCCAAAGAAGGGGATGTTCAAGGTTAATGAACAACGATTGAAGACTTATTGGGATGATGAGTTTGATAAGCACAAGACCGTTGTCCACCTCAATTCGTCGTGAAAAATTTATCTGTCGGGCTGTCGACGTTAAAACAAGCGTTTTTCGGGAGGCAACCTGAGTTTTCTTACTTTTATTGATTTAATAGTTGTGTTTGTTTTTAGTTAAATTTCAAGTTATAATTGTCGTAGTTAATTTTTTTTTCTTGTCATGTTAGGTTCGGGAACAAGTTTGTGGGAAGACAAACCAAAGAGAAGCTTCATCATGTCAATTTAGAGGAAAAATATGTGAACAATGGTGTGTGGATTGAGGGAGGTGCGCTTGAAGAGAAAAACGCAAGAAAAATAAGAGCTGCGAAAGTAGCACTGTTGCGCTAAAATATAGCACAGCTGCGCTCACGGGGTTTAAAAGTTACACTCATGAGAAATTGCTAGAGAAAAAAAAGAGCGTAGGCGTAGTGCAGCTGCGCTTACATCAGTTGACGTTCGAAGGAAAAAAAAATACAGTGCAGGCGTAGCGCAGCAGCGCTTATGCCATTTCTTTTGACGTTTGTAAAAAAAAAAAATTGAAAATCTAAATTCTTTTTTCTCTGAATACGGACACCAACTGAAACATCCTCGAAGCCTTCAAACAATGAACGACATGGATATTCAGGGAAGTCCTCTGCTTTCTTTTCTTACTTTCGCCATTGAGGACAATGTCTAGTTTAAAGTTTGGGGGTAGTTATTATGTGTTTTCCTGTGTGAACTTGTTCTTTTAGTATTTGTATTATGTGTTTTATTATTTTTATTATGTTAAAAAAAAGCTGAAAAACCGAAGAAATTTTTTTTTTGAAAGTGATGCTAGAAAGATAAGAAATAGGCTGATGATGAGTAGTATAAGACGTACATGATAGTAATGAGGATAATTGACTGAAACATAGCTTATTTTTACGAAAAATCCTCACCTTTTGCGCACTTAGCCTCGCCTAGTTATGTTGATACTTAGAGAAGGTTTATGTGAGTTTAAGTGAACAGAAAAATGATTTTAGGCCTTTAGAACTTGCTTGATTGTCACTCGAGGCGAAATCCTAGGTTGCATAGCATTAGAGAAGTGATTTAGGCCATCTTTGGATCGTTTGAGATTTTCAAGCCAACCCTTGTGATAATTGAATATCCCTATTCCACCCTTTTGAGCTTAATTAGTCTTTTCTTTCTTATGCAACCTAAAATATCTTCTTTACCTTGTTAAGTTTGATTTCCCCATATTATGACCCTCTTACCTGTAACATATGATGGTTCTAAGATGATTATATGGAGCCATGTTTTGTAATGAATGATGGGAGGTTTGATGATTTGGTGATGTGTTGTTTTGTTTCAGAAAAAAATGAAATATTGAGAAAAAAAAAAAGAATGAAAAGAAAAGAAAAGAGCCACACTTCTTGTAGTTAATATCAAAATGCAAGTTTGGGGGAATGGATTCTTTGTGTGTTTTGTAAATGCTGTGAATGTTGAGGAAGTGACATCAAAGAAAAAAGAAAAAAGATATGTTGAATAATTGTGGTGGTAAAAAGTAGAGTTGGCATGTGTTCCATTGAACATCCTCGAATAGTTGTGTGCTTACAGGTAGTTTAGCCTTATGTTATATCCATTATCCTACCTTGACCCTAGTCGTACGTTACAACCAAATGTAAAGTTCTACTGATCTTAAATGCTATGATTTACCTCCATTAGTGGAGAGTGGCATGAAAAGTGAGCCTATGAAGTCCTAAGTGATTGAAATAAAAGAGTCGCATTGGAAATTCACTTAGATTGCATAAACTTATCCGGGTACAATTGATTAGGATAGATGATATTCACACACTCACTTGGGGGATTTGAAACAAAATGCAAATTATGTGAAGTTAATATTTCTCATGCTTATGACTGAAAGTCACCTCTTGAGTTGTGAAATAAAGCTACTGAGGTCGTAAAAATTTACTATCCTACATCATTGCTTTCATGGTTTGTCGTGTGTCAAGTCTTTAGTTTTAGGTTGTTTCTTTCTTTAGTTGTGTCTTTTGCTTGAGGAAAAGCAAAGCTTAAGTTTGGGGGTGTTTGTTGGGTATATTATTGATATATTATTTCAGTACTGTTTCACTTAAAGTTTGTTAGTTCTTGAGCAATTTGATTAGTTTTGTGTTTGTTTTGCGATGTAGGTAAATCATATGAGAAAAAATGGATTTTGAGGCAAAAATTGAAGAGAAGTAGCAAAGGATTAGCTTTCATGCACTTTGTGGAACAATTGAAGGAAAATCAGAAGTAGCACAGTCATAGCGTAGCTGCACAGTATCGCAGGAATTTTAAGAGCAATTTTGTAAAAGGCGCGAAAAGAAGAAACCCTATGTTAAAAAGGAGGAAAATAAACGTTTGAGATGAGGCTTTTGGCTGGCGGCTGGTTTTTGGCAGAAAAAGCAATGTTCCAGAGGGAGAGAAAGAGAGGATTCAAGAGTTGAAGATGGAGAACAATCCGGAGATGGACTTCTACCATGATTCTTCTCCAAATCTTAGTTTTCTCCATCTCTCTTATCATGTTTTACGTTACAATTGAGATTTTATTTAATTTTTTTATGATGTTCTAGATTATTTTTCTAGGGTTACGATGTAGCCAGATTTTGAACATTTGAAGCTTTTGATTTGAATTAATTGATGAACTATTTCATATTTGCGTTGAGTATTTTATGTTGAGTTTAATGCTTGTGGTTGCCTGATCAACAATTACATGAGTCGTCGTTTAGTTTGAAACTGAGAAGTGATAACTAAATTAGACCACGTGTGAAATACCATTAAATCGTCATAAACTAGAGATAGTTATGAGATCTAGTGCAACACTTGAATTTCTAGGGCTTAATGCATTCCATATATTCACAGTTATCACAAAGATGTAATTAGCTTGCTTATTGTGATATGTTATTGATACTTGAGAAATATTAATATCTACCTTAGCGAAATTGCTAGCAACGTAGGGAATAGGCGTCAATTGATTTAAATCAATAGTTTTAAGTATGATTAATCTTGGTGAAATTGGAACCCTTAGAGCATTTTAATTCTTGATTTATCATCTTTATTAATTTCGTATTTGCTTTAGTTGTTAATTCTAAAAGTACTTTATTTATTAGTTTTTACACACAATCTCTCATATTTGATTGTCCGAATAAAGTTAAAGCTAAATTAATTTCGTTAGATAGTAATCACAGTCCTCGTGGAAATGATCTTTATTTATCACTTTATTACTTGTTGCGATACGTGCACTTACGTTAGAAATCACACAACACTAAGCCCTCCATATGACATGTGACAACCGAGAATTCTACCATAAATCTTTTTATAACTGTTGCATATCTATTTCCACATTTCTACGTGCATCATTTTACTTGCTTAATTATTTTCATTAGAGGTCACTATTCATAAAATTTTCGACCGCCTCGAAAGTTCGATTTCATATTTTTCCTAGATCATAGGACATCTAGAAGGAATCGAGACCTAATTATTTTGGACTTTCGAGCTTGGGAGCGTGAGTTTAGAAAATAGATTTCTTGTCATTTAAATAGTGTTATATACGTAACAACTTTAATTTTGAAATTGTTAGCATTTGATTAGAGATAAGCTCTTTTGACCAATCTTTTTATGAGTTTTGACTTAGCAAACTTGACTTATATTAACTATATTCATAACATAACATAATACACAAGCATTTGATCATCAAAACAAAAGAAAAAAATTACCTTTGTGTCTTACCTTTGGCCGACCTACTCAAGGAAGAAAAAAGAAAATTTTGCTTCTTCAATCTTGCATCTTGGCTTTGGAGTTTGGTTGAGCATCCTAGGGTCTCCAACAAGCCTCTTAGTCTCTTGAATGTGAGGGAGTTCAAATTTTTTTTTATAAGTTAAAGTTTATGCATCTTGTTGAATTTCTTTTATTTGTTGATTATAGCTCTAAAACTTGTTATACATGCTTATTATATGCTTAATAGATGCTATAGAGTTAACTTTTGAAGCCTATTATCAATGTTTATAGTTGAAAGTCGAGATTGAACAAAAGAGTGATGAATAGTGCACATTTTTAGGGTTTGAATAAAAATTGCTAATTAGCTTGAATTGAGACTTCTATTAGATGCTCTAGGCCCTAGTGAAGCTAGTTGAAAAGCCATGTGAGGTTGAATAAACCAAAACTGAGCTAAATTGCGTAATTAGTTGACTTTAAAAAGGGGACTTTTCTCGTTAGGCAATCCGAGCAAGTTTGGGCTATGATTTGGGTATCCTTGAGCTAAGGAAGCACATTTGGTATTTTCGTTACGCGAAAATGGGGCTCGGTTAGTATAGTTGTAGTTAAAACCCGCTCGGAGCCTTTCCGAGCTTTATTTTCTAAATTGAGTTTTTATGATCTTATTAGGTATCTTTTAGCTTAATTAGGACTATAGGATGATTAGAAGATAGTTTTGAAACCTTGAGATGAGCATAGGAGAAGGAAAGTTTGGTTAAAAAAAGGGGAAAATGTAGTTTTGGCTATATTTGATGCATTTGGAACTTGTAGTTAAGTTATCATGTATTGTATTGAATATCTAAGATAGAATTAAGCTATTTGAGTAGTTCGTGGGAAATATTTATGTTGATTGCTTCTTTTGGATCCTTAAAGCTATTCTCGTGCTTATATGTGAGGGCGGCCTACTTTGTCGACCCTCTTATGTGTTATGTGATATCTTGATTGCTTGTGACTTGTCTCAGGGTTGCGCAACCTTTTCGGATATGGTAGCATCGAGAAACATGGGCGGCATCGGGCTTGTCGTGCTCTTTCGACTGCCATGGTGCCTATTCCCTTCTCGTTGAGGCATACTCCACTACCCTAGAGGCATGGTTCACCTACTGGGCATGGACCTACCTCGGGAGAAAGGGTCGTAGGATTCGGGATACATCTGGAGTATCCCATCTTGTTGGTGTTTGGGGTTTGCCGGCATGTTCGTGAGGTTTGTGCCTCGTGATCGAAGACTTGAAGTGGAACCGTATCCTTTTTAAAGTGGTTAATTACTTGGCTTTCTATCTTACTGGTTTATGTTGTATATATATGTTCTTGTGTTTGCATATCATATTGCACGCCGGTATGTTGCATCACCTCCCTCGCTGGGCAATATTGTTGCTCACTCCTCAATTGTCATGTTTCAAGAGAAGCTGAGGTGAATCCCCAGCTGTTAGAAGAAGAAGAAGTTCACGTATATCAGAATCTGTGACTTTGTGTGTTAAGGTGGATCTTATGTGCAGTTTGCGTGGAGTTCATGTTAAATATTGTATTTTGAGACCTTGGGGTCTTGTTTATATGTTTAGTAGTTGAAGTCTTGTATGTTAGAGAAAGATGTTGAATTATAAAAATGGATTCTAGATTTCATATTCTCTTGCATGCTTGGAGTGTTTATTATCCTACTTGTAGAACTTAAAAATTATAATTGTATCTAACTACTTTTGGTTAAAACCAACTTATCTCGCATGCTTGTGTGATTAAGAAGATTGTTGTTGCTCCAAGGCTCGGATGGCCTTGTGAATTTGACTTGGCTTTGGAGATATTAGAAGATACGTTGTATAAGTTTTTGTTTATAGTTCAAATGTTATAAGTGACTATTAGCAGGTAACAGTTTTGTCCTTGGTATAGAGGAGACTCTGTCCGAGTGACGAGTCCGAGCTTGACGTTTAGCGTGGGGTTGGGTTCAGGGCATTACACTTTTGGTGGTATCCGAGCTACTTGAAATGCTTGAAGCCGGGTTAACTTCCTTGGCATGTGGGTAGTGGTTTATATGTGAAAGTGAATTATATGAATATGTGATAGTTAAATTGTTTAAGTACTTGGATAAAAGACATGCTATCATGAAAATGAATGATAAAACATGATATGATAAGAATATGAAAAGTTTAGTGTTTAATGTTGTTAAGTGTTTTATATGTTTCTTATGTGAGTAAAATGTTTGAAAACAATGTGTACATTATCTTTGCATAGTTTATTTGCCTATTATAATATTATGTTCTTCTAGCATTGAAATGAGGAGACGGGGTAGACCAAGGAGAGAGCCGGAGGAAGCCCCCAGACAGGATGTACCGGGGCAAGATGCAGGGGCAGCCGGGGATGTACCGCAGGGTCAGGAACCGAGTAATGCCCAGATTATGGCCACAATGGCCACCGCAATCAATACCATAGCTCAATTTGTGGTTCAGCAGGGAACAACAGGTGTCGGTAGGGGTAATCAGGCTGCCAGAGCTGAGGGCAGTGGTGCTACAAGGGGTAACTTGTATGATAAATTCCTGCATCACGGGGCATATAGTTTTTATGGCGAACCTGATGACATGAAAGCAGAGATATGGTTGAGCAAGTTCGAGAAAGTTGCTGCGATACTTGAGTGCAACGATGAAAAAAAGATTACCTATGCTGCCTTTTTAAAGGAGGGTGACGCCGAGAAGTGGTGGCACACTATTAGAGAGAAATGGGATACTGAGAGGGTCCAACATGTATGGGCTGACTTTGTTCGTGAGTTTCGGGATAAATATGTATCGGTTGGAGCTCGCGAGAGACATCAGGATGAAATCATAGCTTTGAAACAAGGGAACATGACTGTAGACCAGTATGAGCCTACCTTTACTAGACTATCTCGATATGTGCCAACTTTAGTTCAACCGGACGATGTGAAGATCCAGAGATTTATCACAGGGTTGAGGAGTGACATCATGCTTAATTTGTCCTCGCAAGATTATCCGAGCTATGCTGCAGTAGTCAGGGCCGCATCAAGATATGAGAAACATAAGGCAGATATGTTAGCTCAGTCTAGTCAGTCAAGCAAACGTCAGTTTCAGTCTCAGAGTTAGGGTTATCAGAGGCAGTATCAGCAGCCTGTTCAGACTCAGCAGCCTAGGCAAACCCAAAGCTATCCAGGACCAGTTCAGGTACAGTCACAGCCGAGACCAGCTTAGAGCCACCCACAGGGACAGTCACAGACCCGACCAGTGACTGCTAGATCTCAGCAGGGTAGTTCTGCTACATCTACTTATAGGGCCTCTACAGGAGGTGCAGCTGGTAAGAAGAACCTACAGTGTACTCATTGCAACCGCAAGGGCCATATGGAGGCTGAGTGTTGGAGGAAATTAGGCCATTGCACAGGTTGTGGCAGTGATCAGCATAGAGTTAGAGATTGTCCTAAGTTTAAATATGGCCAGGGTCAAACTTCAGGCCAGGGTGCCCAGACTAGAGCTTCAGGAGCAGCTACTGTACCGCGAGGATAGGCACGGGTATTTGAACTTGACCAGGAGGAACTTCCAGAGATGACGGTGGTGGTGGAATGCAACTTTCTTATTAATAGTCAGCCGGTAGTAGTTTTGATTGACACCGGGGCTACACATTTATTCATTACTCATGCATGTGCACAGTCTGCTACATTAAAAGTTGATAAATTGCCGTATTTGATTGAAGTAGGTAATCCTATGGGTTCTAATGTTACGGAGTCTGTGTGTAAAGATTGTAATATTTACATTGAGGGTCGCATGTATCCTATTGACTTGATAATCATGTCATTTTGGGACTTTAAAGTTATCTTGGGGATGGATTGGTTGGGGCGATATTATGCATGTTTGGACTGTAAGATGAAAGTTTTAACTTTAGAAGTACCTAACCAACCTATTATTAAAGTAATGGGAGTCGAAAATCTACTGGGACTCGTATCATATCTTCCATTAAAGCTACTAAAATGTTGAGTAAAGGTTATGATGCATACTTAGCTTATTTAATTAATCAGCCTGGAGATAAATTGAAATTGAATGAAGTACCTATTATAAATGAGTTTCCGGGGGTTTTCCCTGAGGAGTTGCTTGGATTACCACTTGATAGGGAGATTGAGTTTATGATTGACTCGTTGCGGTGGTCCAATCCTATTTCGAGAACCCCATATAGAATGGCTCACCCTGAGTTGCAGGAATTAAAAATTCAGCTACAGGATTTACTTGAGAAAGGTTTTATTCAGCCTAGCTCGTCACCGTGGGGTGCTCCTGTGTTATTTGTGAAAAAGAAAGACGGTACTCTGTGTTTGTGCATTGATTATCGTGGCCTTAATCAGGTGACGGTGAAAAATAAATATTATTTGCCCTTAATTGAGGAGTTGTTTAATCAGCTATAAGGTGCTATTGTGTTTTCGAAATTTGATTTGAGGGAGAGTTATTATCAGTTGCGAATCCGTAAAGAAGATGTACCTAAGACTGCATTTAGAACCAGGTACGGCCACTATGAGTTTGTTGTTTTACCATATGGTTTGACAAATGCTCCAGCAGCCTTTATAGATTTGATGCAGAGAGTGTTTCGACCCTATCTTGATCAGTTTGTTGTGATTTTTATTGATGATATATTAGTGTATTCTAAATCTGAGTCAGAGCATGAAGAACAGTTGAGAATTGTGCTTCGAACCCTGCAAGAACACAAATTGTTTGCCAAATTTAGCAAATGCGAATTCTGGTTGAAATAGGTTGTCTTTTTGGGTCATATCATTTCACAGGAGGGAATATCTGTTGATCCTGCTAAAATTGAGGTGGTTATGTCGTGGAAAAGACATGAAACTGTTATGGAAGTCCATAGTTTCTTGGGATTAGCGGGCTATTATAGGCAATTTGTTAAAGATTTTTCAAAGATTGCAAGGCCTTTGACTACATTAGCTCAGAAGAAAACTGTGTTTAATTGGGATGATAGATGTGAAGCCAGTTTCCAGAAGTTGAAAAAGAGACTTACCACTGCACCTATCCTTGCTTTGCCTAAGGGGACTGGAAACTTGGTGATTTACAGTGATGCTTCGAAAGAAGGCTTGGGTTGTGTTCTTATGCAAGATGGTAAAGTGATAGCATATGCCTCTAGGAAATTGAAACCATATGAACTCAATTATCCTACACATGATCTTGAGCTTGCTGCTGTTGTATTTGCTTTGAAGAAATGGTGTCATTATTTGTGGGGTAATAAATTTGAAATATTTACTGACCATAAAAGTTTAAAATACCTGTTTTCTCAAAAAGATCTGAACATGAGGCAAAGGCGTTGGCTAAGACTGTTAAATGATTATAATTGTACCATTAGCTATATGCCGGGAAAAGCTAATACTGTTGCAGATGCACTGAGCCAAAAAACTTATGTGGCTAGTTTGATAATCAAGGACTGGGAGTTTGTGGAAGAGCTTTGTTTGGGGAAACCAGAGGCTTCTAGATTAGGTATTCAATTTGTTAGCCTACAAATCCAATCTCTATTGCTATCTAAAATCAGAGAAGCGCAACAATTAGATTCTTAGTTATTGAAGCTTCTAGAGAAGTCCAAAGGGGGAGAGTCCAACTTCAAATTGCATGATGATGGATTACTCAAGTACAGGAATAGAATCTGCATTCCTAGTGATTCGACTGTGAAATATGAGATTCCTGTTGAGACTCATAGTTCTAAATATACAATTCATCCTGGAAACACTAAAATGTACAGAGATTTAAAACAGAATTTCTAGTTGAACAACATGAAGAGAGAGATAGCTGATTATGTAGCTAAGTGTTTGACTTGTCAGAAAGTTAAGGCAGAACATCAAAGGCCGGCAGGATAACTTCAAACTAAAAGTATTCTTATGGTAAAATTTCTTTGGGATCATCATGAAGTTGAGGATGCCACTTAGGAGCGAGAAGATCAGATCAGAGAGAAGTATCTGGAGCTTTTTACCGAATCATGTAAGAATTGCAAGGACGCAATTAGTTTAAGGGGGAGAGGGTGTGCTGCTCGAGAATTCTACCATAACTCTTTTTATACCTGTTGCTTATTTAATTGCGCATTTCTACGTGCATTATCTTTCTTGCTTAATTGTTTTTATTAGAAGTCACTATTCATAAAATTTTCAACCGCCTTGAAAGTTCGATTTCATATTTTTCCTAGATCATAGGACATCTAGAAGGAATCGAGACCAAGTTATTTTGGACTTTCGAGCTTGGGAGCGTGAGTTTAGAAAATAGATTTCATGTCATTTGAATAGTGTTACGTACGTAACAACTTTAATTTTGAAATTGTTAGATAGGCTCTTTTGACCAATCTTTTTATGAGTTTTGACTTAGCAAACTTCACTTATATTAACTATATTCATAACATAACATAATACACAAGCATTTGACCATCAAAACAAAAGAAAAAAATTACCTTTGTGTCCTACCTTTGGCCGACCCACTCAAGGAAGAAAAGAGAAAGTTTTGCTCCTTCAATCTTGCATCTTGGCCACCTAGCTTTGGTTTTGGAGTTTGGTTGAGCATCCTAGGGTCTCCAACAAGCCTCCTAGTCTCTTGAATGTGAGGGAGTTCAATTTTTTTTTGAAGTTAAAGTTTATGCATCTTGTTGAATTTCTTTTATTTGTTGATTATAGCTCTAAAACTTGTTATACATGCTTATTATATGCTTAATAGATGCTATAGAGTTAACTTTTGAAGCTTATTATCAATGTTTATGGTTGAAAGTTGAGATTGAACAAAAGAGGTGATGAATAGTGCACGTTTTTAGGGTTTGAATAAAAATTGCTAATTAGCTTGAATTGAGACTTCTATTAGATGCTCTAGGCCCTAGTGAAGCTAGTTGAAAAGCCACGTGAGGTTGAATAAACCAAAACCGAGCTAAATTACGTAATTAGTTGACTTTAAAAAGGGGACTTTTACCGTTGAGCAATCCGGGCAATTTTGGCTTTGATTCGGGTATCCTTGAGTTAAGGAAGCACATTTGGTACTTTAGTTTCGCGAAAATGGGGTTCGGTTAGTATAGTTGTAGTTAAAACCCGCTTGGAGCCTTCCCGAGCTTTATCTTCTAAATTGAAGTTTTATGATCTTATCAGGTATCTTTTAGCTTAATTAGGACTATATGATGATTAGAAGATAGTTTGGAAACCTTGTGATGAGCATAGGAGAAGGAAAGTTTGGTTAAAGAAAAGGGAAAAAGTAGTTTTGGCTATATTTGATGCATTTGGAACTTGTAGTTAAGTTATCATGTATTGTATTGAATATCTAACATATAATTAACCTATTTGAGTAGTTCGTGGGAAATATTTATGTTGATTGCTTCTTTTGGAACCTTAAAGCTATATTCGAGCTTGTGTGAATTTATATCGTGCTTATATATGAGGGCAGCCTACTTTGTCGACCCTCTTACATGTTATGTGATATCTTGATTGCTTGTGACTTGTCTCGGGGTTGCGTAACCTTTTTGGACATGGTAGTGTCGAGAAACACGGGCGGCATTGGGCTTGTCGTGCTCCCTCGACTACCATGGTGCTTATTCCTTTCTCGCTAAAGCATACTCCACTACCCCAGAGGCGTGGTTCACCTGCCGCGCATAGACCTACTTCGGGAGAAAGGGTCGTAGGATTGGGATACATCCGGAGTCTCCCATCTTATTGGTGTTTGGGGTTTGCCGGCATGTTCGTGAGGTTCGTGGCTCGTGATCGAAGACTTGAAGTGGAACCATATCCTTTTTAAAGTGGTTAATTACTTGGCTTTCTATCTTACTGGTTTATGTGGTATATATATATGTTCTTGTGTTTGCATATCATATTGCACACTGGTATGTTGCATCACCTCCCTCGCTGGGCAACATTGTTGCTCATTCCTCAATTGTCATGTTTCAGGAAAAGCTGAGGTGAATCCCTAGCTGTTAGAAGTAGAAGAAGAAGAAGAAGTTCACGTAGATCATAATCCGTGACTTTGTGTGCTAAGGTGGATCTTATGTGCAGTTTGCATGGAGTTCATGTTAAATATTGTATTTTGAGACCTTAGGGTCTTGTTTATATGTTTAGTAGTTGAAGTCTTGTATGTTAGAGAAAGATGTTGGATTGTAATAATGGATTCTAGGTTTCATCTTCTCTTGCATGCTTGGAGTGTTTATTATCCTACTTGTAGAACTTAAAAACTATAATTGTATCTAACTACTTTTGGTTAAAACCAACTTATCTCGCATGCTTGTGTGATTAAGAAGATTGTTGTTGCTCCAAGGTTCGGATGGCCTTGTGAATTTGAGTTGGCTTTGGAGATATTAGAAGATAGGTTGTATAAGTTGTTGTTTATAGTTCAAATGTTATAAGTGACTATTCATAGGTAACAGTTTTGTCCTTAGTACAAAGGAGACTCTGTCCGAGTGACGGGTCCGAGTTTGACCTTTAGTGTGGGGTTGGGTTCAGGGCGTTACATGACACACTAATTTACTTATATAGATATTTTTGTGATTAATAAAAAATTCTTGTCTATCCAAAAAAAATAAAAATAAAAATACATCAACATCATCACCTAATGCTTTCACTGTCATAGTCTTGCTTAACTAGAAGCTAGATAAGTAACCACTTATTACTTGATATGGAGGACCCGACCTGCTAGTACTGACCTCATCGTTGAAACAAATAAAGGGAAAAAACATGATTAACGTGATTACTACTCGAGTGGCATCATGATCATGGAGAATGTACCCTTAAATTTGGCGCAAGGAGATCTTGGGGGTCATAAGGAAACATCATGGGTAGACTCACGATCCTAGCCGCTTAAAGAACTCACGATCTAAGTCCCTAGCATTATAAATTATACAAAGGACATCCAGAAAAAAGGGGTACGCTATATATCTATACAACTCACACTAATACATTCTTCTCTATTCACCATAATCACTGATTTAATCGTCGAAGTTGGTCCTTGAGTCATAACCCCCATGATTCAATTTCTTGTTTTGCAGGCACCGAACACACTTCATCTTAGCTCGGGATTTATACCTTATCATTAATGTTTTGGAAAGCTAGTCAACCAAGCAATTAGCTAATATATTCTGAACAAGAGTGGATTTAGGAAAGCTATTCGATGGGAATTATAATATATAATTTATTTTGCATATACAATTTTTTCCTTTTTTCCAATAAGAACTTATTGATATTTCAAAACTAAAATTAAAGTATTTTATATTTAAAAGAATTTCGAGTTCATGAAGATAGTGGGGAGTTGTCAGCCCCTATTGTCCCCAATGTGAATGGGTTTTGCCAGACAATTATGTTCCTCTCCGAGAGGATTACCCCTCCCCCCCCCCCCCCCCCCCAACCTAGTCTAACCCTAACGATTCTATAGCCTCTATCGATTGAGTTACTTATCCTAAGGTTCAAGAGTTGCTTTCAACACTGGGACTTCCATTATATATTGGACAGAGTGCTGCTTTTATAGTATTTGATTGAAATCGGAGTCTCATCACGAACTCATAAAGAAGGTGATCAACCTCTCTTTAGTAATAGCAAAGTTTATGAGTGACAACTTTCCTTTTTAGAGTATGAAAGTTCACTCTAGAATCTCATGAATCAGCCTATGCTTCTGAACTAGAAAATGGTGAAATTCACAGTGGACGAGGCATGAATCAAGAAATTTGTCTCAAACGGAGTGGTAATACTCGTTGGGGTTCACATTATGACAGTTTAATAAGTTTGATTCTCATGTATTCCTCAATGATTGATGTCTGGAGATTATCAAGGATGATGAAGTGACTTCTGATAAAAAAGCTGAAGCTAATCGCCATTTAGACTCTATACAAACATTTGATTTTGCATTTCTTTTACATTTGATGAAAATTGTGTTAGGAGTCACAAATGAATTATCACATACATTGCAAAGGAAAGATCAAGATATCATTAACGCCATGGAATTGGTTTGTATCTCAAAGCAACGTTTACAAAATCTAAGAGATATAGTGGATGAGAATCTTTATTGAATGAAGTCTCTTTATTTTGCACAATTCATGATATTGACATTCCTAATATGGAAGAGATGTTTTTATTGAATGGGTGATCACGGCGTAAAGTTCAAAATATTAAGAATTTATACTATTTTTGCATTGATTTGTTTTATGCTATTGTGGACATGTAACTTCAAGAGTTTAATATCGTTTCACTGAGACAAATACTGGGTTGCTTCTTTGTTTGAGATACTTGAATCCAGACAACTTCTTTGATGCATTTGACAAGCATAAGTTGATTGAATTTGCTAAGTTTAATCCAAATGATTTTTTACCCATGGATTTGGTAGTTCTTGAAAATCAGTTTGAGACATATATTCTTGATATACAAAGAAGTGATGAATTCTCAAAGTTAAAAGGGAGTGCTAGCCTAGCAGAGATGCTAATGAAGACTGAAAAGCATCGTGTTTATCCATTAGTGTATTTACTTATTAAGTTGACATTGACTTTACCTGTTGCTACAGCAACGGTAGGAAGGGCATTTTCTGTAATAAAAATTGTGAAGAATGAATTGTGTAATTGAATGGGAGATGATTGGATGAATGATTGTTTAGTCCCTTACGTAGAAAGAGACGTACTTGATAGTATCGACAATGAGTTGATTATTCAATGCTTTCAAAATATGAAGACACATCGGGGACAATCATAAAAAAATACTTTTTGTATTACTACAATACTATAGTTATTTATTTTTTCTCTTTTATATGCTTATATTTTTATAATTGTTATAATGTGTGTGATGTGTATTAGTTTATGTATAGATGAGTATTCCCCAACCCTGATTTTTGAACTTCGGTGCTTACCCTAGGTCCTAGTGCCTGAGTCCACCACTGAGGACACATATATAATATAACCTTACACAAAATAAAAAAATAATGCCTAACAAATTAATACCTAAAATTACACTTCTACCCAATGTTTATTAACCCATTAGTATGTATTCAATGATTATGTAACTTGTATTTAATCATCAATAGTGTATGATTTTTGATTCATTTTATTTTTGTACTTTTTAGACATTTTAATTGATTTTTTCATTGTATGGTTTTAGGTTAGTTTTCTATGTAAACGAGGGTAAAATATTTTTAAACTACTAACCTATCTCTTCAATCCTGTTTTGACTATAAAATTGTTTTTGGTCCTATTTTGGCCATTTAACTATCAATTGAATTTTATTTTAGTCATAATTCCATCAATTTTTTTGTTAAAATAAACTAACTGTTAAGAGAAAAATCATAAATCAATTAAACAAATTATATTTTTGCCAGCAAATTAAACTAATTTACATTTTACTTAACATGTTATTTTAATCATTTATAAATTTAAACTCCATTTGTCTCCAAACTAAAGTCCCTATTGACTTTTTATTCAAAATGATTTTTGGAATTTGTTTTTTTTTTATGTTTTATCAATTTTACTAAGATATTTCAATGGAATAAATAACTAGATTAAAATTACTATGAAGGTATGTAAAATTTTAAGAAAGTAAAATTCATGAAATTCTTAAAAAAAAATAAACCTTTTCTTTCTTAAAAAAAAAAAATAACCGGTTTCAGGTTCGATTTTTTTGCAATTTTTTTCATTATTTTCGGTTTCAGTTTTGGATAGTATTTTTAAAACCATTCGGTTTCAATTTCAGTTTTTCAATTTTTCACAGTTAACCGATCCGTTACCATCCTTACCAACGATTATAAAAATATTTTTACTTTTTACGTTGTGACGCTTGCAATATTTTTTTTAACCCACAACACTTAATTTTTTAGAATAACCACCTTCAACGGTTATAGGATATGAAAATGACCCGGACCACTTATGTTTTGTGTTTAATTGTTTGTTGACATTTCACTTTATTAAATTATTACATTATTGAATTTATATTTATGTAAATGGCTAGTGTAGGCGGACCTATTCAATGTTGAGGAGGTGCAAGTGTACACACACCACCCCCCCCCCCCTCCCCCTCCCCCCCTCAACTTAAAATATATATTTTTTGTTTTAAAAAAAAACTATTATATTTGACAATTTTGTTATATGATGGCACACCCTGATATCTTTCACGGCACGAGTGCATCCCTAAATTTGGGTACCTGAGTTCGCCACTGGTACCTTTACATCAATCTTCCCATGCGCCACACCAATCTATCCATTATATAACTTATAAAAGCTATTTTATTGCATAAATTTCATTTGCTTCTTGTGTTAATATTAGTGAACAAAATTGTTATGAGCAATAAGCACAATTATTCAAAAACAAACTATCAGCAGATATTTTGTGATACGCTTTAAGAAATTTTTGCATCAACCTATGTAGAGAAACCAATCATTTCACGTTTAGTTTTCGCAAGTGAAAATCCAAATTGTCAAGTCGGCTTAAATAGGTTTAAAAGTATATATTTAATCTGTCAAGTATTGATCTTAACAAGTGAGAAAATAATTACATTTTCAAAGAAACTGCTCAAGTCGTTTTCCTCTCAGCTCAGTAACTTCTCAAAAATTATTTTCCCTCAGCTTATTATTTTAAAGGTAAATTATGCATATAATTCCTATTGTTTACATATTTTTTCAAATTGATCCTTAATGTTCTAAAAAATCATATTAGGCTCAAATATTTACAAAAGTAATTCAAAATAGTCTTTATTGTACAATACTAACCAATTTAGTTCTTATTATTTTCTAAAAAAATTCAATTTAGTCCCCAAATAGGATCACGTACAGGAACTAAATTGAATTTTTTTAAAAAATAATATGGACTAAATTGAATTCTTTGAAAAATAATAAAACTAAATTGAATAATTTTGAATAATATGAACCATTTTAAATCACTTTTGTAAACATTAAAGACCAATATGATTTTTTTAAAACATTAAAAGCTAACATGAAAAAATGTATAAACACTAACGAGTATATGCATAATTTACCCTTATTTCAATGACATTCTATACTCTGTTCTCCTATAGTACTGGCCTATACTAGTATCTACAGGCATTCCAGGCACCAACAGTATTCTGGGAATGTGCTGGATCTTCAAATGATCAGGTCCTCCAATATTAGTTCTTTGAATAAATTCTGGTGGCATGAAGGGTAAACATAACATCTGCAAATTCTCAAGCTCTTGCAATCCATCTGGGAGCATCTCTAGACTCTTACAGCATTCGATGGTGAGTTGTGAAGCCATTTCATGGATCCCATAGGTATTTGATTCCATGTCATCAAATTTTTGGCCTGAGAAATCTTAAATTCCTTGAGTTCTGCAAAGCTGTTTGGTTCACAAACCAATTGTTTTCCTTTATAAGCGGAGAAGAGTTTGAGAATTTCTAGTCTTGGCAATTGTCCCAATGTAACGAAAGATTTCTCAGATAAGACTCCACTGTGTAGCGTGATTTCTCGTAAGCAGTCGTGAGAGACGATAGAATCAGGAAGTCCAGCAAACGAAACTAGTGTAAGCTTCTCAAGATATGGATAAATTGAAAGGTTTTTCAGTTTGAGTGTTTCGCGACTACGAGGTCTTGGCTTCAGTTTCAATGTCCGAAGATTTGTTATCTTTTCAATAGCAACATATATTTCTTTCCAGGACTCTTCTCCTGTCGCAGGTATATTCAATTTGGTTAGCTGTGCTGTGAATCTCAATTCAATTGCTTGATTGAAATTTAGATGTACTCTATCCAAGGATTGTAGTTGAGTAAACTTCAAAGTAGTGCCGTCTGGAAATTTCAAATACCTCTTAAATATATCGAACTCATTCACGAGAAGATGTCTCAATTGCTTGAGCTCTGCTATCCCTGCAATGACACATTTCATTTTGTTACCTCGAACGTCTAAGGTTTGCAGGTGGTGCAGATTCTTCACAGAATTTGGAAGATTCTAGATCTTTGTCCACCCTAAACCCAAATATCTCAAATGAATTAAATCCCCCACTTGATCAGGTACATTGTTTATCTCAGTGACACCTTCCAGGTCCAAAGTCGTAATCAATTTGATGTTTTGTAACATTTGAGAAAATGATGAACAAAACGCATCACCACAGTTTAAATCCCGACCAATAAAGTAATGTCTCATAGCGAAGGACATAATTTAAAATATATTGAAACTATATGGATTTGAACCCGCAACTTCCACGATGCATGGGAGTAACTTGACCATTAAGTTGTATGATCCTTGTGTCCTATTGAAGCACGAATGCATTATATTCTTCATAATAAAATAGCCACCACAACCCACGATCCGCCATTCCTCTAGCCATCTTCACCAACTACCTCTGCCACTTCTTGCAATCACCTCCACTAGCCATTAACGAATCTATTAGCCCGAAGATGTATCAAAGTAATACACGGCAATAAGCATTTTAAAGTCATAAAATTTTGCAAAAAATGGGGTTTAATTTAAAACCTAATCTTTTTTTATTTTATATTTTTTTAACTAACCGTCCATTGTGGTGGCCGAGCAGCACAACTACGAATCATTTGCCAATATCAATGTGTAATGCCACACCATCCGTCATGGATGTATATATATATATATATATATTCAATTAAAACTCAATCTCAAAGTTTAGTTTCTAGATGAAAATTATTTATAGGCTATAAGAATTTTTAAAAAATTATTAATGTTGAGTATCTAAAATTGTTGAAACGATGGCCTGTATTTGTGGATCATGCCCAATGGGCTTGTAAGCCCAACATCTATAAAGACCTAGATGTGGTAGGTAGAGCTTGTTACATCTATATAATGAGCTCCTTAGCCTTGTATCAATTGTAGCAAATATTGAGTGCATACACGAGTGATTGGTGACGCATTATTGTAAGAGTGATATCTATTGTATTCTTTCATCATATAGTAAAAGTTATTCTCCTACTGCCCGTAGACGTAGGCTTTAAACCAAACCACGTAAATCTGCGTGTCATATTTCTCGCATTGTTCTTTATTTCAATCACTTCACACACAATCACCCCCTCTGGTACCAACAAACTGGTATCAAAGCCAGTGGGGGTGAGATTTTCTGTTTCTGTTGTGCATTTGAACCATATCTGAAAATATTTCAGATTGCTACAGTACCCAAAAATTGGGTCTTCGAGATCGGCATCATTAGGTTGTTGCGTTGACTTCGATCAGGGTTGACCGAAAGTTGACCAGGGTGTTTTCAAGGTTTTCAAACGTGCTGAGTCCGAATTCACGAACTATTTTGTCAAATTCTAGCCCAGAGTGTGTTTTTTGAATAAACCAAGATGGCTACAATCTCAAGAAAGTTTAAACTTGAGAAATTTGACGAAAAAACTAGTTTCAGCTTATGTAGGATCAGATTCAAGGCTTTCATGGTGATGCAAGGACTTTGGAAAGTCATTGAGAAAATGGTCCTAGAGGAGCTGAAATCGGAGGAGAAGGAAGAGTTAGAAGATAGAGCCATTAGTGCAATACATATGAATGTGTCAAACGATGTCTTGCAGGAGATTGTTGAGAAGGCTACGACAGTCGAGGCTTGGGAGGCTCTGAAGAATCTGTATGCATCAAAATCTCTTACAAATCGGCTTTACCTGAAAAAGAGATTATACAATCTCAAAATGAAAGAAGGTACGCCAATCAAAGAACACCTTGATGAATTTAATTCAATTATTATGGCATTAAAGGACATTAATGTTAAAATAGAAGATGAAGATCAAGCTTTTATTTTGTTATGCTCTTTAGTGCCCTTGTATTCAAATTTCGTAGATACTCTGTTGTATGGTAGAGATAAAATTAGTTTGGATGATCTGAATACTTCACTTAAATCCAAAGATCTTCATAAACATTTCTCAGGTAATAGAGAGGAAATCTATAGGGAGGGCTTGGTGAGTAGAGGGAGAACAAAAAATAGAGAGGGGTCTTTGGGTAAGAAAAAAGGAAAGTCAAGATCAAAATCAAGAGGGAAAAAAATATGTTGTTTTGAGTGTAGGGAACTGGGTCATAATAAGAAAAATTGTACAAAGAGAAAGGGTAAAAATGTTGAAAGTTCAGCAAATGTAGTGGACACTTTTAGTTCTGAGGGAGAGAGTTCTATTAGTACAGGTGATGTTTTGTCTGTCAGTATAGGGCAATGGCAAAACTAGTGGATTCTTGACACAGGTGCCACATTCCATATGTGTCATAGGAAGGATTGATTTCTACTTATTCTGAAAAGAGTGGGAAAATCTTTCTAGGCAATGACCTCACATTGGAAGTGGTTGGAACCGACATTATGAATATCAAGATAATTGATAGCATTGTTAGATCTATGGAGTGTTGGCATGTCCCGGTGCTGAAGAAAAACTTGATTTCTCTTAGTCGTTTAGATTCTCACAGGTTCAAATTTTATAGTGAAAATGGAGTTCTTAAAATGAGGAAAGGGTTCCATTGTGCTCTTGAAAGGGAACTTGACAGGTGGACTATATGTTATTCAAGGAAGTACAGTCATAGGTGTTGCAGTGGTTGCATCCGACAGAAGTAATGATAACACTATAAGGTTGTGGCATATGAGATTGAGCCACATAAGTGAGAAGGGATTAACAGAGCTCAGCAAGAGGGATTTGCTTTGTGGACAAAAGACGGGAAAGCTCGATTTCTGCGAACATTGTATCTTCGAAAAGCAAACTGGAGTACAGTTCAACAAAGTGAAACAAACAACCAAAGGTACAATTGATTACATCCATTCTGATCTTTGGGGTCCTAACAAAGTCCTTTCCAAAGGTGGTGCCAGATACTTCATCACATTCATTGATGCATTTTCAAGGATGGTTTGTATGTATTTTCTTAAAACAAAGGATGAAGCATTTTCAACGTTTGTCAAGAGGAAGACGTTGATCGAGAAGTAGACTGGTAAACAAATCAAGTGTCTAAGGACTGACAATGGGTTAGAATATTGCAATAAAGAGTTTGATGGGTTCTGCGCAAAAGAATGCATCGTGAGACACCACACATGCACAGGAACACCACAACATAATGGGGGTAGCAGAACGCATGAACATGACTCTTTTGGAGAGAGCTCGATGCATGCTCTCCCATGCTGGCTTGAGTCAAGATTTTTGGGCTGAAGGTGTAACGCCTTGACCCGTATACCTGCAAAGGCTAAGGCCGGAATGCGACATTCATAACCAGTAAATCTGTAAATTGAAAGCTTAACAACCTGTACATCTATTTTTATATTCCATCAGAGTTCAAAAATCAACAAAGTCATTGGCCTTAGAAAGGTATCCATAACCTATTACATATGTACAAGACCTTAACCCTCCTGTTCAAGCATAATGTCTAACTAACATTTACGTTTTTAGGCCTCAAAAGAATATAAGTATTTAGTTATATTAGAGTTGTCTAAAAGAATAAGTTATACATCATTTATATCTCTAGCACATCAACAAATAGTGATCACATAAAGCAGAAGTCCTCGCGATCACACCAAGGAGTTCTGTCATCATCTTGAGTGGCCTGCTCAGGCTCAACCTCACCTGAAATGTTAAAAGATAGGTGAGCTAGATCCTCACGTATAGCTCAATAAGGGTGAACAAGAAAGGTTTTCATAAAGGTTTTATCTTTTCGCAAACGGTTGATAAAAATATGTCATGCACATAACCACGTAAAGATATCCTTAACACAAGCCTTCAATTAATAATGAGAGGGTCGAGATATACCGACAAACCCAGAGGTCCCGTCACTTCCTCTATTAGTAATAGGAGGGTCGAGATAGACCGACAAATCCGGAGGTCCCGTCACTTCCTCCCTTAACAATGGTTATAACCGCCGCACATATACAACTCGAATGGGTTTTTAATTATCAATGGATGCCAAACAATCATATAATAATAATGCATATATAGTACTTGTGGTACTTCAAGTAATGCCAAGTATCATGAGATAGTGAAAAGATATCAATAGACTACTTAAAACGGAAACAAAATGCAAACATGAGCGAAACTATGAAGCAACTTCAATATTTTTTTGCAATAGCCTAAGTTAAATGGTTCATTTCCCTATAATCCCAAATTCCAATTAATCTGATTTTGATATATAATCAAAGCTTATCTAATGTAGATAATTTTAGAATCAAACAGAACTCAATTCGGAGTTGAATTGAGTGAGATATGGCCTCCAAAAAATCAATGTGCAAATCTATCACAAATCCGGTCGAGTAAATCCGGTCGAGTAACTCGACCGGATCCACTCTTCCGGATGAGTGGTAGTGAGCATCAGGACAAGTAAATCCGGTCGAGTAACTCGACCCGATCCACTCTTCCGGATTGAGGTCCAAGAACACGAAAACATGACATTTTTGCTCTTTTGCTTGCTATCTTGCCTACAACTCATCCAAACCTTTTTGCACACTCAAAGAGGTCTTCTAGGCAATATTCTTAAGCTCAAGAACAACACCATAACATTCTCAAATCAAACAACAACCCAAGAACACTTCAAGAACTCTCAAAAACCTCAAGAACACCAAGACACCTACTAAGCATCAATGTGCTTGGCTTCCAATTCCTACCTTACCCACAAGTTAAACTAGCTCTATTCAAGCAAGAATCACCACGCAACTTATAAATTCTAACTCGTTAGATCAAGCCCTAGCTCAATATACAAGATAAGCCTCAAATCTTGCAATAAATCTACATATATTCATTATCAAACATATTCATAACCAATATCATGTTCAATACACAATTAAAACTCATCAATCAAGCATAATATGCCTTTGTAAAACATTTATAAAACTTCCATCACCTTTGCCTTGAATTCTAGATGTGAATGGAGCAAGAAAACTTGATGAAAACTAGAGAAAATGCAAAGCAAATTGCTGAATAGTGGCTGAAAATCTTTTCATTCCTCTTTTCCTTCTTTCTTCTTCTCTTTCCTTTTTTCTTCCTCTCTCTCCTATGGATGAAAATCAGTAGGGTGTATGTGTAGTGTGTGTTTTCAGATTTGTGTGTGTGTGTGTTGATATGGTGTGTGTTTTGTATGTTTTGATTGAGCAAGAATAATGTTAGGATATTTGTTATTTACGTTAGGACAAGAGTGTAACGTCCCGATCCATCCCGAGACCGGAGGCTCTAAAAACCAAGCTATTCTCAAACCGATCCCAAACCCAGGCACAGATTTTTAGGAAAAACAGATAGAGTCTCTCATGTACCGTGAACATTCTGAAAACCTGTAAGCAACCAATAAAGCCACAAAACAACCTGGAACTCCAATTCTAATTAAAGACTTAAACTTTAAGGCTATCCGAGCCTTAAAACATTCAAACAGTGAGAATCATACAAGCATACATTCACAATATATTTTCTTTACAAAACCGCTTATCATGCCACTCCATGATAGCCTTTAAACATTCTTAGGAATTGAAAACAACTATACAACCGATCATTCACTCCCAAGCATGCAAAGTAGCTAAGAGCAGAAACATAAGTTATTACATGCCACGGATACATATCATACATTACCTTCAACTTACAGCTAAACAATATATACATGAACCCATAGACTCTGGAATAGGACATAAGTAATACAAACAGATTCTTCATATAACCAACAGGAAATACATCCACCTCAAGCAAGTATCACACAGCAACTAAGGAAACTTCTCATCCAATTGCATCTCCTGAAATATGTTAGCGAGGTATGAGCAATCGCAATTGCCCAGTGAGAGATAAAGACTACTCAGGACGTGCAATGCAATAATTATAACAGTTAAGCAAGAAGGCAAGTAAAGTACATTTGAAACAGTAAATAACCACACATATCAAAGGATACGATACACTTAACCCCAACACTCCAGAATTCTCTTATCTTTGATCACGAACCACGATCCACAAACCACGAACCACGATCAATGTGTCGGCATAACCCCAATCACTCTAGTGGGTGTACTCCGGATGTACCCCGATAATCCTACGACCCAACACCCCCTGGCAATCTCCGGACCAGGCGATTAAGGGACTAGGGCATGAAGATCGAATATCCACTGGAAAGCCCGCTGCCGCCCAACCGATATTCAATACAACCGCCCCTGACACTATGGTTGCGCAACCACTATGCAATGCACTTAAATCCAATGATAGTATAACAAGAATATAGGGCAATAACACATAGGAGGGACAACAAAGTAGGTTGCCCTTGAAAACAATTAAGATATAAAAAGAATATAACTCAAACAATTATCTTAAGTCATACAATTTATTAAAGAGAAAATGAACCAAAATGCACAAAAGGATGAAAATCCCTCACCTTTACCAAGCTCCAAGATGCAAGAATTGGCTTCACTCTCAAACGTTTTGGATAGTCAACTGAAGCATTCTTGTGGCTATAAAATATTTCATAGCCTCCTAGATGACATTAACTATATTAATATTTTACAAAAGTAACCTTTATAACAAACTCAATGAAATACCCTTTTTTTTGTAACAACCATTAATAATCCAATAATTCATATATAAATAGCAATTTACTTGTTGGCAATTAAACTCACAATTTCAATCCATTAATATCATGAGTTAAGCAAGTGGAAATATTACATAGCATGATCATGAAATCAGTAATCTAAGTTAGAAGCTTCTCACTAGCAAAGTTAGGGTTAAAAGTAAAAGGATGACTTAATAACTCAAGAAGGGAGTGTTTCAACTAGAATATTAAAGTTAGGTGCATTTAAGTTAAAACATAGTTAACCTAAGTTAACATAATACTATACATTGTTTATGATTTTCTTCATTCGAGATTAGATAATAACTTACATGTGTAACTAGTTCAACTCCACCTAATAATAGACTAGCAATTAACTCAATTTAAGGAATCCTCTAAAGAGTTTATAGCTAAAATAAGACAAGTTCCATTAATTGTTTAATAATACATTCATAACATCGACTTCCAAACATTTACTTCTTAAAAGACTTCTAAATCATACATTCTCTTACTTTTCAATGATTATTAATTAGTGCATAATATTTAAATCAACCAACATTCCAGCTCTTAGTTAGCTAACTATTCAAGAAATAAGTGTTTCACTTAAGACTTTATAACTAATAACAAACCATCCTAACCATATCATTATCTAGCTCAACAAACTTTAATATAACTTATAACTCATTATTTCACAAGTAAGACACGCGATAGGGAGCCTATCTATCAATAACTTCAACATTAACTTGACAGCAATTTAAAATAAGAACAATTTCATCTCACTTTCATAGCAAACTCAAGTTAAAGATAACATTTAACAAGTCAATAAATAACTACTTCACAATTAACTTACATTCTAACTAAACCCTTACACAATTAAACTAACTCTTCAATTTAAAATTAAATCATAAGCTTAAAGAATAGATGCTACACCAAAACACTTGTCTTCATTTCCAATCAAATTAGCATTCAAGATAAACAATAGATCTAAATCACATTCATTTATAACTAAACAATTATTTTCATGTAGGTAGTATGACATTCAAGCTATAGTTAACCTGTACATGACTTAATAAATGAGTTCACATTTTAGCAAGACAGGTAAAATGGCAAGGGAAAAGGCAGTTGCATTCCATACTAACTCATGATTTCTATTTACTCATTCAATCTCAATTATATCACAATTTACATAATTATAAGAGCTCCATTACACTACTTATCATCCAAGAACACTACACAATAAAACCTTGATCGAAGATATCCAATTAGAGTTGAAATATATCATCACTTCTAGCAAAATAACAATGAAATTCAGATTCTCGCGCAATAGGACAGTTCTGACACATCTCACCAAAATGATCATAACTTATTCTAGAAAACTCCGATTAATGCACCATAAAAAGCATTAGAAACTAGACTCGTAAGGCTTTCTAACGATATATAATTCAACTCCTAATCCGTCTCCAATTAATACAGTTTTAAGCTCAAAATTGCCTTAGTTTTTCTGAAAAAATCTGGACAGCCACGGTTGAACACACACACATATGCACGCGTGAATTTTGCTTGGTTCCCTTACATTCCTAGCTAGTTTTAAACATTATTCAAGCATATATAACTGTTGCACACTTCATTAAGCATTTTTATCAAACATCTAGCCTACACATGTCCAAAGATAGCAAATTAACAACAACAACAAATATAACAATAACAATAGAAGCAATTTCATATAACAATTAAGCAAATTACAAAGGGGTATAATCAAGATTCACATAGAACTATAAAAAAAAGCTCCAAAACATCTTGCAAACACATTTAAACACACAAGGAGTCATGTCAAGGTCTTAGAAGCGTGAGACAATCGAATTTGTACTTAAACCCCTTTGTTATTCAATCCGTTTTCCTTCCAAACTCATGTTATGGTTCTAGATTAGCAAGCGGCCTATACCATGATTCTAGTTAACCCCTTAGGCACCTTTAGGACCCTCGAAATCACGCGAACACCCGCATTTAGCCCAAAAGCCCCAAATTCTCTCTTTTGACTTTGTACTACACGTACCTCAACCGGGACTCAAATGGGAGCTAGCAAAGCTTAATTAGGTCCTAAATAGCCTAGGATTACTAAATGTGGAGGCCAATTTAACCCAGATTCGTGATAACCCCGAAACTCCTTTCTAAAAGTCGGCTATTTTCTTCTTTTACTAGGTTATGAGTAATTAAACCCTACGAGGCCTTTATATTACTTTCATTAACATCTAAAGCGCCTATTAGAACTATTAATTCAAGCTATAATATCCGATTTCACAAAATCCTAACATTCCCGTCACTATTCATGCCAAATATCCAACGAGCAATTTCAACCGAGTAAACTACGAAACAATAGCATAAATTAGGTCTCTACTACTTATATATAACATACATAAGCATATTTGAGCATTGCAATAGCATTTAAGAGCAAAACAAGAAATTCAAGAAAGTTGTCACATTTCAAAAATGCAAAAATAACATGCAAATCCCTTACCTATTGTGCGTAAGAGCTCCTAGGAGACTAGTAAACCCCCTAAACCACTTGTACCTAGCTTGTCTTGGCTTGGATTGAAGATTTGTTGAGCAAAAATCTCTCATTCTCCTCATATGCTAATTTTCGGATTTGCTACAATGTTTTCAGCTTTTCTTCTTTTTTTTTTTCTTTTTGTGTTTTGCTAACTTATGAGCTTAGTGTGAGGTGTTGAGCATATATAAGTCTATATGTTTTATTTTAGTGTGAGTATGTTGGTCAAAATATGAATTAAGCTAGCTTAAAGTGAGTCCTAAGTGCAATTTAAATGATAGATAATCAAAACACATAGTTTTGTTATGTAACACTATTCATTAGTTTCAACAAATCATTTTCTAAACGGATGCTCCTATCGCTTTTAGCTCAAATGCACATTTTTCTCATTCCTAAAACAATTAATATGATTTAAGAAAAATGCTAATTCGAATTAATTAAGTGATTGAAAAGCGTGATGAATAGTAACCATATAAGCAACAAGCAATGCATAGTGAAAATGCGCAAATAGTAGATGCAACAGTTAATAGGTGTACGGTGAAATTCTTGGGCGTCACAAAGAGTGCCCCTCAATTAACTTATGTATTACTAGTTTTCCATTCTATTGTTAATTCTAATTGTCTTGGTTCTAATTCAATTATTCTAGTTAGCTATTGAACTTAGTTGGTTTCAAATATTAGCTACACGATATAAATGACTCAAATACATGTTAAATAATGAAATACATGTAAATCAAGATAAATGATCTTAACACAATATAATTGCACATAAATCAATATAAAAGCATACAAAATAATTTAACATATATGCATTTATAAATCATTTTGTATGCTTTTATATTGATTTATGTGCAATTATATTGTGTTAAGATCATTTATCTTGATTTACGAGCATTTCATTATTTAACGTGTATTTGAGTCATTTATATTGTGTAGCTAATATTTGAAATCAACTAAGTTCAATAGCTAACAAGAATAATTGAATTAGAACCAAGACAATTAGAATTAATACTAGAATGGCAAACTAGTAAAACATAAGTTAGTTGAGGGACACTCTTATCCTAAAGTAAAATAATAAATATTCTAACACTATTCTTGCTCAATCAAAACATACACAACACACACTAAATCTCTACACACATACAAATCTAAAAACACACACTACACACACACCCCATTGATTTTCATCCATAGGAAAGAGAGGAAGAAGAAAGGAAAGAGAATAAGAAATAAGGAAAAGAGGAAGGAGAAGATTTTCAGCCACTACAGCAATTTTCTTTGCATTTTTTCTAGCTTTCATCAAGTTTTCTTGTTCCATTCACATCTAGAATTCAAGGCAAAGGTGAGAAAAGTTTTATAAATGTTTTACAAAGGCGTATTATGCTTGATTGATGAGTTTTAATTGTGTATTGAACATGATATTGGTTATGAACATGTTTGATAATGAATATGTGTGGACATATTGCAAGGTTTGAGGCTTATCTTGTATATTGAGTTAGGGCTTGATCTAACGGGTTAGAATTTATAAGTTGTGTGGTGATTCTTGCTTGAATAGAGCTAGTTTAACTTGTGGATAAAGTAGGAATTGGAAGCCAAGCACATTGATGTTTAGTAGGTGTTCTTGAGGTTTTTTAGAGTTCTTGAAGTGTTATTGGGTTATTGTTTGATTTGTGAATATTATGGTGTTGTTCTTGAACTTAAGAATGTTGCCTAGAAGATCTCTTTGAGTGTGCAAAAGGTTTGGATGAGTTGGAGGCAAGATAGCAAGCAAAAGAGCAAAAATGTCATTTTTTTCATGTTCTCGGACCTCCATTCGGAAGAGTGGATCAGGTCGAGTTACTCGACCGGATTTACTCGTCCGGATGCTCACTGCCACTCATCCAAAAGAGTGGATCCGGTCGAGTTACTCGACCGGATTTACACGACCAGATTTTTGACAGATTTACGCAGTGATTTTCCAGAGGCCATATCTCACTCAATTCAACTTCGAATTGAGTTCTGTTTGATTCTAGAACTATTTACATTCGATAAGCTTCGATTATATGCCAAAATCAGATTAATTGAAGTTCAGGAGAGTAGGGAAATGAACTATTTAAGTTAGGCTATTGCAAAAAACATTGAAGTTGCTTCATAGTTTCGCTTATGTTTGCATTTTGTTTCCGTTTTAAGTAGTCTATTGATGTCTTTTCACTATCTCATGATACTTGGCATTACTTGAAGCACCACAAGTACTATATATGCATAATTATTATATGATTGTTTGACATCCATTGATAACTACAAACGCATTCGAGTTGTATATGCGCGGCGGTTATAACCATTGTTAAGGGAGGAAGTGACGGGACCTCTGGATTTGCCGGTATATCTCGACCCTCCCATTACTAATAGAGGAAGTGACGAGACCTCCGGGTTTGCCGGTATTTCTCGACCCTCTCATTATTAATTGAAGGCTTGTGTTAAGGATATCTTTGCATGGTTATGTGCATGACATATTTTATCAACCGTTTGCGAAAAGATAAAACCTTTATGAAAACTTTTCTTGTTCACCCTCATTGAGCTATATGTGAGGATCTAGCTCACCACTCTTTTAACATTTTAGGTGAGGTTGAGCCTGAGCAAGCCACTCAAGATGATGACGGAACTCCTTGGTGTGATCCCGAGGACTTCTGCTTTATGTGATCACTATTTGTTGATGTGCTCGAGATATAAATGATGTATAACTTCTTCTTTTGGACAACTTTAATGTAACTAAATACTTATATTCTTTTGAAGCCCAGAAACCTGAATGTTGGTTAGACATTATGCTTGAACATGAGGGTAGAGGTCTTGTACATATGTAACAGGTTATGGATACCTTTCTAAGGCCGATGACTTGGTTGATTTTTGAACTCTAATGTAATATAAAAATGGATGTACAGGTTGTTAAGCTTTCAATTTACAGATTTACAGGTTATGAATGTTGCGTTCCGGCCTTAGCCTTTGCAGGTATACGGGTCAGGGCATTACACAGATGGTTCGTTTATGTATTTGTTGTTATATGCTGATGACATGCTTATTGTGACACCCGAGAATTTCACTTTAAATTTATTATAATCGTTGCATACTTATGTGCGCATTTCTACGTGCATCATTTTTCTTGTTTAATTATTTTTATTGTGGGTCACTATTCATAAAATTTTTGACTGTTTCGAAAGCTTGATTTTAAATTTTTTCCTAGGTCACTCGACATTTAAAAGGAACCAAGAAATTTTCGTTTTGAACTTTCGGGCTTAGGAGTATGCGTTTGAAAAAATATTTTTCGTGAGCTTTGAATAGTGTTACGTTAGAATAGTGATAGTATTTAATTAGAGAGCATTTGTAATTATAATTAGCCTTAATTGGTCAAAATTTGAGACTACAAAGCTTAGGAAATTAATTGTCTACAACATATAAAACAACTACCTCATAAAATAAAATAGAACATAGCATTTTAGTCATCAAAAACAATTTCAGAAATTCCATCCTTGTCCCTCCTGCTGGCCGTCCACTTCAAAGAGGAAAAGAGAGATTTTTGCTTCTTCATCCAAGCACTTTGAGCACTTGGTTTGATCTTGGGAGGTTATTGAGCAACTTAGGACCTTCAACAAAGCTTCTACATCTTCAAAATTGTGAGGGAGTCTTATTTGTTTGAGTTTAAAGTTTGTTTGCATATGTTCAAATTTATTGAATTGTCAATTATATCAATAAATCTTGTGTTGAATGCTTCGTATGAGTTATTTAAAGCGTCTAGAGCTAACTTTTGTGGTGTGATAACAAATTTAACGGTTGAATGTTGAGATTGATCAAAGAGACGATGAATAGTGCCTAAAACTAGGGTTTTGAGGAAATTTGATAATTGACTTGAATTGATACCTCAATTAGGTGCTCTAGACCCTAGGGAAGGTAATTGAAAAGCCACGTTAGGTTGAATCACCCGAATTCGAACTTTAATGCATAAATAGCTTACTTTAAAAAGGGGGTTTTGCACGTTAGGCAATCCGGGCAAATTTAGGCATCAATTTGGGTATTCTTGAGCTAAGGAAGCACCTTTGGTGCTTTCGTTTCGCGAAATTGGGGTTCGGTTAGTATGGCTATAGTTCAAACCCGTTCGGGGCCTTCCCGAACTTTTGCTTCAAAAATAAGTTTTAGTGACTTTAAAGGGTACCTTTAAGCTTAATTAGGAATATAGAAAGACTAGGGTAGGATTGAGAATCTCGAACTATGCTTAGGAGAAAGGAAGCTCGATTAAAGAAAGGGGAAAAATAGTTTTAGCCTTTTTAGTTGCAATTGGAACTTGTTGTGTGTTAGGAGTGCCTTGCATAGAATATTTAGGATGTATTTAAGTTATTTGAGTAGATTATTGGAATTAATTATGTTGATTGTTTTCTTTTGGTATCTATTAGTTAATATCTTGCATATATGAGCTTTTATCGTGCATATATGTGAGGGCGGCCTACTTTGTCGTCCCTCTTACGTGTTATGTGATATTATTGCTTGCTTGTGACTTGTATTGGGTTGCGCAACCTATATCGGACATGGTAGCGTCGAGAAACACGGGCGGCATCGGGCTTGCCGTGCTCCCTCGACTACCATGGTGCCTATTCCCTTCTCGCTGAGGCATACTCCACTACCCCAGAGGCGTGGTTCACCTGCTGGGCATGGACCTACCTCGGGAGAAAGGGTCGTAGGATCGGGATACATCCGGAGTATCCCAAGTGTGGTGTTTGGGTTTCGCCGGCATAATCGTGATACTCGTGGTTCATGGCTCGTGATCGAAGACTTGGAAGTGGAACCGTATCCTTTTTAAAGTGATTAATAGTTTGATTTATTGTCTTGATGGTTATGTGTCTTGTATATATGTTTACTTGTGTTGCATATCATATTGCACGTTTACATGCTGCATCACCTCCCTCGCTGGGCAACTTTGTTGCTCACTCCTCATCTAAAATGTTTCAGGAGAAGCTGAGGTGAATCCCCAGCTATTAGAGGTAGAAGAAGATGAAGAAGTTCAAGTAGATCAGAATCAGTGATCTTGTGTGCTGAGGTGGATTTTATGTGCTTCTTATGTGGAGTTCTTGGTGTTAATGTATTTTGAGACCATAGAGTCTTGTATATACATGTCTAGTAAATGTGTATTAAGAGTTTAAGAAAGTTGTTGGATTGTAATAATGAATTCTAGACTTTTAATTTTCCTTGCATGCTTAGAGTGTTTGTGAATCTTCATATGGAACTTAGAAGTTTATTGTAATTAACTACTTATAACTAAAACCAACTTATCTCGCATGCTTGTGTGCTTTGGTAGAAAATTGTTGCTCCAAGGCTCGGATGGCCTTGTGATTGTGTTTTGGCTTTGGAGTTATTGTGGATAAGTTGTTGTTTTTAGTTCAGATGTCTTGAATGAATGTTTGCAGGTATCAGTTTGTCCTTGGTACAGGGGAGACTCTGTCCGAGTGACGGGTCCGAGCCTGACTTAGCGTGGGGTTGGGTTCGGGGCGTTACACCTTAAGTGGTATCAGAGCTACTAGAATGCTTGAAGCCAGGTTAAATTCCTTGGCATGTGGGTAGAGGTCTATATGTGAAAGTGAATTATGTGAATATGTAAATGTTTAATTGTTTAAGTACTTAGATATAAGACATGCTAACATGAAAAGAAATGATAAAACTTAATATGATAAGAATATGAAAAGTTAGTATTGAATGTTGTTAAGTGTTTTATGTGTTCTTATGTGAGTAAAATGTTTGAAAACCATGTGTAAATTATCTTGCATAGTTTATTTGCCTATTATAATATGATGTTCTTCTAGCATTGTGATGAGGAGACGGGGTAGACCGCGGGGTGAGCCGGAGGAGGCTCCTAGACAGAATGTACCGGGGCAGGATGCTGGGGCAGCCGGGAATGTACAGCAGGGTCAGGAGCCGAGCACTACCCAGATTTTAGCTACTATGGCTACTGCGATGAATACCATAGCACAGTTTGTGGTTCAGCAGGGTACAGCAGGTACCGGCAGAGGTGATCAGACTGCCAGAGCAGAGGGCGGTGGTACTGCGGGAGGTAACTTATTTGATAAATTTCTGCATCATGGAGCATACAGTTTTTTTGGTGAGCCAGATGATATGAAAGCAGAGTTGTGGCTGAGCAAATTCGAGAAAGTTGCTGCAATACTTGAGTGTGACGATGAAAGAAAGATCAACTGTGCTACATTTTTAATGGAGGGTGATGCCGAGGCTTGGTGGCGCACTATTAGAGAAAAATGGGATGCTGAGAGGGTTCAGCATGTATGGGCTGATTTTGTTCGTGAGTTTCGGGATAAATATGTATCGGTTGTAGCCCGTGAGAGGCATCAGGATGAGTTTATAGCTTTGAAACAGGGGAACATGACTGTAGACCAGTATGAAGCTACCTTTACGAGACTATCTCGATATGTGCCAGCTTTAGTTCAGCCCGAGAATGTGAAAATTCAGAGATTTATTACAGGGTTGAGGAGTGACATCATGCTTAACTTGTCTTCACAAGATTATCCGAGCTATGCTGCAGTAGTTCGGGCTGCATCGAGATATGAGAAACGTAAGGCAGATGTGTTAGCTCAGTCTAGTCAGTCAAGCAAACGGCAGTTTCAGTCTCAGAGTCAGGGTTATCAGAGGCAGACTCAGCAGCCTAGGCAGACTCAGAGCTACCCAGGACCAGTTCAGGTACAGTCACAGCCGAGACCAGCTCAGAGCCAGCCACAGGGACAGTCACAGACCCAACCAGTGACTGCTAGATCTCAGCAGGGCAGTTCTACCACATCTACTTATAGGACCCCTACAGGAGGAGCTGCTGCTAGGAAGAATCTACAGTGTACTCACTGCAATCGTAAGGGTCACACAAAGGCTGAGTGTTGGAGGAAACTAGGCCGTTGCACAGGTTGTGGCAGTGATCAGCACAGAGTTAGGGATTGTCCCAAGTTTAAATTTGGTCCGGGTCAGACTTCAGGCCAGGGTGGTCAGACTAGAGCTTCCGGAGCAGCTACCGTACCGCGAGGTCAGGCTCGAGTATTTGCACTCGACCAGGAGGAGCTTCCAGAGACAACAGTGGTGGTGGAAGGTACTTTTCTTATTAATAATCAGCCAGTAGTAGTTTTGATTGACACCGGGGCTACACATTCATTCATTACACCTGCATGTGCACAGTCTGCTACATTAAAAGTTGATAAACTGCCGTATGTGATTGAAGTAGGTAATCCTATGGGAACTAAATTTGTTACGGAGTCTGTGTGTAAGGATTGTAATATTTGCATTGAGGGTTGCATGTATCCTATTGATTTGATTATCATGCCATTTCGGGACTTTGAGGTTATCTTAGGGATGGATTGGTTGGGGCGATATTATGCATGTTTGGACTGTAGGAGGAAAGTTTTGACTTTAGAAGTACCTAACCGACCTATTATTAAAGTAACTGGGAGTCGAAAGTCTACTGGGACACGTATTATATCATCCATTAAAGCTACTAAAATGTTGAGTAAAGGCTATGATGCATACTTAGCTTATTTAATTAATCAGCCTGGAGATAAATTGAAATTGAGTGAAGTACCTATTATAAAAGAGTTTCCGGGGGTTTTCCCTGAGGAGTTGCCTGGGTTACCACCTGATAGGGAGATTGAATTTGTGATTGACCTGTTGCCGGGAACTAGTCCTATCTCGAGAACCCCGTATAGAATGTCTTCCCCTGAGTTACAAGAATTGAAAATTCAGCTTCAGGGTTTGCTTGAGAAAGGTTTTATTCAGCCTAGTTCGTCACCGTGGGGTGCTCCCGTGTTATTTGTGAAAAAGAAAGACGGTACACTACGTTTGTGTATAGATTATCGGGGTCTGAATCAGGTAACGGTGAAAAATAAATATCCCTTGCCCTTAATTGAGGAATTGTTTGATCAGCTACAGGGTACTGTTGTGTTTTCAAAATTTGATTTGAGGCAGGGTTATTACCAGTTGAGGATCAGGAAAGAGGATGTACCTAAGACTGCATTTAGAACCAGGTACGGCCATTATGAGTTTGTTGTTTTACCATTCGGGTTGACAAATGCTCCAGCCGCTTTTATGGATTTGATGCAGAGAGTATTTCGACCCTATCTTGATCAGTTTGTTGTGATTTTTATTGATGATATCTTAGTATACTCTAAGTCTGAGTCAGAGCATGAAGAGCATTTGAGAATTGTACTTCAAACCTTGCAAGAACACAAGTTGTTTGCCAAATTTAGCAAATGCGAATTCTGGTTGAAACAGGTTGCCTTTTTAGGTCATATCATTTCCCAGGAGGGAATATCTGTTGATCCTGCTAAAATTGATGTAGTTATGTCGTGGAAGAGACCTGAAACTGTCACGGAAGTCCGTAGTTTCTTGGGATTAGCGGGCTATTATAGGCGATTTGTTAAAGATTTTTCAAAGATTGCAGGACCTTTGACTACTTTAACTCAGAAGAAAACTGTGTTTAATTGGGATGATAAATGTGAAGCCAGTTTCCAGGAGTTGAAAAAGCGACTTACCACTGCACCTATCCTTGCTTTACCTGAGGGAACCGAGAACTTGGTGATTTATAGTGATGCTTCAAAAGATGGGTTAGGTTGTGTTTTGATGCAAAATGGTAAAGTCATAGCTTATGCCTCTAGGAAATTGAAACCATATGAACTCAATTATCCTACACATGATTTAGAGCTTGCAGCTGTTGTCTTTGCTTTAAAGAAATGGCGGCATTATTTGTGGGGCAACAAATTTGAAATATTTACTGATCATAAAAGCTTGAAATATTTGTTTTCTCAAAAAGATTTGAATATGAGGCAAAGGCGTTGGCTGGAATTGTTAAATGATTATAACTGTACCATTAGCTATTTGCCCGGAAAAGCTAATACTGTTGCAGATGCACTGAGCCGGAAAGCTTCTGTGTCTAGTTTGATAATCAAGGATTGGGAGATTGTGGAAGAACTGTGCTTATGGAAACCGAAAGCTTCTAGATCAGGTATTCAATTTGCTAGTTTACAAATCAAATCTTTATTGCTATCTAGAATCAGAGAAGCGCAACAATCAGATTCTCAGCTATTGAAGCTTTTAGAGAAGTCCAAAGGGGGAGAGTCCGACTTTAAGATGCATGATGATGGGCTTCTTAGGTACAGGAACAGAATTTGCATTCCTAGTAATTCGACTGTGAAAGAAGAGATTCTTACTGAGGCTCATGCTTCTAAATACACAATTCATCCCAGAAGCACAAAAATGTATAGAGATTTGAAACAGAATTTCTGGTGGAACAACATGAAGAGAGAGATAGCTGAGTATGTAGCTAAATGTTTAACTTGTCAGAAAGTTAAGGCAGAACATCAGAGGCCTGCGGGATTGTTGCAACCGTTGGAGATTCCGGTTTGGAAATGGGATCAGGTTACTATGGATCTTGTGTCGGATTTACCGAGATCACCACGAGGTAATGATTCGGTGTGGGTTGTAGTAGACAGGTTGACGAAGAGTTCGCATTTTATTGCTACAAAGAAAACAGATTCTCTCGATAAATTGGCTGAGCTTTATGTTGAAAATATTGTGAGACTGCATGGAGTTCCATCTCAGATAGTGTCAGACAGGGATCCCAGGTTTACATCACAGTTCTGGCAGAAGCTACAAAAGGCTTTGGGGACTAATTTGAGCTTTAGTACTGCTTATCACCCGCAGACGGATGGTCAGTCGGAGAGAACTATCAAGATACTGGAGGATATGTTGAGAGCCTGTGTTCTGGATTTTGGCAAGAATTGGGAGAAATATTTGTCTCTAGTAGAGTTTGCTTACAATAACAGTTATCAGGCCACTATTGGCATGGCACCCTACGAGGCACTTTATGGGCGAAAATGTCGATCTCCGTTGTATTGGGATGAAGTAGGTGAAATGAAAACAGTTGATCCTGCTATTCTTCCGGAGATGATTAAAATGGTGGACAATGTGAGACTTATAAAGAAGAGGATGCTTACAGCTCAGAGTCGACAGAAGAATTATACTGATAGACGTCGACGGGACTTAGTATTTTCTAAGGGGGATCATGTTTTCTTGAAAGTCTCTCCGCGAAAAGGTTTGATTCGGCACGGCAAAGGAGGCAAACTTAGTCCTAGATACGTGGGACCTTTTGAGATCACTGAGAAGGTTGGAGATTTAGCTTACAGATTGGCCTTACCTCCGAGTTTGGGTCGGATTCATGATGTTTTCCATGTGTCACTGTTGAGAAAGTATAATCCTGATCCGTCGCATATCATTGAGCCGGAGCCGTTAGAAATTGATGAGTCCTTAGCTTATGTTGAGAAGCCTCTTCGAGTGGTTGACCGAAAGATTCAGGAACTTAGGACTAAAAATATTCCTATGGTAAAAGTTCTCTGGGATCATCATGGGGTTGAGGATGCCACTTGGGAGCGAGAAGATCAGATCAGAGAGAAGTATCCGGAGCTCTTTGCCGAATCATGTAAGAATTGCGAGGACGCAATTAGTTTAAGGGGGAGAGGGTGTGACACCCGAGAATTTCACTTTAAATTTATTATAATCGTTGCATACTTATGTGCGCATTTCTACGTGCATCATTTTTCTTGTTTAATTATTTTTATTGTGGGTCACTATTCATAAAATTTTTGACTGTTTCGAAAGCTTGATTTTAAATTTTTCCTAGGTCACTCGACATTTAAAAGGAACCAAGAAATTTTCGTTTTGAACTTTCGGGCTTAGGAGTATGCGTTTGAAAAAATATTTTTCCGTGAGCTTTGAATAGTGTTACGTTAGAATAGTGATAGTATTTAATTAGAGAGCATTTGTAATTATAATTAGCCTTAATTGGTCAAAATTTGAGACTACAAAGCTTAGGAAATTAATTGTCTACAACATATAAAACAACTACCTCATAAAATAAAATAGAACATAGCATTTTAGTCATCAAAAACAATTTCAGAAATTCCATCCTTGTCCCTCCTGCTGGCCGTCCACTTCAAAGAGGCAAAGATATATTTTTGCTTCTTCTTCCAAGCACTTTCAGCTCTTGGTTTGATCTTGGGAGGTTATTGAGCAACTTAGGACCTTCAACAAAGCTTCTACATCTTCAAAATTGTGAGGGAGTCTTACTTGTTTGAGTTTAAAGTTTGGTTGCATATGTTCAAATTTATTGAATTGTCAATTATATCTATAAATCTTGTGTTGAATGCTTCCTATGAGTTATTTAAAGCCTCTAGAGCTAACTTTTGTGGTGTGATAACAAATTTAACGGTTGAATGTTGAGATTGATCAAAGAGACGATGAATAGTGCCTAAAACTAGGGTTTTGAGGAAATTTGATAATTGACTTGAATTGATACCTCAATTAGGTGCTCTAGACCCTAGGGAAGGTAATTGAAAAGCCACGTTAGGTTGAATCACCCGAATTCGAACTTTAATGCATAAATAGCTTACTTTAAAAAGGGGGTTTTGCACGTTAGGCAATCCGGGCAAATTTAGGCATCAATTTGGGTATTCTTGAGCTAAGGAAGCACCTTTGGTGCTTTCGTTTCGCGAAATTGGGGTTCGGTTAGTATGGCTATAGTTCAAACCCGTTCGGGGCCTTCCCGAACTTTTGCTTCAAAAATGAGTTTTAGTGACTTTAAAGGGTACCTTTAAGCTTAATTAGGAATATAGAAAGACTAGGGTAGGATTGAGAATCTCGAACTATGCTTAGGAGAAAGAAAGCTCGATTAAGGAAAGGGGAAAAGTAGGTTTTAGCCTTTTTAGTTGCAATTGGAACTTGTTGTGTGTTAGTATTGCCTTGCATAGAATATTTAGGGTGTATTTAAGTTATTTGAGTAGATTATTGGAATTAATTATGTTGATTGTTTTCTTTTGGTATCTATTAGTTAATATCTTGCATATATGAGCTTTTATCATGCATATATGTGAGGGCGGCCTACTTTGTCGTCCCTCTTACGTGTTATGTGATATTATTGCTTGCTTGTGACTTGTATTGGGTTGCGCAACCTATATCGGACATGGTAGCGTCGAGAAACAGGGGGGGCATCGGGCTTGCCGTGCTCCCTCGACTACCATGGTGCCTATTCCCTTCTCGCTGAGGCATACTCCACTACCCCAGAGGCGTGGTTCACCTGCTGGGCATGGACCTACCTTGGGAGAAAGGGTCGTAGGATCGGGATACATCCGGAGTATCCCAAGTGTGGTGTTTGGGTTTTGCCGGCATAATCGTGATACTCGTGGTTCGTGGCTCGTGATCGAAGACTTGGAAGTGGAACCGTATCCTTTTTAAAGTGATTAATAGTTTGATTTATTGTCTTGATGGTTATGTGTCTTGTATATATGTTTACTTGTGTTGCATATCATATTGCACGTTTACATGCTGCATCACCTCCCTCGCTGGGCAACTTTGTTGCTCACTCCTCATCTAAAATGTTTCAGGAGAAGCTGAGGTGAATCCCCAGCTATTAGAGGTAGAAGAAGAGGAAGAAGTTCAAGTAGATCAGAATCAGTGATCTTGTGTGCTGAGGTGGATTTTATGTACTTCTTATGTGGAGTTCTTGGTGTTAATGTATTTTGAGACCATAGAGTCATGTATATATATGTCTAGTAAATGTGTATTAAGAGTTTAAGAAAGTTGTTGGATTGTAATAATGAATTCTAGACTTTTAATTTTCCTTGCATGCTTGGAGTGTTTGTAGATCTTCATATGGAACTTAGAAGTTTATTGTAATTAACTACTTATAACTAAAACCAACTTATCTCGCATGCTTGTGTGCTTTGGTAGAAAATTGTTGCTCCAAGGCTCGGATGGCCTTGTGATTGTGTTTTGGCTTTGGAGTTATTGTGGATAAGTTGTTGTTTTTAGTTCAGATGTCTTGAATGAATGTTTGCAGGTATCAGTTTGTCCTTGGTACAGGGGAGACTCTGTCCGAGTGACGGGTCCGAGCCTGACTTAGCGTGGGGTTGGGTTCGGGGCGTTACACTTATTGCTACTAAAATCATGTCTGATATTAACAAATTGAAGAAACAGCTTGGTGATGAGTTTGAAATAAAGAATCTTGGAGCAGCTAAAAAGATTCTTGGTATGGAGATTCATAGGGACAAAAATTTTGGAAAATTGTTCTTGTCTCAACAGAGATATGTTGTGAAAGTGCTTGAGTATTTCGGTATGCATGAAGCTAAACCTGTGAGCACTCTACTTGCAGCTCATTTTAGATTGTCTGCCAACTTATCACCTAAGATTGAGGAGGAGGTGGAACATATGTCTCGTGTTCCATATTCGAATGTTGTTGGTAGTCTAATGTATGCCATGGTATGCACTTGACCTGACATTTCACATGTAGTTAGTATTGTTAGCAGGTATATGGCATCGCCTAGAAAGGAACATTAGAATACAGTGAAATCGATCCTCAAATATTTGCGAGGCACTACAGATGTTGGTCTGACGTTTAGCAGGATGACTGAAGATCGTGCTAGTCTTGTGGGTTATTCTGATTCAAACTTTGCGGGTAATCTTAATAAAAGGAGACCTTTGATGGGTTACTTGTTTACTTTCTCTGAATGTCCTATCAGTTGGAAAGCGACATTGCGAACTACAGTTGCATTGTCTACTACTGAAGCAAAGTATATGGCAGTTGCAGAAACGACGAAGGAGGCTATGTGGTTGCATGGTCTAGTTCGTGATCTTGGACTACAGCAAGGTCAAAGTGTTGTCTTTTGCGGCAATCAGAGTACAATCCATCTGACTAAGAATTAGATGTATCATGAGAGGACGAAACACATTGATATCAGATATCATTTGACCAGAGATGTTGTATCATAGGGTATTGTATTAGTGCAGAAGATTTCAACTCATGAGAATCCAGCAGATATGATGACCAAGGTGATTCCTGTTAGCAAGTTCAGGCATTGCTTGGACTTGGTGGGTGTTTGTAGTGCACAGCTAAGAACCCCAGTGGGGGCATTCTGGCAGCGAAGAAGATATATGATGATTGGATCAAATGCGGTCCAAGGTGGAGATTTGTTGAAACGGTGGCCTGTATTTGTGGATCATGCCCAATGGGCTTGTAAGCCCAACATCTATAAAGACCTAGATGTGGTAGGTAGAGCTTGTTACATCTATATAATGAGCTCCTTAGCCTTGTATCAATTGTAGCAAATATTGAGTGTACACACGAGTGATTGGTGAGGCATTGTTGTAAGAGTGATATCTTTTGTATTCTTTCATCATATAGTAAAAGTTATTCTCCTGCTGCCCGTAGACGTAGGCTTTAAGGTGAACCATGTAAATCTGCGTGTCATGTTTCTCGCATTGTTCTTTATTTCAATCACACTTCACACACAATCACCCCCTCTGGTACCAACAAAAATTATTTATGGTGAAGATATGTAGTGATGAGGAAGAAGATGAGTGAAAATAAGAATAAAAAATAAAATAAAGAAAAGTTAGAAACAATATATAAGGGTATTTTGGTCAATGAACATGTATTTTAATAGTTTTTGCAATTCTTAGTTGCATTGTAAGTGTATGCATGTCACTCTTCATTAAATTTAACAAAAAAATTGAACGAAAGGGTTATGGTACAACATTATGGATAACACAGAGGATTCTACGTCACTTTTGAAAACAGAGAGTTTGTTATGCAACTTTTGCAAAACACAAGAGGGTATGGTGCATTTTACTCTTTTCTTAATTTAAGCCAGAATTAATAACCACGATATAAAAAATTATAATAAATCTAAATTACTTCAATACTTGTAACTATACTCTCGACTTGGGATATATATCCAAAAAGGTTTGCTCTTGACTATTGCACACTCTGTGAGCAAAAGATCTTCTTAGATAGATTTCTCACCATTATAAGACATGATGCAATCGGGTTGTGCGTTAAAATGTGCACAAAATAAACCAAGTTAAAATACCCGCAAGTGCACGGATCTTTGCAATGTAGTGTGCTCTGAGTACGGAATTGTACCACAGGGAAGCTCGTTAGTTAAGTTAGTGAAGTAGTGTGAAAGTGTTAAAGCGTTTAAGTGATAGTTCGCAAAAAGTTTGAGTAACGTGCGAGAAATGTAAACTAAATTAAACTAACTAAATTATCTAAGTTATACTAGGTATTAGTGGAATGCGAGAGGTGATGATTTAGGGGTTTGAACATGTAAATGAGGCAATTAATATAGGCTTGGTATCTAATTTATCTAATTCTGCAAGGGCTTAAGTTACAAGCATACACCCAGTTAAGCTAAAAGCTATAGACCTAGTTAATCTACTTAGTTCATTTTAACCAACTACAACAAAGCAAACTAAACTAAGAAACTAACCTTACAGATAGAAACTATGGTACAACCTATAGTTTCATGGAATCGATGGTACAACCTATAGATTCATGATTAAAACATTTATATGGCACGAAAATAACGCATTCATAATATTAACTACAAGTATAATATTAATGAAACAAAAGTAAGACATTCATAACATCTACTTAAAAGCATTGCGTATGAATACTAAATTAAAGCAAGCCATACATTGCAATTTAGAATTGAATAAACTAAATCGAGATCATATATTAAAAGACTATCATTTACAATATTCTCCCATATATATTAATCTACTCAGACATAATTGAATACGAATTCTGTAAATAAAAGAAAGTCAAGAAAGGTTCTCCCATATCGACAAACGCATATTTCTAATTCCTGAAATTTGAGCAGAGGTCCAACACAAAATAGTTATTCGGACGGAACAAATTTTTCCCCGAATAAGAGCTACTAGGGATGAATTTCTCCCAAATAAGAGCTTTTCTATTAAAAGTTATTCGGGCAGAACTTCTCCTGACTAATAACTACTTGTGTCGAATTTCCCTCGTAAAGTAGCTATTCGCGCAAAATTTTCTTGAATAAGAGCTACCTAGGCGGGACTTCCCCTGTATTCTACTACTACTTAATTAACTAAAACTAAAATTAAAATTAAATAGAATTAACTCGGAATTATATCAAAAATATTGATAATACTCCAAAATTAACTCCAAAATTCTCAAAGGATTGATGCTCTATTTATAGGCAAAATTCTAAAAATAGTTGACTTTCTTGCATTTGTTGACTTTGACTGGATTGTTGACCGTAGCATCTTCGGGCATTTTTCACTATTTTGACCCTCCAAACGATAGAATTTGGCTAAAATCTCACCGCGCGCAGGACATAAGTCCTACGTTTTTCTCAGAAGGCTGTTTATACCAGAAAAAATGATATGATTTGCCAAAAATGGACATGGGTGTCACGTCCCGACCATGACCTATCGTTAGGCTAAGGCCGAAACATGACGTTCGCAACTCTTATTCTTGAGGTTAACAACTTAATAGCTTTAAAAACCTGTAGTTATTAATTTAATAATCTATACCTCCATTATAAATGCCATATAAAGATTGGAAGACTTCCAAAAATTCTACCAAAATATCAGCCTTAGTCTACAAAGTAGAATAATCAACTTAGCTAGGCATCTAACTGACCAAAAGAATATTACAATAGATTAAATAGTCCCATTATACAAAGTCATGCTTATTACAACAAGGAATACATCTTCACAAGCAAGTATGTCGGTCAAATAAGCAGAAAATCCAACTCATCAACTCAACAAAGCTTACAACCACATGGGAGCTTGCTCGACTAATCTTCACCTGAAATTTTCAAAAGAGGGTGAGCTAGATCCTCGCATATAGCTCAGTGAGGAGGAAAACAAGGAAAAGTTTTCACAAATGTTTTATCATTTTGCAAGCTTCTTGGTAAAACCATGCTATGCATATAAACCAGTTAATCAAGTACAACAAATTATCAAGATTAAATTCATACTCGAAGTATAGAACAATTAAGAAAAATGGAGACAACTTGATCCAAAAGATATGAGCAACTTTTCTTATTACTTTAAAGAAAGTGGGTACTCCAGAGACTACCCATGAAGAAGGTACTCATGAGGCAACCCATAAGCACACCAACCAAGAGGGCACTCTGGAGACAACCCAACGAAGAGGGTACTCCGGAGGCAACCCATGAAGTGGGTACTTTGAAGGCAACCCACAAATTTACCATGGTAGCTGAGACTTATACCTGACGGTCCAATGCCGCAGGGGAGAATCGGAACTTTTACCATACCCGATATGAAAGGTTATAACCTTGACATAGATATAAGTATAATAACCTAGCTTTCCAAGAAAAGACACCAAGTGAGAGAGATGTGCACGATCCAAACCTAATCAAGCATACTTAAGCAATTACATGATTCAAACATATTCAAGCGTATAATCGTAAGTGCACCAATTAGACAATCATGAAACCAATACCCATCATGCTTGAACATAATAATAACATTTAGAAGGACACAACATAGACATATTACAAAGGAAGGTGTAAAGATACCTTAAAACAACTCAAATCGACCATAAAATGCAAGCACGAACAAAACTATGAAGCATTCTCAACGCTTCTGCATTAACCCAACTTAGGAGGTAAATTTATCCACTTTCCCAAACTCCAATTAATCTGTTTTCAGTCTAGAATCGAATTTTATCGAAAATAGATAGTTCTAGAATCAAATGGAACTCAATTTCAATCTAAAATGACTGAGTTATAACTTATTTTGTGCAAGTACGTTTTTCTGTCCAGATTTCAAGCCGTTCTTGCGTCATTTCAGGAATGGAAAAATCAGAGCATTTTAACGATAGAATCTGTCATTTTGTAAAACATGAAAGTTGTTCCTAAATTCCCAATACGGTATTTGTGAAAGTTTTGTTCATTTCCGAGATCATTTGCTATTTTTAAAACGTAAAGGAAATTGAAGACAGTGAACTGTCGAGATTCAGTAAAAATTTCGTAACTTACTTCCTAGTGTATGTTTGAGCATGAAAATGATTTTTCCTTATGACATGGTCAACTGAAGAAATATTTCTCTATGAGTTTTCTACATTTTTAGAATTTTACATATATTTATAAAATCATCTAGTCATAAAAAGGGGCTAAACTTTCTGGTTGGACAAATCTATCTAGTAAGGTCATTCCGAAATTCTTGCATGTTCTAGTTTCTAAATCATCTACATCAACTACTATACAACCAAGCAACCTCTAGCAACCTAAATAAGAAATAATCAAACATATCCACATAGTTAGATACAAGATTTACCATCAAGAACACCCAAAAATTCCAGCAACATCATCTTTGATTCAAACCATCAATAACAAGCTCCAACAATATTTCAACCATGGATTTGCAATTATAACTCCATACAAGCCTCATAAAACCATCAATATGCATTTATATATCATAAATACTCATTTTGAAAGAACCCTCACATTGCAACCCTATAGCACATATTTAAGTTACAACCTTCACTATTTTTCCTAACTTTTGTCAGTCAGTTACCCAAGTAAATGATCTCCAAATTTGATGAATCATATATCAAATCGAAGCTTTACGAATTTTTTAACTCTGACCGCAAACCTCGTTTGATTTTGATTTAAGATCTAAAAGTTATGACTATTTCCGTAAGATTGCACAAAACTGTCCAGCACCTGTACCTATCCAGAATAACCTACAATATTTGTCATTTTTAGGGGTCTTAAAGTCAAAATTAGCCTTAGCCTATTTCTTCAAGATTTTTTCAAAACTGAAAAATCTAGTGAACCTCAAAGTTTCATAAAATTACGAGATCATTTTCTACCTTAAAAATGCTCCAAACAGAGAGGTCAGTGGCTACCCGGGATTTTTCAGAAATGTTCAAACATGTATTATTGGCTTCTAAGCATGCAAGACTAAGCATACACATATACACACTTGCATGAACTTAAAAACATTTTAGAAATCAGTTTAAACCCTCACCTTTGCCTTGAATTCTAGATGTGAATGGAGCAAGAAAACTTGATGAAAGCTAAAGAAAATGCAAAGAAAATTGATGAGTAGTGGCTGAAAATCTTTTCCTTCCTCTTTTCCCTCTTTCTTCTTCTCGTTCCTTTCTTCTTCCTCTCTCTCCTATGAACGAAAATCAGTGGCGTGTGTGTGTAGTGTGTGTTTTCAGATTTATGTGTGTGTATGTAGAGATTTGGTGTGTGTTGTGTGTGTTTTGATTGAGCAAGAATAGTGTTAAGATATTTGTTATTTTACTTTAGGACAAGAGTGCCCCTCAACTAACTTATGTATCACTAGTTTGTCATTCTAGTGTTAATTCTAATTGTCTTGGTTCTAATTCAATTATTCTAGTTAGCTATTGAACTTAGTTGGTTTCAAATATTAGCTACACGATATAAATGACTCACTTGCACGTTAAACGATGAAATGCACCTAAATTGAGATGAATGCACATAAAATGATTTAATTATTGCTTACGTCATCTAAATTATTCAAAAGCACATAGTTGAATTTAAATACACATTAAACGAGATATGTGCATGTAAAACGATATAAATGTACATATTTTAAAATAAAAGCACGTGAATCAAGGTAAATACACGTTAATTGATATAATTGTATATTAAATGATGTAAAAATTTATGAAATGCTATAAAAATGCACACGAGCTCTATACGACTTCGGTATAGGGTCTCACATGGGTCACTATTTGAGATCATCTGGGTCAATGTCCGAGTCCGATTTCATGCTAGATTCAGCCAAATTTCTTCTCTATGAACTTCATTCTTCAACCGCTTCTCGTACTTCCCCATTCTTACTTCTTGACTTGTAATTTGGATCATTTCGGGTCTGATTCTTCACTTTTCAATATTTTCTTACATTGCATCTAAAGTATCAAAGTGTTGCATTTATTCCAGAGTTAAGATGCAAATGTAGTACAAATACAATGGTTTGAGTGCTGTAAATACAGTCACATCAACATCCCCAAATCTAAGCATTGCTTGTCCTCAAACAAGACTGTCTTTAAAACAGATTCAAAGTGAAAATTTCAGAAAAAATTACAAATGAAAACAAGTGAATACATCTATCCTAACCTTTTGTCACAAAATTTCCCACATGTAGCATGAGAAATACAATTCACTATCTTAAATCTATTCAACAGTTAATGATAATCATGATAAGAGAATCTTTACCTATTTTTCACAAATAGATACTCTTTTTGAAAATCGACTATTGATTGCTTCGGAGTACATATTTAGAAGTGAACTAAGTGAATTAAGTTCAAACAATTCCCAACTTTCAAGACTTTGCAAATATATTGGATTTTGATATTCTTGCCTTATTTGTAATCAAACTCTTGATCATGATTTAACCCTTTTTACATTTGCTAGAAATATAAAAGTAGAACTTACAATATCTCTATATAGTGTTCAATTTTCTTTGCTTTCTGAATATCTCATGTAGCGGGCTTTAAGACCAACAATCCCCCACCATTATGACTGAGGTTGCCAGGTTTCAAAGGGACCCCTACGTGCCTTAATCACCCGAGATATCCAAGCTCGAAACCTTACACTATAGCACATATCCTAAATTACAATATCTAAGATAGTGGTGCTTAGAGATTCACAACATATTCACACCAAAAATTTATTCAATAGTAAAGGTATGTACAACTTTTTTTTCTTTTTCTTTCTTTTTTTTCTTTGTTTTCTTTTCTTTTTCTTTCTTCTATTTTTTCAGAGTGTACATACCGACGGAGTAACATAATATAATGCATAGACATGGCATAAGGGTTTAGGTTTCAATCACAAGAAGTTCTCATAACAAACGGTAATCCTATCTCATACCTTTCATAATCACATAGCTATCAATTGAAGAAAAGAAGAACAACTAGGTTTACTCATTAATACAATACCCCAAAGTTTTTCTTATAAAGTTTGCTCAGAGTTTTTCACAGTTATAGCTAACAATACAGGTTCTCAAATCATCTAAATCATCTTCCTTACACAAGTAAGGTAGCAAACTACACTTCTCATGAACAAAATTGGTGTATTTCTTGCATGTTCTTAAATATTATTTTCATGAAATACACACATCCCCATACCAAAACTTTTCTTGTCCTCAAGCAAATAGCAATGTAAGACAGTGAGAGTGTAGTATGCAAGTAATAACAAAATGACAAATGCTACATCTCCAAAGCTATGGTTTGCTTACTCTACAACGCATGTTGATCAGGTATAAAGGGAAATATAATAAGGAAATATATCACCTTATGTGAAGCATTCCTATGTTGATGTCAAAGCTTTTCTACTATCTTGTACCAAAAGATGTATCATTCTGCAATTAAAGATTAGTAGAAAAAACATTTTATAGATTATCATCAACACAGCAAAAAAAAAGTTAGTTATACTAAATAGACAAAACAAATATACAGGGGGAGAAACCAAAAAGAAATATGGTCACGGAAAATAACTAATATATTAAGCAAATAAATAAACTACCCAGATCATTTAACCTCTTTTCTGGGGTTCAAGAGTTATATATAAATATATATAAACGAAGTAAATACAAAGGACTAAAGAAATCATAAAATCACACAGACAAAGGAAAATAAACACACATAAGCATTTTAAAAATCTAGGTTGCCTCCTAGAAGCACTGAGTTTTATGCCCTCAGCTAGGCGCCAATGTTAGAGCAATCTATGTTTAAAGTATTCGGCACATATTGCCTGATAATCGTTTCAGCACAATTCTTGAAAGGAAAAGGATCATGCAACAGATGATGGTTCATTGTTCCTACAGAACATGACTTTTCCAAGTCACTTTGAAAAAGTGACAATTCCCATCCCAATGTGATGTGTGTGGGTATGTTCTCGACTATGTCAACATGGGCAATAGTATTTTGTAAAACAGTGTGTTCTATTTTAGGTGTCAAGAAGGGCGGAGGAATTAAAGTAGACTCAATAAACTTGTCCTGAAGAGTAAAGACTCTAAGGAAGTGTGTACACTCATCTTCCTTGAAGATGAATCAAAGTCGGGTTGAGTGATGACATTACTAATGTCATCTTGTCCTTTTAAACGAGGCATTTCATCATTTTCCTCAAATTCATTTTCCCTTTCAGATGTCTCCCAAATAATCTTGCTGATATCATTAGTCTGTTCACATGTTATTTCATCAAAGGTGGTCATAAACAACCGAATGTGTTGATCTAAAGATTGAAGCATGTGAGCATTGGATTGGGCAAGATGAAAAAGTTGGTCATACTTGTCATCGAATTCGGGAGCAGAGTCAATCCAATCATCCTGGTGATCATTTTGTTTGGTAATATTAAATAAAGGGTCACCAGAAGATTCAGATTGAAATGGTATAAGGACTTGGCTTTCAAAGTTTTGAGAAAAATTTTATTGACGCCAAGGTGATGGCTGGTTTTGCCATTCTGGAGTATCTGCCTCAAACATGTTATCTGCCTCATTTCTAGTGTTACACTCTCTACACTGATTATCTCCATTAAACACTTCTATCACCTTAACCTGGTTTTGGATAGTTTCGTGATGAACGAAACTATATTGGTCTTGCGAACTCACTACAGGTTGAACAGGGTGCTCGTCTTTTTCCCACACATTTATACTTTCGGCTAGTTGACCGATTTGGTCTTGTAACCGATCTATGGATTGGTGGTTGGATTCGGCGAGTTGGACAATTTGTCCGAACTTGTCGTTGGAGTTTGGTTCAGGCGAAGAAAATTCAACCGAGTCAGGATAGCAAAAGTTTTGTTTGAAAGAATCACTTTGAAAGCTTTCGCAAAACTTGGAAGAATTGAAGTTAGGGTTTTGAGATATATTTTCAAAATTTTGAGGCATAAAAGATGCATTATTTTGGTCCCAAAAGAAATTTTGATGATTTTTCCATTTCGGGTTATATGCATTTGAGTACAAATCATTGTTTGAAAAATAACCCTGAGCAGTAGAATCATGACTATGTAAAAACTTGGGATAATGGGGACAATTCATGATGGTATGCCCAAATTGAAAACAAATTTCACATCTATTTGGGATAAGAGATTGGATTGTTTCATTAAAAGCTCATTGATCAGATGAATCATTAAAATGAGTTATTTCCCAATCTTTAAAAAATTTCCTATTTTTTAATTTTTTTTATTGTTTTATTTTTATTTTATTTTATTTTATTTTATTTATTATTATTATTTTTAAAATAAAGCTAATAAAATAAACACTTTAAACAAGTTCACAAATATTTTTATCAAAAACTAAACCGTGCCTCCACGGCAACGGTGCCAAAAACTTGATGCGACCGGGTTGTGCGTTAAAATGTGCGCAAAATAAACCAAGTTAAAATACCCATAAGTGCACGAATATTTACAGTGTAGTGTGCTCTGAGTGCAGAATCGTACCACATGGAAGTTCGTTAGTTAAGTTAGTGAAGTAGTGTGAAAGTGTTAAAGCTTTTAAATGACAGTTCACAAAGAGTTTGAGTAACGTGCGAGAAATGTAAACTAAATTAAACTAACTAAATTATCTAAGTTATACTAAGTATTAGTGGAGTACGAGAAGTGGTGATTTAGGGGTTTGAACATGTAAATGAGGCAATTAATATAAGTTCGGTATCTAGTTTATCTAATTCTGCAAGGTCTTAAGCTACAAGCATACACCTGGTTAAGTTAAAAGCTATAGACCTAGTTAATCCACTTAGTTCATTTTAACCAAGTACAACAAGGCAAACTAAACTAAGGAACTAACCTTACAGATAGAAACTATGGTACAACCTATAGTTTCATAGAATCTATGGTACAACCTATAGATTCATGATTAAAACATTTATATGGCACGAAAATAACGCATTCATAATATTAACTACAAGTAAAATATTAATGAAGCGAAAGTAAAGCATTCATAACATCTACTTAAAAAAATTACGTATGAATACTGAATTAAAGCAAGCCATACATTGCAATTTGAATTGAATAAACTAAATCCGAAACCATATATTAAAATATTGTTATTTACAATATTCACCCATAAATATCAATCTACTCAGACATAATTGAATACCAATTATGTAAATAAGAAAGAGTCAAGAAAGGCTTCTCCATATTGACGAACGCATATTTCTGATTCCTGAAATTTGAGCAGAGATCCAAAGTAAAATAACTATTCGGGCAAAACTAATTTTCCCTGAATAAGAGCTACTAGGGATGAATTTCCCCCGAATAAGAGGTTTCCTATTGAAAGCTATTTGGGCAAGACTTCCCCCAAATAATAACTACTTGGGTCGGATTTTCCCCATAAAGTAGCTATTCGGGCAAAATTTTCCCGAATAAGAGTTACCTAGGCGGGACTTCCCCCGTATTCTACTACTACTTAATTAACTAAAACTAAAATTAAAACTAACTAGAATTAATTCGGAATTATATCAAAAATATTGATAATACTCCAAAATTAACTCTAGAATTCTCAAAGGGTTGATGCTCTATTTATAGGCAAAATTTTGAAAATAGTTGACTTTTTTGCATTTGTTGACTCTGGCCGGATTGTTGACCGCAGCATCTTCTGGCATTTTCCACTGTTTTGACTCTCTAATCGATACAATGTGACTAAAATCTCACCGCGCGAAGGACTTTTAGTCATGCGTTTTGCTCAGAAGACTGTTTCTACCCAAAAAACTAATATGATTTGCCAAAAACGGACATGGGTCACTATTTGAGATCATCTGGGTCAATGTTCTGAGTCTGATTTCATGTTAGTTTCAGCCAAATTTCTTCTCTATGAGCTTCATTCTTTAACCGCTTCTTGTACTTCCCCATTCTTACTTTTTGACTTGCAATTTAGATCATTTCGAGTCTGATTCTTCACTTTTCAGTATTTTCCTACATTGCATCTAAAGTATCAAAGTGTTGCATTTATTCTAGAGTTAAGATGCAAATGTAGTACAAATACAATGGTTTGAGTACTGCAAATACAGTCACATCAACACACACAAAAAGAAAAAAATATATATTCTTAGATAGATTTCTCGCCATTATAACACACACAAAAAGAAAATTCTAATTCTAAAAAAAAAATGATAAGGGTTGAATATCTTTCAACTCGACTTCAGCCCAAACCTGCAAAACAATGTAAATGGACAACATGTATTATTGTTCGCGCACCTCCTTTGGTGTGAGAGTAAGTATGTATGTACAAGCTCAAGTAACATGATAAGGGAGAAATAACAATTAATTAGAATGAGTTACATTGGCTTAGTGCATTGAATAAATTATTTATACTAATCACAATAACGGTCGAGTAATTAATGCATAATGATGTTTTTGCACACATGTCAGATCTGAGCCTTATACCCAACAAATATTACCCAATTGTTATTGCTTTTATTCAGCGTGTAATACCTGACTTGGCTATCACAGCACTAGATTGATTTAGATATTATCAGCCGGGTCGGATCGGGTGGGTCGGTTTATACCCATATAAAAAGAAAAGAAATAGGCAAAAGTCGGAAAGGGTAGCAAAAAATAATTCTTCTAGCAACGATTTTTGGATAAGATTGCCGACAGAATTAAGGAAGGTATTGCAATTGGAAAAAAGTCATTTTAGTCCCTGAGATTTATGTTAAAAACCAAATGGGTCCCTGTGTTTTGGATAAATACCATTTTAGTCCCTCAGTTAAGTGAAGGGATGTTAACTTTAACTGCTTCAAGGGCAAAATAGACCAAACGGGATTTAAAAGAATTGGATTTTTTTTTAAAAAAGACCAAACGGGTCCCTATTTTTTTTAACACTCCAATCTCTCTTCTTCTCCAAATCGACACACACTCACGCACATACACTATAACAAAACACACACCCACGGCTAGAAACCTCCATTTTTTGGCATTGAATCTTTCATGCATATATAATAATAAAGCTAAACAAATTGAGAATATATATGTATAAGCAAAATTCACTTAAAATGGTGAAAGATTCAATGCCAAAATGCAGATTTAAGGGTTTTTAATAAGACCCATATGGCCAAACCACTCAGGTATGAATAAAGGCATTGACTTTATACTTACTTGGTATGCATAATAATCTTTGGTTTTGATTTTAATTTGTTGGACTTATGTGAAATCTTGGTGAAATTTTGTATTTTGTGTATGTATGTGTGTTTGTATAGAGATTGGTTTGTGTTGAGCAATTGAGAAATTTCATTAGTGGGATGAGAAGAATTTCGACTTTTTCTTTTGAGGATTAAAGTTGATTGCTTTTTTGGGTTTTTTTATGTGAAGCTTTGAGTGATTTTGTGATGTGTGTATTGAATTTTAAGGGCTAATGTTTAATGGGTGTTTGATAGTTTTAGCATTGGTTTGAAACAATTTCATCTTAAATGGAACAACACCCAACCCCATTTTCACTCTCAATCAAGCTTATGATGCTCATGCAGAACTTTTTCGCAGCCCAAGCTCAGAATTTTATTCATCATCAAACAAACACAGCTCCAAGCCACAATCATTACCCAAGCACTTGGATCCATCCTCCTCACAATCCCTGCAAGCTTAACACTGATGCTTCCTTTCTTCCTAGTTTGGAAGGATCAATTGGTATTATTTGCAAGAATCACAATGATGTTGTCATCCACGATTAAGCAGAAAATATTTTCTGCTCTTCCCCCTTGCAAGCTGAAGGTTTAGCTGTTCTTCAAGCATGCCATTTAATTATGCTCTTCTTTGAATCTGGAAAATCCAATCACTGAAACGGATTCAGAAATTCTATTCAAAGCTCTTTGCTCAAGCTCTTATACCCCTCCTGTGGAGATTCATCATATAGTTGAAGCGTGAAAGACCCATGAATTTGCCTGATTCGAAGCGTAAAAGACCAAGATTTTTTTTTTGAACTGAGAGAAAAAGAAACCGATAAGGATAAAAATTTGGCACCTTTTTTTTTTTTTTTGGGTCAGATTTCCAACGGCTGAAACAAAGGGCAAATTGGTACTTTCGTTCGATCAACGCTTTGACCCTTAATTTGAAACTGGCGGAGAGACTGAAATGGTATTTTTTTAAAACACAAGAACCTGTTTGATTTTTAGCATAAACTTCATAGACTAAAATAACCTTTTCCCTATTGCAATTCCTGGTTGCTTCATATCTTGATACCGTGGTGAAAATAAAAGGACATTCGTGCAAATCTTACGAAAGGTCAATGTCGAGGTGATCATGACAATATAGCAAAAATGTGGAGGTGGGTTGTCTGCAACTTGAGCTGGCTTGAAATTTTTGTGAAATTGACATCTTATGTTTGTCACGAATACATAACGGTCGCGCCAGGATTTTAATTGGGCCCAAAATCAAACTAATTGTTCTACTTTTTCTTGTTGTTGCTATGACAATCACAAAAAAAAAAAAAAAAAAAAAAGATAAGAAGTCGGAACTCAGTATGTCTAAATTTGAAATTTATTGACTCAGTGTCTATATTGAAGTGCATCACTACACTTTGAAATTTACCAATTGATAATCGCTTCGTCAAACTTTACTGGTAGTTGAATTTCGTCACCTGAGTTCTCATGTAAAAAGAAAAAAATGAAAATAAAAAAATAAGAACTTTGATTTGTAGTTTGGCTAAATAGAACAAAAAGTCCACATATGAAGGTGATGCTTGTAGGTAAGAAAAGATATTATGCAAAAGGAAAAGCGACTACTGAATCAATTGAAAAATGCTTCGGAGCTCTTCGTGTAACATAGCTGGTGGGCTATTTCAAAGGGGAATTTTTTTTTTTTTTTTTTGGTCAAGATTTCAAAAGAACTCTGTTGCATAGTTGTTATTTTATTTATACAAAGGAGGCAAAGCTATTACGCTTCAAAAGACTGTTTTCGGAAAAATTTATCTTCTTTTATCCGCTCAATAATATGGTGACGCAGAGGTTGGCAATCCAATCATCTCTATTTTGCATAGTTAATTAGCTCTATTGTTGAAGTCGACAAATACTTAGAAATTATTTTAAAAAGATTAATTCAACATTGTCTTTGATCTTGTTGGTAAATTTGGAATTTTTTTTTTTTTTCTAGTTCTACGGTCATCTAGTTAATAGGAGGTTAGATTTTAACCATATAACATTACAAAATTACATTTTAATTATTTATTTTGAAAAAATTGTAACGTGATCCCTCCCTTTTTTTCTTTTTAAAAGTAATTTTCATAATGAATTATTGTTTGTAATACTAGATGATTCAAATTTCACCTTTTCCTAACTAGAAAATAATGGGATTTGGGGAGGATCCAAGTTCACGCATCCCTGCAATTAAGAGCACTTTTCGTAACACACTGGAGAAATTTTTCAAAAAGACTAGAAGCAAGTAACTTCTTGAATTTATTAGTTAAGACCTTAAAGCTTTAATTTTCTATTTAAATCCTTGAAAGTTTTAATACCTCAATCAAGTCCTTGACAATTTGATTAATGTCTCAAGTACTCCACTTTCTCCAATAGCGTGAAAACTTTCAAGTAGACATTTGGTTTACAGAATGATTTTTTATTCTTGGGTGTCACATTTAAAGGAATATGATTCTTAAGAATGTAATTAAAACTATTTGGTATGCTAAAAATATTTCTAGAAATACTTTGTTAAATTCCTAGAAATATTATATTGTTATGTTTGATTTAAACTCAATATTCTTAAAAATTTTGAGCAATTTTCTAGTATACCTATAACTCAAAAAACCAAAAGATACCATAGAAAGAAAATATATAAGTCACGATACACTTTGTATACTTTTGCCAATACAAGTACGTCTAATGTACTTATAGAAGTAAAATAATAAAACTGAAATGTTAAATTTAATTTTAAAAAATTTAAATTTAAATTTTTTCATTTTATTTAAATTTTATTTAAACGTATAAACTTTAAAATTTATCATTTAAAAATTTTATTTTAAATAAAAATAATAAAAATTCAATTTAATTTTAATTTTTAAAAATTGTTTTTATTTATTTATTTTAAAAAAATAATATTTTTATTTTTTAATACTAATTTTTATTTTATTTTTTAATTCCTTTTAGGGTGAATATTTTTGTCTTTTATTTTCTTAAAACATTCCACAACTTATGAGAGTCTGATTCCTACCCCTTTACATAAAAATAAAAATTGAACAAACCATCTGGAGATATTGTATTTCCATGAATGTGATATGCCCAAAAATATTTTTTTATTCCTCAAACCAAACATGAGAATATCACATTTATCTCAATGGTAAGATCATCATCCATCATTTCCTTATGGAATCTAACATTCAAGGTTTTGAACCAAAAGGGACTTTTCCAACAAAATCAGAATATCGAGGACTTCATAAAAATCAAAATATTAAGGACTTGATTGAACGTGCAACAAACTTCAGGAATTAAATAATCATTAATGCTTCTGGTATGGTTTAGCTATTTGTGATTAGCATCACTGATGGCAGGACCAATTGTGGAATAATTATGTCTCTTTCTCCACTTTTTATTGCCCATCTTCATCAAAAGAAATGTAAGTTACTAGGCTGTATAGGATTGAGATCTCAATTTCTTTTTCTGCTCTATTTCTTTGTCAGTATTGAGATCACAATTTACGACCCAGTTAAGTATCAGCAACTGGCCACTTTAAAATCGCAGCCAGAAAGTTATTGTCTTTCTATAGATCGGGCTTATCCTGCATTGATGGACGAATAAATTGTTCAACTGCAAAGAGTCGTCATTATTATTACACTCACAAGTTGGATGAAATGGTCATAGTAATGACTTGGTGTAATTTAAAGTGATGAGTTAAGAACTATGACTTCGACTTATTATATCATTATGAGTGGCGAACGTGGTAGCATTTCTCAGAATGTATCTTGCTAATTAGAACCTACCAATGTAAAGATTTTTTCAACTACATTTTAGGTCTACTAATATTTGTTTCATAGGGGAAATATCGAGTATAAAAAATCTTCAAAGTGCGTGGTCATTCTAAATGGCTGTGCCTAATGATGACACATGTCACCTTCATGGTTTTACATATCTTTTTGTTTTGAAGAAAGACGTTATAACGTAGGTTAGAGGTGAGATTGGATAACGTAAGCTTGGTGTAAGGCTGGTTCAACTCCGAATCTAAATCCTACTTGATAGAGTGTAAATTCAAAATCTTTTTATTGAATGCCTATTTTGTTTTATGTCAAGGATAAAACTTCATTGACTAGAAAAACAGACTTAGAATACCATCACACACTAGCTGGAGTTGAGTCAGCAGCTCAGTTAGTTTAGGTGGTACGTTGAAATTCCTATCAAAAGGAAGATAGCCAATGCTAGAAGTTTTAGCAGTACAATAAGTGATTTTGTTACTTATCCTATTAAAGCAAAACAATACACTACAAGAAAATTGATCTGGGGTGACGAAGATTTCTCGTCTCCCTTTCGTCACCTATACCCATTGGGCGACCAAAGGGCGACCAAAAACCGAGCGTCGAGAAAACCCTTGTCGCCATTTTGTTATTTGGTCGCATTTTGGTGGCCAAATCGGAAAAAAAAAAAAAAATTATATTTCGTAGCCCCTTGGTCGCAATGTTTAGAAAATAAATTATTAGTTAATTTTTATAATTAGCAATTTTATTAATTAATTCGTTAATTTTTGTATCAATTAATTATACTTGGTCGCCCCATTGTGGCCAATCTTTGTCGCCATTAGGTAGCAAATTATTTTTAATAATTTTTGTTAATTATTTAATTTCGTCTCCATGTGGTAGCCAATTTCTGTAGCCACAATTTGGTGGTCATGTGGTAGCCATACTTTCGTCACCATTAGGTAGCCAAATATTTTAATTTTTTTTTATTAATTATTTACGTGGGTCGCCATTTGGTAGCCAAAATTTGTAGCCAATTTTGGTGGCCATATGGTGGCTATTTTATCGTCGCCACTAGGTAGCCAAATTTTTAATTATTATTATTTATTCATTAATTTTTATTTTTTACGTTGGTCGCCATTTGGTAGCCCAAATTTGTAGCCGATTTTGGTGGCCATATGGTGGTTATTTTATCGTTGCCATTAGGTAGCCAAATTTTTTAATTATTTTTTTTATTCATTAATTTTCATTATTTACGTTGGTCGCCATTTTGTAGCCCAAATTTGTAGCCGATTTTGGTGGCCATATGGTGGCTATTTTATCATCGCTACTAGGTAGCCAAATTTTTTAATTTTTTTTTATTCATTAATTTTCATTATTTACGTTGGTCGTCATTTGGTAGCCCAAATTTGTAGTCGATTTTGGTGGCCATATGGTGGTTATTTTATCGTCGCTACTAGGTAGCCAAATTTTTTAATTATTTTTTAGCCAATAATAGTCGCCACGTGGTAGCTACGTTTTCGTCGCCACTTTGTCGCCACACAATAATTTTTAAAAAAAAATTATAATTTATATTTACAAAAACAAAAATAAGTTATAATATACATATTTAAGTATTTAAAAGATCTTCAAAATAAAGTACATAATATTAGATTTATAATTTTTTTTAAAAACAAATTAAAACCTACTAATTATCGTGCTGGTCTGGATCAGGGGATGGGCGCTTGTCTCGCATGCGGTTCATGTCATCTTGTAGCTGCGTCACAATGCTCAGCAATTTCGAGTGCTCCAGCTGCTGCTCCTCAAGTTGTCGTTTAATGGTCTCTGTTGCCTGACTGACAGCAGCGTTGACTTGTTGTTGCGTTAATCTAGCTGGGGGAATGGTGGAAGCTTCGTGTAATCCTCTTCCAATGCGAATTCCCTGTGTGCCGAGTCCATAGACGCGTCCCATCCTCAATCCACCAGCCGCCTCGAAGAAGATCTGGTCGGGGTCAACGGGCGGCGTTGTAGGGTTGGCTTGACTCACAGCCTCACGTTGCTGGAGCATCTCATTATACCGCTCCTATAAAGAGAAATTTGAAATAATGAGTTTTCTTATTACTTTATAACACACTTGGTACATTGTAATAATATTTACCATTAACTGAGAAGCCTTTTCATCAGAGTAATGGGTTTCATCATCCACTGTTTTGCTATGCGTTGCTTTGAAAACATCGGCGTAGGTCACCGGACGGCTTTCTTTTAACTCCTGCATTATTAACGCATAATTAGTACATAATTTTAAGATAAGATAAGACATAAAATTAAATAATCCCACTTTTGAATTTATTACATAATTGTTGTACATATCATTCTTCTCTTGTACTCATGAAAAGCAGTGGCACCCGCAAAGTGGACTGATGTATTTTTCTTCCTGTTTTCCTTGTTCTTCCCAGCTATACCTATCCACTTTTGATCTCTCCATTTAATTTTCATTTGCTCCCAATTTTCCTCCATGATCCATTTAGGACACTTGTCAACTTTACGGGCCTTGTTCAATAGGTCCTTCAACCTCTCTCTTGCTTTGAAATAGAAATGACTCCTTATTAGGGCAGTGTCACACGGGTACCACTTGAAATCCATCTACACCCAAAATGAATAAAAACAAGTACATGAGTTAATACAACATGCATGTCTACATAATATATAAAAGCAATAATAAATATTTATTGCATTAATAATAATATTTTGTACCTCAAATTTGTGAAACCATAAATCCTTGACATTTTATGGGACCTCTCCATAAGTGATCCATGGTTACGCGTACCTGCCAGAAAAAATCATCTTGAAGTTTTGCACCACTGTAGCTGGTACAAAACTATTAAAAAAAATAAAGAATATCTTTGTTAGTTTCATTTGCAATAACTAATTAGAACTTTTACAAATCTATTTACAAAAATTAAAAATATCTTTACCCGTTTTCATATAGTCGAAGATGTGTACGTGTATCTCCCAGCCATCTAGTGTACTCTTCCAACGAATGGAAGCCTAATTCGTGAAAGTCCATACTGCCCTCGACGCGTGCTGATGACTCTGCCTGATATGTGGATAGATACTGGCAACTGGAAGTAGGCGTGACACTAACCACATCCACGTGCTCATCCTCGTCGCGCACGTGGAACACAGATAAGTTCCCAGATAATCCTGTAGAAGGAGGTGATATCCCGACGTGGGTAGGAGTGTCCATATTATCCTCATCACCATGTGATGCAGATGGTGTTGAAGATGATGGTCTTTCCGATCGTGACCAATCACTGTACGGGCTGTTACCTTTACCTCTATGTCTAGGCATCACTAAATTTTAAAAAAATAATAATAAGATAAAAAATATCGATAAATACATAGAAAATATTTAAACTTTTCATTATACAATAATAAGAACCACAATATTGAAGTTATGAATACAAATTTCTTTCAAGTCATTCATCGCCTTCAAATTGTATGTTATCATCTGAACTTTCTGTATCTTCATCATCGTTGTCATGGTCATCATACTCTTCTTCATATTCTATGCTTTCGTCATCTGCACTTTCATTATCTTCATCATCGTTGTTTTGCTCATCATGTTCTTCTTCAGCATCTTCAGTTACCTCAATGCTTTCACCTGACTCGTGAAATCGCACGAGCATAACATTTTCATCTGGTTGTACAAGTGGCACATCCATGTCATCCGCTTGAAATGTCGTGTCTTCATTTATAACATTATCATCATCAACCCTAGACACATCATATTGGTTCCTTGGTCTGATCTTGCATACAGCCAACCAATCTGCTCGGTCTCTCTTAGCACCAGGATATCTAACGTAGTAAACTTGATGTGCCTGTTCGGCTAAGACAAAAGGTTCATACTTTGGGTATTTTTTCTTCACATTTACATCAATCAACGGAAATTTCGGATGAACCTTTAACCCCTTATTAATTTGAGAATCATACCACTTACACTTGAAAATGACAACTCTTGTATGTTTGAGACTTGGATTATGGTATTCCAACTCAATTATGTCAGTCAACAAACCATAATAATCACTCTCATCCGTATTGTCTGTTGACCCTTTCACAAAGACTCCACTATTCATAGTAGTCCTCGATACTCCATAAGTCAAAGTGTGGAATCGGTAACCATTTACCAAGTACCCTGGCCATGTGCGCACTTTCTTACTAGGCCCCATTGATAGATATTTTACTCGATCATCCAGACCATTAGTGTTGATAAGCTATAAAACACATTAATTAAAGTCGAATGTAATATATGTCAAAGTATAGACGAACTTTATGGTCGAAACGTTAATAAGGGTTCAACATTTACTTACATGATTGCGCAACCATATTGGGAAATTGTTATCCATGCTATACATCATTTCTGATTCAGTCAATGTTGGGAAATTGAGAAGAAGTTCATTTTCAAACATCCTGTACAGTATTAATTATTAAACTGTAAATGCATTCCTTCTTTTAATCTAGTTAATAGAATTAATACACATATGTCGGGTCATTAACTTACTTGATATATGGGGACACCTCTTCACAATTCATCAAAACGTACAAGTGTGCAGCCTTCATGTCTCGGTCGTCTAAATAGGGATTGTTCATTTGGCCCATCGGACGACCTGGGTAACTGAATATAGGTAAACACCCTTCAGGGTAATTTGTATCCATGGATTCATCATTTCGACCGACGTTCCTTGTTTTAGTTTCTACATGAGGATCAAATTAATAAGAACAAAATGTTGACGTTTCAAGGAGAATATATGCTTGACATATAGATCCCTCAACCCGTGCTTTATTCTTCACCCTTATCTTCAAAACATGCAAGAACCTCTCAAAATGATACATCCACCAAAATTGTACATGACCGCCACATATTACTTCATAAACCATATGAACAGACAAATGTTCCATTGAGTCAAATAACGATGGAGGAAATATCTTTTCCAACTTACAAAGAATGTTAGCAATATTTAATCGCATCCTTTCAAGCTCATTTTTTTGGAGTCTTGTGCAACAAATGTCTCGAAAAAATAAGCTCAGTTCAGTCAAAGCTTCCCACACATATGTTGGCAGTAACTCTCGTAAGGCTATAAGAAGCAATCTCTCCATAAATACATGGCAATCATGACTTTTCATATGTGACAACTTCAAATCCTTCATGTCAACACACCGTGCTATATTTGAGGCATATCCATCAGGGAATTGTAACTCACTTACCCATTCTAAAAGCAATTTCTTAGATGAAACAGGGAGTGTGTACACGGCCATAGGCATTTTGCCATCTTGAATACATAATTCTGGGTGATCACAAAATCTTTCAATATCATCCCTTGCACATTTATTATCCTTAGTCTTGCCCTTCACATCCATCACAGTGTTGAAAATATTATCAAAAACATTCTTCTCTATGTGCAAGACGTCCAAATTATGACGCAAAAGATGTGACTGCCAATAAGGCAAATCCCAAAAGATGCTTTGTTTTTTCCAATTATGCAACTCTCCAAAAGCAGCTAGTTTTTTGGCCTTCAAATCATTAATCTTTGGTAAATTTTGAACACGCTTCCAAATCTCTTCACCACTCAATCTTGGTGGAGGTGCAGATCTTTCAAGCATACCTTTGCGAAAGTTCTTTTTGTCGCGTCGAAATGGATGGTTACTCGGTAAGAACTGTCGATGATAATCAAAGAATCAATTTTTCGCCCTGCAGGCAATTGAAATGCCTTAGTATTCTCCATACAATATGGACACGAAAATTTTTCGTGCGTACTCCAACCAGACAACATGCCATATGTTGAAAAATCATTAATTGTCCACATTAAAGCTGCCCTCATTTGAAAGTTTAAATTGGACGACACATCATAACATGGTACTCCTACCCACAATTCTTTCAAATCTTCAATTAGAGGCTCAAGGAATATGTCTATGTTCTTACCTGGACTTTTCAGACCTGGAATAAGAAGGGTCAAGAACATGACAGGAGTCTTCATACACATCCATGGTGGTAGGTTGTACGGTGTGATTATCACTGGCCAACAAGAATACAGCTGAGAATTAGAGTTGAACGGATTAAACCCATCTGAACAAAGTCCAAGACGGGCATTCCTCGGCTGAGATGCAAAATCTGGATAAGTTTTATCAAAGTGTTTCCATGCCTCAGCATCAGATGGATGATCTTTTTATCCTCAACGTGGTGTCTATAATGACATTGCATATGTTCAGTGGTTGCATGCGACAAATATAATCTTTTCAACCTAGGAGTTAACGAAAACCACCACATTTTTTTGTATGATATCGGTCTACCGCATTTTTTACCGACTGGGAATGGCTTGTACCGCTCGTGGCCACATTTCGGACACAACTCGAGGTCAATTCTATCCAAGAAATACAATGTACACCCATTTACACACACTTCAATTTTTTGGTAAGTCAACCCCAATGGCCTCAAATCAGTATTGAACCTATAGAATTTCTCTCGAAATTTATTATTCTTAGGCAACATTCTTCGTACAGATCTAACAAATCGATTAAAACATTGCTCAGACATGTTCTCCTCTGCCTTGATATTCAATAACTCAGACACCACTGACAAACGACTGTATTCTTCACACCCATCCCACAATGGCTCATATGCGGCCTTTAATAGATCATAAAACCGTTTTGCTTGCATATTAGGTTCTTCCTCATACGGTTCATTGTTATTACACGTGGGAGGTAATATTTCTGGCCCAGCAGCTTCGAATATCATTGTCCTATAAGTGTTTCCTTCATTATGCCCAAAATGATCCTCGTTATTACAATCATTGTTATCCACATTTACATTTTCATATTCCCCATGTGAAGTCCATACATAATAATGACGCATAAATCCCTTTCTAAATAGATGAAGTGTACACTCTTCGGGTTCCTCAAATTGACAATTTTTGCATTTCGCACAAGGACATCTAATTTTGGTTTTATCCATGTATTGTGGTTTCCTACATGCAAACACAACAAAATTTTCTACACCCTTAACAAAAATAGGATTCAATGATCTTCCATCGGGTGTTAAGCGATTGTTCATCCAGGACCGTCGATCCCTTTCCATTTCGACTAAATTTGTATTACCAATTTGACCTAATTATATACACAAATCATCATTATTGTATATTCCACAACTCCCAAAATAATTAACTACAAAATGTTATTAATAATAATAGACATAAATTAATTACAAAGTAATTTTGGTTAATTTTATTTTTCCAAAGTAACATTCCAAGTCCTTTAAATTTACCTTTTACTTAGTTAAATTCCAAGTCATTTGATTAACATTATTTCAACTATAAGGCAACATAACATTTTTAAATACAGTTATATCTACAACAATATCTCACCAACAACATTAACATTCATTAAATTCAAAGTCATTTGATTAACATTATTTCATCTATAAGGCAACATAACATTTTCAAATACAGTTATATCTACAACAATATCTCACCTACAACATTAACATTCATTAAATTCAAAGTCATTTGATTAACATTATTTCATCTATAAGGCAACATCACATTTTCGAATACAGTTATATCTACAACAATATCTCACCTACAACATTAACCTTCATTAAATTCAAAGTCATTTTATCAACATTATTTCAACTACAACGCAACATCACATATCTAAAGACAGTTATCTTTACAACAATACATCTCAATTTACAACATTATATCAAATATAATATCTCAACACGAATATAAAACATATTGATTAGAAGACTAACCTGAGCCGTAAAAGTTTGGCCTATCACACTAAACAAACTTCAATCCTTCAAAAAAATATAGCAAACAACCAACAATTGTATCATTAACAATCACAAATTTAAAAACAAACTAACCACAACTAACAAAACAACAAATAATAAAAACCCAAAAATTCAAAAATTCAAAAAACAAAAAAAGAATAAAATCAGAAAATAAAAAAATAAAAAAAAATAGAAAATACAAAAAAGAATAAAATCAGAAAATAAAAAATAAAAAATAAAAACAGAAAATATAAAAAAAGAATAAAATCAGAAAATAAAAAAATAAAAAAAAATAGAAAAAAATTATAATATATATATATATATATATATATATATATATATATATATATATATATATATATATATATATATATATATATATTTATTTGAAGCTAAAAAATGGATACACAAACATACATACATATATATATTTTTAAGTTAAAAACAAAAAGAAAACGAAAAAAATAAGAAAATAAGAAATAAAAGAAAATAAAAAAACAGAAAAAATAACAGCAAAATGCATATATATATATGTATATATATATATATAAGATCAATAAATATAAAATAGGATCTATATATAAAAAAAAGGGAAAAATGAAAATAAAAAAAAGAAAAAAAAAGCAAAATGCATATATATCATATATATATATATATATATATATATATATAAGATCTATATATAAAACAAAGGAAAAAATGAAAATTAAGAAAAACAGAAAAAAAGGCAATGCACACATATACATATGTAGTTTATATAACAAAGAAAAAAATAAAAATTAAGAAAAACAAAAAAAAGGGAATGCACACATATATATATATATAGATATAGATATACATATACATATTACTAAATGTATAATGTAAAAAGTAAAATAAAAACAAAAAAATATACCTTAGAGGGGTGGGGTCTGGGGTGGGGTGGAGGGTGGTGGGGTGGGAGGTTGTTTTTTTTTTAACTTTATGCATACTAAAAACATGGGGCAGGGGTGGGGTGGGGGGCGGTGGGGTGGTGGGGTGGTGGGGTGGGGGGTTGTTTTTTTTTTTAACTTTATGCATACTAAAAACAGGGGGCAGACGTTGCCCCTTGTTTTTAGTATGCTGGGCGACCAAAGGGCCCCAAGGGGCCCTTTGGTTGCCCACTTAAATCAGAGGGTAGCGGCGCTGCCCTCTGATTTAAGTTTGGGCCGCGACCAAAGGGCTGGAGGCCCTTTGGTCGCACAAAGCCCTTATGAATTTTTTTTTTTTTTTGTTAATTTAAATCTTTTATATATATTAATATCTGATAATAAATTATAAATTAATTATATATAAATATGTTATAATAAATTATATTATTTAATTATATATAAATATGTTATAATAAATTATAAATTAATTAATTTAATATTAAATAACTAAATTTACTTAACATTAAATTTTGTAAATATGTTTTATATTATCTAAAAACAACTTTTTAGTTATATTATTAATTTTATTCTAAATAAATAAATTTATTTATTTATATAAATAATTTGATTTATATTTTTAATTTGTAGCCCCTTCATATATATTAGCGACCAAATGACTACCAAATTTTTACTTTTTGTCGCTATTTGGTGGCCAATGGCCACTACGGGGCTACAAAATGATATTCAAAAACTAAAATTCGTTATAATAAATTATAAATTAATTAATTTAATATTAAATAACTAAATTTATTTAACATTAAATTTTGTAAATATGTTTTATATTATCTAAAAACAACTTTTGAGTTATATTATTAATTTTATTCTAAATAAAGAAATTTATTTATTTATATAAATAATTTAATTTATATTTTTAATTTGTAGCCCCTTCATATATATTAGCGACCAAATGTCCACCAAATTTTTATTTTTTGTCACCAGTTGGTGGCCAATGGCCACCACGGGGCTACAAAATGATATTCAAAAACTAAAATTTGCTATAATAAATTATAAATTAATTAATTTAATATTAAATAACTAAATTTATTTCACACTAAATTTTGTAAATATATTTTATATTATCTAAAAACAACTTTGGATTTATATTATTAATTTCATTCTAAATAAATGATTTTATTTATTTATATAAATAATTTGATTTATATTTTTAATTTGTAGCCCCTTCATATATATTAGCGACTAAATGGCCACCAAATTTTTATTTTTTGTCGCCATTTGGTGGCCAATGGCCACCACGGGGCTACAAAATGATATTCAAAAACTAAAATTTGTTATAATAAATTATAAATTAATTAATTAAATATTAAATAACTAAATTTATTCCACATTAAATTTTGTAAATATGTTTTATATTATCAAAAAACAACTTTGGATTTATATTATTAATTTCATTCTAAATAAATGAATTTATTTATTTATATAAATAATTTGATTTATATTTTTAATTTGTAGCCCTTTCATATATATTAGCGACTAAATGGCCACCAAATTTTTACTTTTTGTCGCCATTTGGTGGCCAATGGCCACCACGGGGCTACAAAATGATATTCAAAAACAAAAATTCGTTATAATAAATTATAAATTAATTAATTTAATATTAAATAACTAAATTTATTTAACATTAAATTTTGTAAATATGTTTTATATTATCTAAAAATAAATTTTGATTTATATTATTAATTTTATTCTAAATAAATGAATTTATTTATTTATATAAATAATTTGATTTATATTTTTAATTTGTAGCCCCTTCATATATATTAGCGACCAAACGACCACCAAATTTTTATTTTTTGTCGCCATTTGGTGGCCAATGGCCACCACCGGGCTACAAAATGATATTCAAAAACTAAAATTTGTTATAATAAATTATAAATTAATTAATTTAATATTAAATAACTAAATTTATTTCACATTAAATTTTGTAAATATGTTTTATATTATCTAAAAACAACTTTGGATTTATATTATTAATTTTATTCTAAATAAATGAATTTATTTATTTATATAAATATTGGCGACCAAAGGGCGACCTAAATTTTAATTTTGGTCGCCGTTTGGTGGCCAATAGCTACCACGAGGCTACGAACTACCATGCAAAAAATAAAATTTATTCATATAATCAATTCTTTTGTTTTAAGTAGATCTTCTAAGCTAAATATTATCTTTTATTATAGTCATTAAATATATACAACTTTATACCATTGAGTAAACCTTATAATATATTTTCAATCAAAACAAAAGAGATATTACACAAACTTGTAATGTATTTTTATTATTAATTTTTATGTTCTAAATCAACTTAAATTTTCATGAACATGAATATTTCGTAGCCCCTTGATGGCTATTGGCAACCAAAGGACGACCAAACTTTTACTTTTGGTCGCCGTTTGGTGGGTAATAGCCACCACGAGACTACGAACTACCATGCAAAAAATAAAATTTCTTTTATATAATCAATTCTTTTGTTTTAAGTAGATCTTCTAAGCTAAATATTATCTTTTATTATAGTCATTCTTCAATTTATACTAATTTATTGATGTTAGTGTGAAATTACAATTTGATTGGTGTGCGAAAAATTAATGATGACACAATATTCATTGTTTTTCACGTTATATTTCATAATCCCACTTTTGTTAAATATAGAATTATTAATCATTAATTCATTTTCATACTCTAATATCTTAAATATATATAACTTTATACCATTGACTAAACCTTATAATATATTTTCAATCAAAACAAAAGAGATCTTACACAAACTTGTAATGTATTTGTTATTATTAATTCTTATGTTCTAAATCAACTTAAATTTTCATGAACATGAATATTTCGTAGCCCCGTGGTGGCTATTGGCTACCAAAGGGCGACTAAAATTTTACTTTTGGTCGCCGTTTGGTGGCCAATAGCCACCATGAGGCTACGAACTACCATACAAAAAATAAAATTTATTTTATGTAATCAATTCTTTCTTTTTAAGTAGATCTTCTGAGCTAATTATTATCTTTTATTATAGTAATTAAATATATATACAAATGTATACCATTGAGTAAATCTTATAATATATTTTCAATCAAAACAAAAGAGATCTTACACAAACTTGTAATGTATTTTTATTATTAATTCTTATGTTCTAAATCAACTTAAATTTTCATGAACATGAATATTTCGTAGCCCCTTGGTGGCTATTGGCGACCAAAGGGCGACCAAAATTTTACTTTTGGTCGCCGTTTGGTGGCCAATAGCCACCACGAGGCTACGAACTACCATGCAAAAAATAAAATTTATTTCATATAATCAATTCTTTTGTTTTAAGTAGATATTCTAAACTAAATATTATCTTTTATTATAGTAATTAAATATATATACAAGTGTATACCATTGAGTAAATCTTATAATATATTTTCAATCAAAACAAAAGAGATCTTACACAAACTTGTAATGTATTTTTATTATTAATTCTTATGTTTTAAATTAACTTTAATTTTCATGAACAAGAATAATTCGTAGCCCCTTGGTGGCTATTGACAACCAAAGGGCGACCAAACTTTTACTTTTGGTTGCCGTTTGGTGGCCAATAGCCACCACGATGCTACGAACTACCATGCAAAAAATAAAATTTCTTTCATATAATCAATTCTTTTGTTTTAAGTAGATCTTCTAAGCTAAATATTATCTTTTATTATAGTCATTCTTCAATTTATACTAATTCATTGATGTTAGTGTAAAATTACAATTTGATTGGTGTGCGAAAAACTAATGACAATGACACTGTGACACCCAAGAATTTCACCCTAAATTTATTATAATCGTTGCATACTTATGTGCGCATTTCTACGTGCATCATTTTTCTTGTTTAATTGTTTTTATTGTGAGTTACTATTCATAATATTTTCGACTGTTTCGAAAGCTTGATTTTAAATTTTTCCTAGGTCACTCGACATTTAAAAGGAACCAAGAAATTTTCGTTTTGAACTTTCGAGCTTAGGAGTATGCGTTTGAAAAATATTTTCCGTAAGCTTTGAATAGTGTTACGTTAGAATAGTGCTAGTATTAAATTAAAAAGCATTTGTAATAGCAATTAGCTTTAATTGATTAAGTTTTTTAGATTAATTAGCTTAGAATATTAATCATATACTACATATAATATAACTATCTCATGAAATAAAATAGAATAGAGCACATTAGTCATCAAAACAATTTCAAAAATTCCCTCCATGTCCCCCATTTGGCCGTCCACTTCAAGAGAGGAAAAGGGAGATTTTTGCTTCAACATCCATGCACTTTGAGCTCTTAGATTGATCTTGGGAGGATCTTGAGCAACTTAGGACCTTCAACAAAGCTTCTCCATCTTCAAAATTGTGAGGGAGTCTCATTTTTTTGATTTTAAAGTTTATGTGCATATGTTCAATTTTATTGATTTGTCAATTATAGCTATATATCTTGTTATGAATGCTTCCTATGAGTTATTTAAAGTCTCTAGAGCTAACTTTTGTGGTGTGATAACAAATTTAATGGTTGAATGTTGAGATTGATCAAAGAGGTGATGAATAGTGCCTAAAACTAGGGTTTTGAGAAAATTTGCTAATTGGCTTGAATTGATGCCTCAATTAGGTGCTCTAGACCCTAGGGAAGGTAATTGAAAAGCCACGTTAGGTTGAATCACTCGAATTTGAACTTTAGTGCATAAATAGCTTACTTTAAAAAGGGGGTTTGGCACGTTAGGCAATCCGGGCAAATTTGGGCATCGATTTGGGTATCCTTGAGCTAAGGAAGCACCTTTGGTGCTTTCGTTTCACGAAATTTGGGGTTCGGTTAGTATGGCTATAGTTCAAACCCGTTCGGGGCCTTCCCGAACTTTTGCTTCAAAAATGAGTTTTAGTGACTTTAAATGGTACCTTTGAGCTTAATTAGGAATGTAGAAAGACTAGGGTATGATTGGGAATCTCGAACCATGCTTAGGAGAAAGAAAGCTCGGTTAAAGAAAAGGGAAAAGTAGTTTTTAGCCCTTTTAGTTGCAATTGGAACTTGTTGTGTGTTAGTAATGCTTTGCACTGAATATTTAGGATCTAATTAAGTTATTTGAGTAGATTATTGGAATTAATTGTGTTGATTGCTTCTTTTGGCATCTATTAGTTAATATCGTGCATATATGAACTTTTATCGTGCATATATGTGAGGGCGGCCTACTTTGTCGTCCCTCTTACGTGTTATGTGATATTATTGATTGCTTGTGACTTGTATTGGGTTGCGCAACCTTTATCGGACATGGTAGCATCGAGAAACACGGGCGGCATCGGGCTTACCGTGCTCCCTCGACTACCATGGTGCCTATTCCCTTCTCGCTGAGGCATACTCCACTACCCCAGAGGCGTGGTTCACCTGCTGGGCATGGACCTACCTCGGGAGAAAGGGTCGTAGGATCGGGATACATCCGGAGTATCCCAATTGTGGTGTTTGGGGTTTGCCGGCATATTCGTGACACTCGTGGATCGTGGCTCGTGGATGAAGTCTTGGAAGTGGAACCGTATCCTTTTTAAAGAGATTAATAGTTGACTTATTGACTTGATAGTTATGTGGCTTGTATATATGTTTACTTGTGTTGCATATCATATTGCACGTTGGCATGCTGCATCACCTCTCTTGCTGGGCAACTTTGTTGCTCACTCCTCATTTGAAATGTTTCAGGAGAAGCTGAGGTGAATCCCCAGCTGTTAGAAGTAGGAGAAGAAGAAGATGTTCAAGTAGATCAGAATCAGTGATCTTGTGTGCTGAGGTGGATTTTATGTGCTTCTTACGTGGAGTTGTTGTTATTAATGTATTTTGAGACTTTAGAGTCTTGTATATATATGTCTAGTAGATGTGTACTAGGATGTTAAAGAAAGTTGTTGGATTGTAATAATGAATTCTAGACTTTAATTTTTCCCTTGCATGCTTGGAGTGTTTGTTAATCTTCATATGAAACTTAGAAGTTTATTGTATTTAATTACTTATGACTAAAACCAACTTATCTCGCATGCTTGTGTGCTTTAGTAGAATATTGTTGCTCCAAGGCTCGGATGGCCTTGTGATTGTGTTTTGGCTTTGGAGTTATTGTTGATAAGTTGTTGCTTTTAGTTCAGATGTCTTGAATGAATGTTTACAGGTATCAGTTTTGTCCTTGGTACAGAGGAGACTCTGTCCGAGTGACGGGTCCGAGCCTGACTATTAGCGTGGGGTTGGGTTCGGGGCGTTACACCTTAAGTGGTATCAGAGCTACTAGAATGCTTGAAGCCGGGTTAAATTTCCTTGGCATGTGGGTAGAGGTCTATATGTGAAAGTGAATTATGTGAATATGTAAGTGTTTAGTTGTTTAAGTACTTATATATAAGACATACTAGCATGAAAAAGAATGATAAAACTTAATATGATGAGAATATGAAAAGTTAGTATTGAATGTTGTTAAGTGTTTTATGTGTTCTTATGTGAGTAAAATGTTTGAAAACAATGTGTAAATTATCTTGCATAGTTTATTTGCCTATTATAATATGATGTTCTTCTAGCATTGTGATGAGGAGACGGGGTAGACCACGGGGTGAGCCGGAGGAGGCTCCTAGCCAGAATGTCCCGGGGCAGTATGCTGGGGCAGCCGGGAATGTACAGCAGGGTCAGGAGCCGAGCACTGCCCAGATTTTAGCTACTATGGCTACTGCGATGAATACCATAGCACAGTTTGTGGTTCAGCAGGGTACAGCAGGTGCCGGCAGAGGTAATCAGACTGCCAGAGCAGAGGGCAGTGGTACTGCAGGAGGTAACTTATTTGATAAATTCCTGCATCACGGAGCCTATAGTTTTTATGGTGAGCCTGATGATATGAAAGCAGAGTTGTGGCTGAGCAAATTCGAGAAAGTTGCTGCAATACTTGAGTGTGACGATGAAAGAAAGATCACCTATGCTGCCTTTTTGATGGAGGGTGATACCGAGGCTTGGTGGCACACTATTAGGGAAAAATGGGATGCCGAGAGGGTTCAGCACGTATGGGCTGACTTTGTTCGTGAGTTTCGAGATAAATATGTATCGGTTGTAGCCCGTGAGAGGCATCAGGATGAATTTATAGCTTTGAAACAGGGGAATATGACTGTAGACCAGTATGAGGCTACTTTTACGAGACTATCTCGATATGTGCCCGCTTTGGTTCAGCCGGAGGATGTGAAAATCTAGAGATTTATTATAGGGTTGAGGAGTGACATCATGCTTAACTTGTCTTCGCAAGATTATCCGAACTATGCTGCAGTAGTTCGGGCTGCATCGAGGTATGAGAAACGTAAGGCAGATGTGTTAGCTCAGTCTAGTCAGTCAAGCAAACGTCAGTTTCAGTCTCAGAGTCAGGGTTATCAGAGGCAGACTCAGCAGCCTAGGCAGACCCAGAGCTATCCAGGACCAGTTCAGGTGCAGTCACAGCCGAGACCAGCTCAGAGCCAGCCACAGGGACAGTCACAGACCCGACCAGTGACTGCTAGATCTCAACAGGGTAGTTCTGTCACATCTACTTATAGGGCCCCTACAGGAGGAACTGCTGCTAGGAAGAATCTCCAGTGTACTCATTGCAACCGTAAGGGTCACACAGAGGCTGAGTGTTGGAGGGAGCTGGGTCGTTGCATAGGTTGTGGCAGTGATCAGCACAGAGTTAGGGATTGTCCCAAGTTTAAAGTTGGTCCGGGTCAGACTTCAGGCCAGGGTGGCCAGACTAGAGCTTCAGGAGCAGCTACCGTACCGCGAGGACAGGCACGGGTATTTGCACTTGATCAGGAGGAGCTTCCAGAGACGACAGTGGTGGTGGAAGGTACTTTTCTTATTAATAATCAGCCGGTAGTAGTTTTGATTGACACCGGGGCTACACATTCATTCATTACACCTGCATGTGCACAGTCTGCTACATTAAAAGTTGATAAACTGCCGTATGTGATTGAAGTAGGTAATCCTATGGGAACTAAATTTGTTACGGAGTCTGTGTGTAAAGATTGTAATATTCGTATTGAGGGTTGCATGTATCCTATTGATTTGATTATCATGCCATTTTGGGACTTTGAAGTTATCTTGGGGATGGATTGGTTGGGATGATATTATGTATGTTTGGACTGTAGGAGAAAAGTTTTGACTTTAGAAGTACCTAACCAACCTATTATTAAAGTAACTGGGAGTCGGAAGTCTACTGGGACTCGTATTATATCTTCCATTAAAGCTACTAAATTGTTGAGTAAAGGCTATGATGCATACTTAGCTTATTTAATTAATCAGCCTGGAGATAAATTGAAATTGAATGAAGTACCTGTTATAAAAGAGTTTCCGGGGGTTTTCCCTGAGGAGTTGCCTGAGTTACCACCTGATAGGGAGATTGAGTTTGTGATTGACCTGTTGTCGGGAACTAGTCCTATCTCGAGAACCCCGTATAGAATGTCTCCCCCTGAGTTACAAGAATTGAAAATTTAGCTACAGGGTTTAATTGAGAAAGGTTTTATTCAGCCTAGTTCGTCACCGTGGGGTGCTCCCGTGTTATTTGTGAAAAAGAAAGACGGTACTCTGCGTTTGTGTATAGATTATCGGGGTCTAAATCAGGTAACGGTGAAAAAGAAAAATCCTTTGCCTTTAATTGAGGAGTTGGTTGATCAGCTACAGGGTGCTGTTGTATTTTCGAAATTTGATTTGAGGTAGGGTTATTATCAGTTGAGGATCAAGAAAGAAGATGTACCTAAGACTGCATTTAGAACCAGGTACGGCCATTATGAGTTTGTTGTGTTACCATTCGGGTTGACAAATGCTCCAGCCGCTTTTATGGATTTGATGCAGAAAGTATTTCGACCCTATCTTGATCAGTTTGTTGTGATTTTTATTGATGATATCTTAGTATACTCTAAGTCTGAGTCAGAGCATGAAGAGCATTTGAGGATTGTACTTCAAACCTTGCAAGAACACAAGTTGTTTGCCAAATTTAACAAATGCGAATTCTGGTTGAAACAGGTTGCCTTTTTAGGTCATATCATTTCCCAGGAGGGAATATCTGTTGATCCTGCTAAAATTGATGTAGTTATGTCGTGGAAGAGACCTGAAACTGTCACGGAAGTCCGTAGTTTCTTGGGATTAGCGGGCTATTATAGGCGATTTGTTAAAGACTTTTCAAAGATTGCAGGACCTTTGACTACTTTAACTCAGAAGAAAACTGTGTTTAATTGGAATGATAAATGTGAAGCTAGTTTCCAGGAATTGAAAAAGTGACTTACCACTGCACCTATCCTTGCCTTGCCTGAGGGAACCGAGAACTTGGTGATTTATAGTGACGCTTCGAAAGAAGGGTTAGGTTGTGTTTTGATGCAAAATGGTAAAGTCATAGCATATGCCTCTAGGAAATTGAAACCATATGAACTCAATTATCCTACACATGATTTGGAGCTTGCAGCTGTTGTCTTTGCTTTGAAGAAATGGCGGCATTATTTGTGGGGCAACAAATTTGAAATATTTACTGATCATAAAAGTTTGAAATATTTGTTTTCTCAAAAAGATTTGAATATGAGGCAAAGGCGTTGGCTAGAACTGTTAAATGATTATAATTGTACCATTAGCTATTTGCCGGGAAAAGCTAATACGGTTGCAGATGCACTGAGCCGGAAAGCTTCTGTGTCGAGTTTGATAATCAAGGATTGGGAGATTGTGGAAGAACTGTGCTTATGGAAACCAAAAGCTTCTAGATCAGGTATTCAATTTGCTAGTTTACAAATCAAATCTTTATTGCTATCTAGAATCAGAGAAGCGCAACAATCAGATTCTCAGCTATTGAAGCTTTTCGAGAAGTCAAAAGGGGGAGAGTCCGACTTTAAGATGCATGATGATGGGCTTCTCAGGTACAGGAATAGAATTTGCATTCCTAGTAATTCGACTGTGAAAGATGAGATTCTTGCTGAGGCTCATGCTTCTAAATATACAATTCATCCTGGAAGCACAAAAATGTATAGAGATTTGAAACAGAATTTCTGGTGGAACAACATGAAGAGAGAGATAGCTGAGTATGTAGCTAAATGTTTGACTTGTCAGAAAGTTAAGGCAGAGCATCAGAGGCCAGCAGGATTGTTGCAACCATTGGAGATTCCGATTTGGAAATAGGATCAGGTTACTATGGATCTTGTGTCGGATTTACCGAGATCACCACGAGGTAATGATTCGGTGTGGGTTGTAGTAGACAGGTTGACGAAGAGTTCGCATTTTATTGCTACAAAGAAAACAGATTCTCTCGATAAATTGGCTGAGCTCTATGTTGAAAACATTGTGAGACTGCATGGAGTTCCATCTCAGATAGTGTCAGATAGGGATCCCAAGTTTACATCACAGTTCTGGCAGAAACTACAAAAGGCTTTGGGGACTAATTTGAGTTTTAGTACTGCTTATCACCCGCAGACGGATGGTCAGTCGGAGAGGACTATCAGGATACTGGAGGATATGTTGAGAGCCTGTGTTCTGGATTTTGGCAAGAATTGGGAGAAATATCTGCCTCTAGCAGAGTTTGCTTACAATAACAGTTATCAGGCCACTATTGGCATGGCTCCCTACGAGGCACTTTATGGGTGAAAGTGTCGGGCTTCGTTGTATTGGGATGAGGTAGGTGAGATGAAAACAGTTGATCCCTCTATTCTTCTGGAGATGATTAAAATGGTGGATAATGTGAGACTTATAAAGAAAAGGATGCTTACAGCTCAGAGTCGACAGAAGAATTATGCCGATAGACGTCGACGGGACTTAGTATTTTCTAAGGGTGATCATGTTTTCTTGAAAGTCTCTCCGCGAAAAGGTTTGATTCGGCACGGCAAAGGAGGTAAACTTAGTCCTAGATACGTGGGACCATTTGAGATCACTGAGAAAGTTGGGGATTTAGCTTACAGATTGGCCTTACCTCCGAGTTTGGGTCGGATTCATGATGTTTTTCATGTCTCAGTCCTGAGAAAGTATACTCCTGACCCGTAGCATATCATTGAGCCGGAGCCGTTGGAGATTGATGAGTCCTTAGCTTATGTTGAGAAACCTCTTCGAGTGGTTGACCGAAAGATTCAGGAACTTAGGACTAGAAATATTCCTATGGTAAAAGTTCTCTGGGATCATCATGGGGTTGAGGATGCCACTTGGGAGCGAGTAGATCAGATCAGAGAAAAGTATCCGGAGCTCTTTGCCGAATCATGTAAGAATTGCGAGGACGAAATTAGTTTAAGGGGGAGAGGGTGTGACACTCGAGAATTTCACCCTAAATTTATTATAATCGTTGCATACTTATGTGCGCATTTCTACGTGCATCATTTTTCTTGTTTAATTGATTTTATTGTGGGATACTATTCATAATATTTTCGACTGTTTCGAAAGCTTGATTTTAAATTTTTCCTAGGTCACTCGACATTTAAAAGGAACCAAGAAATTTTCGTTTTGAACTTTCGAGCTTAGGAGTATGCGTTTGAAAAATATTTTCCGTGAGCTTTGAATAGTGTTACGTTAGAATAGTGCTAGTATTAAATTAAAAAGCATTTGTAATAGCAATTAGCTTTAATTGATTAAGTTTTTGAGATTAATTAGCTTAGAATATTAAACATATACTACATATAATATAACTATCTCATGAAATAAAATAGAATAGAGCACATTAGTCATCAAAACAATTTCAAAAATTCCCTCCATGTCCCCCATTTGGCCGTCCACTTCAATAGAGGAAAAGGGAGATTTTTGCTTCAACATCCATGCATTTTGAGCTCTTAGATTGATCTTGGGAGGATCTTGAGCAACTTAGGACCTTCAACAAAGCTTCTCCATCTTCAAAATTGTGAGGGAGTCTCATTTTTTTTATTTTAAAGTTTATGTGCATATGTTCAATTTTATTGATTTGTCAATTATAGCTATATATCTTGTTATGAATGGTTCCTATGAGTTATTTAATGTCTCTAGAGTTAACTTTTGTGGTGTGATAACAAATTTAACGGTTGAATGTTGAGATTGATCAAAGAGGTGATGAATAGTGCCTAAAACTAGGGTTTTGAGAAAATTGGATAATTGGCTTGAATTGATGCCTCAATTAGGTGCTCTAGACCCTAGGGAAGGTAATTGAAAAGCCACGTTAGGTTGAATCACTCAAATTTGAACTTTAGTGCATAAATAGCTTACTTTAAAAAGGGGGTTTTGCACGTTAGGCAATCCGGGCAAATTTGGGCATCGATTTGGGTATCCTTGAGTTAAGGAAGCACCTTTGGTGCTTTCGTTTCGCGAAATTTGGGGTTCGGTTAGTATGGCTATAGTTCAAACCCGTTCGGGGCCTTCCCGAACTTTTGCTTCAAAAATGAGTTTTAGTGACTTTAAATGGTACCTTTGAGCTTAATTAGGAATGTAGAAAGACTAGGGTATGATTGGGAATCTCGAACCATGCTTAGGAGAAAGAAAGCTCGGTTAAAGAAAAGGGAAAAGTAGTTTTTAGCCCTTTTAGTTGCAATTGGAACTTGTTGTGTGTTAGTAATGCTTTGCACTGAATATTTAGGATCTAATTAAGTTATTTGAGTAGATTATTGGAATTAATTGTGTTGATTGCTTCTTTTGGCATCTATTAGTTAATATCGTGCATATATGAAATTTTATCGTGCATATATGTGAGGGCGGCCTACTTTGTCATCCCTCTTACGTGTTATGTAATATTATTGATTGCTTGTGACTTGTATTGAGTTGCGCAACCTTTATCGGACATGGTAGCGTCGAGAAACACGGGCGGCATCGGGCTTGCCGTGCTCCCTCGACTACCATGGTGCCTATTCCCTTCTCGCTGAGGCATACTCCACTACCCCAGAGGCGTGGTTCACCTGTTGGGCATGGACCTACCTCGGGAGAAAGGGTCGTAGGATCGGGATACATCCGGAGTATCCCAATTGTGGTGTTTGGGGTTTGCCGGCATATTCGTGACACTCGTGGATCGTGGCTCGTGGATGAAGTCTTGGAAGTGGAACCGTATCCTTTTTAAAGTGATTAATAGTTGACTTATTGACTTGATAGTTATGTGGCTTGTATATATGTTTACTTGTGTTGCATATCATATTGCACGTTGGCATGCTGCATCACCTCCCTCGCTGGGCAACTTTGTTGCTCACTCCTCATTTGAAATGTTTCAGGAGAAGCTGAGGTGAATCCCCAGCTGTTAGAAGTAGGAGAAGAAGAAGAAGTTCAAGTAGATCAGAATCAGTGATCTTGTGTGCTGAGGTGGATTTTATGTGCTTCTTACGTGGAGTTCTTGTTATTAATGTATTTTGAGACTTTAGAGTCTTGTATATATATGTCTAGTAGATGTGTACTAGAATGTTAAAGAAAGTTGTCGGATTGTAATAATGAATTCTAGACTTTAATTTCCCTTGCATGCTTGGAGTGTTTGTGAATCTTCATATGAAACTTAGAAGTTTATTGTATTTAATTACTTATGACTAGAACCAACTTATCTCGCATGCTTGTGTGCTTTAGTAGAATATTGTTGCTCCAAGGCTCGGATGGCCTTGTGATTTTTGTTTTGGCTTTGGAGTTATTGTTGATAAGTTGTTGCTTTTAGTTCAGATGTCTTGAATGAATGTTTACAGGTATCAGTTTTGTCCTTGGTACAGAGGAGACTCTGTCCGAGTGACGGGTCCGAGCCTGACTATTAGTGTGGGGTTGGGTTCGGGGCGTTACAGACACAATATTCATTATTTTTCACTTTATATTTCATAATCCCACTTTTGTTAAATATAGAATTATTAATCATTAATTCACTTTCATACTCTTATATCTTAAATATGTATAACTTTATATAATTGAGTAAATCTTATAATATATTTTCAATCAAAAGAAAAGAGATCTTACACAAACTTGTAATGTATTTGTTATTATTAATTCTTATGTTCTAAATCAACTTAAATTTTCATGAACATGAATATTTCGTTGCCCCGTGGTGGTTATTGGCGACCAAAGGGCGACCAAAATTTTACTTTTGGTTGCCGTTTGGTGGCCAATAGCCACCACGAGGCTACGAACTACCATGCAAAAAATAAAATTTATTTTATATAATCAATTCTTTCTTTTTAAGTAGATCTTCTGATCTAAATATTATTTTTTATTATAGTCATGAAATATATACAAGTTTATATCATTGAGTAAATCTTATAATATATTTTCAATCAAAAAAAAGAGATCTTACACAAACTTGTAATGTATTTGTTATTATTAATTCTTATGTTATAAATCAACTTAAATTTTCATGAACATGAATATTTTGTAGCCCCTTGGTGCCTATTTGCGACCAAACTTTTATTTTTGGTCGCCGTTTGGTGGCTAATAGCCAACACGAGGCTACGAACTACCATACAAAAAATAAAACTTATTTAATGTAATCAATTCTTTTATTTTAAGTAGATCTTTTAATCTAAATATTATATTTTATTATAGTCATTAAATATATACAATTTTATATTATTGAGTAAATCTTATAATATATTTTCAATCAAAACAAAAGAGATCTTACACAAACTTGAATTGTATTTGTTATTATTAATTCTTATGTTATAAATCAACTTAAATTTTCATGAACATGAATATTTCGTAGCCTCTTGGTGGCTATTGGCGACCAAAGGGCGACTAAACTTTTATTTTTGGTCGCCGTTTGGTGGCCAATAGCCACCACGAGGCTACGAACTACCATGCAACAAATAAAACTTATTTCATATAATCAATTCTTTTGTTTTAAGTAGATCTTTTAAGCTAAATATTATCTTTTATTATAGTCATTAAATATATACAACTTTATATCATTGAGTAAATCTTATAATATATTTTCAATCAAAACAAAAGAGATCTTACACAAACTTGTAATGTATTTGTTATTATTAATTCTTATGTTATAAATCAACTTAAATTTTCATGAACATGAATATTTCGTAGCCTCTTGGTGGCTATTGGCGACCAAAGGGCGACTAAACTTTTATTTTTGGTCGCCGTTTGGTGGCCAGTAGCCACCACGAGGCTACGAACTACCATGCAACAAATAAAACTTATTTCATATAATCAATTCTTTTGTTTTAAGTAGATCTTTTAAGCTAAATATTATCTTTTATTATAGTCATTAAATATATACAACTTTATATCATTGAGTAAATCTTATAATATATTTTCTATCAAAACAAAAGAGATCTTACACAAACTTGTAATGTATTTGTTATTATTAATTCTTATGTTCTAAATCAACTTAAATTTTCGTGAACATGAATATTTCGTAGCCCCTTGGTGGCTATTGGCGACCAAAGGGTGACCAAAATTTACTTTTGGTCGCCGTTTGGTGGCTAAATTATTATTTTTTTTTATAATTTTTACTTTTTTAAATTTTTATTTTTTGGTCGCCATTTGGTCGCTATACCGCGACCAAATGGATACCATATTTATATTTTTTCTATTTTATAATTATTTTTTATAATTTATTTTTGGTAATTAAGATACGAACAAAAATTAATGATAACTGTGGCCATGTGGTCGCCATTTGGCGACGTAATGGCGACCAAAAACTAATTAATCAAAAATTATTTTTGTTTGTCGCTATTTCGTCGCCGTTTGGCTGCCAAATGGCAACCATTTGTAATTTTCCTATTAACATATTTTTTTCGCACATTTTAGCCACCAAACGGTTTCGAAATATTTCATTTCGTCGCCCTTTCGTCGCCATTCATTTTAAATGGCTATCAAACTTTTTTCGTCACCATTTTTGGTAGCCTCAAGGCTGTTTTCTTGTAGTGATAGTACGAGTAAAGCAAGGTTTAAATGGTTTTTATACCTATAAGAATTGCAATTTTAGAGGTTATCTCATGAAGTCTATTTCAGAATCTGTAGAAACAATTATGTTATCAAGGTTCAGGGAGATGAATATGTGATGTCAGTTTTAACAACTTTGGCTTTTACTTGAAGGGTTGTTCTACAAAGAATGTAAATAGGTAATGTCAATGGGGCAAGTTTCACCGGGAGACTTATCTTCATATCCTGTTGAATTATTTAAAAGTTCATCCTAATATTTGTCCCACTCTCAACATTCTTCATCCCAATTCTTATGGGAAATGAGAATTACCTGCAGATTTTTCGTTTATATTTTTTAAACCATGCAAAGATTGTGTTTAGTTCAAAATATATAATGTTAGAACATAAATTAAATTAATATAAGTGTTAAATAAATGTCAAATATGGATTATGCATTGAGTACTATGCCTTCAACAATAAAGCAAAAATAACATTACCTTTTTTTTTGGGGGCAAAAATAACAATACAATAAGTGAATTTGAGGCATCTAAAACAATTTCCGACTAGAACAAGAATTGCATGCAGTAAATATTATTTCTTTGTATTTTTTTATGTATATTGATTACCATAAAATATATTTTTTTTTTGTAAAAATTAATTATTGATCAAAATTCATTTTTTTTTCTTTTACAAGGGGTTAAACTAAACAAAATCACAAAAATATATTTTCATCTAAGCGCCAAGCGCTAAGATGACTCCACACCTAGTGTCTGGCCCCATTTTCGTTGTACCATTTCATATGAGGTTGATTCCAATAGCTTCATCATGTAATTTAAACATTTACTCACCTATAGTGTAAGTTAGTAGCTTGTATATATTGTCAAAAGTATTGCAACTCACCAATGACTACTTGGTTTAGTGGCACGATTCTTGCTTTAAGTGTCAAAGGTCCCGAGATCAACTCTCAATGTATTACAACTCACATTTAATTGTTATAATACAGCCTAGGCAGATTCAGAATTATTATTATTCAGTGGGGTTGAATTTGTATATGGTTAATTGTTATCAGTGGAAGCTAAATTAATTTTAACCTAAAAATGCTTTTAAAATACTCACTTTTTCAAAAAATTACAACTCTAACACACTCATTAATAGCTCCACCCTTAGAGTTAGTGGACTACAACCCTCACTTGCCAATTAATAGCTCTACCTATGAACCAGGGGCGAAGTCAAAAGTTTGAACTTGTGGCAAGATTTAATAAATAAAAAAAAGGGGCCCTAATGTTTTAATTTTTTAGAATATTACATATATTTATTTATTTTTAAATCTCGGGGGAGGGGGAGGTAATATATTTTTGTGAACCAAAAAAATATTACATATATTTATTTATTTTTAAATCGATGGGGAAGGGGGAGGGGGGGAGAGGGTGGTACCGCTCCTGCAATGAACATGTGACTACTTGACCCTAACTACAGATACCATGGCACTAGATTGAAGAGACCAAATAGTAATCCCTAGTACAAAAAGCCATAAAGATGTCAATAGGCTGGCAACCTGCAACCTTTTTCCTCCAGAGGCGACGTACGATTCACCATGGAATAAGAGGTATTCATAGACTATAATAAGAAATAGATTCCCTAGAAGAGTATTTGAGCATTGTAGAAAACCATACATTTCCTCACACTTCTCTGAAGAATCCATCCCTTTGATTAGTAAAAATGAATATTGCTTCTTTTGCATGCTTTTAATGCCATTTGAAATCAATTCAGAAGAATTGTACAAGAAGCCATGCAGTTTCCACAACCTTATACATTTTCTTTTACTAGTTTAGAGAAAGGGAACTAAGAACAATTATTGGCTATTGCACTTTTTGTCAACTAATTTATATCAATGAATTACACCAGTGAAGTCTCACAAAAGTTTCAAATTTTATTTAATTTATTTTTGTTTGATGACGAGGAATTCATCATCAACATGCAGCAACTCATCTTAACGCATACTTTAAATCAATTTTTTTTTTTTTGCTTAAATGGAGGAAAGCCAGTTATGCACGAATTATCCTGAGAGATTTTTCACCTATCCTGTGACGGCTCATCACGTTCATTCGTAATTGTTGCATGTCTTTTTGGGCATTTCAATGTGCATTTCTTATTCTTGATTATATGTTTTATTAGTGGCTACTATTCATAAGAAAATCAACTGTCTAATTTGCTCGAATTAATATTTTTCCTAGATAGTATAACTTATAAAAGGAATCGGGAACTTGTAGTTTTGGATTTTGAAGGTCGGGAACTTGCGTTTGAAAAATGATTAGTGTTTCGTTGAATAGTGTTACGTAATGTAAACATTATTTTTTAAACTAGTTAGCATTTAAATTGAGATTTAGCATAGTTTGACCAAGATTTTGTGGTAATTGACTTAAGCTAAATATACAACACATACATATATACATCATATACCATATATGCATACAAATATTCAAAAAATAAGCCAAAAATGCCCCAAAATAGCCAAAAAAACCCTATACGGGAATAGTAATTTTTTTATACAAATTTTGCTCAATTTGATCTTTCAAGCTCTTCCAAAGGACTTCAAACCATCAAAAAGCTTCTCCTTTGCTCCTACATCTCTAATTTGGTGAGGATTCCCCTATCTTTGTGCATTTGAATGTTTAGCTACAAACTTTAAATTTTGAGATTTGTTATATCTTGCTTATCTATGGTTATTTATGCTTAAATTGGCCTCTATTATGATCATGCAACATTCTTTTATAGCTATTTGAAGAATTTTGTGGTTGAAAATGAAGTTTGGAGATTTGGGGAAGAAGATGAATAGTGCTTGTGAATAGGAACCTGCGAATTTTGGGGTTTTGCATTTCTAATTGTTTTAATGCTTCTAATAGTTGCTATAACCCTTGAGAATTCTATATGTATCATAAAAATGGTGATAACTTGACTAGAATTGGAAATTTAGCTTGAAATGCAAAGAGGACCTTAAAACGAAATGTTGAGTTTGGCATGTTTGATGATGTAGTTGGTCTTAGAAGTGTTAGGAAGCTCTTAAAATATGATTATGACGCTTAATTGTTAATAGGATTAGGTAATTGTAGTTCAAATCACTAAAGAGACTTTTCGGTATTTTTGTATTGACATGCTTAAAAATATGATTTCATGGCATTTAGTTATATCGTAAAGTGTCATTTGGGATTAGTGAAATCAGATTTGAAGTTAGTTATTTCGTATGAAGATTATAATCTAATTTGTAAGCATTTTGAATGAGTTTTGTTGGAGTTTATATGAATTAGTTGAGCTTATTGCATGATTAGCTATTTGAGTAATTATAATTGTTATATTTGTCTATTGAGTGAGTTATAAATTGTAATTTAGGTGAATAAGAATGATAATAATTTTAGGTCATGTTTATAGTTGGATTATGTTTAAGTATTAAATGTGTTTGTATAGAAAGTATATCTTTTTGAGTGAGATCTTATGAGTTAAGTATTTGTGAATATGTCTAAAGGAGGTACAATCTTTGCTTGCTAAGTTATTGCTAAAGAAAATCAGTCCATGCATGCAAGAAATGGAATTAAAAACATTGAGAACTTAATGTGTGTGTGTTCAACTGTGGCTGTCCAGATTTTTCAGCAAAATTGAGGCAACTTCGATCTTAAAACTGTATTAATTGGAGAAGGATTAGGGGGTGAATTATATACCGTTAGAAAGCCTTACGAGTCTAGTTTCTACAGCTTTTTACGGTGCATTAATCGGAGTTGTCTAGAGCAAGTTATGATCATTTTGGTGAGATGTGTCAGAAATGCCCTGTTACGCGAGAATCAGAATTTTGCTATTATTTTGCTATAGTGATTATATAAATCAGTTCTAATTGGATTTATTAGATCAAGACCTTATTGTGTAGTGTCCTTGGATGATTAGTAACGTAATGGGGCTCTTATAGTTATGTTGTTTTCATGAATTGTAATTGAAATCTAATTGCTAGTAAAGTTAATTTAAATTGAAAGCTATTCTATTCGACTGTGAATGAGGAATGCTAGTAGAGTTGTGATGGTCACACCCTTAGAGATAGGTAATGTTTTTATATATGCTAAACAATTCAATTGTTAGAATTAGTTGTTGTTATCAATGGGCAACTAGTGAACACTTAGAAGGGTTAAGTAAACTATGTGGGAGAATGTGTTTAATGCTTTTCGAAACTACATGTAAGGTTAATTGTAAGTTGATAGTTGTCTATTATATGTTAAATGTAATTAACTTAAGTTGATCCTACTAGTGATATGTTAGAATCTTAGCTTGAAGTATAGTTATTTTGCTAAAATGGTATGTTAGTTATTAAATGGTTGATAATTAACTTTTCTATTAGTTAATAAATGCATTCTTTCCCTATGTGCTAATGTTGGGCTATCTTCATGGAGATATTACTAACTATTGTAAGTAAAGTAAAATATGAATTAGAAGTTCATTAAAGTAGTAAAAGACTGGGTAGTGTCATTGTGAATGAATGTGTGATTTGAACATTAAAATAACCTAACCTTTATTATCTATATATTCTTTTGGAGAAATTCTTTGATTTCAGTTAATGGCTAGTTTATTGTTACGTGGAGTGAATTAATTTCTTGTACAAGTTATTAACTAAAGTAAAATGAGAAATAGTATGAGTAACTGCAGGCTCATGTGTTGATTTTAGTTAAACTAAATTCTAGCTCGGTTTATATCTAGTTATAGCATGCTGGTTGAATCATTTTCATTTAAGTTTTTGAACTATCTTCTTAATTAACTTGTAGACTATTGAAAATATGGAGTATATGAGTTAAATGTTCTAATTACTGTAACTTAGAAGTTGTTTGTACTATATAGAAAAATTTTCAACTACGACTTTGTCTAACTTGTCTAATGGTGATTTCCAATTGAAATCTCTCTTATTCTACATAAATTACTAGCTTACAGAAAAATGCTTGTTAGGGTGACTTAGTAGTATTGTACTAATTAAACCTCAATTAGAACTAGAGTATAATTATGCATGGCCTACTAATTGTGATGTTCTTATTCCATGAGTTACTAGCTAAAAGTAAAATGTTAGATAAGTTAGGTACATAGATCATGTATTATTTGTTCTATATTTATTCTATTTAATTATTTGTATTTTCAAATGGAATTTATATAGTTAATTGATAAAGTGTTATATTTGTATGAAAAGACTAGGGTTGCACATTTGAGTTAAGTCGAGAAGGTTGGAGTTCATCTAAGCTTTACCTTGCATAATTAACCTAATCCAAGGTGAGTGAGTTACATTCTTTTGTGTATCTTAATTTGTTTTACTGCTCATGAATTGTATAGTTCAATATAATTGCTTATAATTACGTGTACTTTGATATGAATAGACTAAATATACACTTGTCTTTTATTTATATTGTTATATGGCTTATTTTTTGTAAACTACGTGCGAGGGAAATCTACTTTATTGTCCCTCATTTATGTGATTCTTGAATTATATTGTCATTGCTTGAATTATTGTGATCGAATATCGGGTTGCGCAACCTTTTCGGACATGGTAGCGTCGAGAAACACGGGCAGCATCGGGCTTGCCGTGCTCCCTCGACTACCATAGTACCTATTCCCTTCTCGCTGAGGCATACTCCACTACCCTAGAGGCGTGGTTCACCTGCTGGGCATAGACCTACCTCAAGAGAAAGAGTCGTAGGATTGGGATACATCCGGAGTATCCCAACTTGTTTGAGTAAGGGTTTGCCGGCACTTGCATGATGATCGTGGTTCATGGTTCGAGTTTGAAGACTTGCAGTGGAACCGTATCCTTTTATAAAGTGTTTAATTATTTGTTTCAATAACTTGCTTAATTGTGATATTTATGTGTTATCTTTGTGCATTTCATGAAAGCATTCCTCGGTAGGCTGCATCACCTCCCTCACTGAGTATACATGTTGTATACTCACCCTCGTTTCTAACACCTTTTAGGATCAGTGCTATCAAGGATAGAAAAGAAGGCTCGAGAGTTTTGTCATTGATTATGCTGGCTTACGTGGATTTCCATTGAATTCAGTTTTGTATTTGTGAAGTTAAGTTTTGAATGTATTGATAGTTATGAATGACTTGTAATATTGTAATAACTTGTAATATTTACTTTATTGTCTGGTAGCTGCATATTTGCATTTTTTGACTGGTTGACGAACTTAAATTATAAAAAAGAAAACTAGATATTATTAAAGTGGTATTATAAGTGAAATTATAATTATAGATGTTCAACAGTTAATGAATATATACTTGTGTGACTTCAATGTTGGATCCAAGGCTCGGATGGCCTTTATGAATTGTTGTACGAGATAGTTATGGTAGAGGGGATGAAGGAATGGAGTTAGATCATAGTTTTATGGTTATAAATATTATTTACAGGTTTTGAATTGTCCTATATATAGGGAAAACTCCGTCCATTTTTTTCTAAATTTCGTGCATGGGGTTTAGAATTGGGTTGTGATTAGCATGGCTATTAGAGCCTCTGGTCTCGTGAGGGATCGGGGCGTTACATATCCTATCCTTCTCGAGCAAGGGATGAAGAGCATCTGGCGGTTAGTTGAACATGCTTGATCCAAGAGGATGATGAAGGCTAAAGTTGACCAACTAATCCACACATCTATTGTCTTTGCAAAAAACATGAGTAATCCAGTACCCATCATGTCTATTGATTAATCTCCACACACTTCTCAACAATATTCTTGAATGGACTATTATAGAAAGTCCATTTTTTCAATAGGTTGCAAATGAACTGCAAATCAGTCTCAATGGTAAGATGATTCAAACCAAGGTTCTCCACCCTACAAAGATCTTCTTCCAAAGCCAAAAGTTCAGCTCGATTAATGCTACTTGCAATACACAAATTAATCCCAAAACCCAAAATTCGTTTCCTATCAGTATCTCAAAAAAGGCCACCCGCTCCAGCAACTCTAGGATTCCCCTTCGAACATCTGTCAATATTCAACTTGTAACCCATAGAAGGTTTTTCCCAACCAGTTTAGAGTTCGCTCTTGGTATGAAGTTTAGCTCTCCCATGAAATTTCCAAGCTTTCTCATACTCTATAGCATTTTTTATGATCTGATCCACGATAACTCTGAAAGGTTTTCTTAAGGACCCTTTAAAGATCATATCATTACATAATCTTCAAATATCCCAAATGGCAGCTTCGAAGACACTGTTCCATTTGACCCCAAAACAACGCTCATTGGTTCGAATATTTTTGTTGAACCACACATGCCAGTCCAAGTCGAAGAACCCATGGGGCGTAGATTATGCAATATTTGTCATGGAAGGGCATAGATTTAAACTTTAGAATTTTTAATCACAATAAATCACTATCCGACCATTTTATCCAAATTATGGGATTGAAGTTTTGAATTTTATATAGACTGGACCGGTGGCTTCTAAAAGTCCTAGATTTCAATCCTCAGGTTGGGAAAAATTAAAACTTGATGTTTCTTGCAAAGTAGTACTTTTTAATGATTAATTATTTGGCTTTTGTAACATTACTTATAGGAAAATTCTTACAAACGTCCTGTACTTTGGACGTTAGAAAACATCCCAATAAGAGGCTTACACATGGCAATATGTGATGTATTTTGGAATTCTATGCAAATACTTTTTATTAATTGCACTTTGACCCTTTGTCATAACATGACAAAGTACCCTTCTGTCAAATAAAACACTTTGCTGACAGCGCATTGTCCAAGATGGCATGGGATGACTTTTTTCCTAAAACACATTTAACAAGGCATTGTATGATTTGTTATATACTTTGTATTATTTTGCATATAATAGATGTCATTCCGTATATAAAGATATCATTTGACATAAAACTAATATTTCATGACTTGTAATATTTCTTAACAATAGATACATCGTTCTAATGTCATTTATATTGACTTTTTTAAAGTAATTTGTGTTTGAAATTTATATAAGTGTAAATTAAGAAAGTTACATTAATTCAGAAAGTAATAAATTTGAAGATAAATATAACTACTTTCCATTAATACTAATTGATGCATTAATTCATTTGAATAAATGAATACTTATAAATTGAATCCTATGTAAATTAGTAAAGTTATATTTTACATAAGTTGTTTTGTTTTTTTTTGGTGAAAAATCTTCTTTCTTGAAGTAAAAATAGGTATATAAAGTTAAGTTATTCCTCATCTTTTATTTATATTGTTCTTGATCTACCTTGCATTTTTTGTGGAAATAAGGAACTATTTTCTGTACGTTTCATATAAATAATGATATGTTATATACATTTTCTAGTAATATTGATTTCTTGAAGTAATGATATCATGCATATTAGTTGTAAACAAAGTATAATTCCAAGTAAATATGTTATTATTATCAATAATCGACACTATTTCCTAGTAATAGATAGATTGAAAGGTTTTAATAATGGTTTGGTGAATGTCATGCGTGCTAATTTATATACTAGTAAGTTAAGTACCTTATCAATAAATTTGGTATGTTTCCTTGTATTGTTGTTTGGAATGAAAAAGTATTTGACATTCCGCCACTAATTACAAGAAAACATATAAAGTTTATCTTAGTTGACAGTTTATTTACGTTATTTATATTGTATGTACCTAGTGGTTAGATGATTAAATTCTTGTTAATCAGTTATATTTATTTGTAAAATCTATTTTATTAACAGTAAAATAGTATTTGTTTGTTATATTTTGAGTAGTAGGCAAAATGAATGCCAACGAGATTATACACGATGAAGGTGTAGATATTATTGAATTTGACAATGATGATGTAGTTCAAGTTTTTGATGATGTTGAGGTAGAGGATTTGAGAGATTTAAGTGAAAATGACATCCTTATTTGTACATTTAAGTGTGAAAATAAACCATATGTATTCTACAATCGGTATGCATGCATTCATGGTTTTAGTATTAGAAGGTGTACGGTTAAAAAAGATGACAGCCATCAAATAGTTGTCAGATTTTTTACATGTTCATGTGCCGGTTTGCAAAGGAAAGAATTATTAGAAATGGAGAATAGACATTGGGAGCATAGGGGAGACACAAAATGTGATTGTAAAGAACAACTTCGTATCAACTATGCGTTGGTTCCTAGCTATGACGGCCTAATGCTATGTTCGCACAAATGCATAGATCTTGGTCATATGCGCCAAGCTCATTCTATATGTCGGGCCGGAATAAACATGAGTCGAATCTTTGATCTATTTGTATATAAAGTGGGAGGGTACGATGTTGTTGGATTCATTAGGAAGGACTTGTACAATGCCTTAGACAGTGACAACCGAGCAGAAATTACCATAGGGGATGTCAATATTGCATTAGGATATTTGCAATGTAAAGCAGATTCTGATATGTTGTTCTATTTCTAGAATTCTTAGAAATAGAGAATAGGCATTGAAAGCATAGGGGAGAGACAAAATGTGATTGTAAAGAACAACTTCATATCAACCATACGTTGGTTCCTAGCTAGGGTGTCCTAATGCTATGTTGGCACAAACACATAGATCCTGGTCATATGCGTCAAGCTCATTCTATATATCGGACCGGAATAAACATGAGTCGAATCTTTGATCTATTTGTATATGAAGCGGGAGGGTACGATGGCGTTGGATTCATTAGGAAGGACTTGTACAATGCCTTAGACCGTGACAACCGAGCATAAATTACCATAGGGGATGCCAATGTTACATTGGGATATTTGTAATGTAAAGTGGATTCTGATATGTTGTTCTGTTTCTAACACATAGTTAACGAAAAGAATCGCTTGGACAAGTTATTTTGGACCGACGAGCAATCGAGAAAGGAGTTCGAAGTATTTGGCGATATTTTGATATTTGATGCCACTTACAAGACCAACTCTTACAATTTACACTTATTATGATGGTTTAGGTGTTCAGACTTATCTCGTTGCTAATAGTGTGAGAGGAGGTTTGTTACATCTTGTGATATTTAACTGACTTGCCTTGGGCATTGTTTGTGACTGTTTGATGTTTGAGTCCACCAGGATATCGTGCAAGCACATGATATATGTGATGAAATGCGAAGGTTCAAATGATCCCATCAAGTTGTATCAATTAATAAACGTTTGACAACTGAGGTAAGTAAAGACCTCCGTGAAAAAGGTTTGATAACTTTTGCAAACGAAACCCATCAATATAAATGAGCACTGAGACGTTGGAAGATCCTCAAATTGTGAGGCCAAAATGAATTAGGAACTCCCAAAAATAAACGAGCATTGAGACGTTGTTCGAAATACAATACGTGTAACGCCCCGAACCCAACCCCACGCTAAGTCAGGCCCGGACCCGTCACTCGGACAGAGTCTCCTCTGTACCAAGGACAAACTAATACCTGCAAACATTCATTCAAGACATCCGAACTAAAAGCAACAACTTATCCACAATAACTCCGAAGCCAAAACACAATCACAAGGCCATCCGAGCCTTGGAGCAACAATTTTCTACTAAAGCACACAAGCATGCGAGATAAGTTGATTTTAGTTATAAGTAGTTAATTACAATAAACTTCTAAGTTCCATATGAAGATCTACAAACACTCCAAGCATGCAAGAGAAAATAAAGTCTAGAATTCATTATTACATTCCAACAACTTTCTTAACTCTTAATACACATTTACTAGACATATATATACAAGACTCTATGGTCTCAAAATACATTAACACCAAGAACTCCACATAAGAAGCACATAAATCCACCTCAGCACACAAGATCACTGATTCGGATCTACTTGAACTTCTTCCTCTTCTTCTACCTCTAATAGCTGGGGATTCACCTCAGCTTCTCCTGAAACATTTTAGATGAGGAGTGAGCAACAAAGTTGCCCAGCGAGGGAGGTGATGCAGCATGTAAACGTGCCATATGATATGCAACACAAGTAAACATATATACAAGGCACATAACCATCAAGACAATAAATCAAACTATTAATCACTTTAAAAAGGATACGGTTCCACTTCCAAGTCTTCGATCACGAGCCACGAACCACGAGTATCACGATTATGCCGGCAAAACCCAAACACCACACTTGGGATACTCCGGATGTATCCCGATCCTACGACCCTTTCTCCCGAGGTAGGTCCATGCCCAGCAGGTGAACCACGCCTCTGGGGTAGTGGAGTATGCCTCAGCGAGAAGGGAATAGGCACCATGGTAGTCGAGGGAGCACGGCAAGCCCGATGCCGCCCGTGTTTCTCGACGCTACCATGTCCGATATAGGTTGCGCAACCCAATTCAAGTCACAAGCAAGCAATAATATCACATAACACGTAAGAGGGACGACAAAGTAGGCCGCCCTCACATATATGCACGATAAAAGCTCATATATGCAAGATATTAACTAATAGATGCCAAAAGAAAACAATCAACATAATTAATCCCAATAATCCACTCAAATAACTTAAATACATCCTAAATATTCTATACAAGGCACTACTAACACACAATAAGTTCCAATTGCAACTAAAAGGGCTAAAAACTACTTTTCCCCTTTCTTTAATCGAGCTTTCTTTCTCCTAAGCATAGTTCGAGGTTCTCAAACCTACCCTAGACTTTCTATATTCCTAATTAAGCTTAAAAGTACCCTTTAAAGTCATAAAAACTCATTTTTGAAGCAAAAGTTCGGGAAGGCCCCGAACGGGTTTGAACTATAGCCATACTAACCGAACCCCAATTTCGCGAAACGAAAGCACCAAAGGTGCTTCCTTAGCTCAAGGATACCCAAATCGATGCCCAAATTTGCCCGGATTGCCTAACGTGCAAAACCCCCTTTTTAAAGTAAGTTATTTATGCACTAAAGTTCGAATTCGGGTGATTCAATCTAACGTGGCTTTTCAATTACCTTCCCTAGGGTCTAGAGCACCTAATTGAGGCATCAATTCAAATCAATTATCAAATTTTCTCAAAACCCTAGTTTTAGGCACTATTCATTGTCTCTTTGATCAATCTCAACATTCAACCGTTTAATTTGTTATCACACCACAAAAGTTAGCTCTAGAGGCTTAAAATAACTCATAGGAAGCATTCAACACAAGATATATTGCTATAATTGACAATTCAATAAATTTGAACATATGCAAACAAACTTTAAATTCAAACAAGTAAGACTCCCTCACAATTTTGAAGATGTAGAAGCTTTGTTGAAGGTCCTAAGTTGCTCAATAACCTCCCAAGATCAAACTAAGAGCTCAAAGTGCATGGTTGATGAAGCAAAAATCTCTCTTTTCTCTCTTGAAGTGGACGGCCAGCAGCTAGGGACAAGGGTGGAATTTCTGAATTTGTTTTGATGACTAATGTGCTAGCTTCTATTTTATTTCATGAGGTAGTTTTATTATATGTAGTATAAGTTTAATATTCTAAGCTAATTAAATCTCAAAACTTAATCAATTAAAGCTAATTGCAATTACAATTGCTCCCTAATTAAATACTATCACTATTCTAACGTAACACTATTCAAGACTCACGGAAATTATTTTTCAAACGCATACTCCTAAGCTCGAAAGTTCAAAACGAAAATTTCTTGGCTCCTCTTAAATGTCGAGTGACTTAGGAAAAATTTAAAATCAAGCTTTCGGAACAGTCAAAAATTTTATGAATAGTGATCCACAATAAAAACAATTAAGCAGAAAAAATGATGCACGTAGAAATGCGCACATAAGTATGCAACGATTATAATAAATTTAAAGTGAAATCCTCGGGTGTAACACCCTCTCCCCCTTAAACTAATTGCGTCCTCGCAATTCTTACATGATTCGGCAAAGAGCTCCGGATACTTCTCTCTGATCTGATCTTCTCGCTCCCAAGTGGCATCCTCAACCCCATGATGATCCCAGAGAACTTTTACCAAAGGAATATTTTTAGTCCTAAGTTCCTGAATCTTTCGGTCAACCACTCGAAGAGGCTTCTCAACATAAGCTAAGGACTCATCAATTTCCAACGGCTCCGGCTCAATGATATGCGACGGATCAGGATTATACTTTCTCAACAGTGACACATGAAAAACATCATGAATCCGACCCAAACTCGGAGGTAAGGCCAATCTGTAAGCTAAATCTCCAACCTTCTCAGTGATTTCAAATGGTCCCACGTATCTAGGACTAAGTTTGCCTCCTTTGCCGTGCCGAATCAAACCTTTTCGCGGAGAGACTTTTAAGAAAACATGATCACCCTTAGAAAATACTAAGTCCCGTCGACGTCTATCAGCATAATTCTTCTGTCGACTCTGAGCTGTAAGCATCCTCTTCTTTATAAGCCTCACGTTATCCACCATTTTAACCATCTCCGGAAGAATAGCAGGATCAACTGTTTTCATCTCACCTACCTCATCCCAATACAACGGAGACCGACATTTTCGCCCATAAAGTGCCTCGTAGGGTGCCATACCAATAGTGGCCTGATAACTGTTATTGTAAGCAAACTCTGCTAGAGGCAGATATTTCTCCCAATTCTTGCCAAAATCCAGAACACAGGCTCTCAACATATCCTCCAGTATCCTGATAGTCCTCTCCGACTGACCATCCGTCTGCGGATGATAAGCAGTACTAAAACTCAAATTAGTCCCCAAAGCCTTTTGTAGCTTCTGCCAGAACTGTGATGTAAACCTGGGATCCCTGTCTGACACAATCTGAGATGGAACTCCATGCAGTCTCACAATATTTTCAACATAAAGCTCAGCCAATTTATCGAGAGAATCTGTTTTCTTTGTAGCAATAAAATGCGAACTCTTCGTTAACCTGTCTACTACAACCCACACCGAATCATTACCTCGTGGTGATCTCGGTAAATCCGACACAAGATCCATAGTAACCTGATCCCATTTCCAAACCGGAATCTCCAACGGTTGCAACAATCCCGCAGGCCTCTGATGTTCTGCCTTAACTTTCTGACAAGTTAAACATTTAGCTACATACTCAGCTATCTCTCTCTTCATGTTGTTCCACCAGAAATTCTGTTTCAAATCTCTATACATTTTTGTGCTTCCAGGATGAATTGTATATTTAGAAGCATGAGCCTCAGCAAGAATCTCATCTTTCACAATCGAATTACTGGGAATGCAAATTCTATTCCTGTACCTGAGAAGCCCATCATCATGCATCTTAAAGTCGGACTCTCCCCCTTTTGACTTCTCTAAAAGCTTCAATAGCTGAGAATCTGATTGTTGCGCTTCTCTGATTCTAGATAGCAATAAAGATTTGATTTGTAAACTAGCAAATTGAATACCTGATTTAGAAGCTTTCGGTTTCCATAAACACAGTTCTTCCACAATCTCCCAATCCTTGATTATCAAACTAGACACAGAAGCTTTCCGGCTCAGTGCATCTGCAACAGTATTAGCTTTTCCCGGCAAATAGCTAATGGTACAGTTATAATCATTCAATAATTCTAGCCAACGCCTTTGCCTCATATTCAAATCTTTTTGAGAAAACAAATATTTCAAACTTTTATGGTCAGTAAATATTTCAAATTTGTTGCCCCACAAATAATGCCGCCATTTCTTCAAAGCAAAGACAACAGCTGCAAGCTCTAAATCATGTGTAGGATAATTGTGTTCATATGGTTTCAATTTCCTAGAGGCATATGCTATGACTTTACCATTTTGCATCAAAACACAACCTAACCCTTCTTTCGTAGCGTGACTATAAATCACCAAGTTCTCAATTCCCTCAGCTAAAGCAAGTATAGGTGCAGTGGTAAGTCGCTTTTTCAACTCCTGGAAACTGGCTTCACATTTATCATCCCAATTAAACACAGTTTTCTTCTGGGTTAAAGTAGTCAAAGGTCCTGCAATCCTTGAAAAATCTTTAACAAATCGCCTATAATAACCCGCTAGTCCCAAGAAACTACGGACTTCCGTGACAGTTTCAGGTCTTTTCCACGACATGACTACATCAATTTTAGCAGGATCAACAGATATTCCCTCCTGGGAAATGATATGACCTAAAAAGGCAACCTGTTTCAACCAGAATTCGCATTTGCTAAATTTGGCAAACAACTTGTGTTCTTGCAGGGTTTTAAGTACAATCCTCAAATGCTCTTCATGCTCTGACTCAGATTTAGAGTACACTAATATGTCATCAATAAAAATCACCACAAATTGATCAAGATAGGGTCGAAATACTCTCTGCATCAAATCCATAAAAGCGGCTGGAGCATTTGTCAACCCGAATGGTAAAACAACAAACTCATAATGGCCGTACCTAGTTCTAAATGCAGTCTTAGGTACATCCTCTTTCCTGATCCTCAACTGGTAATAACCCTGCCTCAAATCAAATTTTGAAAACACAACAGCACCCTGTAGCTGATCAAACAACTCCTCAATTAAAGGCAAAGGATATTTGTTTTTCACCGTTACCTGATTCAGACCCCGATAATCTATACACAAACGTAGTGTACCGTCTTTCTTTTTCACAAATAACACGGGAGCACCCCACGGTGACGAACTAGGCTGAATAAAACCTTTCTCAAGCAAACCCTGAAGCTGAATTTTCAATTCTTGTAACTCAGGGGAAGACATTCTATACGGGGTTCTCGAGATAGGACTAGTTCCCGGCAACAGGTCAATCACAAATTCAATCTCCCTATCAGGTGGTAACCCAGGCAACTCTTCAGGGAAAACCCCCGGAAACTCTTTTACAACAGGTACTTCATTCAATTTCAATTTATCTCCAGGCTGATTAATAAAATAAGCTAAGTATGCATCATAGCCTTTACTCAACATTTTAGTAGCTTTAATGGATGATATAATACGAGTCCCAGTAGACTTCCGACTCCCAGTTACTTTAATAACAGGTTGGTTAGGTACTTCTAAAGTCAAAACTTTCCTCCTACAGTCCAAACATGCATAATATCGCCCCAACCAATCCATCCCTAAGATAACCTCAAAGTCCCGAAATGGCATGATAATCAAATCAATAGGATACATGCAACCTTCAATGCAAATATTACAATCCTTACATACAGACTCCGTAACAAATTTAGTTCCCATAGGATTACCTACTTCAATCACATACGGCAATTTATCAACTTTTAATGTAGCAGACTGTGCACATGCAGGTGTAATAAATGAATGTGTAGCCCCGGTGTCAATCAAAACTACTACCGGCTGACTATTAATAAGAAAAGTACCTTCCACCACCACTGTCGTCTCTGGAAGCTCCTCCTGGTCAAGTGCAAATACCCGTGCCTGACCTCGTGGTACGGTAGCTGCTCCTGAAGCTCTCGTCTGGGCACCCTGGCCTGAAGTCTGACCCTGACCACCTCTAAACTTGGGACAATCCCTAACTCTGTGCTGATCACTACCACAGCCCGTGCAACGGCCTAGTTTCCTCCAACACTCAGCCTCTGTGTGACCCTTACGATTGCAATGAGTACACTGTAAATTCTTCCTAGCAGCAGCTCCTCCTGTAGGGGTCCTATAAGTAGATGTGGCAGAACTGCCCTGCTGAGATCTAGCAGTCACTGGTCGGGTCTGTGACTGTCCCTGTGGCTGGCTCTGAGCTGGTCTCGGCTGTGACTGTACCTGAACTGGTCCTGGGTAGCTCTGAGTCTGCCTAGGTTGCTGAGTCTGCTTCTGATAACCCTGACTCTGAGACTGAAACTGCCGTTTGCTTGACTGACTAGACTGAGCTAACACATCTGCCTTACGTTTCTCATATCTCGATGCAGCCCGAACTACTGCAGCATAGCTCGGATAATCTTGTGAAGACAAGTTAAGCATGATGTCACTCCTCAACCCTGTAATAAATCTCTGAATTTTCACATCCTCGGGCTGAACTAAAGCAGGCACATATCGAGATAGTCTCGTAAAGGTAGCCTCATACTGGTCTACAGTCATGTTCCCCTGTTTCAAAGCTATAAACTCATCCTGATGCCTCTCACGGGCTACAACCGATACATATTTATCCCGAAACTCACGAACAAAATCAGCCCATACATGCTGAACCCTCTCAGCATCCCATTTTTCTCTAATAGTGCGCCACCAAGCCTCGGCATCACCCTCCATTAAAAACGTAGCACAGTTGATCTTTCTTTCATCATCACACTCAAGTATTGCAGCAACTTTCTCAAATTTACTCAGCCACAACTCTGCTTTCATATCATCTGGTTCACCATAAAAACTGTATGCTCCATGATGCAGAAATTTATCAAATAAGTTACCTCCCGCAGTACCACTGCCCTCTGCTCTGGCAGTCTGATTACCTCCGCCGGTACCTGCTGTACCCTGCTGAACCACAAACTGTGCTATGGTATTCATCGCAGTAGCCATAGTAGCTAAAATCTGGGCAGTGCTCGGCTCCTGACCCTGCTGTACATTCCCGGCTGCCCCAGCATTCTGCCCTGGTACATTCTGCCTAGGAGCCTCATCCGGCTCACCCCGTGGTCTACCCCGTCTCCTCATCACAATGCTAGAAGAACATCATATTATAATAGGCAAATAAACTATGCAAGATAATTTACACATTGTTTTCAAACATTTTACTCACATTGGAACACATAAAACACTTAACAACAATCAATACTAACTTTTCATATTCTTGTCATATTAAGCTTTATCCTTCTTTTTCATGCTAGCATGTCTTATATCTAAGTACTTAAACAATTAAGCATTTACATATTCACATAATTCACTTCCGCATATAGACCTCTACCCACATGCCAAGGAATTTAACCCGGCTTCAAGCATTCTAGTAGCTCTGATACCACTTAAGGTGTAACGCCCCGAACCCAACCCCACGCTAAGTCAGGCTCGGACCCGTCACTCGGACAGAGTCTCCTCTGTTCCAAGGACAAACTAATACCTGCAAACATTCATTCAAGACATCCGAACTAAAAGCAACAACTTATCCACAATAACTCCGAAGCCAAAACACAATCACAAGGCCATCCGAGCCTTGGAGCAACAATTTTCTACTAAAGCACACAAGCATGCGAGATAAGTTGATTTTAGTTATAAGTAGTTAATTACAATAAACTTCTAAGTTCCATATGAAGATCTACAAACTCTCCAAGCATGCAAGAGAAAATAAAGTCTAGAATTCATTATTACATTCCAACAATTTTCTTAACTCTTAATACACATTTACTAGACATGTATATACAAGACTCTATGGTCTCAAAATACATTAACACCAAGAACTCCACATAAGAAGCACATAAATCCACCTCAGCACACAAGATCACTGATTCGGATCTACTTGAACTTCTTCCTCTTCTTCTACCTCTAATAGCTGGGGATTCACCTCAGCTTCTCCTGAAACATTTTAGATGAGGAGTGAGCAACAAAGTTGCCCAGCGAGGGAGGTGATGCAGCATGTAAACGTGCCATATGATATGCAACACAAGTAAACATATATACAAGGCGCATAACCATCAAGACAATAAATCAAACTATTAATCACTTTAAAAAGGATACGGTTCCACTTCCAAGTCTTCGATCACGAGCCACGAACCACGAGTATCACGATTATGCCGGCAAAACCCAAACACCACACTTGGGATACTCCGGATGTATCCCGATCCTACGACCCTTTCTCCCGAGGTAGGTCCATGCCCAGCAGGTGAACCACGCCTCTGGGGTAGTGGAGTATGCCTCAGCGAGAAGGGAATAGGCACCATGGTAGTCGAGGGAGCACGGCAAGCCCGATGCCGCCCGTGTTTCTCGACGCTACCATGTCCGATATAGGTTGCGCAACCCAATTCAAGTCACAAGCAAGCAATAATATCACATAACACGTAAGAGGGACGACAAAGTAGGCCGCCCTCACATATATGCACGATAAAAGCTCATATATGCAAGATATTAACTAATAGATGCCAAAAGAAAACAATCAACATAATTAATCCCAATAATCCACTCAAATAACTTAAATACATCCTAAATATTCTATACAAGGCACTACTAACACACAATAAGTTCCAATTGCAACTAAAAGGGCTAAAAACTACTTTTCCCCTTTCTTTAATCGAGCTTTCTTTCTCCTAAGCATAGTTCGAGGTTCTCAAACCTACCCTAGACTTTCTATATTCCTAATTAAGCTTAAAAGTACCCTTTAAAGTCATAAAAACTCATTTTTGAAGCAAAAGTTCGGGAAGGCCCCGAACGGGTTTGAACTATAGCCATACTAACCGAACCCCAATTTCGCGAAACGAAAGCACCAAAGGTGCTTCCTTAGCTCAAGGATACCCAAATCGATGCCCAAATTTGCCCGGATTGCCTAACGTGCAAAACCCCCTTTTTAAAGTAAGTTATTTATGCACTAAAGTTCGAATTCGGGTGATTCAATCTAACGTGGCTTTTCAATTACCTTCCCTAGGGTCTAGAGCACCTAATTGAGGCATCAATTCAAATCAATTATCAAATTTTCTCAAAACCCTAGTTTTAGGCACTATTCATTGTCTCTTTGATCAATCTCAACATTCAACCGTTTAATTTGTTATCACACCACAAAAGTTAGCTCTAGAGGCTTAAAATAACTCATAGGAAGCATTCAACACAAGATATATTGCTATAATTGACAATTCAATAAATTTGAACATATGCAAACAAACTTTAAATTCAAACAAGTAAGACTCCCTCACAATTTTGAAGATGTAGAAGCTTTGTTGAAGGTCCTAAGTTGCTCAATAACCTCCCAAGATCAAACTAAGAGCTCAAAGTGCATGGTTGATGAAGCAAAAATCTCTCTTTTCTCTCTTGAAGTGGACGGCCAGCAGCTAGGGACAAGGGTGGAATTTCTGAATTTGTTTTGATGACTAATGTGCTAGCTTCTATTTTATTTCATGAGGTAGTTTTATTATATGTAGTATAAGTTTAATATTCTAAGCTAATTAAATCTCAAAACTTAATCAATTAAAGCTAATTGCAATTACAATTGCTCCCTAATTAAATACTATCACTATTCTAACGTAACACTATTCAAGACTCACGGAAATTATTTTTCAAACGCATACTCCTAAGCTCGAAAGTTCAAAACGAAAATTTCTTGGCTCCTCTTAAATGTCGAGTGACTTAGGAAAAATTTAAAATCAAGCTTTCGGAACAGTCAAAAATTTTATGAATAGTGATCCACAATAAAAACAATTAAGCAGAAAAAATGATGCACGTAGAAATGCGCACATAAGTATGCAACGATTATAATAAATTTAAAGTGAAATCCTCGGGTGTAACAATACGCCTAACCCCTTTAATAGCTTAAACAATTTTAGTCAATTAAACCAAAAATTTTCATTTGGAGGTACAACATATAGAAATGCTAGTGGCAGTGGTATGGGCTATATCAATATGGTTAGTGGTATGGGTTACAGATTCTTAGGCAAATTTTCGGCTCCTAAAATGGTAACGCGTCTTAAGTTCATCTTATCATCTACAAATAATCATTTTCGTTTCTAGGTGTATCACTTTATATAGTATGGTATGTAATTTATAAGAAATCATACAACTTCTACTTGTGTTGCGAAAATTTCGATTTCCCTCCAAAATTTCAAGATTATCTCATTTTAAATTTTGAAGTTCCCTTCTTCAAATTCTTTTATTCCCCCTAACTCAAAACCCATCAATATATACTTCTAATACACAACCTTTTTAGCTTTTTGCATTTCTATTTTCACTTAACATTGAAGAAAAAAATAGTTCATCTCCACATCATAGTAATACCACAAGTTCATCTCCACATTTATAAAAGGTGAATGTTGCTCTTTAGTGATTATCTTGTTGTAATTATTGTATGTTTTACTGTATTTCAGATATGTTTATAGTATTCCAGAGATTTTTTTTTTTTTTTTTTTTTGTGATAGATGATGATTTATGTTTTCTCATTATCTTTCTTCATGGGTTTACACTTCTTCCATGAGTCTTCATGGGTTTACTTGCTTGTGCCATTAATGCACCACCGAAACAACAAATCTTCATTCCTCCCTCACTCTCTCCTCTAAGAACACAACACTCAACTCTTCACCTAGAAAAGTTGAAAACTTTTGTTTCCATTTTCACAAACTAGAACTTCACTCATTGGATTACAACGTAAAAATGCTTTGTAAATTTTTCTCTTTGTATGATCATTTATTTGTTTATTCTTTTGCTAAGTGATGTTTTTCTGTTTGTTCAAAATCTATGTTTTTCAAAGACAAAAAGTTGTGATTTGGGTTTTAGTTTCTTTTTTAAAATTACAAAATGCAGCATTGAATTCAAATGTTTCTCTTTTCTTGCTTTTTTAATTAGTGCAATTTGATCTGCTTTTTGTTTTGCTTTTGGGGCTTTATATGTGATTTTTTCTTGACAAATGTGTTGCTTTATCTTTTCCCTTTTTTTGCTTTATTAGCCTTTTGCTTTATTGTAGTTCTCCATTTTGGTGTGCACAATAGTTGTTCCATTTTCAGATGGGTATGCATATCTAGAGGTTAGTTGAGATACATTATGACATAAAATAGATCAAATGGTTTTTCTTATCTTTTTAGCATATCTAGCATTTGATCTGTTTGAAACTGCCACTTATAGTTCTAAATCTTTACAGGATTTCATGGCAAAAAGAATGCTTTATAGAGTTCATATGTTCAGGTCGGGATTTCTTTATTCTTTAAAGAATTCTTTATAAGGCTTAGCAAAAAGAATGCTTTATAGAGTTCATCTTTGAGTAGTAATCACGGTGGTGAATTAGGACCAAAAGTTGGAGGCGAATGGTTTTCCAGAATTTCCGAGGAAGAAAGTTGGAGGCGATGCACATTGTATTGGTTATTAAGATTGAAGAGTAAATGGATATATATTTGTATATTGAAGATTATTCATTTTAAGCCTTAGCCATTACTGGTAATCTGCTATGGTTAAGCATCCTAAAGCAAGGGCCTCCTCCAAAGCATGTTTCTCCATTTGTTTATTATCATCTCAAAATAACAACTTTATCCTTCACTCAACAGAAAACTTAGTAGAATTGTAACAAAGTTTCCAAGAGTTCAAGGGGTCTAGATAAAAAAATACCCGTAAAAACAGTGTGCAGTTTTACAACTTCTTTTTTAAGAAGATAAGAAAACAAGAAAGCAGGGAAATTTCGCTATATATGTTCACCTCTAGCTGTAAAAAAAGAAGAAAGAAAAGCCTATATTCGCTTTTTCATTACTTAATAGGCTTATAGAAAATCCAGTCGAATGCCTCAATAAGTTAAGGTGCAACAGCCCACCAAGCCCAATTGAGTTAACAGCCTCTATCTGCTGCGGTGTCAACTTTTCATTTAAAGACACAATCTTTGAAAATGGAAGACGTGTTTTGATGCTCTTCTGCGATAAAAGAAAATATGTGAGTAGCAGTGTAATTTGGAAAAAAATTAATCAAATAGGAAAAACATAATTATCAAAAATTGTATACAATACGTAGGGAGTGAACTGAATAAATCTAATGTTACAATCAACTCAGCACTCAAAATACAATTGATACTTTACAAGAGAAGAGATTCTTATTAATTGAAAGCAAAAAGTAAGAAAAAAAAAGACTTGTTAAGAAAGCAAAAGAGCATGTCAATATTTACATGGAGAAGACGAATTGTTAAAATAAGCCATACTAACCATCCTAATTACCAATGTCACACTTTGAGCCAAAATAAGCCAATTTATATTTGTCGCCCAACGCAAGAAACATCTCCAGGTCCTAGACATTCATAGCATATGAAGCCCACGAATTGTTCTGGCAAAAGGATCTAAACTAATTACTCCCTTTTATCATTAAAAAATGAATAAGAATAATAAAATACAGCTAATATCTAAAAACTAGGGATACATGTGTTTAACAAGAGACAATACTATTGTGCACGTTGATAAATTATGAATTCTAAAATAAATAAATAAAATATTAATTTAAGATGAAATCTCGTATTTCTTTATTAGAAACTGTGTATGTAACTATCAATTCTTAACTATTTTGCGAAGAAAGTTTCATTATTCCTAGTTCCTGTTTTGTATGGTATAGTAATTGAACGCCATATTATCAGACATATATAAGCACAACAACCATAAACCAACGAGATATAAAACAACAAATTGTGGCTTCTTGTTGTTTACCTTAGTGCATCAAAAATATCATCATCAACCTAGATGCGCAAGTACACACATTCCACCACCATCCCATTTCCACATTTTCATTTCCCATTCCAAATACACCATGCTTAGCTAATATAACACATAACAGGAATTAAAAAAAAAAAACAAAAAACAAAAGATCATAAAACCAAAAAAATACTCAAATGTCTCTGATGAGATAGTTATGTCAACATACGTGACTAAGAACCCAAAAATTATATAAAAGAATAGTTTTTTAAACGGGTAAAAACTCAAACACCAGTAAAAACTAAAAAAAATTGAAAAAATATAACATATATAACTCACATGTCCGATGAGACGATTAGGTCAACTAAAGGTGAAGAGACAAACTTCGATAGGCTGATTGACACTTGAACCGTCGATGTTTTCTTCTCCAACGATAAGCAATAGAGTGAGATGAGATAAATCTTGCGTCACAGTGAGAGAACAGATAGGAAAGTGATTCAAAGAGAGAGCAAGGCTTGAGAGAGAATACTGTGAGAGAGAAATAAAAGAGAAGGTTTTGTGAGAGAGAGAAAGAAGAGAGAAGGTAAGGTGAAGAGAGTTTGCAGAGAATAGATGTGATGAGAGGACGTCTTGAAGCCTAGGGAATCCGTAAAGGGGTATTTTGGTCTACGTAATATTTTATTTAAAATAACATTTGGTTAAATAATATAATATCAATAACATATAGGGACCAAAAATGAAATAAAAAAATATAGGAACTATCCGCCACAATTTTGTGGTCGTTTTGAAGAACGACTCTTACTTATGTCTGTTGGCATGCTGATATTACACATCAATCGCCTTCAGTCTTTCACCAAAAAATATTTTATTTTATTTTATTTTGGTTTGTTACTATATCAAACATTTAGCATTGGTTGCAAGCAACATCATTCCTAGGACTGGACTTAAAGAAATACGACAAGAGTATAGAATGTTATTTGCATTATCATTCATTTTCTTTCGAAAATATAATCCATTGGGCAAGAATAGTAATAAAGGGATGGATCATGAATTTATGTTCAACATAAATTAAAATCATATTATTTAATATTTATGTATAGATAATTTTTTTAATGTAGACTAAATTAATTTTTTTATCTAAAAATATTTTGACAATACACACATTTTCGAGGTTTATGATTATGTTCAGTGTTAGTCACTAAGGTTTTTAATGTGAAATGGATTTTTCTTTTGGAATAAGCGTTAAGGTTTGACATGGTCTTGTTAGTACTAGTAGTTTTTGTGACACCCCGACCCCGAGCATATAGTTATTTTATTTACTTGCATATAGTAATATGTTTATTTTAATCATTTACATACAGTTACATATTACTTTAATTGTTTGCATATATTTATTATCATTATCTTTCATATCTCTTGCAAAACGTGCATTTGTCTCGTTTAGCGTGTATTCACGTACATTTATGTGTTTAAGTGTTGTAGATGTTAATTATATGATAATGGGTAGCAAATTAAACTAAATTGGTTAGATTAGAATCAAATGACAAACTAGTTAATATTATATAGTTAGAAGGACAATTTGGACCATGAGCTTTAATTAATATTCTACTTAAATAAAAAACAAAACAAGACACACAAAACACACACACACATATCAGACACACACACACAAAATTCTACACACATACAACACACAACAAGGAGAAGAAAAGGAAGAAAACCAAGCCTATCAAGCCAAATTCTTGCATCTTTTAGCTTAATCAAGGTGAAGAATTGTATCTATCTTGCATTTTATGGTAGTATTATGCTAATATAATGTTGTTTATAAAGTAGATAGTTGAGCTATTGAGTTATAAATTGCAAGTGAAGTTAATTTCTAGCTTATATGGTGTTAGATGAGTTCTCTTTTGCATGTTTTGTGAAGTGTTGCTAGTATTTTTAATGGTGTTGTTGTTGCTTGTTGGTGCCTTTGTATGAAGGCTAGGTGTTTGATAGAAGTCCACAATGAAGTGCATAAGTGTCCCATATGCTCAATACATGACTTAGCAATTGTTTAACTAGCTAAAATGCAAGAAGACAACAAGGTGCAAATTCGGACTGTCCACTGTCCCTGTATTTAGAAGCACTTTTTACATAGCAAATGTGCTCTAAAATTAACGAAATTTATATGGAAGCTAGATTAGACAGTTTAGAACAAATGTGTATTTCTAGAGCTTAGTCAAATTCTATCGTTTTGGCCATACGATTTAGCTATTTCCGAAATGTGTCTGAAAATCACTGGTGCAGGGGCAGTTCGCACAGTTGCACGGAAAAGGTCATAACTTGTGGAATTTAGATCGGAATTGAGTTCCGCTTGAAGCTAAAGTCATCTACACTCAAAGAGATACGTTTATATATAAAAATCAGTCAGTTTGGAGGTCTATAGCATAGGTAACTGAATTGATTAAGTTAAGCCTTTGTTGGAGAAAATGGAAAATGTTTAGGTGATATTTAGGGTTTTGTGCAAAGTTGATTCTAGGATTGATTCGATGCTATCTATAGATAATATAGGCTCTAATGAGCATAGATTAGTGATTATATATGGTTGGCTTGATTGAAACTTTAAGAAATTTGCATAATTGGCTTAGAATTCAAAGGGATCTTTGAAGCGAAGTGTTAGCGATGGCTTGTTTGAATAAGTATATGATCTTAGAAGTATTAGGGAGCTCTTAAAATGTAATTATGACACTTAATTGGTAATTAGATTGAGTAGTTGTAGTACAAAACACCTAAAAGGCTTTATGTAGTTTTTAAGTTAACGTGCTTATAAATGTGGTTTCAAAGAATTTAAATGGGACATAAAGTGTCTATAACTGATTGGTAAAGTTAGATTTAGAATTCATTATCTTGTGTGAAGATTAGAAGCTAATTTGTATGCATTGGAAAAGGGTTTTGTTGGATTCTATGTGGATAAGCTAAGATTGTTGCCTAGTTGGTTATTTGGATTACTTAATTGCTATAATTGATTATTAATTGAGTTATATATGTTGTACTTGGGTGAATAAACATGATAATGGTTCTTAGATTTTGTTATAGTTGAATTATGTTTAAGTGTTAAGCATAGTTGTATTGATTTAATACTTAATGTGATATTCCTTTGCAATATAAATGAAATTGAATTAGTTATGAAGTTAACTTGTTAAAGTTGATATAGTTAATGTCCTTGGTAAGATTAAAGAAATGTTTTAGAGTTATTCATTTGATTACTTAGGCTATGTGGCAATATGACATACATGAGTAATATGTGGTTATTTGGGATTACGTGCTAATGTGGAGTTAATATAATCAATTGCTAAAGTGTTATACTTAAATGAATATACTAGGGATTTGCATATTCGAGCTAAAGGAAAGTTGGAGTAACTAAGCCATTTTTACATCTTGAAGCTTGATAAAGGTGAGGGAGTCTTCATTTTTTTTTTGTATATCTTAACTTATCTTATTGTTTATAGATTGTATGATTAGCAATTGAAGTAGTTTATATGTACTATTTACTCGCTATCTTGTGTTTTCTAGTGTTATTTGTGTTTAATTGCGAGGGCGGCCTACTTTGTCATCCCTCTTATGTGATATTTGATATTCTTAATTCTCGTGATCTTGTCTCGAGGTTGCGCAACCTTTTTAGACATGGTAGCGTCGAGAAACACGGGCGACGTCGGGCTTGCTATGCTCCCTCGACTACCATGGTGCCTATTCCCTTCTCGCTGAGGCATACTCCACTACCCCAGAGGCGTGGTTCACCTGCTGGGCATGGACCTACCTCAAGAGAAAGGGTCGTAGGATCGGGATACATTCGAAGTATCTCAACTTGTTGGAGTAAGGGTTTGCCAGCACTTGCGTGAAGTTCGAGGCTCGTGGTTCTAGATTGAAGACTTGAAGTGGAACCGTATCCTTTTAAATGTGGTTAATCACTTGCTATTTAATATTGTTGTTTTATGTTATATATATATATGACTTCTTGTGTTTTCATATCATATTGCATGCCCTGGTATGTTGCATCGCCTCCCTCACTGGGCAACATTGTTGCTCACTCCTCATTTAACATGTTTCAGGAGAATCTAAGGTTGGGCCCCAGCTAGTTGTTGAAGAAGAAGAAATACTACTTGAGTTTGTCCTTTGAATGCTTTCTTGAGAGGTTGACTTGTTCAGATGTGCATATGAAGAATATGATACTTTTGTATAAGTTCTATTTTGAGACCTTGCGTGGTCTTGTATGTATTTATGTGGTATGGAAGATTATAATACCAATTCAAACCTTATATAGCTGGGTGGTTGTAGTTGGGATGTAATAACTTATAGTCTACTATGCTGCTCAAGTATTTTGCATGATTATGTGTCTAATGAACGGAGAATGTTGGATTATAGTTCTGTAGTTGTATTCTATTATTTGCAGGTTTTCGGATTGTCCTATAAATAGGGGAGACTCTGTCTGTTTCCCCTAAATTGTCATGCCTTGGGTTTGGGATCGGGACCCCGATCTCATGAGGGATCGGGATGCTACAATTTTTTCTATGCTTCATATAAAATTGATCTTCCTTTTTGACGATATAATATTACGTTTTATTCGCAGCCACTGCTATGCCAAAAGTCTCAAAGGTTTTTCTTTTTTTTTGCCCTTTATTTATGTTAGACATTGATTGAAAGATTTCAGTTTTTTAAAAATCCGTACAAGCCCAGAACTAATAAAAGTGGGCCAGCCAATCCTGCAAGAAAAGGATGGAAGGGGCTTACAAAAAAAGCAAAGGCCCAATGGATCACAGGTAGCCACGATTTGAAAGGAAGACAAATATCGGTAGACCACACGATAAGTAGTCATGTGAAGTGCCTCCATGCAAGATCTCCTTTAGTAACGTGTCCTAGGTGCACCGTTTAGAACGACCAAGGTCACCACTAGAGCCTTAGGCCAAGGGTCAAATAGGCCATCATGACCTAAGTATGGACGACGACTAGAGGTGGGAAAGACCAGACAGAGCCAACAGCAAAAAAAAAAGGATGGAGGACAAATCAACAACCAATAGGAAGCAAAGATAGACCCTCATATGGCTAAGAAGTCAATGTGCTCAGTGAGGGACGACCTAATAGGAGGTAGCCTATAAAAGGAGGAAAAATAAGCCACAAAAGACAAGCTAATCACATATGGATCCTCTTCAATGTAACCTAACTTAAAGAAGGATTAAAGGGTTTAAGGACCCCTAAAATCCTAATTGTAGATTTTTTTTATTTTTATTTTTCACTAATTGTAGATGTTTTGGTCTACAATGGACATTTTCTTTGATGGATTCTTTTCTTTTCTTTTCTAATAAGTACACTGTTTATAGCATCTAGTAATACTATGATAATTTCCAATGAAATTTTGCAGCATTGATGGACAAACTCGATTTTATTCCCTTTTCTTGAACATTTTAAACTTTTACCCAATTCAATTTTATTGCTTTAAGGGAGTGAAAGTTGGAGATGATAGTTTTTTGTTGCATTTTAAGCTAGTTCCTTTTTTATCTTTGTTTTAATTTGAGAAGTTAATCTGAAATAAATCTTACGATTAATTAAGCAAGTAATCTTGATTGTAAATAAAAAAATAAAATATTAAGCAAACTCAATTGTAGCTAAACTGGTAGAGAGGTACCAATTATACAATGCTTGCTCAAGCAACTTTGTACAACCGAATGTAAGTGTCAAAAAAGAATTAGCCAAATGTATATCAAATATACATATTCAGGAGAAATGATGTTACACATGAGAATTGATTTCGAGACCACTTAGGAAATGAGATTAGCACTTCATTAATTCATGTCAACACAAGTGATATATATATATATATATATATATATATATATATCCAATTCATAATTAAAGAGAATAGTTTTGTCCTGAATTTAACTTGTTTGTATTTTGTAAGCTCGTTTTGTAACAAATAAAATCGTGCTTTGGAATGATCTTATACTTCAAAAACTTAATCTTCAGAATTTGTAATAAGCAACTGCAACTAAAATTTCTTTTTATTCCAAAGAAGAATATTAACTTGTAGTGTGTAAGCTAAGCACACCAGGCATCTCAAGTTATCATTTAATTTGCAAAATCTATTAATATTCTAAAAGAACAACTGTTATGCCACGTGTCAATTAATGAGCAACTCTACCGGAACAACCATATCATACCAATTTAAAATTTTGAAATGATTTTTACAAATTATAATTTACTAGATAATTAATTTTGAAATAATGTTTACCGACTATAATGTAACAGTTAATTATTAAATTCAGTATTATGTAAATCATTTTATTTGAATTTATATTATGATTTTTACAGATAATAATGTAACTGATAATTATTAAATACAATATTATTTAAATTTATATTCTATATTTTAGTATTATCTAAATTATGTTATTTGAATTTATATTCTGATTTTTACAGATTATAATGCAACAAACAATTATTAAATGCAATATTATCTAAATCATATTATTTAAATCTACATTCTATATTTTGTTAAGCTTTTCCTATCTATCGTAGGACTCTATCATATCTTCATTTAAATTTTTTTATCTCTATCAGTAAAAATCTTTACTTTATTAGTAACGTTATCTCTACTTTATTAATAGTGTTTTCTCTACTTTATATTAGTAAATTTGAGTCAGTTGGAAATTCAACGTTTGCGTAGGTGATGTTGCTATTATAATTCAAGCACTAACTCCATTCTTTTTCTATGTGATGTTACTTTATTGGATTTCTTTTTTCAATTGTTGAATTTTACGGATGTATTTGCAGTCTGCAGAGGGCGAGCTGCCATTTGTGGGCAATAAAACACAAAACTTTGAAGCGAAGGTCGTTTTCGATCAGGAATTCATCAAGGTAATCATGTTTTCAAAACCACTAATATCATAATTAAGACCTGCCTAAAGAGATCTTCCTTTGTGCATAATTTATTATTTTACATGATTCTTGTAAACTGTGGATTATAGATACGTTATGAATAATTACGTTTTGTGTTTTACATTCTGTATACATATAGAAGTAAAATCCCTTTACGAGACCAACTTGCTGATACAGTTTTGTTTTAGTGTGCCTATTGCTGAGATTAAGGTTTTTGAGGATTTGGGTGTTTTTTTTTGTGTTTTTAATCTTAAAGCTAATATTTTTATAAAAGATTTTTTTTGTCAAATTTATAGTGTTTTTAGCTTGCTTTGTCTTAGACTACAGCCTATTGCCAAGATTAAGGTTTTTGTGGATTAGGGTATGTTTTATTTGTCCACAAACCCTTAATCTTGGCAATAGGAAATATTATAATGCTAATCTATAGTGATTTAAGGTTTTCTTTTAGCTTGCTTTGTCTTATAATTCACATTTTAGGCTTTCTTTTAATGCTATCTATAGTGATTTAGCTTGCTTTGCTTTATAATATTGCCTATTGCCAAGATTACGTTTTTGTGGATTTGGGTACATATTCATATTTTTTTTAGTTGATTTTGGAGAATGGATGTGATACCCGGACCTAACATATAGACATTTTATTAATTTGCATATATTTATTTCATTAAATTGCCAATTCTTGAAAAACATGCCACGATAGCTGTTTGCATTCATTTAAATTATATTCAATTGACTTCCCCAAAATAATTATTTTATTTATTAGAATTTATTTTACTAACACTTTAAAATGATTTAATTTTACTATTTGAATGTAAAGCTCTGAACCCGGGACTAATTATTTTTATTATTATCATCATTTGTTTTTATTTAAATTATATTTAATTGATTTACATAAAGTAATTAATTTATTATTTTCATTATTTGTATTTATTTAATTTATATTTAAATGACTTGCCCTGTAAAATTACTTTATTATTTTATTTATTAAAATTATCTTACATGTCTTTTTAATTAATTCATTTTACTGTTTGAACGAGAAGACCAAGCCCAAAACTGAACGAGTGAATTGGTAGATTTGGCCTCTAAATATTTTCTTGCACTTGAGTTGTTGACTTATTTTTAGCCATATATTTCAACACAAAAAAAAACTAAGTAAGCTAACTTTTGCACCACACAATCTATTAAATATCAAACCAAATACATATCAAACACCACCACCATAATTGGCCTAACAGAGAAGAAAAAAAAGGAGAAGCAGCAAAGTCAGAAGCTCCTGTCGGCCAAAAAAAAAAGAAAGGGAGAAGAAATAAGGCCTCCTAGCTCTAATTCAAACTCTATTCTTGCATTTTTAGTTTAATTGAGATGAGGGGTTTCATTGTTGTTTGAATTTCTTGATTTATTGATGATGATATATTTATATAAGTGTTAAAAATAGATGGATTATGCTATAATTAGTTAGTTATCTTGATTATATTGTTGTTTATGGAATGTGAAGTGTAGTAGACTTTCTTAATTTGTAATTCTTGTGTATTGTTGGTTGGTAGTTGATAGTTGAATAAAGATTGATCTTGTAGCTCACACATTTGTGAAATTGTGCAAGTGAGCATTGTTTTGAGCTAAAGAACTAGTTTTATTATTATTTTTATATTTTTTGGCTAAAGAACTAGTTCTAAGCCTTTATAATCATTTATTGCAAGCATAATGAGCTGGAATCAAGTTCACATGTGTGTGTTTTCAACTGTGCCTATCCTTATTTTTTAGCAAAACTAAGGCAACTTCGAGCTTAAAATTGTATTAATTGAAGAAGGATTAGGGGTTGAATTATATACCGTTAGAAATCCTTACGAGTCTAGTTTCTAATGCTTTTTACGGTGCATTAAACGGAGTTTTCGAGAATAAGCTATGACCATTTTGCTGAGATGTGTCGGAACTGCCCTATTACGCGAGAATCTGAATTGTGTTGTTATTTTACTATAGTGATGATATATTTAAGCTCTAATTGGATGTATTTGATCAAGACTTTATTGTGTAGTATCCTTGGATGATTAGTAATGTAATGGAGCTCTTATAGTTATGTAAATTGTGATATAATTGAGATCGAATGAGTAATTAGAAATTATGAGTTAGTAAGGAATGCAGTTATTGTAACGCCCCGATCCCTTACGAGACCAGGACTCCTATTTATCACGCTATTCTCAAACCAATTCCAAACCCCGGACATGAAATTTAAGGAAAAACGGATAGACCTTCCCCTATATATAGTTCTATCTAGAAACCTGCCAATAGTTACAGATAAGTCCTGAATCACAATCAACCATTCATACAACCTAGTCTTCAAGATTCATAAAGTCAACCAGCTCCTCAAGGCCATCCGGGGCTTGGAACCCAACAACATATCACACAAGTATGCAAAATTAAATCCATTGAAGTTCTATCTTTTTAATCCAGTTAGCATACCACTCTATATTAACAATCAGGCTTTTTTATAATTTGTGTCTAACCAACAAACTAGTTTTCATCGTCCAGACAAGCATGCACAACTAAGTAATAAAGTAAAACAAATAGAAGATATTACAAGCACACTAGTACCTATTCATCAAACAAAACTAAAACTTTAATATTACATTCCTTGATATAACATAAATATATACATGGGCACAAAGTCTCAAATACAATACAAGCATAACATGATCACATTCTTCCATGTTTTACACACTGATAGAGTAAGCAAGTCACACAGGAGGCAATCCAATATTCAGCTTTTCCTGAAATATGTTGAAAAGAGGAATAAGTAACCAAGTTACTCATTGAGGGAGGTAATGCAACATACTGGGCGTGCATTATGATATGTAGATACAAGAAATCATATATATAACATAAACAACAAGAATAAATAGCACGTAGTTAACCACATTGAAAATGATACGGTTCCACTTCAAGTCTTCAAACTCGAGCCACGAGCCACGAACTTCACGCAAGTGTCGGCAAACCCTTACTCCAACAAGTTGGGATACTCCAGATGTATCCCGATCTTACAACCCTTTCTCTTGAGGTAGCACCATATGCCCAGCAGGTGAACCACATCTCTGGGGTAGTGGAGTATACTCAGTGAGAAAGGGAATAGGTACCATGGTAGTCGAGGGAGCACGACAAGCCCGATGCCGCCCGTGTTTCTCGACGCTACCATGTCCGTAAAGGTTGCGCAACCCGACACAAATTCAAGAATTCACAAGATAATATCAAACAAACACGAGTTACCACGAGATAACAAATAAATGATACATGTAAACTTTATCAATTAGCTAACTCATATAATCTAAAAACAATGAAATAAACTAAGATGCACAAAAGGGTTAAAAACTCCCTAACCTTGGATCTGACTAAATATGCAAGAAAATAGCTCCGATTACCCCCAACCTCCTCGAACTAGCTTGGACATGTACCCTAGCATGTTCATAGAAGTTTAGCACTTTAGCAATTATCTATATTAATTTCTAACTTAACTTAACTTTTGCTTAACTCAATTCACACAACAATAAAAGTTATATATAATCACCTTTATATCATATTGGCACATTGCCCAAGAAATCACACAAATGACTCTAAAGCATTTCCTTAGTCTTGCAAGGGCATTAGCTACGTTACCATCTAACAAGTTAAACTCCCTAACTAACTTAACTTCGTTTATACCACAAGGAATATCAAGTTAAACTTCCAATCAAGACAACTACTTTAACACTTAAACATAATTCAACTATAACAAGTTCTAAGAGTCATTATCATGCTTATTTACTCAATACAACATATACAACTCAATTAAAAATCAAATTTAGCAATTAAGTAGTCCAAATAACTAACTAAGCAACAAGTTCAACCAATTCATATAAATTCTAACTAAACTCTTTTTCCAATTGCTTACAGATTAGGTCATAAACTTCACATACGATATGAAACTTCAAATCTAACTTTACAATTCCTATTTAGCCACATTATGATACACCTAAATACCATGAAACCACATTTCCAAAAATGATTACACAAAAATACCAAAAAGCTCCTTAAGTGATTTGAACTACAGTTACCTAATTCGATTAACTAAACTACGTCATAAATACATTTTAGAGCCTTTCTAATACGTCTAAGGTTATCTAGCTATTCAAACATGACAAATTCAAACTTTCATTCCAAAGTCCCATTTTTCAACTAGGCAATTCTACTTCCATATGAAATTCAAAACTCCAATTCTATAGACCAACCATATTACATCCCTAAGGATATCAAATGACACCTATTAAAGCCATGAAAACCCGTTTTGGAGGCAAAAGCTCGGAAAGACCCCGAGTGGGTTTTAACTACGACTACCCTATCCGGACCCCAATTCTATGCAACGAAAGCACCATAAGTGCTTCCATGCCCCAAGGATACATAATCTAAAGCTCAAATGTGCACGGATTGCATTACGTGAAAAATCCCCTTTTTAAAGTTAACAAATTTTGCATTTTAACTCATTTTCAGGCAATTCAACCTCACGTGAACCTTTGTCCAGTTTCACTAATACCTAAAGCACTTAAAGGAAGCCTCAATTCAATCTAATTACCAACTTATATCAAAACCCCAAAATTTTAGATTTTACTATTCACTGCACTATTTATCATCTTCCTCAAGTGAAATCTTGTCAAAAACTTAGTTTTAAGCTATACCAATGCATATACAAGGTCTCTAGCATGTAATAATACTATACAGAACAAGAACTAAGCATGTTATGGCTCATTAATGGAAAATTTTGAAAATTTCAAAATTGAACATAAACTTTAAAACTCCATGAAAATGCAAAAATTCCTCACAATGATGTTGTAATTTATTTAGTCAAATGCCACAATTACTTGATCAAATGAGTAGTGTATTGTATATATATATGAGTAGTTTATGATTTATTAAGTCAAATGCCACAATTACTTGATCAAATGAGCTTAAAACTCTAATTAAATGCTAACTAATTCAAACTAAGGTTGTTACGTACGTAATACTATTCAAATGATGCGGAAAACATTTTCTAATTGTATGCTCCCGAGCTCAAAAGTCCAAAATGAAAATTTCTCGATTCCTATTATGTATCATATGACCTAGGAAAAATATTAAATCACTTATCCAATACAGTAAATTTTCTTATGAATAGTACCTCAGAAATAAACAATTAAAGAAGACAAGAAATGCACGTAAAATGCACATGTAGTTTATGCAACAGTTAGTTAAAATATGAGTGATAAAATTCTCGGGCGACACATTCTCTCCCCCTTAAACAAATTGCGTCCTCGCAATTTCTTCTTTTCAAGAGAAATCCACATATGCATCGTGAATACCTTGAACAAGTAGTTCGAATGCGAAATCACAAAGAATTTCAAGTAGAAGTACCAAGGGAATACACCAATAAGAGCCTTCATATGAAACTCCCTAGAACCCCATCACTCATGAATGCCAATAAGAATTCTAACAAAATCTTCATATTAAAACTGGAAGAATACCAGATGAGAAATCCAAAGTGAGAAATCAAAAGAAATCCCAACTATGAATGCCAAATAAAGGCTTCAATTAAGAAATCCAATTTAGAACTCCGAATAAGATTACCGAAGAAGAAATCCAAGGGAAAATGCCAACAAGAGCTCCAACAAGAATTCCAGAGGAAAATACCGAGAAAGATACCAGTGGCTGATTATTAAATATCGAGCTCTGAGTAATGAATATTATTCACTGATCATCATAAACTACTGATCAACTGTTCTTCTTCTGTTGGTCCACCTCTTAGAAGGTCCGCTACTAGCCGACTCTTTCAGGGGAGAGGAAATTACTTACCATTTTGAAGGGTAATGCGTGTATGCAGTTGATTCTATTTAGAAATAATTTCTTAATGCACATTATTACAAATAACTAAAGTAAGTAGATACTTAATGAATAAATTAAATACACAATTAATCATATCTAATACTCATGTCACGTAACCTTCACATATTGCACCTATACACCACATAAGTGCACTCATGATCACATAATGCACATATCACATATTTCTCATTACTACACAAATAAGTCACATAGGTCTACACAAAATCACACATTTGCACGTATTGCAAATTCATCAGGTTAACACAATAAGGCACATAAGTACCCATTTTCGTACAAGCACACACAAGGTTTACATACAAGTACGTTCCTATTCAAAACACACTTCGCATGCACGTACTCGAGGGTCGCTACCCGCCAGGTCGAGGACCCTGTCCCTACTGTGAGCTGCTAAGCTCTAATACCACTTCTGTAACACCCCGATCCCTCACGAGATTGGGATTCCTATTTATCACGCTATTCTCAACCCAATTCCAAACCCCGGACACGAAATTTAGGGAGAAACGGACGGAGTTTCCCTTATATATAGGTCTATATAGAAACCTGCCAACAGTCACATACAAGTCCTGAATCGCAATCAACCATTCATACAACCTAGCTTTCAAGATTCATAAAGCCAACCAGCTCCTCAAGACCATCTGAGACCATCTGAGCCTTGGAACCCAACAACATATCACACAAGCATGCAAAATTAAATTCATTGAAGTTCTATCTTTTTAATCCACTTATCATACCACTCTATATTATCAATCAAGCTTTCTTATAATTTGTCCAACCAACTGACTAGTTTTCATCGTCCACATAAGCATGCACTACTAAGTAATAAAGTGAAGCAAATAGAAGATATTACAAGCCCACTAGTACCTAATCATCAAACAAAACTAAAACTTTAATATTACATTCCTTGATATAACATAACTACATACATGGGCACAAAGTCTCAAATACAATACAAGCATATCATGATCACATTCTTCCATATTTTACACACTGATAGAGCAAGCAGGTCACATAGAAGGCAATCCAATCTTCACCTTTTCCTAAAATATGTTGAAAAGAGGAATACGTAACCAAGTTACTCAGTGAGGGATGTGACGCAACATACCGGGCGTGCAATATAATATGCAGATACAAGAAATTATATATATAACATAAACAACAAGATTAAATAGCAAGTAGTTAACAACATTAAAAAGGATACGGTTCCACTTCAAGTTTTCAAACTTGAACCACGAGCCACGAGCCATGAACTTCACGCAAGTGCCGGTAAACCCTTACTCCAACAAGTTGGGATACTCCGGATGTATCCCGATCTTACGACCCTTTCTCCTGAGGTAGCACCATATGCTCAGTAGGTGAACCACGCCTCTGGGGTAGTGGAGTTTACTCAGCGAGAAAGGGAATAGGCACCATGGTAGTTGAGAGAGCACGGCAAGCTCGACGCCGCCCGTGTTTCTCAATGCTACAATGTCCGAAAAGGTTGCGCAACCCGACACAAATTCAAGAATTCACAAGATAATATCAAACAGCCACGAGTAACCACAAGGTAACAAATAAATGATACATGTAAACTTTATCAGTTAGCTAACTCATATAATCTAAAAACAATGAAATAAACTAAGATGCACAAAAGGGTTAAAGACTCCCCCACCTTGGATCTGACTAAATATGCAAGAAAATAGCTCGGATTACCCCAACCTCCTCGAACTAGCTTGGACATGTACCCTAGCGTGTTCATATAAGTTTAGCACTTTAGCAATTATCTATATTAATTTCTAACTTAACTTAACTTTTGCTTAACTCAATCCACAACAATAGAAGTTATATATAATTACCTTTATATCATATTGGCACATTGCCCAAGAAATCAGACATATGACTCTAAAGCATTTCCTTAGTCTTGCAAGGGCATTAGCTACGTTACCATCTAACAAGTTAAACTCCCTAACTAACTTGATTTCATTTATACCACAAAGAATATCAAGTTGAACTTCCAATCAAGACAACTACTTTAACACTTAAACATAATTCAACTATAACATGTTCTAAGAGTCATTATCATGCTTATTTACTCAATACAACATATACAACTCAATTAAAAATCAAATATAGCAATTAAGTAGTCCAAATAACTAACTAAGCAACAAGTTCAACCAATTCATATAAATGCTAACAAAACCTTTTTTTAATTGCTTACGGATTAGGTCCTAAACTTCACATACGATATCAAACTTCAAATCTAACTTTACCATTCCCATTTAGCCATATTATGATACACCTAAATACCATGAAACCACATTTCCAAGCATGATTACACAAAAATACCAAAAAGCTCCTTAAGTGATTTGAACTATAGTTACTTAATTCGATTAACCAAACCACATCATAAATACATTTTAGATCCTTCCTAACACGTCTAAGGTTATCTAGCTATTCAAACATGACAAATTCAAACCTTCATTCCAAAGTCCTCTTTTTCAACTAGGTAATTCTACTTCCATATGAAATTCAAAACTCCAATTCTATAGACCAACCATATTACATCCCTAAGGATATCAAATGACACCTATTAAAGCCATGAAAACCCGCTTTGAAGACAAAATCTTGGAAAGGCCCCGAGTGGGTTTTAACTACGACTACCCTATCCGGATCCCAATTCCACTCAACGAAAGCACCATAAGTTCTTCCATGCCCCAAGGATACCTAATCTAAAGCTCAAACGTGCCCAGATTGCATTACGTGAAAATCCCCTTTTTAAAGTTAACAAATTTTGCATTTTAACTCAGTTTCGGGCAATTCAACCTCACGTGAGTCTTTATCTAGTTTCACTAATGTCTAAAGCACCTAAAGGAAGCCTCAATTCAATCTAATTACCAAATTATATCAAAACCCCAAATTTTTAGATTTTACTATTCACTGCACTATTTATCATCTTCCTCAAGTGAAATCTTGTCAAAAACTTAGTTTTAAGCTATACCAATGCATATACAAGGTCTCTAGCATGTAATAATACTATACAGAACAAGAATCAAGCATGTTATGGCACATTAATGGCAAAATTCGAAAATTGCAAAATTGAACATAAACTTTAAAACTCCATGAAAATGCAAAAATTCCTCACAATGATGTTGTAGATGCAAGGAACAAGCTTGAGCTAGGTTGAAATCCCTTGTAGAAGCTTAGTTGACATCCAAGATAAAGATTTGAAGATGAAAAAATCCCTCTTTTGTTTGCATAGGGATGTCGGTTTTAAGGGGGTGCCACTACAAAAAAAACTGGATTCTGCGATGGACCGTCGTCAAACCGTCGCCGATATGGCGACGGCACAGTGAAAAAAAATGTTGACACTAATTTTGGGACGAAAAAGTGACGGCACAGTTACGGGCAACAATAACTGTCACCAAGCCATCACTAAGAGTGACGGCTTCTTAGCCGTTACTCATTCAGTGACGGCCCATCTACGACCGTCACTAATTTGGTGACAGCTCAGTGATAAGTTTATCCCCTTCTGATATATAGAAACGGCTAGGTGGCGGCACGGTAACAGTCCGTCACCATGCCATCGCCAAAAAGTTTGCAGCTCAATTTCCCATATTTCTTTTAACGAACAACGTCTTTAAACACTGAGTAACAACGATGTGTCAAAATTGTTTCAGTGACAGTACAAATTACTAATGTATTCTTAACTTCAATTCAAGTATAGTCGTTATTTAAACACAATAATTAAATACTATGTTTGTCTACATATATAGTATTTACTACAATATTATAGAAATTTCATAACATAATTTGCAATGAACATGATTTTATTGCATAAAATTCGATAATTAGGGATTACATTAACAGACAGTTAACTTTATTGGAAAACATACAAAAGTGCAAAACAAGATACACAACACAAATTTTCCTAATATATATCACATATATTTGTTAACCTTACTTACTACGTTTTTACATAATTTTTCACTCGAACAACTTCGGCAGAAGGAGCCGATACATTTGATCCACATTCCTTTAATGGTGTTGAGCCATCGAAATGTAACCATCTTTTTTTGGTGGTTTGTTTAGGTCAAATCGACCTTCAACTCTGCTATTGCTTGCCTTCGATAAATCACATTTCTTTGTCTGTTTCTCCTTTTTCACGGTAATCCTCTCACCTTGAACTTTTTTACTCATCATTTATAAGATATTGAAGCAATTAGATTAAAACCGGTTGCAAATATGAAAGACAATATGCGGGATTGTTTACTCTTTATATAGAACTCAAAATGGTGAAAATTTACGATAGCACGGTGAGGGGTCTCTCCCCAAATTATTGGTGCCATCTTCACGTGACTTTCAAACATTTGCGACGGTTTGGCGACGGCTCGATGAAGGCATGGTCAGATTGTAATCATCAAATTTTTGGAGTCATGTCAACCTCTTTCATTGGAGACGGGCTGGCGACGGCAGCCCGTCTCCCTGTTGGAGATGGGCTGATGCCCGTCTCCAATAAGAGGCCCACATTTGTAGGCCTCTTTAAATGGAGACGGAATGTGGGCCTCTTATTATCCCGTCTCCATGTTGGAGACGGGCCGATGCCCGTCTTGAATAAGAGGCCCACAAACGTGGGCCTCTTTAAATGGAGTCGGGCATCAACCCGTCTCCATGTTGGAGACGGGCCGATGCCCGTTAATTGGGCGGCGGCCCTGGCTTATGCCAGGCCGTCGCCCAATTGAATTAATTTAATAGAGGGTTCTGCCCTCTGTTACTTTTTTTTTCATTATGCAAAAAGAACCCCACCTCCCACCCCACCCCCTACCCCACCCCTCACGCCCCACCCCCCTCACCCCCCATCCCCCTCAACCTTCCCTCCTTTCTATATACCCTTCACCATCAACGATTTTGAGCTAATCATGAACATTTTTTTGGTTTTTATACATGTTGTATATATATATATATATGTGTATGTATGTATATATATATATATATATATATATGTATGTATGTATATATATACATATGTATGTATAGATCTAGCTATAACCCTCTCCCCCCCCCCCCCTCCTATCATGCTATATACTCTCAACACATTACCATCTTCCCCACCTTAGAAATAATTTATTTTTTTCAGTTTATTTATATGCACATTTGTATATGTATGTACATCTATGTAAATATGATACATTTTATGTGTTGTTATGAATCCATGTTAATAATGCACCTAACCTAAATATGTTAAATTTATTTTTAATTTTTTTTTTGTATTTTCGGATGGTTTTTTTTCGGATTTTTTTTTTAAATTTATGAATTATTTTTGCAATTTTTATTTGTCTATTATTTTTGTTTGTTATAATTTTATTTTTAAATTGTGTTATTTTTAACACATTTTGGTTATTTTTATTTAATTTTCTGATTTAGTTTTTTTATTTTAGGATTTTTAATTTATTTTTGAATTTTTTGAATTTTTAATTTTACAATTTTTTTTTGTTTTTTTTGTCTATTATTATTATTTTTTTGATAATTTTTTATTTTTTTTACTTTGTGTTATTTTTAACACAATTTGGTTATTTTGATTGAATTTTCTATTTTTATTTTTATTTTCAAAATTTTTTTCATTTTTTTATTTTTGGATTTAATTTTTTTTTATTTACTATTTTTTTGTCTATTATTTTTATTTGTTATAATTTCTTATTTTTATTAATTTGTGTTATTTTAACACATTTTGGTTAAAATATGATTGAATTTTCTATTTGTTTTTTCACTTTTTTTTAAATTTTATTTTCGGATTTAGTTTTTTTTTTTGGATTTTTTTTTTCGTTTTTATTTGTCCATTTTTTTATAATTTATTTTTTTTAATTTGTGTTATTTTTAACACATTTTGGTTATTTTAATTTTATTTTCTGATTTTTTAATTATATTTCGGATATTTAGTTTTTAAATTTTTTGAATTTTTGTATTTTTCGTTTTTTTATTTGTTATAATGTACTGTTGCTGTGTAAATCTTTTAATTGCAGATTATCATATATAAAGGGTGTTGCGGGGAACCTCTGTCCGTTTGTCGCGTCCAGAGTTTACAGATTTTACGGTAATATTTTTTGAAACTTCATATTTTTTTTATCTTCACAATTTGTGGTATATAATTTCAGATTCAGATAATCGTCAACCATAAAATTATTAATTTCAATGTCACGTCCGAGCCCGGATCAACTATTAACCTGTTTTATTGAATGATTCTAACTTCATTTTTAGTGAGTTGTCACATATTTATGTTGAGTAACCTTGTACATTATACTTTGGGCCCTTCAACGCTTTATCGTGAACATTGTATCTTGCACACGCAGATTTTGAATAATTTGATTAATATTTGTCAAATAATTTAAAGTTAATTTCATGTATGTTTTTAGTTGCACAATTTTTTAATTTGTTATCATTTTCTACATTGAATAACATTGTTCTTGGATTGGATTGTTGTGTATCTTTGCCATGTTGTCAAACCCATGCATGATAAGTCTCACTCTTCAAATTCGGATAGCTCTTTTACATAATAATGTATTACGAAATATTTAAAAGGAAATAATATTTAACAAATTGCTCAGTGTATCATTTCATGGAGTCAAATCGTGAATGGATGTATCAGAAATGGATTGAAGTTAATCTTAATGAGGCCTTTGTCTAAGGTGTTTCAGATTTTGTATCCTTCGCAAGTAACCAACATTATTATATAGATGGCACCAAGATAAGATGTCCATGTGTAAGATGCCGGAACTTAAAATTCCAAACAACAGGAATTGTGGTTGATCATCTGTATCATAAGGGTTTTATGCCTTTATATTATCAATGGATTGCACAAGGTGAACATGTATATAACAATTATGTTCCAAGTGCACCAACATGGGCGTATAATCAAGAACAACAACTTGATGAAACTAATAATTACTGAACATTGGTTTTTGACGCTGCCGGTCTGCAGTTCATCAACGATCACAATGTTGAGGTTAATGAAGAACCTAACATGGAAGCACAAGCATTTTTTGAGTTGTTGAATGCCGCTGATAGGCCATTGTTTGATGGTTGTTCTAAACTTACTTAATTGTCAGCCGTGGCTCGATATATAAATATGAAGTCCGAGCATAATATGAGCAACTCCCTATTTAACAGGTTCATAGAAGAACTAAGGGAAGTGATGCCCGAGAATCATAACTTGCCTGCAAACCTTTATAGATTTAAGAAACTAATCAAGCCATTGGGGTTGGGATATCAGAAAATTGATGTTTGTGTAAATGGATGCACCTTGTTTTACAAAGATCGGAGATTCATGGAAAATTGTCCGCGCTGTGGCCACGCACTTTTCAAGGATACAGCTGGTGGTAAAAAATGGAGAAAGCCTATTTCCCATAAACATTTAAGATATTTCCCTCTGACACCGAGGTTGAAAAGATTGTACATGTCAAATGCTACAGTGAGACACATGACGTGGCACAAAGATCACAATGTGGAGGATGGGAATATTTGTCATCCATCAGATGCCGAATCTTGGAAATATTTTGACTCCGTGTATCCAGAATTCGCTGCAGAACCAAGAAATGTTCGGCTAGGAATTTGTTCAGATGGTTTAACCCGTACAGTTCAAATGTTCAACCTTACTCTTACTGGCCAGTTATCATTACCCCATACAACCTTCCACCATGGATGTGCATGAAGGATCCCGTAATATTTTTTACACTAATCATTCCTGGTCCCAAGCATCCTGGTAAGAATATTGATGTCTACCTAGAGCCTCTAATCGATGACTTGATAACTCTATGGTCGGAAGGAATATTATGTTATGACATTGCTATGAAGTCTAATTTTTGTTTGAGAACAGTCTTGATGTGGACAATAAATGACTTCCCGGCTTACGATATGTTGTCGGGATGGAGCATACATGGGAGGTTATCGTGTCCTATTTGCATGGAAAAGTCAAAAGTTTTTTGCTTACCAGTGGGGAAGAAGCATTCATTTTTTGACTGTCATCGTCAATTCATACCACAGAATAGTTCATTAAGACGTGACATGAAAATTTTTATTAAGGATAGGCACGAGATATCTACACCTCCACCATGATTATCTAGGCAACAAATTTGGGAACGGGTGAAAAATTTCCCAACAATCCAAGAGATATCTTGCAAAAAGCTAAATGGGTTTAGTATTGATCATAATTGGACGAAAACAAGTATTTTTTGAGAATTGCAATACTGGAAGACGCATCTTGTTCGTCACAACTTAGACGTGATGCATATTGAGAAAAATATTTTTGACAATATATTCAATACTATAATGGCAGTTAAAGGTAAGACTAAAGACAACCTTCAAGCTCGGAAAGATATGTACATTTTTTGCAATCGGCCAGAATTGTGTGAAGACAATACGAACATGTTAGGTGTATACACCCTCACTAGAGAAAAGAGAAAAGTGCTACTACAATGGGTTAAAGACATAAAATTTCCTGATGGTTATGCTTCTAATCTATCAAATTGTGTTGACATGAAGGATTTGAAAATGTAACACATGAAAAGCCACGATTGTCATATCTTTGTGGAGAGACTACTTCCCATTGCATTGCGAGAACTCATGCCGAAACAGGCTTCAGAGACATTTGCTGAACTGGGCTTATTTTTTAGCAATCTATGTTGTTCAATATTGCAAAGAACCGATTTGGAAATGATGCAAGATAATATTGTCGTGACGCTGTGCAAATTGGAGAAGATGTTGCCTCCTGCATTTTTTGACTCAATGGAGCATTTACCTGTCCATTTGGTTTATGAAGCGATATGCTGTGGACCTGTTCAATATCAGTGTATGTATCCTTTTGAGAGATTTTTGCAAGGCCTGAAGAGGGTAGTTAAGAATAAAGCACGTGTTGAAGGATCTATTTGTGAAGCTTATCACGTCCTAGAGACATCAACTTTCTATTCATATTATTTTGAACAATACGTGTCAACTAAAAGTAGAAGGTTAGGTCGAAACAACCAGTATAATGAGGTAGAATATCATGAGGGTTACTTATCTATATTTTCTTGTCCAGGTTGTTCAATTGGGGCGAATGCAGAGATCTCACTACCGGAGCATGATCTCTAATTGGCACACTTATATGTACTCATGAATTGCCCAGAGGTGTAGCCTTATATAAGGTATGTTTGCAACGATTTTGTATGCAATTTCATCTGTTGGGATTATTACACCTTGTTTAATGAGCAGTTTGAAAAATTGAATACAGATTGTTTAAGGAATACTTGGAACAACAATACGGCCCTATTAACAATAGAGATAGACAGTTGCATATTGACAAATCTTTCCCGAGATGGTTATATTGCCAGGCCAGTATTTTTTATGCAATTTTTGCCTATGGATACAAGGGCACGACTAGTTGAGTATTAACCAAATGTAATCACTTTGCAGTTAAGAGATCGGTATGATGTAGATGATTGTGTGAAATATCTCTCCAAATGGCTGCACAGAAAGGCACGCAGATGGTGTAGATATATGGTAAACGGATACAGGTTCTCTACGATCGAATATGGGTCTTCAAAATCCACGAACAATAGTGGAATTTTCGTAAATGTATAGGCGATGGTACAGTTGGGGAAATAGGGTACTATAGGGTATTGAAGGACATTATTGAACTAGAATATCCTAATCCAATGTTACAACATACAATAGTTGTTCTGTTTAAGTGTGATTGGTATGATACCACAAATGATAGAGGTGTGAAGTCAAATCAAAGGATTGGATTGGTTGAGGTGAACATGAAAAAAAGATATCCCAAGTACGAACCGTTTGTATTGGCAGGTCAAGCCCATCAAGTGTACTATTGTCCAGGGGCCAAGAGAGAACGAGTGGATTGGGTGGCTGTCGTTAAAATCCGTCCAAGACATTTCTATGACATGGACAGACATGAGATATATACGGATGATAACACAAGTTTTCAATCAAATCACATGAATGTGCCCCCAGTAGAACCGAATGTTTTTTATTCTAATTCACATATTAATTATTCAGATGTATATAGTGAAAATGTAAGCGAATATCTTAATGACGAATATAGAGACGTAGAAGAATATGTGACGAAGAATATAAGCATGAAACAAATGATGATTGTGATGATGATGATGATGAAGATATCCAAGATGATGATTGTGACCCATATGATGATGACAATGACGATGATAATGGGGATAATGACAAGGAGGAAGAGGGGGAATGTTCAACCTTCCACAATCATGACGATGACAATGATGGACATGATGAATTTTGAAAAAAGATAGGCCAGTGAAAAAAATATTTGTCATGGTTGTATTTCAATTGATCAAGCATTGATTCATAGTGTTATACATAGAAATATGACAGTTATGGTATGTTATGTTACATAATTTCATTTATTCAGTCAATATATATTATGTATATATTCTAATGCTATTGTGTCAAAACAGGCAATGGGAGGTGGTCAAGATCCAACTCGCAAGGGGAAAAAACAATTGAAGCAGAGTAGTTTGTTAGGAAAAAGAAAATCATCGACGAATACCCCCTACTGTGCTCGAGACGCAGCGATTCAATCAGGCCGAACTGAATGACGCTCAACAAATGGGTAGCCGTGGGTCTATAGGTACAGATCATATGAGTGGTTATGGATCCACAAGTGCACATATAACAACTGAGCGTGTTGGTGGTAATGTCCCTATGGTCATTGGGCGTGGTTCATCTAATTCATCAGTGGGAATGCGACATCCGATCCCAGACGATGCGCAACCCCAACAAAAGCAGTTATATGTACAGGCCACGTCCACTAGTCATAATGAACAACAACAATGTTTATCAGATGGACTCTCACAGGAGTTATAGGACTTATGTGTACATGGTGATGGCTATGCCCGAGTCATCGCATGCTGCTGAGAGACGGGCTACAGATATTGAAGATTGGCAATTTTATGGATTCCAGTCTCAAATCGATTATATAGTATGGCAAAATGACAAGCGGCACTATGTGAAGGTCGTAGGAAACGGGTATGTAATAGTTCCAATTTGAAGTTTAAATATTCTGTTTTTTGTACCCTAATATATTTGTTTGGATTATGTTATGTTATAGATGGGATCCATATAACACCGTCAAAGGGGTTACAAGATCTCTACATGCTGGGTATGTAGAGCCGTGGTTGACATACAGACATGTCCCAAGTGATACAAAGAAATTATGGTTCGAATATTTTAGGGTATGAACTGTTAAATCAATAGATATTGTGGGAACTATTGTTTAATTGTATATTCCATTGTTGAATTATATGAATGATAGTATTAACGCTTCAGAGGGAGTACAAATGGCTTCCAATTGAAGAAGCTGAAGTTTGGCACAAATTTGAGTCTAATCCAAGACGCCGAATTTTAGATTTTACAAATAAAAGACGAACAAGAACGAAAAAACCAGATTTCATACCACTTGACATATGGAACGAAATACTGGAACAATGGCAAAGGCCAGAATGGCAAAAAATATCAAAGAGAAATTCAGCCAATCGAAAGGCCAATCCATCTATTCACCATTTGGATTCAATCCCAACCCATGAGGCAGCTAGAAGAATGGTTTTGATTTCGTCATACAATCTTGTTTACTCTTATATGTTATGTGTATGAATACAAATTCGTAGAACTACACAATTATATGTAGGTTGATTTGGTCACTTGCTATTGTAGGAAAAAGAACTAGGGAGAACAGTGACTTATGCAGAGGTTTTCAAGAAAGCTCATCGCAAGGGGACTGACGGATAGTACACAGACTCTCGGGCCGAGCAAACAATGATATGTATTTTTCATGTAATTTCTATAAGAGGAAGCAATGCATAAGGTTTTTGTTGAGGAGAATTTGGGATTCACAATTTTTTACTAAACGTTTGTTGGTTTTGCAAAGTATTTTTAATTGTTAAAGCTACAGTGACAAAGGGAAAACATACTTCGTGATTAGTGAGCATGAATACGTATGTACACAGTGCCAAAACATTTCCCAAATGGAATATGGTTACTTGTTTTCCTCCGTTGTGTTGTCTAATGTAATTAGAAATGTCACCTTGTGGTTGTAGTATAACATGATTAATATGTTGAGGTTAAGTGTGGTGCTGTATGAAATTCGATACTCCATAGTAGGTTGGGTTTATTCACAAATAGGTAATTGGGAAAAGTCCTAAATACAGAGGAGACTATGTCCTTTTTTTTTTGTACGAGTAAATATTGATTAAAGACAAATGTGGTAACTTAATATTATGTGTTGGAATATTAAGTATGTGTAGCTTATAAAAATTTGGTGGTAACTCACATCGGTTATGTAATAGTAACTTGTTGTGTTTTCTAATGTATTTAGAAATTACTCATTATGGTTGTAGTAGAACATGATTAATATGTTGATTCATAGTGTGGTACTGTATGAGCTTGGATACTATGTAGTAGGTTAGTTTTAGTCACGAACCGGTAATTGGAAAAAGTCCAAAATACAGAGGAGACTCTATCCGTTTTTAACATTTTCTGACAAGTAAATGTAGTAAAGACAGATGTAGTAGCTTAATATTATGTGTTTCAATATTAAGTATGTGTAGCTTATAAATATTTGGTTTTAACTCATATCGGTTATGTGACACTAACTTGTTGTGTTGTATAACGAGTGTAGAAATGTTTTCTTAAGGTTGTAGTAGAACATGATTAATATGTTGAGGTTAAATGTGGTACTGTATAAGCTTGTAACTATGTAGTAGGTTGGCTTAATTCACAAACAGGTAATTGGAAAAAGTCCTAAATACAGAGGAGACTCTATCCATTTTTTTTTTTGGACGAGTAAATAATGATTAAAGACATATGTGGTAACTTAATATTGTGTGTTGGAATATTAAGTATGTGACGCCCGAGATTTTAGCCGTACATTCATTTACTGTTGCATCTATTGTTTGCGCATTTCCTTCTGTGCTTTATAAACTGTCTTCTTTAGCTACTATTCATCCCGTTTTCAAACTATATTCTATTAGTGAATTAGCATTTTTATTAAATCACATTAATTGTTAGAGGAGTGGGAAAAATGTGCAATTGAGCTAGAGGCGATAGGAGAGCTCGTTTAGAAAATATTTTTAGTAGTTAAGTGAATAGTATTACGTAACAAACTTAGAGATTTAAATAACTAACATTACTTTTCACCTTAGGCTCATTTTTAAGTTAATAACGCGCATTCTAGTGACCTTTTAAATACCCAAACTTGACCCCACCTCAACTTAACCTTATATAATTCACCTAAGCTCATTAAAACACACAAAAAAAGAACAAGTGTGCAGGAAATACTGTAGCAGGGCCGAAAATACCAAAGGAGAAGGAAAAGAGGAGATTTTGCTTCTACAACCTTGCATCTTGAGCTCCTAGCTTGATCTTGGGAGGGTTTTGAGCATCCTAGGGCCTTCAACAAGCTTCCTTGTCTTCAAAAATTGTGAGAGATATGCATTTTATTATTTTTAAAGTTTATGTTCATATGTTGAATTTTCTTGATTTGTCAATTATAGCTATAAAACTTGTTATGAATGGTTATTATGAGTACATTCGAGCCTATAGAGTTAACTTTCATAGCTTGATAAGGAATTCCATGGTTGAATTTAGAGATTGAAGGAAGAAGACAATGAATAGTGCATAGAATTAGGGTTTTGAGAAAAATTGCTAATTAGCTTAAATTGAGGCTTCAATTAGGTGCTCTAGATCCTAGTGAAGTTAGTTGAAAAGTCCCGTGAGGTTGAATCACTCGAAACCGAACTTAATTGCATAAATAGCCGACTTTAAAAAGGAAACTTTTTTCATTGAGCAATCCGGGCAAGTTTGGGCATTGATTCGGGTATCCTTGAGCTAAGGAAGCACCTTTGGTGCTTTCGATTCTCGGAAATGGGGTTCGGTTAGTATAGTTGTAGTTCAAACCCGTTCGGGGCCTTCCCGAACTTTTGTTTCTAAAATGAGTTTTTATGATCCTAAAAGGTGCCTTTGGGCTTAATTAAGAATATAGAAAGACTAGGATATAATTTGGAACTCTTGAACCATGCATAGGAGAAAGAAAACTCGGTTAAAGAAAGGAGGAAAAAGTAGTTTTGGCTATATTTGATACAATTGGCACTTGTATTTAAGTTATCATGTATTGTATTGAATATTTAGGATATAATTAAGCTATTTGAGTAGATTATGGGAATTAATTGTGTTGATTGCTTCTTTTGGTATCTTTAAGCTAATCTTGTGCTTATGTGAACTTATATCGTGCATATTTGTGAGGGCGGCTTACATTGTCGTCCTTCATACGTGTTATGTGATTTCTTGAATGCTTGTGTCTTGTCTCGGGGTTGTGCAAACTTTTCGGACATGGTAACGTTGAGAAACACGGGCGGCGTCGGGCTTGCTTTGCTCCATCGACTACCATGGTGCCTATTCCCTTTCTCGCTGAGGCATACTCCATTACCCCAGAGGCGTGGTTCACCTGCTGGGCATGGACCTACCTCGGGAGAAAGGGTCATAGGATCGGGATACATCTGGAGTATCCCAATTGTTGGTGTTTGGGGTTTGCCGGCATGTTCGTGATGCTCGTGGTTCGTGGCTCGTGATCGAAGACTTGGAGGTGGAACCATATCCTTTTAAAAGTGATTAATTGCTTGGCTTATTGTCTTGTTGGTTTACGTGGCTTATATATGTTTTCTTGTGTTGCATATCATGTTGCACGTTGGCATGTTGCATCACCTCCCTCGCTAGGAAACATTGTTGCTCATTCCTCATTTAATATGTTTCAGGTGAAGCTGAGGTGAATCCTCAGCTGATAGAAGAAGAGGAAGAAGTGCTAGTTAAGCAATTTCGGTGACTTCTTGTGTGATAAGGTTGTCTAAAATGAGAAGCTTGCATGGAGTTTTTATTGATTGCCTTTTTGTGACCTTGGGGTCTTGAGTATAAATGGTGAATGTAATAATTTGTAATCTTGTATGTTGGATATAAAGTGGAATGACATGTAATAATTCATAGTAAACCTATTCTTTTGCATGCTTGTGTGATTAACAAACTTGGAAGTAGAACTTGGCTATTATTGTATCTAACTACCTATAGTTAAAATTAGAAATGCTTTGCTTGCTTGTGTGTTATATACAATTGTTGTTCCAAGGCTCGGATGGCCTTGTGATCGCGGGTGGCCCATAAAAATATTGGAGGATTGGTTATAAGAGTTGCTGTTTGTAGATCTAGCATCATGGGTGTCTTTGTGTAGGTACCAGTTTAGTCCTATAAACAGGGGAGACTCCGTCTGTTTTCCCCTAAAATTTATGCCCGGGGTTTGGAATTGGGTGAGAATAGCATAATAAATAGGAGTCCCGGTCTCGTGAGGGATCGGGGAGTTACAGAAGTGGTATCAGAGCTTAGCTAGTTAGCTAGGCGCAAGCCGGGATAGGGTCTTCGGCTTGTGGGGTAGTGGCCTTAGTGTCAATGTGTTTAGAAAGTGTATGTGCATGTCTTATGTGATAAGAGAGTTAATGTGATCAATGTGCTTATGTGATCAACATGTTTTATTTGTTGAGTGAACTAGTTGTGGTTTATGTGCTTGTGTGATAAGTGGAATGGATGTGATTAACGTGCCTTGTGTGAATTATGTGCTTTGTGTACTTGAGTGCTCGATATGCTTTATATGACTAATGTGAATATGTGATTAACTTGTTTTATGTGAAGTTGTTGTTTAAATGACTTAGTAGTTTATAATTTGTGTATGTGAACTTGTTGCTTATGTGACTTTACTTGTTATAAATTGCTAACGTGATCAATGTGTTTTATGTATGAGGGTAACTCGCTTGTATGTGTAAGAATTGTGAGGACGCAATTAGTTTAAGGGGGAGAGGGTGTGACGCCCGAGATTTTAGCCGTACATTCATTTACTGTTGCATCTATTGTTTGCGCATTTCCTTCTGTGCTTTATAAACTGTCTTCTTTAGCTACTATTCATCCCGTTTTCAAACTATATTCTATTAGTGAATTAGCATTTTTATTAAATCACATTAATTGTTAGAGGAGTGGGAAAAATGTGCAATTGAGCTAGAGGCGATAGGAGAGCTCGTTTAGAAAATATTTTTAGTAGTTAAATGAATAGTATTACGTAACAAACTTAGAGATTTAAATAACTAACATTACTTTTCACCTTAGGCTCGTTTTTAAGTTAATAACGCGCATTCTAGTGACCTTTTAAATACCCAAACTTGACCCCACCTCAACTTAACCTTATATAATTCACCTAAGCTCATTAAAACACAAAAAAAAGAGAACAAATGCACAGGAATTACTGTAGCAGGGCCAAAAATACCAAAGGAGAAGGAAAAGAGGAGATTTTGCTTCAACAACCTTGCATCTTGAGCTCCTAGCTTGATCTTGGGAGGGTTTTGAGCATCCTAGGGCCTTCAACAAGCTTCCTTGTCTTCAAAAATTGTGAGGGAGATTCATTTTATTGTTTTTAAAGTTTATGTTCATATGTTGAATTTTCTTGATTTGTCAATTATAGCTATAAAACTTGTTATGAATGGTTATTATGAGTACATTAGAGCCTATAGAGTTAACTTTCATAGCTTGATAAGGAATTCCATGGTTGAATGTAGAGATTGAAGGAAGAAGACGATGAATAGTGCCTAGAATTAGGGTTTTGAGAAAAATTGCTAATTAGCTTAAATTGAGGCTTCAATTAGGTGCTCTAGATCCTAGTGAAGTTAGTTGAATAGCCCCGTGAGGTTGAATCACTCGAAACCGAACTTAATTACATAAATAGCCGACTTTAAAAAATAGACTTTTTTCGTTGAGCAATCCGGGCAAGTTTGGGCATTGATTCGGGTATCCTTGAGCTAAGGAAGCACCTCTGGTGCTTTCGTTTCTCAGAAATGGGGTTCGGTTAGTATAGTTGTAGTTCAAACCCGTTCGTCCCGAACTTTTGTTTCTAAAATGAGTTTTTATGATCCTAAAAGGTGCCTTTGGGCTTAATTAAGAATATAGAAAGACTAGGATATAATTTGGAACTCTTGAACCATGCATAGGAGAAAGAAAACTCGGTTAAAGAAAGGGGAAAAAGTAGTTTTGGCTATATTTGATGCAATTGGCACTTGTATTTAAGTTATCATGTATTGTATTAAATATTTAGGATATAATTAAGCTATTTGAGTAGATTATGGGAATTAATTGTATTGATTGTTTCTTTTGGTATCTTTAAGCTAATCTCGTGCTTATGTGAATTTATATCGTGCATATTTGTGAGGGCGGCCTACTTTGTTGTCCCTTATACGTGTTATGTGATTTCTTGAATGCTTGTGTCTTGTCTCGGGGTTGCGTAACCTTTTCGGACATGGTAGCGTTGAGAAACACGGGCGGCGTCGGGCTTGCCGTGCTCCCTCGACTACCATGGTGCCTATTCCCTTTCTCGCTGAGGCATACTCCACTACCCCAGAGGCGTGGTTCACCTGCTGGGCATGGACCTACCTCGGGAGAAAGGGTCGTAGGATCGGGATACATCCGGAGTATCCCAATTGTTGGTGTTTGGGGTTTGCCGGCATGTTCGTGATGCTCATGGTTCGTGGCTCGTGATCGAAGACTTGGAAGTGGAACCGTATCCTTTTTAAAAGTGATTAATTTCTTGGCTTATTGTCTTGTTGGTTTACGTGGCTTATATATGTTTTCTTGTGTTGCATATCATGTTGCACGTTGGCATGTTGCATCACCTCCCTCGCTGGGCAACATTATTGCTCATTCCTCATTTAATATGTTTCAGGTGAAGCTGAGGTGAATCCTCAGCTGATAGAAGAAGAGGAAGAAGTGCTAGTTAAGCAATTTCGGTGACTTCTTGTGTGATAAGGTTGTCTAAAATGAGAAGCTTGCGTGGAGTTGTTGTTGATTGCCTTTTTGTGACCTTGGGGTCTTGAGTATAAATGGTGAATGTAATAATTTGTAATCTTGTATGTTGGATATAAAGTGGAATGACATGTAATAATTCATAGTAAACTTATTCTTTTGCATGCTTGTGTGATTAACAAACTTGGAAGTAGAATTTGGCTATTGTTGTATCTTACTACCTATAGTTAAAATTAGAAATGCTTTGCTTGCTTGTGTGTTATATGTAATTGTTGTTCCAAGGCTCATATGGCCTTGTGATCGCGGGTGGCCCATAAAAATCTTGGAGGATTGGTTGTAAGAGTTGCTGTTTGTGTATCTAGCATCATAGGTGTCTTTGTGTAGGTACCAGTTTAGTCCTATAAACTGGGGAGATTCCGTCCGTTTTCCCCTAAATTTTGTGCCCGGGGCTTGGAATTGGGTAAGAATAGCATGATAAATAAGAGTCCCGGTCTCGTGAGGGATCGGGGTGTTACAAAGTATGTGTAGCTTATAAAAATTTGGTGGTAACTCACATTGGTTATGTAACAGTAACTTGTTGTGTTGTCTAATGTATTTAGAAATGTCTCCTTAGGGTTGTAGTAGAACATGATTAATATGTTGAGGTTAAGTGTGGTACTGTATGAGCTTGGATACTATGTAGTAGATTAGCTTTATTTACAAATAGGTAATTAGGAGAAGCCTAAAATACAGAGGAGATTCTGTCCCTTTTTTTTTACGAGTAAATGCATTAAAAACATATGTAGTATTTTCAATATTGTGTGTTTCAATATTAAGTATGTGTAGCTTACGGCCCATTGGGTTGTAACTCCATTTATTTTTTGATGAGTAAATGCATTAAAGACAGATGTAGTAAATTAATATTATGTGTTTCAATATTAAGTATATGTAGCTTGTTATCATTTGGTTGTAACTCATATTGGTTATTTAACACTAACTTGTTACTACTGTCTTTGTAGGCTCGTTACGACGAAATGCTCCAAACAGCTAGGAATGCATCTGAATCAGACTCGAATCCAACGCCTGTTGATGAGAACGCAGTATTTTTGCAGGCTGTTGGACTACCACGAAAAGGTCAAATATACGGGGTAGGTTCTCAGGTATCCGTTGAGTCCGTGTCAAATACTGCATCCCATCATCGGCATGTCATCACAGAGGAACAACTGACTGCCACAATTATGCGTGCCACAGTGACTTTGAATGAAACTGTACAAAGTCATCACCAGTGGATCGAGAGTCAGGATGAGTTAATCATTCAACTTCAGTAACAAATAACAAAGCAGAACAAAGTGTTGGAAGTTCTCTACGCGAAAGTATGTGGTCAACCTGAAGACCAACAATCTTCATCTTCACATAGTGATGAAGATGGAGAATAATTTGTGAGAATGTTATCTTTGTAGTTTGATGTTTAATACACTGGCATGTACAATACATTCCTTTTGATTACAGTTTAAAATAACAGTCTGTATTTTAAATAAATATAGATAATATTGTATTTGCATCATTATTTGAATTGTATTTCATATATGAAATAGGTTCAATTTGGGACATTGGTTCAAAATTTTTGAAGGAATTATGACTAGTTTAATTAGATGGAATGGTTAAATTGGTGAGGGCTGGGTGAAGGGAATGGTTAGTGACGGTTTGGTAAGGGGAAAGGTTGGTGAAGGCTTGGCGACGACAATTTTGTGACAGTTTGGTGAGGGGGAAAAATTGGCGAGTGTTCAGTGACAGCAATCATTGGTGACAGCCGAGTTAGGGGAAATATTGGCGAGGGCTTGTCGATGGGATAGATAATGACAGTTATGAGACGGCTCTAATTGACGAGGGGCGGATGACAGGAACATTTCGTGACGGGCTAGAGACAGAACATTATGGTGAGGAGTTGGTGAGGGCGGACTGTAGTGACGGCCTGGAGACGGGATGAAGAGCGTTTCCAGCTGTCGCCAAAACAGTGACGGTACGGTTAGATGAACCATTTTGGCGACAATCTCCTATTTGACGGACAGTTCCCTTCACGGTGCCATCGCAAATTCCACATTGGCGACAGCACGGTGAGGGGAACCGTATCTCGCAAAATCCAATTTTTTTTGTAGTGGGCATTTGGGAAATTTTTGTTTTAGTTTTATGAGTATTTTACTTATATGAGTAGTGTATTGTATATGTGTATGAGTAGGTTATAATTTATTAAGTCAAATGCCACAATTACTTGATCAAATGAGCTTAAAACTCTAATTAAATGCTAACTAAGGTTGTTACATACGTAACACTATTCAAATGATGCGGAAAACCTTTTCTAATTGTATGCTCTTGAGCTCAAAAGTCCAAAATGAAAATTTCCCGATTCCTATTATGTATCATATGACCTAGGAAAAATATTAAATCGCATATTTGAGATAGTAATTTTTTTTTATGAATAGTGCCTCAGAAATAAACAAATAAAGAAAACAAGAAATGCACGTAAAATGCACAAGTAGTTTATGCAATAGTTATTTAAAATATGTGTGATAAAATTCTCGGGCGTCACAATTGCCTTCCCCTTTGCCCTTTTCCCCGTCTTGCTAAAATGTGAACTTGTTTATTAAGTTATGTAGAGGTTAGCTATAGTTTGAATTTGATTTGGTTGTGCAAATTGTTTAGCTTGGTTAAATACTGTACACTAATCTATTAATGGAAGGATTGTTAAGTTAGCTCGGATGATTGGCCTTTAACCATTGAAAAGTGGGAATGTGTAAAGATTAAAGGTATTTGGTAATCTAAGGGAGCTAGGAGATTTATGTTAGTTAAAGTGGGAATTTGAGGTCTAAGTGTTAATGTGTATCATGTTGCTTTTTTTATTTTGGTTACTAGTTCATAACCGAGTTGTGTTTCTTATTCAAATGAAGTAATTAGCTTGAATGCCATGCTACTTACATGAAAATGATTGTTTAGCTATAAATGAATGTGATTTAGATCTATTGTTTATCTTGAATGCTAATTTGATTGGAAATGAAAGACAAGTGTTAAGTAATGGTAGATCATTGGAGTGGAGTTGAAGGAATATGGCTAATAAATGTCATGCTACCTATATGAAATGGTTGAAGTAGTAAAGAATGTTTGAATAGCTATGAAATGGTTGAGCATATGTTCTATCGCTTACCTAGATTGCTAGTTGATTAAAGGAAAAATGGTAGCAATGGTCCCCATTGTTTTATTTTTGTTCAAAATAGTCCCCATTGTTTAAAAAGATTCAAATTAGTCCCCATTGTTTCATAAAAGTTTAAATTAATCCTCATTGTTTTCATAAAAGTTCAAATCAGTCCCCAATGTTTAAAAAAAATTCAGTTTAGTCCTCATTATTTCAAAAGGTTCAAAAAGGTCCTCAATATTTTCCAAAAGATTCTGTTTAGTCCCTAATATTTTCCAAAAGGTTCAAAAAGGTCCCCAATATTTTCCAAAAAACTCAAACTGGTCCTCACTGTCAAAACAACCATTAACTTTGATAAAATATTAGCCACGTATGTGTCACATGACTAGTCTTTGAAGGACAATTTCGGTAAAAGAAATATATTTTTTTTTGAAATTTGAATCACGTGACACTACAAAAAAATAAAATAAAAGGTGACGGTCCGTCTCCTTTTCGTCGCCAAAAAAGTGACGAAAAGGAGACGAAACTTTCGTTACATGAATAGTGACCAATTTGAGACGGTTTGGAGATGAAATTGATATGTCGGCTCCAAATCGTCTCCCAATGGAGACGGAATATGAATGTCGTCTCCAATTCGTCTCTTAACATAAACGAAATGGAGATAAAAAATAATTAATTATTAATTATTAAATTTTGCTTAACAATTTACTATAAACATGTATTTAAATAGTAAATAAATTAATAATAATAAATTACTAATTATCTTTATTAATTTAATTCTTCCATAAATTTTTTAAAAATAGCTCAATATTTCCTTTTTGAAAAAAATCACCATAAATTAAATACTTTATTTTAATCTAAAAAAAATCTCAAAACCAAAAAAGAGACGGACCTATTGATCCGTCTCCGAAAACTCCGTCTCTGAAAAATGGAGACAAACCCAATGGTCTGTCTCCAAAAAAAAAAAGGGCAGTTGGTTTGGTATGGTCCATCTCCAAAAAAAAAGAAGACGGACCAAAAAAAAAAGGCGGTTGGTTCAAGTGGCTGTCAGCCACTTGAACCAATTCAAAAACTTTTGAAATTGGCCACTTGAACCAATTCAAAAATTCCCTCCAAAATATTTTGGGGGAAAATACAAAAAAAAAAAAAAAAAATTTGTGCCAAGTCCTTTTAAAGCACTTGGCACAGTTCAAGTGGCTGGAAAATCCAGCCACTTGAACCATTTCAAAAATTTTCTCCCAAATGAATTTTGGGGGAAAATTAAAAATAAAAAAATTGAGCATAACCCCCCCCCCCCCCCCCCCCACCTTCCTCTTAACTCATATTTTCAATTGTGAACTAATTATTAGTTTACCTTATTTTAAGGTAATTCCTTTATTTAATTTTATTTTAAATTTCGAATTTATTTTGGTTTAGTTCATTATATATATGTTTCTCTTAACTCATATTTGGATTATATATGTACTATGTATATATTTCATATATATGTATGTATAACTAATAGATTTATGTAAATACATTTAGTTTTGGTAGTTTTTTCATGATTTTAAGATTTTTTTAAAAAAATTTCAGCTTTATTTAGTGTTTTTTTTTTCCTTTCATATATACATATTTATATGTGTGTGTGTGTGTGTGTGTTAGTGATATATTTAGGTAAATCTATGATTTTTTTGTAGTTTTATCATGAGTTTAGGGTTTTTTTTTAAAAAAAATCAGATTTCTTTTTGTTTTTCTTTCATTTTTGTATATATAGGTGTATAAGTGATAGATTTAGGTATATATATATATATATATATATATATATAATTAGCATAATTTTTATGGTAAAAAATTTCAAATTTTTATAGTAATTTTGACATAATCCGAATTTATTAATTTTTTTTAAAAGAAATTTAAAAAATGTGACGGAAAGGAGACAAAATGTGAGGGAGACGGAACGGATATGAAATGTGAACGGAGACGAAAATGAGACGAAATTATAGGGAGACGGAAAGAAGATGAAATGTAAGGGAAACGGAAAAGTGACGAAATGCGAGGAAGACGGAAAAGTGACGAAATGTGAGCGAGACAGAAAAGTGACGAAATATTTTTTCGTCTCTATTTGAGACGAAACGGAGACGAAATGCAAAAAAGGAGACGGGTCGAAAGGTGACGCCCTATTTTCGTCTTCGTTCCGTCTCCTTTTCAGATTGGAGACGGAACGGAGACGGAAATGTGCTGTCTCCGAACGTAAAATTTCTTGTAGTGTGACCATTACAAATTATGAATTCTCCTTGAAATTTCGGTTCTAACAGACTAAATTTTATGAAATTTGGACAAAAATTGAAGTAGTTATGATTTTTTAAAGATTATGCATAATCTGTAAATTTTTTTCGCATGGCATGAGGAAGAAGATAACCCATATAATGTTGTTTTGCATATTAGTAGAGAACCAATTAAATCATGCCACGTGCCAGACTGTATTATGAAAAAGAGTTTGTCAAAGTTAATGGTTGTTTTGACGATGAAGACCAATTTGAGTCTTTTGGGAAGCATTGAGGATTTTTTTGAATCTTTTGAAACAATGAGGACTAACCAAATTTTTTGAAAAATATTGAAGACCTTTTTAAACCTTTTAAGAAATATTGGAGACCTTTTTGAACCTTTTAAAACAATGAGGACTAAACTGAATCTTTTGAAAAATATTAGGGACCTTTTTGAACATTTTAAAACAATGGGTACTAAACTGAATTTTTTGGAAACAATGGGAACTATTCATTCTATTCTCCCTTGATTAAATATGAATAATTAGGTGTAGTGATAAAAGTTATGACTTGAAATCAAATGTATTAAGAGTTAGTAATTATATTATGGTTATGAAGTTCTTATTATAAGTGATATAGTTTAGTAAAACATATTAGTTCATTAATAAGCTTTTAGCTTAATTGTATGGTTATCTTAATTACTGAATAAAGTTAGTTGATAAATAGTTTTTAGTTAACTGTTGCTACTAGTTTACTTGCATAGTATTATACTAGTTTTGATGGCTAAGTATTATACTTATATGAATAAGCTAGGGCTTGCACCTTTGAGCTAATTCAAGGAGGTTTAGAGTGAATCTAAGCTATTCTCTTGCATAACTTTAGGTGTGTGTAACTTGGTTACTTCGTTTGAGGACTTGATATACTATTTAATATTGTAGACTATGTGCTATTGTAAATGCCTAAGTGAGTTATTAAATGTCAATGTGCGAGGACAACCCACTTTGTTGTTCCTCTTTATATGCTATCGAATTATTAAACTGTTATTTATATGTGCTATGTTGTGATATCGTATTGATGGTTGCGCAATCTTATCGTCGGGGCGGATGCGATAGGCCTCTCTGGGTGGCATCGGGCTTGCCAGGGTTGGTTGCTCTAGCTCTGTACCCTAGTCCCTCACTCGCCTGGTTTGGAGATTGCCATAGGGTGTTGATTTGTAGGATTATGGGTACATCCAGAGTACCCATTGGTGATTGGGATGCCGACACATCGTTATCGAGATCGTGGTTCGTGGTTCGAGATCGTGGTCGTGAAGTTGGAGTGATAAGGGTTATTTATCGTACCCTTTTTAATGTGTGGAATAATTATTGTTTATTTGTTATTTTATATTGGTTTATGCCTAGCTTGTCTAATTGCATTGCACGAAAATATTTTCAAAAACTACCCGATTATTTCCCTCCTCACTGAGCATAGTGTATGCTCACCCCATTTTCTTCCCTCTTTTAGGTTGTTCGGTTCTGGAGCTTAGAAGTAGACAAGAGATTGTAGATTTGTACTTGGATGATTGCAATATGTGATTGGAGTATGTTAAAATGTAGAGTTGCATTAGAGCATGGCTTGTATTTTATTTTGTTGATCTTGAATGTAATTGTGATGTAAGAAAATGTAATTAAAGTCTAAATTATAAGTTATTAGAGTGGTATGATAACTTAGTAAATGCATTAAAATAGTATTGTTTAAGTCCTAATCCATGTATGTACCTTGTCTAAAGGAAAAGAAAGATAGGATCGTAATGTGGACCAAGAATCAAACTTATTATGTATATGTTGTGAATGTTGTTTTGGTTGATTCTTCTGCATGCAGGTTTGTAGTTTAACCTAGGTACAGGGGAGACTCCGTCTATTTTCTCTCATTTTTAATGCCTTGGGGTTTCGGGATCGGGGACCTGATTCCATGAGGGGTCAGGCCGTTACAATGGACATATAAAACAAGGAAGTGCATATAAAGTAGCTAGTGCAACCTGCAGGAGGTGAATGTTGCATTTATCATAATAGTTTATAGTTTTGAGAAGTAAGATGTCTGATAGGGAGAAAATCTTTAGATATAAAATTAAGTCCCCACTCACATAGATGAATTTTATGTAAAAGATGTAGTTTATTTGTTCATGAAATAAATATTACGGTTTCTTTGTTCAATGACTTAAACTTATTGTTATTTTAGTTTCAATTAATTTATTGCTCACACTTTCATTTTTATTTTTTATTAAGATATATGATGTTAATGGAGCTAGATCAAGTTCTACAAGTGTTTCCAATATAACAACAGTAACATTGAATGTATATCCTATTATTTATTAATTATGACTAACTTATTGCTGTTATTTTTTTGGTATTTCAAGAAGTTGAAGTAAAGTTCCCATGCTTTACAAATGTTGATAAGGGGGTAAGTTCAAGTTTGTATGTCACTTCTTCCGAAAGGGTTAAGGATGAATTAATATATGAAGAGAATGTTGAAGTTAGATTGTAGATGTCTCCTACTAAGACGAGGAATGTCATTAAGAAAAAGAAGGATTAGTTGTCAAGAATCACTTTATTGATTTTGTTCTGTTTTTATCGTGACGGTTTATATATCGTGTGATGTTTTATCATTTACCGTTGAGATATTTTCTTACTTTATATGAACATCTTTTAAAAAATATTACACATTATCTCTGTCGATACTTATTGGAATTATTGGAGGATGGTCGATTGAATGACGAATTAAATGCAACAATCTTGATCAATTTCCTATGGTTTATTTGGCAACTTTGGTGTATTATTGGACTAATTTTAAATAAGGGTTTTTCCTTCAAATAAAATTACTTTTGTTTTTACTATTTTGAATATAACTGATAGAACCAAATCTATACGTACAACTAACTTGCAGATTTATTAAATATGATTATTAGATTATAATATTTTAAATTTTCATTCTATCTAATTTAAACTCTTTATCTTCGTTTGTAAAAGTTCTTATGTTTTGCACTTACCTAATAAGTACACTTTTCTAATGATGTGTGTTTATATCAAATTTGGGATTGAAAGACTTTGACCAAAAGAAAAATTATGCGTGGGAAGTCCCTCAATTATTGTCTCAAGTCTCATAGATATGGACTAAAATATAGTTTGTTAAATAAAAAAGAAAAATATTTTTTTAAGCAAGCTTCTCTAAAGGTAAAATTCATTTTTTTGGGTTGTTGTCATAAACATTGGAATTATATTTTATCAAAAATACAGTGATCTTCCAACACTAGTATTTTCAAAAATAATATATAAGACATTGTACATCTTTAATGGAGGATCAACCATCAAATTTAGAGAAAAAAATAAATATGTCATAGATGGTGTGATTAATGCTAAAGGTATACCACTCCAAATAATCAACCACCAATGTAGTTGTCAAATTAGAATCAAATTTATTGCTCAAGTTTAATTTGTCACAGATGGCGTAATTAATGCTAAAGCTAATTGTATATATTGTTTTGTTTACTTACATTTCAAGGAAAAATGAATTTACTCTTATATCCTCCCAAGTTAAAAAAATATTTCCTCCCATTATAAATATCTTTTAGCCTTTGACTAACAAAGAGTATTCATTTTAGTAAGTTGCTATACTACAGGGTTTATAGTCTTGGGGTAGAGGTCCAATGTGTACTTACCTAAGATGAATTCCTCATGATAAGGGGAAAAAAAAAAGAAGAAGAAAAAATTTCAATTTGAATTTAAGGCAAATTTGCATACTCAAAATTGAGATTAAGAAATTATATTAGTGAAATCACGAATTCAAAAATGAATTAAAATGTAGCATAAAAAGTATAAACTAGTTAAAGGCATTTTTTTGATTATTTTTGCTTTTTTTTTTTAGAATCTATTACTATTATAAGATAACAATCATTTTGTCACGTATAAGCAAATAAATACATCTTACAATAAAATGTTATCCTTCAGTAAGTCATATGTAAAAAAATTTTATTTCACTATTTTGAATATATTTGATAGAATCAAGTCGATACGCACAACTAACTATGAGATTTATTAAAAAAATTATTAAATTAATTTTTTATTTGTATCTTATATATCTATCTTAGGGGTGACAGGGGGTGGTGGGAAAAATGACTGTTTTTTTTTTCTTTTTTTTTTGTAAAAAGGGTAATTTGGTAAATTATTATAATTATTTTATTGTGAAATTCGCTAAAAACCAATAAAAATCTCACTTAACGTGCGTGTTTTACACGCTCCATTAAATATGACTGGTTTTTTTATGGTAGGGGATGTTGTACATTTTTGACAAACCACAGGATAGTGTTCAAGAGTTTTTTGAACCATAGGGTATATTATACACTTTTGGAAAACCCTAGGGGTGTCTGGTGACTTCACCCGCAAGATTAACTATTGAATCTTTTAAATTTATGATGGCAGAGAATGATTTGCAAACATATCACATATGCAAGGAGTAAGCATGACGTCAAACTAAGATGAGGGTATCATGTATTTTGCAAAGACAACATCGTGAAAAAATGAGATACATGTGTCTTTTGAAGGACATTATCTTTGTAAAATGGTACTTATTGTCAGATTTTTGAGAAAATGAGTGCTTATTTTATTTGATTTATTTATGTAATAGTATAATATTTAGGGTAGCTACATATTATAATATTTAGGGTAGCTACATATTATAATATTTCAATAGTGTGTTTAGAAAGTTGAATGAATAGATTTCAAATTACACATTTTTAAATTATTTAAATACACTGATAAATTATCTATATAGCATATGTGTATCGCACGAGCATATGACTAGTTATTATTAAGAAAACAACATTACATTTCACCATGTTTTGCCACATCATTATACTAATATTTGGTAATTACATAAATAACTCTAAATTTTAATATATGGTGAAAAAAACCCCTCATTTCTTATCTTATCATCTTCTCTCCCGCAACTATTCCCAAAACCTAACCCGGGTAGATTCTAGGAATGTGCTGGATCTTCCAATGATCCGGCCCTCCAGTATCTATTCTTTGAAGAAATTCAGGTGGCATAAACCATAAATCAAGAAATTGCAAATTCTCAAGCTCTTGCAATCCATCTGGGAGCATTTGTAGACTCAAACATCTCTAGATACTGAGTGTGCGAAGGCATTTCATCGATCCTTTGGGTATTTGACTCCATGTGGTCAAATGTTTAGCTTGTGAAATCCGAAATTCCTTGAGTGCTGGGAAGCTTTCTGGTTCATAAATTAACTGATTTCCTTGTTAATTGTTATATATGTCGAGACGTTCCAACCTTGGTAGTTGCCCAAAAGCATTGAAAGAATGTTCGTCTAAATTACCAAACAGCAACCTGATTTCACGTAGATTTTTGTGAGAGGCAATGAAATCTTGTACTCCAGTGAAGCCCTCTAGTGTGAGCTTCTCAAGCAATGGAGAAGCTGAAAGGTTTCCTAGTTTCATCAGTGTCTTTCTCTTAGAATGAAATGCCTTCAGTTCCAGCGTTTGAAGATTATTCATCCTTCCACTAGCAGTAAATATGTCTGTCCAGGACTCTTCTCCATTGAAAGATATATTCAATTTAGTGAGTTGTGTTGTTGAGATCAGTTGCATTGCTTGATTGAGATTTAGATGTACTCCATCCAAGGATTAGAGTTGAGTAAATTCGAAAGTGATATTTGGCATGTCCAGAAAATCAAGTAAACTGAACTCGTTTATGAGAAGATGTCTTAATTGCTTGAGCTCTGCTATTCCTGTAGGGACATGTTTCATCTCTGTATTTCGAACATCCAAGGTTTGCAAGTGGCACAGTTTCTTCACATAATCTGGAAGATCACAAAGCCCAGTCTGCCTCAAACTCAAATATCTCAAATGAATTAAATCCCCTACTTCATCAGGTACATTGTTTATGTTGTGAACACCTTCTAGGTCCAAAGTCCTTATCAATTTGATGTTTTGTAACATTTGAGACAATGATAAGTAGAACATGTCACCATTACCTGCTACAAGTGAATGAAGCTTTAACTTGCTAGTGTCAAGTTGCACGTTGGGTGCTTCTACATGAATTTCCAAATGTCGTTGATCTTCTACCACCGTGTTTTGGTAGAGTAATTTTCCGCTATTCTCCTTTGCTATCATGTGAACAACAACTTCGCGCAAGAGGTAATGAATTTGGAAACCTTTAGACTCATATCTGAATTGTAACATGCTTCTGTTTATGAGCTTATCGAAGTAACCTCTTGCAATAGCTTCTGGTGTTTGTCGATCATCATTCTTGACAAAGCCCTCAGCTATCCACAAACATATCAATTTATGGATGCTAATGTCAACAGACTTAGGGAACATTGCACAGTATAAGAAGCAGGGTTTCAAATGAATGGGTAAATGATGATAACTCAATAACAGGACTCGATTTAGTTGAGCAAGATTCCCCTGCAATTCCAAATAAAGCTTTGCCGCCTCGATGAAATAGTATTTGAAAGCCCCGATGTTGTCAAGTTCACAGAAGTTGCTTGGCTTGTTGGGCTCCAGAAGTTCCATCTCCAGCTCGTACTCTTCTAAAGCATCTTCGATGTCAAATGCTGCGCGTCTGGCTTCTTCCACTTTAGCCAGACTGGAATCTGGCTTTGGATTGAAAGTCAATTTTTTCAATGCTCTAACTTTATCCGTGAGCCATTTAATTTCATCATCAATCCCCCATTGAAACTTGATTTCATCAATAGTTGGTTCCTTGAGTTTGTTAACCAGGGGTTCAATGATCTTCCAAACGCTGTCAGTGATCTTACAAACGCTGTCCATGGCTTTTGGCTTTGGATTGAAAGTAAATTTCTTGATTTTTTTTGCCTTTTTGTCGGGAATTTCTTGATGTGCTTCCACAACCTCGTTGCCTTTTTATAACCAGAAATCTATGAAATCTTTTATAATTCTCTTCTTGGCCTTTTCTTCCTTAATTCCTTATGGAAACTCTCAGTATTTGATACTAATAAGGAGTAAATCCCATTTTCCCCTATGAATTGTTATCTAAAATCCAAATTCAATTCAACTTTGTCGATCGGGTCATCTGTGATTTTGTCAACTTATTTTTGTCGTTGATGATTCAATATATCACAGGTTCTTTTTTCTTTTTTCTTTTTTTCTTTTTTTGGGGCAAATAACACCTTCCTCTAATCAATTATACTATCTTATTCTTTTTCTTATAAATATTGGGGGAAGGGGTTGGTGAGAAGCCAACATCCGCACACCATTGTTGAAAGGAGTAAGATTTTCAGCTTAGCACAGGTAGTGTGGGTGCTTCATTAGCCATTATCTTCTGTCCTTCTTTGTTGAGCTAGCAATAAAATACAAATAATAATATCTGAGTGAATTGCTTGCCGCCCCCCTGTGGTTTGTCCGAAATACTCATTCGCCCCCTGTGTTTTTAAAATAGGCTTTGTACCCCCCTTGTGTTTTTTCGATTGTATCTCACGTACCCAAAATATTTTATTCCGTTAGCAAACGTTACAAATTAGTGAAGTGACCGTTATACCCCCTTACATAAAGTTAAAACAAAAAAGGTCAGATTCATTTTGTTTATTCTAATTGACGAAGGCACACAGACTCACACACACTCACACACAGTCTTACATACACTCACACACATTCGCACACACACTCACTTCAAGCATCAAAGAAGACATTGAAGAAATCTGAGAAAATCGTGACTTGACATAGACAAAATTGTGTTTGCTATTCGTTGAGATCTTGAACATAAAGTCGAGTACGCACTCTTCGAAGTCCAGGTATGTGTTTGACTTTGGTTTTTTCCTTTGTTTAACTTTTGTTTATTCTACATTGTTGTGGTCCCAATATGTTTTTAGCTTTATTCTTCTTTGTCGTTTTCACTTGTTGATGGGTTTGTTATCATTGTTAAAAGGGACAACCTCGACATTCTACCTGGGGTTTACAAAAAAATCATAATTTTTAATATGTTGCTTTCCATATTAGGTATATTATGGCTTTGATTAATTAAGGTACTCCAAATTAGTTAGGGTTTTCTTCTAATTAGGGTTTTGGTAGTATAAGGGTTTTTTGAATTAGGGCTTTTCAGAATTAGGCATTTGCGAAATTGGGCATTTTAGAATTAGGCTTTCCTATATTATGGCTTTTATTTATATTGCTAGTGGCTGTAACGTTAAAACTATAACAATCTATAAGATAGCGTTACAAAATTACAGAATGGATGATGTGGATGATACTTTCGGTATGAATGATGGTTGTGGTGATTTGGCTTTGTGGATTGGTGAAAACTTTGGTCCTATGGAAGAGACAAATGAAGTTCCTATGAAGGGGATAAATGAAGTTCCTATGGAGGGGATAAATGATATGCATACAAAGGGGATAAATGATGTGCATACAGAGGGCATAACAAATAATGAAGTTCTTATGGAGGAGACAACTAATAATGATGTCCATGTGGAAGAGAGAGGTTGTGAAAGTAGTGAAGCAGTTGCTACTGATGGTGATGATGATGAAGATAGTGATTATGTCCCTTCTGCTGCTGAAGAGGTATAATGTGACACAGAGTCTGACACACCTAGTTGGATGTTTTCAGATATGGAAGGCTCTGCTCTAGTGATGATAACATCTTGGAGGACAACAATAAGGGACAGTCACAGAGAGAAAGGTACAATTATTTGAAGAAAAAAATGAAGGAAAGGATTGAACGTGAGAAGAATATGAAGGCAAGAGGTGATGACGGTTGGTGCAGTGATTCATCAGAACATGGTATGAGTTGCTTGAAAGGTGTTGAAGAACATGGAGTGCCCGAGTACCATGATGGTGTAGATATGGAAACTTTTGAATTGGAGGTAAAGATGGTGTTTAAGAATGTCGTAGAATTTAGGAAAGTGTTGAGAGACTATGCTGTTAGAAATGGGTTTGAGTTACATTGGGTTAGGAATGAGCCAGAAAGTGTTATAGCTAAGTATAAGAATTACTGCACTTGGAAGGTACATGCCTCCCCAATCATGGGAAGTGAACAATACCAAATTAAATCATTATCAGTTGAGCATAATTGTAATTGGGATTTTGAAAATAAGCTTGCAAATTATAAGTATTTGGGCAACAGGTTGCAGGAGCATGTGAAAAAGAATCCTAATGAAAGTCTAGCTGATTTGCAAACATCAACATTCACTGGCATATCAATTTCATGTAGCAAATACAAGGCACTTAGAACTAAAAAAGTGGCATTGCGATTGATAGAAGGAGATATTGAAGAGCAATACACCAAGTTGAGAGATTATGCTGCTACTGTTTTATAGCACAATCCCGGGAGCACTATATTGATAGGAGTTAACAAAACTCCAGAACCAGTGTTTGATAGAATGTTTTATTGTCTTGCTGCTATGAAAGATGGGTTCCTAGCTGGTTGTAGGCCATTCATTGGCTTAGATGGATGTTTTTTAAAATCTAGATATGGTGGACAATTGTTGTGTGCTATTGGGAGAGATGGGAATGATAACTTGTTTCCAATCGCATTGGCTGTCGTACCAGTTGAAAGTAGGGAAACATGGTCATGGTTCTTGGAGCAATTACACAACGTAATTGGTCATCCAGATGAAAAGGGATGGTCTTACATTTCTGATCGACAAAAAGGTTTGATGGAAGTGTTTAAGGATAAGTATCCAAATGTGCACCACAGGTTTTGCTTGCGCCATATGTATGAGAATTTCAAAAAGAAGTTCGAGGGATTAACTTTGAAAGAACTGTTTTAGAAGGTTGCCTTCACAGCAAATGTGATGGAGTTTGAGAGAGTGATGAAGGCAATAGAAAAAATAGATCCGAAGGTCGGAGATAAAGAAACTGCGGCTGAATGGTTGTGGAGAATCCCTGCTACACAGTGGGCAAGATCTCACTTTCCGACTGATGCAAAGACTGAAACAATAGTGAACAATATTTTTGAATCATTCAATAATTACATTTTAGATGCCAGAGACAAGCCAATTGTAACAATGTTTGAAATTATAAGAGGAAATATCATGACTAGACTTGAGATTAAGAGGGAAGGAATTGCAAAATTTCAAGGTAGTATCTGTCCCAACATTAGGAGAAAAATTGCGAAGTTACTTGAGGCATCAAAGGGTTGGTATCCAACCTATTCAGGGGCTGAAGAGTATGAAGTTATTCAGAATATGCACAAATATGTCATTAATCTTTCTACCAATAGTTGCAGCTGTGGTATGTTCCAATTGGCTGGTTATCCTTGTTGCCATGCATTGGCTTGTATCAACAAATTCAGGAAGAAGGTGGATGATTACATTGACCCTTGTTATACTAAGGAGACATACCTAAAGGTTTATGCACATATGGTGCATCCTGTGCCTGGACCTAATGACTATGTTGAAACTGATTCAGAACCATTGAAGGCACCAGTTGTTAGGAGAAAGGCAGGTAGACCTAAACAAGCGAGGAGAAAATCTGTTGACGAGGTGAAACAGAGTACAATGTCTACTAGAAAGGGATTGACACATACATGCAAAAGATGTTTGATGAAAGGACACAACAAAAAAACATGTCAAAACCCATTCCATCCAGATTCACCATTGATAAAGGTACTTTGGTTTGTTTAAGTTTCAATTAAAATGCAATTATGAAAAGAACATTGATTTCAATAATTCTGTTATTTACAGGAAATGAGAACACAAAGTAGGTCAAACATGGAGATGCCTCAGCCAGATGCACCTAATGTGAACTAAACTTACTTGTCTCCTATATTTTTCTTATGTTTTTCATAAATGTCAAACATACTTACATATCATATGTTTTCTCACAGCCTCCAAGTACTCAAGAGTCAGTATCAAACCTTTCCCCAAGACGCACAAAATCTCTTATTCGTCGAGGAGCTGCAGGTAAAGGTGTTAGTGCACTGACTGTTGCTGGCAGAGGTGTTAGTGCAAGATGTGGTGGTGATGGTGCAACTACTATTGCTGGCAGAGGTGTTAGTGCAAGATCTGGTGGTGATGGTGCAACCACTGTTGTTGGCAGAGGTGTTAGTGCAAGATCTGGTGGTGATGGTGCATCGACTGTTGCTGGCAGAGGTGTTGGTGCAAGATTTGGTAGTGATGGTGCATCGATTGTTGCTGGCAGAGGTGTTGGTGCAAGATCTGGTGGTGATGGTGCAACCACTGTTGTTGGCAGAGGTGTTAGTGCAAGATCTGGTGGTGATGGTGCATCGACTGTTGCTGGCAGAGGTGTTGGTGCAAGATTTGGTAGTGATGGTGCATCGATTGTTGCTGGCAGAGGTGTTGGTGCAAGATCTGGTGGTGATGGTGCAACCACTGTTGTTGGCAGAGGTGTTAGTGCAAGATCTGGTGGTGATGGTGCATCGACTGTTGCTGACAGAGGTGTTGGTGATAGATCTGGTGGTGATGGTGCAAAAGTTTACAATAGTTTCAGAAACAAAGCCTTGACTGGTACTAAAGAAAACAATGAAGCTTCTACTTCTACTAAACGGTCAAAACTCCCAAGCATTTCACAAGTTTTGGAGAATATGAAAAAGAAGAGAAGGGAGAAATGAAAGATTTAGATAACATATATGGTCTTTTAATTTAATGACAGTGACAATGTATATTTTATGAATGTGTTTTTGCTACTTTGGCTACTTTGGTTGATGTTAACCACTCAACTTTATTGCTTTTAGACAGGATCGATGATGGGATAATGGGAAGATGCTTTTTATTATGTTGTTTTGTTGTCTTTGTTCCCCACATGGTTGGCAATTAATATATCTATATTGGTTGGTAAAGTTGTCTTTGAAAGCATTTAAAGTGTCGTATTATATGTTATTTGGACTTTTGCTTGTTGGAAACATCTTGATGACAGGTTTATAAATCTTTCTTTGTCAGGGCGTTCATTTCTTGCTTCCATAAAAAACAAAGTTACAATCACTCAGCAGGGTAACATGTTTTGTTGTAAAAAACACAGGGGGGAAAAATGCTGCATTGTAAATAACATAAGAGGGTAATAAGCATATAATAAAGAAACATAGGGTTAACAACCTAACTTAATAATATATTATTACAACATAAAAGCATACATTGCAACTGCTACAACTATTACTCCTACTCCTACTCCCCTCCTCTTTTCAGTAACATCATAATAAGAAGGACAACCACCATTATACAACAAACAACACTGGCAAAAAAAGTCATTTTCTGCCATCCAACATCCTGCATATTGTTCCTCCCATTCTCGTAGGCGTGAGATGTGACCTCCTTCTCATAACTACCAACTTCTTCGATTGTTCCTCCATATGTGGTAGACCTCCTAGGTGGAATAACAGGTATGCCACTATCAGCCCAAACTGCACTTTGAGGGTTACAACATCTAAAAAAGTTGCAATCATCACACTTGTGGAATAACATTCCTTTGGTAGGCATGTATGGTGACACAATCCGAATGTCAAGAAGTCGCTTGCAATACCGACACCTCATGTGCACATACCTCAACTCAATTGGGTAGTCATTGGTTGAACGTCCATTGCTCAATGTTGACATTGTCTCTAATTTAACCCACCACATTAACAAAAGAAAAAAATAATTTAGGAATAAACACATGAATCTAACCTATAATTTAAGAATAAACACATGAATCTAACTTGCTCAGTAGGGGGTTAAAATATAAGTCCACAACAAAAATTTTTGACTTATAACCAACGGCATTGGCATATTTCGGACAAAAAAAATAACGTAAAAAAAAAAAAACCAAACAAGCTAAACCCACTTACCAACAGTAAAAATCAATGGTTTGAACGTAAAATTAGGAACAATCAACGACATCTTATCACAAAATAATAACGTAAAAAACAAAAAAAAAACAAAAAACAAGATGAACCCACTTACCAAAAGTAAAAATCAATTTCTTCAGCTAGCTTCAATGTTTTGCTTTCTCGTGTATTTTACTGCTGCAAGAAGAGGACAACTTATATATTGTCTCAAGGGCATTTTGGTCCATGTGTTGTTCATTTAAAGATGATATGGCACCAATAAGCAGCAAAAAACGCATATGGTCCGCGTGAAATACACGTCCAGTTCAAATTGATGGAAATGTTAACGGATGGAGTCGGTGAGATACAATCGAAAAAACACAAGAGGGTACGGAGCATATTTAAAAAACACAGGGGGCGAATGAGTATTTCGGGCAAAACACAGGAGGACGGCAAGCAATTCACTCAATAATATCTTAATGTTACAGTTAAGCCACATTTGAGTACTTTTTACGTCGTTGCTATTTCCGATTCAACAAACTTAGTCTGCTTGATTGCCATTGTTTTTTATTGCAATGTACAGAAGCATTGCACTTTCCAGGTTTGGCCTTCACAAAGCCTCCTTGTGGGACAAGTGTGGATTTAAAATTTTTATTTAATAAAGGTTAAAAACACACAAAGTTATGTCTCGATGTAGTTTATTTATTAGAAGTGAATCCAACTTTCTTGATGTGTTTCCTCAGCCTCTTTCCTTATTATTCTCCTCTTGGCCAAAGATGAGAATAGTGAACAAGTAACAGTTTTCTTTTGTTAATTTTAAGTCTTCGTTATTTTTATTTTTTTATTTTTTCAATCTCTTTGATCTCTCATTCTCTCTCTTTTTTTTATTGGATTAATACCCATTTTAGTTTGACGTATTGGTTCCTTTATTTTAAAGTGTAACACTGTAGTAATTTACCTTTTGAAATGTGACACTGTCTATCCTTTTTCACTTTTCGGTTTAAAACTTGGCGACATAACCCTTTTTAATTAAACTGTGCATTAGCCCTTTTTTAACTTAAACTTTAACATTTACTTGATTTTGCGTGTTCAGATTTTGTTATTATTATTATATATATTTATATATTGATGTGGGTGTGAATCTTGTGGTAAAGCAAGTGGAAATGTTCATATACCTAACTCCTTTTTAGTTTTTTTTTTTAACTTCAATTTTTTTCTAGTTGTTGAGAATAGTTTACATGATTGGGCTCGAATGGCGAACTGAGCCTGGATTTCATAGCTTCGTTGATCTCTGAACCTGCAAAACAAAGGACCCAAGTGTTGGGCTTGGAGTCCTCTTCCGATACTTAAGTCAGTTATAAGGACTAAATAATGCTCGTATAAAACAAATGAGTAAATAGCAACTAGTGAGCTAAGAATTACTAATCCTTTTGAGCTAGTAGACTTAAGTATTTACAGCTGCATAGGGAGACTTATACCCGTAGCAGGGAGCTCCAATTTTGTGATTGGTCCCTGAATTATGGAGTAAATCGAGACTCATGATCTTTAGGGGTTAGTTGACATTTTGTTGAATGGGTCAGTGCTCGTTTAAAATGGACTGGGCCGCACGTTGGGCTTCTAATCTGTGATTGGCTTGGCCTATTAGATTTTTTTTTTTTTGAACTTCAATTTTGTTCTACCATTGTCATTATATTTCTTTACTTTTTTGTCTAATCTTTCGTTAATGGGACTTGCACTATGAGTAAGCTGTGATTTTCTTTAAACTTAAAACTTTAATTTTACTCTATTTTGTCTAATTGCATTATAATTTAGGGCTTTACTGATTTTGTGGGTTTTATGTATATGCGTTTGCGAGTTGTAGGGGGAAAATGATGTTTTTTCTCCGTATTCAAGTAGAACATTCACAGTGTTCATGATGCTTCCTGCGAATATTCGTCGTTATATGTATTATTATCATTTAAGTTCGGAAAATAGTATTATCCTTTGGGGGCAGTTGAGGTGTTCATCTCTATGATATATTTAATAAATCGTTTGATCAAATTGATAATGCACAAAAAGTTATACAACTTATAGATGGGTATTGAAAATTAGAGAGAAGGTGGAGATGAAAACAAAAAGGTTGAGAAAGATGAATAAATAATAGACATAAACCACTGTTTTTCATGGAAAATACTTTAAAACATGTTCATGACCCACAAGTGTTTGTGGGGTCACGGGCTTCGTTGAGCTGCATGGTCAGACTGGATCGTTATCCAGCTTGACGTTGATCAAATGCAATTGTCAACAATATGAGAAGTCAATAAGAGAAATTGGATTTACAAAGTAGGTACCAATAGAGCCATCAATCAATTAGACTACCTAATATGATGTACCTAATCAATTAAAAAAACAAGGTCCTTCTCTTTTTTTTTTCTTTTTTTTTCTAGGAAAACATTCATCAAAGTAAATAAATATCACAATCATTCATCATGGCGCCGTTGCAATTTTCTGGAAGCACTTCTGTGAGTATCATATTTGAACATATAGGAGTATGATACTCCTATGTTCTTTGGAAGAAAATGAAAAAAAAAAGCCATTAATTGTAAGCGAACTCTTGGCTTTTACTACTTTGTTGTATGCACAACCACGTTCCAATAAATCATAACCATCAGTATTGATGAAACAAATGACATTTACATATTGTTTGATCAAATTGAGGCGTTCATGTCTTACGATATTTACATATTGTTCCATGGTTATGATAAGGATAAATAGGGAGCGAAAATTGATGAGAACGTGAAATGAAAACAAAGATTGAGAGAGATTAATAAAGAATAGGCATGAAAATCACTCTTCTTAAGCATTATATAATATTTTTAGATTCTTCAACGTTCACTGATCTTTCAGATGATCAAATGTAGTTTAAGCTCTTTTTTTCATAGAATAATTGATCGAAGAGTTGATTGGAGTTGTCAAGTAGTAATATTGTGTAATAAGATATTTTAAATTTGAATTACGACTTTAACTTTCAGTTTATCAAATTAAAAAAGAAAATAATATTTAGGATTGTGGAAGATATATGTGCGTTGACTATATTTATGCCAAGGTGATTCTTGAACCTAGTCAATGAGACAGAAAAGTTGGGCTTTCAAGCAGCTACCAATAGCGCCTAGGCTTGTTTGATAGCTTGCAACATAATTTAACCTTGTTTTGAATGTGAAGATATTATTGAAAAGAAGAATTACTTTGTTGGCAAGGGAGTGATTACGTCTAGTATGTCCCCTCTTATTCCCGACATGTTATAGTGCTCCAGGGTGGGTAGGAGCTCCGTTATCTTTGCCTTCCCTTTATAATAATTTCAGCTCGGCTCGGAAAAGCTTTGGCAACAATAGAAAGGAAGGGGTCCATGTAACTGCTATGCCCGCCCCCTTCTTAGTCAAGGTAGAGCTTTAAGCCTTCTCAAGTAAACTTACTCTTGTATGTCTCTAATGCGAATGAGGAATGTAAGATAACATAGTTGTTTACACACAAAGGGTCCTCTACTGGACTGGTCCCCGCTGACATCTCTTCTAATTCGTCGATACAAGAAGTAGGGAAATTCAGCATGGTGCTCACTGAACCTCCGTAGGCCGAATTGGCAATCAGCAGTCAGGTCAGAGACGGGCTTTTTCTATTGTGGGTAAATAGGAAACCCGACTCTACAAACTCAAGAAAAAGCTGCACAACGATAGTAGGGGCGTTAAGACCGAAGCTTCCAAGATTTGCAATCCGATACATTTCCATTATGTTCGATCTTTCACGTGGGAAGAGATCATAAGTTTTTGTTTTTATCTTTCTTGTAAAATTAGTCACTTAAATGCACTATTTGTTATTAGGGATGACAACGGGTATCTGTTTCATCTGAAACTGATGGGTAGTCGCTCGATAAAAACCCGATAATCGAAATCGACGGATAAATCAGTAGATTTTGGTTTTTATAAGTAGTAACCGACGGGTAATTCAATAGGTTTTGGTTATAGGCTTGGAAAAAAAAATCGAAACCCAATAACCCATTATTATTTTATTATAATAATGAATCCATAATTTTATTGTCTTAAAAATTGACCAAAAGGTTACAATTTCATATGCTTTTACCATGAATCGAGCTCCAAACCAACTAAAGTTAAACGCAAGACTTAACCACATGCACCACAAGGCTTATTGGTTTCACACGGGGCAAAACCAATCCTTAATGTTTTCATACGTCTAAGAGAGATCTTACACAACACATAACTTAACAATCCGCAAACCCTAAACTCACCCCCAATTATCAGCGCCTCCATCTTCTTCTTCTTTTTATTTTATTTTTTATTTTTTTAAAAAAATTTTTATCTCTCTCTATCTATTGAAGATTATCCACCAAGTTCCTACTACTACACACAAGACTCTAGCAGTTGATCCTTTACCCAAATCCTTTCTATTTTTCTTTTTTATCTCTCTCACTCTCTCAAAAATGAATAGTTTGTTCGAGTTTTTTTTTTTTTTTGATCGTTTGATTGTTTTGTTTTTCCTAACATATTAGCTTTTATACATGTCTGGATTTCATGGTTTACACAATATTTGTGATTTTTTCGCAATTTTTTTATATAATGTTAATATTTGATATTTTAAGTAAATTTATTTTTTTTAATTTCTTTGAGATAACCTATTGTATAAATTTATCAATTTGTTGGATTTTTTATTTTGTTTTTGTGAAGTTGAGTTATTCACTTATTACAGTAGAACCTCTTTAAATTAATAGCGTTAAGACCACCAAATTCTATTAATTTAGCGAAATATTAATTTATCGATAAATTAATAACTATTAATTTATAGAGACATTTTTAATTTTTTTGGCTTTATAGTAAACATATTATGATTATGATGTCTTTTTTTTTTTAAATGACTTATATTTTTTCTGTCCAATTTGAAAAGATAAGTAATGAGAATAAAATATAAAATTTAATTTAGTAGGATTAAAACAAAGTTTTTTTAATCTCGTATCCAAGTACTTGTAGGATTAGGATGATAACTAATTTCTCTAATTTTGCATCCTAATCCTTGTAGGATTATCTTAATTTTTTCTCTTTAAATAATTAAATATGAGATTCAACTAGATTTGAAATTCAATAAAAGACAAACTACACTTGATTCATATTTTAAGAAAACCTCATAGTCAATTTATTATGTACTTTTTAGCTAATTATTAATTTATGAAATATTTGGATCAATAAAATACAACGAAATTTTTTTAAATATATTATCTTATAATTTTAACGAATTTATCAACTTTTTACACTGGTCCTAAGTCGGGACCAGACATTTTTATTAATTAAAAGAGATTATTATTTTATCGAGTATTAATTTAAAGAGGTTCTATTGTACTTGTTAAGTTAATATTTCTTTATAGTTTATATGTATATTTATTTTAAGTTTATTTTCTTTAAACCTTTTCGTTTTGCTATTTATAGATTTTTTTAAAAAAAAATTATTAGTTTCCGTTACAATTTTGGGTAACTGTAGTTTTTTTAATATTTTTCAGTTTCGGGTTTGGTTAGGATTTTTACAATCCGTTCGCTTTTGGTTATAGGGTTGGTTTATCGGTTTCGGTTTTGCTAATCCTATTTGTTATTAAAATTTGAAATTTCATTTTAAAATCAATTAGTGTTAATTTAAATAGTCGTTGACCAATCGTATATGATTAATTACACAATCTTAATGTAATTTTAAAATTAATGATATGACAGAATAATATATATTCTTTTAAAAGTTTATAATCCATCATATATGGTTGTTGTGCCCTGTAAAATGGATCAGTTGATGGTAATGGACAAGCTTGTTAGAAAATATATAGTTTGCATCCTCAGCTTAAATAATATAAATAGTAAATTATACACGATTTGCGTATGTATCATATGTATGAATAAATGATTCTTAATAGGGTTAAATTCAGTTTGTACCCTTATTTTTTATTTGTTATGACACTTACTACCTTTTATCTTTAAAAATTCCACATATCAATCTTACCGTTTACTTACCGTTAAAACCTTAACGGAAATTATAATTCTTCTAAATGTTTGGACAAAAATAGCCCTACCATTAAACCCACACCCCCTCCAAAAGCATTACACTTTCATTCATCTTCATTATCCACGCATACATGACACACACAAAAAAATATACACAGGCACACCAACATAAACGCACACACAGATACACACGAAAAACACACACACCCCAACACCACGAGCAGACACACACACAAAGGCAATCAACACACACACCACACCTAATGCTAGCATACACACAAACATAATGTAAATAGAAAAAAATGGTAAATATCACTTCGTCCCCCTGTGTTCTACGAAACTATCACGCTACCCCATGTGTTTACAAAACTATCAAAATCTCTCTGTATTTTTAGAAAAACATCATACTACCCCCTCTCTATGACATTTTTACCCTTTTATAAACCCCACCTCCCATCCACGCCCACCCCACCCACTCCACTCACCCCTCACCTCGCTGGTGCTGCCGTCGGCGTCAACGGCAACAGTGTCTTTTCGATGTTGCTGCGTCGACGGCAGCAACAAAATATGGGTTGGGGTGCGTGGGGTTGGAGAAGATGAACAATTTTTTTTTTAATTTTTTTATTTTGTAATAAATAAATAAATAATTGAAAATGAAGAGCAAAAAAGGAAAAAAAAAAAAAAATATATATATATATATATATATATATATATATATATATATATATATAGGGGGATAGTGTGAGATTTTTCTAAAAATACAGGGGGGTTTGTGATAGTTTTGTAAACACAATGGGGTAGTGTGATAGTTTTATATATATATATATATATATATATATATATATATATATATATATATATATATATATATATTATAAAAAGATAAAAATGTCATATAGGGGGATAGTGTGAGGTTTTTTTAAAAATACAGAAAGATTTGTGATAGTTTTGTAAACACAATGGGGTAGTGTGATAGTTTTATATAACACAGAGGGCGGAGTGATATTTACCCAAAAAAAGAAGGTTGGGGTGTGGTCAACGGTTGGGTGGGGCTCTGGGTTGGCTGTCATCATGAGATAGGAGTTAGGTTTTGGTGGTCATCGTAAGGTGGGGGTCTATTGTGGGATAAGGGATGGTTGGGATTGGGTGGTGTGTTGGTCAGCGCAAGTAGGTGGGTAAGGTGGGGGTGATGGTCCGCCGCGAGATGAGGGTGGGGGTAGAAGATGTGCCATGTGGGGTAGGGGTTAGGGGATGTGTTGTGGTAGGGGTGAGGGTTTGCAGATATGTTGTGGGGGGTAGGGGTTGGGAGTGAGATTTTTTTTTCTTTTGGTTCAAAAAGGATGAGATTAGGGGGTTGTTTTGTTTTTGAAAGGGGTAATTTTGTATTTAGAATTAATTGTAAGGGAAATTTAGTAAATTAAAGTTTATGTTTTAGAATAAGTTTAATTATGTTATTATTGACCAAAGTCAAGGGTTAGTAAATGGAGTTTTTAAAGGTAAGGGTTAGTAAGTGTCACTTTATTTAAAAGATAGGGGTACAAACTGGATTTAACCCTTCTTAATACTCCTATATTCTTTGAAAGAAAATGAAGAAATTAAAACCGCCATGGTAAATGAACTCTTGGCTTTTACTACTTTATATGTTGTATAAAAACGAATGACCTTTTTTTTTGTTGTTGCTAATTTAGCAAGTAATTCCATTAATGTAACGCCCCAAACCCAACTCCCACGCCTACAGGATACTCCCTGGCCTTAACGGTCCAAGCGAGCACCGAGGCCATGGCGAGCGGGCCCAGCGACGCACTATACAGGTATTGTCCGCTTTAGAGTCCATACCCCTCACGGTTTTGTCCCTTCCCAAGTGGAACCCCACACTAAAAAAGGTGTCTGCACGAATATACGAGACATCTCTATATATTCAATAGCCCAGAGACCTCCGCATCCAATGTGGAATATTTTACCTGCCCTCCCTTGGGGACCCAGCGTCCTCGCTGGCCATGCGAACGCATCGGCTCTGATACCATTTTGTAACGCCCCGAACCCAACTCCCATGCCTGCAGGATACCCCCTGAACTTAGGGCCCAATGAAGCACTGAGGCCATAGAAAGCAGGCCCAAAAACACATTATGCAAGTATTATCTGCTTTGGGGCCTATACTTCTCACGATTTTGTCCCTTCCTAGGTAGAACCCTACACTAGAAAAAGACGCCTGCACGAATATATGAGACATCTCTATATATTCAATAGCCCAAAGACCTCCGAGTCTGATGTGGGATATTACACCCGTCCCTACGCCCCAATCCCTCACGGAACCGGGACTTCTATTAACCAAACTATACTCAACCCAAATCCAAACCCCGGGCACAAAATTTAGGGGAAAACGAACAGAGTTTCTCTTATATATAGGTTTATCTAAAAACCTGTCAACAGTCACATACAAGACCTGAATCACAATCAACCATTCATACAACCTAGCTTTCAAGATTCATAAAGCCAACCAGCTCCTCAAGGCCATCCGAGCCTCGGAACCCAACAACATATCACACGAGCATGCAAAATTTAATCCATTAAAGATCTATCTTTTTAATCTACCTATCATACTACTCTATATTATCAATCAAGCTTTCTTATAATTTGTGTCCAACCAACTAACTAATTTTCATCGTCCACACAAGCATCCACTACTAAGTAATAAAGTAAAGCAAATAGAAGATATTACAAGCCCACTAGTACCTAATCATCAAACAAAACTAAAACTTTAATATTATATTCCTTGATATAATATAAATACATACATGGGCACAAAGTCTATACAATACAAGCATATCATGATCACATTCTTCTATGTTTTATACACTGATAGAGCAAGCAGGTCACACAGGAGGCAATCCAATCTTCAGCTTTTCCTAAAATATGTTGAAAAGAGGAATGAGTAACCAAGTTACTCAGTGAAAGAGGTGATGCAACATACCGGGCGTGCATTATGATATGTAGATACAAGAAATCATATATATAACATAAACAATAAGATTAAATAGCAAGTAGTTAACCACATTAAAAATGATACGGTTCTACTTCAAGTCTTCAATCTCGAACCACAAGCCACGAACTTCACGCAAGTGCCGGCAAACTCTTACTCCAACAAGTTGGGATACTCCGGATGTATCCCGATCCTACGACCCATATCTCCCAAGGTAGGTCCGTATGCCCCAACAAGGTGAACTACGCCTCTAGGGTAGGGGAGTATGCCCCAACGAGAAGGGACTGGGAAACCATAGTAGCTAAGAGAGCACGGCAAGCCCGACGTCGCCCGTGTTACTCGACACTCCCATGCCCAAAAAGGTTGCACAACCCCGAGTAAGGAATCATGAATCTCATTTTCAAATCAAGTAGGGAGGTAGCAAAGTAGGCTAGCTGTATACCCCGACTCTGAGCATATAGTTATTTTATTTACTTGCGTATATTAATATGCTTATTTTAATTATTTGTGTACATTTACATGTTACCTTAATTGTTTGCATATAATTATTAGCATTACTTTTTATATTTCTTGAAAAATGTGTATTCATTTCATTTAGTGTACATTCACGTGCATTTTTTTTCTAAGTATCGTAGGCATATCGTAGGCAATAAATCAATTACACTACACTACACTACCTAACTAGATTAGTCAAAATACTATAAGGTGGCAAACTAGAAATATACACTTAGTTAAGGGGGCAATTTGGTCTTTAGAGCCACCTAGATATTTTTACCTAACATAAAATACACACAACACACCCCACACACACACAAAAATACTGCAACACACACACACAAATCAGATCACACACAACACACACCAATCGAACAAAAGAAAAAAGAGGAGAAAAAGAAGAAATAAACAACCCCGAGCCGATTTTCTCGCATTTTCGTGCATTAGCTCACGTTCCTAGCGTGTATAAGGTGAGGGGAATCTTTTAAAAACTGATTTCAGAACTTGCATTGCATATATATGTGTTTTTGAGTGAGAAATTGTTGTATTAGACAAGTTTATACATGTATATGTTTGCAGGATTTTGTTGTAGCTACTGTAGTTTGTGAATTGTTTGAGCAAATAATTCTTTTGGGAAAAATCACATATTAATCTAGACTTGTAGAGGTATAGCTTTCATGTTGGATGAATTGTGAAGAAAAATCGTTTGTTTGCTCATAATTTCTGAAATCAGTGAAGTTTTATAGTTGACTGGAACTGGACAGTTTTACTTGCCTCAATTTCGTGGAGTTTTTGACCTAGTTAGATAACTTGGAAAATTATGAATATTTTACAGGACCTAGATAAGCTAGTTTAGAACAAGTTTTGTTTAGGTCGAGTTAGCTAATTCCTCCATCTAGTGCCTCTAAGAAAATAAACACCAAAACCTGACAGAATTCGTGACCAATCTGGGCAGCTTTGCGCACTTGAGTTGTTTTAGTCATATCTTGATAAATTTAACTCAGAATTGAGTTCTGTTTGATTCGAGAGTTATCTACTTTTGAAGAGCTTTCCATACACATAAAAATAAGTTTCATAGGAGGTCGTTTGCTTAGGTAAGTTTACAGCCAAATTTGAGTTACTACTGAAATTTTAAAACTGTTGAACTTGTTCATTTGTACAATAGTTGATTATTGTTGTTTAATTATGTGCTATATTGACTAAGATTGAGTACATAACATGTTATATGCTAGATTTTCCTTATTTTAAATGTTGTAGTATCTTGTTATTATGTTGTATATGAGTATATATGATGATTCATGTGTAGTAGAGCCTTAAAAATTTGTGTTTATAATTAAATAATTGCAAAAACATGATTTATGTAAAATCTGGAAAATTAAACAGATTTTCGTGTCTGATTTGTAGAACCAATTTTACCTAGCAAACGTTGATGAAATGAACTAAATTTTGGATATGTTGTAGTAGACTCATAGTAGAACAAAAGTGTATTTCTAAGGCTTGACCGAATTCCAACTCTAGGTACTCGTTTTTGGGTGATTTCTGAGAGGCATGTGAGTAGGTTAGAACTAGACATATTTCTATAATTGAATTCTAGGTTGTTTCTGACCTAGTAATTGGACTTGTAGCTGCCGTGGCTTTTCACTCTTCCCTCTTGTCCTTAAATTATATGTAAATGTAATATGAAATGTTAAGTCGTGTTGGTTTTCACTAGTTAGCTTTGAATGAACTATTGATTTGATACAAGCCTTGTATTCTAATTTAAATGTAGATGTAGTGGATTGTTAGTTTGGCTAGTTGAGGTTAGAATTGGTTTATTGTTGCAAATGAATTATTGGATAGACAAGTTGTTAACTATTCAATTTAAAGAGAGTTAGCAAGATATCTTATAAAATTGTCTTTTAACCATTGATAGGTGAGGAAGCCTAAATATTTAAGATAGTCCATAATTTATAAAGAGTTGGAAGTTGATACTTGTTGGAGATGAATTTAGAAGCCTAGTTGCTAATATATGACTTATTACCTTGTTATAATGGTTTATAATTCATTTCCTAGTTATGTCCTTGTTTGAATGGAGTAATTAGATGGAATGTTTAGTCCTTTGAATAAAAATGAGTGACTGTAGCTAAAGTATAGTATGTGCCTATATGAGAAAAAAATGCTTAACTATAAAATGAATGAGAATATACTCCCTCGTTAAACTTAAACTTACATATAAAGCTGTTTCTAAGTTGATAGTTGGTTACTACATGTAAATATGATTAGTAAGTGGATCTTACTGGTGTTATGTTAGAATTTTAACTTGTAATATGGCTACTTTGTTAATGTTGCATATTAGTTATTAAGTAGTTATAGATAACTTTTCTATTAGTTGAAAAGGCATTTCATTTCTATGTGTTAGTAGTGGACTATCAGTATTACCTAATAAAATGTTTCTTTTAACTTGAAGTTCTATATGTAATTTTTATCTTGTATACTTGCTAGACAGTAAAAATATCTAGGTTGAAATATGTTGGTTTGTTAATTGTTAACTGGATATTTTTGGCTAGTAAATAAATATGAATAGAATTAGTTAATTGCTAATTATAAATCTCTAATCGGAGTGACTTTATGTTAAGTAAGATGCATATTATGATTATGCTAGCTTACTTGCATAGGATTATGTTAGTTTTAATGTCTAAATGTTGCACTTGTATGAATAAGCTAGGGATTGCACATTGAGTTAGGTTGAGGAGGTTTGGCTTTTCAAAGGTGAGGAAGTTCTCTTTTGTGCATCTTAACTTGATTTATGTTTCTAAATTGAATTATTTAGTAATTGTTAAAGTTTATATGTATTATTTTACTTGTTCTCTTGAGTCTTTTCGTGTTATTTGTGATTAACTGTGAGGGCGGCCTATCTTGTCGTTCCTCTTACGTGATTTGATATTCTTGTTTCTTGTGATCTTATCTTGGGGTTGCGCAACCTTTTTGGACATGGTAGCGTCGAGAAACAAGGGCGGCGTCGGGCTTGCCGTGCTCCCTCGACTACCATGGTGCCTATTCCCTTCTCGCTGAGGTATACTCCACTACCCCAGAGGCGTGGTTCACCTGCTGGGCATGGACCTACCTCAGGAGAGAGGGTCGTAGGATCGGGATACATCCAGAGTATCCCAACTTGTTGGAGTAAGGGCTTGCCGGCACTTGCGTGAAGTTCGAGGCTCGTGGTTCGAGATTGAAGACTTGAAGTGGAACCGTATCCTTTTTAATGTGGTTAATCACTTGCTATTTAATATTGTTGTTTTATGTTATATAGATATGACTTCTTGTGTTTGCATATCATATTGCACGCCCTGGTATGTTGTATCATCTCCCTTGCTGGGCAACATTGTTGCTCACTCCTCATTTAACATGTTTCAGGAGAAGCTAAAGTTGGGCCCCAGCTAGTTGTTGAAGAAGTAGAAATACTGCTTGAGTTTGTGCCTTGAATGCTTTCTTGTGAGGTTGACTTTTCAAATGTGCATATGAAGATTTTGTTCTTTTTTTATACGTTCTCTTTTGTGACCTTGCATGTTCTTGTATGTTTTTATGTAGCATGGAAGATTATGATACCAATTCAACCCTTATATAGCTTGGTAGTTGTAGTTGGGATATAATAACTTATAGTCTACTATGCTGCTTAAGTATTTTGCATGATTATATGTCTAATGAATGGAGAATGTTGGATTATAGTTTTGTAGTTGTATTCTATTATTCATAGGTTTTCAGATTGTCCAATAAACAGGGGAGACCCTGTCCGTTTCCCCTAAATTTTTGTACCCTGGGTTTGGGATCGGGACCCCGGTCTCGTGAGGGATCTGGGTGTTATACTAGCCTCACCCCATACATATCATATAACACATTTGATAACGAAAGAGAACAATTATAAACAATTTCCCTTGCAACTAATTCAAGTAATTCGCAAGATAGCATGAAAATAATACATATAGACTTTATCCATTTAGATTAAATCACATAATAAAATAAGATAATATGCACAAAAGGAATGAAGACACCCTCACCTCTACCAAGCTCCAAGATGCCAGAAAGTAGTTTAAATTTACTCCAAAACCTCCTTTAGCTCAAATATGAAAATCCCTATTATATTCATATAAGTACAATACCTTAGCAATTAACTATGTTATTTCCACATTAGCACATAATCCCAAGTAACCACATATTACTCATGAAGTGAACCCATGAAAACTAGCAGCAGTAGTTAACTTAGCTATTAACTATATCAATTCCAACTTAACTATTTCTTAACTCAATCCACAATGATAACAGTTATATATAATCACTCATGTATATCATATTGCTACATAACTTAAAAGTCATACAAATATCTCTAAAACATTTCTTTAATCTTACGAAGGACACTACTACATCAACATTTAACTAGTTAAACTTCATACCCAATTCAACTTCTTTTATCTTGCGAAGGAATATCCAATTATATATTCAATCAAGATGACTACAGTTAACACTTAACATAATTCAACTATAACATGAGCATGTATGACATTAGCTATATTAGCATTTAACAAGTTAACTTCATAACTAGTTCAACTTCAACTAGATCACAAAGAAACATCAAGTTAAGTATTTAACAGCTATCTACTCAGTAACAAAACATGTAACCGCAAGAAATCTATTCATATAAACAATAAATGTTCACATTTAACTTCTAAATAGATGACCAAACAATGAAACTATATCAAGCTATCATACTTAATAACTAAACACTCCAATTTATCCAACTAGTTAACTAATTAATTAAACATACTTTAAGCATGGATTAACTTAAATCAACTCAAAGCATTTACCAAACCAATAACCAAGTACTCAAGCAATTCAACTAACTTTAACACATACATTAAGCTAAGCTCATGAACATGATTGAAAACATATTTTACTTCCCATAATTTGCAAACACTCTTTGACAACTAATACTAGCATGTGCATGACTTTAATTACTCTTGATTATCTAAATAGCAAGTCACTACGCATAATTCATCACATTTAATTTTCACTCAAAGCTCAACTTATTTAAACATTCAATGCACATAGTTTAAGTTAGTCACATATTAAACATTAGTTGCATCATTTAACCCTCATTTCATTTAAACACTATCTCCAAACATGTAATTTTTACTCTCAAGCCTTCAACTCCCTATAATCCACCATTATTCAACTCAAATTAACCTTTAGTGCAACATTAATCACTTAGCTATATAAACTGAAATTTTTAACTACATTTTCTTAACTTTACTTGTTCAGTTAGCAGCATTAATATCCTCTAAAACTTCTAAAATTGTACAGACATGTAGTTCATCAAGTGTAGATAGGTTTAGCCTCAAACAGTTCCTAATTCGGAGTTAAACTCATCAAGTTATGCCTTTTAGAAAATCATTGTGCAGCCAGCCCTGAATTACGTGAGAATCAGTCACCCTACTGTTTTGGCTCCAAAACAACCCCTTAATGATAGAATTCGATCTTTCCCCCAAAAGAGAAATTATTCCTCAAGTTCTTAGCTACAATATAAAAAAAATTCAACCAATTTTGACATCGTTTACTACCTTAAATCATCTTTACAAATTCTCTGCATAAACTGTCCAGCTTTCTCACTTTTGCACTAATGTCTATTTAGCTTGTTTTCTAGCATTTCTACTTGGTTTGCTCTTGGTTTTAGCATATACTATATTCATACACTTCATCGAGGCCATTTATCAAGCATGTAATCTTCACTCTTGCACTTCAACTAGCAAGACAATAATACAACCAAGTCTACTACCAACACTAAGCTAACATGCAAAAGAGGACTCCCACAACATGTATCAAGCTACAGAATACCATTTCATGCATTTATAAGTTCATTGATTACATAACTACATCTATGCTAACATTAAAGAAACCCTAATAAGCAAAAGAAATGCAAATTAAGCATCAATCCCTCACCTAGCTTGAAGAATCATGCAAGATTGGCTTGAAAATTGCTTGGCTCTTTTTCTTCTTCCTTCCTTGTGTGTGTGTGTATTCAACGTGTGTGTGTGTCTAATATGTGTGTGTGTGTGTGTAAAGGTCTGATTTTTGTGTGTGTTTTGTGTGTTTGTGTGTGTTATAGTATATTAATTGGTGAAAATAAAAAAAGAAAAAAAATCCAAATGACCAACATGCCCTTCAACTAAATGCTATTAACTAGTTTGTCATTCTAGTTTAATTATAACTAATTTAGTTGTTCCAATTCCTAATTGTCTACATTAATTATTTTCTAAGATTCCTACGATTTTCCAAAGTGTTCGTGAAGTCCCGAAATTGCATGTAAAATGAGAACTATGCACATTAACCAATTAAACGTGCCTACTTACATAAGAAGGCATTTATATTGATGCAATATATGTTAATAGATGAAATATATTGTTAAATTAGATATATTCACATAGTTTGATATAAATGCATGTTAAAACAAATAAATGCACGTAACCCAAAAATATGATATTTTCTGCAAATGAATATATGTAAATAATTAAAGTAGACATATAAATATATGCACATCAATAAAATAATTATATGCACGGGTCGGGGTGTTACAATTAAGCTCAACAAACTCATTATATAATGACAAAAGAAAACCGTGGTACCAAACCACATTAGTCATTCACAAGTTGGTTGCCATCTATATTCCAAAAATTACATATACGGGTGTTATTAATATTCCTCCTATATTTATGTACGTTCTTGATTTTATTCTTTACAACGAAACTAATTTTCTCAAAAACTCGCTCTTCATCAAGAGATACCTGGTCATGAAGCCTTTTGTTTATTTCACTCCAAATAAAATAAATTGTGGCAAAGAATAGAAATTTAAGCACAAGTGATTGGAGTTGATCACACCTACAAACTTCAATAAGCCACTCAAGGACATCATTCCAATCAACAAGGGTTTGAGAACAACAAGAGTACCTCAAACCCTTAAGCCAGATCGTCTTCGAAAAGTTACAAGCAAAGAAAAGATGATCTTTGGTTTATCTAAATCACCACATAGCAGACATCTGGGATTGACTTGCAAACCCCAGCCATTGAGCTATTGTTTAGTAGGAAGACGATCCAAAATAGTAACCCAAGCAACAAAGCTATGACAAGAAACACGTTGTTTAAACCAAATAAGATGCTACCAAGGGACAGAATTACCTCGAGCATGAATACCCTCCCAAGTATGATGCAAGATGAACTTTCCATGTGGGCTCAAAGTCCAAATCAGTTTATCCTTCCTGGTAACTCCTACAATAGAGGTCTAGGTGTGTCTAACAATGGAATCAATCTCAACGTTTGGAGAGAAGGTCCTTGGCAGCATAAAGACATCAGCAACTAACAAATCAATATTGATACCAGACTCAAGAACATCATCACAAGATAATCTTTCAAGTAAAATACCATCCTCATGCCAAAGATCTTTCCAAAAGAGAGTGTTAATATCATTACCAAGCCTATGTCGAACAAGAGGTCTTGCAATGTGTCTAACACTCGAGAGCTTCCTCTATCCCCACGAATGACCTTGTTACATGTTAATGTTTTACCGGGTCAAGCACAAACCTCGATACATAGAATGAAATTCAAACTAAATAATTTTCTTGTACCACATGCACTGTCAGAATAATGTTTAGAACAAATAAGAGCTGAATTCAAAAGCCTAAACTGGTTTAGTGGGAGAAACTTTAGAAGATGAGATTAATTAAGTGTGAATATGGAGTATATAGAGTGGCGGAGCCAACACTTGGGGTCAGGGTGTGCATTATAGGCATCCGAGATCAAAAGTCAATAATAATTGGGCGCCGAAACACTCATTTATACATAAACTATTTAAGCACATTATAGCAGTTATAATTGGGCGTCAGAACACTCATCAAATGAAAAAAAAAATACTTGAAACAAGAGAATATCCGAACATTGTCTCTGTATATATATGAGCTTTAGTTCCACGCAACATCCCTTTCAATTGAATCATAATGTACTGAGTTTCTAAATTAGATCAATTGATCTAATAACTTGTTCACGCAAAATATGTGCTAAAAGACTACAAGTGAACATTCTCAATTTTATTACCCGATTACTTTGATGTGCATTTGTGATGTTTTCGTCCAAAAGAGTTAATAAAGATCTGTTCAGCTCATTTTGCCCACCCAACTCCAAAAGCTGCAATAACAACAGAATTACATCAATTGGGTGATATCAAATTCAAAAATATTACTTCTAGTTATCTCATAGGATGGTCTAAGTGAGAAAAACAATGTATTACAGTAGCCTTTACATTATTTGATGTCAAAATTTTCATTAAGTTCTTCTTCGCTGCAGAAAAGCAATAAGGCAGAAATGTTGGATTATATGTAAACGGGAAATGACAACATAAATCCTTTTAGAACAACTAATTGTAATATTGATTTACTTTTTAAAAAATTATCCATCAATTCAAAAATCAATAACTTATATATAAAAATAACAATTACATCAATTAAAATAAATATATAAAAATAATACTTGTAAATTAAAACAATGAACAATAATAACAACTAAATTAAAATTAATCAACTTAACTAAGACCAAAAATAAAAAATAAAAACAACTATAACTACAAAAAAAGAGAAACTAGTGAAACTGTGAAACCCCACTTTTCTGCTTATCTCGTTTTACGTGCTTTACCTCGTTTTGCGTGCATATGATCTGTTTATGTGCTATAGGGCCTAGAATGTTATAATTTTGATGTCAATACTTCTAATACGTGCTAAATGTGCATTCATGAAATTTTCATCAAAAACGGAGTCAGAAATTTTATCGTCGATTTTTAGTGAATAGTGTTTTCGAAACACGTCCGCTATAATTTTGAAACTGGTCTTTTTAACCCTTCTAGACCTAGTCCACGGACTTTAATAGACCTGTGTTTGATTAAAACGGTTTTAAAATCGGCTTAGGAATTTATTAGGGTTTTTACACCGACTTTTGCGAAAATCGAGTTTTAAGCTGACTCGGGTAGAATTGTTTGATTGTAAAACTTCTTGTCACCTAAAAATAACCTACTTGAGCTAGCTTGGGTGTTGAATAATTGTTTTGAACTTTGGTGATCAAGAAAATGCATTTAAAGTCAAGAAAACACTAAAAATAATTAGTTTCCACTTTGACTTTCTTTTATTTATTTGACCTTAGCTTAATATATGATCAACACACATTGAAAACAAAGCAAAACACCACCAAAAACACACACAAAACCGTGGCTCCTTGGAGGAGAAAGATAAAGGCATTTTCAAAGCATTTTTCTCACAGATTTTGCGTTTCAAAGCCGAATTGAGTGATTCAAAGCTTGAAATTGATTGTTTGGCATCCATTCTACACATTTCTTGCATCAAAACACATCAAAGGTGAGAGAAAAATTCTAGATCTCAAAATGTCATTTTTGTGTTTTTGCGTATAAATGAAGATTGAACCGTTAGAATTGTAATCTGATGTTAGATTATTGCTCCTTGCATGCTAGGGATCATTATATACTAATACTACGAGTTTCTGTCGGATATAGCATAATTTTTATTTTCCGGGTATTTAATTTTGATTAAAATGTTCAAAGTTGATTTAATTGAGTTGCGTTGCTCGAAATCGATTGCCGTCGATTTCTAAATACTTGATAATTACGTGTTAGCGCTGTTGTAATGCCGAATTTTCGATTAAATTGATTGTGTGAAACTCCGGAAAATCCAGCCATGACATCTTAGGATTTTAGGGTTATCGGGCATGATTTAGAGGTGTTATGGTGGATTTCCGAGAGGGCTAATGTAGTAGGTTGAATGGGTGAGTGATAGGAACTGATTTGGCAATGTTTGGATTAGTAGATTGTAAGTTATGAATTTTAGAAGTTAGGTTGTCATTCTTTAATTTCTTGAACGATGCCTTAGATGGTTGGGTAGTGTTCGAGTGATGAATGGTGAGTCGTTGTTGAGTAATTTAGGGTTTAATTATGTATATTATGCATGTCCGGTTAGATGGCCTACTTTGTCATCTAACTACGTTGTTTGTTGTTTAATTTAATATTGATGTTATATTGATGTTATTGATTGATTATTATTGAATGCGGGAATCGGGCACTCTTGTTGCTGATCTCCCAATTGATTGATTGATTTATGCTTGCATGATGATTGATGAATATGGAGTCTTGGTATGTGTGTGCCACCTCTCGGGCAGCGTCGGGCTGTCGGGTTGATAACGGCATGACTGCCATAGGCTACCCCCAGCTCGCATGACGGAGATGTCATGGAGGGAGGGGCTAGTGAGGTACCTCGGGTGCGTGAGTAATGGGGAGTTATAAGAAGAACGGTTGAGATCGTGATGGCGTTTGGAGCTACACCAAATAGAGTATCCTTATTGAATGGTCATATAGTTATGTGATGATAGCTTTATTTATGTTATTATTGTTGTTGTGTGTTTACTTGCTCAAAGGACCAAATCCAAGGAGCGTAGTGAATACTGTCGAGATCTATCGGATCCTCACTGGGCTTATGTATATAAGCTCACTCTCTATTAATGCATGTTTCAGGTGTACTTTCACAAGATTACGGGTACGTGCCTCCTGAAGAGGAGAATGTGGAAAATGTGCCTTTCGTGGATGAGTCATATGTCCCTGAGTCTTATCCATGATTCTATGTTGTTAAATGTCTTGTATATTAGTTTAATAGACTTTATATGCTTTACGGTTCTTAATGTAATAGATATTGAAAAGATGATGAACCAAATGATGTTAACTTAGCGGTTTCCTTTTGTCTATGGTTAAATTGTAGTTGTGTCTCAACTTACTTTTGAAATGTATGATAAAGTTGAGGTATTGTATGTCATGTTGGAACGGAGGCGTATAACGAGGATGTTTTATTGTATAATATGGTTGTGTTGTATGTTGTTGTTTGTATTGAGGAATTACTGGATGTATGATGTTTAATGAGGTTGGTTTAGAACCTCGGAAATCTGTTTACTGTCGTTATGCCGCCGAAATTCCGTTGCGTCCTGACTGATCGTAGGTGGGGTCGAGTTGGGGCGTGACAGAAACTATAAATAAAAACTTAAAACCACTATAAAAGAAAAACTAACAATAAACAAATTACTAAAAATAAATATAAACATTATGCATAAATAGAAATTAAAAATACTGAGCAAAAAAATAGACATTAAAAGCAAATTTCTTATTTTTTGGCTTGAAAAAAAAATTTACAGCTAGCACAGTCGGGGAGGGTAGTGTCTCACCACCTGAGGTATTATCGCTGGAGCTTTGAGGATCAGTTGTCTCCTACAGCTGTGAGGTAGGGAGGGTGATTTGTGATTGTAAAGATTGGTTGAGTTTTTTTGGCTCCGTTTGTTTGCTGTAAAATATTTTCTCAATTTTCTGGTGTTTGATAAAGACCAAAAATTTGGTCAATTGGAAAATAAATTCCAGTAAAAAATGATGGCTACATTTTTTTAAATTTCCGATGTTTGGTAATGTAACGCCCCGATCCCTCACGAGACCGGAGTTCCCAATTCCATTCCCAAGGCACAAGAAACGAGGGGAAACGGACGAAGCCTCCCCTGTTTATAGGACAATCCAAAACCTGTAAACAATATTTATAACTACAAAACTATGGTCTAACTCTATTCACCCAATCAAGCATACACGACCAATAAACAATAACATATCCATTAAGCTATTACAGACCACCTACAAATCAAATACAAACAAGATCCAATACAATTACAAGTTATGTTTCTATAGTTCCAATCAAATTACAATTCAAACCACTTTACAAATTCACATGGATTCGCAGGTACTAATAATGGAAGTCATCACAAGCAAATAGGGTAACTCTCGAGATTTTCCTATATCACCTTGCGAAGGTGTTGAACCTGAAAGGTGTTAGAAACGAGGGTGAGTATACAACTGGTACACTCAGTGAGGGAGGGGAAACGGGAACAGTATACCAAGGTTCGTGCAATGCAGCAACTTAACACATTTAATACAATAAATAAACAATAAATAACAATTCTAATACCACATTTTAAAAGGATACAATCGATAACCCTTATCACTCCAAATCTTCGATCCCCAATCCACGAACCACGATCTCAATCTCGATATGCCGGCATCCCTTACACCAATGGGTACTCCGGATGTACCCGATCCTACGACCCAATACCCCTTGGCAATCTCCGGACCATGCGAGTGAGGGAATAGCAGACGGAGCTATGGCAAGCCCAATGCCGCCCAGTGAGGCCATCGCATCCACCGCGACAATGAGGTTGCGCAACCATAATGCAATGCAAGAATGATAACAATGACAATATAATCAGGAAACATATTTAAGGACAAAAAGTAAGTTGTTCTCGCACCAAGTTACAATTTAACAACAACAAGCATATATCAATTACGCAATTATACTAAACAATATACTCTTTTAGAAAGAAAATAGTCTATAATGCACGTAAGGATACAGGTCCCTCACCTCTACCGAGCTCCAAGATGTAAGTTTGAATCACATCATTTCTAGTCACCTTGAACCTATGAGCAAACATTACTTCAATTACTCTTTAACTACAACATTCATTAATTATTCAGCTAGGTTAACTAACTTATAACTTCGCTTATTTAGCATATATATAATATCTATTAGAATTATATTTTTAACAAAATACCACTTTTATATACTTTAACTTAACATATATTCCAAGTAGTCATTTCCCACAACATAACTCATATAATTATAAGCAACACAGTATTATAAACAAGATACAAACATATTTTAATGAAGTAGCTATACAACCTATTTCATGAGACTTCTCTAAACAACTACATATTACATACCACTACCATTTAAACTCTTATTTAAATCATTTAAAAGTCAATTATAATAACTACATCAATTCAAATAACCAACTAAGCACCAAGCTCAACTAATTCACATAAAATCCAATTAAAACCTTTCCACATGTTTAGTATTTAGGTCGTAAACTTCACACTTATACAACATATAACTCAATCATGATCAATTAGAGTGAATATAACAATATAATAACTACTAATTCAAGTAATTCACAAGAAATCCAACAAGTCTCCTTCTAAACGCTTACAAAACAAGCTCTAAACTTCACACAAGATAACAATCCTCAAATCTAACTTTACTAATCACCTATAGCCATATTATGATACACATAAATGCTGTGAAACCACATTTTAAGTCATGTTAACACAAAAACTCCGAAAAGTCCTTTAAGTGATTTGAACTACAACTATCTAATTCGATTGTCTAAACCACATCATAAATACATCTTAGAGGCTTCCTAACACATCTAAGATCATATACTTATTCAAACAAGCCATCGCTAACACTTCGCTTGAAAGACCCCTTTGTCTACTAAAATGATTGACACTCAAATGAAACACAAGGTACTAGATCTACAAGTAAGTTATTCCACACTTCTAATGACACCTTATTGCACCAATTATAGCCACAAGATCTCACTTTATACCATATCCAACATAAATCCCAAAATTGCATGTAAAATGAGAATTATGCACATTAACCAATTAAACGTGCGTACTTACATAAGAATGCATTTATATTGATGCAATATATGTTAATAGATGAAATTTCTTGTTAAACTAGATGTATGCACATAGTTTGACAAAAGTGCACGTTAAACGAAATAGATGGATGTAACCCAAAATATGATATTTTATGCAAACGAATATACGTAAATAATTAAAGTAGACATATAAGTATATGCACATCAATTAAATAATTATATGCATGGGTCGGGGTGTCACAGGTAACACCCAAAAATTGGTTAACTAAAAAGTATTTTCCAGTCAAATATTACGGCTAGTACAAGATATTGTATATGAGGTTTGTAAAATCCAAAAATTGAGGGTTTTACAGATCCCATGAAATAAAAGCAACACCAGTGATGGTAGATCTGGGTAAATACAGACCCAATATGTATTTTTTTCAACAAATCTATTGAAGAAAATGCAGAATCTAGAAAAAGCCAAAAAATTGAAAACAAACACAAAATCATACAGCATTTGGAAAGATTTGACGATGTTAGATCTGATAGCCGTTATAAAAAAAAACTCATAATAGCTGTTACATTCCAAAATCATTTATATATACAACCAAAAATACCCAATATCATAATCTTCCACAAAAAAACTCAACAATTTTTGGATACAATCACAAAACTCAAAAGTTTGTTTAAAGATCTACTTGCATACACTTAAAAAAAGGTATAAAAAAAAGTTTCTAAAAAAATATTATTACACTACATTCACGATAAAGGTAGCTCAACGGTGGTGATAGTGGTTCGATGGTGGTGGTGGTGTGGCTGCATGTGTGGTTTGATGATGGTGATAGTGGTGTGTCAGTGGTGGTGGTTTGATGATGGTGTTGGTGTTGCGTCAGTGGTGGTGGTACGTCAATGGTGGTGGTGGTTTTTGTTAGCGGCGGGGGTTTGAGGGAGGGGGTGGTGGAAAATGAATGGGGATGGGTGTTTATCTATTTATATTTGAAAATTAAGGTTTTTTTAAAAAACTTTTAAGGGCTTGGGTTAGTTATTAATTAAAGTTTAACCCTCATCTAACTAAAATTAATTATAAATCAACCTATAGATTTTTTAATTTTGATTTTCATGGGTCTTTTTATGTTTTACGGTCAAAATTAATTAAAAAATATCTTAATGTTTAATTAATTAAAGTTTGTGTTTAATGAATTATGTAATTACTAAATTTTATGTCTACGATTTTTTTTTGTTCTCATTTTGCTAACTATTGTTTTTTCCTTTTTTTTTGTTATAATTAGTTTTGGAAGTTATGGAACATACCGAAAGAGGTTTGAGAGGTCGCAATTTCACTCTTCAAGAAGATATAGCTTCATGCCAGGCAGATGAGATTGAGGAAACAAACGGATGAGATTGAAGAAAGAAAATTCAATCAATAAAAACAAGACCGAAATATAAACTGGATATAATCAAACGCCATCCTAATTCAATAAATTTTATTTTTGTCAGAATTTATTTATTTTTTGGTTGAAATGTTCGTTAAAAAGTTACGATAATACAAATAACAATTAATTAAAAGCAAATTAACGGACGAGAAAAAATAACACATAATCAAATTACTATGTAAAATTAAAATTAACACAACATAGAGACTCAATTTTATAGAGACCTTCACTGGGGATGATTTTTTTTTTTGAGACCTTGAAATTTATCTTGGTCTCTAAATGGGTCTCTAAAATGGTGGATAGAGACCCAAAAATAGAGACTCCATTGAGAATGGCCTAAAGAAGCCTATAGAAGGAGGAAAAATTAGCCATAAAAGACAAGCTAATTACACATGAATCTTCTTAATATATTTGGAGTTGTTAGTGCCTAACATAAAAATGTATTAGAAGGTTTAAGGACCCTATAATTATTATTTGGTCTATAATGGATATTTTCTTCGATGGATTCTTTCTTTCTTTTATCTTTTCCCTTTTCTTTTCTGATAAGTAGAGAATAAACCTTTGTGTACACTGCTTATAGCATCTTGTAATACTATGAATTTTTCACCATTGATGGTGTTAAGGTATAAATTTGGTATGGCTAGATTTGGAAGATTGACTTGAGTTGACTTCTTTTAGCCTGCAAAAATAGAAACTGAGCTGCAAGGGGGTTGCCCTACGTTAGCACTTCGAAACTTAAGTTAGTTGGGTGCTAGAAGAAGGAAAGTGTAGATAATTACAAAAAAATGAATTAGTTACCTCCCTTGAAGAATGCATAAATGCATTTTATACCCTTTGGATGAGAAAGAATCTAACACATCTTGACACCTCCAGATTTTGTCGAGTGAGCTGGCACCTGGTGAGGATTTGGGATGTCATCGGAAGGTCGGATTTGGGATGTCCTCGGAAGGTCGAATTTGGGATGTCATCAGGATGTCGAATTTTGGAATATCATCGAGAGGTCGTCGAGGTACGGATGTCAATTTCTTTATGGAAGACCTACCCTTATGCAACGGATAGGGCTTCAGAGGTACATGAGTCTTTTTAGTTGAGGGCGGCAATTTTATCCTCATCAATTGTCCCCCGATTTCCTGAGCAGGTAGAGGCAGGTCGGGAAATCGTTTCCTTGCAGTTTTTTGCCCAACGTCATCTTGTAACGTCATTCCAACAGGTCATTCATTGGTAGTACCACGTGTCATCTTCTGATTAATGCGTCAATTATGCAACTTTTCTTAAATGCTGCACTTAATACGATCGACGCGACCTTTGGTCTTTTGACGATGTTTTAACCTCTCGCCTCTTTTGTCTATAAATAGGGTTTTTTTGAGTTTTTCAAATCGTTTCAAAACTCCTGCCTTTCATTTCTTATTTTTCTTTCGTGATCACCTTTTTCCTTCTTTTCCTTGAGTCATTGGAAGCCTCCATTCACCGATTCCTTAGAGCCTCCGACTACTAGGTACGTTCCTTAACCCTTACTTTTGCTCTTTCTCCTTAAGTAATGGGTAGTAGTGGTTCTGATTCTCAATATGAGTCTGATTACTCTTATGGGCGCGGTGGTAGTGATGAGAGTAATGATTCCTCTTCTAACTGGCACTCTTGTAGAGAGAAACCCTTTAACTTCTGAAGCCAGTCACCTTTATAGGATTTCTTCTATGGCTACTACTGTAGGAGCCACTATAGAAGCCACTCCTCTTAGGGTTGTTTCCCCTATAAGGGTTGATCTAGGTCCTTCCGCAGTACCCCCTATAGAAGCCGTAGTGCCCCCCATTGGAGCCATGAAGACTTCTAATGTCCTTGTTGTTGTGTCGTCAAGCCCTAATTCTCCTAGGAGGTCAAAGAGGCCAACCGCAGCAGCACATAGGGCGATAGAGCCACGCTTTTCTGCTTTGCAGTGAGATTGTGAGGTTGGTGATGACTTAGCCTTTAACCTTAGGAACAACGGTGTCATCCCGCCTGGTTTCTCCATGCGAGTACCTGATACAGAAGAACAAGCTTCCCGACCTGGCAGAGAAGATGTGACCTTTTACACTGATATTTTCCAGTTCTTTTCTTTACTTATTCCTCCTTTTATTAGAACCATCTTGAACATCATCAACCTTAGTCCAGGTCAGTTGATCCCAAATAGTTGGCGGATGATGATTGGTTTCTACATGCACTTTAAGAAGTTAGGTTTTGTACAAATCCCAAACCTTTTCTTTCATTTTTATACGATAAAAATCTCTAATGGGTTGGGGTGGTACTATTTTACTGCTTAGGCAGGGAGGAACATTTTTAAGAAGTGGCCTTCATCCAATAAAGGGTAGCACACCAAATATGTTTATATCAAGTCTAACAGAGATTTGGGGGGTTAGAGCTAGGTAGCGTGTCCTGTCGTGAACTTACCCCACTAGTGGGGTCCTAACCCCTGAGGAAGAGTTGGTGGCAAACTTCTTTAAGGACCGTGCTTGTGTTGATGGTAACAAGTATTTAGATTTAGAGGAGGTGCTCAGCTCAGGACTGTATGGAGAAGTCCCTCAAGTACCTCGAGTTGAAGCACATAATGCCATACCTTCTAGATCTGCCCCCAAGGATGAAGTTGAGATGCTTGATACTCCTCATCCCCCTGCTACTGGTGAGGTTGAGTTTTGTGGGCTTCCATTTCACCTCTATATCTTTTTAGAGCTGATTGTTCTTTTCTTTTTTCCTCTGTTTTTAGGTATAGACATCTCAAATGAACTCAAGACCACTTTGGCGCAGCGGGCTCGCTGGAAGGGTAAAAAGAAGGTGGAGAAAGGTGCCGAGCCTTCTAAAAAGTAACACTTCGAGGCTGTCGAGGAAGTTGAAAGAGAGATTCATGTGGTCAGCGACGAACCACCTACCAACGATCAGTTTGAGCCAGATTTCTTTGTTAATGAGACCAGGGGGCCAACCCCTTTAGAGGTACCAGAAGAAGAAGCTGTCGACCCTGGCACGCAACATAATGCTTAGCCTGAGCCTGACATGACAGCCTTTCCTGGAATTAAGTTTGAGGTCAGTCCCGAGCCCGGTTATGAGAGGGATCCTCATTTTGAAAAGATTTTGGGTGCTTCTTCTAAGCTGGTCAATTCTCTTACTGTGAGGAAGGCCATTGAGTATTGTTTTAAGCAAGTTAGCCTCTCCCCTCCGTTGAATTTTATGGCTTTGCTGAGTTGTGCTAATTTTTCGTTTTCCTTTTGCAGCAAACCCAGGCTCTTTATGATGACATCAAGTACTGCATTAAAGTTGTTGACCTCGCAAATGATCTAACTGGGAGAAATTATGAGAAAAAAGCATACCTCCGAGGTTATGCTAAGTACAAGGTCGAGAAAGAGCAGGAAATCCTAAACTTGAAGGGGTTGCACGAAGCAGAAATGAAAGCGTTGAAGGCCCAGCATGAGGCCGACCTTGATGTCATCAAGAATGGATTAAGGAAAGCTCGGGAGGGACAAGCCTCTACTGAGCAATTCGCCAATGTACTGAGCGTTGTGCTTAACACTTATCTGGCAAATAACGAAGCTCAAGCTCGAGAGGTTGTTGAAAGCTATGAACCCAACAATGCATATCGTCAAGTTTTTACACAAGCCTATTTCAAAGCCTGAGGTCACGATGTTGATGATGGTAAAATGATTGCTTTTGAGTGAGTTGAGAAATTGGCCAAAGCTCACAGAGTTTAGATTTATTCTTCTGTGTTGCTTAAGGAGTCTACCTCCGAGCTGGAGGCTGATGAGGAGGGCAATGATGGGGACGTCGGTGGTTCATCTGTTGTTTAGTTAAGACAGTTTGTTTGTCCATTTTTTGAGGTCTTTTTTGACCTGTGGTATAATCTTTAACCTTTTTTCCTGGAGGCTTGTTAGATTCTTCTTTCCTCCTCTTTTTTTTTTTTTTAAAGAAATCTATGACTCTGTGATTTCTTTAGCCTTTTCTAGGTCTTATTTTTATGTATGTACGTTTTCTTTCATGCATGATTTTTGTGTCAATTTCGCTTGACTTTTAGTTTGTGTGATCACTTGGGCGCAACTACCAGTTACTTCTTAAGCTGTTCCATAGCCTCACCGCTTACTAGTTTATGTAAAATTGAAAACTCTTTAGCAATTTGAGGGGGGTCGAACCTTTAAGGTTTTTGACCTTAGGTCCTGTCTTAGTGACTCCAGACCTATTATTCTTTTTAGAGATGCATTCGCAGCAATGAAATTTTATTGAGAATAATGATAGGGGAAAGCGTTGTATTTCATTGATACTTTGATCATTTTTCATACAAAATACTTCTTAAGATGCTCGACAGGCCAAACATTCTTAAGCTATATCCCTTCTAACTCAGCTAGTTTGTAAGTTCTTAGCATCAACTCTTCTATGATCCTGTAAGGGCCTTCCCAACGTGGCCCAAGTTTTTCTTGGGTAGGATCAGGTCGGAAACATGCCTTTCTCAAGACTAGGTCTCATTTTTGCAAACGTCAGGGGGCGGATGAGCTTGGTATAGCTTTGTTCTATGACTCTCTTACTTTCTAGCATTTTGATCTGAGCTTTTAGTCAGAATTCTTCCGCTAGGTCGAGGTCATCCCTCAAGACCTGACTATTCATCTATTTGTCGAAGCTCAAGGTTCTAGGGGTTGGTAAGCCCACCTCCACCGGTAGTACTGCCTTTGTCCCGAACATTAGGCAAAATGGAGTTTTCCCCGTTACTGAGCTTGGTTTTATCCTTATTGACCATAGTACTTCGGGGAGCATCTTGGCCTACAAGCCTTTGCCGTCCTCCACTTTTGTTCTCAATGCCTGCAAAATAGTTCGGTTAGTGACCTCAACTTGACCATTGGTCTGTGGATGAGCTACAGATGCAAATCTTAGTGATATGCCTAGCTTTTCACAATGTTTTTTAAAGTAAGCACAGTCGAACTGAGTGTTGTGATTGGTGATCACAACTTGTGGGATCCTGAACCTACAAATAACAGATTACCATAAAAACTTCCAAGCTGCCTTATTAGTTATGGTTGAGGTCGACTTTGCTTCTACCCACTTGGTAAAGTAGTCGACGGCTACGAAAATATAATTTTTCTATCCGACGCTGACAAAGAGCTTTCCTATGATGTCCAACCCCCATTGAGCGAAGGGCCAAGGACTGGTAATGTAGGTCAGTTCAGTTGCGGGCAATCTTGGAATCTTCGAGAATCTTTGGCATGTATCACATTTCCGCACAAAATCTCGCGCATCCTCATGAATGGTAGGCTAGTAATATCCTTGTCTCAATATTAACCGAGCTAGAGCTCGATATCCCAGGTGATTCCTGCATATCCCTTCATGGATTTCTCAGAGCGCATATCGTCCTTCCTCCCTGTCTACGCACTTGAGTAGTGGCTAGGTAAAGGATCTTTTGTATAGTTGGTCTTCGATTATCGTAAATCGGTGAGCTTGACGCTCAATTGTCCTGGCTTCATTTCTTCCTTCGGGGAGAACTCCATTTTTGAGATACTAGACTAGAGGTCGGGTCTAGACCTCCTCTTGGCTGATTACGGCTATTTTTTTACCTTTAACCAAAATGCTAGGCTTCTCGTCCTCACTGAGCTGGACTATCGCACCTTTAGTAGTATTTAGCTCTAACCTAGAAAGTGCGTCCGCTCTTTCGTTCTCTCCTTGTGGGACTAGGGATATACTAAAGCGGCTGAATCCTGAGATGATATCCTTAACATGGGATTGATACGGTGCCATAGCGGGTTCTTTTGTTTCATACTATCCGAGGACTTGGTGCGCTACTAACTGCGAATCTGTCCGCACCTCTACAGCTCGTGCCCCTAGTGAATTTGTTGTCTTCAATCCTGCCACCAAGGCCTCATTATTCGATGTAGGGAAACCGAATTTGAGTAAGTATAGTATTTCTTTTCCTTCTGGGCTTATTAACACTACTCCAGCTCTGCTCTCTTGTCTGCTGGAGGATTTGTCAACTTGTATCTGCCAGGTCGGGTTAGTTTCTTCTTGAATTTCCCTAGTGCACTCGACTATGAAGTTGGCAAGTGCTTGGGTATTTATCGACAGCCGAGGTAGATACTCGATGTCAAATTGACTCAGCTCCACTGCCCATTTTAGTAGCCTCCCTGATCTCAGGTCGATGTAAGACTTGCCTTAGAGGTAAGTTTGTCATGTCCTTTGATCGGATATACATCGAAGTAGTGTTTCAGCTTCCTTGAGGCCGTCACTAAGGCCAGGGTGACTTTCTCAATCTGTGGGTATTTTACTTCTGCCCCTTAGAGAGCTTTGCTGACGTAAAATACTGGCCTTTGTGTCCTTCTATCTTCTCGGACTAGCACTGCAGCTACCGTCGTAGCTGTTACGGACAAGTATGCCTAGAGTGACTCGTCTTGCTCAGGTCGGGATAGTATGGGAGGAGAGCCCAGGTATTCCTTTAATCCTTCAAAGGCTCTCTGGCACTCCTCAGTCCAATCAAAATCTTTTGGACTCCTCAATGTTTTAAAGAGAGGCGCACATTTATCAGTTGATTTGGCCATAAACTTGCTGAGAGTGGCTACCTTACCCACCAGCGATTGTACCTCATTCATATTCCATGGGGGGGTCATCCCGAGGATGACTTGAATTTTGTCTGGGTTTGTTTCAATACCCCTATGGGTGATCATGTACCCTATGAATTTTTTGCCCTTTACTATAAACGCACACTTCTCTGGGTTTAGCTTAATTCCAAACCTCTTCATGGTCTTGAATACTTCTGCTAGATCTGCAAGGTGGGCTTCTGCACTCTGACTCTTAACTACCATGTCATTCACATATACTTCCATATTTCGTATGATCTGATGCTAGAAGACCTAGTTCATCATCCTTTGGTAGATAGCTCCTGCATTTTTCAGTCCAAATGGCATTATTGTATAGCAATAGGTGCCTCTGTCGGCAACAAATGCGGTTTTTTCCTCATCTTTAGGGGCTATTTTGATCTAGTTATACCCTTTAAAAGAGTCCATGAATGACAACATTTCACTTCCCGAGATTGAATCCACCAACTGATCTATCCGGGGCAATGGATAATAATCTTTTAGGCATGCCCTGTTAAGATTAGTGTATTCCACGCACATTTGCCATTATCCCGAGACTTTCTTTACGAGAACCACATTTGCCAACCAGGTCGAGTATTGCACTTCTCGAATATGACCAGCTTTTAGGAGTTTTTCCACCTCCTCATTGATAGTCTGACTTCTATCTAGGTGGAAGTTCCTTTGTTTTTGCTTTACCAATCTATGGCTCGGGTCCACATTCAAGTGGTGTGCTATGATATTCGGGTCTATCTTTGACATGTCAGAGGAAGACCATGCAAATACATTTTTATTTTCAAAAAGGAAGTTGGTTATACCTTCTTTCATTGGTGGGACCAGCTCGCTACCAATCCAAACTTTTTTCCTTGGCTCGATCTAGACATTGTCCTGCTTCTCCACCAAGATAGCCTTCTTTTCTCTTTAATTCTTTTCTTTCTTGCTCTATTCTCTCACCCCATCCCATGGACTTGGGCTTCGGATCTTCAATGCTGTAGTATAGCATTCCTTCGCGATTCTCTGATCTCTCTGAACCATCGTTATACCTCTAGGGGTTAGAAACTTCATCACCTAGTGATAAGTTAAGACAACCACCCTGAGGTGATGCAGAGCTAGGGGCCCCAGCATCCCATTGTACGCCGAGTGGAAATCTATTATCATAAATTATGTCATAAATTGGACCTGCTTGCCTTCTGGTCCAATAGTGAAGGGGAGCTTGATGGTGCCTTCCGGTCTGAACCCATGGCCAGTGAATCCCATAAGTTTACCATGGAAAGTAACAAGTTGTTCTCTAGCCAGACCCATTCTCATGTATGCATTGTAAAAAAGTACATATGTCGAGCTGCCTGTATCGACCATTATTCGTCGAACTTTGTACTTTGCAATCTACTCTGTGATCACTAGGGGGTCGTCACGTGGGGTTTTCACCCCTTCTAAGTCGTAGGTTGAGAAGACAAGCTCCTTATGGACCTTCGACTTTTTGGGCAACGACGCTTCTCTTCTTGACCTTACATATGTTTTACTTGTCGACTTGCTTTCTCCCCCTGCTACCGACCCTCCTGTGATCATATTGATATCTACCAGTCTCCCATCAGTCCTTCGGGGACTTCTCTCTCTTTCTCGATCAACCTTTTGCTTGGGGTCCTGCCCTTTCCTTACCACATACCTATCCAGTTTGCCTCTCTGGATCAAAGCTTCGATTTCATTTTTCAAGTTCTTGCATTCATTGGTTTCGTGAACATAATCATGGTGAAACCAACATAATTTTTCTTTTCCTTTCGTCTCTGGGTTAGACCTCATCCGTGCTGGCCATTTAATATTGAGGTCAAGTCGGGATTTGATTTCCATTAACACTTCTGACCTAGGCATGGTCAGAGGCGTATATTTATCAAATATGTTCCTAAAAGCTGAAAAGCTCAGAGCCGTGCCTGACTTGGATCCTCCTCTAATAGATCATTCTGAAAGAATCGTGCTTACAAGAGGTGAATCACAACATATAGTGAGCTAGGTGGAACCAAAACCTTGATTTCAAAAATTTTCAGCAACACATGTCATTTGTATTCACAATAATACCTTATGTCTAGTCCATGTAATCAACATATCTACTACATATATAAGCATATATATGAATGAACAAGAGTTATCAAGGTATACCTCTTAAAGATCTAGCCAGAAGAATGAAGAAGCACCACAAGAATGATGACCAAGCGTTCCACACGTGCAAAAGGTCTAGTTCGTCCACACGAGCATCCAAGAGCTTCTTCTCCACAAACCAAATCTTTGTACTAGCTATTTAGTTGGAAATATGAGCTTACACAAGTGTAGAAAGCAAGAGAAAATTTTTTCCCAAGAACTCTTCTCTTGGTCGAAAATGGAGAGAGAAAGAGCAACCAAAAATTTCAGATTTTTGCTCTTTCTTGTGTTGATTATTCTCTCTCTTCTCTTCGTATTTTCTATGCATACTTGTGTGTTTTGCATTCCATACATATATGTCTCTAATGCATCCTAGTGTCTTGTGCATTCCCAACATATATGTTTCCAATGCACCTTTGTGTCTTGTGTAACAATATAATATAAGTATATTGGATAGTGGAAAATTATGGAATTATCCATTATTCTTGCCATAATAAATCCTAGCCATAGATCTAGTCAATATCAAATCTTGGCCTTAGATTAAAATTAATCCTAATCAATATTAGATTAATTAATTGGAAACTAACTTTTCATATTTATACTTTGGCCCTAATACTTTCAATAATTATACTTTTGGCCCATTGCGTCTTAATGACCAAACACAACAACGTTAACTCTTTTTCGTTTCCAAACTTTTTGTATTGTATACGCATATAATATATATTTCTTATATATATCTCCATTTATATATATATATATATATATATATACATTGTGTTGTATACGTTAGTGAAAAAATATGTAATTCTCCACTAACTTGCCAATTAAATCATAGGCAAAGAATTCAAATAAGATTAAATCTTGACCCTTGGATTATAATTAATCCTAATAAATATTAGATTAATTAATTGGAAACTAACTTTCCATATTTATCCTTTGGCACCAACACCTTCAATAATTACACTTTTGGTCCATTACAACTTAATGACCAAATACAACAACGTTAACTCTTTAATGTTTCCAAACTCATCGTAAGCTCATTATAGAAACTCTATTCATGATACTCAAACGTGTGTGACTCTCTAGATTCACCACCGTATAACAATGAAGGATGATTAAACCCTTTCAATCTATTCTGAAAATGTCTTCGTCATTCTCGGAATATCCTCACGTTTTAGAGTGACGCTTAGTAACATATCAAGACAATATATATGGTAATGAAGTCAACCTCTTCTGAATCTATTTATGGTCACCGATTATCGTGCAATCCAATCCTTCCATTAATTGTCCCGTCGAGCAAGAACCATAATACGATTAAGTTCATAAACTCGATACTATGCATAGATCTAATTGGTGTAATGAGGGATGATACATGGAAAACCCTTTCTCCATCATTCATACCTTGGCCAAGGATTTCCTCATTAAACAACCAATCTTAGATCGCATAGGACATTGCCTCACGCCGGAGGTTAATGGATCCTCTCTTGATCACTACCTGTCAATCACTATACCGAATGAATGAAACTGCGAGAGGACGCATCTTATCTCATTTGTCGAAACAATCATTGTCCAAACGCTAGAATCAAACCCCAAGACATATGACAACCGTAATGTCTCAAGTCTAAAGATTACATGCACAATCGCAACGAATAACAAATTATTAATCTGAAGTCATGTAATTTGTTATTCACATCACATTCAATGATCTATTCAACTAATAGTCATCCACATATTTGTTAGTCGCATCGCTATGCTGTTATGGCACGTGGCTCACCATCCTTTTTCATTAGCATCTCTATGTTAATCAAATGTAACAACACATGTGATAGTTCGTAATTGATTATTAAAGTCCTGATCAAATAATCTAAGGACTATGAACACTTTAAATATTTATCATATTAAGGAAATACGCCAATATATTCTAAACGCTTTTAGAATACATTTCTCTAATGAAAATACTAGGGACTCATTCATACACGTAAAGAAGGAGAATATGAATGTCCTAATTATGTCAATATGTAAACGAACATATAAACACTAATTCCATAAGTAAATGTCAAAATGCCCCAATATATGTCATCCAAATATGTAGCATTAGGGCATATCTCTAACACCTTCATCTTTTCTTTTGCCATGAGGTGGCGCTGTGCAGACAGAGTTTTTCTCCTTTTGCTTCAGATCCACCACATCCTCCTCTGATATGATGTATTTCATAGCCTTCTTTATCAGGTGATCCAAGTCCCTAGGTTCCTTTCTGGCAAAGGAAGAATGAAAGTGCCTAGACCTGGTCAGACCCTGCTTATATGCTGCTATGGCCACGGCCTCCTCTAGGCCTGGGATGTCTAGGGTAGCCCTGTTGAACCTTTCCGTGTATTCGTGGAATGTCTCATCTTTTCCTTGCTCCAACTAAAAGAGAAAGGTGGTCGGCTTTGATGCCTTGGTGCTGCTGGTGAATCTGTTCAAAACAATTTTAACCAGGTTAGCATAACTTCTAACACAATCTTTAGGCAAACCACAAAACCATTTTATTGCGATGTCATCAAGTGTTTCAGGGAATTCTTTGTATTTAACTTCCTCGAGTACTCCTTTGAAAAGCATAAGGTGGTCAAAGTGTTGGACATGATCCTCCAGATCTCCCGTCCCGTTGTACATGGACAAGTTAGGCAGCTTGTACACCGCCGTTGATAGATCCCGTATCCTTTTGACAAAAGAGTGAAAACCCTAGTCGCTCACTGATCTCCTTAAGTCTTCTAGGATCCTTACTAGGTCTGGATTGGACCCATCACTTTATTGCCTTCGTGGCCTCCTTACTTCTCTGCTGGACGAGCTAGTGGAATCTTCCCTCAATTGTTTTTTCTGTTTTAGTTCCTCACGTTTAAGTGGGGACTGACGATCATTTCCCGAACAAACCTTCTATGGAGCGGGTGGCTGCTCTCTAGCTAGCTTTTGTTCTTGGATGAAACTATCCATAGTTTGTTTCATGCCATGGACCAGCTGGGTGAGAACTTGCAGCTCGTCACGAGATGTTGGCTCTTGAACTGGTTGTTCAGTTTGAGCTGTTCCAAACGTCCCTGCTAGGCTTATCTCTGGCTGTACGGTATTACCGTCTGGAACGGTTGCCGCTTCCAGTATTGGGGCCATCTCAGAGAATTGTTGCTCGTGGTTGTTTTGTGGTGACAAGTCACTGGAGCTAGTATTACTTCTAGTGTGAACTATTGTTTTTACTCAGTGGGAACCTTTAGTTGATTCTCATAGACAATGCCAAACTGTTAAGGTATAAATTTGGTATGGTTAGATTTGGTAGGTTGACTTGAGTTGACTTCCTTTAGCCTGCAAAAATAGAAACGAAGCTACAGGGGGTTGCCCTGCGTTAGCATTCTTAAGCTTAAGTTAGTTGGGCGCTAGAAGAAGGAAAATGTAGATAACTGCAGAAAAATGAATTAGTTACCTCCCCTGAAGAGTGCATAGACGCATTTTATACCCTTTGGATGAGAGAGAATCCGATACATCCTGACACCTCCAGATTTTGTCGGGTGAGCTGGCACCTGGTTAGGATTTAGGATGTCATCGGGAGGTCATCAAGGTGCAGAGGTCAGTTTTTTTATGGAAGACCTGTTCTTATGCGACAGATAGGGCTTTAGGGGTACAAGAGTCTTTTTAGTTGAAGGCGGCAATTTTATCCTCATCACATGGACAAACTAATTCTTGTTGTTAGACATGCTACGAGACATTACCCAAAGAAAACATGATTTTTTCCCATTTTCATAACATTTTAAACTTTCACCCGCCAACCCAGTTTTATGGTGATAACATTTTAAGCGAGTTCCTTTTTTTTTTATCTTTGTTATAGTTGAGAAGTTAATCTGAAATAAATCTTATGATTAAGCAAGTAATCTGGATTGGAAAGAAAAAAAGAAAATGTTTTGCAAAATCAGTTGTAGCTAAACTGGTAGAGAGGTTATACAATGCTTGCTCAAGCAACTTTGCACAACCAAAGGAAAGTGTCCAAAAAATTTACGAAATGTATAAAACATACATATTCAGGAGTTCAAACTTGAATAATGCAACAAACTTTATATTACCAGTAGCACTTTCTTAACATAATTTGATAGTGCTTATAAGAAACCGTACAGACTTAAAGAAAGTATTATGTATAGAACTTCAAATCTTTTAGACAACATTTTATACATCTATCACCATTCAGAAAACATCACCATTATGATATTATCATTTCATTAATTGAAAAATATTCTATAAATCAAACCAAACGGTCGTGAGTAGGGGTGGGTCTCACATGATGTGGAGCTCACACTATGTAGAGAGTTGAATAGAGCAGAACAATGTATAGAATAGTTTTTTTACTAAATCAACGCAAGTGCTATACTTAATCCTAATCGAAAAAATAGTTTTGTCCTGAATTCAACTTATGGTATTTTGTGTGCTCTTTTCGTAACAATTGAAATCGGTGCTTTGGAATAATCTTATACTTTAAAAACTTATGTTTTCTTTGTTTATAAGCAATCGCAACTACAATTTCTTTTTATTCCTGAGAAGAATATTAAAGTAGCGATTGGTACACTGGAATGGATTTGGGCAGGAATAGAATAAGCCACAGAATGGAATGAAACTGGGAATAGAATGAACTTAGAAATGAGAATGACATGTTTGGTATGCTCTAGGATTATGAGTAGTAATGTAAATGACTTGTATAATATGACAAGATTGTCATTTTATTATTATAATATTAAAAATAATAATAAATATAAACATAACCGTAAACAATATAAACATAAATAATAATAATAATGATAATAATAATAATAATAATAACAATAATAATAATAATAATAATAATAATAATAATAATAACAAAACAAAAATAATAAATAATAAATAATAATAATAATAATAATAAAAACAATAACAATAAATAACAATAATAATAATAATAATAATTATTATTATTATAATTATTATTATTATTATTAATAACAAAATAAAAATAAAAATAAAAATAACAATAATAATAACAACAATTATTATTATTATTATTATTATTATTATTATTATTATTATTATCATTATTAAATTGGTATTATTATTATTTTAATTTTTATCATTATTATTATTATTAGTATTTTTTTATTATTTTAATCACTATTATTATTATTTTATTTATTATTTTATTATTTTATTTATTATTATTATCATTATTTTTATTTTTATTTTTATTTGTATTTGTATTTTTATTTTCATAATAATATTATTATATTTTTTAATCATAAATATTTTTTTATTATTATTATTTAATTTGTGAGACCCCGTACAGAGCCATATTCACTTTATAACATTTTATATATTTTTGCATCATTTAATATGCATTTACATAATTTTATGTGCATATGTCCCGTTTAACGTGCATTTAAATTCAATTACGTGTCTTTGAGTAATTTAGGTAACGTAGATAATAATCAAATCATATTGCATTACACTAGTAACTAAATAGTTAGAAACTAGTTAGAAGGGCAAACTAGAAGATAGGTTTTTAGTTGGAGGGCTTTTTGCTTATTTGGACTTTATAAAATATCTTACCGACTAATATACATACATTACACACACATTATACACACCCACACACACAAAAGCGCAGAACACACACACACATACTAAACTACACGACTGAGAGAAGAAGAAAAGAAGAGAGGAAGAGAGAAAAAAATAAGAAGAAAGGAAGAAGAAGACGGATTAAGCCATTTTCAACTATTCTCTTACACTTGCTAGCTAGATTCAAGATCTTGCTTGCTCCATTTGCTTCATTTGCTCAATATTAAGGTAATGGTTGTTCTCTTAAATGCTTTTCAAAGATACATTGAGCATGGTTTATGGTATACTTGTATATTGAGCTTGATTAGATGATTACATGAGGCTATATTACACATTTGAACTTATTGGAGGTGTATTGCATTTATTGAGGATGTTGATGTTGTAAAGCTTGTATATGAATCATTGTGTTCAAATGTTGCAATTGAGGTATTAATAAGGTGGTGTAGAGGTGTATATTCATGTGTTGCAAAAAAAAGAGGGAAAAGTTAAACACAAATCGGATATTAAGCAAAAATCCGAGATTTTACCATTAAGCCATCCAATTGTCACCTTCTTCATCCGGTCGACCGGATGGAACAGGTATCGCCTGGATCAATGCTCTCTGCTAGGCATTGTGGCTTCTATCCGGTCGATTTGATAGAGGCTGTATCACCCGGAAATCAAAATGCAATAAACATGTTTTAGTGATTTCGGGAGCTACAAAGGTTGAATTGGGGCACGGTCAGAAGCATTAGAACCGTATCAACCCTAGTTTAACATAGTAGAATAAAATTGTGGATTTGTGCCACAATTTGAGTCCTCTATTGTTGCCAATTTCTATATGATGTTTGGGAGACTAAGGAATGTAGGCAATAGAGGATGGCTAATCCTTGCATAATGTCATAAATGTTATACATGAAAGATGATTTCATGCTTGTTTAGTATGCTAGTTACTGGAGGTATTATGAATGTCTATACATGTGAATATCTTGTATACAGGAAATTAGTACCGATCATGAACACCGAGCTAAAGTAGATTACTTAATACTACATGCTTATACATGTTTATATGTGGATTAGACCTAATTGAAATCTTGATATGCTTATTTGCTATATGTGGTCGGGGCAACCTACTTTGTTGCCTCCCCTATATGTTATTATTCATGTTATGGTTACAATGTTAATTATTACGGGCGCGATAGTTGCAACCACAATTATGGGCATGGTGGCGTTCATTTTCTCTGGATAACACTTAATGTTTGAAGTCCGGGGAATAATGATGAAGATTGAATCAAGGTCGGCCGTCTCCATCAATTGCAATTAAAACTGTATCCCTTTCAATATTATGTGTTACCACTCCCAATAGGAGCCTTTGCCCTTGGAGAGTTAGGTTATATGTTATGTTGAATATCATGTATCACCTATAATGTGTATAGTTCCCTTGATGGTTTACTAACATGTTGATATTTGTTTCTTGTTAATTCTTCTTGCGTGCATGACATGGTTTTTCTAAAGGTTTCCTAATTGATAAAACACTTGTGAAAACCCCCTTCTCGTTATCCCTCGCTGAGTTAGGTGTAGCTCACCCTCTTTCTAATAATTTCAAGTGACGAAGATCTGAACGAATATCTCTAGGGAAGAAGAGGTTCTTGTGTGATACTTCTCTTGTTGTTTTAGCAAATGTTATATATACATGAACTACTTGAAGTATTGTTTAACATATGGGTTCCTGGCTTGTATTTAACTTGGTACTTTACTCTTGTAAGACCTAGATATAATAGCTTAATCTCATGCTATATTTTGAGAAAATGTAGATTTTGTAGATGTGCCTCGGGTGTTTGTAATCTTAATCTCTAGTGATGAAGACTGTATAATGTATTGTATTAAACTTAATTCTATTTATAGGTGATGTGATCGTTATACGAGTAACTTGGGTTTTGTTGTTGAGAAGTAAATTTTAACTTCATGGATGTATGGTTTTATGGACACTAAGGCTCGGGCTAGTACCTTGTTTCTTGGCGAGCCTAAGAGAAGTGATCTTCTTAAGCCCGTGGCATCACGATCCTATATCTTGAAGTTAGCATAGGATAATTGTAATCCTTTCCGAGTCATCATTGTGGTATCAGAGGCTAACATAGTAATTAAAAAATAGGGGTCGTGACAGAGTGGTATCAAAGCTTAGCTCATTAGCTAGGCGTAAACTAGGTTTAGAACCCTTAGTCAGTAGGTAGAAGCCCTAAGGTGAAATCAGTTGAGGTGATGTGAGCATATAGGGTGAATAGATGGCTTAACGAAAGTTGGAGACTATGGTTGTTCGAGGCTATCATAGTCAAAGAATTGAGTAAGAGATTGAGGATCCTTAAGTAGGAATTTAGCCGTAGAGTCATGTGATACATAAGAATTGCCTTGGGTTATGAATTAAGGTGATGTTGTATCATAGGGATAAACTATGAGGGTTGAATTGGTGGTTTAGTTTCCTTACTTGGAACTTATGTGCTCCTGTGTATTACATGTAATTTGCCAGTATGTCTTATGTGTTATAAGTGAATTTTTGTGCTCAATGTATTATATGAATCATATATGTTTAACATGCCACAAATATTTCATGAACTTATATATTAGGTATAGTCATGATATATACATGCTAGAAGCATTGATAAAACACGTAATCATCTATCATACCATGTATAATATCATATAACTATAAGGGGCATCGTGCATACATCCCTATAGATGCAGGGCCTAATACTCATAGCAGCATTGGAATTCGAAGAGCAGAGAATGTTGATCAAGCTAAGACTGGAAGAGAAATGTTTAATCTGTTAGTAACTGATGTGGATAGAATGAGCCAGATTCTAGAGAATCAAGTGACCGGAGTAGGTATGGGAAATAATGATGGCACGCTGAAGGATTTCTTAAGTTATGGACCTCCCAAGTTTCTAGGCGAACTTGATGATAGAAAAGCTGAAGCTTGGTTGGCAAAGGTTGAAAAGATATATGCTGCTCTTGATTACAGTGATGAAAAAAAGGTGCCTTTCGCAGTGTTCTTGTTAGAAGAAGATACGGAGCAATGGTAGAGAACAAAAAAGCTTCGTTGGGAGCATGATGGAACACCCGTCACTTGCACTAATTTTGTCAAATCTTTCAAGGAGAATTATATTACAGAAGTAACCCGAGAAAATAAAGAAAGAGAGTTCCTTACTATTAAACAAGGTGAAATGTCTATGGTCCAATATGAAGCTCATTTTAACAAGTTGTCACATTACCTCCCCGATTTGGTCCAAACGGAAGAGAGAAGAATCAGATAGTTTGATTCGAGGATTAAGGCCCGAGATTCTGGATTTCCTAGCTTCACATCACTTCACATCATACAGCGATATGCTAGACTCGACATCCCGCGTCGAGAAGAGGCAATGTGAAACCCGAAGTGGGCCAAGTCAAGTCAACATAAGGCCGTTCCTATCTCAGATACCACAAGGACCTTATTCGGCCCAGAGTCAAAAGCCCGTTGCTACTAGAACACAACTTAATGCCTTTATTACCAAGACAACTCGAGGATCATCAAGTAATGCAGCCACATCTCGGAATGTTATTTGTGCTTGTTGCAATAAAAGGGGGCACACTGAAACCCAATGTTTGAGGAACACAAGCAAATGTGTAAGATGTGGGAGTGATCAACACTTGTACAAGGACTGCCAGTAGATGTAGAACATGGGAACACAGTCTCAACCTACCAGGAATACCTCAGGGCAGATAGTTCGGACCAAGTTTATGCAATGAATCAATAGGAACTTTTGGAGGCAGTAGCTATGGTTGAAGGTAAATTCTTATTTGCTGGTATTTTCACTTGATGTTCTTGGTCGGTATTCTTATTTGTTATTTGATGCTCTATCTTGGAATTTCTAAAGAGTATTCTTCTTCGGTATTCCTTGGCAGTATTCTTATTCGGGACTTCTACTTGGTATTTTCAATCAGTCTTCTTATTTTGGAAATTCTTATTTGATATTCGATATTCTCTATAATAATAAATATAAACATAACAGTAAACAATATAAACATAAATAATAATAATAATGATAATAATAATAATAATAATGATAATAATAATAATAATAATAATAATAATAACAACAAAACAAAATTAATAAATAATAAATAATAATAATAATAAAAACAATAACAATAAATAACAATAATAATAATAATAATAATAATAATAATAATAATAATAAAAAAATAATTATTATAATTATAATAATAATTATTATTATTAATAAAAAAATAAAAATAAAAATAAAAATAACAACAATAATAACAACAACAATTATTATTATTATTATTATTATTATTATTATTATCATTATTAAATTGGTATTATTATTATTTTAATTTTTATCATTATTATTTTACTTTATTATTATTATTAGTATTTTTTTTATTATTTTAATCACTATTATTATTTTTTATTTTGATATTATTTTATTATTTTATTTATTTATTATTATTATTATCATTATTTTTATTTTTATTTTTATTTTTATTTTATTATTTTTTTCATAATAATATTATTATATTTTTTAATTATAAATATTTTTTTTATTATTATTATTTAATTTGTGAGACCCCGTACAGAGCCATATTCACTTTATAACATTTTATATATTTTTGCATCATTTAATATGCATTTACATCATTTTATGTGCACATGTCTTGTTTAATGTGCATTTAAATTCAATTACGTGTCTTTGAGTAATTTAGGTAACGTAGATAATAATCAAATCATATTGTATTACACTAGTAACTAAATAGTTAGAAACTAGTTAGAAGGACAAACTAGAAGATAGGTTTTTAGTTGGAGGGCTTTTTGCTCATTTGGACTTTATAAAATATCCTACCAACTAATATACATACATTACACACACATTATACACACCCACACACACAAAAGCGCAGAACACATACACACATACTAAACTACACGACTGAGAGAAGAAGAGAGGAAGAAAAGAAGAGAGAAAAAAATAAGAAGAAAGGAAGAAGAATAAGGATTAAGCCATTTTCAACCATTCTCTTACACTTGCTAGCTAGATTCAAGATCTTTCTTGTTCCATTTGCTTCATTTGCTCAATATTAAGGTGAGGGTTGTTTTCTCAAATGCTTTTCAAAGATACATTGAGCATGGTTTATGGTTATACTTGTATATTGAGCTTGATTAGATGATTACATGAGGCTATATTACGCATTTGAACTTATTGGAGGTGTATTGCATTTATTGAGGATGTTGATGTTGTAAAGCTTGTATATGAATCATTGTGTTCAAATGTTGCAATTGAGGTGTTAATAAGGTGGTGTAGAGGTATATATTCACGTGTTGCAAAAAAAAAAGAGGAAAAAGTTAGACACAAATCAGATATTAAGCAAAAATCCCAGATTTTCCCGTTAAGCCATCCGGTTGTTACCTTCTTCATCCGGTCAACCGGATGGAGCAGGTATCGCCCGAATCAATACTCTTTGTCGGGCACTGTGGCTTCTATCCGGTCGACCGAATAGAGGCTGTATCACTCGAAAGTCAAAATGCAATGAACTTATTTTAGTGATTTCGGGAGCTACAAAGGTCGAATTAGGGCACGGTCAGAAGCGTTAGAACCGTATCGACCCTAGTTTAACATAGTAGAATAAAATTGCGGATTTGTGCCACAATTTGAGTGCTCTATTATTGCCAATTCCTATGTAACGCCCCGATCCCTCACGAGACCTGGACTTTTATTTATCATGCTATTCTCACCCAATTCCAAACCCCGGGCATAAAATTTTAAGGAAAAACGGACGGAGACTCCCCTGTTTATAGGACTAAACTGGTACCTGCACAAAGACACCCATGATACTAGATCCACAAACAGCAACTCTTATAACCAATCCTCCAAGATTTTTATGGGCCACCCGCGATCACAAGGCCATCCGAGCCTTGGAACAACAATACATATAACACACAAGCAAGCAAAGCATTTCTAATTTTAACTATAGGTAGTTAGATACAACAATAGCCAAGTTCTACTTCCAAGTTTGTTAATCACACAAGCATGCAAAAGAATAAGTTTACTATGGATTATTACATGTCATTCCACTTTATATCCAACATACAAGATTACAAATTATTACATTCACCATTTATACTCAAGACCCCAAGGTCACAAAAAGGCAATCAACAACAACTCCACGCAACTTTCTCATTTTAGACAACCTTATAACACAAGAAGTCATCGAAATTGCTTAACTAGCACTTCTTCCTCTTCTTCTATCAGCTGAGGATTCACCTCAGCTTCACCTGAAACATATTAAATGAGGAATGAGCAACAATGTTGCCCAGCAAGGGAGGTGATGCAACATGCCAACGTGCAACATGATATGCAACTCAAGAAAACATATATAAGCCACGTAAACCAACAAGACAATAAGCCAAGCAATTAATCACTTTAAAAAGGATACGGTTCCACTTCCAAGTCTTCGATCACGAGCCACGAACCACGAGCATCACGAACATGCCGGCAAACCCCAAACACCAACAATTGGGATACTCCGGATGTATCCCGATCCTACGACCCTTTCTCCCGAGGTAGGTCCATGCCCAGCAGGTGAACCACGCCTCTGGGGTAGTGGAGTATGCCTCAGCGAGAAAGGGAATAGGCACCATGGTAATCGAGGGAGCACGACAAGCCCGACGCCGCCCGTGTTTCTCGACACTACCATGTCCGAAAAGGTTGCGCAACCCGATATTCGATCACAATAATTCAAGCAATGACAATATAATTCAAGAATCACATAAATGAGGGACAACAAAGTAGGTTGCCCTCGCACGTAGATTACAATAAATAAGCCATATAACAATCTAAATAAAAGTCAAGTGTATATTTAATCTATTCATATCAAAGTACACATAATTATAAGCAATCATATTAAACTATACAATTTATGAGCAGTAAAACAAATTAAGATGCACAAAAGAATGTAACTCCCTCACCTTTTTAAAAACAAGCCTGCGAGAATTTAGCCAATCTCTCCAATACTCTCCGAAAGCACCAATCTCTTTAATAACCACTCAAAACCACTACCTAACACAACAATACTATTCAGCTTAAAGACAACTCATTCACATTAAAATAGTTAATTTGTGTGCAATAGTCACATTTTATATAATCATCAAACTATAGCTCGATTAGTATGATCTAAGAACACTAAACATGCATATTTCATGCTAAGGCTAAATGATGTGCTTACTTTAATCAAAAGTTAATTAACAAGCTTGAAGGCACTATTACCTTTCATAATTCGATTAACCATGCACTAGACTACTTTGAACTCCTAAACACGTTATTAGGACACTCCAAACCTCTTTGAATCCACTCAAATGTGCAACCCCTAGTTATTCATATAAGTATAACACTTTCATTATCCATTGCAATTCTATTATCATGATTAACTCTAATATACATATAGCCTAAATATACAACTTAACTCATAAGATAGCATGAATCACACAGCCTTCAAGTTAAACACTTAATACACGCTATTACGCTTAAATACTAAGCATTATTCAATTACTAAACATGTTAAAAGAACTCTAATATGCATTATCCAAAGTGAAATCATGTACAAGATTATCTATTTTTTCTAAGATCATTAAACATACACTAACTACTTTAGATTACAAGACATGTTAAAATGACACTCTTATTAACACTAAAACACCATAAGCAACAAATTCACATTCTTTAATCGAGTTACTATTCATTTTCTTCTTCAATTCACTTATACACACAAACTCATTTTTCACATGTAATTAAGCTAGAAAGTTCACTCTACCACCTCATTAGTTAGTATAGAAGGCATTAGAAGCATCAAAATATCATTAAGTTAAGATTATAAGCTATAAATTTCAATTACTTTACTACAACAATCAATAATCATCTAACTAGATGAACTAACTTTATAGTTTACTTGATTAACAATCAAATGTAGCAACTATAGCAATTCAAATAACTAATTATGCAATAAGACTAACTATTTGACAAGAAGTCCAACATATCTCTTTCTAAATGCTCACAAAACAAGCTCTAAACTTCACACAAGATAATGAACCTCAAATCTAACTATACTACATCTCTAATGACACTTTATGGCACCATTTAAGCCCTTGAAATCTCACTTTAAAGTACAATTACCCCAAAAGTCCGAATTTACCTCTTTATGCATTACACTACAAGTACTCTAATCGGAGCTCAACTAAGCGAAGTGAATACATTTCTAGCACCTCCTCACTTACTAGACACTAGCCCTAGTGCCTGAATGCACCCGGATTCACTTTCAACTCGAAACCCCTTTGTCAATCTTTGATATTAAGCTCCAAACTGAAAGGCAAGATTGAAGATTCCCAAACGAGTTATCTTATCCTTCAAACCACACCTTATGGCACCCCAAGGACCCTCGAGTTCACCCGTTAAACCTCGTTTACCATTAAATCCCCGATTTTTTTTTTGTGCGTTTACACTACAAGTACCAATTTCGGAACCCAAACAAGCAAAATGAAGGCACTTCTAAGGCTTCAATACTTAATAAATACTAGTCATAACTTCAAAATGTGCCCAGATTCGAGTTAACCCCGAAATCCCCAATTAAAGTAACCTATTTTGATCAAAATTCCTAAATTTTTCACATGGCAAGTATAACGAATATTTTTCCCATGCTCAAGGACCTAATTAGTAACTACTAGAAGCATTGAATCAAATTAAATTGCTCAAATTTTTGGAACCCTAGAAATTACACTATTCATCATCTTCCTCAAGTAACACTTTGCTAAAAACTCAACACCAAGCTATAATATTGCATATGGATGTTCTCTAACATGTATACATACTATATAAAGCAAGAAACAAGCATGTTATAGCTCCATAATAGCAAAATCCGAAAATTAAAAAAAACTTGACATAAACTTTAAACCATGAAAATGATGCAACTCTCTCACAAAAAACGTGCAAGGAAGCTAGGATAGGGCTTGGAGAAGCTTGGAACCACTTGGAGAAGACTTGACAAAGCTTGTAAGATCAAATTGAGCAAAATTGACAAGAAAATTACTATTCCCGTAATGGCTTTTTTTGGCTGATTTTTGCCCTTTTTGGCTTATTTTAGTGTTTTGTGTGTTTTTGTTTTGTTTTGTTTGGTATATATATATATAGGATAATTATATGGGTTGATGGGTTAGATATTGGGTCTGGGTTGTGGGTTAAAATGGATTTGAGTTTAGGTGTATTATAATAAATATAAGAAAACTTCTTTAAACCCCAAAATAATACATAGTTTTACTATTTATATAATATCAAGATATTTTTGCAAATCACTCGTCATATATGTAATGAATATTATTTTTGTGAACATAGGCTAATTATAAGTTAAGTAATAATAGAAAAATATGAAATCCGGAAAATAAGATAATAAAAATTTTAGTTCGGGCTCTTATTATATTATATAGGTAATAGACTAAGGAAATAATGAGTTAGGTTAGTAAATAGGGTCTAATTAAACATATTTAAGGGTCTAATAAAAGTTCAAAGTCTAGCTAATTCATTAGAAGCCCAAATAAAAATCCTACAAAAAGTTACTATTCTTTCGTAACACTATTCATTCAAAACGAAAACTATTTTCTAAATGTATACTCGCAACATTAAATATAGAAAATAATATTTTTCACATTCCTCCTACATGATATGTGACAGAAGAAAAATACAGTTTCAGAAAAATTAAACAGTAAATTTTCTTTATAAATAGTGTCTTATACTAAAAATTGAATAAATGTGCATTTAATACTCAAATAAGACATTCAGCAATTTAAAATGAATATGAAGAGGTTTTCAGTCGTCACATCCTATATGATGTTTGGGAGACTAAAGAATGTAGGCAATAGAGGATGGCTAATCCTTGCATAATGTCATAAATGTTATACATGAAATATGATTCCACGCTTGTTTAGTATGCTAGTTACTGGAGGTATTACGAATGTCTATACATGTGAATATCTTGTATACAGGAAATTAGTACCAATCATGAACACCGAGCTAAAGTGGATTACTTAATACTACATGCTTATACATGTTATATGTGGATTAGACCTAATTGAAATCTTGATATGCTTGCTTGCTATACGTGGTCGGGGCAACCTATTTTGTTACATCCCTTCTATGTTATTATTCATGTTATGGTTACAATGTTAATCACTACGGGCGCGATGATTGCAACCACAATTATGGGCATAGTGGCATTCGTTTCCTTTGGGTAGCATTAGGCTACCAGTCGGTCTCACTTACCATGGTCCCGGGTGTTTATCCGGATAACACCTAATGTTTAGAGTCCGGGGAATAATGATGAAGATTGAATCAAGGCCAGCCGTCACCATCAATTGCAATTAAAACCGTATCATTTTCAATATTATGTGTTACCACTCCCAATAGGTGTGTTTGCCCTTGGATAGTTAGGTTATGTGTTCTGTTCAATATCATGTATCACCTATAATGTGTATAGTTCCCTTGATGGTTTACTAACATGTTGATATTTGTTTCTTGTTAATTCTTCTTGCGTGCATGGCATGGTTTTTCTAAAGGTTTCCTAAATGATAAAACACTTGTGAAAAACCCTTTCCCGTTATCCCTCGTTGAGCTAGGTGTAGCTCACCCTCTTTTCAATAATTCCAGGTGACGAAGATCTAAGCAAATATCTCCAGGGAAGAAAAAACTCTTTTGTGATAAACATAGTAATTAAGAAATAGGGGTCGTGACATAATCACTATTATTATTTTTTATTTTTGTTTTTATTATTATTTTTTTATTATTTTTGTTTTTATTTTTATTTTCATAATAATAATAATAATTATTATTATTGTAAAATAAATTATTTATAAAAGTTATAATATATAAGGGGATGGTAGACAAATTTATTCCCAAACACATAGGAATGAATTATTCCTATGTATTTGGTCTGAAATGACATTCCCATGTATGTAGGAATGAGATTCCCTTAGAAATGCGATTCCTTAGTCCATTCCCTTATACCAAATATGAGAATTAAAATAAAATTAAGAATGTCATTCCATTCCCAACTCATTCTCATATATCAATCAATGCCTAACTTGTAATGGCAAGCTAAACACGTTAGGCATATGCTACATCCAATTGAAAATCCAAGTTGACTTGTTCTCCAATTTAACTTTGGCAAGAATTTTAAATTTTGACTAAGTGAATATATATCATCTCAACATTGTAAATCCATTTCCTAGATATTAATTAAATTCACTCGCATCAAACCAACCAAATTAAATTGTACAACTGCTATTGGAATTATTCAGATAAAAAAATACCAACAACCATTTTCAGGTATGCTTAATTATATTGTATGCATTGACCTATATATAAAGAACCAGTCATTTCAAGGTTAGTATTCACTAGTGATCTTAAGTTATCATTTACAAAATTGTCATTAAGAAAGGGAAAAATAGTGCAAATGGTACCTATTGTTTCCCCCAAAATTATTTATATTATTCAAAATTAGTCAATATAGTTCCTATCGTTTTCTAAAAAAAATTAAATTCATCCATATTATTTAAAAGTAACCAATTTAGTCTCAATTATTTTTAAAAAAAAATTCAATTTAATCCCCATTTTTTTCATATAAAATTCATATTAGTTCTCAATGCTTAAAAAAGAAATTATGACTTAATTGAAAATTTTTAAAAAATAATAAGGATTAAATTGGTAATTTTAAACAATAGAAACAAATTTGAATTTTTTTAAAAACAATAAGGACTAAATTGATTAATTTTAAACAACAAAGATGAATTCAAAATTTTAGAGAAACAATAAGAACTATTTGAGCAATTTTCCCTTAAGAAGACAGCATTACATTTCACCCTATTTTTCCACGTCATTACAGTAACATTTGGTAATTACAGAAATATTTGTAAATTTTAACAGATGGTGAAAAAAAACTCCCCTTTCTTATCTCATCATCTTTTCTCCCAACCATTCCCAAAACCTAACCCCTCCTCATCATAAACCGAAACCTAAACCTTTTGTACACTGTTTATAACATCTAGTAATGCTACGATCATTTCCAATCAAATTTTGCACCATTGATAGACAAACTAATTCTTGTCATTAGACATGCTACGATATATTACCCAAAGAAAACATGGTTTTTTTTCTCTTTTCTTGAACATTTTAAACTTTCACCTAATCCAGTTTTATATCTTTAAGGGTGATAACAGTTTAAGCTAGTTTCTTTTGTAACGCCCCGATCCCTCACGAGATCAGGACTCCTAGTTATCACGCTATTCTCAACCCAAATCCAAACCCGGTCACAAAATTTTAATGAAAACGGACGGAGTTTCCCCTATATGTAGGTCTATCTAGAAACCTGCCAACAGTCACATACAAGTCCTGAATCACAATCAACCATTCATACAACCTAACTTTCAAGATTCATAAAGTCAACCAGCTCCTCAAGGCCATCCGAGCCTTGGAATCTCACATCATATCACACAAGCATGCAAAATTAAATCCATTGAAGTTCTATCTTTTTATTCCACTTATCGTACCACTCCATATTATCAATCAAACTTTCTTATAACTTGTGTCCAACCAACTAACTAGTTTTCATCATCCACACAAGCATGCACTACTAAGTAATAAAATAAAGCAAATAGAAGATTTTGCAAGCCCACTAGTACCTATTCATCAAACAAAACTAAAACTTTAATATTACATTCCTTGATATAACATAAATACATACATGGGCACAAAGTCTCAAATACAATACAAGCATATCATGATCACATTCTTCCATGTTTTACACACTGATAGAACAAACAGGTCATACAAGAGGCAATCCAGTCTTCAGCTTTTCCTGAAATATTTTGAAAAGAGGAATGAGTAACCAGGTTACTCAGTGAAGGAGGTGATGCAACATACCAGGCGTGCATTGTGATATGCAGATACAAAAAATCATATATATAACATAACAACAAGATTAAATAGCAAGTAGTTAACCACATTAAAAAGGATACGGTTCTACTTCAAGTCTTCAATCATGAGCCACGAGCCACGAGCCACGAACTTCACGCAAGTGCCGGCAAACCCCAAACACCAACAAGTTGGGATCCTCCGGATGTATCCCGATCCTACGACCCTTTCTCTTGAGCTAGGTCTATGCCCAACAGGTGAACCATGCCTCTGGGGTAGTGGAGTATGCCTCAGCAAGAAGGGGATAGACACCATGGTAGTCGAGGGAGCACGGCAAGCCCGACGCCACCCGTGTTTCTCGACGCTACCATGTCCGAAAAGGTTGCGTAACCCCGAGACAAGTCCACAAGCATTCAAGATGTCAAATAACACATAAGAGGGTTGACAAAGTAGGCCGCCCTCGCAATTAAACACAAATAACACGAGAAAACACATGATAGCGAGTAAATAGTACATATAAGCTATTCAATTACTAATTATACAATCTATAACCAATAAAATAAGTTAAGATGTACAAAAACGGATGAAGACTAACTCACCTTGGATTAAGCCAAGCATGCAAGAAACTAACTTACATTCACTCCAACCTCCTTGAATCTACTCAAATGTGCAACCCCTAGTTATTCATATAGGTATAACACTTAGTCACTAAACTAGCATAACACACAAAAACTCAAAATCTCCAATTAACAACAAAGGGGCTGAATTATCACATGCATTTTTACTTGGATTTCTTATTCAATTTGTGGAGCCTATTTCTACCACAAAACACTTCATTCAAGCATAGACTCAAACACTTGTTCTTCACTTATACTTAAAGCTACCATACTTTAATTCATTAAGCAACTAACCATGAAAACCTCTAAAACGTGCAAAAGAATGTTCTCTCTACCTCATAAGCACCAAAGAACAAGATAGATATGCAAAACAACACAAAATCAAACTTATCTACATTTGCCCTAACTTACATAATCAATATACAACAAGAAATAACAATTAATATGCAAGAACTAACAATTCCACATGATTAAATATTACTTAGCAACAATAGACGTTAGCAAGAATTGGCAAGTTCACCACTTCGTAACCCCAATTAACAATATCAAATCGTAATCCCACTAAAACATTTTCTAATTTCTTTAACAAATACTTAAATTAATCAATTCGGTTATCTATGCTATTGACCTCCAAACTATCTGATTTTTATGTACAAACGTAGCTCTTCAAGTGTAGTTAATTTTAGGTTCAAACGGTTCTCAATTCCGAGTTAAATTCCAAAAGTTATAACCCTTACCGCGCAACTACGCATAGCTGGGCAGAACCAGCGATTTTTTGAGCTACATTTTGGAAATGATGTGATCAGAGGGCCAAAACATTAGAATTAGCTTTAGTCCTAGAAATCAACATTTGTTCAAAACTGCCTAATCTAGATACCATATAAATTTCGTTAATTTTTGAGCACGTTTACTGTATCAAAAAGCCTTTAGAATACATGGGCGAAAATCTGTCCAAAACAGGTACTAACTTATTACTTACATTTTGTGAATAATTGAGCTTAGAAACTTTCTTGAGCTAGTATAAACTCTCTTTCAAGCATTAGATCAAGCACTTCATATACACATTTCATCATATACAACCATAACCCTAACCACAACTACTATAACAAAATCTTTCATGTTTAGCTAGCACACAACACTTAACCTCCCAAAAGATTCATGAAAATCAATTATCTAACTAAGATAAGATATAATTCAACTAGATTCAATATTTCATTTTCAAGTACTTTTTGTAATCCAAGCTATAAATCCAATTCTAGCTAAGTTCTAATTATATTCATGATACATATAGCATACTTAAGGGTTCTAGCAACTATTAGAAGCAACAAAACAATTAGAAATGCAAAAACCCCAAAATTCGCAAGTTACTATTCATAGGCACTATTCATCTTTTTCCCCAAGTCTCCAAACTTCATTTTCAACCACAAAATTCTTCAAATAGCTATAAAAGAATGTTGTCTGATCATAATAGAGGCCAATTTAAGCATAAATAACCATAGATAAGCAAGATATAACAAATCTCAAAATTTAAAGTTCGTAGCTAAACATTCAAATGCACAAATATAGGGGAATCCCTCACCAAATTAGAGATGTAGGAGCAAAGGAGAAGCTTTTTGATGGTTTGAAATCCTTTGGAAGAGTTTGGAATATCAAATTGAGTAAAATTTGTATGAAAAATTACTATTCCCTTATAGGGTTTTTTTGGCTATTTTTGGGCATTTTTGGCTTATTTTTTTGAATATTTGTATGCATATATGGTATATGATGTATATATGTATGTGTTGTATATTTAGCTTAAGTCAATTACCACAAAATATTGGTCAAACTATGCTAAATCTCAATTTAAATGCTAACTAGTTTAAAAACAATGTTTACATTATGTAACACTATTCAACGAAACACTAATCATTTTTCAAACGCAAGTTCCTGACCTTCAAAATCCAAAACTACAAGTTCCCGATTCCTTTTATAAGTTATACTATCTAGGAAAAATATTAATTCGAGCAAATTAGACAGTTGATTTTCTTATGAATAGTAGCCACTAATAAAACATATAATCAAGAATAAGAAATGCGCATTGAAATGCTCAAAGAGACATTCAACAGTTACGAATGAACGTGATGAGAAATCTCGGGCGTCACACCTTTGTTTATTTATTTATTTTTATCTTTGTTTTATTTAAGAAGTTAATCTGAAATAAATCTTATGATTAAGCAAGTAACGTGAATTGTAAAGAAAAAAGAAAGTGTTTGGCAAACTCAGTTGTAGCTGAACTATTCGGATATGTGCATGAATTTTTTTTTTTTTTTTTGTGAGGAATCTTTCACATCTTTTCTTGTGCTCACTTTAATAAAGTGAGAATATTGGTCAATAGCATGCTTGGTCAAGACTCGGGAGTCTTGTGCTCACTTTGATAAAGTGAGAATATTGATGGTCATCATGCTTGGTCAGAAGCATGCTCCTTGGAATCATGCATGGTCATCATGCTTTGTCAGGAGTATGCTTTCTCTTGTCTATAAATTGTACTGTGGAAGTACAATTGAAGAGGAGAAGATGAACGAAATCCTATAGAGAGGATTAAGTCCTTCTTTAACATATTTGTTTATTTAGGGAATGAATCATGTAAAGTTCTAGAAGACTAGTTCTTTAGCGCATAAAGTTTTAGTAAGAGAGAGTTTAACAATTTTAGATTCGCCAGTTCTTGTAATTTGTAATGCTGCTATTACAAGAAGTTGGGTCGTTATATCGTGGGAGACTTGCGCCAGATACCGTAAGCACTGTAGCGGGACGATAAAAGTTTTAAGGAAATTGAATCAAATTCAGGTCTCCATCTCAATTTATCTTTGGTTTCTCCTTCCAATTATATCTTTAAATTACAGTTATAGATTCTGTTTATCTAATTGATTTGATTGTAAGAAATTATTATTTTGAAATCTTACATGCACTCCAAGCCTCAAATTTCTAATAATCTTAAGACTTTTATTGGTTTTTTTTTTTTGAAACTGGTGCATGTATAATTCTTTCAAGTGCTTGCGTTCTTATCATAGTTTAACACATCATATTAAATATTTTATCATATAATAACAGTAAGATGCATGTAGGTTTGCATCATAGTATAATACAATTATGTAATATGCATACTGCTCCTGATTCAGTTTCTTTAAGTTTAGATGATTTGGATAGTATTATAGTTTTTTGCATTTTGTTCGTTTTGATTGTATGTTACTGTATTTCTTTTAAAGAAATTCAGACACAATTAAAATGAAATAGAGTGCAACCATTTTTGCCGTAGTATATAATCTTGGAAGGAAAATACTTACAAACGTCCTTGTACTTTGAACGTTGGTAAACGTCCCAATCTAATACAGACATGTGGCGATGTGACATTTTTTGGCCTATAGATGCAAATATTTTTTGTTAATTGCATTTTGATCCTACATAGGGATAAGGACGAATTTACCCTTTTGATACAACAACTACCTGACATATTTGATTTTTGTGTGCGGATTCCCTAGGCACTTATTTGACTTTTATTAATTTTTTATTTTATGTTTAAGTTGTGTACAAAGCAATACAATATGTATCATACATGATATATTTTTGGTTTATTGTTATACAATGGATATCATTTTATATAAATATAACGATGACTACAAAAGTGCTGTGAGATTTGAATTTTTGCGGCTTCCCAAGGCACAGTTGGCTGATTTGACTTTTATTTTATTTTATTAAGTTGTGTATAAAGTAGTAGTATAATCAGTATCATCCATGATATATTTTTTGTTGTTTGTTATCAAATGGATGTCATGTGATGTAAATATAACGTTTCACATGTGATTTTATTTGATTAAATCAGAAAAAGGAATTACAAATACCTATATTGTGATAAAAGTTACATTTAATTCAATTTGAATATGCAATTATCAATAGCTATACGAGGATAAAAAGCTGCATTTAATTCGATATTAAATAGACAATTAATTTGAATTGAAATATAACCACTAATAATAAATGTGACAATACTATGGAATCTGAAATCTAATGATATAAATCAAAATGCATAGTTAAATATTGAAAGGTAGAAGAAGTAAACAAAAGCTTGCAAATAACCAAGAAAAAAAGTATCCAAAGCTTATATTTGTTTCCCGGTTGCAAAAACTTATTACTTGAGGTAAAAATTGGTATGTTAAATTAATCTCTTCTTGTATATATTATTTATCTATTATTGATATTATTCCTCTGAAGTAGAGAATTATTGTACGTATTTTGCATACAAACACTGATATATTTCGTATGTTTATTAATAGTATTGATTTATTGAAGTTAGTGTCACAAAACATAAAAACTTCACCGTAAAGCATTTTACGTATTTTGCATACAAATGCTGATATATTTCGTATGTTTATTAGTACTATTGATTTATTGAAGTTTAGTATCACAAAATATAAAAACTTCACCTTAAAATACAAAACACTGATATATTTCATATATTTATTAATAGTATTGATTTATTAAAGTTTAATTTCACTGTAAAGCATTTTACGTATTTTGTATACAAATGCTGATATATTTCATATGTTTATTAGTAGTATTGATTTATTGAAGTGTAGTATCACAAAACATAAAAAACTTCACCGTAAAGTATTTTACGTATTTCGCATACAAACACGAAGATATTTCATATGTTTATTAATAATACTGATTTATTGAAGTTTAGTATCACAAGATATAAAAATGTCACCGTAATTTATAGTGATTTTACGAGTTCTCCAATTGTCTTTCTCAAGTAATTGGAGGGTTAAACTTTCGTAAATAGGAAATGTTGAGTTGTAAAACACATATTTCTAACTAAACTAATACCTATTTTATATATTTTCAACATTTGGAAAAATGAACACCAATGAGCCTATACACGAAAATACATAATCAGATAGTGATAACAATATTCCAGTACTTGATGATGATGAGGTAGAGAATTTGAAGGATTTAAGTGAAGAAAACATTCTCACTCGTACGTTTCAGTCCGAAAATGAAGCATATTTATTCTACAATCGATATGCCTGTGTGCACGGTTTTAGCATTAAAAGGTGTACGATAAAAAAAGACGACAGTGATCAAATAGTGGTTAGATTGTTTACATGCTTTTGTGCCAGTTTACGAAGGAAGGAGTTCATAGAGATGAAAAATAGGCAACGGGAGTATAGGGGCTTGACAAAATGTGATTGTAAAGCACAACTTCGGATCAAGTTGAATAGAATCCGTAGTTGTTATGAGGTGACCAAGTTAGTGAAGGAACACAATCATGAATTAATTCCTGGTTACGGCGTCCCAATGCTCTGTTCCCATCGACGTGTAGATGGTGGTCGTAGGGATCAAGCTCATTCTCTGAATCGTGCACGGATAAGCTCCAGTCGAATGCATGATCTATTAACACAAGAGGCGGGTGGGTATGATGGTGTTGGATTCACTAGGAAAGATCTTTACAATATGATGGATCGTGACAAACGAGCAGAAATTACCGTAGGAGATACCAATGTTGCATTAGGGTATTTGCATGGTAAAGCAGATTCTGATCTGTTGTTCAAAATGTCGGTACATAATTCATCAATTAAATTATTTTATGGCACATTGCAACAAAAAATATATATATATTTATGAGTTTTACTAATTATTGTTAAAACATTGTAGGGGAATTGGACACAAAGCTAACACATGTCAAAAACAACGCAATCCTTGAATGTATGATACGCCTAACCCTTTTAATGGCTCAAATAATTATAGCCAAACGAACCAAAATTTTTCCTTTAGAGGCACTGCGTATGAAAATGTTAGTGGCAGTGGTATAGGCTATGACAATACTGTTGGTGGTATGGGATACAGATTCATTGGAACTAGCAGAATCGGCCAAATTTTCAGCTCCCAAAATGATAACGGGTCTTCAAGTTCATCCTATCATGTTACAAATAACCTTTTTCGTTTTTAGGTGTACTAATTTATGCGGTATGATATGTAATTTACAAATCTATGTAGATAATTTACAATAAATGGTGCAAATTTTATATGTGTCCCAAAATTTCAATTTTCCCCCAAACTTTCAAGAAGAACTTATTTCAACATTTTCAAGTTCCCTCCAAAATTTTCATGTTCCTTCCTTTAACTCAAAACCCATCCATAAATACTTCTAAACCACAGCTTTTTTAGATATTTGCATTTTTATTTTCACAATTAAAGAGACAATCTAAGCAAGGTGAATGTTGCTATTTAATAAGTACATATTATATATTTTAAGTAAGGCTTTTTCCTTTTTGCTTTTGCCCTTATATTTCTTCATATGTTTACACCTTCATGAATAAAAACTTTCTGATTCTTAAATATTTGTATTACTTTTATGTATTTGAGGTATGTTATGTTTACACCTTCATGGGTTTACAATATTTGATGTATTTGAGATATTCTTTTTTGTTGTTTGTGTATATTTCACTATATTTCAGCTATGTTTCCAGTATTTCGGTGAATTTTTTTGTGGTATATTTCATTTTTTGCTTTTGCCATTATATTTCTTCATGGGTTTACTGTTTACACCTTCATGCATGAGAACTTTCCGATCCTAAAATTTTAAGTTCACTCATCTAATTTCAAAATCTATCTATAAATACCACTACCCAATAACATTTTTACCTCTTTTAATTTTTAATCTATACAACACAACACCATCTCTCATAAACACTTTATGCAAGGTAAGGCTCGTTGTCTTTCCAATTTCTTTTCAATCGTTAGTTTTTTATACATGTGTTACTTTTGGTCTTCTTCTACTCCTTTTTCTGTTTTTGTTGGTTGTAACATATAAAAACTGCTATTTGTTTTTGTTAGCTCACCTATATTACTTTTTTTGTTAGTTGTGATGCCTATTTCACACCACCTTTTGTTTTTACCCCTTCATAATTTTGTTTTATGTAATTTCTTTATATATAAACTGCTGCTCATGCTTGAAGTTTGTATCTCTTTAAGTTATTTATTTATTTATTTTTGTTGGCTAAAGTTCGCTTTCTTGTGGACGTTCCTTATGGTGTTGAAAGAAGAAGTCAAGAAGAAGACAATTGAATATCCCATGAAAAACAAGGGCCGTAATGTTGAAATGGAGTGGATATTATGAGATTTTTTTCATGTTATTTTGAATGTCATTCATTACCTTGGTTGTGGGTTGATCTTCAAATGAAGTTTAACACCAAAAACCAAACTAATTATGTAATCTAATATAATGAGAATGCAATGGTTATTATCCATGTGTGATGTTGGCACACAGAAATTGAGCTTTGTTTTCCATTTTAACTGATCATGTTTGTTGGCACCAAGACCTTGAGGTTTATGGTAATCATCAGTTTGGTAATTTGGCTATGCAAGCAATTTGTCCAACTACTAACCAATTCTAACCTCACTGCCTCTACGAAATAAGGTCCGGAAGTGCAACATAAAACTATGTACAAGTACTAACCAATTCTCATTTGGCCTTGCAAGCATATTTTCCTTTACTTGTTGAATTTGGACACATGGCCTAGAAGTGCAACATAAAACCACAAAGATGATTCTTTGTGAATATTTTTTGCAATAATTTTTAGCTTCTTGACTTAGCAAAACTAAATTGTTTCTCGTGCTCCTTTACTTAGCTAACATTAGTTTCTTTACTTAGGCGAATAATTAGTTTTTTTCACGAGTTGCATATTGTTATAAGTTGCATTTTACACCTCAAGCATGATACTTGAAATGCTATGTAAAACTAGGCAAAATGCAATAACCACTTCATTAGATCTTAAAAACGAGGTGCAACATAAAAATAAGGCCATTGCGTTTTTATAGAAAATACCAGCAACTACCAGCACCTCAAGCATTTAGCAAATATCAACAAATTTTACATTAGCAATAGTAACAAATGAAAATTTTCATCTTAATACATCCCACCAATCATCAACAAACATGAAAAATCCATTAACAAAAAACAGATTTTGTCTCAACCCAACTTGATTGTAGATGCAGGGTTGCTCAAATTCGTCCTGTGGTTTAATACGGTCTTCCCAAGCTTCATCATCATCATCATGCACACATATAAAGCATAGACAAACAAACCCATCTGTCTAGGCACCCACGATGGCTAAGATAATTTAATCACAAAGACAGTAAACATTTTCATATGGCTTGATGTATAAAATAAAAATCAGAAATAAAATATAATAAACTTACAATTTGTACCGTCAAAATCTAATGAGACTAATAGTCAAAATCTGAGCACATGAACAATCAAAATTTGATCTAACAAAAGTTCACTGGTTCCACTGATTCGTTGGTGTTTTTAGAGGAACAAGAAAGAAAAAGAACACTAAATAGTTAGCTCATTATCAAAATAAATAAAATGGTTTAAAAACACAAATAAAATATAAAACATAGAAAAATTACAAAAAACTCACATTTCCAGCAACTTGTTAATCACACAAATGAACTGGTGTTTAGTGAGGAACGAGATAAAGTGAGGAGTTGCAAAGTGAAAAACACACGGTTCGTTAAAAATCTAGGAGATAAATTGGGTATACACAAAGAAAAAATATAATACAAATATAAAGAAATACAATCACTTTTATTGTCCACATTGCTGATGAAACGAATCGTGAGTGTTCTTTGATGAACAGAGAATGATGGGTTGTAACGCCCCGATCCCTCACGGAACCAGGACTTTTATTAGCCAAACTATACTCAACCCAAATCCGAACCCGGGCACAAAATTTTAGGAAAAACAGACGGAGTCTTCCCTGTTTATAGGATTAATCAAAAACCTGTAAGTAACAAGTATAATCACAATACAATACGCCAACTTCAATTGTCCAAATTCTCCCCGTCTCAAGGCCATCCGAGCCTTAGACAAAATATAATCATACAAGCAGGCAAATAAAAGGCAATAAAATCTATCTTTAGCTATTACATGCCAACTGCTCTATCAAACCATATAAGTTCTTAATTTAATTACTATCCAACAAGTTGTACAAAGTACATACAAGACTTTTAAAGGGTTTCAAAACAATACAAAATATACACCAACTTCCATCTTCACAATAGCTTCTAACCACAGCAGGATAAGCAACCAGCAGCACGGCACACAAGGTAGTTATTCTAACTGCACCTGTAACATGTTAAAACGAGGAATGAGTAACCAAAGTTACCCAGTGAGGGACATGATGCACCATACCAAGGCGTGCAATATGATATGCAATCACAAGAAGTCATATATATATATATAACATAAAATATCAAGATCAAATAGCCAACTAATTAACCACATTAAAAAGGATACGGTTCCATTTCAAATCTTCAATCACGAACCACGAGCCACGAACTTCACGCTAATGCCGACAAACCCATACACCAACAAGTTGGAATACTCCGGTTGTATCACGATCCTACGACCCTTTCTCCTGAAGTAGGTCCATGCCTAGCAGGTGAACCACGCCTCTGGGGTAGTGGAGTATGCCTCAGCGAGAAGGGAATAGGCACCATGGTAGTCGAGGGAGCACGGCAAGCCCGACGCCGCCCGTGTTTCTCGATGCTACCATGTCCAAAAAGGTTGCGCAACCCCAAGACAAGCCACAAGCATTCAAGATATCAAATAACACATAAGATGGTCGACAAAGTAGGCCGCCCTTACATAAAAGCACAACATATGTTTACAATTGCACGAAATAGCTTTATAGTACCAATAGTAGCAATCAACATGACTTTTACTCACAATCAATTCAGATAGCTTTATTATACTTTAAATAGTCAATACAATGCAAGACAACTCAACAACAAGTTCCAAATACAATAAGAATGGCTAAAAACTACTTTTTCCCTTTCTTTAACCAAGATTTCTTTCTCCTATGCACGTTTCAAAGTTTTCAAACCACATCCTAATCATACTATATTCTTAATAAAGCCTAAAGACACCTATTAAAATCATAAAAATCCATTTTAGAAGTTAAAACTCGGGAAGGCCCCGAGCGGGTTAGAACTACAACTATACTAACCAAACCCCATTTTCACATAACGAAAGCACCAAAAGTGCTTTCTTACCCCCAAGGATACCCAAACCATAGCCCAAACGCACCCGGATTGCACAACGAGAAAAGTCTCATTTTTAAAGTTAACAAATTTTACATTTTAACTCATTTTCGGGTAATTTAACCTCACGTGAGTCTTTGTCTAGTTTCACTAATGTCTAAAGCACCTAAAGGAAGCCTCAATTCAATCTAATTAACAAATTATATTTTAAAAAAAACCCTAAATTTTTGGATTTCACTATTCACTACACTATTCATCATCTCTTTCAATCAATCTATGCATTCTACCATAAAATTTGCTAACAAGCTTTAAAAGTCTACTCTATAGGCTCTAATAAACACATATTAAGCATTTATAACAAGTATTATAGCAATAATCAACAAATCAAAAATTTCAATATATGAACATAAACTTTGATAGTTATAAAAAATGCAGCTCCCTCACTTGTATGAAGATGTTGGCAAGGTGGTGAAGCTCCTAGGTGATCTAGAATCCTCTCTAACCAAGCCAAGAGCTCAACTCCAAGGTTTGATGAAAAAATTCTCATCCTATGCCATTTTCGGATTTGCACAATGTTTTCAGCTTTTCTCCTCTTTGTTTTTTTTTTTTTTTGGTTTTGCCTCTTATTATATTATATAAATAATAGACTAAGGAAATAATGGGTTTGAGTTAGTAAATTGGGTCTAATTAAATATATTTAAGGGTCTAATAAAAGTCCAAAGTCTAGCTAATTCACTAGAAGCCCAAATAAAATTTCTACAAAAAGTTACTATTCTTTCGTAATACTATTCATTCAAGATAAAAACTATTTTCTAAATGCATACTCCCAACATTAAATGCACAAAATAATATTTTTTACATCCTCTTACATGATATGTGATAGGAGAAAAATACAGTTTAAGAAAAATTAAATAGTAAATTTTTCTTATGAATAGTGTCTTATGCTAAAAATTAAATAAATGCACATTTAATGCTCAAATAAGACATTCAAAAATTTAAAATGAATATGAAGAGGTTCTCGGTCGTCACATGGGTTCTCGAGAAAGGTGAATCAAAGATCAATTCTATGAGAAACAAGAGAAAGTGAGATGGGGAAGAAAACCAACAGAGGAAGAATAAGAGATGGAAGCGGAAGAAGAAGGATTGAGAGTTGGAATAGCCATGGTCTGCATAACAAGAGAGAAAGTAGAGTGTGATTGAGAGATGGAGAAGGGAAAAGAAGAGTGTGAAGTGACGCGAGGGAAGAGTATGTGGCATAGTGCTTAGGGAATCTGAAAAGTCAGACTTGGGAAGATGTACCGAAGGGTATTTTCGTAATCTAATTATTTCACTTAAATGATGGTTGGGTCATCGACGAAAGCTTAGGAGTCAATTATGCAATTATAAAAAAATTTGAGGACCAACCGTCACAATTTTGAAATCGTTTTAAAGAACGACTCATCTTGGAAAATAGAACACGGGTACTGTGTGTATTGTGTATGTAGTACATCTATGTAGTTGATGTGTGTAGTTGTCATACATGCATGATTGAAAAACAAGCTGTAAAAATATTATTAATGTATTGCGTACATGTGAACAGTAAGAAATAGGTGTATGTACCTGTATAATGCGTGACTTGAGCTAGGTGAACAGGTGAAGAGATAGGAGGGTTGTATGATGTATGTTGATAGTTGACCGTGCAAGTGTGTGTTGGGTTGTGAGTTAGTATATCATATAGGACATATATGTAAGATGCATGCTTTAGCTGTGTGTGAGTGGCATGTAATTATGCTTGTGTTTTCGAGTGCATGAGTCAAACTTAATAAAAAGCAAAGTTTGAAAAAAAGGAGTAGTGAAGTTACATGTGAAAGAGAATTAAGGAAAATAATGACAATAAAGGAAGGAAAGTCAAAATAAGATCCGGTTAATGGGTCTTTGTGAAGTATGAGAAATTAATTTGTATATTTGTATTCTACTTAATTTTCACGAATCTAATGGTGCAAGTTTCATGAAATATGGGTTAAAAATGTGAAAGCTATGATTTTTTTTAAAAGATTTATGCATAATCTGGCTTTAGACACGCGACAATGGCAGTTATGGAAAAGAAAGCATTTAGCATTCTGATGTCAATTTTTCTAGCTGGCTATTTCATTTTCGATAAGTCAACGAATCACGCGTGATTAATATTAGCAACTTTGCCGCAGTTTGGTTTGCTTTCTACTTGTATCTGTGCAGACTCGAACCCCGTACCATTTGGATAGCTGTGCAGACTCAATCCCCGTACCATTTGGATAGCTGTGCAAACTCAATCCCCATACCATTTGGATAATATTGTGAAAGAATAACCACTACATCAACTAGCTACCTTGCGTCATTTGGATAGCTGTGCAGACTTAATCCCCGTACCATTTGGATAATATTGTGAAAGAATAACCACTACATCAACTAGCTACCTTGCGTCTTAAAGGAGCAAAAGATTTATATCATTTGTTGAGGTCATAAATTGTAGACCATAATTGAGAATTAATTCTTTAATTATGTACTATATTGTTTTCCGTTAAGAGTATAATTTTCTTACTACTTTATTTAATTAATTTTCATGTATTAATTAAATAAAGGCTAAATGAATATAAAAGTAATGTAGACTTTTATTTGCGTTATTTGGAAGAAAAATTGACTATTGAGAGGCAAAATGAGATTTTTTTTGAATGAGTTAAATTATATTTTCTCATTCTAATGTTTGCTCGAAATTGGTCTAGAAGCCAATAGTGGTAGGAGCAAAGGATTAGATAAAAAAACATGATAGTACATACCTTTTTTAGGATTCATATACCATGAAAAATAATTCATAAACGTGATTACAATATGTATTTTATGAGAATGACATATCTTTATATACTATGATTAAATAGCATGAAAGTTATTTGTCTAAATAACTGCAAGAAAAAGTATTATGGGCTCTTAAATTTATAAATGGTAAACGTGTATCTGTGGGAGATACTTGAACAAAAGGTACTTATGTAATGGTTATTAAAATTAAGTTTAAAAATCTTTGTACCAATTGTCACAGTTGTGGGAGCCTCCTAATTTATGATATGATAAATTAGGACAAATGTATTGTGATTAATTGCATAGCGGAGTATTCATAGATACAAAATCATTAGAACTTATTGAGAAGTTCGGAAACTTTAGAATTTATTGAGGAATTCAAAGTGAAGAACAAACTCACAATGGTATTTGTGATTTAAAGGTTGTGCAAATTAGAGGAAAAGAAAAAGTATTTATTACTTTAGTTGGTAAATAGATATTTTCTTTTAAGAAGTTTTACATTGAACATTGTAATGATTATCAATTGTGGATCCTTGTTCACTTCAATTAAAATAAACTTTAGTACTTAAGGGGAAATGCTATTTTGACAAGCAACCCATAAGTATTTTAACAAGATACCCATATGAAAGGTTGGAAATGTTGACCACCTTTCTGAATGCTCAAAATGTGGGGATATCTTGGTGCAATAGGAGTTTCTACTCCTAGAATGGTCGAAGCTGGACTTTAAGACTATTGATTATATCTTTATTGCAGTATACAAGATTTGTTATGCACAAATTCAAAAAATTGGGGACATGCATGTCAAAGTTATTGTAAAGTCAAGGATGTAGAAATTTTACCCTCAAGAAAATAATGACAACTCTTGAAGCTCCTTGTTAGGAAAAAAGGTTGTTATTAGTGGATTAATTCCATTATACATAGAAACTGGTGGTCTTTCTTTCAAAAATAAACATTTAAGGTGTAAATGAATTTTCTAAAGAAAAATTAAATTTGGTGGATCTATTGACAAGTAAAGACTAGACTTGTAATCAAGGATTGCAAGCAAAGTCTTTATTACTTGAACACATGTACACCAATTACGAGACTAATATCTTTTAGATGTTGATAGCTATTGCGGCTATGAATAATTGTGAGATACATCTAACAGATGTAAAGATAACCTTCTTAAATTGTGACTAAAATGAAGAAGTCCATTTTGAACAACCTGAGGGGTCGACAGTTCCTGAAAGAGTAAAGAAGGTTTATAAGCTTGTAAAATCACTTTGGATAAAGACAAGCTACAAAACAATGACATGAGAAATTTGGTAAAAACCATAATTTCATGTTTGTGGAATATCCAACTATATTAGAGGATACAATGATGATAATTGGATATTTGATTCAAAAGACTCAAAATTCATGATTGGATATGTCTTTATCTTTGAGGTGCAACTATCTTAATGGAAATCCTTAAGAAAAATTTGTATAGTTGTCAGATCCATGGTGGAATCTGCATTTATGGCTAGAGAAGAAGCCTAGTGGTTACATAATTTGTTAGAGGATATTCCTAATTGGCCAAAACTTGTGCCAACTATCTGCAAACATTACAATAGTCATTCATCGATTAGAAGGGCACAAAGTGGTATGTATAAACGGTAAGTCTAGACCTATATGTCTTAAACATAATACCGTTAAACAATTGCTCTCTAATGGTGTTATCTCATTGACTTTGTGAAGTCAAATGATAACATTGTAGATCTGCTTACTAAAGATTTAAATAGAGAGCAAGTCGAGGGGAATGGGTCTTAAGCCGATTCTTTAAGAGTTGCAATAATGGAAAACCCTACCTAGTTGACAGGAGATCCCTAGATCTAGGTTCAAAGGGAAAAACTGAATTATATGCAACTCAATTAAAGCACCATGGGGGATAAAATCTCCTACCTATTCCTATGACAAGCAGACAATGCTACTTGTGTGAGTTTAAGGTTAAGTTATGTTTTTAATAATTTTTATATCTTAGAAAATCTAAGTGGGGGTATTGTAGGATACTATTTATAAGAATCACCTATGTGAGTAGGGAGGGGCCGCTCCTAAAAGAATTTTAATGGCTAAATTCTCTAGAGTGTTCATGAAACCGAGAGTTGTTCAGGGCCAAAATGAACACAACTGTGAGAACTTAGGAATGTCTAGAAGGATGTTGTGTGAGTTCTATTGTCTTGGTTTACATGAAAGCTAAACAGTTCAAGACATCACGTTCACTGGTTAACAAGTAAATCTGATAGCTCTCACTAGAGAAGGTTCAAGGTCAAAAGCTACCTATCTCAAAGCAGTATTTTTCTTTATGAACTCTCTCTCATTTGTCGGCATTTTGCATTTATCTAGTTCATTTTCATGCATGTGGGGGATTGTTAAGATATGTGCATGAATTTTTTTTTTGTGAGGAATCTTTCACATCTTTTCTTGTGCTCACTTTGATAAAGTGAGAATATTGGTCAATAGCGTTCACTGGCTAGCAAGTAAATCCGATAGCTCTCACTAGAGAAGGATCAAGGGCAAAAGCTACCTATCTCGAAGCAGTATCTTTCTTTTTGAACTCCCTCTCATGTGTCTGCATTTTGCTTTTATCTAGTTCATTTTTATGCACGTAGGGGATTGTTAGGATATATGCATGAATTTTTTTTTCTTTTGTTTTGTTTTGTGAGGAATCTTTCACATCTTTTCTTGTGCTCACTTTGATAAAATGAGAATATTGGTCAATAGCATGCTTGGTCAGGACTCAGGAGTCTTGTGCTCACTTTGATAAAGTGAGAATATTGATCAGAAGCATCCTTGGTCAGGCGCATGCTCCTTCGAATCATGCGTGGTCATCATGCTTGGTCAGGAGCATGCTCTCTCTTGTCTATAAATTGTATTGTGGAAGTACAATTGAAGAGGAGTAAATGGACAAAATCCTATAGAGAGGATTAAGTCCTTCTTTAACATATTTGTTTCATTTAGGGAATGAATCATGTAAAGTTCTCGAAGACTAGCTCTTTAGGGCATAAAGTTTTAGTCAGAGAGAGTTCAACAATTTTAGGTTCGCTAGTTCTTGTAATTTGTAGTGCTGCTATTACAAGAAGTTAGATCGTTGTATCATGTGAAACTTGCGCCAGAGACCGTAAGCACCGTAGTGGGGGGATAAAAGTCTTAAGGAAACTAAATCAAATTCAGGCATCGATCTCAATTTATCTCTGGTTTGTCCTTTCAATTATATCTTTAAATTACAGTTATATATTCTGTTTATCTAATTGATTTGATTGTAGGAAATTCTTATTTTGAAATCATACATGCACTCCAAGCCTCAAATTTCAAACATGAACTGAAAGAGAGGTTATGCAATGCTTGCTCAGCTCAAGCAACTTTGTACAACACAATGTAAGTGAAAAGAATTTGCCCAATGTATCAAACATACATATTCAGGAGTTCACACTTGAATAATGCAACAAACTCCATACTACCAGTAGCACTTTATTAATATAATTTGATAGTGCTTATAAGAAACCGTATAAACACTTTAAAAAAGTATTATGTATAGAACTTCAAATCTTTTACACAGCATTTTATACATCCATCACCATTTAGCAAACATCATCATTATGATATTATCATTTCATTAATTGAAAAATATTCCATAAATCAAACTGCCAGATAGTCGTGAGTATGGGGGTGGGCCTCACATGGTGTAGGCCCTACCCCATTTAGAGAGTTGGATGGAGCAGGATGATGTATGGAATAATTTTCTTTTATTAAATCACATAAACGTAAGTGCTATACTTAATCCTAATTGAAAAAATATTTTTGCCCTGAGTTCAACTTATGGAAATTTGTGTGCTCTTTTTGTAACAAATGAAAGTGGTGCTTTGGAATGATCTTATACTTTAAAAGACTTATATTTTCTTTGTTTATAAGCAATCGCATCTACAATTTCGTTTTGTTCCTAAGAAGAATATTAGCTTGTATTGCATCACCCCCTCCGACGTGAAACGCATACTATAGACATTTTTTGTTTTGTTGTAGTCTCTTTGAAGAAGTTGATGAAGGTTTAAAAAAAAAAGTTGATGAAGGTTGATTCTATGGCCAAACAACAAAGGTTGATTCAAGCTTTTGGTTGGCTGACATTGAAGAGCATGTGGATTCAAGAAGACTATAGGTAGCTCTTTCTTTTTTTTATGCTTTTTATGGAATGTTTTTAACATTAGTAGTTCTATTTGGTTAGGATAGCCGGTTGTGCAGTGCAAAAACGACCGACCCAATATTTCAACCAAAGGGGACCAATTTAGCTAGTCGTGTCCTTAATTCATTGTTCATTCCTTCTTAGACTAATTTCTCTTGGTTTCTTTTTCTTTTTCATCGTAAATGGTCGTTTAGACGCTCTTATGTACATTTTATTGGCCAATGAAATACGCACTAACTAGAAGAAAAAAAAAAGAATATTAACTTGTAGTGGCAAGCGAAGCACGTCAGGCATATGCTACTTCCAATTGAAAATCCAAGTTGACATGTTTTCCAATTTAACTTTGACAAGAATTTTAAATTTTGACTAAGTTAATATATATCATCTCAACATTGTAAAAACCATTACCTAGATATTAATTAAATTCACTCGCATCAAACCAACCAAATTAAATTGTATAATTGCCGATGGAATTATTCAGATAAAAATTAAATACCAGCAGCCATTTTCGGGTATGCATAATTGTGTGCATTGACACATATATAAAGAATCAATCATTTCAAGGTTACCGACAAAAAAAAAAATAATAATAATAATAATTTCAAGGTTAGTATTCACTAGAGAATCTTAAGTTATCATTTACAACATTATTATTAAGAAAAGGGAAAACAGTGCAAATGGTTCCTATTGTTTCTCCAAAAAAAATTAATTTAGTCCTTATTATTTTTAATATAAAATTCAAATTAGTGTTCAATGTTTAAAAATATTGTGACTAAATTGAAACTTTTTGGAAAATAATAAGAAATAAATCGACTAATTTTAAAAATAAAGACGAATTTGAAATTTTTGAAAAATAACAAGGAATAAATTAATTAATTTTGAATAATAAATATAAATTTAAAATTTTAAAAAAATAATAAAAACTATTTGTGCAATTTTTTTCTTAACAAAACAACATTACATTTCACCATGTTTTGCCAAGTCATTATTCTTACAGAAATATCTCTAAATTTTAACAGATGGTGAAAACCCCCCTCCTTTCTTATCTCATCATCTTCTCTCCCAACCATTCCCAAAACCTAACCCGACCGGTAGATTCTAGGAATGTGCTGGATCTTCCAATGATCCGGTCCTCCGGTATCTATTATTTGAAGAAATTTAGGTTGCATCCACATTAAATTAAGTTCTTGCAAATTCTTAAGCTCTTGCAATCCCATCTGGGAGCATTTGTAGACTCTTTACATCCTGAGATAATGAGTGTGCGAAGGAATTTCATGGATCTTTTGGGTATTTGACTCCATGTGGTCAAATCTCTAGTATTTGAAATTGCAAATTTCTTGAGTGTTGGAAAGCTTTCTGGTTCACAAACTAACCGATTTCTTCGATAACTTCCATAAATTTGGAGAACTTCCAACCTTGGTAGTTGCCCAAAGTAATGAAAGAATGCTCGTCTAAATCACCATCCAGCAACATGATCTCACATAGATTGTCGTGAGAGGGAATGAAAACTCGAAGTCCAGTGAAGCCCTCTAATGTGAGCTTCTCAAGAAATGGAGAAGCTGAAGGGTTTTCCTAGTTTGATCAATGTCTCTCTCTTAGAATGACATGCCTTCAGTTTCAGCATTTGAAGATTATTCATCCTTCCAATAGCAGTAAATATGTCTGTCCAGGACTCTTCTCCATTGAAAGATATATTCAATTTAGTGAGTTGTGTTGTGCGTCTCAGTTCCCTTGCTTGATTATGATTTAGATGTACTCCATCCAAGGATTGGAGTTGAGTAAATTCAAAAGTGATATATGGCATTTCCACATAATCAACTGAACTGAACTTCTTTATGAGAAGATGTCTTAATTGCTTTGAGCTTAGCTATACCTTTAGGAACATGTTTCCTCATTGGATTATTTTGACCATCCAAGGTTTGCAGGCAGCATAGTTTCTTCACAAAATTTGGAAGATCACGAAGTTGAGTCGCCCTCGAACTCAAATATCTCAAATGGATTAAATCCCCCACTTCATCAGGTACATTATTTATATTACGAACACCATCCAGGTCCAAAGTCCTTATCAATTTGATGTTCTATAACATTTGAGACAAATATGAGTACAACATATCACCACTGCCTGCTAGAAGTGAACGTAGCTTTAACTTGCCAGTGTCAAGTTGGAAGTTGGGTGCTTTTACATGAATTGCCAAATGCCGTTGATCTTCTACCTCAGTGTTTTGGTAGAGTGTTCTATAACATTGGCAAAGGTAACAGAGTTTGCATTTGGCTTGATCTTTGGCACCCCCTTGGTATTCTTAAGGACGTTTTTGGAGCCGATACTATTGAAGATGGGAGATGGAATTGGCCTACAAATCCTATATTTGATGTAATTTGTTCACATAATAGCAATCTCTAATGACACGATAGTTTGGCTCGGGGAACCGGATGGGAAATTCTCTACACATTCTCCTTGGGAGCTTATTAGACCCAAGATCACATTCCTAAGCATGCTTATTGTTCCTGGCTTTTTTGACGAAATAGAAATCCTACCAAGAGCAGACTCATCAACTGGGGAATTTATGTTAATCCTCTATGTGCATTTTGTAAGCAGTACATTGAGGATAGAGAACATCTCCACTTTCAATGTAGCTACACGAGAAGAATTTGGAGGAAAGGTATGAGAATGGCAAAAGGACCTCACTGGATCAACAATTGGGATCCAATATTCATTTGGATGAACAGGAACTGCAAAGAATATTCTCTGCATATATACTTGTCTGATAAAACTGTTCTTTCAGACAGCTGTTTACCTCATTTGGCTTGAGAGAAATAATATACACCACAACAACAAAATTCTCAATGCAGACCAAGTCTTTACTCAGATCTGTTTTTGTATTAGACAAAAATTGTTTAGGGCCAAGCAATTTAGTAACAATGATCTGAATGTTAGGCTTTGTAGAGCTTGGACATTTGATTTGAACATTCTTAGATAGGCCTGTGTTGTATCTGTTTTTATGTCTAATTTGTAATTATTTTTGTGATCAATACAAGTTTTTGCTTACCAAACAAAACAAAAAAAAAGATTTGACATTGTCTTAACTTAGCAACGAAAGAAGGGATGGAGGCGAGTGCTTGACGACTCCTCTGCGAGCTGTCATGTGGATCATCATTTCCTCTCGAACACAATCATGAGGGAGATTGCGATGGGATTGGTATGGCAGGACAAATCAGCAGCCAATGGGAAACAATAATAGGCCCTCATATGGCTAAGAGATGCGTATGCTTAGTGAGGGACGACCTAATGGGAGGCAGCGTATAAAAGCAGGAAAAATAAGGCATAAAGGGCAAGCTAATCACTTATGGATCCTCTTCAATATATCAGAAATTGTTAGTCCCTAACGTAAAAATAGATTGAAGGATTTAAGGACCCCTATAATCCTAATAGATTTTTTTTTTTTTTTTGCTAAGTAATCCTGATTGTAGATTTTTTGGTCTACAATGGAAATTTTCTTCGATGGATCCTTTTTTCCTTTTATCTTTTCCCTTTTTTTTTCTAATAAGTAGACAATAAATCTTTAGTACACTGTTTATAGCATCTAGTAATACTATGGTAATTTTCAATGAGATTTTGTACCATTGATTTACAAACTCATTTTCGTCGTTAGACATGCTACGAGATTTACCTGAGGGAAACATGGTTTTATTCCCCTTTTTTGAACATTTTAAACTTTTACCCAATCCAGTTTTATTACTTTAAGGGAGTGAAAGTTGGAGACGATATATAGTTTATGATTGCATTTTAAGCTAGTTCCTTTGTTTTTATCTTTTTTTTTTTATTTGAGAAGTTAATCTAAAATAAATATAATGATTAAGCATGTAATTTGGATTGTAAATAAATATTATGGAAGAGAGGTACCGGTTATGCAATGCTTGCTCAAGCAACTTTGTACAACCGAATGTAAGTGTCAAAAAAGAATTAGCCAAATATATATCAAATATACATATTCAGGGGAATTAACGTTACACATGAGAATTGATTTCGAGACCACTCAGGAGGAAATAACATTAGCATTTCATTAATTCATGTCAACACAAGTTATATATATACCCAATTCATAATTAAAAAGAATAATTTTGTTCTGAATTTAACTTGTTTGTATTTTGTAAGCGCTTCTCGTAACAAATAAAATCGTGCTTTGGAATGATCTTATATTTCAAAATTTGTAATAAGCAACCGCAACTACAATGTCTTTTTATTCCGAAGAAGAATATTAACTTGCAGTGCGCAAGCTAAGCACATCAGGAATCTCAAGTTATCATTTAATTTACAAAATTATTATTAAGAAAACAACATTACGTTTCACCATGTTTTGCCACGTCATTATTCTAATATTTGGTAATTACATAAATAACTCTAAATTTTAATAGATGGTGAAATGTACACCATCTTCTCTCACAACTATTCCAAAACCTAACTTGTAGTTTTCACAGTTGGCACCCGGATTATTCTAGGAAATTACAGCTCGCACCCGGCTTATTCTAGGAATGTGCTGGATCTTCCAATGATCAAGTCCTCCGGTATCTGTTCTTTGAAGAAATTGAGGTTGCATCCACAGTAACTCAAGTTGTTGCAAATTCTTAAGCTCTTGCAATCCATCTGGAAGCATTTGTAGACTCAAACATCCCCAGATACTGAGGGTGCGAAGGCATTTCATGGATCCTTTGGGTATTTGACTCCATGTGGTCAAATCTCTTGCATCTAAAATTGCAAATTCCTTGAGTGCTGGAAAGCTTTCTGGTTTACAAATTAACTGATTTCCTTGATAATTGTCTAAAATTTTGACAACTTCCAACCTTGGTAGTTGCCCTAAAGCAATGAAACAATGTTCGTCTAAATCACCATCCCGCAACCTGATATCACGTAGATTTTCATGAGAGGCAATGAAATCTCGTAGTCCAGTGAAGCCCTCTAGTTGGAGCTTCTCAAGAAATGGAGAAGCTGAAAGGTTTCCTAGTTTGATCGGTTTTCTTGTATCATTAACACATGCCCTCAGTTTCAGCGTTTGAAGATTATTCATCATTCCAATAGCAGTAAAGATGTTTGTCCACGACTCTTCAGAGAAAGATATATTCAATTTAGTGAGTTGTGTTGTGCGTCTCAGTTCCCTTGCATGATTAAGATTTAGATGTACTCCATCCAACGATTGGAGTTGAGTAAACTCGAAACTGATGTCTGGCATTTCCTTATACTCTCCAATGAGAAGATGTCTCAATTGCTTCAGCTCTGCTATCCCAGGAACAACATCCCTTTGAGTACCTCGAATGTCCAACGTTTGCAGGTGGCGAAGTTTCTTTATAGAATCTGGAAGATCTTCGATCAGTTTACTCCATCTCAAACTCAAATATCTCAAATGAATTAAATCCCCCACTTCATCAGGTACATATATCACACAAGCACCTTCTAGGTCCAAAGTCCTTATCAATTTGATGTTCTCTAACATTTGAGACAATGATGAGTAAAACATGACACCGCTACCTGCTACAAGTGAACGTAGCTTTAACTTGTCAGTGTCAAGTTGCACGTTGGGTGCTTTTACATGAATTGCCAAACGCCTCTCATCTTCTACCAGAGTGTTTTGGTGGAGTAATTTTCCGAAATTCTCCTTTGCCATCATGTGAACAGCAACTTCACGCAAGAGGTCATGCATTTGGAAACTTTTAGACTCGTACCTGAATTGTAACATGCTTCTGTTTATGAGCTCATCGAAGTAACCTCTTGCAATGGCTTCTGGTGTTTGTCGATCATCGTTCTTGACAAAGCCCTCAGCTATCCACAAACGTATCAATTTATGGATGCTAATGCGAACAGACTTGGGGAACATTGCACAGTATAAGAAGCAGGGTTTCAAATGAATGGGTAAATGATGATAACTCAATAACAGGACTCGATTTAGTTGAGCCAAATTCCCCTGCAATTCCAAATAAAGGTGTTGGCGGACCTTATCCCATTTTCCTGAATCATCACCTTTGATTGACATCAACTTGCCAATGGTTAAAATTGCAAGAGGTAAACCATTGCATCTGGCCACGAGTTCTCGTCCAATTCTTTCAATGGAATTGTTGGGACAGCTTCCTGGAGGGGTGTTATTCAAGAAAGCCGCTTTACAGAATAAATCCCAAGATAACTCGGGATTTAATGGATTTAACTTAACATCACGAGACCCAACCCCATACCCGAGCTGAATGATAAACTTGACAGCTATATCTCCCTGACGACTGGTAACGATAACTGAGGACATATTATTTGCCGGAAGTGGTGCAATATATTCAATAGTTTCAGGCTTCCAAACATCATCAAGGATGAGGACATACCTTTTCTTCTTCAAGTCATCGCCTATACGCTGTCGGAGCTCATTCTCGCTCAAACCGAGAAGCTCCTCGTCTTTTGGGACCGGTTTACCAATGGCTCTGAATATTTCCTTCACCATTGACCTCAAAACCTCAATTGGAGAGGATTGATTCACGGAGACCCAAGCACAGCATTTGATTTCACTATTCATCTTAACTCTTTCAAAAACTTTATTGATAAGAGTCGTCTTCCCTGATCCACCAGGCCCCCACACCGTGATCACCCGCATATAATTCCTCGGCCGCTCAACAAGATCTAGTAGCTCAGCAAATTCTGTGTCCATCCCAACTATATGCACGTTCTCGCCACGTTGGTAGTGACCAACTGGAGGACTGCTATCTTCCTCTTCCTCAGCTGCGGTTTGGCCCTCCCCTTGTAGAACCAGCTCTTGCTCTTGCTCTATGCTTTTGACCTTCTGATGGAACTGAAAGCGAAGCTTTGCCATCTCGACGAAATAGTGCATGAAAGCCCCGATGTTGTTGACTTCACAGAAGTTGCTCGGCTTGTTGGACTCCAGAAGTTCGAACTCTTCTAAAACATCTTCGATGTCGAATGCTGCGTGTCTGGCTTCTTCCACTTTAGCCAGAGTGGTATTTGACCTTGGATTGAAAGTCAATTTTTTCATCTCTCCAAGTTTATTCGTGAGCTTTTTAATTTCATCATTGAACCCCCATTGAAACTTGATTTCATCAATAGTTGCTTCCTTGAGTTTGTTAACCAGGGGTTCAATGATCTTCCAGACGCAGTCCATGTCTTGATGAGCTTTTTAGTCAACTAGGAAATTTGCTTTTTAGTTATTGTGAGAATTCAATCGTTCTTGATTTGCTTCCACAAACCTCGTTGCCTTTTTCTAACCAGTCATCTATAAACTTATTTTTGTCTTTTATAACTTAGTCCTAATGTTAACACCTTTTTTAATTTCATTCCCATTGTTTCAAAAAGTGACCTTTTTTTTTTTTTTGCCACTAAGGTTTTGATCTGGTGGTAAAGTTACTCGCTTGTTTGTGAGATGTTGCAGTATTAATTTCTACTAGTTACATATGTGTTGTATGGCCATAGGCTTTCCTTGAATCAAAAAAAAAAAAAAGTGACCTTTTTAGTCCCTAAAAATTTGCAAAAAGTTTCAATTTAGTATTTATTGTGAGATTTTTATTGTGACCGGTACATAAAACTTTAGAGAATAAATTGAAAAAAAGTGAAAATATTGGCGATTAAATTGTAATTTTTTGCAAACATTGTGGATTACATGCATCACTTTGAAACAATAGAGAAGAAATTGAAAAAAATGTAAACATTGAGGACTAAGTGAGTCACTTTAAAAAAATAGAGAAGAAATTGAAAAAAATATAAATATTAAGGGATACTTTTAAAATAACAGAGATAATTTTTTTTTTTTTTTAAATTGCAAATGTTGAGGATCATTTGTAAAATTTCTTCCTTTTCTTTTTGTTCCCTACCAACATTTCTTGGGATTCAAAAAAACCCTAGTTAACCATAAGTTAAGAAATGTAGCCACCAATTATGTTATCCTAGAACCCCAAATTTTACTTTCTCTTGATTATGAAGATATTTATTTTATTTATACACGTATTTTATGTGCAAACAAGGTTAATTTTTTAATTGACATATAAATATTCTTTTTAAGTATGGAGAGACTCAAATGCAGATCATTTGTTACCCCGTCCCTGGAAAAGAAATTAGACATGGTATACAAGATTAAACTTTTGGAGTTAAATTAATTTTATATCTTTATTTATTTTGGAACAAATTTAGCTAATAGTACCTCCAAATGTCAATACGATTCATGTCCTTGTATGTCCATTTCAAATTTAAAGCTATTTCCATGAATGCGAGTAGTTGGCAGAGGAGGCAAAAATCTTAAATGGATTTATAGCTAGATGTAAATGGTAGTTGAGCGTGCTTTGGTCTATTGCTAGATTGCACTATGCTTATCAGGTTTGGAAGGAAAATATGCAGCCAAAAAGATGTGGATATCAAAGAGAGCCGGGTGGGAAAGCAACAAATGAAGATATAGATATCTTATTTCCTTACATTTAAGAGATATATTAATCATCTTCTATTTTAATTTCATTCTAATAGCTTTCCTACTTATAATAAGATCATGATCTTATTATAAGTAGGAAAACTGTTAGAATGAAATTGAAATAAAAAAATTGTTGGAGTGAAATTAAAACAAATATCTGAAATTGAAATAAGAAAATTGTTGGAGTGAAACTAAAATAAATATCTGATCAGATATTTATTTTAGTTTCACTCCAACAATTTTTTTATTTTTGAGACTTCATATTTTTATTTTATTCCAGTAACTCTCTTTATTTTAGTTGAACATATTATTCTAATATATTTTTATTTATATTTTTTGGTAAATAGATTTTGGTTTATTTGTCCATCAATAAACCATCATTAAAAATTAGTATAATATAGTTAACAAATAGACAATTTTATACTAAACTATAATTAATAAAAATAGATATACTAAACTGCAACTAAAATCACATTATTCTGATATTTTTTTATTATTTATATATATTTTTTGTTAAATAGATTTTTTATTTATATATATTAATACTTAACCCAATTCTGCTCCCAATATATCAGTTCCCTACTACAAACCCTCCCCACTTCCCTATCACTCCTGCCCTATCTTTTGTTGGGATTTATGTATGTCCTAAAGACCACTTACACTAGTATATCTCATGTAATGGATACTTTTAGTTTATTTTACTAAATCGTTATTTAGTATTAGAAGTATTATTTATATCTCTCTACAATATATGTATGTGTGTATAACGTCATTGATTCAAGTACCTTAGGTTTGTAGTGGTTATGTACAGAAGGTCTACGTCATGAATCCTTGAATCAAAATCTTGGTTCATGACTTGAAAATAGAGTAGGGCAGTTTATCATAATAAGGTCATAATAATGAGAACATCTCTTGATGGATAGAGTGATTTACTTTGGTCATTAGAGGCTTTTCGGACTTGTCTTACTAGTGCATGTTTCATGCTTGAACAAGACCGATGTAGGTGTGACCACTATAACTTAGAGAGATCCCTACACCTATTACTATTAAGTAGCTAGTGCTCTTAATCTTGAACATATGCATGCGAATGAACTGATGAAGTCAGGGATATGTGTTTTGATACACTCTGAGTGAGATCCTGACCATAGATCAACATCTTCATGTGTCGAATGCATGAACTTGATCACTCAGGACATGCATATGCAATATTCAGTCTAATTTGTCATCATGTGGTAAAATAATCTCCCCTTTAGGATTATCTAATAGATTGTCCAAAACTAAGCAATTAGTGGTATAACTTGTTGTAGCTATATTAGATATTAGACTTGTTGGTTGCAAGATCAAGTGTACAATGTTTCGAGGATGATTAATTCTTGAATTAGAAGTCAAAGGAGAGGATGCAATAAAAGGATTGATAGTACAAGGTACAAGACCTTGTCTTGATTGTGGGTATTTCATAGATGGGCATTTTGATTATTTGCTTAATAGGTCAAAGACAAGGGTTATATCTTGGCGCGACAAGTTTATGTTAGATATAGTGTTTGTCCTAGAGTGTAGCCATAACTCTTTGGAAGGATAAGTTAGGGGTAAAATAGTCATAATGCATTATGGGTTTAGTGAGTACAATATTTTAGTTTTGGATGTAGGATGATCAAAAACACTTTTTGGATTAATTTGAATCAAGCTACAAATAACTTTTGAACGAATTTGGACATGCTATATGAGGAAGTTTTTTTTTTATTTCTTTTTGTAATTTTAGTTTAATTTCTTTGAACATTAAGAAATAGTTCATAGTTTAGTGTAGGATTTTTTATATAATAGTCTCGATTTTATAGTTTTAAACTTGGTGTTAATGGTTTAATGCTTTATATATTTAGATGATTTATGTTCTTCATTATTTATTGTCTATTATTTTACTATGCTTGTAACTAATATGTGTATGCTCAATCACATAAATATAGATTTGGACTTTATTACAAAAATATAATTTGTACTGTAGTTTTTTACACTTGATTAATTGATATGTTAGTCTAGGAATTGAGGACAAATCTACACTCCAAGATAAAGAACATGGAGATAGCGTTGTACTTCTAAGTTGGGTTTAAAATTGTAATAGATTAACTAATTAGGCTTGTATCCTAATCCCATATCAAAATATGAAAATCCTAAGTTTGGACTTAGAATTCAAATTTTACATAGGAATCCAATCTCTAAATCTTTCCAATTGTATTTATGTTTCAGCTTTAACATCCATGTTTTAATTTAGTTTTTTATTTTTATTTGTATTAGTTTTAGTTCACAATACCAAACAATCATCTGATTTACCAACAATCATCTGATTTACCAACAATCATTTAGGCACTCTACACATACTTTTTCACAAACTTCTAACTACTTCTCTGTGGATTCAACCAGTACTTAGTACACTACACTACAAAAATTGTTGCACTTGTGAGTTAAAACTTGTGTTATAATTGAACTTAATTTCCAGAATGTAGGTTAAGCACATCAATATATACAAGTCACATATATAATATAACCTACAAAAACTAAAAGGATAATGCCTAATAAACTAATACCTAAAATTATACTTCTACCCAATGTTAATTAACCCATTGGTATGTATTCAATGATTATGTAAGTTATATTTAATCATCTTATTGTGTATGATTTTAGATTCATTTTATTTTTGTACTTTTTAGACATTTAAATTGATATTTTCATTGTATTTTTTAAGGTTAGTTTTCTACGTAAATAAGGTAAAATATTTCTATAGCTACTAAACTATCTCTTCAGTCCTGTCTTGACCATCAAATTCCTTTTGGTCCTATTTTCGTCATTCAACTATCAATTAGGTTTTATTTTAGTCATTTTGTCAATTTTTTTTGTTAAAATAGACTAACTGTTAAGGATAAAATCGTAAATCAATTAAACAAATTATATTTTTGCCACCAAATTAAACTAATTAACATTTTACTTAACATGTTATTTTAATCATTTATGAATCTAAACTCCATTTGTCTCCAAACTAAAGTCCCTATTCACTTTTTATTCAAAATGATTTTTGGAAAAAAATTATGTTTTATCAATTTTACTAAGATATTTCAATGGAACAAATAACTAGATTAAAAGTATTATCAGGATATGTAAAATTTTAAGAAAGTAAAATTCATGAAATTCTTTAAAAAAAATATAAACCTTTTTTTAAAAAAAAAAACAATCGATTTCGGGCTCAGTTATTCGCTTTTTTTTAATTATTATTTTCAGTTTCAGTTTTCGATAGTAATTTTTAAAACCATTCGGTTTCAGTTTCAATTTCGGGTTTAGGTTAGGCTAAACGGTTTCAATTTCGATTTTTCAAATTTTCACAGTTAACCGATACATTGTCATCCCTACCAACGGTTATAAAAATGTTTTTCCTTTTTTACATTGTGACCCTTGCAATATATTATTTTTAACTCACAACACTTAATTTTTTAGAATAACCCCTTCAACAATTATAAGATATCAAAATGACCCCGACCACTTATGTTTTGTGTTTAATTGTTTGTTGACATTTAATTTTATTAAAATTTTATATTATTGAATTTATATTTATATGAATGGCTAGAAGTGTACCTTTCAGTGGTAGACCTATTCAATGTTGAGGTGGTGCAAGTGCACCCCCTCAACTTGAAAAAAAAAATTCTTTTTTTTTTTTTTCAAAAAACTATTGTATTTTACAGTTTTATCGTATGATGACACACCCTACCATCTCTTACTGCATGAGTTTATCCCCTAAACTTGAGTGTTTGAGTCCACCACTGGTACCTTTACATCGTCAATCTTCCCATGCTCCACACCAATCTATCCATTATATAACTTATAAAAGCCATTTTATTGCATAAATTGGATTTGCTTAGGTGTTAATATTAGTGAACAAAATTGTTATGAGCAATAAGCACAGTTATTCAAAAACAAACTATCAGCAGATATTTTGTGATACGCTTTACGAAATTTTTGCATCAACCTATGTAGAGAAACCAATCATTTCAAGTTTAGTTTTTGCAAGTGAAAATCCAAATTGTCAAGTCGGCTCAAATAGGGTTTAAAAGTATACATTTAAGCTTTCAAGTATTGATCTTAACAAGTGAGAAAATAATTATATTTTCAAAGAAACTACTCAACGGTTGTTTTCCTCTCAGCTCACTAACTCCTCAAAAATTGTTTTCCCTTAGCTCATTATTTTAAAGGTAAATTACGCATATAATCCCTATTGTTTACAAATTTTTTCTACGCATATAATCCCTATTGTTTACAAATTTTTTCAAGTTGGTTATTAATGTTCTAAAAAATCATATTAGTCCTAAATAATTACAAATGTGATTCAAAATAGTCTATATTGTTCAACACTAACCAATTTTGTCCTTATTATTTTCTAAAAAAATTTCAATTTAGTCCCCAAATAAGGTAACGTCAAGGGACTAAATTGAATTTTGTTAGAAAATAATAGGGACTAATTCGAATTATTTGAAAAATAATAAGGACCAAATTGATTATTTTGAATAATAATGACCATTTTAAATCACTTTTGTAAACATTATAAACTAATATAATTTTTTTGAAATATTAAAAACTAACTTGAAAAAATGTATAAACAATAACGAGTATATGCATAATTTACCCTTATTTCAATGACATTCTATACTCTGTTCTCCTATAGTACTGGCCTATACTTGTATCTACACGCACCAACAGTATTCTGGGAATGTGTTGGATCTTCGAATGATCAGGTCCTCCAATATTAGTTCTTTGAATAAATTCTGGAAGCATGAAGGGTAAACACAACTTCTGCAAATTCTCCAGCTCTTGCAATCCATCTGGGAGCATCTCTAGACTCTTACAGCATTCGATGGTGAGTTCGCGAAGCCATTTCATGGATCCCTTGGGTATTTGATTCCATGTGGTCAAATTTTTGGCCTGAGAAAACTTAAATTCCTTGAGTTCTGAAAAGCTGTTTGGTTCACAAACTAAATGTTTTCCCTTATAAGCGCAGAAGAGTTTGAGAATTTCTAGTCTTGGCAATTGTCCCAAAGTAACGTAAGATTGCTCAGATAAGACTCCACTATGTAGCGTGATTTCTCGTAAGCAGTCGTGAGAGACGATAGAATCAGGAAGTCCAGTAAATACAACTAGTGTGAGCTTCTCAAGAGTTGGTGGAACTGTAAGGTTTTTCAGTTTGAGTGATTCGCAACTACCAGGTGCTGGCTTCAGTTTCAGTGTTCGGAGATTTGTCATCATTCCAATAGCATCACATATTTCTCTTCAGGACTCTTCTCCTGTGGCAGATATATTCAATTTGGTGAGCTGTGTCGTGAATCTCAATTCCATTGCTTGATTGAAATTTAGATGTACTCCATCCAAGGATTGTAGTTAGTAAACTGCGAAGTAGTGCCATTTGGAAATTTCAAATACCTCTGTAATATATTGAAATCATTAATCTGAAGATGTCTCAATAGGTTGAGCTCTGCTATCCCTGCAACAACACATTTCATTATGTTACCTCGAACGTCTAAGGTTTGCAAGTGGTGCAGATTCTTCACAGAATTCGGAAGATTCTGGATCATTGTCCACCCTAAACCCAAATATCTCAAATGAATTAAATCCCCCACTTGATCAGGTACATTGTTTAACTCTGTGACACCTTCCAGGTCCAAAGTCGTAATCAATTTGATGTTTTGTAACATTTGAGAAAAATGATGAACAAAACCCATCACCGCAGCTTGCTAGAAGTGAGCGTAGCTTTAACTTGCAAGTGTCAAGTTGTGCGTTGGGTGCCAAAGCATGAATTGCCAAACGTCGTTGGTTTGACTCCAATTTAGTGTCTCGGTTGAGTAATACTCTGAAATTCTCCATCGGTATCATACGAACAGCAACATCGCGCAAGAGGTCATGCATTTGGAAACCTTTAGACTGGTACCTGAATTGTAACATTCTTTTGTTCATGAGCTCAACAAAGTAACCTCTTGCAATTTTTTCCAATGTCTTTCGACCCTCTTCCTTGACGGCAAATCCCTCAGCGATCCGTATCAATTTACGAATGCTAACGGGGACAGACTTTGGGAATAGGGCACAGTATAAGATCCCCCTACAACTCAGAATCAAGGTCTTGGAGAACATCTTTCAAATTTTCTGAATTATTACCTTTTGTTGACATCAACTGACCAATAACGAGTTCTCTCCCCAATGTTTCAATCAAATTGTCGGGAGGGATGTTATTCAGAAAAGCCACTTTACATAATAAATCCCAAGATGAGTTAGGACAAGTCTAACAAACTCTCTATTTTTTTTCTATAATAGAGAGTAAAATTAGTAACTCTCTACTTTTATAAATTTTCTATTTCAGTTTTACTCCAACAACACTCTCTATTCAAACTCTCTATTTCTGAATTCATCTACAAATAAAAATAAAATATCATAAATAAATTTAGACTCTCTATTTCTGAATTCACATATCACTCCAACATTATTTGAGAGTAAATTTTTATATTTTTTTTAAAACAATAAAATAATGATTGTATGGTAGTATTCTTTTGATTTTGAAAAAAAAAAAATTAAGACAAAATGTGTACAGGAATGGATCAAGTGGGTCTTTTTTGTTTTTCTTTTTTGGCCAAAGATCAAGTGGGTCATAGTTCTACAGCAATCAAAAAAGTGAATTATTTCATTGGAATTTGTCTTTGTTTCTATGCTGTGCAATGATGCATGATGATATCAAAGAATTGGGACGAGTGAAATTGGCTCGCTGAACCTAGTGAGCATTTGCAAGGGCATTGACGAGCTATTCAATTTAGCTAACAAGATAGCTAAATTGTTGGAGCATGTTTTTTTTGTTTGACTCTCTACTTTGATTAAAAAGTCAAAATAACTAAATTATTGGACTTGCTCTTAGGTTTCAAAGGCTTTACCTCGACAACTTTTTGCTGCACCCTAAGAAACGACCTGAGAGCTACAGTTTTGTGACGACTGTAACGGTAATTGAGGACGTTTTCTCTACGGGAAGTCCAAATTGTTTCAAAATTTCAGAATCCCAAACATCATCAAGGATGAGAACATACCTTTTCTGCTTCAAGATTTTGGATATAGATTCTCGGAGGTTATTCTCACCCATCTTGTCAACTTCCTTTGGAACCTCAATACCCGTGCTTCTGGAAAATCCTTTCCTCATTGCTCTCAAAATTTCTAAAATTAAACACGACTTCTTCACGTAAACCCAAGCATAGCAATCAATTTCTTTATTCATCTGAACTCTTTCGTAAACGTTTTTTACTAGATTGTCTTCCTTGATCCACCAGGCCCCCACACTGTGATCACCAGCATATGATCCCTCGGCTGCTCCACAAGATCTCGTAGCTCGGCAACTTCGTCGTCCATCCCAACCATTTCCACATTCTCCATATGATGGTGGCTACCAATTAGAAGATGACTATTATCTTCACGTTCCACAGTTAGGGTTTGGTACTTGTCTTGTTCTCCTTCTTGAACCTCTAACTTCCTCTTTATGCCATTCAGCTGATGATGGAACTGAAACTGCCAATATGCCTTCTTGATATGATAAAGCACGAGGGCACCGATGTTCTTGACCTCACAAAAGTTGCTTGGCTTGTTGATCTCGAGAAGTTCCATCTCCAACATGAACTCTTCTAAAACATCTTCAATGTAAATTGCTGTCTCTCTCAGTTGTTTCACTCTCTCTTCAGCCAAACTGGTATCTTGCTTTCGCTCGCTTGTATACTCAACTAAGCCTTGGAAGGCTTTAAGTCGATTAGTGATCTCCTCAACTTCATCATTGATCCCCAGTTGGAACTTGATTTCATCATAAGCTGCATCCTTGAGTTTGTTGACTAGCTCATCAATTATCACAGCCATGTTAATTCTAGTGTGTTTTAGTTTACACGAAGAAGTTTTTTTTTTTGTATGGTGTGTGTGTAAGACTACTCCAAGAGCCTCCATAGAGTAGCTCCATAGTTATTTTAGGGAGGCAAAAAGGTAAAATATTCGCCAACAGACTCCCTATGCAAAGTTTCCTAAAATGTGGAGTTCCTCTTTTCTTTGCTATATTCCCTGGATGTAGAGAGCCAAAAGTGGCTCTCTATATCCCAAAAAGCAACCAGACTTTGTAATTAAAATACAAAAGCTCTCCAACGTTTAATATATTATATTTTTAACTTAATAATAAAATAATATATCATCATTAAAAATAAAAAAATTAAAATGCTGTGTTTGATCTAAAATAAAGATATATTGAAGTAAAAAATATATAAAAAAACTGTTGAAGTGAAACTGAAATAGGAAGTCCTAAAATAAGGATAGATTAAAAATAGGGAGACTGTTAGAGTGAAACTGGAATAAAGAGCACCTAAAAATAAGGAAACATGCCTAAATTCCCTACATGTAGAGAAAAAAATAAAAAAATTGTTGAATTTAATCTAACTAAGAGAATTCAATGCAACTTTGTTGATATGCTTCCCCAACCTCTTGCCTTTCTATATCCGGTCATTTGTAAACTTCTTGTTTTTTTATTTTTCACGCATGGTTTAAATTTAAATTTTTTATATAAAATAGTTAGGATAAAATATGTTCTGGACTATTGAGAAGCACTTCAATCATCACACTGATTGATTCGATTCATATATATTGTGTAGGTTTCACACATATAAATCTCACCTCACACTAATCTGGATCAGACTGAATATTTTTCCTTGACAATTTCACTTAATCAATGCATTCTAAGAATTTTATTTTAACCTTTGATTATCCTACTACTCTAGTCTTGTTGCTGATCATTTTTTCAAATCTACTGTGAAAACACTAAATAATTTATGTCAATGACAATGTGTAGAAATCTTTCAATCAAGCTAGCACTGATTGCGGGATACGTGGCTTGAGCTTATGGCATAGTGATTGTTAGTACTATTTTGTCAAACTGATGATATTAATTTAGTTGATGATCTGTACCAATAATAAAAAAAATATTGTCCTTTTTCCAGAACCAAATTTTACCTAACGCACTTCGATTAGATTTGTTTCATATCCTACAAAACATGATTCACATCGCTTTGAATATGAAATTATTATTGGTGTTGAGGGTGAAAACTTACGATTGTCTGAGCTCAATGCCAGCCCTTAGTTGTTGAACCTGCACAAGAAAAGGAAGGAAAAGCAAGGGTGATGGCCTGTATTTTTTTTTGGGTATGAGAATGATTAGTTTGTCCGAGCTGAATGTTTAGTTAGTTGAGAGTATTAATTGTACGAGAATAGTTACCTCATAAATGTAGAAAAAAGCTCTATATATACTAATCTTGGATCCGAACAGAAATTAATGTCTAATGCTGCCCGACACGCTACCGGTCTGCCGGCGCTATATGTCCACTAGACGAGGCTATTACCCTGCGGACCGAGCCAAGGCACGTTGGTCTGAGTCGGGTATCTATTCTATGTCACATCTAGATTGCTGTCATGACCGTTGGGGTTCACTCGGATCAAGTATGGGTTGGGTCATGTAATTAGATCGGTTGGTGACCTAATTGTATTAACTTCAGCTCGGGTATCCCTCGTCAATTGAAAAAGAAATACTTGGGTGCATGCTTCACGTGTGGGAAGAGACAACATTTTTTTATTATTCTTGATAAGGTAAAAATAAAAAAAGTAATATTGAGATACAATTTGAGCTAATTTATAAAAAAAAAAATAATGGATAGGATAGATTTTGATGATCAGTGATACTTATATAAAAATCTTAGGTGAAATAATTTAAAAAGAATAAAAATATTTATAATTAGTTATTTATTATGTGTTCTGCAATAAAGTACTTATACTATTTTCAGTAACTTTGTTCAGAATTTATTGGTGCGTAAGCCCTCTACCAAGGTCCACTTTGCACATAAAAAGGGATCTTTCTCTGACAAAACCATTAAACTAAAACCTTATTGTATTTTCACGATTTTGGCAGACATATATCATATTTGAAGTTTGAACATAGCTAGGACTCTATGAAAAGAAAGGCTGAAAGTTTTATGGATGATGAGGATGAGGCAGGCTACTATGAAGACTGGAATGAAGAAGAAGATGCAGATAACACCTTGGAGGTTTTGGTGGATATACCTGTCGCTCATAATTTGATCAAAGAGCAGAAATCTCTATAGATCAAGGAGCAGCACAACAAAAACAAAAGGTTGAAAGAAGACTCTCTCCACTTGCAGGACGAAGGTAACACCGCAATTTAGAAACTTGAGTTCCCGAGCGCTGTCGTCGAACATGCCTGGACAAGCAAATGAGAATTTTGTACTGGAACTATCAAGGGTTAGGGAATCCTTTGACAGTTCAAAACTTGAGAGATGTAATCTCCAAGGAAAAACCCTCCATCATCGGTCTCGTTGAGACGAAAATGAAGCTCAATAAAATTCGTAGAGTAGCAAGGATAATTAAAGCCAGTATTATTCATGTTGTAGAACTAGTTGGTCTTTCTGGGGGCATGGCCCTCTTTTGCGTTGATGATATGAATGTGGATGTTTCCTTTTGCGATTATTTTGCTATCTCTGTACGTTTTAATGCTAACAGCCCCAATCAGTGGGGTCTTTCATTTATCTATGCATATCCCAACAAACAGGAAATGAAAAAACTCTGGGACTTTATAATCTCAACTCAAGAGAACTCTAGTACTCCTCATTTTTTTGTTGGTGATTTTAATTGCATCAGGGCAAATGATGAAAAAAAAAGGGTAAAGCCAAAGCTCAATGCAACTTAAAATTATTCTCACAAAGGATCTACGAGGCAAAACTTTTGGAAATCCCTTCCAAAGGGTGTAAGTTCACATGGATCAACAAAAGAGGGGGGGATTGTTCTATTTTGCAGAAGTTGGATAGAGCATTTATTAATTTTCACGGGACCTCGATGTTCCCTGAGGCCATGGTTATTAATCTCCCACCTGTGGGGTCAGACCACACACCCATTATCCTTTGCACCAATACATCTGATCATGTTAAAAATTATAGAAGGTTTCACTTTGAGTCTTTCTAGTCAGAAGAGGAAGGGTGTAGTGAAATTGTGGCAGAATGCTAGTCGCAAGGCCATGGTCGTAACTCAGCTTGTAACTTTATCAAGAAGATGGAGAGATGCAAGAATGTGCTCATCAAATGGAGCCGGAAAAAATTTGGGAATAATAGAACTAAGATCAATATGCTCAAAGACAAAATTGAAAGCCTTATCAATAATGCTAAGGAAGGTTTCAATGCTAAGGAATACAAGTACATTAATAGTGAGCTTGAAAAAACTTGGAGTTATGAAGAGCAATTTTGGGAAGCTAGAGCAAGAATGAAATGGCTCCGATGTGGAGACAGGAACACTGAATTCTTCCATACTGTGACAAAACAGAGAAGAGCTATCAACAAAATTGTCAGAATTCAACTTCCAGATGGTGAATGGACCTTAGACAATAAGAGAATTAAATCAATGTTCCTTAACCATTTCAGAGATCTCTTCACTTCAGTTGGCCATAGGAATATTAACCCGGTCCATGACTGCATTGGACCAAAAGTTTCAGATGAGGACAACTACTACTTGATCCACCCCATCTCAAAAGAGGAGATCAAAATTGCAGCTTTCAGTCTAGGTGCTAGGAAGGCACCTGGACCGGATGGCTTCTCAGGATTGTTTTTCCACAAGTATTGGCACACTATTGAAGAAGATGTTTACAACGTCATTCAGGATGCCATCCAAGGTAACATTGACCTGAGTGCTCTAAATCATACAAATGTTGCACTTATCCGAAAAGTGAAGAATCCCCAACAGGTGACTGATTTTTGACCAATTAGTTGTTGCAATTTCATTTACAAAATTCTTTCTAAAGTCCTTGCTCTCAGGCTTAAGACAGTCATGGATAAAATAATCATACCAACTCAATCAGCTTTTATCCAAGGGAGGTCAATCCATGATAATTTTATAATTGCACAAAAGGCGGCATTCAGAATCAGAAAGAAGTGGAAAAATGCAAAGAAATGTCATGCTATTCTCAAAGCAGATATGAGCAAGGCTTATGACAGGATTGAGTGGGACTTCTTACTCGGTGTTATGGAGAAGCTCGGTTTCAATACTACCTGGATTAGTTGGATTAAGATTTGCATCTCTACAGCCTCCATGAACATCCTTATTAATGGTAATGTCACAGAAACCTTCAGCCCTTCAAGAAGGGTCAGACAAGGAGACCCACTTTCACCCTACCTGTTCACAATTGCTACGCAAGCACTCACATCCCTCCTCGATTGGCAGCTTAGTAGAAACCTTCTAAAGGGTTTCAATATTACTAAGAACTGCCCCACCCTGACTCATTTCTATTCGCATATGACTCAATTTTCTTCTTTGAAGCAAACTATCGTGAAGCTTTTGCTTTACAGGAAACATTGTACAGGTACTGTTTCACATCTGGACAGAGTCTTAACCTCAATAAGTCATCTATTTTGTTCAGCCCTAACACTGTAGAAGGCCTAAAAAAAGGAATTGCTGACATCTTCAGAATGAACTACTCTAACCAACTTGGTAAGTATCTTGGTCTTCCCCCAGAATAGGGAAAGTCGAAGACGAGTACGCTCAACTGGCTCCAAGAGAGATGTGACAACAAATTGAATGGATGGAAAAGTTTTTTGCTTTTCGATGGAGGTAAAGATGTGCTTATCAAAGCAGTTATTCAAGCTATGCCCTCATATGCGATGTCTATTTTCCTTTTACCAAAATCGGTTTGCAGGAGTATTTCATCAAAAGCAGCTAACTTCTGGTGGGACAAAGATGGAAAGAAAGGGATCCATTGGATTGATTAGGATACTCTCTCAGATCCTAAATTGAAAGGCGGATTGGGATTCAGGAACCTACATCTCTTTAATCTAGCAATGCTTGCCAAGCAAGCATGGAGACTGTTGTCCAACCCAAACACATTGGTTGCTCAGATTTTCAAGGGAATCTACCACCTTAATGAGTGCTTCTGGAAAGCAAAAATGAAAAGGAACGCGTCATGGCCATGGAGTAGTATCATCAAAGGCAAGGAAATCCTTCAAAGGAAGACAATTTGGGCTGTGGGCAATGGAGAATCGATCAATATTTGGGATGATAGATGGCTGGAGAACTATGATCGTCTTATATGTCACGACCCCTTGGGTCCTAAGATGGTGAGTGAGCTATTTGACCCCGTTTCAAGATCTTGGAGGGAGAGTATTATCAGAAGTTGTTTTGAGCCTTCAACTGCAAAGGACATATTGGCAGTCTTTATTCAAATCGTGGCATCTGAGGACAAAATTATCTGGCCTTTTACGAGGAATGGTGAGCTTAATGTGAAGTCCGCTTATCATGCAACCAGGGATATCTTCAATCATGACATCAAAAGCAGCAGTCAAAAATCGAGCTCGTCCTTTCAAGCCCCACAAGCCCTTTGGAGGACCATTTTGTAGCGTCCTGATCTCTCATGAGACCAGGACTCCTATTTATCATGCTATTCTCACCCAATTCTAAACCCCGGGCACGGAATTTAGGGAAAAACGGACGGAGTTTCCCCTATATATAGGACTATCTGGAAACCTACAAACAACAACATACAACCCCAAGACTATAATCCACAACCTCAATCCATTTCATCATTACAAGAATGCAAGTCAACTAAACAACAAAGTAAAGATTACAAGTTAATGATATATTACAAGCCATTCAAAACTATCAATACATTCTAAACTTAACTTTACAATTACAAAACTAAATTCAATGACAATCCACGTAAGCCAGCATAGTCAACACGAAACTCTCGAGCCTTCTTTTCTACCTCAGATAGCACTGATCCTGAAAGGTGTTAGAAACGAGGGTGAGTATACAACATGTATACTCAGTGAGGGAGATGATGCAGCATATCGGGCATGCAATGCAGCAACTTAACACAATTAATACAATAAATAAGCAATGAATAACAATTCTAATACCACATTTTAAAAGGATACAATCGATAACCCTTATTACTCCAAATCTTCGATCCCCGATCCACGAACCATGATCTCAATCTCGATATGGCGGCATTCCTTACACCAATGGGTACTTCGGATGTACCCGATCCTACGACCCAACACCTCCTGGCAATCTCCGGACCAGGCGAGTGAGGGAATAGCAGACGGAGCTAAGGCAACCAACACTGGTAAGCCCGATGCCGCCCAGCGAGGCCATCGCATCCGCCGCGACAATGAGGTTGCTCAACCACGATACAATGCAAGAATGATAACAATGACAATATAATCAAGAAATACATTTAAGGACAAAAAGTAGGTTGTCCTCACACCAAGTTACAATTTAGCAACAATAAGCATTTATCAATTACGCAATTATACTAAACAATATACTCTTTTAGCAAGAAAATAAACTATAATGCACATAAGGATGCAGGTCCCTCACCTTTATCAATCTTCAAGATGTAAAAATGGCTTAGTTACTCCAACTTTCCTTTAGCTCGAATATGCAAATCCCTAATATATTCATTTAAGTATAACGCTTTAGCAATTGATTATATTAACTCCACATTAGCACGTAATCCCAAATAACCACATATTATTCATGTATGTCATATTGCCACATAGCCTAAGTAATCAAACGAATAACACTAAAACATTTCTTTAATCTTACCAAGGACATTAACTATATCAACTTTAACAAGTTAACTTCATAACTAATTCAACTTCATTTATATTGCAAGGGAATATCAAACTAAATATTAAATCAAGACAATATGCTTAACACTTAAACATAATTCAACTATAACAAAATCTAAGAATCATTATCATGTTTATTCACCCAAGTACAACATACATAACTCAATTAGTAATCAATTACAGCAATTAAGTAATCCAAATAACCAACTAGGCAACAATCTTAGCTAACCCACATAGAATCCAACAAAACCCTTTTCCAATACATACAAATTAGCTTCTAGTCTTTTCACAAGATAATGAATTCTAAATCTAACTTTACCAATCAGTTATAGACACTTTATGACCCATTTAAATTCTTTGAAACCACATTTATAAGCACGTTAACTTAAAAACTACATAAAGCCTTTTAGGTGTTTTGTACTACAACTACTCAATCTAATTACCAATTAAGTGTCATGATTACATTTTAAGAGCTCCCTAACACTTCTAAGATCATATACTTATTCAAACAAGCCATCGCTAACACTTCGCTTCAAAGACCCCTTTGAATCTAAGCCAATTATGCAAATTTCCTAAAGTTCCAATCAAGCTAACCATATCTAATCACTAATATATGCTCATTAGAGCCTATATTATCTATAGATAGCATCGAATCAATCCTAGAATCAACTTTGCACAAAACCCTAAATATCACCTAAACATTTTCCATTTTCTCCAACAAAGGCTTAACTTAATCAATTCAGTTACCTATGCTATAGACCTCTAAACTGACTAATTTATATATATAAACATAGATCTCTGAGTGTAGATGACTTTAGCCTCAAGCAGAACTTAATTCCGATCTAAATTCCACAAGTTATGACCTTTTCCGTGCAACTACGCAAACTTCCTCCTGCACCAGCGATTTTCAGACACATTTCGGAAATAGATAAATTGCAGGGCCAAAACGTTAAAATTTTCCTTAGCTCTAGAAATCCACATTTGTTCTAAACTGTCTAATATAGCTGCCATATAAATTTTGTTAATTTTAGAGCACGTTTGCTATGTTAAAAGTGATTCGAAAGACGGATAGTGGGTTGACCGAATATGCACTTCTTGTTCTGCTTGATGTTTTCATGCACTAAACTAACTACAAGCAATATACTAGTATGCAACGCATTTCTTTTCATGTCTTAAAACTTTTAGCAAACATGTAGCCTACACACAATTGAACAAATTACCTAGCATCCACTACAACATAATACATTAAGTAATTCCACATGATAGCCAAACACGCAAGTAAAGTAATCCATTGAACAATTTAAGGCAAGTCATTCATTTAGTACCTAAACTACTCATATAATTCAAGAAACCACATAAACACCCCTTATACACAAGAACACTACTCGGCCCCTTAGGTTCACCACACACAAACACACCACATTCACTTTATTTTGAGCAACTAATAAGTGATCCTAGTCTCTACAACACATATAACTCAATTACCAAGCTAAAACTAAGCATTAAGGCTCTAACTTCATTTTTTTTCCTTTTTAATTCAATAAGGCAATACTAGTAATGAATCAAGTTATCCAATCACATAGACATATTCTATACCCATATTTGAGAGTAAAATAAGCATAGATAAGCATATATAGTACATTATTTAACTTCAAGAAGCCAAAGAGCACAAAAAAATAAGTTTAACACTTTCAACATCTCAGCAGTACCTCGACTTTGGCTGCACAATTACCTAAGCAAACGACCTCCTATGAAACTGATTTTTATGTGTATGGAAATATTTTTGGAAGTAGATAACTTTAGAATAAAACAGAACTCGATTCTGAGTTAAATTCATCAAGATATGACTAAAACAACTCAAGCACGCAAAGCTGTCCAGATTGGTCATGAATTCTGTCAGGTTTCGGTTTTTATTTTCTTAGAGGCAATAGATGGAGGAATTGGCTAACTCGACCTAAATAGAACTTGTTCTAAACTAGCTTATCTAGGTCCTGTAAAATTTTCATAATTTTCCAAGTTATCTAACTAGGTCAAAAACTCCACGAAATTCAGGCAAGTAAAACTGTCCAGTTCCAGTCAACTACAAAACTTCACAGATTTCAGAAATTATGAGCAAACAAACGATTTTTCTTCACAATTCTTCCAACATGAAAGTTGTATCTCTCCAAGTCTAGATTAATATGTGATTTTTCCAGATTTTTCCCAAAATAATTAATTGCTCAAACAATACATAAAGTACAGCAGCTACAACAAAATCCTGCAAACATATACATGTATAAACTTGTCTAATACAACAATTTCTTACTCAAAAACACATATATATGCAATGTAAGTTCTGAAATCAGTTTTTAAAAGATTTCCCCTCACCTTACACATGCTAGGAACGGGAGCTAAGGCACGAAAATGCGAGAAAATCGGCTCGGGGTTGTTTATTTCTTCTTCTTCTCCTCTTTCTTCTTTTGATCGATTGGTGTGTGTTGTGTGTGGTCTGATGTGTGTGTGTGTGTTGCAGTATTTTTGTGTGTGTGTTGGGTTTGTTGTGTGTGTTTTATGTTAGATAAAATATCTAGGTGGCTCCAAAGACCAAATTGCCCCCTTAACTAAGTGTATATTTCTAGTTTGTCACCTTATAGTATTTTGACTAATCTAGTTAGCTAGTGTAGTAGAGTGCAATTATTTTATTGCCTACGATATGCCTACGATACTTAGAATATAAAAAAAAAATGCACGTGAATGTACACTAAATAAAACGAATGTACATTTTCCAAGAAATATAAAAAGTAATGCTAATAATTATATGCAAACAATTAAGGTAACATGTAAATGTACGCAAATGATTAAAATAAGCATATTAATAGACGCAAGTAAATAAAATAACTATATGCTCAGGGTCGGGGTATTACACATATGGACCATGAAAGCGCCACCAAAGATCAAAATCTTAATGTGGAAAATTTGCAACAATGGACTTCCAACGCAGGAGAACAGGTTTAGAAGGAAATGTGCTACATCGCCTATGTGTTAGATTTGCAACAAAGAAGTGGAAAATATGGAACACCTTTTCATTCTGTGTCCATGGGTCCAAAGATTGTGGTTTGCATCCCCTTTTCATCTCAGGCCAAGTCCATCAGATATCTGCCATTTTAGTGATTGGTTCTTTAGAACCTCGAACAGATGCGTTACGGCAGGATACAGTATTGACGAAGCTGCTTCAATTCTTGCATTTCACTGTTGGGAAATTTGGAAGCAAAGGAACAAACCGTGCCTTGAAGGACAATCCATTGATATCCATAAGTCCCTGATATATGCTCAATGCAACAAGCAAGAATTCTTGAGAGCTTTTGTCTCGACTAACCAAATGGCCACTAGACCAACTAATAGATCTTCTAGCTCTAATGCAGATTGGTCCCCACCTCAAGGTAATGAGTTCAAGTTCAATGTTGATGCAGCATTCTCGAATTCTTCGCAGGCAGCTATAGCGTACTTGGGGCGATCTTGTATTGGTCAAGTTTGTTATGGCCACGCAGCCACTATTAGATGTTCGTCGCCAGCTGAAGCAGAAGCGCTTGCCATTAGAAGCGCCAGTCTATTTGCAAGGCAACTCCAGATTAACAATACCACCATTGAAAGTGATGCATAAGCAGTGATTAACGCAATCAATCTTTCTTTCTCTGCCCCGAATTTGAGGGCAAGTCTCATTGTGAAGGATATCCGAAAGATTGTGGATGGCACAACCAACTTGAAGTTTCGCTGTATTAGGAGAACTACTAACAGACCATGTGATTGTATGGCTAAAGAAATGTCAAGAGGAACTTTGCCTTTAGATTGGTTATCTAATATTCCCCCTGGATTTTATCAGCTTCTGAACTTGGATATCCGCCCGATGGGGATAGGATAATTTTTGTATTCTTTTCATTCAGTAATGAATTTATTAGTCCAAAAAAAAAACATAGCTAGGACTCTTACTGTAACATCCCTAATAATTCCTTTAGATTTTGGACTAATGTAACACTTTTACATGGGCTAAGCAGGGAAAAAGGATAAAGTTAGTGGGGCTAAATCAATTGGCAAGAAAAGAATCATGTTAGAAGATTACGATTACCGTTGACATGCCTTATTAATTTTTCAGCAGTTCACATGCAGTAAAAAAAGGAAATTAAATCTCCACGCAAGAACTAGCAAGCAAGCACTTGAAGTTCAAGTTTTTGAATGTTAGACCAACACTGAATTCGTTTGGCTAGCTAAATATTTTGCTCCCCATAGTTATATTGTGTTATTAGAACTTTCAAAATCCATTCAAGATTTCATGGGGCATAAGAATCGAGTATGGATGAGTTATATGTATATAGATTAACATTTACATAAATACCCGATTTGTGGACATAAATTCTAAAAGGTCGATCGTAAAAAACTACAAATAAAATAAAAAAAATAAAACCTTAGAGATTTTAAGTTTTATCCTTAATTCATTAATGTTTTAAGTTGATTGCTTTTATCTTTGAAAAATATCTATATTAGTTTCCAATATGGACATCATTTTTCCGAATTATTGAACTTTTTGATATTAGAACTATATTGTGAAAATTCTAAAATTTCTTGTCGTAGACTTGCGATATGTGTGATTTAAATCAAAGTTTCATGAAAGATTTTATATTTCATTTTGACTTTAAACATGCATGTACAACACGAAGAAGATAATATTTTGGCATTGAATCATGCTTATCATTGTTTTAAAAGATAAAATGGAAAAATTGGTAACTGTCATTGTTCATGTGAACAGTGAGTAAAAACTCATTCGATTATTGATAAATGAGACTTAGACCCTTATTTATTGAAACGTGAGAGATAAATTCCTTCAAGGAAGGATTCATCCAAATTTACTTTTATTAGACAGTTGTAATTGTCTATTATACCCTTCATTTTATTCTTCTTCCTTTTGTTGTCCTCTGCCCTTCTCCTTTTCTTATTTTTTTAATCTTATATTCCATATTTGTTTCCTTTTTTTCCCCTCTCTCTCTCTCTCTCTCTCTTTCACACACACACACACTCACACTCTCCCCCGGTCCCTTCTTTTGCGTCATTGCCAACTAACCTTCATCCTCATTCAGGTCCTCTCCTAATCCTCCAAATTGAAGTTTTTGTTTGTTTCTATTCTTTGGAACTTAAAGACTGCCCTATTATATGCACAACAACACTTTACTTTACATTAGTCTCGAAATTTTCATATGACACTGCTTTTTTATATATGATATTAAAGTAATTAATATTTTGAATGCAAAACCAAAGCACGCATGAGCAAATTAATTATAGCTTATATAGAACCAAAGTTTGACGCTCCCGCTAAGGAGCTTTTAAGAAAGGCATGAGGATACGAATGCGAGAATATGGTGTAGAGGGTTGGGATGTCCTAGGGTTGCTACCACTGTATAGGGAATCTTGTCAAATGACTTCAGTTTAATATATTTAGCAAGAAAGGAGCAAAATTAGGATTCCTCAGCATTGTCTCACTTCATGGTTGCTAAACATTGTCACTTCACTTCATTGTGTTGTTTCTAAAAGAATTTGGAAATTGGGTCTTGATTTGGTGATGCTGCAAGACAGTTTTTCAGATTGGGAGATAATATTGAGGTTTAGGTGAATTCCTTCCATGTTAAAAATGACTTGCAACTTGTTATTTCTGTTGTATTGTGTATTTTATCTGGAGGGGAATAAATTAGAAAATCCATAGACAAACTTTTAATCCTCAGGAGTCCATTCAAGAGAGTATCAGACATGCTATTAGATTGAAATTAAGTGTTAGTAAGAAATTTAGTCGAAGCATTATCAACATTGAACTTTTTAATTGATGGAAACTGAATGACTCTCGTCTTGCCAGTTAATATTTTTGGATAGAAATCTTTGTACTTTGTTTTAAGTTTGAGCTTCAATGATATACTTTTATTTTTCTAACAATATATATATATATATATATATATATATATATATATATATATGACTCGGTGGTGTTGCAGCCCAGTAGGGGGTTGCACCCCTTGCCAAGTAGATTGATGGTGGCATTCTTCAATAGTTGTGTCATTTGTGATAAATCTTAATTTTTGAGTACTAGTTTGGGATTTTATCTCCCATCACTAGGGCCGTGAAATTATTTCGTACAACCTTTTTTGGAATGAACGGAACGGTTGTTTGATTAGGAAAAACAAAAAAAAAAAAAAATTACATTACATAAGCACAAGAACAACAATTCAATAACTCAACTAGCAATTGCATTTTCATATAATATAATTACATGAGCAAAAGCACACCCATCAAAATACAAAGTACCTGCAGTTGCAGTTTCGTACAATATAATTACATAAGCAAAAGCACACCTATTCAAATACAAAACATCTTTAACAATTAAAAAAAGAAAAATAAGTACAGAACATCAGGGGTTGCATTTTTCTCCAATATCATTCCATGAGCAAAAAGCACCCTTGTTCACATATAAAATACTCGAAGTTACATTTCTTTACAATATAATTCCAAGCAAAAGCACACGTCTTCAAATGCAAAATTTCGCGAAGGCATTTCATGCATCCCTTGGGTATTCGATTTCATGTGTTCAAATTTTCAGCGTAATTAATCGTGTGTTCAAATTTTCAAAATAATTAATGTCTAGTTCCTCGAGTTCTGGAAAGTTGTTTGGTTCACAAACTAATTGTTTTCCTTCATAAATGGCAAAAATTTTGAGAAATTTCAGTCTTGGGACTTGTCCCAAAACAATGAAAGAATCTTCAAATAAGGATCCAAAGTGTAGTGAGATTTCTCGTATATAGTTGCAAGAGAAAATAAAATCTGGTAGTTGATCAATGAACATTATTGTGAGCTTCTCAAGAACCAAAAATGAATAAATTTTTAAAAGTTTTGCCTCGATTTTTACAAAATTATTAGCAATATTGGAGAATTTTTAAAAATTTCTCAGAATTTGGAGGAATTTTGACAAAGTTTTAATAATTTTTTTGGTACTTATAATAATTTTGTAATAAATTAGGAAACTTTTTTCAAAAAATTCACTTTTATTTAATAATTTCCTAGTATTTTTAAGAATCTTCAATAAATTCAAAGGGAATTGGGAAGAAATTAGATGACTCTTATAAGATTTTGAAAAAAATGATAAAATTTTAACAGTTGTCTAAGAAATTGAGGATGAATGTTTAAGATGGTTTAAGAAATTAGGAGCAATTTTGAAAAATTGATGAATATTTAAGGTAGCTACTGGTATACTAGAATGAATTTGGACAGGAATGGAATGGGCCAATAAATGGAATGAAATTGGGAACAGAATGAACTTGAGAATGCAAATAACATGTTTGGTATGTTTTAAGAATGAAGAGTAGTAATGGAAATGTCTTATATAATATGACAAGATTGCCTTTTTATTATTATAGTATTAAAAATATGACAAGATTGCTCTTTTGTTATTATTATTATTATTATTACTATTTCAATCACTATTATTATTTTGTTATTTTAATTTTATTGATTATTATTATTATTATTACTTTTATTTTTATTTTATTTTTAGTTTTTGATTTTATATTTATTTTTTTAATAATAATTATTATTATTATTATTATAAAAATAATTTTTTTATAATAACTTTTTATAATAATAAAAATAATAATAATTTTTTATTTAATAATAATTATTATTTTTTAATAATAATTTATATTATATTTATTTATTATTTGTATATATTTTTATAATAATAATTAGTATTTTATAATAATAATAATTACTATATTTTTTAATTATTATTATTGTTATTTTTATTTTTATTTTTGTTATTATTATTATTATTATTATTATTATTATTATTATTATTATTATTATTTCAATCACTATTATTATTATTAATTTTAATTTTATTTTATTTTTAGTTTTTGATTTTGTATTTATTTTTTAATAATAATAATTATTAAAATAAAAATAATTTTTTATAATAATAATAATAAAATAAATAACAATAATAATAATAATTATTATTATTATTATTATTAAAAATAAAAATAAAAATAATAGTTTTTAATAATAATAATTATTATTATTTTTTAATAATAATTTATATTATATTTATTTATTATTTTTTTATATATTTTTATACTAATAATTATTATTTTATAATAATAATTATTATTATATTTTTAATTATTATTTTTGTTATTTTTATTATTAATTTTGTTATTATTATTATTATTATTGAATATGAGGGTATGATAGTCAAGTTCATTCCCAAATACATGGGAATGACCCATTCCCATGGGTTTGCTCTGGAATGATTATTCCCATATACGTGGGAATGTGATTACTTTGGGAATGAAATTTCCAAGTTCATTGCTTTATACCAAGCATGTGAATAAAAAATAATTGAGAATGTCATTCTATTCCAAACCTCATTCCAGTATACCAATCGATACCTAAGAGTTTTTAAGAAATTTAAGAAAAATTTAAAAGATTTTAAATAATTCTTTTACAATTTTAGAAGAATTTTAAAGAATTTTGAAGTAATTTATGAGAAATTTGAATAAATAATTTTGACTAATATTTAATAATCTCTTAGAAAAACAAAATAACAAATTTTTACTTTTTTGATAACTTTTAAATAATTTTGAAAAATTTTAGGATAAATTCTATGACTTTTCTAGAATTTTGAATAAATTTAGATGAAACTTTAAGATTTTTTAGTAGAAATTTGAAGGAATGTGAATGAATGGGGTATGTCGTATGGTTGGGGCAAAAGTGCGAATAAAAAATATTTGGGCAAATTTTTGTAATTATTTTGGTGCAATTAACTATTTTTCCGTGTGAATATTTCTCATTTAAGGCTTTTTCACTATGAAAACTAATGGAATGGACAAACTAAAACCATTTTATAAAAGTAATGATCTCGTTAGAATAAAAATATTTGAATATCCAAGACATGATGATCTCTGGGATAATTTACTCTGTCAAGATGACTCTCTAGACCCAAGGGTGGAGGCAAGGGAGGACCGGGAGGAGCCGAGCTCCCCCCAAGCCTCCAACTTTGTTTTCGAAAATCTATGTATCACTTTTTTTGAAAAAATTAGGTGCCCCCCTCCCCCCTCCCCTTTTTTTTTTGTCAACGAAATCTTGGACCTTCCAATATTAAATTCTAATTCAGTCCATGCCTAGACCTATCCTCTTTGAATCAGATGAAGAGAGAAAAAAAGAATAAAAATCAATTGGACAGAAACCAGTGTATCCATACTGTATATAACTCTTATCAACTTTTGTATCATAAATATTTAATGAACATAAGAGCTTTTGTAGAGTTTAAATGTTTTAGTAAGGGTATCTCTAATGGGGGCTCTAAAATTAAAGACTTTTCAAAATTGGGTAGTTTTAGAGCCTCAAATATCTAAAAATAATACTATTCATGACAAAAGTATGTGATGTCCACCATTTTTGGCTTAAAAGATGCCAAAATAGAGACCCAATCTAATTTTTGAACTCTAAATTTGATGACAAAAATGTAAATTCAAATTTAGAGTTATCTCACGTTGATAGAGTCTTTAACAAATATGATGAATATAAAAGTGAGGAGTTGGGAGAAAGTTATTATAGTGATAATACATGTAATGAGGATCATACATGGAAAATACCATTTATTAGTCATAATTGGTCAGGAGCTCTTTCACCATAAAACATCCAAGAAGAAGGTATCAACAATTCATTGGTTTTATTACGGTAAGTCATTTATACACATAAATAAGATTTGCTTAGGTTAAAATGAGGGAACAAATAGTTGTTGCTCTTTAATAATTGCATTTTAGTACTAAATAATTATAAAAGTAAACTCGCATGTATTCAGATACAAAATACCAACAGCCATTTTCTCATTCACTTAAGATTGTTCACCTTAACATAGAAATAGTGAACAAAATAGTTTATTTCTTGATTTTTCATTTTAATTTTTTCCCCTTTTCTCTCAAGAACCAAAATTTATTAAATAAAACTCACCATACAACACAGGGCCTGAAAACGAAAGCCTAGTTGAACAAAAACATGGACACAATAGGGCAAGGCCTAATACAACTGTCACGCTCCCAAATTCGCCAAGTAAATTCAGGAAGATCGCCGCAAACTTAAAAATACAAGTTATTCTAAACTCGCAAGGCTCTAAATCTTCAATAAAACATGCCATAAGTCCATTACTATGAATATCAATAAATAATCCAGAGAAGAAAAAAAATACTTTAATTAAATACCAAAAATACTAGCCCTTTAATTACATAAAAAATAAAACTTCAAAAAAAAAAAAAAACAGATAAAAGATCTTAATTAAATTTATTCTGATTTCTTGCATCTTTTCATGAAACTTCTAGCTTAGCAACCCCGAACTAAATTTGTCATCTGCAAAAGTAAGAAAGAGAAAGGGCTGAGCAAAATAATGCTCAATAAGTAGAATCTACCATAAGAAACGGTGAGGCTGAAGAATAATAAACAATAGAGGTCGATAAACTCAATCACAACAATAACAAGGCAAGAACAATATTTTCAAGCACAAACAAAACATATACAAAGTTGTGGTTGCTTAGCAGCTAGCACATAATTCACAATTCAATACACAGTCAATAACGGATGGCGACTTATTAACTCTCAACCGTCTAAAATTTGATACACAACTTGTATAGTTTGTAAGGCTTGGGGCTTGAATCCCTGACAACTCGTAATGTAGTTTTCAGAAGAATCAATACGACAAACTAAAAGAAAATTATGAACCAAGAGTGGAGTAACGATAACTTGAATAATTATTGCAAATAAACAAATGGGGTAGTCAAAGAAAATGGTAAATTCTACTTACCTCGATTATGAAATTACAAAGCTAAAATTCTGAAAATTAAAATAAATTCTTTAAATTCGAAGCCCTAGAATTACAATACATAAAACGTAGAAATCAATATTTAATCTCATGGTAGATATCTCCCAATTTCATATCTACTCTTAGCCTACACAAGAATTCTTAGTGTGGAAGAATAAAATAATAATTCAGTAGACTTACTAGCTTGAACTCCAACATACAGCAACAAAGCTTTCCTATAATTCTTTGGTTTAATTTACTTTTTCTTGGTCTTTCTCAAAGCTCAGACCACGCAACTTTAGCTCCTTTTGCATTGTCTCCACCTCCTTTCCATAAGAAAGCTGCGAACTTTTTCTCAATGTCATGAATTACACCCTTAGGGATGAGAAAACTATTGCACCAATAATAAGTAGGGCTAGACAAAACTGATTTAATGAGCGGTACTTTTCAGCGAAAGAGAGCCATCGGTTTGCCCAGTGATCAATGCGATCCGTAATTTTTTAGGATATCACAGACACGTCTATTGAGTCTACCTGTAATCAGCTGGATGCCAAGGTATTTGAAAGGAAGATGGCCAATCTTGACATTCATAACTTCTGCAAGACGAGTTTTCAATTTATCACAACAGCCCCCGATGAAAATTTCACTCTTGAGATTATTAATTCTTAGGCCCGACAACTTAGAGAACACAATAAGAGCTTTATGAATCAATTTAAGAGATTGGAAGTTGGCCTTACAATGTGTTTGGATTGAGGGGAAAATATTTAATAAAGGTGAGGAAATGAGAGAATTATAAAGGAGAGGAGAGTAGTAGAGAATTAAATCATATTTGGATTAGATAATTTTAGGAAAGGATCGGAGAGTATCATAACGGAGTATGTATGTCTTTTGTTTGGATTAGGAAAAAAATGGAAGGGAAGGATGAATTTAATGTGTAAAATAACTTTTATAAAGGAGACTTGTTCTCCCTTCCCTCCATTTTACATCAAATTAGGGGAAAGAAAAAGTGAGCTTGGGAGGGGTTGCTTTGATCCCTCTACTTCCTTACCCCTTAAAAAACTTTCAAAACAAACAAGGGAGATAACTTTCTAATCTCTCCTCTTGCTTCTCCTTCCGCCCATTCCCTTCAATCCAAACAGGAGAATATCAACAAATCATCCGTGAAAGCTAGATGATTCAACTTGACTTTTTTTGCATTTCAGATGGAAACCAAAGCCCCTCATCTCTGAGCATCTATTCAAAAGTTCAGTCAACAACTCCATATCCAAGACAAAGAGGTAAGGCGAAATAAGATCACCTTGTCGTAGGCCTTTTTTTCCCGGGAAGAATCCTTCCATATTTCCATTAAGCACCCTAGAGTAGGATGGAAACGTAATACACATTTCAATTTGTCACGCCCCGAGCTCATACCCTAGGTTTGCAAGCACAACTAAGTATTGTAGGCATAAAGAACAACTACTTGTGACCCTAGGTTTGCAAGCACAACTAAGTATTGTAGGCATAAAGAACAACTACTTGTGACCCTAGGTTTGCAAGCACAACTAAGTGTTGTAGGTATAAATAACAACTACTTGTGCCCCTTTTCAATTGGTCCAAAATGGTTAATCCAAATTATTCTTTATACCCACAACACTCACTTATAAATTACACAATCACACTATATTCTACTGATGTGGGATAATACACAATCCAAGAGATAAACACATCAGGATAGTCGAATGCTTTCAAACATTTGAGAATAAAAGACCAATTGAGAGTATCATAATCCTTCATAATGTCAATTTTAAGAATGCATCTTTGAACTAGAAGTTAGTAAGTCATACGGATGGCAAAATAGATCGTTGACCTTTCTTATTGAGAATAACACCAAAATTGTCTAATAATTTAAGATAGCCTAATATTACTAGATACACAACGAAAAATAGTATTATAATATGTGTTATATTTCAAGTCAAATGTTCATTTCCGATTTATTTATTTGATTAAATCCAGTTTTTGAAACTGGGATTGTTATGAATAAATATTGTGAGCACAAAAGGTACAATTGAACAAAGGCTAATAACTTTCATTTTTAATCAAAGTAACCAGTCGTGGAGTCATGCTAATCACTGCTAGGTCACCATTGCGACAGCCAGGACTAATTCGAAATTTTTCTCAATGAGAGGTTAAAATACACAATTTTTTAATTATATGAGTATAATTTTTTTTTCAGTAGTGGCTAATTAATATTTTTAACTATAATATATATATCTATATATAATTTTTTTTTGAAAGTATATAAAATTTTTAACGTTCTTCTGAGGCTAGTAGGGGCTTAGAGATGACAATAATTAATGTTTAAATTCCAAACTGAGGGGTATCTGCTCGATAACGAAAATTGATGGAATATATGTGACGACCGAGAACCTCTTCATATTCATTTTAAATTATTGAATGTCTTATTTGAGTATTAAATGTACATTTATTCAATTTTTAGCATAAGACACTATTCATAAAGAAAATTTACTATTTAATTTTTCTGAAACTGTATTTTTCTCCTGTCACATATCATGTAGGAGGAATGTGAAAAATATTATTTTGTATATTTAATGTTAGGAGTATGCATTTAGAAAATAGTTTTCGTCTTCAATGAATAGTGTTACGAAAGAATAGTAACTTTTTGTAGAATTTTTATTTGGGCTTCTAGTGAATTAGCTAGACTTTGGATTTTTATTAAACCCTTAAATATGTTTAATTAGACTCAATTTACTAACCTAACTCATTATTTCCTTAGTCTATTACCTATATAATATAATAAGAGCCAAAAAAAAAGAGTGCAAAAGCTGGAATTACTATAGCAAATCCGAAAATGGCATAGGAGGAGAATTTCTTCATCAAACCTTGGAGTTGAGCTCTTGGCTTGCTTAGTGAGGATTCTAGAGCACCTAAGAGCTTCACCACCTTGCCTACATCTTCATACAAGTGAGGGAGTTGCATTTTTCTTGAGTTTAAAGTTGTTGCTCATATTTTAAAATTCTTATATTGTTAATTATAGCTATATTAATTGTTATGGATGCTTGATATTTGATCTATAAAGCCTATAGAACTCTCTTTTGGAGCTTGGTTGCAATTGTAATGGTTTGGTTTTGAGAATCAAAGTTGTAGGAGAAGATAAATAGTGCAGTAAATAGTGAAATCCGAAAATTTTAGGTTTTTGAATAAAATTTGCTAATTAGCTTGAATTGAGACTTTAAATAGATGTTATAGGCCCTAGTGAAGCTAGTAGGGAGGCCACGTGAGGTTGAATCACTCAAATCCGAGCTAAATTGCAAAATTAGTCGACTTTAAAAAGAGAAATTTTCTCGTTGTGCAATCCGGGTGTGTTTGGGCTATGGCTTGGGTATCCTTGGGGTAAGGAAGCACTATTGGTGCTTTCGTTATGCGAAAATGGGGTTCGGTTAGTATAGTTGTAGTTCAAACCCGTTCGGGGTCCTCCGGAACTTTTGCTTCTAAAATGAGTTTTTATGATTTTAATAGGTGTCTTTGGGTTTAATTAAGAATGTAGTATGATTAGGATATGGTTTAGAAACCTTGAAATGTGCATAGGAGAAAGAAATCTTAGTTAAAGAAAGGGGAAAAGTAGTTTTTAGCCATTCTTGTTACATTTGGAACTTGTTGTTGAGTTGTCTTGTATTGTATTGATTATCTAAAGTTAATAAAGCTAATTGAATTGATTGTGAGGCAAGGTTATGTTGAATGCTACTTTTAATTCTATAAAGCTAGTTCGTGCTATTGTGAACTTATATTGTGCATATATGTAAGGTCGACCTACTTTGTCGGCCCTCTTATGTGTAATTTGATATCTTGAATGCTTGTGGCTTGTCTCGGGGTTGCGCAATCTTTTCGGACATGGTAGCGTCGAGAAACACAGGCGGCGTCGGGCTTGTCGTGCTCACTTGACTACCATAGTGCCTATTCCCTTCTCGCTGAAGCATACTCCACTACCCCAGAGACGTGGTTCACCTGCTAGGCATGGACCTACCTCAGGAGAAAGGGTCGTAGGATTCGGGATACATCCGGAGTATCCCAACTTGTTGGTGTTTGGGGTTTTGCCAGCATGTACGTGAAGTTCATGGTTCGTGGCTCGCGATTGAAGACTTGAAGTGGAACCGTATCCTTTTTAATGTGGTTAATTACTTGGCTTTCTATCTTGCTGGTTTATGTTGCATATATATATTTCTTGTGTTTCCATATCATATTGCATGCCCGGTATGTTGCATCACCTCTCTCGCTTGGCAACAATGTTGCTCATTCCTCATTTGTCATGTTTCAGGAAAAGTTGAGATGAATCCCCAGCTGTTAGAAGTAGATAAAGAAGAAGAATTTCACATAGATCAGAATCCATGACTTTGTGTGATAAGGTGGATCTTATGTGCAATTTGCTTGGAGTTCATGTGAAATGTTGTATTCTGAGACCTTGGGATCTTGTATATGTTGGAAAATGAAATCTTGTATGGTAACGAGAGTTGTTGGATTGTAATAATGAACTTTAGACTTCTTCTACTAGTGCATGCTTGAGTGTTTTAACTTTCAATAGAACTTGATTATAGTTGTATCTAAATGCTTTTAGTTAAAATTAACTTGTCTCGCATGCTTGTGTGCTTAGGTAGAATGATATTGCTCCAAGGCTCGGATGGCCTTGTGATCTTGACTTGGCTTTGGAAATATTAGAAGATAAGTTGTTTAAGTTGTATGTTGTTGTTTGCAGGTTTCCAAATAGTCCTATATATAAGGAAAACTCCATCCGTTTTTTCCTAAATTCCATGCCCGGGGTTTGGAATTGGGTGAGAATAGCATGATAAATAAGAGTCCCGGTCTCGTGAGGGATCGGGGCGTTACAATATCCGTTATGATTTAGGCTTTATAAGAGGTAACCGATACGTAAACCAAAACATATATATATATATATATATATATATATATATATATATATATATATATATATATATATATATATATAATAGAAGCCATAACAGAAAGCGGAAATAACATGAATAATAGACAAAATAAGCAAATGAAATACGGATAAGATGAAGATTAAAGAGATGATAGTCTGAATCTCTTACTTGTTATTAATTGTAAATGGAAGCCGTGATACACTGTTGGTTGTACAGGAGTACAATGTTCAAAGAGTAATGCCGAATTAAATTAAAATTGTAGAAAGAAAGAAAATTTGGATCCTATGTTAATGAGACAGACTCTGTCTTATATAAGATATCGAATCATGAAAAAGAAAAGTGAAATGTAAAAAAGAAAAGTCAAAAGTAACTTTTCCTAAAGTGAATAGTAAAAGTGATTTTTACTATTCATGAATAGTGGTCGGCTTTTACTGTGGCCGAATCTTGTTTTGTCGTGACTTGATGATCATGTCTGCCTTTTACTGTGGCCGAAAGATCTCTTGTCGCGATGTGATGATTCTGTCTTTTGACTGGATTACTTTCACTGTGACCGAAAGTAATTTTGTCGTTATGTGATAATGATGTCTGAAGATGGAATCTTGACTGTAGATTCATCTTCTTCATCATCTCTGAATCTGACTGGTTCTGTACTGAAGACATAGTTGAACTTCTTCAGTCTGAATCATACTGACTAATGGAAAAATACATACAAGTACACTTGATCGAAGTGTATTTCCCACTAATACAAAGAAAATAAATAAGCTAGTATATTTTCCCTATAATCTACCCTGTATCGTACTTAGTCTTACTATATTCGAAGCCTTACTATCTCTCACCAAACCGCCACATGGCCAACACGGAGTCTTACGCCCTGGTATATATATATATATATATATATATATAGTAATAAATGGCTAACTAAATTTGTAATTAAAATGATAAAAAAATTGTATTAAACTCAATTAAAAAAAGAGTGGAATAAGTTCAATTAAAAGAGATATGTTAAACCTATTAGACCAATACTTATACTCTTAAGAATTATTAGCTTTAGTTGTGAATAATTTTTTTCGCATAACTTCTTTGATTTTGATTTTTGCTCATAAAATCATTATGTAATTTATTTCGGGTTTTAACATTGCATTGAATTATTTTATTTTTTGTGTCTTTACATTTAAATTATTATTTTTTACTTTTTTTAGGGTTTTTTAAATCTAGACTAATTTTTTATTTTTTTACTTAAACGATTACAGTTACAGTTAATCGCAGTTTTTTGAATCCTTAATTATTACGGTTATGGTTAGTAGTTTTTAAACCCGTTAGGTTTTAGTTGCGTTTATGATTATAGATTTGCTAAACGGTTTCGTTTACGATTTTACATTTTTCGTGGTTATCCGAACTATTGTTGCCATCCCTATAGGAGCTGTAGCCCCCACTGGTCCCTATTTATATCCCCTACTAGCGACAACTATGATACAACTAGATGTGGCATTTGGGCTGGGCTGCACAGGCCCAGCTGAGCCCAACACACAAAAATTTGAGCCCGGCCCAACTCGATTGATAGGGGACTTGACTCGGCCCAGCCCACATAACATATATGTGGGCTGAGCTGGGTCAAATAATTTTTGACCCGACCCATTTGAGCCCAGGCCTATTTGAGCTCAGGCCCCAGCTCACCCCAGCCCAGCCCAGCTTGAAGCCCAACCCAGCTCAAGCCCAACTTAAGTCCAACACAATTAAACACAATTTGAGCTCAGTTGTTAAAACAAATTAAAATATTATACTTTATGCATGCAACGTAAATTGTGGTAACTATTTTTTTTAAAACAAACTAGCAAGTCATAGTAACTATGTTTTTTAACAAACTAATAATAAGTAATAAATTTATTTCTTAAGTTGATATTAAATGACTTGTTATCAAAAAATTTTTATGATATTGCAAGTTTGCAACTTGCAACTTTACGTCCCTTCATATTATTTTTTTGAAATATTTTAGATACAATTTTTTATGTAATTTTTATAATTTTATAATCATACATATAATTTTTCCTATAAATACTTAGTAACAAAGTGCTTTAGTCTCTTAGTATATTCAACTTTATTTTACGACAAATCTACAACATTATATAAAACTATATCCATGGAGAAGAAAATCTTTCATGAAGATTACATTCGTTAGAGGTTTGGAATCATTTTACATAGTTTGATGAACAGGAGTATGTAATTTATAACTATTATCAATGTTAATTTATATTTAGATGTAAATTTGAAACTGAGACGCTTGTCAGACAACTTGTATTACAACAATCAAATGTTATAAACTATTTTAATCCAGAAGTGGTTATTCAATGTTGTGTGATTTCTAACACAAGTGCACGTATCGCAACAAGTAATAAAATGATATGTAAAGATCGTTCCCACAAGGACTGTGATTATTAACTACTGAAATTAATTTAGCTCTAATTTTATTCGGATAATCACGAATTGAGAATTTTTGACTAACAATTAAATAACTTATGAAACTTAGAAAAATAGCAATTAAAACAATTACAAAATTAACAAAGGATGGTAGTTTAATAGTTAAAAGGCTTTAGGGATTCTGATTTCACTAAGATTAATCATACTTGAAACTATTGATTTAATTCAATTGACTCATATTCTCTACATTGCCAGCAATTTCACTAAAGTGGTTATTAATCTTTCTCAAGTATCAATAACATATCTCGCTAAGCAAACTACCTATATCTCTATGATAACTGTGAACTTAGGAAACTCATTAAGCCCTAGAAATTCATGCGCTGCACTAGATCTCATAACTATCTCTAGTTTATGATGATTTAATGGTATTTCACACGTGGTCTAACTTAGTTATCATTTCTCAGTCTCAAACCAAATCAAGAATCATGCAATTGTTGATCATGCAATCACAAGCATCAAACTCAACACAAAATACTCAACGTATAAATGGAATAGTTCATCAATTAATTCAATTCAAAAGCTTCAAATATTCAAAATCCGGCTATATCGTAGCCCTAGAAAAATAATCTAGAACATCATAATATTTGTAAATGAAATCCAAAATTGATTGCAGTTCATGATGAGAGAGAGAAAAAAAACTAGAAATCTCAAGAAAGTCGTGACGAAATTTTGTCTCTGATCTGTCATTCCTCGTCAATCTTGCTATTTCCTCGAGTTTTCTTCTCTCTAAAACGTTGTTCTTGCTCTCCAAAACCAGCCGCTGCTAAAAGCTCTCTTCTAACATGTGTTTTCTTCTTTTTATCCTAGGATTTCCTTCTTTTCGCGCTATTTTACAAGATTGCTCTTAAATTTCATGCGATGCTGCGCAATTGCGCTATGATTGCGCTACTTCTTATTTTTCTTCAAATACTTCATAAGTTGAATGCAAGCTAGCCCTTAGCCATTTTTCTTCAATTTTGCTTTGAAACTTAGACTTTCTCATGGAAATCACCTATGTTGTAAAACAAACACAAAACCCACCAAATTGCTCCAAAAATTACTCAAGAACTAACAATAATTAAGTAGAAAGGTGCTTAAATAATGTGTCAATAATACACCCAACAAACACCCTCAAACTAAAGACTCGACATAAGACAACTCTTGAAAGCAATGCTGTGAGATAGTAAATTTCCACGACCTCAGTAGCAATATTTCACAACTCAACCTTAAAAGGTAATTTTCAATCATAAGCATGAGAAATCCCAACTTCACATAAATTGCATTTTACTTCAAATCCCCTTAGTAAGTGTGTGTATAGCTTATATCATAATCAATTGTACCCGGATTAGTTTATGCAAGCTAAGTGAATTGCCAATATGGATCTTTTATTTTCAATTACTTAAGACTTCATAGGCTCACTTTTCATGCCACTCCCCACTATTGTAGGTTAATCATAGCATCACAGATCATTAGGACTTTAAATTTGGTTGTATTGAATGGCTAGAGTGAAGGTAGGATAATGGATATCAATGTATGGCTAAACTACCTGATAACACATAACCATTCTAGGATGTTCAATGGAGCACATGTCAACTCTACTTCTCACACCCATAAAGTAGTCAACACATCTCTTTTTTTTTTCTTTCTTGTCACTTCCTCAACATTTATCCACAACATTGATAAACACATAGAGAATCCACACTCCCCCAAACTTGCATTTTGACATTAACTACAAGGAGTGTGGCTCTTCTGCTTTCTTTTCATTCTTTTTTTTTCAATATTTCATTTTTTCTCAAGAGCAATACACCATATCACCCAGTCATAACACCTCCCATCTATCAATACAAAACATGATTCCATATAATCATCCCAGAATAATCACACGTTACAAGTAGAAAGGTCATTATTTGGGGAAATCAACTTTACAGGTTAAGGAAGTTATTATAGGTTGCACAATAAAGAAAATGCTAATTTAGGCTCAAAGGGGTGGACTAGGGATATTCAATCATTAACAGGTTCGCTAGGAAGGCTCAAGCTATCCAAATATGGCCTAAATCATTTCTCTAATGCTATGCAACCTAGGATTTTGCCTCAAGTGACAATCAAGCAAGTTCTAAAGTCCTTTTTTTTTTTCTTTCTATTCACTTAAGTTCACATAAACCTTCTCTAAGCAATAACAAAAGTAGGCGAGGCTAAGTGTGCAGTGGGTGGGGATCCTCCATAAAACGAAACTATGCTTCAGTCAATTTTCCTCATTACTATCATGTTATTCTTATACTACTCATCATCGGCCTAATTTCTTATCTTTCCAGCATCACTTTCCAAATTTTTTTTTTCTTTTCAAAATTATTATTATTATTTTTTTGAATTGGAATAACAAAACACATAGAAAATAAAAGTACACATACTCTAAGCAGAACAAGTTAGATAGATAGACATCAAATATCCACCCCTAAACTTTAAACGAGACATTGTCCGCAATGGCAAAAATTAAAGAAAAGAAAGTAGATGACTTCCCTGAATATCCATGTTGTTCATTGTCCGAAGGCTCCTCAAATGTTTCAGCCCCAATTATGCGAAATAGCTTGTTCCAGTAGATGTTATTGATATGTTGATATGAGAAACACTCCTTCGAGTTGACGCCACCCAACAAACACAACTTCAACCACAACTACTCGGTACTAACCAAAGACACCACTTTACAAGTCTGTCACAGCTCACAACTCAATTATAAGCGAAGAATGGCATGCTCGCCACCATAACATAGCTCAATCAACACATCGATTCACAATAGAAATAAGCCTCAAAGCCACAAGGTTTCAAAAAAACTTTCTGCCTCATTTAGAACTTTAATCAAACCATTAGTATTCAAGCAAAACCTATGATATACTCCACCTAACAAACACAAACCTCCAATACCTCTATACTATTCCACTGAAAAACCAATAATATCAATGCCACCAACTTTAAAAAAAAAAAAAAACTTGTGTGCAACTGCCCCTGTTCGAGTGCGTTCTTCCAATTTTTTTTTGTGCCTCAACAATGCACAATTAAAAAAAACACTCACCATATACCAAAAACTCTTTGCCGCCGCTATGGAGCTCGTCCGTTGATGTCTGTTGGGTGGGTCAGATGAAGAGTGGGTACGAGAGAAAGATAGACCTGAGATTGTAAGGGTGAAAGAGAGAGAGATAGAGAGGTTGCTGGGATCGCTGTTGTCACTGCTCCGACGTCGGCGTGGGTGATCAATTGGTGGGGTGGGTTTGTTTTGGCTATGAGTAGTTTTAAGGGTTGGATCTGATGTGGTAATTGGGTAAGTAGGAATTGGGTTTGGATTTGTATGGGTAGTTGGGTTTGGTAGGATTAGAGGATTTGGGTTTATATGTAGGTTATTGGGTTGGTTATTTGGGTTTGGGTAGGGGCTGAGGAATTAATTTTTTTTTTCTTTCGAACGTCAATTGCAAGGCCGTCAGCTCAGCTGCGCCAAATTTTAGCGCAACAGTGCTACTCATGAACGTAACTTGAAATCATCGTCAGCGCAGCTGCGCTATTTTTTGGCGCAACAACGCTACTTTACAAACGTAACTTTAAACATCATCAGTACAGCTGTGCTACTTTTTGGCGCAACAACACTACCTCACAGCTTTATTTTTTTCTATTTTTCTCTTCAACGCACGCATCCCCCTCAACCCAAATACCATTATGTACACATTTTCTCTTTGAATTGACTTGGTAGAGCTTCTTCTTCACTTGTCTTCTCCCAAACTTGTTCTTGAACCTAAAATGACAAGAAAAAATTAAAATTAACCACGACAACTACAACTTGAAAATTAACTAAAAACAAACCCCACTATTAAATCAAGAAAAGTAAGGAAACTCGGGTTGCCTCCCGAAAAGTACTTATTTTAACGTCGATAGCCAAACAGAGCAATTTTTCATGATGAGTTGAGGTGGACAACGGTCTGGTGCTTATCAAACTCATCATCCCAATAAGTATTCAATCGTTGTATGTTACCCTTGAATGTGCCCTTCTTTGGATGGGTGACTTCGACAGCTCCATAAGGGAACACTTTAGTCACAACAAAAGGTTCAGACCATTTTGACTTGTGTTTTCTAGGAATTCTTGGTTTATAACCAAGTACTTGTTGCCCAGGAGATAAATGTTTTCCCGAAACGAGTTTGTCGTGCCACTCTTTTGTCATCTTCTTGTAACTTCTTACATTCTCATCTTCTTCATCACATAATTCTTCTAGCTTATTCAATTGCAAGAATTCTTTCTCACCTACTGCTCGCACACCCATGTTTAGTTGTTTAGTAGACCAATATTCCTTGTTCTCCAATCCTACCATAATAAAAGAATCATCTTGTAATCAGCTAGCCTCCAAGGGATCCAATTTGCCCCCATGGTTAGACACTATAGCTTTTACGGCATCAATGCGAAAACAACTATCACTTGCCTTTGGGTACATGAAAGCTTTGAAAACATTAAAGGCTACTTCTTCATCTTGTACTCGCAGACGGAGTTCACCCTTTTGAACATCGATAAGTGCTCTACCAGTGGCGAGGAATGGTCTTCCAAGAATGATAGGATTTTTTTTGTCTTCCTCCATATCCAACACTATGAAATCCCCGACAACGGCGCTAAAAACTTGTGTGATTTCTAACGCAAGTGCACGTATCATACCAAGTAATAAAGTGATAAGTAAAGATCGTTCCCACAAGGACTGTGATTATTAACTACCGAAATTAATCTAGCTCTAATTTTATTCGAATAATCACGAATTGAGAATTTATGACTAACAATTAAATAACTTATGAAACTTAGAAAAATAGCAATTAAAACAATTACGAAATTAACAAAGGATGGTAGTTCAATAGTTAAAAGGCTCTAGGGATTTCGATTTCACCAAGATTAATCATATTTGAAACTATTGATTTAATTCAATTGACGCCTATTCCCTACGTTGCCAGCAATTTCACTAAAGTGGTTATTAATCTTTCTCAAGTATCAATAATATATCTCGCTAAGAAAGCTACCTACATCTTTGTGATAACTGCGAACTTAGGAAACTCATTAAGCCCTAGAAATTCATGCGATGCACTAGATCTCATAACTATCTCTAGCTTATGACGATTTAATTGTATTTCACACGTGGTCTAACTTAGTTATCACTTCTTAGTCTCAAACCAAACCACGAATCATATAATTGTTGATTAGGCAATCACAAGCATTAAACTATGCACGAAATACTCAACATATATATGGAATAGTTCATCAATTAATACAAATGAAAAGCTTCAAATATTCAAAATCCGGCTACATCGTAGCCCTATAAAAATAATCTATAATATCATAATAAATGTAAATGAAATCCAAAATTGATTGCAATTCATGATGAGAGAAAGAAAAAAAAACTAGAAATCTCAAGAAAGTCGTGGCAAAATCTTGTCTCTGATCCGTCATTCCTCGTCAATCTTGCTATTTCCTCGCATTTTCTCCTCTCTAGAACGTTGCTCTTGCTCCCCAAAACCAACTGCTGCTAAAAGCTCCCTTTTAACGTGTGTTTTCTTCTTTTTATCCTAAGGTTTTCTTCTTTTCGCGCTATTTTACAAGATTGCCCTTAAATTTCTTGCGATGTTGCGTAGCTGCGCTATGACTGCGCTACTTCTGATTTTTTTTCAAATGCTTCATAAGTTGAATGCAAGCTAGCCCTTGGCCATTTTTCTTCAATTTTGCCTCAAAACTTAGACTTTCTCATAGAAATCACCTACGTTGCAAAACAAACACAAAACCCATCAAATTGCTCCAAAAATTACTCAAGAACTAACAAGTATTAAGTAGAAATGTGCTGAAATAATGTGTCAATAATACACCCAACATTCAACAACTGCCACCGCCAAGCTTACCACCACGAACAACAGGCTGAACACCAGTAAAAGGCGCATAAAAAATAGAGAACTTTTGCACTAACTTTCCTCAAGTGTTTATGTAATGTTTTATTTTTATGTTTACACCATTAATATATTGTCTCATTAACTTGTAGTTTGTTATGTAGTGTTTTATTATTTATGTTAATTATTAATGTTATCAATCAACTTGTATATTGTCTCGTCAATAGTTAAATTAATTTTTCTTAAAAAAAAATAAATTTAAATTTTATTTTTTAATTATTAATATATATGTTCGTGTTCATATATGTATATGTGTTTGTATATTACAATATATATTATATATTCAAAATAGAGTAATAAAAAAAACAGTTTGGCCCAACGCAACTTACGACTCGTGGTAGTAGGCTCGTGGGCTGAGCTGGGTCCTATATTTTGATAAATGAGCCTAGCCCAGCTTAGCCCACTAAACATCTTTGTCAAGGCGGATTCAATTTTCTCGACCCATGATTTAGCCGAGCTGTGCTGGTCTGGCCCAAATGCCACCTTTAGATGTGACTATAAGGAGGTTCAATTTAGGTTAAAAGGAGAGTTTACGAGCACTAGCAACTTATCATTGTGTTTAGCATTTATAAGTCAAAAATGTTTATTTGATAAGAGGATAAATTGTACATATTTTGGTTAAATTGCTTTAATAGGATGGTGCTTATAAACACCTAAAATTCTAATCAGCATATAGTTTAGCACTTCATTTTTATGCTCCAATCATGTCAAATTTTCCTATTATCAGTTTAGGTTTTCATAACAACACCATTTAATCAACGTATACTTTAATTAATTGCCTTACGTTTTGAATAATTTATATTTTCACCAGGAACTTTAAACGCTTTTGTTTTCCCTTGTATTTCCATATGGCTCTTCTTAGTTACAACACTCAGAGTAAGTAAAGATGATGTTGAAGAATACATCCTAACTGGAGTTGGTCTACTTGCTGGATCAATAATCTTGCTTCTCATAGTTGTATGGGGAACTTGTGTCATCTTTGGCAGTGAAGATTTGAAGTCTAAACCTTCAAGCGATCCGGCTTATAGAATGAATGATTTTGAGAATTTATTGTCACAAAGGACTGGTATGTTCATTTCTTTTCTGCCTTAATTTCATCATGAACTTCTTGAGAAGGGCGTTTGTAGCTATCGGACAGTCGAAGCCGAGAATTTTTAGATTGAAAAATCAATTAGTCCATTTCTTAAATATAGAGTTATTTATATGAGTATTAATTACGCGTCGTCCGCACTAGAAAAAAGATTTTAAATTCACCCCCTCTTTTGTGCATAAACTTTTTGAGTTTAATTTTGTTTTGTTACAGGTCATGGTATAGTGACAGATTCGGATACATATGACATAGCAAGAATAATGATAATCTCAGTGATACCATTTATTATCATTCAAATTCCAAGAATATTCAAATTATCTTCTTCTGGGCAACAAGTTGTCATCGCAATCTGTTATATTGTTTCTTTTGCATTCCTAATCGTTTACTTCATCTACCGGGTATTATTCAGTTCCTTCAATTATAACTCTTCTAACTTTGTTTAGTCATGTGATTTAAACTTTATCCCTCTCTCTCTCTGAAGTACATTACAATCTTATTTAAATTGAGAGACACATTAAGGGCCCGTATTTGAACTAGTTTTTGAAAAGTTAAATACTAGCTTGTTAAAAGGAATAAGGGCATAATATTCTTCTATAGTTAGCCGACTAAGCTAGTTAATTATCTTCCTATCGTTTTGTAATGACTTATCACCACGCGTGTTTCTAAAATATTGCATGTAACCCCTAGCCTACTATGCATTACTGGTCCGTCCTAGTTAACAGCGTGTGTTTCTCATGATCTAACGCTATGACTTTAGATCATCAGTATATGCAATGATGATAGTAGGGGATCTTGTACAAAATTTTAAGAAGGGTGAATCATTCAGAACCCCCTTGTGTTTTATCGAAACTGCACAAGATTCCTTTGTGGTCCAAAAACTACCAAACACCTCTCATGTGCTTTGAAAAATGCATCATCTCTGTCGGCACCTTCGTCAATAAAAGCATTAGTTGCAACAGCAAATGACTTTTAAACAATTTTGTCAATAAAATAAGTGTATTTATTGATGAAAACAACCTTTTCAACCAAAAAATAAAAAAAAATCGAACAGATCAGTCATCTTCCCCCATACCACACCAGAAAAATCCAAAAACGAAATATATATATATATATATATATATATATGTATGTTAGGAGTTTTGCATGGTAAACTAAAGAACAAAGAGAATGATTTCTCCCACATGGAAAGATTATGAGAATAATGAGCTATTAATAAACATGTGTAGGGTCAAGACCCAACAATTTAAGCTTCTGGGTCAATAGTTGAGTTTTACACATGTGTGTTAAGTCTCATTTGTTCTCAGAGTCTCTAGGCTCTACACAACAAAGAGGTATTAGAGCCGATGGTTTGACGATCTTGGCCCGAACTCTCGAATAATTATGGTGGACTATCTTGATGGACTCTCGAAGAAGCTAAGCAGTGGGATTAAATGATGGAGTTTGGATACGATAAGCATAATTATTGGGTTATACTCTCCAAGTTGTATGAGGTTGCAGTAACGCGATGAAGCAAGGCTTAATTGATTTAGGTGATTCTAAGCAAGCTCGTACGAGAATAAGATCGCGGAGCCTCATGTTTGATCTTGGGTGCACTAGGAAGAGCTACTAGAGCTGTCATAGTAGTAGCTAAGGTGCATGGTTGATCCGGGGTACAGAGGGAAGTGCTTGGTTGATTTAGGATGTACGGGGAAAAGCTACTAGGCCAGCATGGTAGGAGCTAAGGTGCAAAAGAAGATCTAAATAACTTGTGAGAATGGTGAAGATGGATCCATCGGCAATGAATATGGATCAAGGGAGAGTTAAGACCCAATTAGAGTTCACATGTGAAAAGGGATAAATTTGTTAGGAGTTTCACATGGTAAACTAAAGAGCAAAGAGAATGATTTCTCCCACATGAAAAGATTAAGAGAATAATGAGATATTAATAAACATGTGTAGGTTCAAGACTCAATAGTTTAAACTTTTAGATCAATAGTTGAGTTCTACACATGGGTGTTAGAGCCCATTTGTTCTCTGATTCTCAAGGATCTCCACAACAAATATATATATATATATATATATATATATATATATATATATATATATATATATATATACATACCACACCAAAAAAAGAAACATATATATACACCAAATTAAAAGATACATATATGTATATATGTGGGTGTGTGTGTGTGTGTGGAAGGTCTGACGGGGTTTGGGGGTAGGGTGGGGCTAGGTGGGGGTGTGTTGGGAAATATAACTGATCTATTCGATTTTTTTATTTTTTAGTTGAAAATGGTATTTTCAACAATATACACTTATTTTACCGACAAAATTGTTTAAAAGTCATTTGTTGTTGAAACTAACACTTTTATTGACGAAAGTACCAGGCAGAGGTAATGTGTTTTTCAAAGCACATGGGAGGTGTTTGGTAGTTTTTGGACCACAAAAGGATCTTGTGCAGTTTCGATAAAGCACAGGGGATCCTGAGTGATTCAGCCTTCTTAAAATGTTGTACAAGACCTCCTACTGTCATCATTGCATATACTGACGATCCAAAGCCACAAGGTTAGGTCATGAGACGCAGACGCTGTTAACTGGGACGGACCAGTAATGCATGGTAGGCTAGGGGGTTACGTGCAATATTTTAGAAACACGTATAGTTATAAGGTCATTATGAAACGATTGGAAGATAATTAACTAGCTTATTCGGTTAACTATAGAAGAATATTGTGCACTTATTCCTTTTAACAAGCTAGTATTAACATTTCAAAAAACTAGTTCAAATACGGGCCCTTAATGTGTCTCTCAATTTAAATAAGATTGCGTGTACTTCAGAGAGAAAGAGGGATAAAGTCTAAATCATATGACTAAACAAAGTTAGAAGAGTTATAACTGAAGGAACTGAATAATACCTAGTAGATGAAGTAAACGATTAGGAATGCAAAAGAAACAACACAAGAGATCACGATAACAACTTGTTGCCCAGAGGAAGACAACTGAATATTCTTGGAATTTGGATGATAATAACTGGTATCACTGAGATGATCAATATTCTTGCTGTGTCACATGTATGCGAATCTGTTACTATACCATGACCTGTAACAAAACAAAATTAAACTCAAAAAGTTTTGCACAAAAGAGGGGTGAATTTAAAATCTTTTTTCTAGCGACACATAATTAATACTCATATATAAATAATTATTCTTTTTTATTATGGAAAAGAGATTAATTGATTTTTCAATCTAAAAATTCTGAACTTCGACCGTCCAATAGCTACAAACGCCTTGCTCAAGAAGTTAATGAAATTAAGGTGGAGAGGAAATGAACAAACCAATCCTTTGTGACAATAAATTCTCGAAATTATTCATTCTATAAGCTGGATTGCTTGAAGGTTTAGACTTCAAATCTTTACTGCCAAAGATCACACAAGTTCCCCATACGACTGTGAGGAGCAAGATTGTTGATCCAGCAAGCAGACCAACTCCGGTTAGGATGTATACTTCAGCATCATCTTTACTTACCACGAGTCCTGTAACTGAGAAGAGCCATATGGAAAGATAGAGGAAAATGAAAAGAGTTTAAAGTTCCGTGAAATTTATAAATTAAAACATATAGTGATTCTGGTGAAATAGCCAATTAAACTATAAGTTGATTAAATGAATGGGTCCCAGATTATGAAATAAGTAATAATCTCGAAGAATAAAAGAAAAAAACCTGGATTTTTCTTTAGCTATTATTAAAGATGCTTTCAAGAGAGTTTATTTGAGTTGCATTGGCATGTACACATTCAAAATGCAACATAGAGCTTGCTGATATTTATATATTTCTTGTAATAGAAAACAATCAAAGTATGTACTGTAATTAATTGAATAGTTTTTTAAACGATGTAATTATTTTTTTTAATCAATCCTCTAAGCATTAATCCAAAAATATAGAGTAATATGCCATCTTTGTTTTGTTAACAAGTTTGTTTTGAGGTGAAATGAAATGAGTTTACTCGCCTAGCAAAAACAAATATAGAGTAATACGCATGTAATTACGTGACATCTAATGTATATCAATAAGTAATACAACTAATTTATTAAATTTTCTACACGCCTTCTTCTCCTCCTAAACATGTACGTCCTAGATCTCAAGTTTCCCTGAATAGAAAAAGGATATGACTTCGCAAATTTAAAGTTTAATTCTAAGTAGCTTGCATATATATAAATATATATATATATATATATATATATATATATATATATATATATATATATATATATATACACACATACTGTGTGTGTACGTGTGTGTATATATATACCAGGAGATGAAAAATTAGAGAATTGAAAAGAAGAAGTAGGAAAAGGCAAGGAAAAATAAAAGGGTAAAAACTATTTTGGTCCCTGAGATTTGGTATAAAGTCCAAACTAGTCTTTGAGATTTGCAAAAAGACCAAACAGGTCCCTCCCATTATCTATAACTTAATAGTCAAAGATTTTACCAAATAAAAAGACTTAAATGCCCTTCCTTTAATGGTTGGAGATTTGGAGGGAAGGAAAAAAAAAATTTGAGACCATGCAACAAGTACAACTATTTAAGCACCTAAGTCATTTTTTCTCGTCATTTGAAAACAAAAAATAAAAAATAATAATAGATGAAAAAAATATAAATATTAAATGTAAAAAAATAATTCACATGTAACGAATTCTTCGTCTATTATTATTTTTTCTTTTTTGTTTTCAAATGATGAATAATTCGTTACATGTGAATTATTTATTATGCCAACTAAGCATCCAATAAGTAATGCCAAATTGGTGATAAAAATAAAATAATATCTAACATTACTCTACATGCAAACGACCATTAGGTTGCATTGCCTGGACAACTCTCTCCTTCTGACGTAAAACGATGTACCATTAGTTGCCCTAGTGTCTCCTAGTAGCTGCATTGAAGAATTCCTAAATAATGGAGATTTTTTAAAGATTCGTTTTTTTAACCATACCTTAGACTTTCCTTTTTAAAAAAAAAAAAAAAATTTGATCGAAATAAGATTATATAAAAGATAAACAAAATTACACCAAGGAAAGCCTACATTCGATTGTTTTCTTTCTTTACTTGTTCACATGTAACGAATTTCTCGTCATTTGAAAACAAAAAAAGAAAAAATAATAATAGACGATAAATTCGTTACATGTGAATTATTTTTTCACATTTAATATTTGTATTTTTTTCATCTACTATTATTTTTTCTTTTTTGTTTTCAAATGATGAGAAAAAAATTACTTGGATGCTTAAATAATTGTACTTGTTGCATGGTCCCAATTTTTTTTTTCCTTCCCTCCAAATTTCCAATCACTAAAAGAAGGGCATTTAAGTCTTTTTATTTGGTAAAATCTTTGACTATTAAGTCATAAATAATGAGAATGACCTGTTTGGTCTTTTTGCAAACCTCAGGGACTAGTTTGGGCTTTATACCAAACCTCAGGGACCAAAATGGTTTTTACCCAAAAATAAATAATGATTCTACACCATAGAAGAAATTCATACCAAGAAGTATCAAGGCTTCTGGGAGAAAGACAAGGATGTCAAATGCGATTGCACCGAAGATGCTAGGACCAAGAATTTTAAAGATCCTTTTTCCTCCAGAGGCGACGTACGATTCTCCATGGAATAAGAGGTATTCATAGACTATAATAAGAAATAGATTGCCCAGAAGAGTATTTGAGCATGGTAGAAAACCATACATTTGCTCACACTCATCTGAAGAATCCATCCCTTCGAGGACTAAAACTGAATATTGTTTCTTTTGCATGCGATTAATGCCATCTGAAATCAATTCAGAAGAATTGTATTGTAATGGTCGACTATTAGTGACCCTGATGGCTGATAGGAGTAGAAGAAGACATGGAAAATATGCAGTTTCCTCAACCCTATACATTCTTCTTTTACTAGTAGAGAGAAAGGGAGCTAAGAACAATGGACATTGCACTTTCCTCGGCTAAGCCTGCTAATTTATATCAATAAATTACACCAGTGAAGTCTCATAGAAGTTTTGAGTTTTATTTTATTTTATTTTTTGATTAGGAGGAATTTATCCTAAGTACATAAAACCACATTAGAATCACTCTAAGACTAGCTATAAATTCCCTAGTATAGCAACACGACCTAACATATATTTTAAGTTAGTCAAAGATTGAATAATATTTATGACGTACGAGATGACATAACTTTAAATTTGAAATCTTTTACTATAACAAATTAATACTGAACTATACTCTCGGCAACCTTGGGTGCAAAGTTTCGAATTTTATATAGATAAGACCGGTGACTTTTTCAATTCCTAGATTGCAATTGATATAATGCCTATAGATGAACCTCATGTTGGCAAAAATTAAAACTTGATGTTTCTTGCAAGCTAGTGCTTTCTGATGATTAATTATTGCCCTTTGTAACATTACTTATCTATTGGCATGCTGATATCACACATCTATTATCTTCAGTCTTTCACCAACCTGCCTTCTCCAATTATTTATTTTGGTTTGTTCATATAAGAAACATTAAGCATTGGTTACATGCAACATCATTCTCACGACTGGACTTGAAAGAAATATGACAAGAGTATAGAATATTATCTCCACTATCATTAATTTTGGAAATCTAATCCGTCCAATGGGCAGGAATAGGAATAAATGAACGGATTCAAGATTTAAATTCAGTGTAGACGAAAATTATATAATTTAATATTTATATATAGATAATTTTTTTTAATGAGAACTAAAATTTATTTTTCAGTCTCTAAAATATTTTAAAATACACATATTTTCAAAAAAAATTAGGTTGAGTAAGTGCTGCAGCTCCCACTTGAACAAGGATGGCTCTACGAACAGTATACAGGTCTTCTAAATTTTAGATATATATATATATATATTCACCGAATGTACGAGAACGCAATTTTCTTTTTTTACTAAGTCGTACGAAAACGATTTGTTTCTATAATAACCTCTTCACGTCAGATAAATTGATAAAGAACTTTCAACTACCTTGGAAAATCCTTGTGATGGTTTTGAAGTTTGTAATTATGAAAGCAGAATTCGTTTAGATCCTCTCACATGTTCAATCGGCAAAATACGTGGGTTCGGTCCTCCAAGACCTGTTAGAGCTCTTTTCAACCTGCTCATGGCTAGATCAATCGGTTTCGGGTCAAATAGGAAGAATTAGAAGATTCCACCTCTGGAAAGCACCTACACCTAATGGCTTAAGCCGCTCTTCCCATTTCCTCGCTGACCCATCATGCAAAAGGTACGCTGTTAGAGTGAGTGGGCTTTACTAAAAAGTGTTTAAGGTTTGACATGGTATTACATTACTCCATGTATTAGGACGGTAGACAAATGTTAAATAACAAAAAGAAAAAAGGGACAGTGAAGAAATGTATCTAATTTGTTGTAGTTGTATGCTTCATACAAAAATTAATCGGCCTTTCTACGATGTAATAATATTGCATTTTGCCCACCAATACAGCCATGACAACATTTTCAACGGTTCTTTTTTTTTTTTTTTTTTTTAATTTTATGTAGTATTGCGATCTATGTTGTTTGATATGCTAAGCTTGTGCCGAAGATGAACTTTGATTGGTGGTGGGTTGAATTGGAAGAGACACATAATGTTATAAGATCAGGAAAAAAAAATGGTATTTTAATTTGTTTATCAAATATGTCACGTGCTGAAATTTGTCAGGAAAAATTTGATAACGAGACCGTCGTGAACTTAATAAGATCAACTTTTTAATCCCATAAGACTCTATACACTCAATAATAACAATAATACCACTAAAATAATCCTTGAAATAAATACAATAAAACAGAGCTTCTAAAGCCTCACAAAGGTAAAGTTTCAAATATTCAAAATACATATATTCATTAAAAGTCTTAATACTAAAAAATTTAAACTCAATCGTCAAATCTCGCAATCAAAATTAGGGAGCCTCTACCCTTTTATTTACTCGTTCTTATTTGCAAGAGTTAAATAAAATAGTGAACAAAATAATGCCCAGTAAGTAGAACTCACCACAAGAAAAGTTGAGGCTCAAATATCAATCAAATGCAAAGGCCAATAATCGATACGAAAGTCAATAATTAATGCAATGGCATTGTTAAGATAACTGAGTTTAATGCAATGACATTGTTAATATAATTGAGTTCCTATCTTAAAACTAATTGGTGTCAAGTGGAGTAACCCAGGACCTTATTAAGTGGTTTAAGAGTTTCTGATTTTTCGATATAAGCAAGTGAACACACCAAAGATTGAACACAAATAGACTTAGAAAAGTTGAGTCTTAAATATCAATCAAATGCAAAGGTCAATAATCGATACGAAACTCAATAATTAATGCAATGACATTGTTAAGATAACTGAGTTTCTATCTTAAAACTAATTGGTGTCAAGTGGAGTAGTCCAGAATCTTATTAAATGGTTTAAGAGTTTCTGATTTTTCGATATGGGACAAGCGAACACACAAAAGATTGAACACAAATGGACATAATTTGAGATGAGTTGCACGCGGATAATATGACTGGACCAAGGGCCCAACTCTAATATCATGTTAAGATAACTGAGTTTTCATCTTAAAATTAATTGGTGTCAAATGGAGTAGTATAGAATCTTATTAAATGATCTAAAAGTTTCTAATTTTTCAATATAAGACAAGTATTATATTTTAACAGACATAATATTGAACATTAAAATGACCTCGATATGAATAAATTCATGCGCATCAAAACAATAAAATGAAAATCCACATATCATATCGCTGTTAGAATTTGAAAAAGAATTGTGCATGAACTTACCATTGATTAGAAGGTAATATAAGCCACTTTTATACTCAAAAAGGATTTGCTTAGGTGTTAACGAGAGTGAACAAATAGTTATTGTTTTATTTACAACATATTTATATGAGCAAAAACACACCTATTAAAATACATAATATACTAGCAGTTGCATTTCTGTACAATATAAAATTACATGAACTCTATTGTTGGTTTTTTGGAGATAGGAGAAATGTCAATATTTCATTGATAGAAAATATGGAGACAATATCTGATTTGTGATGATATTTTATTAGAGTAGTTCTCCATGCTATAGGAGGATTTTTCTATTTTTTTTTTGTTAATTCAGTGTTCATTGAATCCAAAAAAAACAATATATGATACAGGTCGGTTACAAGGTTACAAGGTGGCCGTTGGCCAATTCAAAAGAAAGAAAATACAAATCACATCATTAGATGGCGTAAAAAGGATCAAAACCAACAAAGAATTTTTTTTTTTCTAACTTCTAGTTTTGAATACCATAGCTCTTTAGTGGATGCTCATGATCCCTGTTTGTGAATTGGAGCTCCATGATCCTCTTGTGATGTTGGAGCTCTTAGGCTCTCTTGATTTGTTGAAGCTCTACTGCTCATATTTTGTTGGAGCTTTTTGCTCTCTTTTGGAGCTTGTTTTGCTCTTTAATTGTGGATCGTTAGCTCAGACTCAGAGTGCCAATGTTTCATACATCTTATATTTATAACTAAAATCATTCCTAGAATTTTCTAACTTGATAATCTGAACTTGATCTGAAATTAATTGGCTGCAGATGTGGGTTACTTGACTTTGATTTTCTAAAATCTTTCTGGGTTGTGTAATATGAATTTTTCTCTTGATCTTGAATTTTTTTCAGATCTAAAATTCTCTATGATCTGAATTTTTTCAACTGCAAAATTTCCTTTAATTTTCTAACTTGATTTCCAACATGTATCAAAATACGAAATATACTAGCAGTTGCATTTTTTTACAATATAGTTACATGAACAAAATTACACCTATCCAAATACAAAATACCAGCAGTTGCATTTTCATACAATATAAATACATGAGCAAAAGCACTGCTATTCAAATACAAAATACTACTAGTTACATTTCTCTATACATCTCTATACTCCTCTCTCATGTAATAGTGGGCGAACACAGAATCTGTAAACTCTAGATCAGACTTTAGCAGTATTTTAGAAATGTTTCGAGTCTTGGCATGATCTGGTCCTCCAATATCTATTCTTTGAACAAATGCCTTTTCCATGGAGAGTAAACGCAGAGTTTGCAAATTCTTGAGCTTTTGCAATCCATCTGGGAGCATCTCTAACCTCATACAGCTTTTGATGGTGATTTTGCGAAGGCATTTCATCGATCCCTTGGGTATTTGATTCCATGTGGTCAGATTGCAGCACTAATAATCTGAAATTCCTCAAGTTCTGGAAAGCTGTCTGATTCACAAACTAATTGTTCTCCTTGATAAGCGGACGAGAGTTTGAGAAATCTCAGCCTTGGCAGTTGCCCCAATGTAGTGAACGAATCTTCCAGTAAGGCTCCATTGGGCAGCGTGATTTCTCGTAGACAACTGTGAGAGACAATGAAATTTGGTAGTCGAACGACGCCATCTAGCGGAAAGGTTACTCAGCTCTTGGACGAACTCATTAAGACGTGGTCTCAGATTTATCATTTGAAGATTTGTCATCTTTCTAGTAGCACAACATATTTCTCTCCAGGACTCTTCTCTAGCGGCAGATATATTCAATTTAGTAAGCTGCATCGTGCGAGTCAATTCCCTTGCTTGATTAAGATTTAGATGTACTTGTTGGGAATCGTGCATGGTATTTTAAAATTTTATAATCAGAATAAACACATCATAAATAATTATAATACTCATGCATCACGTTCATGGCCAATTACGTAGATTACATACATGCATAATAATCGACTATTAATTATGCATTAAAAGATTTCAGGATTACCTTTCCATGATGACAAATCTGATGTAGAATCTGAAAGCTCCCCAATTGTGAAGCTTCCGAAAGTATCCACACAGAATCTGCACTCTTAATTGGATTTCACCCCCATTAGATTTTCTAGAGAAATCCTATACTTTATTCTGACTATGATTGTTTGTGCTAGCTAAACCTGTATCAGAATATTACATTATATAGGAAACATACATGACCTAGGGCCACATATGGGCCAGTCTTAAATAGACCAGTCTTGGGCTCCATAATAACCAGATTAATATCAAGTTACTACGAGCCCAATTAAATTAATTAATATTAGGACTATCCTAAAATTAATTTAATATTTTCTCTGATCCAATTAATCTGTAAATTTCATTTGTGTGTGACCTCTCGGGTTCATAATTAATTGGCAGCGAAATAATATTAATCTAATTAATATTTAATTAAAACTCTTCTAATTTAATTCTCGCAAGTCGTGAGTGATACCTAGCAGTATATCACAACTACCCAACTAATAATGAAGTATAAATTCTACGAACCCTTAGTAATTATCATGCAACTAATTCCTTCTGTCTTAATCATCCCGATTGAGTCAGAGTTATGGATAGGGTCGTCAAACTCTATTGCTCAATCATATGTCCAAATTTATTTGATCAGTAACTTATGAATAATACGTGAAACGACTTCCACTATTCCACCTTCGCCAAGAATTTATAGTTACTCGATTAATAGATTGCATAGGATTTCTAATTGACAGATTCTGTATCTATACACACCTATCTCCATACCGGAATAGATCGTAACTACTGAGTACATTATCCAATCCTTGATCAGGACTAACTTTATTGCACCAGGAAATTACGGTATCCCTTAACACAAGATAACCATGGTATCTAAAGTTTAAGGACTAATTGTACCATTACACTATACAACAAATTATTGATCATTTTATATAATTCGTTGTACTAGCGGTCATGTCCAATCACTTATTCTCAACAAGTACTTATACATCTACTCTTACGATATAAGACTAATCGCCCAAAACAATATCTCATATTATTTGAATGGTAGACTGTAATCCGATCTTTTCCGGATAAATCAATGCCCAATTAATTTATCTTACGATCGGGGACTATTTTAGAATATATTTATAAATATAGATTTTGTCACTCATATCCTTATTCTTAATGATAGAATCTATAAATATTATTATAAAGAATCTTATTTAAATAATTAATCGCATTAATTATATTTAAATAAACTGCCCACATTAAATAAATAATATAATTATTATGTCCTAAAATTGGCATTTAGGGCATATAATCCAACGATCCCCCACTTGCACTAAAACCAATTACCCTGGTATCTCATACCCATCTTCTCAAGATGGTAACCAAATGACTGCTGAATCATTGCCTTAGTTAGTATACTAGCACCGTCAACTATTAGCGTTATTTACTGCATAATATCATTCTCTCCACAATCTCTTATTGATGTGGTATGCCTCTTTAATGCGCTTGGATCTTTAGTAAGACCTAGGTTCTTTATCTTGCGCTACAACTCCATTGTCGTCACATCATTACCTGTCTAACTTAATGGAAAGAACCATCCTTAGTTCAGTTACGAACTCCTAGATCCAAACTGTTTCCTCTTGTTACATCTGATGCAACGATGCACTCAACCTCTGGAATTTGCATTTGTACCAATAGTTGGAACATTTCCAAATAATTTCTCTTCCGTTATAGGTGAGTATAAACCTAGATATGGATTTCCAATAATCCATTTCAGACTCTCAGCCTGAAACTGTAAAACTTTAAGTTTTACCTTTCTCCATATACCAAGAACATTTTCCAGTGCTTCTCAAGTACTTAAAAATGTTATTGATTGCTTTCCAGCATTCCTAACCTGGATTAGACAGACGTCTGCTCATAACACTTATAGCATTTATGATATCAAGTCTTTGTACACAGCATGACGTATATAAGATTCTTAATTGCTGCAGCACTTAGAACCTTATGTGTCTAGTCTATCTCTCTTTAGCAGTCTCAGGACTCATAGCCCTAGAGAGATAAACATCATGTCTTAAAAGAGAACAATCCTCTTTTAGAATTTGTGTACATGTAAACACCTTTAACACCCTTTTGGGAAAAACCCATTAATCTTTTTGATCTATCGTTATAGATCGACTTTCAATGATTTAGGCAGATTATCCCAAAATTTACTTGGAGAAATTATTTGAATAACTAGACCTACTTGTGTAGTCAAGATTCATCTTCATTCTCAATGAAGTCAATCGAATGTTCTAGATTCTTTAGGCTTGGTTAAGTCTATAAATGGACCCTTTTAGTTTGCACTCTTTGTGACTCATCACTGAACTCAAAACGTATTGACAATCCTATATTAATGTCTTCATTAATGAAGTCATTATGGAATGCCGTTTTGACATCCATCTACCATATCTCATAACAGTAGTGTGCAACTATGACCAATAAATCATAATGAATTTCAATAATTGGTAAAATATTTTCTCATAGTCAACCCCTTGCCTATGACTATAATCTTTCACCATTTGTCCTAAAGGTCTCCACTTTTATTCATTTAAGATTTTATGGCCTCAAGCCATTTAAGCTTATGTCAAACATAGCTTTTCATAACTGACAAAATCATCAATTATGATTATTGTCATCTTCTTGATCTGAAAACCTTGTGAAATTGACTGGTTGTTCTTGGATTAGGTTATCTAGGATCAAATCCTAGATTTGACTTGGGTTAGTTGGTTGCTTAGTAATTCCTACTGAGTCATACTTTTCTTCTCATACTATCTTTTCGGATGAACTATTCTTCTAAGAAGAAGTTGTACTTGTTAATAGACTCTCTAGTTAGCAAGGGAATAAAAGTTATATCCCATCAAATCCTTGGGATAACCAATTAATCTTGTCCAATCTCATTTCCAATTTATCAATCTCAAGCCTTTGATTGAAAACAGGATCACTCTCATTCTTAACACCTTAAGACTAGGCATCATGTTTTCTCATATCCTATATGAAGTACTTAAGATTAATTTGGATGTGAACTTATCCAAGAGATGAACTGCTATAAGGAGAATGTGGCCTACAGGCTAAGTTACAATTCAACATAGTTTATCAATTACAGGCCATGTCCAACAAGGTCCGACTCATTCTCTCCAACACTTCATCAAGCATTGGAATACCAAAAGGAGTTAATGAAGTAACTATGTTATTTTCTTTTGAGATACAATTAGAAATTGAGGCTAAGAATTCTCCATGATCTCATCATTGAGACTTACTTCTCATTTCTAGTTTTGATTTACTACTTTAATTTTGAATTCTTTGAACACTTCAAATAGTTCAGATATACTTATGACAATCATAAGTATATGTAAGGTAGCTAAAAAAACTTTATTGGGCTATTTCGCCAAATGGCCCATGTACATCCCTATGTACAAAACCCTAAATATTTGTAGTCCTTTGACTTTGTCCTACAAAAGGTGATTTGATCATTTTTAAGAACACAAGATTCACATGTGGAGAATGTCCCGGGGCCTCAACGGCTTACCAGTCCTTCATTCACCAATTGTGTGATTCTTGTTTCTCCTCTATGACCTAATCGTAAGTGCCACAATAATCTAGAGTTATCAGTATCTCTAAATCTCTCATATTACTCATTTATCTGTCATTATCCATATAAGACCTTATTCATTAATTTACTAGTGTCATCTCATTTATTTCCAAAATAAATGAAACACATGAACAACAATTATTCTAAAATTAATGAACACCCAGATGGGTAAATGAGAAGACGATATATATTTATAGAGGACAACCATTTCCCTTCAAACTCTTTGAAGTCCTTTGGATTTTCCTCTATTACTAGTTCTCCTTTCTTGCAGTGAAAATAATTACCAATCAAGTTTCAACTTTCCAGATCTACCCTTGATATATGACTCTCATTTCCAAGGGTTGTGTCAAATGTGTTCACACGGAGAAATCCATTATGAGCAACAAGAGTGAATTGAGAATTGACCTTGAGGATTAGATTTGTCTGCATATGATAAACCACGAATAAACTCATGGATTCAAGATACTCATCCTGAGAATATATGCTCTTAAATCAATTCCTCCAGTTATTCTTTGTTTGGAACAATTTTCTAGATATCTCTTATCTACCACTAGATATCTCATATCTAGTTGTCCTATCTTGCTTACTTCACAACTCTTGTAAGTAATTAATGATGGATATATTATCCATGCTCTCTTGCTACTTTTTGACAACTTATTTTGGGCATCTAGAACATGTATGACTTTCTCAGATCTGAGAACAATTCTCAAAACATTGAGCTAGTCATCGAAGTTTGGTCTAGTCAAAATAGAAGGTTGGGTTCACATCCAAAATTATATATAGGCAGTAATTTCTAAGGATGTTAGATAATTATATTATTAACCATTTGATTTGGGTCTTTAAATCAAATAGTAACCCCCCACTAAAATTTTCGAATCCCACACTTCTCTAGTGGAAAACGGAAAAACAATATGGCATTTTTCTTAGTGGAATTGGAAGCCCATTCATTTTAACCCACCTCACATTTTAGATTTTTGGTAAAGTTAAAACAAATAGGTGAATAACCTCTTATTCAATGTATCTCATACAAATTCCAATTGTTCTTGCCTCCAATCCTTTCGACCTCACATTATAGATTTTTGGTCTCCAAGATTGTTTAAGTTAAACCTATTATCCTGAAAATTTGGATCAATGTAATACCGACACCTCACATGATAGATTTTTGGTTGCCAGTAAGAATCCAAAATTTTCACATCTCATGCTTATGTAGACTTAGTTCATATGTTGATACAAATAAATAACCATTATGTGTCCATAGCCAGCTACTTACTTGCCCAACACATAAACCAATCTATGATAACGGAAGGCAATGATATAATCTTCTCAAGACTACACCATTATTAACTTAATATTTAGTTTGGGAAGGTTTGATGGTCTTTAGTTTAGGTCTCACTTTTCACATGCTTCTAATTTTCAATTTATCGCATAAATAAAATAGAAACGTACTTGTAGTCATCATATATTTATCGCATAAATAAATAAATAAATCCATAAAATAATAATGGGATGATCATGGACTAGGAGCACTATCAACCTAAGCCACTGGGTTGAATTCCTAAATCAAATAAAGGGCCCACATGATAGATTCATGGGTTGCTCCTCCTCGGCTTTACAAAACTCCTTTCGCGAACTGGGCCTACCAACTCTTGATGTCATCATCTTGATCTTCTATTACATTTATGTACATAGATTCCTAATCTAGTGGGGATACATAAATAAGAATAAGGGTTTTACATATTTAAAACGGGGATAAGAGGCATGCAAGCCCCATTTTAAAATATTACATAAAACCCAAAATGGGTAAATAAATAAAATAGTGACATTCATCCATTCATTCATTAATCCATTCATACATCTAAGACTAGTCCATGATCACCCACAAACATAGCAAATAAAAATGAAAAGTAATCCACGAATATAACACAATTAATTTTCCAATATAACCTCATTATATTAGGTTAACCCAATTAATAAACACCTTTATTAATTTCGATCCTTAAATATCTCATATTTAAATAAATACAATCACATTATATTTATAATAATTAATTAATAAAAAATTTATTAATTAACTACAAGTATAGCACAATTAATTTTTTAATATAAAACTCTTTGTGTTAGATTTTTCAATTTAATAAACTATTTATTAAATTTATTCTATTTAATAAACTCTTTATTAAATTAACTCCATAAATATCTCATATTTACAAAATACGAATATAATCAAATTATATTTAATAATTAATAAACTATTTATTAATATAAAGTGTCAAAAAGTATTTGGGCTTCTTTAATTATTTGTCAAACAATACAATTAAAACTTAGTCCAAAACAATAAAATAAAAGTTCAACTTTTATTTTGTTTCAGTCCAAATCCAAGGAAAAACAACAGCCCAATTCGGACATTAATATTAGTCCACACTAATATTATTTAGTCCGAATACTACTTGGCCTAATACAGACCATCAATAAGTCCATACTTATTTTAAAACATTTTTAAAATTAGCCCACATCAGACAATAAAAGGAGTTCATTTATTTTTATTGAAGTCTGAATGAAATTGGGCCAAGCTTATTCATGCCCATTAGCCCAAAAACTAAAGAAAGAAATGAGAACCCCCTTTTTTTAAAAAACAAATCAGCCCAAGAGCCCAACAACTTGGGTCCTTGGGCTTTGACTTGAACACAGATCCAGATCTGAATCCGGATCTGGACCGGGTTGGGGTCTGAAACCCTAACCCATCAAATTTTTTTTTCTTCTCTCTCCTTCCCTGTGTACCGCCCCACACACCCTTCTTCCCTTCTTGCGCGTAGCCTGCAGCCATGGCTGCTGCCACCATGGCAGTAGTCGTGCCTGCCATTCTTGCCACGATAGCCACCATGGCTGTCGTGGTTCTATAACCTCTATGGCCGCGAGGACAGGCTCCTCGCAGCTATGGTGGTTGCAGTGCTGAGCTGCGAGGAACATCTTGCGGCTCTATGCTACGCTGCCATAGAAACCGCGAGGATTCTCGCAAATTCGCAGCCACCATGGCTATGCCGCGAGAGCCTCGTGGCTCCATGATGGCCATGGCCGCGAGAACTGCTTCTCGCGGCTGTGGCCTGCGACTCCATCTGAGTCGCAGCATGGTCGTGAAGACCATCTAAGCCGCGAGGACTCCTTCTCGCAGTTCAGACTGGTCATGGCAGCGGCAGACCATGCTGGTGGCGCCGTTGCCAAGGAAGAAGAGAGTGACGTCGAAAATTCTATTTTTTTTATATATATATCAATTTACAAAACATATTTTAAAATATAATTTTAAAATAGTTTCATAAAAAGTCCCTTTTTTTAAAAATAAAACTAAAACAATTTTAGAAAAATGAAACAAAACCTGATTTATTAGAAAACAACTTTTGTCATAAAATCAGTTCTTTTGGGAAGAAGCTTAGGGCTAGAATTTAATCCTAATTAAATTCTTTGGGCATATTAATTAACATATTCAAAATCTATTAATCCAACAATTTTACAAATTATTAAAATTGACACTATTAATTGTGCTACACAATTTTGTGCTAAAATCGAATAATCACGTAAAAGGCATGAATGGTGGCTTTGATACCACTGTTGAGAATCGTGCATGGTATTTTAAATTTTATAATCAGAATAAACGCAACGGAAACAATTAATAATACTCATGCATCACGTTCATGACTAATTACGTAGATTACATACATGCATAATAATCGACTATTAATTATGCATTAAAAGATTTCAGGATTACCTTTCCATGATGACAAATCTGATGTAGAATCTGAAAGCTCCCCAATTGTGAAGCTTCCGAAAGTATCCACACAGAATCTGCACTCTTAATTGGATTTCACCCCCATTAGATTTTCTAGAGAAATCTTATATATTATTATGACTATGATTTTTGTGCTAGCTAAACCTGTGTCAGAATATTACATTATATAGGAAACATACATGACCTAGGGCCACATATGGGCTAGTCTTAAATAGACCAGTCTTGGACTTATAATAACTAGTTCAATATTAAGTTACTACGAGCCCAGTTAAATTAATATTAAGACGATCCTAAAATTAATTTAATTTTTTCTCTAATCCAATTAATCTGCAAATTTCATTTGTGTGTGACCTCTCGGGTTCATAATTAATTGGCAGCAAAATAATATTAATCTAATTAATATTTAATTAGAACTCTTCTAATTTAATTCTCGCAAGTCGTGAGTGATACCTAACAGTATATCACAACTACCCAACTAATAATGAAGTGAAATTCTATGAACCCTTAGTAATTATCATACAATTAATTCATTCTGTCTGAATCATCCCGATTGAGCCAGAGTCATGGATAGGGTCATCAAACTCTACTACTCAATTATATGTCCAAATCTATTTAATCAGTAACTTATGAATAATCTATGGAACGACTTCCATTATTCTACCTCGGCCAAGGATTTCTAGTTACTTGATTAATAGATCGCATAGGATCCCTAATTGATAAATTTCATATCTACATGCACCTATCTCCATGCCGGAATAAATCGTAACCACTGAGTACATTATCCAATCCTTAATGAGGACTAACTTTATTGTACCAGCAAATCACGTAATCCCTAACACAAGATGACCGTGGTGTCTCAGGTTTAAGGACTTAATTGCACCATTACACTATACAACGAATTATTGACCATTCCATGTAATTCGTTGTATTAGCGGTCATGTCCAGTCACTTATTCTCAACAAGCATTTATACATCTACCCTTACGATATGAGACTAATCGCCCAAATCAATATATCATATTATTTGGATGGTAAACTGCAATCCAATCTTTTCAGATAAATTAACGCCCTATTAATTTATCCTATGATCAGGGACTATTTTAGAATATATTTATGAATATAGATTATGTTACTCATATCCTTACTCTTAAGGATAGAATGTATAAATATTATTCTAAGGATTTTTATTTAAATAAATAATTACATTAATTATATTTAAATAAACTGCCCACATTAAATAATATAATATAATTATTATGTCTTAAAATTGACATTTAGGGCATATAATCCAACAGTACTCCATCCAATGATTGGAGTTGAGTATACCGAAACTGATGTCTGGCATTTCCTTATACTCTCCAATGAGAAGATGTCTCAATTGCTTCAGCTCTGCTATCTTAGGAACAACATCCATATGAGTACCTCGAATGTCCAACGTTTACAGGTGGCGAAGTTTCTTTATGGAATCTGGAAGATCTTCAATCAGTGTATTCCATCTCAAACTTAAATATCTCAAATGAATTAAATCCCCCACTTCATCAGGTACATTGTCTATCTCAAAGACGCCTTCCAAGTCCAGAGTCCTTATCAATTTGATGTTCTGTAACATTTGAGGAAATGATGAGAACCACCCAAGAATATGGCTTGCTAGAAGTGAGCGTAGCTGTAACTTGCAGGTGCCAAGTTGCACTTTGGGTTCCACAGTATGAATCGCCAAACCCCGTTGCGTTGGATTTAACTCGGTCGTATTTCCTTTGAGCAGCATTCCAAAAATCTCCTCCTCTATCATGTGAACAGCAACATCGCGCAAAAGGTCATGCATTTGGACACCTTTAGACTCATACCTGAATTGTAACATGCTTCTGTTCAGTTGTCATGTAACTCGTTAAGCATCCACACTTTCTAGCCTTTTTCCTTCCGTCTAGTTGTTGAACTCATTTGGATGGCCACGGGCCGTCCCTTCCCGGTGTAGAGTGGTACCTGGAGGCAGCCTTAGTTGTTATAAGAGATTCACTCGACCTGCAAGCCAATTGATCATTGAAGGCCATGGTTAGATCACAACCTGGATATTGGACATGGCTATTAAAGATATCTGCAAAGCGAAGTTGTAAGCCGGAGCAGCTCATTCGTCCGTTTGGATTTCTTTTTTGTTCATTGCTGGACGAAATGTACGAGTGATACTTTTCAGTTTGTTGGATATTACAACTGGCTACTTTTAGTTTTCCAAGTCTCATTATCAGAAGGTTTTGTAAGTGCCTGATCTCTGTGTGTGTCTCCTGCATTTGGTCGCCAAGTAATTTTTACAGATGAGAATATAAACTTGATACCCAATATATTTTACCAGTTGAAAATACGACGGGGAACCCACTCTCTGATGGGTTTTCTTTATAACGAGTGAGTTCTTCGGTGGTCTCATATTGGATTCACTTCAAGATTACAGATAATTAGCGAACATTCTAATACAAGTATCAATTCAATCAAAAGAAAAGTTTGAACTCAGGATTTTTAGTTTATAAACCGTCACCTTTATCATTTGGATGACATTATTCCATTTTCGTGGATCATTTCCTTTTGTTGCCATCAATTGAGCAATGGCTAAAATTGCAAGTAGGTAAGCCATTGCATATCTTGACGAATTCTTATGCCAATCTCATCAAGTTGTTGGGACAGATTCCACTTGGGGTGCTATTACCAAAAGCCATTTTACAGAATAGTTCCCAAGATAAGTCACGATTTAATGGTTTTACATTGAGAACTTGTTGCGCGACCCCAAGAAAACACCCGAGAGCTACAGTTTTCTGACAACTGGTAACGATAATTGAGGACATTTTCTCTACGGGAAGTCCAAATTGTTTCAAAATTTCAGATTCCCAAACATCATCAAGGATAAGAAAATACCTTCTCTGCTTCAAGATTTTGGATATAGATTCTCGGATGTCATTCTCGCCCATCTTGTCAACTTCCTTCGGAACCTCAATACCCGTGCTTCTGAAAAATCCTTTCACGATTGCCCTCAAAATTTCTAAAATTGAACACGACTGCTTCACGTAAACCCAAGCATAGCAATCAATTTCTATATTCATCTGAACTCTTTCGTAAACTTTTTTTACTAGAGTTGTTTTCCCCGATCCACCAGGCCCCCAAACTGTAATCACCAGCATATGATCCCACGGCTGCTCCACAAGATCTCGTAGCTCGGCAACTTCGTCGTCCATCCCAACTATTTCCACATTCTCCATACGATGGTGGCTACCAATTGGAGGACGACTCGTATCTTCACGTTCCACAGTTAGGGTTTGGTACTTCTCTGGTTCTCCTTCTTGAAACTCTAACTTCCTTTTTATGCCCTTTAGCTGCTGATGGAACTGAAAGCGCAGCCATGCCTTCTTGATGAAATAGATCATGATGCCTCCGATGCTCTTGAGTTCACAGAAATTGCTTGGCATGTTGGACTCGAGAAGTTCCATCTCCAGCATGAACTCTTCTAACACATCTTCAGTGTAAAATGCTGTCTCTCTGAGCTGTTTCACTCTCTCTTTATCCAAACTAGTATTTTGCTTTCTCTCGCATGTATACTCAAGTAAGCATTGGAAGCTTTGAAGACGATTAATGAGCTCCTTAATTTCATTATTGAACATCAATTGAAAATTGATTTCTTCAGAAGCTGCATCCTTGAGTTTGTTAACTAAGTACTCAATGATCACAGCCATGTTTCGATGTGCTTTAGTTTACTAGGATATTTCAGTTTAACTATTGTCATGTGCTTTCCCAAACTCTTTCCTTTTCATATACATATAAGAGAAAATAGATAAAAGATGAAAAAAGATTTTTGTAAAAATAATAATTCAATCAACCAGGTACTTATTGTAAAAGATACGTGACTCGACTTTATGCCAACAACCTAACCTTCTTAGTGTAATATTGTCAAAAAGATGAATTTTCAAAGCATCGTACCACTGACCCCACAAATAAATTGGACGATTATGACCATTTGTTGGGGTTCAGTCCTGGCTAGAACCCCGCTGGAACTAAGCCCTCCATATGACACACTAATTTACTTATATAGATATTTTTGTGATTAATACAAAATTCTCGTCTAACCAAAAAAAAAAAGAAGCAAAAATACATGAACGTCACCGGATGCTTTCACTGTCATAGTCTTGCTTAACCAGCAGCTAGATAAGTAACCACTTATTACAACCGACCTATAAGTACTAACCTCACCGTTGAAACAATTAGCGGCCAAGAACGTGATTAATGTTGACGAGGGGTCGCCGAGCTGGGGTGAGTTACCCACACCGAGGTGAGATGAGCTAATTTGAGGCGAGCAACGCGCATTCAGCTAAATGCCCAACCTGGATACTGATCCGACCCCGAAAAACCCCGACCTCAGTGCCAGTTGTTCCAATGAGACATAAAGCTGTACCGCATTAAATGCTGTCAGACCTGAATTTAGTATAAATAGAGCTCCACCCTCTTCATTTTGGAGGTAACTGCTCATTAAATGCTCTCAACTACTACGCCAGCTCGGACTTACTAACCATTCGCACGCCCGAGGGGAAAATCCGGGTCATCACCCAGCCTTTTCCTTCTTTTTCTTGTGCAGATCTGGTAGCCGAACAGGAAAGTACAGCTCGAAGGCCAACCTGAAAAGTTCAGCTCGGAGCAAGTAGCTTCCAACCTCAACTGTGAGATTTCCAACCTCGACATTATTAATTCATCAAAGTTTTAATTAGACTTGCGGTAATAATTGGCAGTTACTGTTAAGTGTCATAAGTCATGAAACTTGACTGAAAAGTGAGAGACACCGTAAAGAAATCAATCCCACAGAATCAAGTAGGCCATACGTTTCATAACAAGTATTTGATTTATTTGTATAGATAACAATTGATATGCATCAAGAAAGAGGAAATCAATTTCCGAGGGAAAAGGGAAAAAATGTTCTCTCATCAACATCAGCCAAAGATGCTAATGTAATGTGTCTGTTTATAAACAACGGATTATAATTCCTTGAATTTTTTCAACTATTTGTTGGTAATTGATGAATTTGAACTAATGCAGGCTGCAGCTGAGAACAATGAATCAAGTGCAAAAAGAAGCAAGTCAGATGAAGATAATGCAAATGACAAAGCTGCTAAGTTAAAAGCAGAGCAAAATGGCTCTGCTAATACTGCAGGGGATGGAAATAAGGATCATGAAAAGGCTTCAGAGCCTCCAAAAGGCTACATTCATGTTAAAGCTACAAGGGGTCAGGCCACTGATGCTCATAGTCTTGCTGATAGGGTATGAATATTGAAAACTTTTACTTCGAGCTCTTTCTTTATTTTTATCTTATCTAATTCAATTTAACATATATCCCTTTCTGTTAACTATTTTTTGGCAGGTAAGAAGGGAGAAAATTAGTCAAAGAATGAAGCTCTTGCAAGATCTAGTCCCGGGTTGCAACAAGGTCTTAATAAGAAAGCATATTTTTAAAGCTCAATGAGGCCACTCATCACATATATAATCACTCAAAAAAAATTCAGTTTTCTGAATTGTTGACATATTTCTGTTATAGATTACTGGGAAAGCTGTCATGCTTGATGAGATTATAAACTATGTGCAGTCACTGCAGCGCCAAGTCGAGGTAAATTACGATCAAAAAATTCACTAGCTTTAGTGTTCATTGCAAATTCTAGTAATCTGATAACATTTGTGTTTCTGATCCTGTTAAACAGTTCCTTTCGATGAAATTACATACCATTAATCCAAGAATGGATGTCAACATAGAAGCTCTTCTGTCAAAAGATGTAAGATCAGCTTACATTTGTCAGTTCTGTTTTTAATCTAAAATGTTCCAACTATAGTTTGGCATTGAGCATTCATTTTTTTTCCCCATTTTCAGATGTTTGAGTCTCGTAGATCATTGCCTCATGGCGCGTATGCATCAGATACCTTAGCATCAGCATTGCCTTTCTCATTCCAATTGCAGCAAGTACCAAACTTGCATAGTTCCATTCCTGATGGAACAAAAGTGCCCCTCTCAATGAACCATATGAATGCTGCTATGGATCGAAATTCAAGCCTGCAAATTCAGCCTGCAGACAGTTTCAATGAATCTGCAGCTCAGGTAATCAAGAATTTCCACCAACTTTCTAATGAAATGATCTCTTTCCATATTCGTTGATCGCGAGTTAATTCATCCTTTTAGGCTTCAACCTTCTGGAAAGATGATCTTCTCATGGAGCGTTTTGGTATATCAGGTGATTATCTGAAATGCCAGATATCACTTTCAAGGTTGCTCAACTCCAAATCTTGAGTGGAGTACATCTAAATCTCAATCAAGCAATGGAATTGAAATCCACAATACAACTCACTAAACTGAATATATCTGCCACTGGAGAAGAGTCCTGGAGAGAAATATATGATGCTATTAGAATGATGAGAAATCTTCGAACGCTGAAACTGAAAGCAGGTATCGGGAGGCCTGAAGTACTCCAAGTGGCAAACCTCCCACTATTTGACCACATGGAATCAAATACCTAAAGGATCCATGAAGTGCCTTCGCAAACTCACAATTAATTTTTGTAGAAGGTTGCAGATGCTCCCAGATGGATTGCAAGAGCTTCAGAATTTGCAAATGCTGAACCTATTATACATGCCAAAGGAGTTTCTTCAACGAATAGATATTGGAGGACCTGATTATTCCAAGATTCAACGCATTCCTAGAATCCAGCAAACAACAGTTCTGGTATGGCCTTAGCATTTTCTCCAAGATTTCCGCTTGTTGTGGGTCTAGGCCTGTGGGCTGTTGTTGTTTTTTTTTATGTTTTAGTATTAGTATGCTTTGGCTGAATTCTTATTATGTTTGATCTAATTGTGTGTTGTTCTGCCTTGTTGGGCATTGTTGTTGTAACAATCCCGAAATTTTTGGGGTTGACTTTTTCTTTTATTTTAGAAGTCTGACATAATAATTTGAGAGGGTAGTGGATAATTTGAGATAATAAAAGATTTTTATTGCTGATTTTGGGGAATTTGAAACCTAAAAACTTGATCAGCTAAATTAGTGGACTAATTGTTATCTAATATGGAAAATGGATAACGTGGTTTTGTGTTACTAGTGCTTAGTTATAAAACATGTGATAAGGTTTTTTAGTGGCGGGAAAATTTAAAAAAAAAAAAAAAAAAATAGAGAAAGACAAAAGAAAAAGTAAATTAAACCAAAGAATTATAGGAAAGCATTGTTGCTGTATGTTGGAGTTCAAGCAAGTAAGTCTACTGAATTATTATTTTATTCTTCCACACTAAGAATTCTTGTGTAGGCTAAGAGTAGACATGAAATTGGGAGATATCTACCATGAGATTAAATATTGATTTCTGCGTTTTATGTATTGTAATTCTAGGGCTTCGAATTTAAAGAATTTATTTCAATTTTCAGAATTTTGGCTTTGTAATTTCATAATCGAAGTAAGTAGTATTTACCATTTTCTTTGACTACCCCATTTATTTATTTGCAATAATTATTCAAGTTATCGTTACTCCACTCTTGGTTCATAATTTCCTTTTACTTTGTCGTATTGATTCTTTTTAAAACTATATTACGAGTTGTCAGGGATTCAAGCCCCAAGCCCTACAAATTATACAAGTTGTGTATCAAATTTTAGACAGTTGAGAGTTAATAAGTCGTCATCCGTTATTAACTGTGTATTGAATTGTGAATTATGTGCGCGCTGCTAAGCAACCACAACTTTGTATATGTTTTGTTAGTGCTTGAAAATATTGTTCTTGCCTTGTTATTGTTGTGATTGAGTTTATCAACCTCTATTGTTAATTGTTCTTGAGCCTCACCGTTTCTTAGGGTAGATTCTACTTATTGAGCATTATTTTGCTCAGCCCTTTCTCTTTCTTATTTTTGCAGATGACAAATTTAGTTCGGGGTTGCTAAGCTAGAAGTTTCATGAAAAGATGCAAGAAATCAGAATAAATTTAATTAAGATCTTTTATCTTTTTTTTTTTGTAGTTTTTTTTTATGTAATTAAAGGGCTAGTATTTTTGGTATTTTATTAAAGTTTTTTTTTTCTTCTCTGGATTATTTATTGATATTCGTAGTAATGGACTTATGGCATGTGTTATTGAAGATTTAGAGCCTTGCAAGTTTAGGATAACTTGTATTTTTAAGTTTGCGGCGGTCTTCCTGAATTTATTTGGCAAATTTGGGAGTGTGACAGTTGTATTAGGCCTTGCCCTATTGTGTCCATGTTTTTGTTCAACTGGGCTTTTGTTTTTAGGCCCTGTGTTGTATGGTGAGTTTTATTTAATAAAATTTGGTTCTTGAGAGAAAAGGGAAAAAAAATTAAAATGAAAAATCAAGAAATAAACTATTTTGTTCACTATTTCTATGTTAAGGTGAACAATCTTAAGTGAATGAGAAAATGGCTGTTGGTATTTTGTATTTGAATACATGCGAGTTTACGTTTATAATTATTTAGTACTAAAATGCAATTATTAAAGAGCAATAACTATTTGTTCCCTCATTTTAACCTAAGCAAATTTTATTTATGTGTATAAATGACTTACCGTAATAAAACCAACGAATTGTTGATACCTTCTTCTTGGATGTTTTATGGTCAAAGAGCTCCTGACCAATTATGACTAATAAATGGTATTTTCCATGTATGATCCTCATTACATGTATTATCACTATAATAACTTTCTCCCAACTCCTCACTTTTATATTCATCATATTTGTTAAAGACTCTATCAACGTGAGATAACTCTAAATTTGAATTTACATTTTTGTCCTCAAATTTAGAGTCCATAAATTAGATTGGGTTTCTATTTTGGCATCTTTTAAGTTAAAAGTGGTAGACCCCACATACTTTTGTCATGAAAAGTGTTATTTTTTAGGCATTTGAGTCTCTAAAACTACCCAATTTTAGAAAGTCTCTAATTTTAGAGCCCCCATTGGATATACCCTTACTAAAACATTTAAACTCTACAAAAGCTCTTATGTTCATTAAATATTTATGATACGATAGTTGATAAGAGTTATATACAGTATGGATACACTGGTTTCTATCCAATTGATTTTTATTCTTTTTTTCTCTCTTCATCTTATTCAAAGAGGATAGGTCTAGGCAAGGACTGAATTAGAATTTAATATTGGAAGGTCCAAGATTTCGTTGACAAAAAAAAAAAGGAGGGCGCCCCCTAATTTTTTCAAAAAAAGTAATACATAGATTTTCGAAAACAAAGTTGGAGGCTTGGGGGGAGCTCGGCTCCTCCCGGTTCCCCTTGCCTCCACCCTTGGGTCTAGAGAGTCATTCTGACAGAGTAAATTATCCCACAGATCATCATGTCTTGGATATTCAAATATTTTTGTTCTAACGAGATCATCACTTTTATAAAATGGTTTTAGTTTGTCCATTCCATTAGTTTTCATAGTCAAAAAGACTTAAATGAGAAATATTCACACGGAAAAAATTGTTAATTGCACCAAAATAATTACAAAAATTTGTCCAAATATTTTTTATTCGCACTTTTGCCCCAACCATACGACATACACCATTCATTCACATTCCTTCAAATTTCTACTAAAAAATCTTAAAGTTTCTCCTAAATTTCTTCAAAATTCTAGAAAAGTCATAGAATTTATCCTAAAACTTTTCAAAATTATTTAAAAGTGATCAAAAAAGTAAAAATTTGTTATTTTGTTTTTCTAAGAGATTATTAAATATTAGTTAAAATTATTTATTGAAATTTCTCATAAATTACTTCAAAATTCTTTAAAATTCTTCTAAAATTGTAAAAGAATTATTTAAAATCTTTTAAATTTTTCTTAAATTTCTTAAAAACTCTTAAATATTCATCAATTTTTCAAAATCGCTCCTAATTTCTTAAACCATCTTAAACATTCATCCTCAATTTCTTAGACAACTGTTAAAATTTTATCATTTTTTTTCAAAATCTTATAAGAGTCATCTAATTTCTTTCCAATTCCCTTTGAATTTATTGAAGATTCTTAAAAATACTAGGAAATTATTAAATAAAAGTGAATTTTTTGAAAAAAGCTTTCTAATTTATTACAAAATTATTATAAGTACCAAAAAAATTATTAAAACTTTGTCAAAATTCCTCCAAATTCTGAGAAATTTTTAAAAATTCTCCAATATTGCTAATAGTTTTGTAAAAATCGAGGCAAAACTTTTAAAAATTTACTCATTTTTGGTTCTTGAGAAGCTCACAATAATGTTCATTGATCAACTACCAGATTTTATTTTCTCTTGCAACTATATACGAGAAATCTCACTACACTTTGGATCCTTACTTGGAGATTCTTTCATTGTTTTGGGACAAGTCCCAAGACTGAAATTTCTCAAAATTTTCGCCATTTATGAAGGAAAACAATTAGTTTGTGAACCAAAAAACTTTCCAGAACTCGAGGAACTAGAGATTAATTATTCTGAAAATTTGAACACATGATTAATTATGCTGAAAATTTGAACACATGAAATCGAATACCCAAGGGACGCATGAAATGCCTTCGCGAAGTTTTGCATTTGAAGACGTGTGCTTTTGCTCGTAATTATATTGTAAAGAAATGTAACTTCGAGTATTTTATATGTGAACAAGTGTGCTTTTTGCTCAAGTAATTATATTGTAAAAAAATGCAACCGCTGATGTTCTGTATTTTTTTTTAATTGTTAAAGATGTTTTGTATTTGAATAGGCGTGCTTTTGCTCATGTAATTATATTGTACGAAACTGCAACTGCAGGGACTTTGTATTTTGATGGGTGTGCTTTTGCTCATGTCAATTGCTAGTTGAGTTATTGAATTGTTTTTCTTGTGCTCATGTAATGTAATTTTTTTTGTTTTTGTTTTTCCTAATCAAAAAAGCGCTTCGTTCATTCCAAAAAAGGTTGTACGAAATAATTCCACGACCCTAGTGATGGGAGATAAAATCCCAAACTAGTACTCAAAAATTAAGATTTATCACAAATGACACAACTAATGAAGAATGCCGCCATCAATCCACTTGGCAGGGGGTGCAACCCCCTACTGGGCTGCTGCACCACCGAGTCCTATATATTTATATGTATATTTTGTTAGAAAAATAAAAGTATATCATTGAAGCTCAAACTCAAAACAAAGTATGTACAAAGATTTCTATTCAACAATATTAACTGGCAAGACGAGAGTCATTCAGTTTCCATCAATTAAAAAGTTCAATATTGTTAATGCTTCGACTAAATTTCTTACTAACACTTAATTCAATCTAATAGCATGTCTGATACTCTCTTGAATGGACTCCTCAGGATTAAAAGTTTGTCTATGAATTTTCTGATTTATCCCCCTCCAGATAAAATACACAATACAACATAAATAACAAGTTGCAAGTCATTTTTAACACGGAAGGAATTCACCTAAACCCCAGTATTTTCTCCCAATCTACAAAATTGTCTTGCAGCATCACCAAATGAAGACCCAATTTCCAAATTCTTTTAGAAACAACACAATGAAGTGAAGTGAAACAATGTTTAGCAACCATGAAGTGAGACAATGCTGAGGAATCCTAATTTTGCTCCATTCTTGCCAAATATATTAAACTGAAGCCATTTGACGAGATTCTCCCATACAGTGGTAGCAACCCTAGGACATCCCAACCCTCTACACCATATTCTCGCGTTCATATCCTCATGCCTTTCTTAAAAGCTCCTCAGCGGGAGCGTCAAACTTTGGTTCTATATAAGCTAATAATTAATGTGCTCATGCGTGCTTTGGTTTTGCATTCAAAATATTACTTACTTTAATATCCTATATAAAAAAGCAGTGTCATATGAAAATTTCGAGACTAAAGTAAAGTAAAGTGTTGTTGTGCATATAATAGGGCAGTCTTTAAGTTCCAAGGAATAGAAGCAAACAAAAACTTCAATTTGGAGGATTAGGAGAGGACTTGAACGAGGATGAAGGGTAGTTGGCAATGACGCAAAAGAAGGGACCGGGGGAGAGTGTGAGTGTGTGTGTGTGTGAGAAAGATAGAGGGAAAAAAAAGGGAAACGAATATGGAATGTAAGATTAAAAAAAATTAAGAAAAGGAGAAGGACAGAGGACAACAAAAGGAAGAAGAATAAAATGAAGGGTATAATAGACAATTACAGCTGTCTAATTAAAGTAAAATTGGATGAATTCTTACTTGAAGGGATTTATCTCTCACGTTTCAATAAATAAGGGTCTAAGTCTCATTTATCAATAATCGAAGGAGTTTTTACTCACTGTTCACATGAACAGTAACAGTTATCAATTTTTCCATTTTATCTTTTAAAATAGTGATAAGCATGATTCAATGCCAAAATATTATCTTCTTCGTGTTGTACATGCACGTTTAAAGTCAAAATGAAATATAAAATCTTTCATGAAACTTTGATTTAAATCACACATATCGCAAGTCTACGACAAGAAATTTTAGAATTTGCACAATATAGGTCTAATATCAAAAAGTTCAATAATTCGGAAAAATGATGTCCATATTGGAAACTAATATAGATATTTTTCAAAGATAAAAATCAATCAAGTTAAAACATTAATGAATTAAGGATAAAACTTCCAATCTCTAAGGTTTTATTTTTTTATTTTATTTGTATTTTTTTACGATCGACCTTTTAGAATTTATGTTCACAAATCGGGTATTTATGTAAATGTTAATCTATATACATATAACTCATCTATACTCGATTCTTATGCCCCATGAAATCTTGAATGGATTTTGAAAGTTCTAATAATACAATATAACTATAGGGAGCAAAATATTTAGCTAGCCAAACGAATTCAGTGTTGGTCTGACATTCAAAAACTTGAACTTCAAGTGCTTGCTTGCTAGTTCCTGCGTGGAGATTTAATTTCCTATTTTTACTGCATGTGAACTGCTGAAAAATTAATAAGGCATGTCAACGGTAATCGTAATCTTCTAACATGATTCTTCTCTTGTCAATTGATTTAGCCCCACTAACTTTATCCTTTTTCCCTGCCTAGCCCATGTAAAAGTGTTAAATTAGTCCAAAATCTAAAGGAATTATTAGGGATGTTACAGTAAGAGTCCTAGCTATGTTCAAACTTCAAATATGATATATGCCTGCCGAAACCGTGAAAATACAATAAGGTTTTAGTTTAATGGTTTTGTCAGAGAAAGATCCCTTTTTATGTGCAAAGTGGACCTTGGTAGAGGGCTTACGCACCAATAAATTCTGAACAAAGTTACTGAAAATAGTATAAGTACTTTATTGCAGAATACATAATAAATAACTAATTATAAATATTTTTATTCTTTTTAAATTATTTCACCTAGGATTTTTATATAATTATCACTGATCATCAAAATCTATCATATCCATTATTTTTTTTTATAAATTAGCTCAAATTGTATCTCAATATTACTTTTTTTATTTTTACCTTATCAAGAATAATAAAAAAATGTTGTCTCTTCCCACACGTGAAGCATGCAATGTCAATTGATACCCGAGCTGACGTTAATACAATTAGGTCACCAACCGATCTAATTACATGACCCAACCCATACTTGATCCGAGTGAACCCCAACGTTCATGACAGCAATCCAGATGTGACATAAAATAGATACCCGACTCAGACCAACGTGCCTTGGCTCGGTCCGCAGGGTAATAGCTTCGTCTAGTGGACATATAGCGCCGGCAGACCGGTAGCGTGTCGGGCAGCATTAGACATTAATTTCTGTTCGGATTCAAGATTAGTATATATAGAGCTTTTTTCTACATTTATGAGGTAACTATTCTCGTACAATTAATACTCTCAACTAACTAAACATTTAGCTCGGACGAACTAATCATTCTCATACCCGAAAAAAAAATACAGGCCATCACCCCCGCTTTTTCTTCCCTTCCTTGTGCAGGTTCAGCAACTAAGGGCTGGCATTGAGCTCAGACAATCGTATGTTTTCACCCTCAACACCAATAATAATTTCATATTCAAAGCGATGTGAATCATGTTTTGTAGGATATGAAACAAATCTAATTGAAATGCGCTAGGTAAAATTTGGTTCTGGAAAAAGGACAAGATTTTTTTTTTCTTTTTGTCGGATGGAAAAAGTACAAGATAATGTAATTAATAAGTCGCATTATTGGTACAAATCATCAACTAAATTAATATCATCAGTTTGACAAAATAGTACTAACAATCACTATGCCATAAGCTCAAGCCACGTATCCCGCAATCAGTGCTAGCTTGATTGAAAGATTTCTACACATTGTCATTGACATAAATTATTTAGTGTTTTCACAGTAGATTTGAAAAAATGATCAGCAACAAGACTAGAGTAGTAGGATAATCAAAGGTTAAAATAAAATTCTTAGAATGCATTGATTAAGTGAAATTGTCAAGGAAAAATATTCAGTCTGATCCAGATTAGTGTGAGGTGAGATTTATATGTGTGAAACCCACACAACATGTATGAATTGAATCAATCAATGTGATGATTGAAGTACTTCCTGTTAACGCCAAAATTGGGCCTGGACCCATGGTCCAATCACGACAGGTCATTTGGCCCCAATCGACGCACGGTTATTGGGTTAAGGTCTATATATGATAATATGAGTCGCGGCCTGCTCCCAAGATTAGGTCCGATAAAGCTCAGAGCTCTCGGCTAAGCCCACATGGCGGCGCCGTCCTACACGAACAACCAAGGATAAACTCTAATCTAACTCAAACTCTATCAGATATCTCCGGATAGACAATCAAGGAGACATTCTAATAGACTAGACTACTAGTAGTGGACGACTATCGACAAACTCGAGATAAAGATCAACCCTATCTTACAGGATAAGAGATTACTCGTTTGAAGTAATCCACTCAAGATACAAGTCCCAAGGGATAAACGACCTTAGATTTATCACAATTGTCCAGCCTACGAGAAACGGACGACCATCGAAGGACTTGGGATGGAGACTACCTCTATCCTACGCGATAAGCGATCACGTAGTCTACTAGAAATACAAGACCCAAGAGTCCGTGACTCTTGGCCTGCCCACGCCTATAAGTAGGCCACGCCTACACAAGGAGATGGCATCGAATATTAGCCACATACAGCAATACCCTACCTCTCCCCTTATGAAATCACAACCTACGCTCCCTGTAACGTCCCAATCCCTCACAAGATCAGGACTCCTATTTATCACGCTATTCTCAACCCAATTCCAAACCCCGGGCATGAAATTTAGGAAAAAATGAACGGAGTTTCCCCTATATATAGGACTATCTGGAAACCTACAAATAACAACATACAACCACGAGACCATAATCTTCAACCTCAATCCATTTCATCCTTACAAGCATGCAAGTCAACTAGACAACAAGGTAAAGATTACAAATTAATAAAACATTACAAACCATTCATAACTATCAATACATTCTAAACTTAACTTTACAATTATAAAACTGAATTCAATGACAATCCACGTAAGCCAGCATAGTTAACATGAAACTCTCGAGTCTTCTTTTCTACCTCTGATAGCACTGATCCTGAAATGTGTTAGAAACGAGGGTGAGTATACAACATGTATACTCAGTGAGGGAGGTGATGCAGCATACCGGACGTGCAATATGATATGCAAACACAAGAAACCATATATATGCAATATAAACCAGCAAGATAGAAAGCCAAGTAATTAACCACATTAAAAAGAATACGGTTCCACTTCAAGTATTTAATCACGAGCCACGAACTTCACGCAAATGCTAGCAAACCCCAAACACCAACAAGTTGGGATACTCCGGATTTATCCTGATCCTACGACCCTTTCTCCAGAGGTAGGTCCATGCCTAGCAAGTGAACCACGCCTCTGGGCTAATGGAGTATGCCTCAGCGAGAATGGAATAGGCACCACGGTAGTCGAGGGAGCACGGCAAGCCTAACGCCGCCCGTGTTTCTCGACGCTACCATATCCGAAAAGGTTGTGCAACCCCGAGACAAGATCACGAGAAACAAGAATATCAAATCACGTAAGAGGGATGACAAAGTAGGCCGCACTTGCAGTTAATCACAAATAACACGAAAAGACTTAAGATAGCAAGTAAAATATTACATATAAACTTTATCAACTCCTAAATAATTCAATTTAGAAACAATAAATCAAGTTGAAATGCACAGAAGAAATGAAGACTCCCTCACCTTTATCAAGCTTCAAGATGTAAAAATGGCTTAGTTACTCCAACTTTCCTTTAGCTCGAATATGCAAATCTCTAGTATATTCATTTAAGTATAACACTTTAGCAATTGATTATATTAACTCCACATTAGCACGTAATCCCAAATAACCACATATTACTCATGTATGTCATATTGCCACATAGCCTAAGTAATCAAACGAATACTCTAAAACATTTATTTAATCTTACCAAGGACATTAACTATATCTACTTTAACAAGTTAACTTCATAACTAATTCAAATTCATTTATATTGCAAAGGAATATCAAATTAAGTATTAAATCAGGACGACTATGCTTAACACTTAAACATAATTCAACTATAACAAAATCTAAGAATCATTATCATGTTTATTCACCCAAGTACAACATATATAACTCAATTAATAATCAATTATAGCAATTAAGTAATCCAAATAACCAACTAGGCAACAATCTTAGCTAACCCATATAGAATCCAACAAAACCCTTTTCCAATGCATACAAATTAGCTTCTAATCTTCACACAAGATAATGAATTCTAAATCTAACTTTACCAATCAGTTATAGACACTTTATGACCCATTTAAATTCTTTGAAACCACATTTATAAGCACGTTAACTTAAAAACTACATAAAGCCTTTTAGGTGTTTTGTACTACAACTACTCAATCTAATTACCAATTAAGTGTCATAATTACATTTTAAGAGCTTCCTAACACTTCTAAGATTATATACTTATTCAAACAAGCCATCGCTAACACTTCGCTTCAAAGACCCTTTGAATTCTAAGCCAATTATGCAAATTTCCTAAAGTTCCAATCAAGCCAACCACATCTAATCACTAATCTATACTCATTAGAGCCTATATTATCTATAGATAGCACTGAATCAATCCTAGAATCGACTTTGCACAAAACCCTAAATATCACCTAAACATTTTCCATTTTCTCCAACAAAGTCTTAACTTAATCAATTCAGTTACCTATAATATATACCTCCAAACTGACTGATTTTTATATATAAATGTATCTCTTTGAGTGTATATGACTCTAGCCTCAAGCGGAACTCAATTCCGATCTAAATTTCACAAGTTATGACCTTTTCCGTGCAACTACGCGAACTGCCCCTGCACCAGCGATTTTCAGACACATTTCGGAAATAGCTAAATCGTGGGGCCAAAACGTTAGAATTTGCCTTAGCTCTAGAAATCTACATTTGTTCTAAACTGTCTAATCTAACTTCCATGTAAATTTCGTGAATTTTATAGGACATTTTCTATGTCAAAAGTCCTTAGAAAGACAGGGGTAGTGGACAGTCTGAATTTGTACCTTGTTGTCTTCTTGCATTTTAGCTAGTTAAACAATTGCTAAGTCATGTATTGACCATATGGGACACTTATGCACTTCATTGTGGACTTCTATCAAACACCTAGCCTTCATACAAAGGCACCAACAAGCAACAACAACACCATTAAAAATACTAGTAACACTTCACAAAACATGCAAAAGAGAACTCATCTAACACCATATAAGCTAGAAATTAACTTCACTTGCAATTTATAACTCAATAGCTCAACTATCTACTTCATAAACAACATTATAATAGCATAATACTACCATAAAATGCAAGATAGATACAATTCCTCACCTTGATTAAGCTAAAAGATGCAAGAAATTGGCTTGATAGGCTTGGTTCTCTTCCTTTTCTTCTCCTTGTGTGTTGTGTGGTGCAGAATTTTGTGTATGTGTGTGTCTGATATGTGTGTATGTGTGTTTTGTGTGTCTTGTTTTGTTTTTTATTTAAGTAGAATATTAAATAAAGCCCATGGTCCAAATTGCCCTTCTAACTATATAATATTAACTAGTTTGTCATTTGATTATAATCTAACCAATTTAGTTTCATTTGCTATCCATTATCATATAATTAACATCTACAACACTTAAACACGTAAATGTACGTGAATGCATGCTAAACGAGACAAATGCACATTTTGCAAGAGATATGAAAGATAATGATAATAAATATATACAAACAATTAAAGTAATATCTAACTATATGTAAATGATTAAAATAAACATATTAATATATGCAAGTAAATAAAATAACTATATGCTCGGGGTCGGGGTGTCACACTCTCTCCTCCTTCAAACAAATTGCGTCCTCGCAATTTTTTTCTTCACAAGGGAACTTCACATAAGTATCTTGAACCTCCTGGAGAAGAACCGTGAATGCGAGTATCAAGGATCCACACCAGTTAGAACATTTAGATAGAATTTCAGCAAATAGCCTAAGAGAATTCCATATAATAATTCTTGAACAAGGACGCCAAATAATGCTCCATTTAAGAATTTCATTATGAAGTCTAATTAAGAATATCAGTTAGAAGTGCCGAGAAAATACCAATACGGAATCCAAGTGAATATCATGAAAGACGCCACGAAGAATGCCAAAGAATACACTACTTGAGAATCCCCATATAGAAATCCCGAAAAAGGTCACACATATATAAATACCACGTAAGAATGCCAACCAGAGTTCCAATAAGAGTACTACTAGAAAATTCCGTATGAAAATACCAATAAGGATCCCCGGAAAAAATACTGCAGATAATACCATGTAGGAATTTCCATAGGAAAATACCGAAGAAGAATATTGAGAATGAACTTCAAGGCTGACTGCTGATAGTAACCTTCTGAGACTGAATTCCTTTATCTGACTGCCGATAATCAATCGATTAACACTCTTTCTTTTTGTTGGTCCACGTCTTCGGATAAGCCGTTATTGATCATCTCTTTATAGGGAAGAGTGTTTACTTACCATAGTAATGGGTAATGCATGTATGCGGTGGATTTCACAGAAGATAAACACTTATACAATTTATTACAAATAACTAAGGTAGGTAAACACTCAAGAAATCACTTACAGGCATAACTAATCACATAAACAAACACATCATATAAGTTTCACTTATTGCACAAAGGGGTCACATAGGTGCACACATAATCACACATCGCATAATCTTCCTATTTCAAGTAATCATAACACGGAAGAACACGCTTTCATTCAAGTAAACACAACCCACATGCAAGCACATACTTCTTCAGGACTTACTTTATAGGCACGCAATCAAGGTTCACTACCCAACAGGCCGAGGACCCTGTCCCAGCTGTGAGCTAACTAAGCTCTGATACCACTTCTGTATCGCCCCAATCCCTCATGAGATCAGGACTCCTATTTATCACGCTAATCACAACCCAATTCCAAACTCCATGCACGAAATTTAGAGAAAAACGGACGAAGTTTTCCCTATATATAGGACTATCTGGAAACCTACAAACAACAACATACAACCACAAGACCATAATCTTCAACCTCAATCCATTTCATCCTTACAAGCATGCAAGTCAACTAGACAACAAAGTAAAGATTATAAGTTAATAAAACATTACAAGTCATTCATAACGATCAATACATTCTAAACTTAACTTTACAATTGTAAAACCGAATTCAATGAAAATCCACGTAAGCCAGCATAGTCAACACGAAACTCTCGAGCCTTCTTTTCTACCTTTGATACCACTGATCCTGAAAGGTGATAGAAACAAGGGTGAGTATACAATATGTATACTCAGTGAGGGATGTGATGCAGCATACCGGGCGTGCAATATGATATGCAAACACAAGAAACCGTATATATGCAACATAAACTAGCAAGATAGAAAGCCAAGTAATTAACCACATTAAAAAGGATACGGTTCCACTTCAAGTCTTCAATCACGAGCCACGAACTTCATGCAAATGCCGGCAAACCCCAAACACCAACAAGTTAGGATACTCCGAATGTATCCCGATCCTACGACCCTTTCTCCTGCTGGGCATGGACCTACCTCAGGAGAAAGGGTCGTAGGATCGGGATACATCCAGAGTATCCCAACTTGTTGGTGTTTGGGGTTTGCCGATATTTGCGTGAAGTTCCTGGCTCGTGATTGAAGACTTGAAGTGGAACCATATCCTTTTTAATGTGGTTAATTACTTGGCTTTTTATCTTGCTGGTTTATGTTGCATATATATGGTTTTTTTGTGTTTGCATATCATATTGTATGCCTGGTATGCTGCATCACCTCCCTCACTGAGTATACATGTTGTATACTCACCCTCGTTTCTAACACTTTTCAGGATCAGTACTATCAGAGGTAGAAAAGAAGGCTCGAGAGTTTCGTGTTGACTATGCTGGCTTACGTGGATTATCATTGAATTCAATTTTGTAATTGTAAAGTTAAGTTTAGAATGTATTGATAGTTATGAATGGCTTGTAATGTTTTATTAATATGTAATCTTTACCTTGTTGTCTAGTTGACTTGCATGCTTGTAAGGATGAAATGGATTAAGGTTGAAGATTATGGTCTTGTGGTTGTATGTTGTGGTTTGTAGGTTTCCAGATAGTCCTATATATAGGGAAAACTCCGTCCGTTTTTTCCTAAATTTCATGGGTTTGGAATTGGGTTGAGAATAGCGTGATAAATAGGAGTCCTGATCTCGTGAGGGATTGGGGCGTTACACTCCCTATATCAACGTCGCAATTACGGTAGTCTCCGGTTATCCCCCCTTATAATCCTCGTTTGATCTTCCTTTCTGATAGACTACTAACTTGAGCGTCGGAGTATCTTCGGTCGATACCACACCGGTATTCCAAGACTCACGTCGTTCAATTGCTTTTTGTCTCTGTAGGTTGCTGGTGGCCTGCAATCCATGATTGTGGATTTTGACATCTACAATTTGGCACCCACCGTGGGGCCCTAGCAACTCAGTTACCCGAACAGAAGGCTACAAACTCTTGATCACTCTAATTTTCGACAAAAGCCATGGCTGAAAGCAACATTCAAAATGATAACCAAGCACAGATGGAGGCCTTGATGACCGAGATGGAAGCGTGCAAGGACAAACTTAAGGAACTCGAGGCGGAAAACACTGTCTTTCGCCAGGAGAATATCGAGCTAGAGGAAAGGGGCAAGACTCTCACAGTGATCACCGCCCCTTTGAACCGCGGGAAGGCAATCGCCCATGGTAAAATAGTGGCGCCCATGCAGTCCCTTGGGTCTACAACCCAGTAGACGGCCTGCAGTGGAGTTTACCTCCAAACCACTGTCACAACTAAACGACCTCTAACACAGCCAGCAGACGAGGGAGGACTGAGCCGTGATATCCTTCGACGGTTCCAGGAGATTGAGTCCCTCATCCACAGGATTCCCAGGGTGCCTGCCCCCATTAAGAGGAGTACGGTAAACAGCTTTGCCGACTCCCCGTTTGTTGACACCATTGCAATGGCGAAGATGCCAGCTAAATTCAACTTTCCGAACAAGAGGCCTTATGATGGGACTACTGGCCCTGATGATCACATAATGCAATACAAGCAGAGGATGTTCACCGTGGGCATCCCGCGAGATTCTAGGGAAGCATGTATGTGTAAGGGATTCGGCTCTAGTCTGGTAGGACCTACCTTGCAGTGGTATACTAACCTACCAAACAACTGTATTGCCTCATTTGCCCAACCGACAGACATGTTCATGGAGTAATTCACAAGTAGCAGAAAGTTAGAGAAACAGTCTGATGACCTCTACTTGATTGTACAAAGGAGAGGCGAGCTCCTGCGCGACTTTGTGGGGAGGTTCAACAAAGAGAAGGTAGCCATCCCCCAATATAACATGGGCACGGCCATCTCAGCCTTTTGCAAAGGCCTGATCCCTGAGTCTGACTTATATAAAGAATTAACCAAGTACCTGTGCAAGACCATGGAGGATGTTCTGACGAAGGCTTAGGCTCAGATTAAGTAGGAAGAAGATGAGTCAAACTATCGCCCTTCACCACTGCGCCGTGATAGGGGTGATCGCAGGCGCTCTCTAACTGCTGATCCGTGTAGTAAAAGACGCGAGCCTTACCTTACAAAGGAACGAAGAAGTAAACGATCACGCGATGACAGGAGACCACTTGACCAGAGGCGAGATCACAGCTCAGACATACGGAGAATGCCAGACTATAACCTTAGTATAGCTTCGACTGAGCTTGTTCATACTTTGAAGAGGATAGGCAACTCTATCAAGTGGCCGGAGAAGATGAGGTCCCCCACTGACCGGAGAGATAAAACTAAGTGGTGCGACTTCCACGACGACCATGGGCACACAACTGAGGAGTGCATTGGCCTCAAAAAATAAGTCGCAGAGTTGCTAAAGAGGGGCCACCTCACCCAGTTCTTGACCGACAGAAGGAAACAAACCATAGCCCAGCGAGAGGGAAAACAAAAGGCTCGAGAGGTCACCCCACCTAAGCCGCCGCGCCTTGAGCGAACAGTAAATTGCATCACTGGTGGATCGAAGGTCAATGGTATCAGCCATTCGGCGGTGAGAAGACAAATTCGACAGGCAGTCGATTTTGGCTTAAGGCCTCGGCCACCTAGGGAATTTGAGCCTGAACAGATCATCACGTTCTCTAACAACGAAGTAGCCTATTTAGATGATCCGCACAATGATGCCCTAGTGATAACATTAAGGGTGGCCAACTGCCTCGTCAAATGGATACTAGTCGACAATGGCAGCTTAGCCAACGTCCTCATGCTAGATGCCCTTAGGGGCATGGGGATCGATGAAGCATGTGTCACTCGCCGTTCAACCACCCTAATCGGGTTAAGCGGCGAACACAAAAACACTATTGGAGAGATTGTGCTCCTAACCTACGCCGAGGACGTTAACCATAATACTTGGTTCCTAGTGATAGATTGTCCATCACCCTACAATATCATATTGGGGCGTCCGTGGATCCATGAGATGAAAGCCATTCCGTCAACCTACCACCAGGTAGTCAAGTTCCCGACTAATTGGGGAACATGAGAAATAAGAGGACAGCAAAAGGACTCTAGCGAATGCTACCGCTTTGCCTTGAAGAGGACTGGCCATGACGTTCTGTATCAGGTGGAACAAACTACAACACAAGGTTACCCTGACCAGCCTACCATGGAAGAGCTCGACGGAGTACAAATCCACCCCGACCATCCAGATCATATCGTTCAGATTGACTCAAAGTTAAAGTCGGGACTACGCAACTAGTTGGTGGATTTCCTCAGCTATTACTACAATTGCTTCGTTTGGTCTCACGCGGACATGACCGAAATTGACCCGACAGTCATGGTTGACAAACTACAAGTCGACCCAGTGCATCCTCATATGAAACAAAAATGGAGAAAGATCACAACAGAGAGGAATCGTATCATCAATGAAGAGGTACAAAAACTGATTGACATTGGATTCATTTCTGAGGTCCTTTACCCTGATTGGTTGGCAAATGTGGTAGTTGTAAGGAAGAAGAACGGTAAGTGGAGAGTTTGTATTGACTTCATAGACCTAAATAAGGCATGCCCGAAAGACTCATTTCTTCTCTCGCATATAGACACAATGGTGGATGCAACGGCAGGGCATAAGCTCCTTACTTTCATGGATGCTTTTTTCGGCTACAACCAAATACTCATGCATCCAGAGGATCAAGAGAAGACAGCGGTCATCACAAAACCAGGGATATACTGCTACAAAGTCAAGCCCTTTGGCTTGAAGAACGCTGGTGCAACCTACCAACATTTGGTCAATAAGATATTCGCTAATTTGCTGGGACAAACCATGGAGGTTTACATCGACGACATGCTGGTGAAATCTCTTATTATGGAAGACTACCTCAATCACTTGCACCAGACGTTTGAAACTTTGAAGAAATACAACATGAAGCTGAACCCCACGAAATGTTCCTTCGGGGTCACCTCTGGAAAGTTCTTGGGATACTTAGTCACCCAGAGCGGGATTGAAGCCCACCTAGATCAGATAAGGTCCATCCTTAAGTCTCCGACTAATGTCAAGGAAATGCAGAAGCTCACTGGGAGGCTCACAGCTTTAACCAGGTTTATTTCACGGTCCTCTGAGAAGTGCCACGCCTTCTTTAATACCCTCCGGATGAATAAAGAATTTTCTTGGACACTTGCCTGTGAAGAGGCGCTACAACAACTTAAGGCACACCTTACCAGTCCACCGTTGCTCTCCAAGCCGAAAGATGGTGAAACCCTTCTAATCTACTGGGCTGTCTCAGAGACTGCCGTAAGCGTTGTCTTGGTACGAGAGGAAGGAAGGAAACAACGCCCAGTCTACTATACAAGCAGAGCTCTGCTCGATACCGAGACCAGGTATAGTCAATTAGAGAAGCTAGCATTGGGCTTTGTCAATGCAGCACGCAAGCTAAGGCCATACTTCCAATGCCATCCAATAACAGTGTTGACAACCTTCCCCCTCAAGTCCGTATTACACAAACCGGAACTTTCTGGATGACTGTTGAACTGGGCAATCGAGCTTAGTGAGTATGAAATCTCCTATCAGCCATGGACTACAATCAAATCATAAGCCTTGGCGGACTTTGTGGCAGACTTCATGCCCGACATCCACTTATTAGCCGAGAAAGAGTTGTTGTGCCTTAGTGTCTCATCGAAACAAGGGAGGTGGACGTTGAGCGTGGATGGGGCAAGTAACGCCAAGGGTATCAGCCTCGGGTTAGTGTTACAGTCTCTCAAAGGGGACGTCATTGAGCAATTGGTCAATTGTGGTTTCAAAGCCACCAACAACAAAACAGAGTACAAAGCCCTGATTACGGGACTCACTTTGGCCAAAGAGATGAACGTCAAAAGGATAACTATCAACAGTGATTCGCAGTTAGTAGTCAACCAGATCCTAGGAACTTACCAAGCAAGAGGCAACAAGATGGCAGCCTACTTGTCACTTGCCAAAGAGCTACTGATAGCTTTCGAGGAGTTCGAGATAAAGCAATTGAGTAGAGAAGATAATGGTCACGCTGATACTCTAGCGGCCCTAGAGACATCCATCCAAGTGGTAGCTCCTAAGGTGGTTCCCGTCGTCTACCTTTAGTGTCCCGCCGTTTGGAAGGAAAAGTCGGAAGTGGTAACATGTATCAGCGATATGCTATCTTGGATGACTCCTATCATTCAGTATATCCGAGATGACATCCTACCTGAGGATCATAATGAGGCGCGATGGCTCAAAGACAAAGCGGCCAGGTTCTGTCTCATCGAGGAAAAACTCTACAAGAGGTCTTATTCCGGGCCCTACCTTCGGTACATCAATAAGGAGGAGTCTGATTACGTCCTGGCCGAATTACATGAAGGACAGTGCGGCAACCATTCCGGAGCACGCAGCCTCGCCAATAGGGCACTCACAGCAGGGTACTACTGGCCTACTATACGTGCCGACCCCATAGAGTATGTGAAAAGATGCGACAATTGCCAGAGATTTGCGCATGTTTCTCATCAATCGCCTGAACCACTTGCCACGATTTCTACCCCGTGGCCATTCATGAAGTGGGGTATGGACATTGTGGGTAAACTACCAACTGCGCGGGGACAGCGCATCTATATGCTCGCCGTTACTAACTATTTCACCAAATGGATCGAGGCTGAGGCCTATCACCAAGTCCAAGACAGAGAGGTGAAAAATTTTGTGTGAAAGAACATTATATGTAGGTTTAGGGTACCGAAGGAAATCGTCATAGACAATGGCTCCCAATTTATTAATGGCGACTTCCGAGACTTTTGCAAATAATAGAAGATCCAGTTAACTTTCTCCACTCTGCGCTATCCACAAGCCAACGGGCAAGCTGAATCATCCAACAAGACAATCATCTTGACTCTCAAGAAGAGATTGGAGAGTTCGAAATGAAGATGGGCTGACGAGCTCCCAGGAGTGTTATGGTCCTATCGGACTACGGCAATGTCTTCGACGGGAGAGACACCATTCTCCTTGGTTTACGGCGCAGAGGCAGTCATTCCAGCGGAAGTTGTAACCCTCCGGGTTGTGCAAGCGTCCGAGGAGCAGAATAGTCAAGAACTTAGTCATTTGCTCGACACTGTTGATGAAAAGAGAGAACGGGCTCTTGTTCGAATTGCTACCTACCACCAAAAGGTAGCGCGACACTTCAATAAGAACATCTGAGTCTGGACCTTCAAAGAAGGAGATTGGGTCTTGAGGAGGGTATTCCAGAACACCAAGGAGATTGGCGCCGGGAAGCTAGGACCTACTTAGGAGAGACCCTGCCTCATCACGAAGGCGGTCGATCATGGAGCCTATAAGCTTCGATCCGCAGAGGGCAAAAACATTGGGAATAGTTGGAATGCTGTCCACCTCAAGAAGTACTACTTTTAGGCATATTGTTAGCTCGCCCACTAAGGGTTGATAGAGTTGATTAGTTTCCCCCTCTGTGGGGTTAGTAGTTTCTAGTTAGCTACCCTTTTGTGGGGGTCTTTCGTTAATGCCACTGTAGTTCATGGCACGCCCAGGCGCGAGTCAACATAGTGAGTTTCAATGAATGAAGCATTTTTCTTAGTTTAATTCATTCATCTTATTATCAACTCAAACATGGGGAGCCTACCCAGGGGCAAACTAACCAGGCATAGCTGCACACAATTGATGCGATAACAACACATGCTTCAAAGTAATAGCCTCTCATGACTAACCTACGGTCCTACATGACGTGCTAGGTCCTATGAAGACCAGCCTATGGTCCTTCGCGGCCACGCTAAGACGCCTAAAGGGTGCAACCTACTATGGTAGGATCCAAGTGATATACCTACCAACTAAGATGCCTAAAGGGCGCAACCTACTATGGTAGGGTCCAAGTGACCTACCTACCAAACAAGATGCCTAAAGGGCGCAGCTTTCTATGGTAGGGTCCAAGTGACCCATCTACTAAACAAAACGACTAAGGGCGCAACCTACTGTGGTAGGCTCCAAGTGTATACCTACCAACTAAGACGCCTAAAGGGCGCAGCCTACTATGGTAAGGTCCAAGTGACCTACCTACCAAAGAAGACGCCTAAAGGGCGCAACCTACTATGGTAAGGTCCAAGTGACCCATCTATTAAACAAAACGACTAAGGGGTACAACCTACTGTGGTAGGGTCTAAGTGATATACCTATCAACTAAGACACTTAAAGGGCGCAATCTACTATGGTAGGGTCCAAGTGACCTACCTACCAAACAAGACGCCTAAAGGGCTCAACCTACTATAGTAGGGTCCAAGTGACCTACCTACCAAATAAGACGCCTAAATGGCGCAACCTACTGTGGTAGGGTCCAAGTGACCCACCTACCAGCTAAGACGCCTAAAAGGTGTAACCTACTCTGGTAGGCTCCGAAATGGTTAACCGATCAATAGAGAGTCCTAAGTGGAGTAACCCACTAAGATAAAGTTTGAAATTTACAATGTGTTCCCTTGTATGTCATGTCCTGCTACGGTAGGCTCGGCAATGATAGTATGGTCTCCCGCACGGTAGGTTGTTAAGGGGTGACAAGTGCACACCTAAGAAGCTCCAAACGGGACAGCCGACAGTTTGAGTCATGGCAATTAAGGCTTAACTGATATTGGGCCACTCCGCAATAGCTGATGAATGGTCGGTCCACGCGATAATCTGTTATGTATTGGAGGATGAGTAATTTGCGAAACGGTAAAAGCATACACGATAGCATTTACGGGAAGAAACTTAGATTACTTTTGAAACCATAAAAGCAAAGTTATGCTGCGCCAACCATATAGCAAAAATGCATGAGGGCACCAGGTGCGCAGAGCATGTGGTCCCAGGCCATTGGCGTCTGTCACACCAAAAATACGTAACTACAGCAGACATATATGCATTACATATGCAAAAAGGTGACAGTGGCACAATACCTATGCAAATCCAGCTAGAGTTTAAACAAAAAGCGCAAACCGTACGTGCAGTGCGGTAGATGCCAAAAAGCACCAGCAAAGCGTCATACATACAATATACATAAAGAAGTGCTAGAGCACAATGCCTACACATGCTAAATTAAAAACAACAAGCGCCTATCGCATTACGAGTCACCCAAAATAGCGGAGGAACGACTAAAGGGACGGGTCTTCCGCAGGAACATCAGCTGCGGCTACCTCCGGCCCGATCGACTCTCCAGTAGCATCCGGGGAACCATTCTCCAAGGCAACACGAAACTCCTCGTAGATTACAGGGAAAGCTGTCATGCTTGATGAGATTATAAACTATGTGTAGTCACTGCAGCCCCAAGTCGAGGTAAATTATGATCGAAAAATTCACTAGCTTTAGTGTTCATTGCAAATTCTAGTAATCTGATAACATTTGTGTTTCTGATCCTGTTAAACAGTTCCTTTCGATGAAATTACATACCATTAATCCAAGAATGGATGTCAACATAAAAGCTCTTTTGTCAAAAGATGTAAGACCAGCTTACATTTGTCAGTTCTGTTTTTAATCTAAAATGTTCCAACTATAGTTTGGCAATAAGCATTCATTTTTTTTTTCCAATTTTCAGATGTTTGAGTCTTGTGGATCATTGCCTCATGGTGCGTATGCATCGGATACCTCAGCATCAGCATTGCCTTTCTCATTCCAATTGCAGCAAGTACCAAACTTGCATAGTTCCATTCCTGATGGAACAAAAGTGCCCCTCTCAATGAACCATATGAATGCTGCTATGGATCGAAATTCAAGCCTGCAAATTCAGCCTGCAGACAGTTTCAATTAATTTTGCAGCTCAGGTAATCAAGAATTTCCACCAACTTTATAATGAAATGATCTCTTTCCATATTCGTTGATCGCGAGTTAATTCTTCCTTTTAGGCTTCAACCTTCTGGAAAGATGATCTTCTCATGGAGCGTTTTGGTATATCAGGTGATTATCTGGAAATGCCAGATATCACTTTCAAGGTTGCTCAACTCCAAATCTTGAGTGGAGTACATCTAAATCTCAATATATATATATATTTTTTTTTGGTCAACATCTAAATCTCAATCAAGCAATGGAATTGAAATCCACAATACAACTCACTAAACTGAATATATATTTCACTGGAGAAGAGTCCTGGAGAGAAATATATGATGCTATTAGAATGATGAGAAATCTTCGAACGCTGAAACTGAAAGCAGGTATCGGGAGGCCTGAAGTACTCCAAGTGGCAAACCTCCCACTATTTGACCACATGGAATCAAAAAGCTAAAGGATCCATGAAGTGCCTTCGCAAACTCACAGTTAATTTTTGTAGAAGGTTGAAGATGCTCCCAGATGGATTGCAAGAGCTTCAGAATTTGCAAATGCTGAACCTATTATACATGCCAAAGGAGTTTCTTCAACGAATAGATATTGGAGGACCTGATTATTCCAAGATTCAACGCATTCCTAGAATCCAGCAAACAACAGTTCTGGTATGGCCTTAGCATTTTCTCCAAGATTTCCGCTTGTTGTGGGTCTAGGCCTGTGGGCTGTTGTTTTTTTTTATGTTTTAGTATTAGTATGCTTTGGCTGAATTCTTATTATGTTTGATCTAATTGTGTGTTGTTCTGCCTTGTTGGGCATTGTTGTTGTAACAATCCCGAAATTTTTGGTGCTGACTTTTTCTTTTATTTTAGAAGTCTGACATAATAATTTGAGAGGGTAGTGGATAATTTGAGATAATAAAAGATTTTTATTGCTGATTTTGGGGGATTTGAAGCCTAAAAACTTGATCAACTAAATTAGTGGCTAATTGTTATCTAATATGGAAAATGGATAACGTGGTTTTGTGTTACTAGTGCTTAGTTATAAAACATGTGATAAGGTTTTTTAGTGGCAGGAAAAAAAAATAAAAAAAAAATAGAGAAAGACCAAGAAAAAGTAAATTAAACCAAAGAATTATAGGAAAGCATTGTTGCTGTATGTTGGAGTTCAAGCAAGTAAGTCTACTGAATTATTATTTTATTCTTCCACACTAAGAATTCTTGTGTAGGCTAAGAGTAGACATGAAATTGGGAGATATCTACCATGAGATTAAATATTGATTTCTGCGTTTTATGTATTGTAATTCTAGGGCTTCGAATTTAAAGAATTTATTTCAATTTTCAGAATTTTGGCTTTGTAATTTCATAATCGAAGTAAGTAGTATTTACCATTTTCTTTGACTACCCCATTTATTTATTTGCAATAATTATTCAAGTTATCGTTACTCCACTCTTGGTTCATAATTTCCTTTTACTTTGTCGTATTGATTCTTTTTAAAACTATATTACGAGTTGTCAGGGATTCAAGCCCCAAGCCCTACAAATTATACAAGTTGTGTATCAAATTTTAGACAGTTGAGAGTTAATAAGTCGTCATCCGTTATTAACTGTGTATTGAATTGTGAATTATGTGCGCGCTGCTAAGCAACCACAACTTTGTATATGTTTTGTTAGTGCTTGAAAATATTGTTCTTGCCTTGTTATTGTTGTGATTGAGTTTATCAACCTCTATTGTTAATTGTTCTTGAGCCTCACCGTTTCTTAGGGTAGATTCTACTTATTGAGCATTATTTTGCTCAGCCCTTTCTCTTTCTTACTTTTGCAGATGACAAATTTAGTTCGGGGTTGCTAAGCTAGAAGTTTCATGAAAAGATGCAAGAAATCAGAATAAATTTAATTAAGATCTTTTATCTTCTTTTTTTTTGAAGTTTTATTTTTTATGTAATTAAAGGGCTAGTATTTTTGGTATTTAATTAAAGTATTTTTTTTCTTCTCTGGATTATTTATTGATATTCATAGTAATGGACTTATGGCATGTTTTATTGAAGATTTAGAGCCTTGCGAGTTTAGAATAACTTGTATTTTTAAGTTTGCGGTGGTCTTCCTGAATTTACTTGGCGAATTTGGGAGCGTGACAGTTGTATTAGGCCTTGCCCTATTGTGTCCATGTTTTTGTTCAATTGGGCTTTCGTTTTCAGGCCCTGTGTTGTATGGTGAGTTTTATTTAATAAAATTTGGTTCTTGAGAGAAAAGGGGAAAAAAATTAAAATGAAAAATCAAGAAATAAACTATTTTGTTCACTATTTCTATGTTAAGGTGAACAATCGTAAATGAATGAGAAAATGATTGTTGGTATTTTGTATCTGAATACATGCGAGTTTACTTTTATAATTATTTAGTACTAAAATGCAATTATTAAAGAGCAATAACTATTTGTTCCCTCATTTTAACCTAAGCAAATCTTATTTATGTGTATAAATGACTTACCGTAATAAAACCAATGAATTGTTGATACCTTCTTCTTGGATGTTTTATGGTGAAAGAGCTCCTGACCAATTATGACTAATAAATGGTATTTTCCATGTATGATCCTCATTACATGTATTATCACTATAATAACTTTCTCCCAACTCCTCAGTTTTATATTCACCATATTTGTTAAAGACTCTATCAACGTCAGATAACTCTAAATTTGAATTTACATTTTTATCATCAAATTTAGAGTCCAAAAATTAGATTGGGTCTCTATTTTGGCATCTTTTAAGTCAAAAATGGTGAACCCCATATACTTTTGTCATGAATAGTATTATTTTTGGACATTTGAGGCTCTAAAACTATCTAATTTTGGAAAGTCTCTAATTTTAGAGCCCCCATTGGAGATACCCTTACTAAAACATTTATACTTTACAAAAGCTCTTATGTTCATTAAATATTTATGATACAAAAGTTGATAAGAGTTATATACAGTATGGATACACTGGTTTCTGTCCAATTGATTTTTATTCTTTTTTTCTCTCTTCATCTTATTCAAAGAGGATAGGTCAAGGCATGGACTGAATTAGAATTTAATATTGGAAGGTCCAAGATTTCGTTGACAAAAAAAAAAGAGGGGGGCACCTAATTTTTTCAAAAAAAGTAATACATAGATTTTCGAAAACAAAGTTGGAGGCTTGGGGGGAGCTCGGCTCCTCCCGGTCCTCCCTTGCCTCCACCCTTGGGTCTAGAGAGTCATCTTGACAGAGTAAATTATCCCAAAGATCATCATGTCTTGGATATTCAAATATTTTTGTTCTAACGAGATCATTACTTTTATAAAATGGTTTTAGTTTGTCAATTCCATTAGTTTTCATAGTGAAAAAGCCTTAAATGAGAAATATTCACACGGAAAAATAGTTAATTGCACCAAAATAATTACAAAAATTTGTCCAAATATTTTTTATTCACACTTTTGCCCCAACCATACAACATACCCCATTTATTCACATTCCTTCAAATTTCTACTAAAAAATCTTAAAGTTTCTCCTAAATTTCTTCAAAATTCTAGAAAAGTCATAGAATTTATCCTAATTTTTTTCAAAATTATTTAAAAGTTATCGAAAAAGTAAAAGTTTGTTATTTTGTTTTTCTAAGAGATTATTAAATATTAGTTAAAATTATTTATTGAAATTTCTCATAAATTACTTCAAAATTCTTCTAAAATTGTAAAAGAATTATTTAAAATCTTTTAATTTTTTCTTAAATTTCTTAAAAACTCTTAGGTATCGTTTGGTATACTGGAATGAGGTTTGGAATTGAATGACATTCCCAATTATTTTTTATTCCCATGCTTGGTATAAATGAATGAACTTGGAAATCTCATTCTCAAAGTAATCACATTCCCACGTATATGGGAATAACCATTCCAAAGCAAACCCATGGGAATGGGTCATTCCCATATATTTGGGAATGAACTTGACTATTATACCCTCATATTCAATAATAATAATAATAATAACAAAAATAATAATAATAATAACAATAATAAAAATTAAAAAATATAATAATAGTAATTATTAAAAAATACTAATTATTATTATAAAATAAAAATAATATAAATTATTATTAAAATAATAATAATAATTATTATTAAAATATTATTTTTATTTTTATTTCTAATAATAATAATCTAATAATAATAATTATTATTATTGTTATTTTTTTTATTATTATTATAAAAAATTATTTTTATTTTAATAATAATTATTATTATTAAAAAATAAATACAAATCAATAACTAAAAATAAAATAAAATTAAAAAAAAAAAATAATAATAGTGATTGAAATAATAATAATAATAATAATAATAATAATAATAATAATAATAATAATAATAATAATTAAAAAATATAATAATAATTATTATTATAAAAATATAAAAAAATAATAAATATAATATAATATAAATTATTATTAAAAAATAATAATTATTATTAAATAAAAAAAAATTATTATTATTATTATTATTATTTTTATTATTTTTATTATTATAAAAAGTTATTATAAAAAAATTATTTTTATAATAATAATTATTATTATTATAAAATAAATAAATATAAAATAAAAAACTAAAAATAAAATAAAAATAAAAGTAATAATAATAATAATAATCAATAAAATTAAAATAACAAAATAATAATAGTGATTGAAATAGTAATAATAATAATAATAATAAAAGAGCAATCTTGTCATATTTTTAATACTATAATAATAAAATGGCAATCTTGTCATATTATACAATGCATTCCCATTACTACTTTTCATTCTTAAAACATACCAATCATGTCATTCGCATTCTCAAGTTCATTACATTCCCAGTTTTATTCCATTCCTTGGCCCATTCCATTCATGTCCAAATTCATTCCAGTATACCAATCGCTACCTTAAATATTCATCAATTTTTTCAAAATTGCTCCTTATTTCTTAAACCATCTTAAACATTCATCCTCAATTTCTTAGACAACTGTTAAAATTTTATCATTTTTTAAAAATCTTATAAGAGTCATCTAATTTCTTTCAAATTCCCTTTGAATTTATTGAAGATTCTTAAAAACACTAGGAAATTATTAAATAAAAGTGATTTTTTTTGAAAAAAAAGCTTTCTAATTTATTACAAAATTATTATAAGTACCAAAAAAATTATTAAAACTTTGTCGAAATTCCTCCAAATTCAGAGAAATTTTTAAAAATTCTCCAATATTGCTAATAATTTTGTAAAAATCGAGGCAAAACTTTTAAAAATTTAATCATTTTTGGTTCTTGAGAAGCTCACAATAATGTTCATTGATCAACTACCAGATTTTATTTTCTCTTGCAACTATATACGAGAAATCTCACTACACTTTGGATCCTTATTTGAAGATTCTTTCATTGTTTTGGGACAAGTCCCAAGACTGAAATTTCTCAAAATTTTCGCCATTTGAAGATTCTTGGAGTATTTTATATGTGAACAAGTGTGCTTTTTGCTCAAGTAATTATATTGTAAAAAAATGCAACCGCTGATGTTCTGTATTTTTTTTTAATTGTTAAAGATGTTTTGTATTTGAATAGGTGTGCTTTTGCTCATGTAATTATATTGTACGAAACTGCAACTGCAGGTACTTTGTATTTTGATGGGTGTGCTTTTGCTCATGTAATTATATTATATGAAAATGCAATTGCTAGTTGAGTTATTTAATTGTTGTTCTTGTGCTCATGTAATGTAATTTTTTTTTGTTTTTGTTTTTGTTTTTCCTAATCAAACAAGCGTTCCGTTCATTCCAAAAAAGGTTGTACGAAATAATTTCACGGCCCTAGTGATGGGAGATAAAATCCCAAACTAGTACTCAAAAATTAAGATTTATCACAACTAATGAAGAATGCCACCATCAATCCACTTGGCAGAGTTTGCAACCCCCCATTGGGTTGCTGCACCACCGAGTCCTATATATATAAAAATGTATATTTTGTTAGAAAAATAAAAGTATATCATTGAAGCTCAAACTTAAAACAAAGTACAAAGATTCCTATCCAATTGAAAATATTAACTAGCAAGACGAGAGTCATTCAGTTTTCATCAATTAAAAAGTTCAGTGTTGATAATGCTTCGACTAAATTTCTTACTAACACTTAATTTCAATCTAATAGCATGTATGATACTCTCTTGAATGGACTCCTCAGGATTAAAAGTTTGTCTATGGATTTTCTGATTTATCCCCCTCCAGATAAAATACACAATACAACAGAAACAACAAGTTGCAAGTCATTTTTAACACGGAAGGAATTCACCTAAACCCCAATATTATCTCCCAATCTGAAAAACTGTCTTGCAGCATCACCAAATCAAGACCCAATTTCCAAATTCTTTTAGAAACAACATAATGAAGTGAAGTGAAACAATGTTTAGCAACCATGAAGTGAGACAATGCTGAGGAATCCTAATTTTGCTCCTTTCTTGCCAAATATATTAAACTGAAGCCATTTGACGAGATTCTCCCATACAGTGGTGGTAGCAACCCTAGGACATCCCAACCCTCTACACCATATTCTCGCGTTCATATCCTCATGCCTTTCCTAAAAGCTTCTCAGCGGGAGTGTCAAACTTTGGTTCTATATAAGCTAATAATTAATGTGCTCATGAGTGCTTTGGTTTTGCATTCAAAATATTACTTACTTTAATATCCTATATAAAAAAGCAGTGTCATATGAAAATTTCGAGACTAATGTAAAGTAAAGTGTTGTTGTGCATATAATAGGGCAGTCTTTAAGTTCCAAAGAATAGAAACAAACAAAAACTTCAATTTGGAGGATTAGGAGAGGACTTGAACGAGGATGAAGGGTAGTTGGCAATGACGCAAAAGAAGGAACCGGGGGAGAGTGTGAGTGTGTGCGTGTGAGAGAGAGAGAGAGGGAGAAAAAAGGGAAACGATTATGGAATATAAGATTAAAAAAAAATTAAGAAAAGGAGAAGGACAGAGGACAACAAAAGGAAGAAGAATAAAATGAAGGATATAATAGACAATTACAGCTGTCTAATTAAAGTAAAATTGGATGAATTCTTACTTGAAGGGATTTGTCTCTCACGTTTCAATAAATAAGGGTCTAAGTCTCATTTATCGATAATCGAAGGAGTTTTCACTCACTGTTCACATGAACAGTAACAGTTACCAATTTTTCCATTTTATCTTTTAAAACAGTGATAAGCGTGATTGAATGCCAAAATATTATCTTCTTCGTGTTGTACATGCACGTTTAAAGTCAAAATGAAATATAAAATCTTTCATGAAACTTTGATTTAAATCACACATATCGCAAGTCTACGACAAAAAATTTTAGAATTTGCACAATATAGTTCTAATATCAAAAAGTTCAATAATTCGGAAAAATGATGTCTATATTGGAAACTAATATAGATATTTTTCAAAGATAAAAATCAATCAACTTAAAACATTAATGAATTAAGGATAAAACTTCAAATCTCTAAGGTTTTTTTTTTTTTTTTTTTTTATTTGTATTTTTTTACGATCGACCGTTTAGAATTTATGTTCACAAATCGGATATTTATGTAAATGTTAATCTATATACATATAACTCATCCATGCTTGATTCTTATGCCCCATGAAATCTTGAATGGATTTTGAAAGTTCTAATAACACAATATATCTAGGGGGAGCAAAATATTTAGCTAGCCAAACGAATTCAGTGTTGGTCTAACATTCAAAAACTTGAACTTCAAGTGCTTGCTTGCTAGTTCCTGCGTGGAGATTTAATTTCCTATTTTTACTGCATGTGAACTGCTGAAAAATTAATAAGGCATGTCAACGGTAATCCTAATCTTCTAACATGATTCTTCTCTGGCCAATTGATTTAGCCCCACTAACTTTATCCTTTTTCCCTGCTTAGCCCATGTAAAAGTGTTAAATTAGTCCAAAATCTAAAGGAATTATTAGGGATATTACAGTAAGAGTCCTAGCTATGTTCAAACTTCAAATATGATATATGCCTGCCGAAACCGTGAAAATACAATAAGGTTTTAGTTTAATGGTTTTGTCAGAGAAAGATCCCTTTTTATGTGCAAAGTGGACCTTGGTAGAGGGCTTACGCACCAATAAATTCTTAACAAAGTTACTGAAAATAGTATAAGTACTTTATTGCAGAACACATAATAAATAACTAATTATAAATATTTTTATTTTTTTAAAATTATTTCACCTAGGATTTTTATATAATTATCACTGATCATCAAAATCTATCCTATCCATTATTATTATTATTATTATTTTATAAATTAGCTCAAATTGTATTGCGATATTACTTTTTTTATTTTTACCTTATCAAGAACAATAAAAAAATGTTGTCTCTTCCCACACACGTGAAGCATGCAGCCAAGTATTTCTTTTCCAATTGACGAGGGATACCCGAGCTGAACTTAATACAATTAGGTCACCAATCGATCTAATTACATGACCCAACCTATACTTGATCCGAGTGAACCCCAACGGTCATGACAACAATCCAGATGTGACATAAAACAGATACCCGAATCAGACCAACGTGCCTTGGCTCGGTTCGCAGGGTAATAGCCTCGTCCAGTGGACATATGGTGTGGACAGACCGGTAGCGTGTCGGGCAGCATTAGACATTAATTGTTGTTTGGATCCAAGATTAGTATATATAGAGCTCTTTTCTACATTTATGAGATAACTATTCTCGTACAATTAATACTCTCAACTAACTAAATATTCAGCTCGGACGAACGAATTATTCTCATACCCAAAAAAAAAATACAGGCCATCACCCCTATTTTTCCTTCCCTTCCTTGTGCAGGTTCAGCAACTAAGGGCTGACATTGAGCTTAGACAGTCGTAAGTTTTCACCCTCAACACCAATAACAATTTTATATTCAAAGCGATGTGAAGCATGTTTTGTAGGATATGAAACAAATCTAACCGAAGTGCGTTAGGTAAAATTTGGTTCTGGAAAAAGGACAATATTTTTTTTTGTTGGATGGAAAAAGTACAAGATAATGTAATTAATAAGTCGCATTATTGGTACAGATCATCAACTAAATTAATATCATCAGTTTGACAAAATAGTACTAACAATCAGTATGCCATAAGCTCAAGCCACGTATCCTGCAATCAGTGCTAGCTTGATTGAAAGATTCTACTCATTGTTATTGACATAAATTATTTAGTGTTTCCACAGTAATTTGAAAAAATAATTAGCAAAAAGACTAGAGTAAGATAATGAAAGGTTAAAATAAAGTTCTCAGAATGCATTGATTAAGTGAAATTGTCAAGGAAAAATATTCAGTACGGTCTTATCCAGATTAGTGTGAGATGAGATTCATTTGTGTGAAACCCACACAACATGTATGAATCGAATCAATCAGTGTGATGATTGAAGTGCTTCCCAATAGTTCGGAACATATTTTATCCTAACTATTTTATATAAAAAATTTAAATTTAAACCATGCGTGAAAAATAAAAAAACAAGAAGTTCACAAATGACCGGATATAGATAGGCAAGAGGTTGGGGAAGCATATCAACATAGTTGCATTGAATTCTCTTAGTTAGATTAAATTCAACAATTTTTCTATTTTTTTCTCTACATGTAGGGAGTTTAGGCCTGTCTCTTTATCTTTAGGTGCTCTTTATTCTAATTTCACTCCAACAGCCTCCCTATTTTTAATATATTCTTATTTCAGGACTTCATATTTCAGTTTCACTCCAACAACTTTTTTTTTTTTTACTCCAATATATCTTTATTTTAGATCAAACACACTATTTTTATTTTTTATTTTTAATGATTATATATTATTTTAATTATTAAGTTAAAAATATAATTTATTAACCGTTGGAGAGCTTTTGTATTTTAATTACAAAGTCTGGTTGCTTTTTGGGATGTAGGGAACATAGCAAAGAAAAGAGGAGCTCCACATTTTAGGAAACTTTGCATAGGGAGTTTGTTGGAGAACATTTTACCTTTTTGCCTCCCTAATATAATTAAGGAGTCACTTTAGAGAGGCTCTTGGAGATGGTCTTACACACACACCACAAAAAAAAAAAAAAACTTCTCCGTGTAAACTAAAACACACTAGAATTAACATGGCTGTGATAATTGATGAGCTAGTCAACAAACTCAAGGATGCAGCTTATGATGAAATCAAGTTCCAACTGGGGATCAATGATGAAGTTGAGGAGATCACTAATCGACATAAAGCCTTCCAAGGCTTAGTTGAGTATACAAGCGAGTGAAAGCAAGATAAGAGTTTGGCTGAAGAGAGAGTGAAACAACTGAGAGAGACAACAATTTACATTGAAGATGTGTTAGAAGAGTTCATGTTGGAGATGGAACTTCTCAAGATCAACAAGCCAAGCAACTTTTTTGAGGTCAAGAACATCGGTGCCCTCGTGCTTTATCATATCAAGGAGGCATATTGGCAGTTTCAGTTCCATCATCAGCTGAATGACATAAAGAGGAAGTTAGAGGTTCAAGAAGGAGAACAAGACAAGTACCAAACCCTAACTGTGGAACGTGAAGATAATAGTCATCTTCTAATTGGTAGCCACCATCGTATGGAGAATGTGGAAATGGTTAGGATGGACGACGAAGTTGCCGAGCTACGAGATCTTGTGGAACGGCCGAGGGATCATATGCTGGTGATCACAGTGTGGGGGCCTGGTGGATCAAGGAAGACAATCTTGTAAAAAACGTTTACGAAAGAGTTCAGATGAATAAAGAAATTGATTGTTATGCTTGGGTTTACATGAAACAGTCGTGTTTAATTTTAAAAATTTTGAGGGCAATGACGAAAGGATTTTCCAGAAGTTTGGGTATTGAGGTTCCAAGGGAAGTTGACAAGATGGGTGAGAATGACCTCCGAGAATCTATATCCAAAATCTTGAAGCAGAAAAGGTATGTTCTCATCCTCGATGATGTTTGGGATTCTGAAATTTTGAAACAATTTGGACTTCCCGTAGAGAAAACGTCCTCAATTACCGTTACTAGTCGTCAAAAAACTGTAGCTCTCAGGTCTTTTCTTGGGGTGCAGCAAAAAGTTGTCGAGGTAAAGCCTTTGAAACCTAACTCATCTTGGGATTTATTCTGTAAAGTGGCTTTTCTGAATAACATCCCTCCCGACAATTTGATTGAAACATTGGGGAGAGAACTCGTTAGGAGGTGCAATGGCTTACCTCTTGCAATTTTAGCTATTGGTCAGTTGATGTCAACAAAAGGTAATAATTCAGAAAATTTGAAAGATGTTCTCCAAGACCTTGATTCTGAGTTGCAGGGGGATCTTATACTGTGCCATGTTCCCAAAGTCTGTCCCCGTTAGCATTCGTAAATTGATACGTTTATGGATCGCTGAGGGATTTGTCGTCAAGGAAGAGGGTCGAAAGACATTGGAAAAAATTGCAAGGGGTTACTTTGTTGAGCTCATGAACAGAAGCATGTTACAATTCAGGTACTAGTCTAAAGGTTTCCAAATGCATGACCTCTTGCGCGATGTTGCTGTTCATATGATACCGAAGGAGAATTTCGGAGTATTACTCAACCGAGTCACTGAATTGGAATCAAACCAACGACGTTTGGCAATTCATGCTTTGGCACCCAACGCACAACTTGACACTTGCAAGTTAAAGCTACACTCACTTCTAGCAAGCTGCGGTTATGGGTTTTGTTCATCATTTTTCTCAAATGTTACAAAACATCAAATTGATTACGACTTTGGACCTGGAAGGTGTCACTGAGTTAAACAATGTACCTGATCAAGTGGGGGATTTAATTCATTTGAGATATTTGGGTTTAGGGTGGACAATGATCCAGAATCTTCCAAATTCTGTGAAGAATCTGCACCACTTGCAAACCATAGACGTTCGAGGTAACAGAATGAAATGTGTCGTTGCAAGGATAGCAGAGCTCAAGCAATTGAGACATCTTCTGATTAATGATTTCGATATATTAAAGAGGTATTTGAAATTTCCAGATGGTACTACTTCGCAGTTTACTAACTACAATCCTTGGATGGAGTACATCTAAATTTCAATCAAGCAATGGAATTGAGATTCACGACACAACTCACCAAATTGAATATATCTGCCATATGAGAAGAGTCCTAAAGAGAAATATATGTTGCTATTGGAAAGATGACAAATCTTCGGACACTGAAACTGAAGCCAGCACCTCGTAGTCGGGAAACACTCAAACTGAAAAACCTTTCAGTTTCTTCATATCTTGAGAAGCTCACACTAGTTGCGTTTGCTGGACTTCCTGATTCTATCGTCTCTCACGACTGCTTACGAGAAATCACGCTACACAGTGGAGTCTTGTCTGAGCAATCCTTCGTTACTTTGGGACAATTGCCAATACTAGAAATTCTCAAACTTTTCTTCGCTTATAAAGGAAAACAATTGGTTTGTGAACCAAACAGCTTTCCAGAACTCAAGGAATTTAAGATTTCTCAGGCCAAAAATTTGACCACATGGAATCAAATACCCAAGGGATCCATGAAATGGCTTCACGAACTCACCATCGAATGCTGTAAGAGTCTAGAGATGCTCCCAGATGGATTGCAAGAGCTTGAGAATTTGCAGAAGTTGTGTTTACCCTTCATGCCATCAGAATTTATTCAAAGAACTAATATTGAGGACCTGATCATTTGAAGATCCAACACATTCCCAGAATACTGTTGAAGCCTGGAATGCCTGTAGATACTAGTATAGGCCAGTACTATAAGAGAGCAGAGTACAGAATGTCATTGAAATAAGGGTAAATTATACATATAGTCGTTATTATTTATACATTTTTTTCAAATTGGTTTATAATGTTTTAAAAAAAGGAAAATAATATATTACACCCCCTATATTTTGCTAAAAATACACAATACTTCCTGTGTTTTAAAAATTAACTGATTACCCCCTTATATTTTGCTAAAAGTGCACAATACCCCCTTGTATTTTAAAAATTAGTTGATTACTCCCCTGTGCTTTATAAAAGTAGCTAATTATTCCCCTGTGCTTTTTAAAAATTAACACTTTTGTTAAAAAATATAAGGGGGCAATCAGCTACTTTTATAAAACACAAATGGGTAATCAGCTACTTTTAACAAAACACAAGGGGATAATCAGCTAATTTTTAAAACACAGGGGGGTATTGTGCATTTTTAGCAAAACATAAGGGGTAATACACTATTTACCCTTAAAAAAATCATGTTAGTCTCTACTGTTTACAAAAGTAATTCAAAATGATCTCTATTATTCAAAATTAGTCAATTTAGTTCTTATTATTTTTTAAAAAATTCAATTTAGTCCTTATTATTTAAAAAAAAAATCAATTTAGTCACTGTACGTGACCTTATTTGGGGTCTAAATTGAAATTTTTTTAGAAAATAATAAGAACTTATAAATTGGTTAGTGTTGAACAATAGAGATCATTTTTAATCATTTTTGTAAATATTTGTATCTAATATAATTTTTTTAGAACATTAAGGACTAACTTGAAAAAATGTGTAAATAATAGGGATTATATGCATAATTTACCTTTAAAATAATGAGCTGAGGGAAAAGAACCCTTGAGCAGTTTCTTTGAAAATGTAATTATTTTCTCACTTGTTAAGATCAATGCTTAAATATATACTTTTAAACACTATTTGAGCCGACTTGACAATTTGGATTTTTACTTGCGAAAACCAAACTTGAAATGATTGGTTTCTCTACATGGGTTGATACAAAAATTTCTTAAAGCGTATCACAAAATATCTGCTGATAGTTTGTTTTTGAATAATTGTGCTTATTGCTCATAACAATTTGCTCACTAATATTAACACCTAAGCAAATCCAATTTATGCAATAAAATGGATTTTATAAGTTATATAATGGATAGATTGGTGTGGCACATGGGAAGATTGACGTAAAGGTACCAGTGGCGAACTCAAACACTTAAGTGCAGGGGATGTATTTGTACCGTAAGAGATATTAGGGTGTGTCATCATACAACGAAAGTGTTAAATATAATAGTTTTTTAAAAAAGAAACCAGTTTTTTTTTTTTAAAAGTTGAGGGGGGTGGACTTAAGCCTCCTCAACATTAAATAGGTCCGCCTACACTTCTAGCCATTTATATAAATATAAATTGAATAATGTAAGAATTTAATAAAATGAAATGTCAACAAACAATTAAACACAACACATAAGTGGTCGAGGTCATTTTCATATCTTATAACCATTGAAGGTGGTTATTCTAAAAAATTAAGTGTTTTGGGTTAAAAAAATATTGCAAGGGTCACAATGTAAAAAGTAAAAACATTTTTATAACCATTGGTAGGGATAACAGCGGATCGATTAACCGCGAAAAATTGAAAAAACGAAACTGAAACTGTTTAGCCTAACCTAAATCCAAAACTGAAATCGAAATCGAATGGTTTTAAAAATCACTATCCAAAAATGAAACGGAAAATAATGAAAAAAATCGCTACTAACCAAACCTGAAACCGATTCTTTTTTTTTTTAAAGAAAAAAAAAGGTTTATATTTTTTTTTTAGAATTTCATGAATTTTACTTTCTTAAAATTTTACATATCTTAATAGTATTTTTAATCTAGTTATTTTTTCCATTGAAATATCTTAGTAAAATTGATAAAACATAATTTTTTTTCCAAAAATCATTTTGAATAAAAAGTCAATAGGGACTTTAGTTTGGAGACATATGGGGTTTAAATTTATAAATGATTAAAATAACATGTTAAGTAAAATGTAAATTAGTTTAATTTGGTGGCAAAAATATAATATGTTTAATTAATTTACGATTTTACCCTTAATAGTTAATCTATTTTAACCAAAAAAAAATTGATGGAATCATGACTAAACTAAAATTCAATTAATAGTTGAATGTCCAAAATAGGATCAAAAATAATTTGATGGTCAAAACAAGACTGAAGAGATAGTTTAGTAAGTATAAAAATATTTTACCCTCATTTACATAGAAAACTAACCTAAAAAAATACAATGAAAAAATCAATTTAAATGTCTAAAAAGTACAAAAATAAATGAATAGAAAATCATACACTATTGATGATTAAATACAACTTACATAATCATTGAATACATACTAATGGGTTAATAAAATTGGGTAGAAGCGTAATTTTAGGTATTAATTTGTTAGGCATTATCTTTTTATTTTTTGCAAGGTTATATTATATATGTGTCCTATATATATATTGATGTGTATAACTTACAGTTTGGAAATTAAGTTCAATTGTGACACAATTTTTAACTCACAAGGGCAACAATATTTGTAGTGTAGTGTGTTAAGTGCAAGTTGAATCCACAGAGAATCAGTTATAAGTTTGTGAAGTATGTGTAAAGTGCCTAAATGATTGTTGGTAAATCAAATGATTTTTTGGTATTATGAACTAAAACTAATAAAAATAAAAATAAAAATACTAAATTAAAACATGGATGTTAAAGCTGAAAGGCAAACACAATTGGAAATGTTTAGAGATCAGATTTGTATGTAAAATTTGAATTCTAACTCTAAACTTAGAATTTTCCTATTTTGACGTGGGATTAGGAAGCCTAATTAATTAATCTATTAAAATGTTAAACCCAGCTTAGAGGTGCAACACTATATCCAAGTCATTTATCTTGGAGTGCAGATTTGTCCTCAATTCCTAGGCTAACATATCAATTAATCAAGTGTAAAAAACTACAGTACAAACTATAATTTTTGCAATAAAGTCCAAATCTATATTTATGTGATTTAGCATAAAAATATCCATCACATATTAGTTACAAGCATAATAAAATAATAGACAATAAAAAATGAAGAACATAATTAATAATCCAAATAAATAAAGCATTAAACCAATAACACCAAGTTTAAAACTATAGAATCAAGACTATTATACAGGAAATCCTCTACTAAACTATGAACTACTCCTTCATGTTCAAAGAAATTAAAGTAAAATTACAAAAAAGAAATTGAAAGAAACTTCTTCATATAGCAGGTCCAAATTCGTTCAAAACTTATTTATAGCTTGATTCAAATTAATCCAAAAAGTGCTTTTGATCATCCTACATCCAAAACTAAAATAATGTACTCACTAAACCCATAATGTCCATCTATGAAATACCCACAATCAAGACAAGGTCTTCTATCTTGTACTATCAATCCTTTTATTGCATCTTCTCCTTTGACTTCTATTTCATGAACTAATCATCCTCTACACATTATACACTTGATCTTGCGACCTACAAGTTTAATATCTAATATAGCTACAACTAGCTACACCACTAAGTGCTTAGTTTTGGACGATCTATCAGATAATCCTAAAAGGGTGATTACTTCACCACATGATGACAAATTAGACTATATATTGCATATACATGTCCCGAGTGATCATATTCATGCATTCGACACATGAAGTTGTTGACCTTTTGTTAGGATCTCACTCAGAGTGTATCAAAACGCATATCCCTGACTTCATCAGTTTATTTGAATGCATATGCTCAAGATTAAGAGCACTAGCTACTTAATAGTAATAGGTGTAGTGATCTCTCTAAGTTATAGTGGTCACACCTATAGCGATCTTGTTCAAGCATGAAACATGCATTAGTAAGACAAGTCCGGAAAGCCTCTAATGACCAATGTAAATCATCCTATCCATCAGGAGATTTTCTCATTATTAAGACCTTATTATGATAAACTGTCCTACTCTATATATTATCAAGTCATGAACCAAGATTTTGATTCAAAGGATTCATGATGTAGACCTTCTATACATAACCACTACAAATCTAAGGTACTTGAATACACATATACATGTATTGTAGAGAGATATAGATAATACTTATGATAAAAAAGAACGATTTAGTAAATAAATTGAATGTATCCATTACATAAGATATACTAGTGTTAGTAATCTTTAGGACATACATAAATCCCAACAAAACATGGGGTAGGAGTGATAGGGAAAATGGGAGGGTGTGTAGTAGGGGTCTGATACATTAGGACGGGAATTGGGTTAAGTATTAATAAATATAAATAAAAAATCTATTTAAAAAAATATATATAAATAAAAAATATTGGAATAATGTGTTTTTAGATGCAGTTTAGTATATCTATTTATATTAAGTATAGTTTACTATCAAATTGTCTATTTGTTAACTATATTATACTAATTTTAAAATCTAATTACCAAAAAATATAAATAAAAATATATTAGAATAATATGTTCAACTAAAATAAAGAGAGATATCGGAATAAAATAAAATTATGAAGTCTCAAAATTAAGGAAATTATTGAAGTGGAAGTAAAATAAATATTCCTTAAATTAAGAGATTAATTATAAGTAGAAAAGCTATTAGAATGAAATTGAAATAAAAGATTATTCAATATACGAAAATGATCGAAATCTCTTAAATGCAAGGAAATAAGATATCTTCATTTGTTGCTTTCCCACCCGGCTCTCTTTGAGATCCACATCTTCTTTTTGTCTGCATATTTTCCTTCCAAACGTGATAAGCATGTGGGATCCAGCAATAGACCAAAGCTCGCTCGACTACCATTTACATCTAGCTCATTAAATCCATTTAAGATTTTTGCCTCCTCTGCCAACTACTCGCATTCATGGAAATAGCTTTAAATTTGAAATGGACATACAAGGACATGAATCATATTGACATTTGGAGGTACTATTAGCTAAATTTGTTCCAAAATAAATAAAGATATAAAATTAATTTAACTCCAAAAGTTTAATCTTTTATACCATGTCTAATTTGTTTTCCAGGGACGGGGTAACAAATGGTCTGCATTTGAGTCTCTCCATACTTAAAAAGAATATTTATATGTCAATTAAAAAATTAACTTTGTTTACACATAAAATACGTGTATAAATAAAATAAATATCTTACTATTATCTCAAACTTCAATTTGACATGGTCAAAGCTTATTCCTTAGAGCTGATTAATGACAGCATAGTAATTTTTTAAATTAATAACATCTTTATCTAATGGACTTGGACATACGTAAATATTTGCTTAATATTTTTAATTAATCTAGCCAACGGAATCTTCATCAAAATAGGCCGCCTCGAATCAAGAACGGAGTCACAAAGCTCTGGCGCTCTTGAAAAAAATTAGTGACTTATAGCTCGAATCAAGAACTTGAATCAACTTAGATTAACTCTTATAGATGTTCTTTTTGGCTCAGAAATATTAACTCTCTTATAGATAGGATAACCCATATTTCCATTAAGGACATCACGTGAAGTACACTGATGGCTAATTAAATAGTTCAGAAGCATAGGCTGATTCACGAGATTCTGGAGTGAACTTTCATACTCTAAAAAGAATGTTGTTAGTCATAAACTTTCTTATTATTAAAGAGAAGTTGATCACCTTCTTTATGAGTTCGTGATGAGACTCCAATCTCAATCAAAGGCTCTGAAAGCAGCACTCTATCAAATATATAATGGAAGTCCCAGTGTTGAAAGCAACTCAATTGGTAGAGGCTATAAAATCATTAGGGTTAGACTAAGCCAAGGGGGGAGTAATCCTCTCGAATAGGGCACAATGGGGGCTGACCACCCCCACTACCTTAATGAACTCGAAATTCTTTTAAATATTAAAATACTTTAATTTTAGTTTTGAAATATCAATAAGTTCTCATTGAACAAAAGGAAAAAAATTGTATATACAAAATAAATTATATATTATAATTCCCATCGAATAGCATTCCTAAATCCACTCTTGTTCAAAATATATTAGCTAATCGCTTGGTTGACTGGCTTTCCAAAACAGTAATGATAAGGTATAAATCCCGAGCTAAGATGAAGCGTGTTCGATGCCTGCAAAACAAGAAATGAAATTACGGGGGTTAGGACTGAAAACCACATTCGATGATCAAGTCAATGATCAAGTCAATGATTGTGGTGAATAGAGTAGAATTATAAGTCTGAGTTGTATAGATAGTGTACTCATTTTTCTCAATGTCCTCTGTGTATTTATAATGCTTAATTGGAACTTAAATTGTGGGTTCTGAGAGCGGATGGAATCGTGGGTCTGCCCATAATGTTTTCCCAAGACCCCTACAATCTCTTTGCACGAATTTAGGGGGCACGTTCTCCATGATCACGATACCACTCGAGCAAGAATCACATTTGTCGAGGTTGGAAATCTCACAGTTGAGGTTGGGAGCTACTTGCGCCGAGCTGAACTTTTCAGGTTGGCCTCCAAGCTGTACTTTCCTATTCAGCTACCAGACTTGCACAAGGAAAAGAAGGAAAAGGCGGGGTGATGACCCGGATTTTTCCCTCGGGCGTGCGAATGATTAGTAAGTCCGAGCTGGCGTAGTAGCTGAGAGCATTTAATGAGCAGTTACCTCCAAAATGAAGAGGGTGGAGCTCTATTTATACTAAATTCAGGTCTGACAGCATTTAATACGGTGCAACTTTATGTCCCATCAACGCTTTATATCCCATCGGAACAACTGGCACTGAGGTCGGGGTTTTCCGGGGTCGGATCAGTATCCAGGTTGGGCATTTAGCTGAATACGCTGGACTCGGTTCAAATTAGCCCATCTCAGCTCGGTGTGGGTAACTCACCCCAACTCGGTGACCCCTCGTCAATCCCCCTTTCCCAAGTCGAGATCGAGGGGGTGAGATCTAGAATTGGGTATTTTTCCCGAGCTCGAGGTGCCCGACCCCGACAGAGTAGGGATGGCCACATCAGCGGTGCATGCCCTTCAGATGGCTGACACGTCACCTGGCGGTTCTGACAGGACGCGACGTTTGGGCTTCCCGAGGCGATTTTCAGAAGCGTCTATAAATAGGGCTTTGACATTCGAGATTCATTCCACATTTCTCTTTCAACCTTCAAGAGCTTTAGGTCGGACACCAGAGCGGTCGGACGCATTTAGTTCGGAAAGAACCTTCTCGGGATTTTCAGCTCGGAGCCAGCTTGGTCGGTTGCATTCCGCAGTCGAGAGCAGTAGGTACGTCCCAACTTCCTTTAGTCATTCCTGCACATTTATATTTAGTATGTAGACAGGATGGGGAGGTCGGAGTCGGAAGATTCCCAGGCTATGGAAGTAAAGTCCTACGGTGGAGATGATAGTCCGTCGAGCTCGGAATCTACCTCAAATAGGGACCATGGTGGGGAGAGCACCAGTTCGTTTTCAGGGTCAGCTCAGAAATTTGGGCCCCGTGAGAGCGATGATGATTGCCAGGTTATTGGGGTCAAATTGGCGCAAGAGAGGCCGAGGCAGATCCTTTGGTCGGCCTGGGAGACTTGGGAGATAGGGAGGATGACGAGCCATTGAACCAGTTGGAGGGGGTTGAGATACCACATGAGTACTTAGCCGGAGTTTCTGCATCAGAGCCGACTGAAGCGGTCCCGGTTAGGGCGGTCCGACCACGGAGTTCAGCTACAGCCAGTGGTTCGTCGGTTCGGGAGAAGAGGATAGAGCAGCTATTCGCTTGTTGTAAGCGTGAGTGTCATTCTACCATCGAGATGGCTAACGCTCGGCTGAGAGATTGGTCGGTGGACCGACACCACAAACTGAAGGTCCGAGGTCGGAATGAATCTGCCTGCTATCCTCCGCCCGATCACTTTACTATTTATGACCTCGCCTTCGATGTTGTCTGGCTTCCACTTCCCAACTTCATTGTCGGCATTTTGAATTACTTTGAGCTTAGCCTGGGTCAGATGTCACCAAACGGTTGGGCCATAATGGTGGTATTCTACGTGTTCTACCTTGAGAGAAAGATAGAGTCGACCTTGCGCCGCTTCAGGCACTTTTTCATTTGCAAGCCCAACCCGAAGCAGCCAGGCTGGTTCCACTTCGTAGCTCGGGTCAACAACGCCATATTCACTAAGTGGCATTCCTCTAACAAGGGCTGGCACAACGACTACTATTGGGTCGAGTCGGTCGTGAACCTGGGGTGCAGGATGGATTGGAATCTTTCCTTAAAAAAGACTTTGAATGACGACCCCAAGCTTTCAGAAAAGGAACTCGCCGAGGTCAGGGTGCTGAGGCCTGAGCCGGGTATGCTGATCGACATCGACAGTGTCCTCAGGTGGGACAAGATTTGGAAATCCAAGTTATTCGGGAGAGAACCCGACCTGAGCAAGGAGCACCCCTACTTACTTCCTGAGCTCGAAGAGAATGCTTATTCCGACTCAGAAGAGGGTCAGTTCCCTGGATCAATGCCCGACCTCCCCGTCTCCTTGTTTGTCGTTGCTCTTCTCGATTGGTACTTGGCCATTTTTCACCTATCTTTTCCTTTGTTTTTGCAGGCATGGCAGATACGATAAAGCTCGCGTACGTCCAGAGAAGGAGAAAGCCCAACGCCAGCGGCGAAGCCTCGGCTCGGTCCGGCTTGGGCTCCGTCCCTCAGGAGCAGAGGCAGCGGTCTGGGGGCCATGTGCGGGAGGTTGGTGCCGAGGTCTCGTCGAGGTCTCCTTTGTCCAAAAGAGCGAGCTCGGGTATGGCGATCCCTGAGTGCTCAGCGTCCCGTCCTGACAACAGGAAGCAGTCCCGGCCCGAGTACTCCGGCGAGGGCAAGGCCACGGAGGTGAGCCCTCCCAATAGGGATTTTGTGGAGGCTGCAAAGGTCGCCCGTGATCCTAAGTTGGCGTCGGTCTGAGGACGGCCATAGTCACGGTAAGGCATATCTGGACGTGCTGACATGGTCTCTTTTGTTGATTATTTTGACTGACCACTTTGCTACCTTCCACGCAGGCCGAGTCCCACATCCTTACAGCACCAGCCCTACTTGCCCGAGCCCAGACTTACTGTGTCAAACTCGAGCAGCGATACACAGATTCCCGAGCCAAGCTGGAGGCCATTAGGGTGGATGCGGCCCAGAGGAAAAAAGCGGATGCGACGGAGATCGCTCGGCTAAAGAAGGAGCTCGAGGCTGAGAAGTCCCGGCGCGAAGCCTCGGCCGAGAATGTCGAGCGCTTCAAGAACGATAAGTGCGCAGCCGAGGCGAAGCTTAAGGACCTCTTGGATCAGGTCGGCCCACGAAGGGAGAAGGCAGTGGAAGCCTTTAAGTCCAGCCAAGAGGTTGTGGACTGGCTAGCCACGGAGAGTGGGGCGATGGCCCGGTACGCCGAGTTGGAATACTATTTCAGAGGCCAAGTTGCAGCTCGTGAGATAGCGAAGACCTTTCTCCCTGCCACCAAGAACTATTATATTGAGATCTTGGAGGCTCTGCCCCAGGAATTCTGGGAGATTCCTGAGCTACCGGCCGACCTGACGTCCCAGGCCAAAGAGGTAATGGAATTTGTCCAGAAGGGTATGGACCAGGTTGGCGACGTAGCCGAGGCCACTACCTCCACCGCTGCTCCTAAGTAATTTTTGTAATCGCCCAGGTCGGGCTTTGTAATTTCGCCCGAGTTGGGCTTCTTGTAATCTTTGCCTCTTCAAGTTTAATAAAATGGTTGTTTTGCATTTTATTTGAGTTTGTACGATTGTACTTTTCTCTTCGTAACTTTCTCAAGTAAGGGGTTGGACTAATTTTAAATAGGCCTTTCAAACTTAATTAAAATATAGGGAACCGAGCTGGACGCGATTAATGATTTACCATCCTAATCTGAGCTGGTTAACTGGGCAACTATATAATTGTCGCCGATCTGGACTCGTCAGTCCGATTTAAAATTGGTCAAACTAATGTTGACAAATGTTGAGATCGAGTTTGGACCCCAAACTAACATACCGACTTGAAGCCGGATTATACCGAGTTGGAACTCAATCCGAACTGGAAAAACTAATCAAATTATTATTGATTATAACCAAGCTGGAACCTTGTCCGAGGTGGTTTACTTGACCATTAGCTCGTGATTAAGCGTGGCCACAGCGTTAATCCGAGTTGGTAGTAGCTTTGTAGCTGAGGCAATTTGGGCCCAGGTCGGGCATTGCGCTGATTTGGTTGCTTGATCCCGGATCGGGCGTTGCGACGATTTTCAAAATGTGTTGTATTGAATTTGTACATGAAGTACTTAGGCTCGGGAGCCGATTACAAGCAATGTTTTGGCTCGGGGACTTAACAAAAGATTTCAGCTTGGGGCTGTTACAAATGATTTCGACTCGGGGCCACTAGACAAAATACCGCTTCAGGTGTTCTGAGTGCCATGCATTCTTCAATAGTTTCTCATTCTTGTCGCCGAGGTAGAAGGTCCCGGGTCGGACTTCTTTCATGACTTCATAGGGTCCCTCCCAGGTCGGGGAGAGCTTGTTACCGGAGCGCGGCAAAAAGATGGCATTTCTGAGTACGAGGTCGCCAACCTTAATAGGCTTAGGCTTGACCTGTTTGGTAAAGGCTCTTTGCATGGCAGCTTTGCTGGCCAGCATTCTGATTTGAGCTTTAGCTCGGAGCTCTTCAGCGAGGTCGAGCTTTTCACGGATCCATGCTCCGTTTATTTCTGGATCATGGTGGAGGGTTCTACTGGTCGGAGACCCGATCTCCACTGGTAGCACCGCTTGAGTGCCGAAGGTCTGTTCGAAGGGCGATTCTCCCATTGCTGAGCTGGTGTTGGTCCGCTGAGCCTACAACACCTCGGGAAGAATTGATGCCCATTGGCCCTCCGCTTCCTCCATCTTGGTTTTTAGGCCCTGCAAAATGATTTGGTTAGTCCTTTCAACTTGGCCATTACTTTGAGGGTGAGCAATAGATGAGAATCTGAGGTCGATCCTGATCTCAGCACATTTGCCTCGAAAGTATGCATTGTCGAATTGCTTGCCGTGGTCAGTGATGATGACCTTTGGCACCCCAAATCGGCAAATGATATTTTTCCATACAAAATCCCAAGCTACATTTTCTGTTATTCTAGCAACACCTTCAGCCTCGGGCCATTTGGTGAAGTAGTCTACAGCTACGAAGGCGTGCTTCTTTTGGCCGATACCGGTCGGCAATGGGCCGATGATGTCTAGACCCCACTGATAGAATGGCAATGGCCTTATCATCATGTGAGGTCTACAACAGGCTTCCTCTGTACATTGGCGAACCTCTGGCAGGTGTCGCACTTTTTTACATACTCTTTGGCATCTTGCTCTAAGGTTGGCCAAAAATAGCCTTGCCTCAATGCCTTCCGAGCCAGAGCTTTGTCTCTCAAGTGGTTTCCACATACCCCTTCATGAATCTCCCGGAGTATATAGTTTTCCTCTTCGGGTCTAACACATTTCAAGAGAGGCCAAGTGTAGGCTCTCTTATAGAGTTGCCCGGCAATTATGATAAACCTTGAGGCTTGTTTCATGAGTTTACGAGCTGCTTTTTCATCCTCTGGGGTCATACCCCCCTCCAAGTAGTCCACGATTGGTTTGATCCAATCTGGGCTTAGATTGAGCTCGGCTACGGCTTGCACCCCCAACTGAATACTGGGTTCGGATACTTCTTCCACATGGACCAGGGAAGGTCGGCTCTCGCCCAAGGCCAACCTGGACAGGGAATCAGCCTTCATATTCTCTTCCCTAGGAATCTGCTGTATTGTCAACCTTCTGAGCCCTGAGGTCAAATCCTTGACTCTGTTGAGGTAGGCCAGTATAGTACTGTCCTTGGCTTCGAACTCTCCCGATATCTGACTAGAAACCAATTAAGAGTCGGTGCTCAGGTCGACTGTCTGTGCCCCAAGCTAAGCTGCAATTTTCAGTCCTGCAATCACCGCTTCGTATTCTGCTTCATTGTTGGACGCCGGAAAGGTGAACTTGAGGGAGTATTGGTGCTCATGCCGGGTTTGGTCGAGGATGACCACCTCAGCTCCGCTTCCGGACTTCCCTGAGGCCCCATCCACATGGACCTTCCACACGTCCTCCAGGTCATGCTCTGCTCGGCCAGTGCATTCTACCACAAAGTCCGCGATGGCTTGGGCTTTGATGGCTGTTCTGGGCTCATAGGTGATGTCAAATTGACTTAGCTCAACTACCTATTTCAGCAGCCTGCTCAACGCCTCTGGCTTGTGCATGATGGACTTGAGTGGGGCATCCGTCATGACCTTAACTGGATGAGCATCAAAGTATGGCTTCAACTTTCTTGCTGCTGTGATGAGCGCGAGGGTGAGTTTTTCCAAGGAGGAGTATCTCACCTCAGCCCCTTGCAAGGTTTTGCTAACATAATAGACCGACTTCTGCTCCTTTCCTTCTTCTCGGACTAGTATCGCCGCTACTGCTGTCCCCGAGCATGCTAAGTATAGTACCAGCTCCTCCCTCACCTCAGGTCGGGATAACAGGGGTGGCGAAGCTAGATACCTTTTCAGCTCTTGGAAGGCGTTCTGGCATTTCGCAGTCCATTCAAAGTTCTTAGGATTCCTTAATATTTTGAACAGATGAGCACATTTGTTAGCCGACCTGAACATGAATCTGCTCAGCACTGTGACCGTGCCTGCTAACACCTGGACGTCCTTCACGCAGGTCGGCGACGCCAGGTCAAGTATCGCCTGGACCTTCTCCGGGTTGGCTTCTATTCCGCGGGCTGTGACCATAAAGCCCAGGAATTTTCCTGCCTTGACGCTGAATGCGCACTTTTTCGGGTTCAGCTTTATCCCAAAGTACTCCATTACGGCGAAAGCTTCAGCCAGGTTGGCTACATGGTCTTCCGCCCTTCTGCTTTTGACCAACGTGTCATCTACATAGATTGCCATATTCCGGCCAATCTGATTTTTGAAGACCTTGTTCACCATCCGAGTGTAGGTAGCTCCAGCATTCTTGAGGCCAAAAGGCATGACCTCATAGTAGTAGAGTCCTTTATCGGTGGTAAAGGCGGTCTTCTCTTTGTCTCCGGGAGCCATCTTGATTTGATTATAGCCTTTGAAGGCATCCATGAAAGAGAGTAGCTCGAATCCGGAGGTGGTATCCACCATCTGATCGATTCATGGTAGGGGAAAGCAGTCCTTAGGGCAGGCTTTATTGAGGTCGGTGAAGTCAATACACAGTCTCTATCCACCTGAGGACTTAGTCACCAGCACCACATTGGACAACCAGGTTGGGTACTGTATTTCCTTTATGTGGCCGGCGTCCACTAACTTGTCCACTTCTTCTGCTATGTTGCTTATCATAATGGAAGTGCCGGCGCTTTTGCTTTACCAGATAGTGATTTGGGTCGGCATTCAGGTGATGCTCAATTATATCCGGGTCAATACCTGTCATATCAGAGGCAGACCAGGCAAATATGTGTTCATTCTTTAAAAGAAACTGGCATATACCTTTCTTGAGGTTGGCAGAGAGTTCACTCCTAATCTTTGCTCTCTTGGTTTCGTCAGAGAGCTCCACCTCCTGAAGGTCTTCAGCTGGGCTTCCTCTCTTAGCATCTCTCTTTTGTTCGGGTAGATCTGGTCCCCAACAGACCTGATATTTGGGTCGGAGTGAGTTTTCATAACATTCCCGAGCTGAGAGCTGGGCTCCGCGAATGGTGGCCGTGCCGACCGGGGTCGAGAATTTCAGGGCCTGGAGGTAAGTTGATGGGATGGCCCTGAAGTGGTTGAGTGCCACTCGACCTAAGATCCCATTGTAAGTGGAGTTACAATCCATCACAATGAAGTTGGCTTGCATCGATACCCATTTATCCCCATCTTCCAGTTTCAGCGGAAGGTTGATGACCCCTTCGGCTCGGTGGGATTGCCTGGTGAAACCAGCTTAAGTACCCCTCAATGGCCTGAGTCGGCTCCTGTCCAACCCCATTTGCTCAAAAGCGCTGAGGAATAAGACTTCTACCGAGCTTCCGGTGTCCACCATCAACCTCTTGACAGTGAAGTTGGCTATTTCAGCGCTGATCACCAGTGGGTCGTCATAGGACAATATCACCCCCTCCAAGTTTTCCGAGGAGAAGGTGAACTCCTGCATCTCTGGGGCCGGTCCCCGTACTGGTCCATACTCCCTCCCAGCCCGAATATAACCCTTCCTGCTTGCCAAGGTCTCCCCTCCTGACGCCAATCCTCCTGCAATGGTCTCAATCACAGCTAAACGTCCGCCCCCAGACTGGCGCCTAGGTGGACTCCTCTCTCTATCTCTTTGATCTGGATTCCGGGTCGGCTGCGGATCTACATACCTCTAGAGGTAGCCTCGGGATATTAGTGCCTCAATCTCCTGTTTCAAGTCTTTGCACTCTTCGGTGGTATGGCCGTAGTCCATATGGTAGCGGCAATACTTGGTTCTATTGCGCTTCTCGGGTCGGCCTTTCATCCTCGGAGCTAGAGGCAGGTAGTTCTGGTGTTGGATCTCCATCAGGATCTGTTTTCTCGTGGTGTTAAGGGGAATGAACATAGTGAACCGTGGGTTCTGCTTTGGCTGTTGAGGCTGCTTGCCTCGGTCATTTTGGACTTTACCCCCAGGTTGGGCTAGGGATGTCTCTCCCTTCTTGCTGGCTTCCTTCTCCTTGTCATCATCCCTCTTTGCCTGATGAATTTCTTCCGAGTGTATGTACCCTTCTGCTCGTACCATCAGCTCAGATACAGTGTCCACAAGGTCAATTTCCAGGGAGGATGTAAGGGGGCCCGACCTGAGCCCACTCTGGTAAGCCATCAACGCCATGGAGTCCTCCAGGTTGGGAATTCGGAGGGACTCTTCATTGAATCTGGCGGTGTAAGCCCTCAAACTTTTCCCTCTATGTTGCTTTACCAGCAGCAATGTAGAAGTATGGCGGGTGGCGCACCGGTTCCCCGCGAAGCGGGACAGGAAAGCCTCAGCCAGCTGGTGGAAACTTGCAATTGAACCGGGATGAATTTTTTGGAACCAATCCAAGGCATTGCCAACCAGGGTGGTCGGGAATGTCTTCGCCTTCATGAGATCTGGCATGTCATACAGAGTCATGTGGTGATCAAAATTGAGCAGGTGGCTGGCTAGGTCTCCATCTCCGTTGTAGACGGCCAGGTTGGGCATACGGTGGGTAGTGGCGTGGCCAGTACCTCAGGGGAGAGTGGGCTTATGCCGAGCTGGTTGATGACCTTGGCTATGGCAGCAGTGGTCTTGGCCTGCTCGGGATCGGCTTGAGCCGCCCTTTTACCTCTCGCCGCATCGGGTCTCGCCATCGGCTCTAGGAAGCCCTCCTCGTCCTGCGTCCGTTTTCGCCTTGATTCTGGGATGTGGAATTGCGGACGCGAGGGCCGCGGTATAGCTTCTTGCGGAGCCAGGGGCCCCCAGCTAGCCGGGCTACCTGCTCCTTAAGTTCCTCGAACATCCTCAGCATCATCTTTATCTCCGGTGACAGGCTGGAGTTGAGGTCTCCTTCTGCTGTGGGGTTGGTTTGAGTGGCTAAGTGTATATGTTAGCTTGTTCTAACGTCGGCTTGGGTTGGTTTTTGGCTAGACACCTGCGTGGTTTCGAGGTCCCCTTCCGGGTTGGGCGAATCCTCTACCGGTGTGCTGTGGCTTCTAGTTTGTACCATAATGGTTTCTCAATGAGTGGTGAAGAGAATGATAAAAGAACTCGTCGTTTCCCACATACGGCGCCAAACTGTCGAGGTTGAAAATCTCACAGTTGAGGTTGGGAGCTACTTGCGCCGAGCTGAACTTTTCAGGTTGGCTTCCGAGCTGTACTTTCCTGTTCGGCTACCAAACCTGCACAAGGAAAAGAAAGAAAAGGCGGGGTGATGACCCGGATTTTCCCCTCGGTCGTGCGAATGATTAGTAAGTCCGAGCTGGCGTAGTAGCTGAGAGCATTTAATGAGCAGTTACCTCCAAAATGAAGAGGGTAGAGCTCCATTTATACTAAATTCAGGTCTGACAGCATTTAATGCGGTGCAGCTTTATGTCCCATCAACGCTTTATGTCCCATCGGAACAACTAGCACTGAGGTCGGGGTTTTCCGGGGTCGGATCAGTATCCAGGTTGGGCATTTAGCTGAATGCGCTGGGCTCAGCTCAAATTAGCCTGTCTCAGCTCGGTGTGTATAATTCACCCTAGCTCGGTGACCCCTCGTCAAACAATATAAGAAATAGGGTTTCAAATGAGGTGGTAAATGATAGTAACTCAATAACAGAGCTCCATTGAATTGAGCAATTTCAACCGGCATGAGGTAAGCCATTGCATCTCTTGACAAGTTCCTCTTTATGCCATTCAGCTGACGATGGAACTGAAATTGCCAATATGCCTTCTTGATATGATAAAGCATGAGGGCACCGATGTTCTTGACCTCACAAAAGTTGCTTGGCTTGTTGATCTCGAGAAGTTCCATCTCCAACATGAACTCTTCTAATACATCTTCAATGTAAATTGCTTTCTCTCTCAGTTGTTTCACTCTCTCTTCAGCCAAACTGGTATCTTGCTTTCGCTTGCTTGTATACTCAACTAAGCCTTGGAAGGCTCTAAGTCGATTAGTGATCTCCTCAACTTCATCATTGATCCCCAATTGGAACTTGATTTCATCATAAGCTGCATCCTTGAGTTTGTTCACTAGCTTATCAATTATCACAGCCATGTTTTGGTGTGTTTTAGTTCACACGGAGAAGTTTTTTTCTTTTTTTTTTCCTTTTTTTTAAACTTTTTTGTGGTGTGTGTAACTAGGAGAATTCAATGCAGCTTTGTTTATATGCTTCCCCAACCTCTTCCCTTTCTATATCCAGTCATTTGTGAACTTCATGTTTTTTATTTTTCACGCGTGGTTTAAATTTAAAAGTTTTATATAAAATAGTTAGGATAAGATATGTCCTATATTATTGGGAAGCACTTCAGTCGTGAGACGAATTAATTCAATTCACCCATTTTATATGGGTCTCACACAAGAAAATCTCACCCCATATTTTCTGGATCAGACTATTTAGACGACCAAATATTTTTCTTTGAGATATTTCACTTAGTCAATGTATTAGATATTTCACTTAATCAATGTATTCTGAGAATTTTATTTTAACCTTTGATTATTCTACTCTTGTCATTTTTGCAGATCATTTTTTTCAAATCTACTGTGGAAACACTTAATAATTTATGTCAATGACAATGAGTAGAAATCTTTCAATCAAGCTAGAACTGATTGCGGGATACGTGGCTTGAGCTTATGCCATAGTGATTGTTAATACTATTTTGTCAAACTGATGATATTAATTTAGTTGATGATCTGTACCCCAATGACGACATAAAAATAATTACTTGGCTGCATGCTTCATGTGTGGGAAGAGACAACAATTTTTTATTACTCTTGATAAGGTAAAAATAAAAAATGTATAAGAAAATAATGGGGTTTAATTTATAAGAACAAAAAAATGGAATCGCACGCAGATGAATATGACTGAACTAAAGGTCTAATTCTAATATCATATAAAGATAACTAGGGTTCAATTTTAAAACCAATTAGTGTCAAGTGCAGTAACCAAAGATTTTATAAAGTGATCTTAAGAATTTCTAATTTTCCGATATGAGATAAGTATATATTATAACAAAGAGAACACGGAGATGAAAACAAAAAGTTGAGAGAGATGAATAAAGAATAGACATAAACCACCCTTTTTTATGAAAAATGCATTAAAACAATATGATCATGTTATTGTTTCTTGTTTATGATCCAGGTCACGTGCTTGTTTGAGCCACATGCTCAGGCTGAATCACCATCCAGCCTAACGTTTATCAAATGCAATTGTAAAAAATATGAGAAGTCAATGAGAGAAATTGGATTAACAAAGTAGGTACCAATAGCACCATCAATCAATTAGACTACCTAATACGATAATGTACCTAATTAGACTGTCCAATCCTTCTCTCTCTCTCTCTCTCTCTCTCTCTCTCTTGTTTTTTTTTGTTTTTGCCTTTTTCGTCTAGGATGTAGACTCGTGAAATCTATAATTAAAACTAGAGTTTAATCATAATCCTTTTTATCAGTAGGGGTTCTAATAAGTGAGTGACAGTCAAGATCTTCTAATGACTTCTTACGGTAGAGGACTTAGAGGGTAGGGTAGTGTTCAGGGTAAGGATTGCATGCCTCTGGTGGACCATCGTGCCACTTTAAGTAGCTGTGGAAGAATCGTTGATTCTAGCACCAAAGCTGGGTTGGGCCCAATCACAGCACCAACTCTTGCCAAACCGTTCTCCTCAATCCTCGCTCGCAGGTCTCAAATTCCTTCATTCACGCCTATTAACTGTTACCGAGAGATTCTCGATCCCCAGCACCAAACTGAGGCCCCCTCTTAATGGGTTGTCTGCTGAGACTCATCTGCTGGCCTTCGGCTTTGGGCCTGCTATTTATCTCCCTTCAACCCTTATGAGGGGAGGCGTGGGGTTAGCCCACTACATAGGAAAACATTCATCAAAGCAAAATAAAAATATTACAAACATTCATTATGGCACCCTTGCAATTTTTTGGAAGCACTTTTGTAAGTATGCTAGAAATTATTTCTTTTAGTTCCTCACCTTAATTTTGATAAATATATCTCTAGTTTTCGAAGATATCATATTTGAACGTAGGAGTCTTATAGTCCTACATTGTTTAGAAGAAAATGAAGAAAAAAGCCATTGTAAGAGAACTCCTGGCTTTCACTTCTTTTGTTGTATGCACAACCACCTTCCAATAAATCATAACCATCAGTGTAGATGAAACAAATGAAATTTACATATTGTTTGATCAACTTGATAATTTTTTTTTTTTGGTCAAAATCAACTTGATAATTAATGCAACAAAACTTATACAACTTCTTCAAGGGACGGTTATGATAAGGATAAATGGAGAGTGAAAATTGATGAGAACATCAAACAAAAACAAAGATTGAGAGAGATTACTAAGGAATAGGCATGAAAATAACTCTTCTTAAGCATTATATATATAATACTTCTAGGTTCGTCAATGTCCACTAACCTTTCAGATAATCAAATTAGTTGTCAAAACTTAAAAAGTCTAGGCTTTTTTTCATAGAATAATTAATATTGTAAAAAGAAAATAACACTATCAAAGAGTTAGATAGAGTTGTCAAGCAGTGACACTGTAAAATCAGTATCATCTTTTAAGTTTCAATTACAACTTTAACCTTCAACTTATCAAATTGTAAAAGAAAATAATATTCCCGATTGCAGAAGATATGTGTGCTGACTATAATTATGCCAAGGTGATTCTTGAACCAAGTCAATGAGACGCAAAAGTTGGGTTTTCTAGCAGCTACCAATAGCGCCTAGGCTTGTTTGATAGCTTGAAAAATAATTCACATTGTTTTGAATAAGAAGATATTACTGAAAATGAGAATTACTTTGTTGCTTCATGTGGGAAGAGACCATAAGTTTTTGTTTTTATCTTTCCTGTAAAATTAGTCACTTAATCGCACTATTTGTTATTGAAATTTGTAGTTTCATTTTAAAATCAGTTAATGTTTGTTAAGGTCAAAATTTGATTCCATGTTTGATAGGCTCGCCACTTTACTCCAGTAGTGAGTAACCTGCAAAACAAGCTAGCTAGCTTGTGGTGTGCCCAGGTATCATAAGTATGAACAAAGGATTCTATGATGTATGCACAACCATGCTCCAAAAAGTGATAAACATTAGCATCAATGAAAACGAATGACCTTGTTACATGTTAAATATGTTTTACTGGGTCAAGCACAAACCTCGATACATAGGTTGAAATTCAAACTGATTAATTAATTAGCTTGGGCACATGCACTATCAGAATAATGTTTAGAACAAATAAGAGTTGAATTTGAATGCTTAAACTGCTTTAGTGGGAGAAACTTATGTAGTTAAATGCAACACAAAAAAACCGTTGCTTAGAAGAAATTTATTTTGTGAGATATCTTGATATATTTTATTCATGAAGAAATTTGAGTTTAATTCATTGAAAATGAGAAAGTATCACAACTAATTATTTCAAAAATAGAGAAAAAAATGTTGATTAATTATATTTTCTTTTTTACCCCCTTATTTCATCCATTTTTTGTCAAAAATGAGATTTCTCATTGCTTCTTAGTTCTAAACTATTTTTGACGTACTAGTTAAAATCGGTGCAAGTTCATGAAAAATAGCATTACAATTGTAAAAACTATTATTTATGTTTCTTAGAAGAGTTCAAAAAATGTTGACTATTAGAGATATAAATGAATAAAATAAACTTTTTTTTATGACAACTTAACTGTTAGATGAGATGATTAATTTGACATAGTTATAAAGTTCGTTATCAAAAGGTTTTGGGTTCGAGTCTTATCCTACCTATTTAGAAGAGTATATCTAAGTGCAATTCAATAAAGAATAAAGAAAGAAAATCTCACATATATATTATTTTAAGAATGATGACTAATTGCAACTATTATATAACCGTTGCTTATGCTTTTGAAAATCGTTGTAATAACTAACAGAAACTGTCACAAAACATATTAAAAATCGTTGTTATTTTTTAAAACCGTTTGTAAATAGCAAAATACATATTACGCAGTCTTTAGAAAAAAACCATTACAAAAAGAATCAGTTGCAATAGTTTTTTGACAGTTACTATTTATTTGCAAAACAAGCATTGTAGGAAAGAATAGGCAACAAGAGCGGATACGGTAAGAAAACCATTCCTTAAAGTCAATTACAACGGTTTTTAACTTTTTTACAATGGTTTTCAAACATTTCATGAAATAAAAAACGTGGTAGTGGAATTAGGTGATATAAGAAATTCTCATATGTGCTTTAGCTTTCCTAAAAGTTAATGCATACACTTTAGCTATTTGAGAATATTCCTTCTCTTTTGTCATTGATGAATAACCTTTGGCAAAGTTTATAAGACATCAGTAGATATATAACCTTTTAAGGATAGTACAAGAATGACTTCATGGACAATTTCGCAAGTATTTGTATGATCAAATCTTCAATCAATTTAGCTAGATAGACTGAAGATTTGATCACATAAATACTAGCGAAGTTATTTGTGAAGTCATTATTGCGTTCGCAAATATCTCTCTTATTAAACCAAATGCCCTAACTTCACAACATGTGTTAGCGTATATACATTATTGTACAGTTGTACTATTGTCCTGGTTGTACTACGCCTTAGGTTGTACTATTACTTACCATATGTATAGCGTCTTGAGCACCAAGTAACTCTATGCCTATATAATGGCATATTGTATATCATTGTATGGCAAACTTTAGATAAATCAATATAAGTTTCGTTCTCTTTCATGTCTTCTTTCTATTTTAACATGGTATCAGAGCTACCATCCTGGTAGCTTGTGCCACTATCTTCATCTCTTCAATTATATCGCAAAAAATCAAACTCATCCGATAATTCCAACAAAAATCAGATATATTCGGGCTCTTTTTTATCTCGGTTTTCATGTCACCTTGGTATACGAGCCACACCAACAGAAAACTCTCGTCAAGAGCTTTCCAGTGCCATCGGAATCGCTACCATCAGACCACCCACGCGTTGCCTGAATCTCCGCCACCACTGCTGTTTTATTTCACTGTTTATTTATTTTTTTTAGAATATTCCGCTGACGTCAGCCCTACCCAGTCAGCTCCACATCAGCCGCTGACTCTGCACCACATCATCAGTCTTTGCCACGTCATCACAGTTCAAAAAAAAAAAAAGAGTAGACCCTTCCTAAGGTTTTTTGACGTCCTGAGTCCATTTTTGCCGCTTGTTTCTTCAAATTCTCACTCTAAATATTAGTTTTGGACCTCCAATGGAGCGTATGGATGTCTCAATGAACAAAACAACGTTATCCTCTCAATAGGAGTATAAGTACTGTCATCTCTCGGGTCATTCTCTCTTGCACTGTCCTACTCGAACGTGCTCCTTTTGCAAGAAAATTTGTCCTGACCATTACCTACATGAGTGCTATCAGAACCCCAACAGAAATTCTCAGGGATATCGACCAAATGATAGTTCCTTCAAGGCTCAGAGTACATCAGACATCTCCCTTGATTCTCCTTCCTCAGTTGCTGGCCTCCTTAAACAAGTTTTATCTCAGACTAATCATTTTTCTTCTACTGCTCTCTCAGCCATACTTGGTAAGTCTTCATGGTTCTTTGACACTGCTTGCTCTAACCATATGACTTATGATTCTTCTTACTTGACCAATAAAGTCATCAATTCTTCTGCACCTTCTATTTACACTGCCGACGGTACATCCATGCCCATAAGTCATATAGGTTATGTGTCCACATCTCATGCTTCATTTCCAGATACTTATCTTGTCCCTAAACTTACCCTTAATCTTATCTCTGTCGGTCAATTGTGTGAACTTGGTCTAACTGTCACTTTCTCTGCTTCTGGTTGTCATGTGCAAGACCCTCACACAGGACAAACCCTTGGGATAGGCCGAAAGGTTGGGCGTCTTTTTGAACTTGTTAGTCTGCACCTCCCTTCTCGCCTCAACACTGCTGCCTCAGTTACCACCTCAACAGACTCTATTTATAGATTCACAAAAAACCTATGCCAATTAGGATATAGTTATTCTAGGAAACCATTACCTACTAAGAAAAGACTATTTAGTCAAAAAATCAATTTAAAACTAACTAAAACTAATTTAATAGAGTCCTAGTCCTAATCCTAATAAAGTTTATCTTCTAACAAAGACTAGGAGAACGAGAAGAAATCACAAAGAATATAAACTATTCCAAGCGATAACAGATATAACAAGTAAGCCATGAATGCTATCCAAAAAGGTATAATGGAGCTGAAACTTGCAAAACATCCCATGATAGCATAAACCACTAGTACAATCAGTATTTCAGCCTCTAAATTTCTGGCCCTTAATCAATTTGATAATTGAACAAATCAACAAAGTAAATTTGCAGGAAAGTAAATTTGTTGCAATAAATGTAAGGACACATGGGATGTTCGACCAACCAGGTCTACATCTACGAGGCCACTCCCTGGCCTAACAAACCAATCCACTAAGTTTCAAGAGATTACAGACACCAATGGAACTTACGCAATTGAAGACTCCATCTTAACCCTTACCGCCTAGGTGTAAGACTCCTTTAGTAGATTCTTTAGTTTGGCAAGCTCCCCTCGACTTACCAAGTTCTCTCCCGAGAACACACATTCTTCTCCCGAAGAATGAATACTAAAGACATAAACCAAAGAGTCACAGTACTCTAGATGGATCGATCAATTCATTTGTCTAAAACAGACTGTGTTGTAATACTAACTAGAACATCTAGTACACTCTGTTTCACAATATGTTGCACCACAACTTGACACAGACTGCCTACATCTAATTTACGATTTTGCTGTTTATTCACTACTCACTACTCGCTCCCCTTCAATTGAGAATTAATACACCTATTTATAGGGTTTGGTGTAGATGTCAAGTATAGGTAGAAGCATCTTCAAGTTTATCTCTTTAGCTCAATAGTTCTTGGTAGCTTGAACCTTATCACCTTATCACCTTATTACCTTATCCCTAAAGATGTGGAAACTCTTCATAGCATAAACTCTATTTGAACTTGAACTCTTCATGGCTTGAAAACTACTTGCACTAGAACTCCTCAAAACTTGAATTTATCTTGCACTTGAATACTTCATAGCAACTTACCTGCAATAACAAAACTCTACACGCAGTATCCACACAATAATATCCATAATTTTTGCTAAAACACAGCCAATAAAAAAATTAATTAAAACCATATCTTAACAATCTCCCCATTTGGTTTTGTTTTGGTAAAAATTCACAAGCAATAGTTAGTATAACAGATAGCCAAGTCAATCATCAAAATAAACAATGTAACAAATAATTTAGCAAAGCCCAAAACATAAATCATCAAACAGAAACATATACCAAAAAAAAATATATAAACCATCCAGCCAAATTCAATCATCATCCAACCATTGTCTTGTGGGGTCCATCTTTCCCTTTACTAAAAGAAACCAAAGTAAAAAAGCAAAGTACCAAACTAAAGGCTCAAAACATAGAACATCAAACTGAAACATAGACCCGGAGCAAAGTAGCAGAATTAAAACATAGTAAAGTATCAGAGCAAAACTAAAAACAGTAAAGTATCAGAGCGATAATCATCAAACAAATCAATATTCAAGCAGTATATTTGGAGACAAAATCGAGTAGGGTTTGTTGTCCTTACATCAACTTCCCAAGGTCAGCCATTATCTTCTACTGATTGGCTTTAATGGTGGATTGATCTTTGCGTAGCTCATGGATTTCATCCTGATGTTTCTACACCTGTCGCAATAACACATCAGTAGATGTTGTAGAAACTGGTCCAACATTGCCTTCAGCTCGAGGCTCTCCCTAAATATCAACTTTATGGTAACCTTGCAAAAACTTGTGTGAAAAATGTAATGGATGGGACAACTTCACAAGGGGTTCAACCTGGTTATGTACAACCTTTTGAGCAATTAAAACACCAAAGATCAAAGCTGGATAAGGCAGATATTGGTTCTTCATTTCCTTGGCTGCCTATTCAACAATTCTAGCAAAGACAATCTTACCAATATCTAGGTTAATCCCAGTCCCTATCTTGTACAAGATTCTCGCCATCTCGCCATTGATGCTTGTGGTATGCTTGCTGGGAAACTAATTAGATAGGACCATACGATGCAAGACTGCATATTTTGCTGTTAAGGAAGTCGTATTCATCATTCTTTCATCTAACCAATCGATCTCACTTTCAACCAATGCTTTTGCAATTATATCAAGTCTAATATTCTCCTCAGGAATAACCTCTTCAGATGGGGCAGATTCAAGGAATTCATTTATGACCATGGTGGAAAATTCAAATACATGGTTCCTTATAAACACATGATGGTACAACCTAGATGTTGCAACACCTATGTCCTTGTTTATGTTGGCATAGAATTCATGTATGACAGAGGCTGAAAAAGGCTTTAATTTGGCAAAATATTTTAGTAATCCTCTTTGTTCTAACAGCTCTAAAATCCCATATCCCCTATATAAAGCCTCATTAAGGGGTTTTTTCAATCTGAAAAGGTATTTGAGATAATGTCTTCCATCTAATTTTACTTTCAGGAAAATAAAATTTCTTAGAGAAAGCGGTTGAAATGTCATACCAATGTCTCTTTTGTTGCTTTGATGTGCCAGTGGGTGTACCAAACTTCCTCTTGTATTTTTCCACATGCTTTGTCTTTTCTTTGATCTGTAAATCTACTAGAGGTTCTGCAATTGTTGCATTAGCCGAAGGTACATCACTTGCAAACACCTTCTTGGTTGCAGTTTCTTTTGTGGGTGTTGTAGATGTTGGCGGCACATCCTCAAGCATAGAGGTGCCTTCATCAAGCTAGGTTTTACCTTTGGTTGGAACAGGCTTCTCAGGCATTGCCAACAAGTCTGATGACTACTCAAGGCTTACAAATGGTATTGGGACAATGCGTGCAACACCTAGTGTGCGTTGTCCTTGGACAACAAGTGTTCTTTTCTATAGCAATTGGGTGGCCTATTCTGATCCATGAGACAAATTGGATGAGTAAGGTGGGTAACTAGATGATGAGTGTTGGCCACTGACATTTGTTTCTTGAGGACTTGACGGAGTTAAGGGAATAATAGATGGAGTTGCTTCAAAAGTAATTGGAGTGCTTGGGTTGCCACCTGGTGCACGTATTTTGCGACCCCAACGCCTTACTCACGAATGAATGGAAAACATGCTTGCTTTCAAGAAACCTGTTAAAACAATGCCCTAGCAATTTCTCAAGAAGATGAAGTTGTGAGTAGAGAATAGATGAGTAAAAAGAAATCTGTGTGAGATAATAAGGAGCCTTAGATTAGCAAACTTTATAGAAGAGAGAGTTTTTCAATGATTGGAGTCCTAGATTTAATAGAAAACAATGAGGCACAAGTTTATTGGAACTCAAACTCTCTTGAATAGTCACAACTTTTTAACTTATCAATGCCAACACATTTTCGCCATGTCATCAAAACAGATCCGGTACCAAAACAAACTTATTTTCTATTTTTTTATTTTATTGCACAAGTTTAGTGAGCTGGGTTGTTTCAGTACATGTTGCAACATAACTTCACCAATAAGCCACTTAAGCACTTATATTTATGAATTATTTCTTAAACATGAAAAATGAATGTCACATAAAATCCACATTGATTGTGATTTCATCAACAAGAAATTTGATTTATTCAATACTTAAACCACACAAGAATTTGTAACTTGAACCATGTGTGTGTGTGAAAACTATATAAAGATCTTTCTTGAAATTCCTCGGAATCAGGATTTGCAAGATTTAGAATTTAAAACAACCTTATCGTCTATTCATATTGCAAAATTTTTGTTTTTCAAATGAATATTGGACTTGGTAGCTTTCACTTTAGAACCTTCAAGTCTAGGTAGCGTCTTCCAGTCTCCACTTTTCTTTTTTTTTTTGGTTTTTGTTTATATCTTTTTCCATTTCATGAGTGAATAGAGTACAGAAATGGATAAAGAGACTTCTCTTTATATCCAGAGTCACTAGGAAGTTCAACTTCCTGCACTTGAAAACCATTAAAATCAGTTTCTAAATCAAATCAAAATATAGTGTGCACAAGAAGCATAGTTCAAATAATAAATCTCCAGTTGATTTAATTATTAAACTTTCACATCTCTTGAGACTTATCACTTTCATGTTTCAATGCATGTGCCAACCTTAATTGGTACAAATACCAATAGTTTTTCTCAAAACTTCAAATCTCACAGAGTCAAACGCCTTAGTGAAAATGTCTGCTAGCTGATGCTCTGTTGCAACATATTCTAGAACAACCTTTTTTGTTTCAACAAATTCACAAATAAAATGGTGTCGTATATCAATGTGTTTAGTTCGTAAATGTTGCACATGGTTTTTAGAAATGTTTATGACACTAGTATTATCACAAAAAATAGTTAAAACTCCCTGTTCAATACCATAGTCTTCCAACATTTGCTTCATCCACAATAGTTGAGTACAACAACTTCCAGCAGCTATGTACTCAGCCTCAGCAGTTGACAAAGAGATCGCATTTTGCTTTTTACTGTACTAAGGCACAAGATTGTTTCCAACATAGAAACAACCTCCAGTTGTGCTCTTCTTGTCATCTGCATTTCCTGCCCAATCAGCATCACTAAAACTAGCAATATTTGCATTAGTATTGTGACACCCCGAACCCAGCACTTCATTAATTGCATTCATTAAATGGTTAACTTAGATGTAACTTAGCTAATTACTTTATTTTTTCATATTTCTATAAATTCAACTGTTTCTTTTCATGCATTTTATATTTTTATAAAATACTATATATTTTTAGGGGACTATAGCCCCTGACCGTGCATGCATTGCATATTGGGATCAACGAAAAAAAATTTGCGAAATGTCTGATAAATAGTACCAGCGAATTTTTTTCCAGATTTTTCAAATTTTTGGCATTATGTTTTGCTGAAATTTAATCACCCAAGTGACCCATTTACCCTTACTAAAATGTCCTAATTGCTTGACCCACCCTTTGACCATCTCATGAGAACATTATAAGTCAAGAAACAAAAAAAAAGGGTAAAAAAAATGGCCAAGAAAGAGTTACGGGAATAGTAACTTCTCTAAAAAAAAATTTGCTCCTTGCTTTATTCTTGCTTCCATTTCTTCCTAAATTGGTTGTGCATCATCCTTAGGACCTTAAGACCATTCTTTGATCTTCTAATGAGGTAATGGTGCATTCTATTCTTGTAATAAATTCAATTAAAGTTTGTGCTATTATTTTTGTGATCTAATATTGTAGCGGTTTAATGCTTATTATGTTGCTTCTTATAAGCTCTAATGACTTCATAGAGTAAATTTGATGGTTTAAAATGCTTGTTGAATGCTTGAAAATGAAAATGACACTTGGGGAAGACTATTGAATAGTACTTTTGCCATGAAAATGACCTAGAAAATATTTTTATCTCGGATTTCGAATTCCTCGCTCGTGTAGGTCCTTGGCATGTTAGATTGACATAATGTGGAATAAAATTGAGGTGCTCTTTGAGAAAATCATAAAAACAGACATATTTTAAGTCGGGGCCGAAAAACGGAGTTGTCCATTTGCTTTTTTTTATTTATGGATTTGTCTTAGTAGGTCATGGAGGCACTTCCCGTGCATTTATGGCATCGGTTGGAGTTTCGGGTGATATAGCTCATTTGTAAAACCATAAGAGGAAAATCGGGATTTTTGGGTAAACGTGGGTGGAACCGGGGTTTCGTAGCTTTTAAGTGGGTCATGAAATGTCCTTGAATGGGGTGTGAAGTCAGTTTCGAGTTTGGTTATCATATGAGTTCATAGGCGCATAATTTCTATTGACTTTAAGAATAACAGTTGGAATTGAGAATTAGACTTGTATTAGCTTGAAATGTCACACCATATGCTTCCTATATTGATTGTCATTGCATTTTATGGCTATATTGCTTAGTTGAATGATATATAGACCGAACATTGTTAAATGTTTATATGATGTGAACTTGGTTATATCGGTTATAAATGTTAACTATGTGAATCCTCATAATAAATATATATTCTATTGCATGATAGGGTTGATCCATTGAGCTGTTTCTCGTATCTTGGAGCTCGGTAAAGGTAAGGGTTGCATCATTCTTGGTATTTTAACTGACTTAATGTTTTACCTTAATTGTATTGTTTGAGTACTCGATTGTGCATTGATTGTAATGTATGTTGGTCATATTTGATAAGTGTCGTGACATGTGTGTTGTGTCGTGTCATGTTGTGTTGTGTCGTGTCAAGTCTTGTATTGTCTAGTTGGTTGTAACCATGGTCAGGAACAATTGCGATGGGCCTTGCCGGGTAGCAACGGGCTTGCCGGTATTGGGTATGCTCTAGCACTGTTTCCTATTCCCTCTCTCGCTTAGAACATTGCTACCCTTGGAGTGTACTTTCTTGCTTGGGACAATGCTACCCTTGAAGAGTTGGGTCGTAGGATCGGGGTACATCCAGAGTACGCCCATTGGAGAGATAAGGGGGATTCGCTGGCTTATCGTTTATCGAACATCGTATATCGTTATTGAATCGAAAGCATTATATCGAATTAAAAGTCTTATATGGCTTGTATATCGTCTTGAATAAATCATTTATTTTTTTGTCTCGAAACCTCTCAATGTGTGATATAGTTATTTGTTACTGCTTGCTATATTAATTGCATCTACGTGGCTTATGTGTTAAGATACTGTTAATTGGCCTTGACCTATTTGTTGTCTATTATTTGCATTGCACGACCCTTTCTTGGTCTATCCCTCACTGGGCATACGTGTTATGTATGCTCAGCCCTTGCTTTAACATTTTGTAAGGACTTCAGGCGCATCTCCCGAGAAGGGTCGTGAATTGCCATCGCGTGGTGCTTGTACATATTGTATATAGACTTCCCCGTGTCTATTTGATTACTCATTGTAATTGAGGCTCTTGAAGCTATTCTTGCATATATTTCGAGACCGTGTAGTCTAGTATGTCTTTATGTAGCAAGGTTGTCAAGTATTGTAAGCTCGTGACTAAATGTATAGCATGCTAATATGTTAATTGTTTAGTGGCATCGATACCTGTATAGTATGCATGACATTTTGATTACAACCAAGTATGTTGAATATGAGTGCATATAACAAGAAGTGGAGGTGTTTGGAATTGTTAATTGCTATTGAATCGGTAGAAGGGACGAATGTATGTTGGTGGTAGCCTGAAAGATTGGATTTATGTTGTTGAATGTTAGAATGCTTGAATTATGCATGTTTACATATCTCTGAATGTCCCCGGTACATAGGAGATTATGTCCGTTTTTCCTGAAAATTGTGACCGGGTTTGGATCGGGTTGAGATTAGAGAGATCGATAGAAGTCTTGGTCATGAGCGGGATCGCGGCGCTACAAGTGGTATAAGAGCTTAGATGCTCTCAGCCGGGATAGGGTCCTCGGACTGTTGGGTAGTGAACCTCGAGTGCGTGCTTGTGAAATGTGTCTTGATTAGGTGTGTGCTTGGTGTGCTTTGAGAATGTGAGTGTCTTTTGTGCAATCTTGTGTCCTGAACTTAATATGTGATCTATGTGATAGTGATGTGTATTGTGTGTTAAATACTTGTCAAGTGTAGTGATATAGCTAATCATGAATCGAATTGATCTCATGAATCGCTACTTGCTCAAAATATTGATTGTAACATGTATACTTGAGTATCTCGGCATAGTTGTGTTATGAATTGTATTCATTGCGTGTGACTCGTATTTGAACTATCTTGTTGATTAACTTTGTGTTATAAAACTTCTGGTTATATAATAGCTTGTGTGATATATGTCATAATCTCCTAATATATGAACATTACATCAATTACATTAGGTGATATCTTGGCATCCATGCATTGTCCCCTTAAATCGGTAAGTAAACATTCTCCCCTGAAAGAGATGGCCATTGATGCTGACTGGTGAGAGAATAATGGTTCAACCAGCTATTGGGATTAGTGAAGATATTTGATGCCCCGAGGTTAAATCCGGACTCTCTTGGCACTTCTTAAACGGTACTTCTTGGCTGGAACTCCTATTTGGGAATCTCGGATAGATCTTCTAGTTGGCGTCACATATGGAGGTCTTATTTGATACTCTTATTCGAAAGAATTCATGTTTATGAGTATTGATCAATATTCCTTGCGCACACTCCCACTTGGATTTCTTGTTCGGGATTTTACCTATGGTACCACCTTGATATTCCTATTGGGTATTTTCTTTGGTATTTTCGTCTGGTATTCTTACCTAGAGATTATTTGAGATTTCCTCTGGACTACTGGTATAACGAGCATATTGGGGATTCTTATATGGTGATTCATAATTAGAGAGATTCTTATTCGAACTTCTGGATTCGTATACTTATTCGGAGCCTTTATTTGGCATCCTTAATTAGATTTATTGGTGGTATTTTCTTGGAGTCCCAAGCTGGACTTCTAATTAGACTTTTATTTGGCAATCTTAAGCCTGTATTTGACAAGTTGGAGTTGGGATTCACCGGACTTCCTTCTTGAGAATTTCTTGATATTATCTGGACGTTTTGGATATTAGCTGCATACTCTTCTTAATGGGATTTCTTTTGGTGCTCTTCCAGCATTAGTGAATGGCCTCCTCGTGTGACATTCTTACTGGACTCCTATTGGGTATTTTTATAGGAGCCTTTATTTAGCTCTCCCACTCGGGCTTCCTTCAGTGATGTTCGCTCTTCTTAGCGGCATTTCATTTCTTGACTTCAAGTCCGACGGAAACTGTTGCAGTTCTTGGAAGTCATTTCAGCTCAAGAAATTGCGATGACATAATTTTTGTAAGGTGGGGAGAATGTGACACCCCGAACCCAACACTTCATTAATTGCATTCATTAAGTGGTTAACTTAGATGTAACTTAGTTAATTATTTCATTTTTTCATATTTTCATAAATTCAACTGTTTCTTTTCATGCATTTTATATTTTTATAAAATACTATATATTTTTAGGAGACTATAGCCCCTGACCGTGCATGCATTGCATATCGGGATCAACGGGAAAAAATTTGTGAAATGTCTGATGAAATTTACCAGCGGGATTTTTTTCCAAATTTTTAAGATTTTTGGGATTTTGTTTTGCTGAAATTTAATCACCCAAGTGACCAATTTACCCTTACTAAAATGCCCTAATTTCTTGACCCACCCTTTGACCATCTTATGAGAACATTATAAGCCAAGAAGCAAATAAAAAAAATGGATAAAAAAAAATGGTCAAAAAATAGTTACGGAATAGTAACTTCTCAAAAAAAAAAATTTGCTCCTTCATTCTTGCTTCCATTTCTTCCCAAATTGGTTGTGCTTCATCATTAGGACCTTAAGACCATTCTTTGATCTTCAAATGAGGTGAGGGTGCATTCCATTCTTGTATTAAATTCAATTCAAGTTTGTGCTATTATTTTTGTGATCTAATATTGTAGTGGTTTAATGCTTGTTCCGTTACTTTTTATACGCTCTAATGACTTCATAGAATATATTTGATGGTTTAAAATGCTTGTTGAATGCTTAAAAATAAAATTGGCATTTGTCTTATTAGGTCATGGAGGCACTTCCTGTGCACTTATGGCGTCGGTTGGAGTTTCAGGTGATATAGCTCCTTTGTAAAATCGTAAGAAGGAAATCGGGGTTTTTGGGTAAACGTGGGCAGAACTGGGGTTTCGTAGCTTTTAAGTGGGTCATAAAATATCCTTGAATGGGGTGTAAAATCGGTTTCGAGTTTGGTTATCATATGAGTTCATAGGCGCATAATTTCTATTGACTTTAAGCATAATAGTTGGAATTGAGAATTAGACTTGTGTTAGCTTGAAATGTCGCACCATATGCTTCCTATATTGATTGTCATTGCATTTCATGACTATATTGCTTAGTTGAATGATATATAAACCGAACATTGTTAAACGCTTATATGATGTGAACTTAGTTATATCGGTTATAAATGTTAACTATGTGAATCCTCATGATAAATATATATTCTATTGCATGATAGAGTTGATCCATTGAGCTGTTTCTCGTATCTTGGAGCTCGGTAAAGGTGAGGGTTGCATCATTCTTGATATTTTAACTGACTTAATGTTTTACCTTAATTGTATTGTTTGAGTACTCGATTGTGCATTGATTGCAATGTATGTTGGTCATATTTGATAAGTGTCGTGACATGTGTGTTGTGCCGTGTCGTGTGTTGTGTCGTGTCAAGTCTTGTTTTGTCTCGTTGGTTACAACCATGGTTAGAAGTAGTTGCGATGGGCCTTGCCGGGCAGCAACGAGTTTGCCGGTATTAGGTATGCTCTAGTACCGTTTCCTATTCCCTCTCTCGCTTGGAACATTGCTACCCTCGGAGTCCGCTTTCTCGCTTGGGACAATGCTACCCTTGGAGAGTTGGGTCATAGGATCGGGGTACATCCGGAGTACACCTATTGAAGAGATAAGGGAGATTCGTCGGCTTATCGTTTATCGAACATCGTATATCATTATTGAATCGAAAGCATTATAATCGAATTGAAAGTCTTATATGGCTTGTATATCGTCTTGAATGAATCATTTATTTTTTTTGTCTCAAAACCTCCCAATGTGTGATATAGTTATTTGTTACTGCGTGCTATATTAATTGCATCTACGTGGCTTATGTGTCGAGATACTATTAATTGGCCTTGACCTATTTGTTGTCTATTATTTGCATTGCATGACCCTTTCTTGGTCTATCCCTCACTGGGCATACGTGTTATGTATGCTCAGCCCTCGCTTTAACATTTTGTAGGGACTTCAGGCGCATCTCCCGAGAAGGGTCGTGAATTGTCATCGCGTGGTGCTTGTACATATTGTATATAGACTCCCCCGTGTCTATTTGATTACTCGTTGTAATTGAGGCTTTTGGAGCCATTCTTGTATATATTTCGAGACCGTGTAGTCTAGCATGCCTTTATGTAGCAAGGTTGTCAAGTATTGTAAGCTCGTGACTAAATGTATAACATGCTACTATGTTAATTGTTTAGTGGCATCGATACCTGTATAGTATGCATGACATTTTGATTACAACCAAGTATGTTGAATAGGAGTGCATATAACAGGAAGTGGAGTTGTTTGGAATTGTTGATTGTTATTGAATAGGTAGAAGGGACGAATGTATGTTGGTGGTAGCCTGAAAGATTGGCTTTATGTTGTTGAATGTTAGAATGCTTGAATTATGCATGTTTACATATCTTTGAATGTCCCCGGTATAGAGGAGTTTATGTCCGTTTTTCCTAAAAATTGTGACCAGGTTTGGGATCGGGTTGAGATTAGAGAGATCGATAGAAGTCTCGGTCCCGAGCGGGATCGGGGCACTACAAGTATCATTTGTGTATCAAATACCATAATTTGCAGTCCCACTTATATATCTTATAATGCGTTTAACTGCAATTAAGTGTGACTTCTTTGGGTTGGATTTATATCTAGCACACACACCAACACTAAAACAAATGTTAGGTCTGCTTGTATTAGATACAACAAACTTCTTATCATGCTTCTATAGAGAGTCCCATCAACTGATTCTTTATTCTCTTTCTTGGTTAGCTTAACATTTGCTCCCATGGGTGTTCTCATATGCTTTGCTGATTCTAGTCCAAACCTTTTAACCAGGTTTTTTGCATATTTTTCTTGTGAGATAAAAATACCATTCTCACATTGCTTAACTTGCAAACCTAGAAAATAAGTTAGTTAACCAACCATGCTCATTTCAAATTCATGCTTCATTTGCTTTACAAATTCATCAGCCTTGTTTTTAGATATTGCACCAAAAACTATATCATCTACATAAATTTGTGCAATCAACATTCCTGAACCAAATTTCTTAATGAATAGAGTTTTATCAACTCCTCTCTTGTAGCCTTTTTCAAGCAAAAACTTGGTCAATCTTTCATACCAAGCTCTTGGAGCTTGTTTCAACCCATACGAGGCCTTTTTCAATTTATACATATATGTGAAATAGTGTCGATCTTCAACGCCTTTTGGTTGTTCAACATAGGCTTCTTTATTTAAAATGCCATTTAAAAATACACTTTTTACAACCATTTGGTAAAGCCTTATACCTAACACGTATGCTATGGACAACAATAACCTAATAGATTCAAGCCTTGCTATTGGGGCAAAAGTTTCATCAAAATCCACACCTTCTACTTGTGTGTACCCTTGACCAACTGACCTGACTTTATTTCTCGTTATGTTGCCATACTCATCAGTTTTATTTTTGAAGATCCATTTTGTTCCTATCACATTTATGTCTTTTGGCCTAGGCACTAATGTCCATACATCATTTCTAACAAACTGATTCAATTCTTCATGCATGGCATTAACCCAACATTCATTTTCTAAGGCCTCTTCGACATTTTTTGGTTCAAACTGTGAGGTAAAACATACATACCTAACCATTTCCCTGTAGTTCATTTTAGACTTACCTCAAGTTTTGACCCCTTCATGAATAGAGCCGATAACATCTTCTGTTGAGTGATTTTTGCGAACATGAGCAAGTGGTTCCTGAGCTTTTGACTGCAAATTACTGCTTCCAAAATTTCTAATTTTTCCAAATTTGTTGCACTTCCTATTGCACCAGCATTTGAAACATCGTTGCCAGTTGCTTTACCTATTATTACGACATTTTCTGCAATAGGATTGGTTTCCATACAGTTAACATCATCTTCTGGAGCATCTGCTGCAACCTGTTTGAAATCATCAATCACAACATTAGCAGATTCCATAATAGTTCTAGTGGCCAAGTTAAACAATCTAAAAGCTCGACTATTTTTGGCATATCCAAGAAAAATACCTTTCTTACTTTTTGCATCAAACTTACCTATTTGCTCTCTATCATTCAGAATATAGCATACACTTCCAAAAATATGAAAGTAACTGAGTGAGGGTTTCTTTACCTTTGCAGATTTCATATGGGGTTTTGCATATACCTGATCTAAGATAAACTCGATTTATTGTGTGACATGTTGTATTAGTTTCTTCAGCCCAAAACCTATGTGGGATGTTCTTTTCATTTAGCATGACTCGAGCCATCTCCTGAAAAGCCTTATTCTTTCTTTCAACTACACTATTTTGTTGTGGTGTTTTTTGTGCTGAAAACTCATGTGTTATACCTTGTTCAATGCAAAATTCAGAAAATGCAAAGTTCTCAAATTCCCTACCATGATCACTTTTTATTCTAACAATCTTTCCTATGTTGCAACTTTTCTCTGTTTTTAACCTTAAGCACAATTTTTTGAATGCATCAAATGTGTCAGATTTTTCTCTAATAAAATCTACCCAAGTGTATCTAAAAAAATCATCAACACATACAAAAATATACCTTTTTCCACCAATACTTTCTGTTTGCTTTGAACCCATAAGATCCATAGGTAATAGTTCCAATGTCCTTTTGGTTGAGATATATTGCAACATCTTATGTGTTGCCGTTACCTGCATGCCAATCTGACATGGTCCGTATACCTTGAATTTTTTACAATTCAACTTTAGAATAGCTCGCACTGCTCCTGTGTTTACAATATTGTTTAGCATTTTATAATTTAAATGACCTAACTTTCGATGCCAGATTTTAGCATTATTAAGTGAATTAGTTTGACACAACAAAGTTTGTTCACATGGTGAGGTCAACAAATAACAATTGTTTGTCGATCTAGTTCCTGTAAGAACTCAATTGTTAGATTTATCAAACACTTGACACTCATCATTGGTGAAGTTAACAAACAACTCTTGATTATACAATTGACTAATGCTTATGAGATTTGCCTTCAACCTTTCAACATGCAGAACCTTATTTAATCTCGGAACACCTTCAATAGCAAGATTTCATTTCCCAAGAACTCGACATTTTTCACTATCACCAAAAGTTACTTGACCTTCTGAGCAACTTCGATAATTTGTCAACATACCACGACCTCCTGTCATATGTCTAGAACAACCAATATCAAAATACCATGAGTTAGTGGTACAAGCTTATAATAAGGTGTAAGCAACTAGACAAGTGTGTACAGATTTTCTTACCCAGATTTGTTTCAAGTTCTATTGCGACAGATAAACCCTTGCTTTTGGTGATTTTCTAGGCTTACCATAAAAGAAGGGATTGACAGATATACCTCTTTTCAGATCATCAATATACCTATAGCATCGTGGTCTGATGTGTCCATGAACACCGCAGTAATGACAAATTGGGACAAATCTCTTTTGCTTTCCTTCTGAAATTTTTGCCTTTGTCGCAGGAGATGTTGCAACATACGGTTCCAGCTCCAGTTCCTCATTTTTTTTTGACAAAGATAGTTTTACCAATTGAAATACCTTCTTGGAACCCAAGTCCAGTATGATCTCCATTTGGCTTTTGAATTGACAACTTATGATCAAGCTTCAAAGTGTCTGAATTCAACATCTTCACATTCCGCTGAGTCTGTTTCAGCTCCAGTTGCAACTCTTCAATCTTCAGTTGACTCTTGGCTGCTTGGATCTGATGGTTTCTCATAGATTTTGTTAAGTCAGCTTTTTGTTCCTCCAATCCATTGATCTTTTCTTCTTACTCTTGATTCTTCTTGCATACAGTCAGCCATTTTTCATACATCTCCTTGTATGCTTTCATGATTCCTTCTTCGTCTAGATCATCATCACTATCTGTTTATGAATTCGTGCTGCTGTCATCTGATAGCACATGTTTTGTTGTGGACGTTGATGCAGCAGATGGTGCGATATCTACTAAACTAGACTTTCTACATTCTGTCCTGTTGTAACAGTGAACGCAACATAGTTGCTGGTGTGTTCCTTGTCACTTTCAGAAGAGTCATCTGAATCTTCATCACTCCAAGTGGTATTCATGGCATTGTTCTTTTTCTTCAAGGTATTTGCACATTCAGCCTATATATGACAAAATCCTTCGCACTCCCTGCATTGAATACCTTTATTTCTCTTTTTCTCCTCGAACGTTTTTCCATTTTGCCTTCTGAATGTCTCAAGATTTGTTGTAACAGTCTGCTTCCTTTCAAAAATCATTGGCCTTGATCCACTTATCTGCTTCTTCTATTATTTCAGCACTTTGTTAAAATTCTTTGTGAGTAATGCTAGAGATTCAGTGATCTCTGCGTCTTTATCATAGTAAGGGCTTTGATCATCTTGCTTTTGGACTTCTGCTTGGAATGCAATATTTTTCTCTTTTCTCTTTTGTTTAAATTTCATCTCAAATGTCTGAAGTGAACCCATTAATTCATCCAGCTTCACATCATCAACAACGTTTGCTTCTTCAATGGCAGCAACCTTGATGGAAAATCTATCAGGAAGTGATCGCAAGACTTTCCTTACAAGCTTTGAATCTGAGTATTTTTTACCTAATGCAAATGCCTCATTAGCTACGTCATACAACTTGCCATTGAAATCAGCAATTGTCTCATCATCTTGTATCTTCAATTCCTCAAATCTTGTTACAAGAATTTGAAGCTTGGACACTTTGATGGATGTAGTTCCTTCATATGCAGTTTGTAAAATAGTCCAAGCATCCTTAGCAGTTTCACAAGTTGAGATCAGCTTGAATTGATTTAGATCAACAACATTGAAGATAGCATTTAAATCATTGGAAATATTGTTAGCCAAACGATCTTCATTTGTAGACCACTGATCTTCAGGTTTCGGTACATCAATTCCTTCGTTATTCTTCATTGTAGGATGTGCCCATCCTATGACGACTGCCCTCCAAGCTCCTTCATCAATGGATTTGATAAATGCTCTCATTCGAGCCTTCCAATATGAGTAGTTTGATCCATCCAATAGTGGTAGTTTGTTAATTGAACTTCCATCACGAATTGTGTTCATACTTGCAAAAACAGCCATAAAAACTTTCCCAAAGATCTAACTGAGTTAGTTTAGTAACATGCTCTTGATGCCAATTGTAAATTTATGGCCCTTAATCAATTTGATAATTAAACAAATCAACAAAGTAAATTTAAAAGAAAATAAATTTGTTGCAACAAATGTAAGGACACAGAATTTTTAACGTGGTTCGACCAACCAGGTCTACATCCACGAGGCCACTGTCTAGCTTAACAAACCAATCTACTAAGTTTTAAGAGATTACAGACACCAATAGAACTTATGCAATTGAAGACTCCCTCTTAACCCTTGTCGCCTAGGTGTAAGACTGCCTTAGTAGATTCTCTAGTTTGGCGAGCTCCCCTAGACTTACAAAGTTCTCTCCCGAGAACACACCTTCTTCTCCCGAATAATGAATACTAAAGACATAAACCAAAGAGTCGCACTACTCTAGATGGATCGATCAATTCATTTGTCTAAAATAGACTGTGTTACAACACTAACTAGAATATCTAGTATACTGTGTTTCACAATATGTTGTACCACAACTTGACACAGACTGCCTACATCTAATTCACGATTATGCTGCTTATTCACTGCTCACTACTCGCTCCCCTTCAACTGAGAATTGATACGCCTATTTATAGGGTTTGGTGCACATGTCGAGTATAGGTAGAAGCGTCTTCAAGTTTATCTCTTTAGCTCAAGAGTTATTGATAGCTTGAACTTTATCACCTTATTCCCTTATCCCCAAAGATGTAGAAACTCTTCACAGCATAAACTTTATTTGAACTTGAACTCTTCATGGCTTGAAAACTACTTGCACTAGAACTCCTCAAAACTCGAATTTCTCTTGCACTTGAATACTTCATAGCAACTTACATGTAATAACAAAATTCTACACTCAATATTTACACAATAATATCCATAATTTTTGCTAAAACATAGCCAATAAAATAATTAATTAAAATCATATCTTAACACAGCCGAGTAGTTCCATAAAACTTGAGCGGCATGTAGTAGATAATAAATAAATATAACAAACCAATCTCTAACAAGTTAAGTGTTTAGATGAGTTTTTTGATTTTATAAACTTAAAACATTCAAGATTACATTATTAATTTGCTGCATATCAAGCAATTTATACGTAGTAGTATAAGTATTATATGTTGCATGCAATATTCTAATATTCTTGTTTTTCTTTTCCTCTATACTGTGAGTAGAAAATAGAGAGGGACCAAGCGCAACTAGTGATAAAGCCTTTATCCATGCTAGTGGAGATCTATCAATGGTCTTCTTCACCAGCTTGTCAACTTTTTCCCTTCTTTTCTGCATAAGCATGTCAATATTTTTATTTGTCGAGGTCGGAATCTCACAGTTGAGGTTGGGAAGCTACTCCAGCCGAGCTCAAATTCGGGGTCGGCTTCTTGACCTGAATTTTCGGGTCAGCTACCTGACCTGCACAAGGAAAAAGAAGGAAAATACGGGGTCATGACCTAGATTTTCTCCTCATGCATGCGAATGATTAGTATGTCCGAGCTGGCAAAGTAGCTGAGAGCATTTAATGAGTAGTTACCTCAGAAATGAAAGGGTGGAGCTCTATTTATTCTAAATTCGGATCTGATAGCATTTAATGCGGCGCAGCTTTATGTCCCATCAGTACAGCTGGTGCATAGGTCGGGGTTTTCCTGGGTCGAGGTGAGGTTGGATCAGCATCCAAGTTGGGCATTAACTGAATACACTAACCTTGGCTTGGGTTGGCCGGCCTCAGCTCGATGCGGGTATCTTACCCTAGCTCATGGTAGGCATCATACCTCAGCTCGGGGGTCCCCTCCGTCAATCCCTCCCCCCTCTAAGTCGAGATTGAGAGGGTGAGATATGGATTTGGGAGTTTTTACCGAGCTGGAGGTGCCCGACCCCGGCAAAGTAGAGGAGGCCATGTCAGCGGTGCATGCCCTTCAGATGGTTGACATGTCACCTAGTAGTTATGACAAGATGTGATGTTTGGGATTCCCAAGGCAGTTACATGAGCTGCCTATAAATAGGGCCTTGACATCCGAGATTCATTTCATACTTTGCTTACGAAATTTAGAGCTTTCAGGTCGGCAACCAGAGTGGTCGGACACTTTTAGCTCGACAAATATCTTCTCGAGGTGTTCAATTTGGAATCCATTAGCTCGGAGCCAATTAGGTCGGATGTAATTAGATTGGGTCATCTTCGACAACTAGAGCAGTAGGTACGTCCCAACTCCCTTTAGTTATTCCTACACATATTTTGATTTGTAAACAGGATGGGGAGGTCAGAGTCGGAAGATTCCCAAGCGATGGAGGTGAGGTCCTATAGAGGGGACGAGAATCCGTCGAGCTCGGAATCTACCTCGGATGGAGGCCATGGTGATGACAGCGCCGGTGCATCTCAAGGATCAGCTCGGCAATCTAGGCCTAGGGAGAGTGATGATGATTGCCCAGTGATCGGGGTCAGGCAGGTGCCAGAAGAAGCCGAGGCGGATCCTTTGGCCGACCTGAGAGACTTGGGAAATAAGGAAGATGAGGAGCCATTGAACCAGTTGGAGGGAGTTGAGATACCACAAGAGTACTTAGTTGGAGCCTCTACGTCATAACCGGTTGAAGCGATCCCAGTTAGGGCAGTCCGACCTCGGAGCTCAGTTACAGCCAGTGGTTCGTCGGCTCGGGAGAAGAGGATAAATAAGCTATTTGCCTGTTGTAAGCGCAAGTGTCATTCTACCATCCAGATGGCTAACGCTAGGTTAAGGGATTGGTCAGTAGACCGACACCAAAAGCTGAAGGTTCCAGGTCAGAATGAATCTGCCTGCTATCCTTTACTCGATCACTTCACTATCTATGACCTCGCCTTCAATGTCATCTGACTTCCACTTCCCGACTTCATCGCCAGCATTTTGAATTACTTTGAGCTTAGCTCTGGTCAGATGTCACCAAATAGTTAGGCCGTAATGGTAGCATTTTATGTATTCTGCCTTGAGAGGAAAATAGAGCCGACCCTGCGTCAGTTCAGGCAGTTCTTTGTGTGGAAGCCCAACCCGAAGCAGCCAAGGTGGTTTCATTTCGCAGTTTGGGCCAACAATGCCATATTTACCAAGTGGCACTCCTCTAACAAGGGCTGGCACAACAACTACTATTGGGTCGAGCCGGCTGTGAACCCGGGGTACAGAGTAGATTGGAATCCCTCCTTAAAGAAAAATGTGAACGACGACCCCAAGCTCTCAGAAGCAGAACTCGCCGAGGTCGGGGTATTGAGACCCAAGCCAAGCATGCTGATTGATATTAACGGCGACCTCAAGTGGGACAGAATTTGAAAATCAAAGTTATTCGGGAGAGAACCCGACCTGAGGAAGGAGCACCCCTATCTACTTCCCGAGCATGAAGAGAATGCAGAGTCCAGCTCAGAAAAGGGTTAGTTCGTAGGATCAATGCCCGACCTCCCATCTCTTTGTCTATCGTCGTTCTCTTCAGTTTGCATTTGATCATTTCTCACCTCTCTTTCCTTTATTTTTTTGCAGATATGGCGGACACGGTAAAGCTCGCGTATGCTCAAATGAGGAGAAAGACCGAGGCCAGTGGCAAAGTCTCAGCTCAATCCGGCTTGGGCTCCGTCCCTCAAAAGCAGAGGCAGTGACCCGGTGGCCAAGTGCGGGAGGTCGGCGCCGAGGTCTCCTCCAAGGGGATGCCAGGGTCTCCCCTACCTAAAAGATCGAGCTCGGGGGTGGCAATCTAGAAGCATTTAGCACCCCGTCTTGAGAGTAAGTAACGGCCTCGGGCCGAATATTCTGGGAAAAGCAAGGCCACGGAGGTGAGCCCTACCAGCAAGGATTTTGTGGAGGCAGCCAAGGTCGCCCACAACCCCAAGTTAGCAATGGTCGCGGCGAAGCAGCTCTTGCTCGACTTGAGGATGACTATAGTCACGGTGAGACATCTTTGACCGTGTTGATATGGTTAAGTTTTTCAGCCTGGCTGATCATTTTGTTATCTTTTGCGCAGGCTGAGTCCTACATCCTTTCAGCACCCAACTTCCTTGCCAGGGCCTAGTCTTATTGCGTCGAGCTCGTGCAGTGATACATCGACGCCCGAGCCGAGCTTGAGGCCCTGAGGGAGGAGGCCGTCCAGAGGCACAAAGTGGATACAACGGAGATTGATTGACTGACAAAGGAGCTCGAGGTAGAGAAGTCTCGGCGCGAGGCCGCAGCCAAGGATGTCGAGCGCTGCAAGCTGAAGAGGCGTGAAATCGAGACGAAGCTCCGAGAGCTGATAGATCAGGTCGGCCTTCAAGGGGAGAAGGTGGTGGAAGCCTTCAAGTCCAACCAAGTGGCCGTGGACTGGTTGGCCACGAAAGGTGGGGTGATGGCCAGGTACGCCGAGCTGGAGTACTATTTTCGGGGCCAAGTCACAGCTCGGGAGCGAGCAAAGACCCTTTTTCCTGCCTCCGAGAATGACTATATCAAAATCCTGGAGGCTCCACTGTCAGAGTTCTGGGACATTCCGGAGCTTCTAGCCGACCTGACATCCCAAGCTCAGGAAGCGGTCGAGTTTATGAAGAAGGGTATGGATCAGGTCGGTGACGAAGTTGATGCTACCACCTCTGCTGCTGCGCCTAGGTGAATTTTGTAAAGTCGCCCAGGTCGGGCTCTTGTAATTTTGCCCAAGTTGTGCTCTTTGTAATTGTTACTCTTTTCAATGTTAATGAAATGAATATTCTAGTTTTGTTTAAGTTTTGCTTGAGCTTGTACATGTGTACCTTTCTCTTCGTAAATTTTTCTCAAGTAAGTAGAGTCGGACCAATATAATGGACCTTTCAAACTTAATTTGAATATAAAGAACCGAGCTGGATGCGATTAATGAAGTATCATCCTAATCCGAGCTAGTTAACTGGGCAACTATATAATCGTCGTCAACCTAGACTCGTCAGTCTAATTTGTAATTGGTCAAACTAATGTTGACGAATGTTGAGCTCGAGTTTAGACCTAAACTAACATGCCGACCGGAAGCCGGATTATACCGAGTTGGACCTTAATCCAAACTGGCAAAACTAATCAAATTATTATTGATTATACCCGAGCTGGAACCTTGTCTGAGCTGGTTTACTTAATCATTAGCTCGTAATTAAGCGTGGCCATTGCGTTAATCTGAGTCGGGAGTAGCTTAGTAGTTGAAGCGCTTGGTCCCGGGTCGGGCATTGCACTGGATTACAAAATGCATTATATTCGATTTGTATATCTACTTGGGCTCGGGAGCCGATTGCAAGTAATATTTTAGCTCGGGGCCTTATAAGGGATTTCAGCTCGGGGGCCTTAACAAGAGATTTTGGCTTAGGGGCCGTTACATTGTATTTCGGCTCAGGGGCTATTACAAGAAATTTCAGCTCGGGGCCTTAAACAAAATACCGCTTCAGGTGTTCTGAGTGCCATGCATTCTTTAATAGTTTTTCGTACTTGTCGCGGTGGTAGAAAGTTCCAGGTCAGACTTCTTTTACGACTTCGTACGGTCCCTCCCAGGTTGGGGAGAGCTTGTTACCCAAGCGCGGGAAAAAGATAGCCTTTCTGAGTACGAGGTCGCCAACCTTAATAGGCTTAGGCTTGACCTGCTTGGCAAAGGCTCTTTGCATGGCAGCTTTGCTGGACAACATTCTGATTTTAGCTTTATCTCGGAGCTCTTCGGCGAGGTCGAGCTCTTCACGGATCAGTGCTCCGTTTATTTCTGGATCATGGTGGAGGGTTCTACTGGTCAGAGATCCGATCTCCACTGGCAGCACCGCTTGAGTACTGAAGGTCAACTCAAAGGGCGATTCTTCCGTTGTTGAGCTGGTAGTGGTCCGCTGAGCCCACAGCATCTCGGGAAGAATCGATGCCCACTGACCCTCTGCTTCCTCCAGCTTTGTTTTTAGGCCCTATAAAATGATTTGGTTAGTCCTTTTGACTTGGCCATTACTTTGAGGGTGAGCAATAGATAAGAATCTGAGGTCAATCCCAATCACAGCACATTTTCCTTGAAAGTATGCACTGTTGAATTGTTTGTCGTGGTCAGTAATGATGACCTTTGGCACCCCAAATCGGCAAATGATGTTTTTCTATACGAAATCCCAAGCTGTCTTTTATGTTATTCTAGCAACACCTTCAGCTTCAGGCCATTTGGTGAAGTAGTCTATAACTACGAAGGCGTGCTTCTTTTGGCCAACACTGGTTAGCAATGGGCCGATGATATCTAGACCCCGCTAATAGATTGGCCACGAGCTTATCATCACCGTGAGGTCTACCACTGGCTTCCTCTGTATATTGGCGAACCTTTGGCAGGTGTCACACTTTTTTACATACTCTTTGGCATCTTGTTCTAAGGTTGGCCAAAAATAGCCTTGCCTCAATGCCTTCCGAGCCAGAGCCTTGTCTCCCAAGTGGTTTTCAAATACTCCTTCATGGATCTTCCGGAGTACATAGTTTCCCTTCTCGGGCCCAACACACTTTAAGAGAGGCCAAGTGTAGGCTCTCTTATAAAGTTGCTTAGTAATTATAACAAACCTTAAGGCCTGTTTCATAAGTTTTCGAGTTGCTTTTTCATCCTCCGGGGTCACACCCCCCTCCAAGTAGTCCACGATTAGTTTGGTCTAATCTGGGCTTAAATTGAGCTCGGCTACGGCTTACATCCCTAACTGGATACTTGGTTCGGATACTTCTTCCACATGGACCAATACAGGTCGGCTCTCGCCCAAGGCCAACCTGGATAGGGTGTCAGCCTTCATATTCTCATCCCTCGAAATTTGCTATATCGTGAACCTTTTGAGCCCTGAGGTCAAATCCTTAACTCTGTTGAGGTAGGCCAGCATAGCATTGTCTTTGCCTTCGAACTCTCCCGATATCTGACTAGAAACCAATTGAGAGTCGGTGCTCAAGTTGACTGCTTGTGCCCTGAGCTGAGCTACAATTTTCAGCCCCGCGATCACTGCTTCATGCTCAGCTTCATTGTTGGATGCCGGAAAGGCGAACTTGAGGGAGTATTGGTGCTCATGCCGAGTCAGGTCAAGGATGACCATTTCGGCTCTACTTCTAGACTTCCCTGATGCCCCATCCACTTGGACCTTTCACACATCTTCTGGGTCATGTTCAGCTTGGCTAGTACATTTCACCACAAAGTCTGCGATGGCTTGGGCTTTGATGGTTGTTCTGGGTTGATAGGTGATGTCAAATTGACTCAGCTCAACTGCCCATTTCAGCAGCCTACCCGACGTCTTTGGCTTGTGCATGATGGACTTGAGCGGGGCATCCATCACGACCTTGATTGGATGAGCATCAAAGTATGGCTTCAACTTTCTTGCCACTGTGATGAGTGCAAGAGCGAGTTTTTCCAAGGTGGAATACCTCACCTCGGTCCCTTGCAAGGTTTTGCTGACATAATAGACCGGCTTCTGCTCATTCCCTTCTTCGCGGAATAGTGCTGCTGCCACTGCTGTCCCTGAACATGCCAAGTATAGTACCAGCTCCTCCCCCACCTCAAGTCAAGATAGCAGGGGTGGCGAAGCTAGATACCTTTTCAGCTCTTGGAAGACGTCCTGGCATTCTCTAGTCCATTCAAAGTTCTTAGGATTCCTCAATATTTTGAACAGAGGAGCACATTTGTCAGCCGACCTGAACATGAATCTGTTTAGCACCGCAACTTTGACCGCGAGCACCTGGACGTCCCTCACGGAGGTCAGCGGCACCAGGTCAAGCATCACCTGAACCTTTTTCGGGTTGGCTTCTATTCCACGGGCTGTAACCATGAAGCCCAAAAACTTTCCTGCCTTGACGTCGAATGCGTACTTTTCTGGGTTCAACTTTATCCCAAAGTGCTCCATTACGGCGAAGGCTTCAGCTAGGTCAGCTACATGGTCTTCTGCCCTTTTGCTCTTGACCAACATGTCATCTACATAGATCTCTATATTTCGGCCAATCTAATTTTTAAAAGCCTTGTTCACTATCCGAGTGTAAGTAGCTCCAGCATTCTTGAGGCCAAAAGGCATGACCTCATAGTAGTAGAGACCTTTATCGGTAGTGAAGGCAGTCTTCTCTTTGTCTCCGGGAGCCATTTTGATCTGGTTATAGCCTTTGAAGTTATCCATGAAAGAGAGTAGCTCGAACCCGGAAGTGGCATCCACCATCTGATCAATCCGAGGTAGGGGAAAGCAGTCCTTAGGGCAGGCTTTATTGAGGTCAGTAAAGTCAATTCACAGTCTCCATCCACCTGAGGACTTGGTCACCAGCACCACGTTGGATAACCAAGTTGGGTATTGGATTTCCTTTATGTGGTCGGCGTCTACCAACTTGTCCACCTCTTCTGCTATGATATGTTGCTTATCATAATGCAAGTACCTGCGCTTCTGCTTTACCGGATAGTGATTTAGGTTGGCATTTAGGTGATGTTCAATCACAGCCGGGTCGATACCTATCATGTCAGAAGAAGACCATGCAAATATGTGTTCATTTTTCAGGAGAAATTGGCTTATACCTTTCTTGAGGTTGTTAAAGAGTTCATTCCCGACCTTCGCTCTCTTGGTTTCATCGGAGAGTTCCACTTCTTGAAGGTCTTCAGCTAGCTTTTCATCTTCTTGTCCCTCTTCTTATCGGGCAAATCTGGTCCCCAACCAACCTGATATTTAGGGCGGAGAGAGTTTTCATAACATTCCCGAGCTGAGAGCTGGGCCCCGCGGATGGTGGCCGTGCCGCTCGGGGTTAAAAATTTTAGGGTCTGGTGGTAAGTTGAAGGAACGGCCCTGAAATGATTGAGAGCCACCCGACCTAAGATCCTATTGTAAGTGGAATTGCAATCCATTACAATAAAGTTGGCCTGCATCGAAATCCGCTTGTCCCCATCTTCCAGCTTTAGTGGGATGTTGATGACTCCTCCAGCTCGGTGGGCATGTCTGGTGAATCCAACTAAGGTGCCCCTCAATGGCCTGAGCTGGCTCTTGTCCAACCCCATTTGTTCAAATGCCTTCAAGAATAAGACTTTTGCCGAGCTCCCAATGTCCACCATCAGCTTCTTCACGGTGAAGTTGGTTATTTCAATGCTGATCACCAGTGGGTCATCATGGGGTAATATCACACCCTTCAAGTCTTCTGAGGAGAAAGTGAGCTCCTCCATCTCCGGGATCGGACCCCGTGCTAGCCCATACTCCCTTCCAGCTCGAACATAACCCTTCTTGCCAGCCGAAGTCTCTCCACCCGACGCCAATCCTCCTGCAATAGTCTCAATCACAGCCAGACATTCGCCCACAGCTTGGGGGCCTGGGTGGACTTCTATCTCTGTCTCTCTGATCTTGACTCCGGGTCGGTTGTTGATCTACGTACCTCCGAAGGTGACCTCGGGCAATCAGTGCCTCGATCTCCTGTTTTAAGTCTTTGCACTCCCCGATGATATGGTCGTAGTCCATATGGTAGCAGCAATACTTGGTCCTATTGTGCTTTTTAGGTCGGCTTTTCATCCTTGAAGTTAAAGGCAAGTGGTTCTGGTGCTGGATCTCCATCAGGATCTGCTCCCTCATGGTGTTAAACGGAGTGAACATAGTGAACTGGGGGTTTTGCTTCGGCTGCTTGCCTGGGTCATTTTGGATCTTACTCCCGGGTTGGGCTCGGGAGGTCTCTCCCTTCTTGCTGGCTTCCTTCTCCTTGTCATCATCCCTCTTCGCCTGATGGATTTCTTTCGAGTGTATGTACCCTTCTGCTTGTACCATCAGCTCAGCTACGGTATCCACGGGGTCGATGGCCAAGGAGGATGTAAGGAGGCCCAATCTGAGTCCACTTTGGTAGGCCATTAGCGCCATGGAATCCTCCAAGTTGGGTATTCTGAGGAACTCTTCATTGAATCGGGCCGTGTAAGCCCTTAGACTTTCTCCTCTATGCTGCTTCACCAACAACAATGATGAAGTGTGGCGGGTTACGCGTCAGCTTCCCGAGAAGCGAGACAAGAAAGGCTCAGCTAGATGATAAAAACTTACAATAAAGCCAGGACGAAGTTTTTGGAACCAGTCCAAGGCATTGCCAACCATGGTGGTTGGGAATGTCTTCGTCCTCATCAGGTCAGTTATATCATGCAGAGTCATATGGTGATCAAAGTTGTGTACGTGACTGGCTGGGTCTCCGTCCCCGTTATAGACGGCCAGGTTGGGCATCCGGTTGCCAGTGGGAAACGGCGTCTCCAGTACCTTAGGTGAGAGTGGGCTAACACCGAGCTGGTTAATGACCTTGGCTATGGCAGCCGCGGTCTTGGCCTGCTCGGGGTCAGCATAGGCCGTCCTTTTACCTCTCGCCTTCACAGGCCTCACCACGGGATGTAGGAAGCCTTCTCCGTCTTGGGCTAGGGTTCGCCCCTGGGGTTGGAATGTAGAACTGTGGACGCGTGGGCCGCGGCGTAGCTGCTTACGAAACTGGGTGCTTCGCAGCTAGCTGAGCTACTTGCTCCTTTAGTTCCTCAAATATTCTGAGCATCATCATCATCTCTGGTGATAGGCTGGAGTTGGGGTCTCCATCTGTAGAAGGGTTAGTTTTTTAGGCTAAGTGTATACGTTGGCTCGTTCCAACGTCAGTTTGGGTTGGGTCTTGGCTAGGCACCTGTGTGGTTTTGAGGTCCCCATCCGGGTTGGGCGAGTCCTCTACTGGTACATTGTGGCTTCTTGTTTGTACCATGATGATTTCTCAATGAGTGGTGAGAAGAGTGATAGAAAGAACTCGTCCCCACAGACGGCGCCAAACTGTCGAGGTCCGGATCTCGTAGTTGAGGTTGGGAAGCTACTCCAGCCGAGCTAGAGTTCGGGGTTGGCTTCTTGACTTGGATTTTCGGGTCGACTACCTGACTTGCACAAGGAAAAGAAAGAAAAAGGCAGGGTGATGACCCGGATTTTTTCCTCGGGCGTGCGAATAATTAGTATGTCCAAGCTGGCAAAGTAGCTGAGAGCATTTAATGAACAGTTACCTCAGAAATGAAGGGGTGGAGCTCTATTTATACTAAATTCGGATCTAACAGCATTTAATGCGGTGCAGCTTTATGTCTTATCAAGGCTTTATGTCCCATCAGTACAGCTGGCGCATAGGTCGGGGTTTTTCTGGGTCGGGGTGAGGTCGGATTAGCATCCAGGTTAGGCATTAACTGAATATGCTAGCCTTGGCTCGGGTTGGCCAGCCTCAGCTTGATGCGAGTATCTTACCCCAGCTCGGGGTGGGTATCATACCTCAGCTCGAGGGTCCCCCCCATCATCATCAATTAATTAACATCAGAAAGATAATGAAATTGGGTGAATAACTTAATCCTTCAGGTAGATCATATGTTCCGAATTTGAAATCCCTCGCAAGGGCGAAGCCATTCACAGGTCAGCCTAAGTCCCGCATATTGCAAGTATTAATGGAACTATTAAAGAATGTGTTATAACTGCATTCTTTTGAAAAACGTGTGTACTTTTAAATTATTTTTATACAAAAAAAATTAATTTTGCATTCAATGAAAAAAGTTATCTATAGACAATACTAAATTGTGTATATTGTTCTGGATCCTCTCATGTCCCCTCGTGTGAACAAAAAAGAAAGAGAAAAGGTGATGGGGGCATTGCTCTACTTCGTACTTGGATACTTTCATCTGCACTTTCCTCTGATTTGAGAGCTCGATTCAGCCACTGTGACAACCCATTGACGATCTCATCCACGCTTATCAAATGATCTCCATTTTCAACGAATAATTCCATTATTTTGGAAGCTGCCTCATTGGCATTTTGTCAAATTGTACCAAACTTGATGTTTTTTTATTCACTATTATAGTTTCCTCAAGTGAAAATAAATTACCTCATAGATATGTTTCATTGATCCTTGTGAATGATATTGTTTATCCACGACATGCTTTGCCTTATCGAGCCATTTTGTTATTGCATTTACAAATTCATCCTTAGTTATCTGATTGTCCATGTCGTGATCAAATTCCTTCATCAACTCTGTTGCTATTCTGTCATTGTCTAACAAAGATTCCCCTAAATTGATTTCATTCAAAAATTCTTTTAGCTCGGATGTTGACATAAAATGGTCTCGATTATGATATGCTTCTTCAAATAATCACTTTAACATAGATATCGTGTAATTGGGCCGGATTTAGAGATTCTTGAATTTTCAATGGACCTATACATGTATAATGTAATATATGTATATATAATGCACATTAACATAGACAGTGTTTAATTGGGGCAAATTTAGAGATTCTTGTCAGTGGAGCTATACATGTATATATAACTTAACATATATATATATATATATATATATATATATATATGGACTTCAGTTTATGGACAAATGGACTATAAATTCATAAATAATTTAAATAACATATTAATAAAATGTTTGACTTTTTATTCAGAATAATTTTTGAAAAAAAAAAGTTTTTTTTTTAATCAATTTTAGTGATCATATATCACAACGGAATAAATAACTAGGTTAAAAGTACTATCAAGTTAATATGTAAAATTATAAGAAAGTAAAGAAATAACATTAAAAAGAATATCACCTTGAAAAATTTCAACCAAAACTTGCAAAATTTACAAAAGCATTTCAAGGTGAATAGAAAAGGAGAGGGATATTATTACACTTAAAAACATGTTGTTGACAAGACAAAGTTTATATGTCCTAGAAGATCAAGAACCATACTTGCTTATTACTTGTACATTTGGTGTACCATTATCTGTAAGAAGTCTGCCGATGGTATGATTCTGGACATGCTTTAGTAAGTCTACTTTCAAGTGTTCATTCTTAGATATTCTAGTAGTCTCCTTTGGATCCAAGGCTAAAACCCGTGCAACAATTTTGGCAAGTACGATTTACAAGGTGAGACAAATTTGACTCTCAAGTTATGGAGGAAGTGATTCGAATAAGGGGCGAAGACAAGACCCAGAGTCGCGGCAGGTCCATTCATAGAGTGAAAGAGATTAATTGGTGAACTCATATAATGAGAGTGGTATAATATAATGGTTTTATTTTTACCATTTTTTTTTTCTAATTGAGGGTGAGTATGTCACATTCTTAAGAGACCATATATGTGACACCGCCACTGATTCTAATTAATTAGTGTTCAAAATATTGCACTCTCCCTAGACTTTAACTTCGTTAACAAAATAGATAAAATGAAGACAATACACTGCACTTAATATGCCCCTGTGTTTTTCCTAATAAGTCAGGTATTATATTGTCATCCTGAATGGTCTCGTAAAACTTTATCCTCCGTTTAAGATACAGAAAAACACATATTGCTTATCATCATAAACTAGTTAGCACTCTGTCATATAAGCTAATTAACCGTATCTATCTTAGTCAAGTGATTTTTACAAAGGTGAATTACACAGGACCTCCTTGTGCTTTTCTAAAACCACAGGACCCTCTGTGGTCTAAAAACCACCAAACACCTTCCCTATAATTTTGAAAATGCATCACACGTGCTCCCTCCCCACTTGGTAAAAGACGTAAATACCTATATATATATATGTATACACACACACACACACACCCACGTATATACATATATGTTTCTTTTTATTTGGAGTATATAAATATTTCTTTTTTTGGTGTGGTATGTATGTATATATATATATATATATATATATATATATATATATATATAGAACACATAGATTTAAGAGACATCATACTAAAAAGTATGATAGACCTTTTAGATCATTTAGGAAAAAGAAACATTACTAGAAGTTTCCCCAGAATAAATGGAAACCTAGGTATAACAAGGATAGTAAAAAACAGCAGAATTCTTTTGTCTATTTCAAGTGCGGCAAGCCAGGCCACTTCGCCAAAACTTGCGGGTTGAGATATATATATATATATATATATATATATTTGTTGTGGAGATCCCTGAGAATCAGAGAACAAATGGGCTCTAACACTCATGTGTATAACTCAACTATTGATCCAAAAGTTTAAACTATTGAGTCTTGAACCTACACATGTTTATTAATATCTCATTATTCTCCTAATCTTTTCATGTGGGAGAAATCATTCTCTTTGCTCTTTAGTTTACCATGTGAAACTCCTAACAAATCTTTCCCTTTTCACATGTGAACTCTAATTGGGTCTTAACTCTCCCTTGATCCATATTCATTGCCGATGAATCCATCTTCACCACTCTCACAAGTTATTTAGATCTTCTTTTGCACCTTAGCTACTACCATGCTGGCCCAGTAGTTTTTTCCCATATACCCTAGATCAACCAAGCACCTCCCTGTGCACCCCGGATCAACCATGCACCTTAGCTATTACTATGCTAGCTCTAGTAGCTTTTCCCCATGCACCCGAGATCAAACATGAGGCTCCGCGATCTTATACTCGTACAAGCTTGCTTAGAATCACCTAAATCAACCAAGCCTTGCTTCATCGCGTTACTGCAACCTCATACAACTTTGAGAGTATAACCCAATAATTATGCTTATCGTATCCAAACTCCATCGTTTGATCCCACTGCTTAGCTTCTTCGAGAGTCCATCAAGATAGTCCACCATAATTCTTCGAGAGTCTGGGCCAAGATCGTCAAACCATCGACTCTAATACCACTTTCTTGTGTAGAGCCTAGAGACTCTGAGAACAAATGAGACTTAACACACATATATAGAACTCAACTATTGACCCAAAAGCTTAAGCTATTGGGTCTTGAGTTTACACATGTTTATTAATAGCTCATTATTCTCGTAATCTTTCCATGTAAGAGAAATCATTCTCTTTGTTCTTTAGTTCATCATGTGAAACTCCTAACATATATATATATATATATATATATATATATATATATATATATATATATATATTTCGTTTTTGGATTTTTCTAGTGTGGTATGGGGGAAGATGACTGATCTGTTTGATTTTTTTTAATGTTTTGGTTGAAAAAGTTATTTTCATCAATAAATACACTTATTTTATTGACAAAATTGTTTAAAAGTCATTTGCTATTGAAACTAACGCTTTTATTGACGAAGGTGCCGACAGAGATGATGCATTTTTCAAAGCACATGGGAGGTGTTTGGTAGTTTTTGGACCACAAATGAATCTTGTGCAGTTTCGATAAAATACAAGGGGGTCCTGAATGATTCACCCTTCTTAAAATGTTGTACAAGATCCCCTACTATCATCATTTCATATACTAACGATCTAAAGTCATAACGTTAGATCATGAGAAGCACACGCTATTAACTGGGACGGACCAGTAATGCATAGTAGGCTAGGGGTTACATGCAATATTTTAGAAACACGCCTGGTGATAAGTCATTACAAAACGATAAGAAAATAATTAACTAGCTTAGTCGGCTAACTATAGAAGAATATTGTGCCTCTATTCCTTTTAACAAGCTAGTATTTAACTTTTCAAAAACTAGTTCAAATACGGGCCCTAATGTGTCTCTCAATTTAAATAAGATTGCAATGTACTTTAGAGAGAGAGAGGGATCAAGTTTAAATCACATGACTAAACAAAGTTAGAAGAGTTATAATTGAAGGAACTAAATAATACCTGGTAGATGAAGTAAACGATTAGGAATGCAAAAGAAACAATAGAACATATTGCAATGACAACTTGCTGCCCAAAAGAAGATAATTGGAATATTCTTGAAATTTGGATGATAATAAATGGTATCACTGAGATAATCATTATTCTTGCTATGTCATTTGTATCTGAATCTGTCACTATACCATGACCTGTAACAAAACAAAATTAAACTCAAAAAGTTTATGCACAAAAGAGGGGGCGAATTCAAAATCTTTTTTCTAGTGCAGACGACGCGTAATTAATACTCATATAAATAACTCTATTTTTAAGAAATGGACTAATTGATTTTTCAATCTAAAAATTATCAGCTTCGACCGTCCGATAGCTACAAACGACCTTCTCAAGAAGTTCATGATGAAATTAAGGCAGAGAGGAAATGCACAAACCAGTCCTTTGTGACAATAAATTCTCGAAATCATTCATTCTATAAGCTGGATCGCTTGAAGGTTTAGACTTCAAATCTTCACTGCCAAAGATGACACAAGTTCCCCATACAACTATGAGGATCAAGATTGTTGATCCAGCAAGTAGACCAACTCCGGTTAAGATGTATTCTTCAGCATCATCTTTACTTACTTTAAGTGTTGTAACTAAGAAGAGCCATATGGAAATACAAGGGAAAACAAAAGCATTTAAAGTTCCTGGTAAAAATATAAATTATTCAAAACATATGACAATTAGTTAAAGTATATGTTGATTAAATGGTGTTGTTATAAAAACCTAAATTGATAATAGGAAAATTTGACATGATTGAAACATAAAAATGAAGTGCTAAACTATATGCTAATTAGAATTTTAGGTGTTTATAAGCACATTCCTATTAAAGCAATTTAACCAAAATATGTACAATTTATCCTCTTATCAAATAAACATTTTTGACTTATAAATGCTAAACACAATGATAAGTTGCTAGTGCTTGTAAACTCTCATTTTAACCTAAATTGAACCTCCTTATAGTCACATCTAGATGTGGCATTTAGGCCAGACCAACACAGCTCAGCTAAATCATGGGTTGAGAAAACTAAACCTGCCTCGGCACAGATGTTTAGTGGGCTGAGCTGGGATAGGCTCATTTATCAAAATATAGGACTCAACTCAGCCCACAAGCCTACTACCATGAGTTGTGAGTTGGGTTGGGCCAAACTATTTTTTTTATTACTCTCTTTTGAATATATAATATATATTGTAATATACAAACACATATACATATACGAACACCAACATATATATTAATAATTAAAAAATAAAATTTAAATTTATTTTTTTAAAAGAAAAATTAATTTAACTATTGACGAGGCAATATACAAGTTGATTGATAACATTAATAATTAACATAAATAATAAAACACTACATAACAAACTACAAGTTAATGAGACACAATATATTAATGGTGTAAACATAAAAATAAAACATTACATAAACACTTGAGGAAAGTTAGTGCAAAAGTTCTCTATTTTGTTTATGCCCATTTTACGGGTGTTCAGCTTGTTGTTAGTGGTGGTAAGCTTGGCGGTGGTAGTTGTTGAATGTTGGGTGTATTATTGACACATTATTTCAGCACATTTCTACTTAATTCTTGTTAGTTCTTGAGTATTGTTTGGAGCAATTTGATGGGTTTTGTGTTTGTTTTGCAACGTAGGTGATTTTCATGAGAAAGTCTAAGTTTCGAGGCAAAATTGAAGAAAAATGGCCAAGGGCTAGCTTGCATTCAACTTATGAAGCATTTGAAAAAAAAATCAGAAGTAGCGCAGTCATAGCGCAGCTACGCAGCATCGCATGAAATTTAAGGACAATCTTGTAAAATAGCGCGAAAAGAAGTAAACCTTAGGATAAAAAGAAGAAAACACATGTTAAAAGGGAGCTTTTAGCAGCGGTTGGTTTTGGGGAGCAAGACCAACGTTCTAGAGAGGAGAAAATGCGAGGAAATAGCAAGATTGACAAGGAATGACGGATCAGAGACAAAATTTTGCCACGACTTTCTTGAGATTTCTAATTTTTTTTCTCTCTCTCTCTCATCATGAATTGCAATCAATTTTAGATTTCATTTACATTTATTATGATGTCCTAGATTATTTTTCTAGGGTTACGATGTAGCCGGATTTTGAATATTTGAAGCTTTTCATTTGTACTAATTGATGAACTATTCCATATATACGTTGAGTATTTCGTGCATAGTTTAATGCTTGTGATTGCCTAATCAACAATTATATGATTCGTGGTTTGGTTTGAGACTAAGAAGTGATAACTAAGTTAGACCACGTGTGAAATACAATTAAATCGTCATAAGCTAGAGATAGTTATGAGATCTAGTACAGCGCATGAATTTCTAGGGCTTAATGAGTTTCCTAAGTTCACAGTTATCACAAAGATGTAGGTAGCTTGCTTAGCGAGATATATTATTGATACTTGAGAAAGATTAATAACCACTTTAGTGAAATTGCTGGTAACGTAAGTAATAGGCGTCAATTGAATTGAATCAATAGTTTCAAATATGATTAATCTTGGTGAAATCGGAATCCCTAGAGCCTTTTAACTATTGAACTATCATCCTTTGTTAATTTCGTAATTGTTTTAATTGTTATTTTTCTAAGTTTCATAAGTTATTTAATTGTTAGTCATAAATTCTCAATTCGTGATTATCCGAATAAAATTAGAGTTAGATTAATTTCAGTAGTTAATAATCACAGTCCTCGTGGGAACAATCTTTACTTATCATTTTATTACTTGTTGTGATACGTGTACTTGCGTTAGAAATCACACAAGTTTTTAGCGCCGTTGTCGGGGTTTTCATAGTGTTGGATATGGAGGAAGACAATAAAATTCCTATCATTCTTGGAAGACCATTCCTCACCACTGGTAGAGCACTTATTGATGTTCAAAAGGGTGAACTCCGTTTGCGAGTACAAGAGGAAGAAGTAGCCTTTAATTTTTTCAAAGCTTTCATGTACCCAAAGGCAAGTGATAGTTGTTTTAACATTGATGTCGTAAAAGTTATAGTGTCTAACCATGGGGGCAAATTGGATACCTTGGAGGCTAGCTGGTTACAAGATGATTCTTTTATTCCGGTAGGATTGGAGAACAAGGAATATTGGTCTACTAAACAACTAAACATGGGTGTGCGAGCAGTGGGTGAGAAAGAATTCTTGCAATTGAATAAGCTAGAAGAATTCTGTGATGAAGAAGATGAGAATGTAAGAAGTTACAAGGAGACGACAAAAGAGTGGCATGACAAACCCGTTTTGGGAAAATATTTTTCTCCTGGGCAACAAGTACTTTGTTATAAACCAAGAATTCTTAGAAAATGCAAGTCAAAATGGTCCGAACCTTTTGTTGTGACTAAAGTGTTCCCCTATGGAGCTGTCGAAGTCACCCATCCAAAGAAGGGCACATTCAAGGTTAATGGACAACGATTGAATACTTATTGGGATGATGAGTTTGATAAGCACAAGATCGTTGTCCACCTCAACTCATCATGAAAAATTACTCTGTTTGGCTGTCGACGTTAAAACAAGCGCTTTTCGGGATGCAACCCGAGTTTCCTTTCTTTTCTTGATTTAATAGTTGGGTTTGTTTTTAGTTAATTTTCAAGTTGTAGTTGTCATGGTTACTTTTAATTTTTTCTTGTCATTTTAGGTTTAAGAACAAGTTTGGGGGAAGACAAGCGAAGAAGAAGCTCTACCAAGTCAATTCAAAGAGAAAATGTGCATATAATGGTATTTGGGTTGAGGGGGATGCGTGCATTGAAGAGAAAAACAGAAAAAATAGAGCTGTGAGGTAGTGCTATTGCGCCAAAAAATAGCGCAGCTGCACTGACGATGTTTAAAGTTACATTTGTAAAGTAGCGCTATTGCACCAAAAAGTAGAGTAGCTGCGCTGACGGTGATTTCAAGTTACGTTCATAAGTAGCGCTGTTGCGCTAAAATTTGGCGCAGCTGAGCTGACGGCCTTGCAATTGATGTTCGAAAGAAAAAAAAATTTAATTCCTCAACCCCTACCTAAACCCACATAACCAACCCAATAACCTACATATAAACCCATATCCTCTAATCCTACCAAACCCAACTACCCATACAAATCCAAACCCAATTCCTACTTACTCAATTACCACATCAGATCCAACCCTTAATACTACACATAGCCAAAACAAGCCCACCCCACCAATTGATCACCCACGCCGACGTCGGAGCAGCGACTACAGCGAGCCCAACAACCTCTCCATCTCTCTCTCTCTTTCACCCTCACAATCTCAGGTCTTTCTTTCTCTCGCACCCACTCTTCCTCTCACCCACCCAACAGACATCGACGGAGGCGTTCCATAGCGGCGGCAACGAGTTTTTGGTATATGGTGAGTGTTTTTTTTAATTGTGCATTATTGAGGAACAAAAAAAAAATAGAAGAATGCACGCAGACAGGGGCAGTTATACACAAGTTTTTTTTTAAAGTTGGTGGCATTGATATTATTGGTTTTTCAGTGGAATAGTATAGGGGTATTGGAGGTTTGTGTTTGTTAGGTGGAGTATATCATGGGTCTTGCTTGAATACTAATGGTTTGATTAAAGTTCTAAATGAGGCAGAAAGTTTTTTCGAAACCTTGTGGCTTTAAGGCTTGTTTCTATTGTGAATCGATGTGTTGATTGAGCTATGTTATGGTGGCGAGCGTGCCATTCTTCGCTTGTAATTGAGTTGTGAGCTGTAACAGACCTGTAAAGTGGTGTCCCTGGTTAGTACCGAGTAGTTGTGGTTGAAGTTGTGTTTGTTGGGTGGTGTCAACTCGAAGGAGTGTTTCTCATATCAACATATCAATAACATCTACTGGAATAAGCTACTTCACATAATTGGAGCTGAAACATTTAAGGAGCCTTCGGACAATGAACAACATGGATATTCAAGGAAGTCCTCTACTTTATTTTCTTTAATTTTTGCCATTAAGGACAATGTCTCATTTAAAGTTTGGGGGTGGATATTTGATGTCTATCTATCTAACTTGTTCTGCTTAGAGTATGTGTACTTTTATTTTCTCTGTGTTTTGTTATTCCAATTCAAAAAAATAATAATAAAAATTTTGAAAAGAAAAAAACAAAAAAGTAATTTTGGAAAGTGATGCTGGAAAGATAAGAAATTAGGCCGATGATGAGTAGCATAAGAATAACATGATAGTAATGAGGAAAATTGACTAAAGCATAGTTTCATTTTACGGAGAATCCCCACGCACCGCACACTTAGCCTCGCCTACTTTTGTTGTTGCTTAAAGAAGGTTTATGTGAGTTTAAGTGAACAGAAAGAAAAGAAAAAAAAAAGAAGAGGACTTTAGAACTTGTTGATTGTCACTTGAGACGAAATCCTAGATTGCATAGCATTAGAGAAATGATTTAGGCCATATTTGGATAGCTTGAACCTTCCTAGCCAACCCGTTAATGATTGAATATCCCTAGTCCACCCATTTGAGCCTAATTAGCATTTTCTTTCTTGTGCAACCTGTAATAACTTCCTTAACCTGTAAAGTTGATTTCCCCAAACAATGATCTTCCTACTTGTAACATGTGATTATTTTGGGATAATTATATGGAGCCATGTTTTGTATTGATATATAGGAGGTGTTATGACTGGGTGATATGGTGTATTGCTCTTGAGAAAAAATGAAAATTTGAAGAAAAAAAAAAGAATGAAAAGAAAGCAGAAGAGCCACACTCCTTGTAGTTAATGTCAAAATGCAAGTTTGGGGGAATGTGGATTCTCTATTTGTTTATCAATGTTGTTGATGAATGTTGAGGAAGTGACAAGAAAGAAAAAAGAAAAGAGATGTGTTGACTACTTTCTGGGTGTGAGAAGTAGAGTTAACATGTGCTCCACTGAACATCCTAGAATGGTTATGTGCTATCAGGTTGTTTAGCCATACATTGATATCCATTATCCTACCTTCACCCTTGCCATTCAATACAACCAAATTTAAAGTCCTAATGATCTGTGATGCTATGATTAACCTACATTAGTGGGCAGTGGCATGAAAAGTGAGCCTATGAAGTCTTAAGTAATTGAAAATAAAAGATCCATATTGGCAATTCACTTAGCTTGCATAAACTAATCCGGGTATAATTGATTAGGATATAGGCTATACACACACTTACTAAAGGGATTTGAAGTAAAATGCAATTTATGTGAAGTTGAGATTTCTCATGCTTATGATTGAAAATTACCTTTTAAGGTTGAGTTGTGAAATATTGCTACTGAGGTCGTGGAAATTTACTATCTCACAGCATTGCTTTCAGGAGTTGTCTTGTGTCGAGTCTTTAGTTTGGAGGTGTTTGTTGGGTGTATTATTGACACATTATTTCAGCACCTTTCTACTTAATTATTGTTAGTTCTTGAGTAATTTTTGGAGCAATTTGATGGGTTTTGTGTTTGTTTTACAACGTAGGTGATTTTCATGAGAAAGTCTAAGTTTCGAGGCAAAATTGAATAAAAATGGCTAAGGGCTAGCTTGCATTCAACTTATGAAGCATTTGAAGGAAAATCAGAAGTAGCGCAATCATAGCGCAACTGCGCAATATCGCAAGAAATTTAAGGGTAATCTTGTAAAATAGCGTGAAAGGAATGAAATCCTAGGATAAAAAGAAGAAAACAAATGTTAGAAGAGAGCTTTTAGCAGCGGCTGGTTTTGGAGAGCAAGAACAACGTTCTAGAGAGAAGAAAACTCGAGGAAATAGCAAAATTGACGATGAATGACGGATCAGAAATAAGATTTCGTCACGACTTTCTTGAGATTTCTAGTTTTTTTTCTCTCTCTCTCTCATGATGAACTGCAATCAATTTTGGATATCATTTACAAATATTATGATGTTCTATATAATTTTTCTAGGGCTACTGTAACGCCCCGATTTCTCATGAGACCGGAGGCTCTAAAAACCAAGCTATTCTCAACCCAATTCTAACCCGGTCTCAAAATTTTAAGGAAAACGGACAGAGTCTCCTCTATGTCGTGGACATTTTGAAAACCTGTAAACATTCAAATAAGCTATAGAACAACACTAAAGCCATTTCCAAAATAAAAATCTCAACTTTAAGGCCATCCGAGCCTTAAGACATGCAAACAATTTAGATACACACAAGCATGCATTCAAAATTTAACTTCTTTACAAAACCGCTTATTATGCCACTCCATGATAGCTTTTAAGCATTCTTAGAAATTGAAAACAACCCGTCATTTACTCCCAAGCATGCAAAGAAGCTAAGAGCAGAAATATAAGTTATTACATGCCACAATTCCATTACACTTACTACATCTACTTAGCTTTCAAACCTGCAACTACCCAAATATATATACATAAGCCTTTAGGCTCCAAAATAGAATAGAAAGTAGAACAATTAAGGTTTTCCATAGTTTAGCGGCAATCACTCAATTCTCAAGTAATAGCACACAGCAATCAGGTCAACTCCTCCAACTGCACCACCTGAAACATGTTTAGCGAGGTATGAACAATCACAATTACCCAGTGAGGGATAAGGTCTACCGGGGACGTGTAATGCAGCAGTTAGTACAAATAAAGCATTTTACAAACAAAGAACAATTGAAACAACAAGTTACCACACATTAAAAAGGATACGATTCACTTGTTCTTCAATCACGAACCACGAGCCACGAACTGAAATCTCAATGTAATAATGACACTGATATCGATAAGCCGGCATCCCTTATAACTCCAAAATGGGTGTACTCCGGTTGTACCTTGAAATCCTATGACCTAACTCTCCCTGGGCAGCATCCCAAGCGAGAGAGGGATTGGGTAACCATGGTAGCCGAGGTATACCGGCAAGCCCGATGCCGCTCGGTTTCCACAACACTACCATGCCCAAATGGTTGCGCAACCACGATGCAATGCATTCAAAATTATAACAATAGAATACATCAATAAACACATGATTGAGGAACAACAAAGTAGGTTGCCCTCACACACAATATATAGACAATAAGTGCACATAATCTAAGTACAAGTAAATAAACTATTATGCACATAAGGATGAAGTCTCCCTCACCTGGAATTAAGCCAAGCACGCTAAAAGAATAGCTCATATTTACTTCAACTCCCCGAATTAGCTCAAGTATGCAACCCTAGGGTGTTCATATAAGTTTAGCAATTAACTATATCAATTCCAACTCAACTCTTACTTAACTCAACCTTACAACATTAGAAGCTAGATTTATAATCACTTATTCACACAAGTTCATAACCCACACACAATTAAGCTACAATGTTCACCTTACCATATCATTAGAGAACATAAGATATATTAGAAGCATCAAATACCATTAAGTTAAGATCATAAGTTATAAATTCCAATTACTTTTAATTACAATAATCAATAATCATATAACTAGATGAGTTATCCTTATAGTCCTACTTACTTAGCATGCAATGTTTATTAGAGTTTGATCTTAACAAAGTACAAGAAGTATAAACATTATAACAAGATATAAGCATTAAATATGAAAATAACTATACCAACACAAATGGTTCAATGATCGATGATTACGAAACTTCACGAAATGCTCACAAATTCCATATAACAACATGTAAATGCAAGATATACAAGCACCAAAGCTAATTCAAAGGCTAAGCATGAAACCCCGAGTTTTCCTTTTGTTATCCTAAGTCATTTAACTCCAAACCGAGGCTAAGGCTCAAGATTCACTAACTAACTATTCTAATCTTCTAGTTACACATTATGGCACACTTAGAATCCTTGATATCATTCATTAACCCGAATTAGCCACAAAAGCCCCGATTACCCCTTTGTGCGTTTGTACTACAAGTATCTTAATCAAAGCTCAACTAAGAGTTAGAAAAGCACATTTAGTCCCTACTTACCCTAAGAACACCAAATATATCAACCAAATTCACCTAGATTTAGGTTTGACCCAAAACCCCTTTGTAACACAAGTCATTTTTCTTCCAAACACAAGTTAATATTCTAGTTAAGCGATTAGGCTATTCCATACTTTTAATTATCCCTTATGGCACCCCTAGGACCCTAGAAACTACCCAATTACCCGCGTTTAGCACAAAAACCCCAATTTCACTCTTTTGACTTTGTACTACACGTACCTCATCCGGGACTCAAATGGAGGCTAGCAAAGCTTAATTAGGTCCTAAATAGCCTAGGATTACTAAATGTGGAGGCCAATTTAACCCAGATTCGCGATAACTCCGAAACCCCTTTCTAAAAGTTAGCTATTTCATTCTTTCACTAGGTTACGGGCAATTAAACCCTACAAGGCCTTCACACTACTTTCATTAACATCTAAAGCACCTATTAGAACTATTAATTCAAACTACAAGGTCTGATTTCGCAAATCCCTAATTTTCCCGTCACTATTCATGTCCTACGATTAACAAGCGATTTCAACCGTTTAAACTATGAAACAATAGCATAAATTAGGTCTCCACTACTTATACACAACATACATAAGCATATTTAAGCATTACATAATCATAATATAGCAAATCAATAAATTCAAGAAAGTTGACATATATTTCAAATGCAAAAATAATATGCAAAACCCTCACCTAACGCGCGTAGGAGCTCCTAGAAGGCTTGCGCACACCCTAAACTACTTGTTCCTTGCTTGGCTTGCCTTGGCTTGGCTTGAAGATTTGATGAGCAAAATCCTCTCACTCTCCTTCTATGTTGATTCTCGGATTTACTACAGTAATTCCTGCATCTTTTTTTGTTTTGTTTTTGCTAGTTATGAGCTTATGTTGTGTGTTGTGTGAGTATATGTTTGGGTGAGCTATTTTAGTGAGAGTGTGTGGTCAAAATATGAGTTAAACTAGCTAGAACCAAGTCCTAAAGTGCAAATTAATGCTAGCTAATTAAAACACTAAGTTAAGCTACGTAACACTATTCATTAGATTGGCAAAATATTTTCTAAACGAGTGCTCCTATCGCTCAAAGCTCAAATGCACATTTTTTTCATTCCTAAAACAATTAATATGATTGAATAAAAATGCTAATTCATGGTAATTCAATAGTTGAAAAATAGAATGAATAGTGATTAAAGAAGACAACAAGCAAATCACAAAAGAAATGCGCAAATAGTGGATGCAATAGTAAGCTAGAAGTACGGTTAAATCTCGGGCGTCACAGCTACAATGTAGCTGAATTTTGAATATTTGAAGCTTTTGAATTGAATTAATTGATGAACTATTCCATATATACGTTGAGTATTTCATGCTGAGTTTGATGCTTGTGATTACATGATCAACAATTGTATGATTCATGACTTGGTTTGAGATTGAGAAGTGATAACTAAGTTAGACCATGTGTGAAATACTATTAAATCGTCATAAGCTAGAGATAGTTATGAGATCTAGTGCAGCGCATGAATTTCTAGGGCTTAATGAGTTTCCTAAGTTTACAGTTATCATAGAGATATAGGTAGTTTGCTTAGCGAGATATGTTATTGATATTTGAGAAAGATTAATAACCACTTTAGTGAAATTGCTGGCAACGTAGAGAATATGAGTCAATTGAATTAAATCAATAGTTTCAAGTAGGATTAATCTTGATGAAATCAGAATCCCTAAAGCCTTTTAACTATTAAACTACCATGCTTTGTTAATTTCGTAATTGTTTTAATTGCTATTTTTCTAAGTTTCATAAGTTATTTAATTGTTAGTCATAAATTTTCAATTCGTGATTATCCGAATAAAATTAGAGCTAAATTAATTTCGGTAGTTAATAGTCACAGTCCTCGTAGGAACGATCTTTACTTATCATTTTATTACTTGTTGCGATACATGCACTTGTGTTAGAAATCACACAACATTGAATAACCACTTCAGGATTAAAATAATTTGTGACATTTGATTGTTGTGATACAAGGTGTCTGACAAGCATCCTAGTTTCATATTTACGTCTAAATATAAATTAACGTTGATAATAGTTATAAATTACATACCCTTGTTCTTCAAACTATGTAAAATGATTCCAAACCTCTAACGAATGTAATCTTCATGAAAGATTTTCTTCTCCATGGATATAGTTTTATATAATGTTGTAGATTTGTAGTAAAATAAAGTTGAATATACTAAGTGAGTAAAGCACTTTGTTACTAAGTATTTATAAGAAAAAGTATATGATATTATAAAAATTCTATACAAAAAATTGTATCTAAAATATTTTAAAAAAATAATATGAAGGGACTTGAAATTGCAAGTTGTAAACTTGTAATATCATAAAAAAATTTGATAACAAGTTATTTAATATAAACTTAAGAAATAAATTTATTACTTATTATTAGTTTGTTAAAAAACATAGTTACTATGACTTGCTAGTTTGTTTTTAAAAAAATAGTTACCACAATTTACGTTGCATGCATAAAGTATAATATTTTAATTTGTTTTAATAAGTGAGCTCAAATTGTGTTTAATTTGTGCTGGACTTAAGTTGGACTTGAGCTGGGTTGGGCTTCAAGCTGGGCTGGGTGAGCTGGGGCCTGAGCTCAAATGGGCCTGGGCTCAAATAGGTCGGATCAAAAATTATTTGACCCAGCTCAGCCCACATATATATTACGTGGGATGGGCCGAGTCAAGTCCCCTATCAATCGAGTTGGGCCGATCCTGAATTTTTGTGTGTTGGGCTGAGCTGGGCCTGTGTCAGCCCAGCCCAAATGCCACCTCTAGTCGTATCATAGCTGTCGCTAGTAGGGGATATAAACAGGGACCAGTGGGGGCTGCAGCTCCTATAGGGATGGCAACAATAGTTCGGATAACCGCGAAAAATATAAAATCGTAAACGAAACCGTTTAGCAAATCTATAATCATAAACACAACTAAAACCTAACGGGTTTAAAAACTACAAGCCATAACCGTAATAATTAAGGATTCAAAAACTGCGATTAACCGTAACTGTAATCGTTTAATTAAAAAAATAAAAAATTAGTCTAGATTTAAAAAACCCTAAAAAAAGTAAAAAAAAATTAATTTAAATGTAAAGAAACAAAAAATAAAATAATTCAATGCAATGATAAAACCTGAAATAAATTACATAATGATTTTATGAGCAAAAATCAAAATCAAAGAAGTTATGTGAAAAAAATTATTCACAACTAAAGCTGATAATTCTTGAGAGTATAAGTATTGGTCTAATAGGTTTAACCTATCTCTTTTAATTGAACTTATTCCACTCTTTTTTTAATTGAGTTTAATACAATTTTTTATCATTTTAATTATCAATTTAGTTAGTCTTTTATTACTATATATATATATATGTTTTGGTTTACGTATCGGTTACCTTTTATAAAGCCTAAATCATAACGGATATTCCATCAATTTTCGTTATCAAGCGGATTCCCCTCAGTTTGGAATTTCTAAGCCCCTAATAGCCTCAGAAGAACATTAAAAATTTTATGTACTTTTTAAAAAAATTATATATATATATATATATATATATATATATATATTTATTTATTTATTTATTTATTTATTTAGTTAAAAAAATTAATTAACCTTTTTAGAAAAATTTAATATATATATATTTTTTTAGTTAAAAACATTAATTAGCCTCCACTGAAAAAAAAAATTATACTCATATAATTAAAAAATTATGTATTTTAACCTCTCATTGAGAAAAATTTCCGAATTCGTCCTGGCTGTCGCAATGGTGACCTAGCAGTGATTAGCATGACGCCACGACTGGTTACTTTGATTTAAAATGAAAGTTATTAGCCTTTGTTCAATTGTACCTTTTGTGCTCACAATATTTATTCATAACAATGCCAGTTTCAAAAACTGGATTTAATCAAATAAATAAATCGGAAATGAACATTTGACTTGAAAGATAACACATATTATAATACTATTTTTCGTTGCGTATCTAGTAATATTAGGCTATCTTAAATTATTAGACAATTTTGGTGTTATTCTCAATAAGAAAGGTCAACGATCTATTTTGTCATCCGTATGACTTACTAACTTCTAGTTCGAAGATGCATTCTTAAAATTGACATTATGAAGGATTACGATACTCTAAATTGGTCTTTTATTCTCAAATGTTTGAAAGCATTCAACTATCCTGATGTGTTTATCTCTTGGATTGTGTAATATTCCACATCGGTATAATATAGTGTGATTGTGTAATTTATAAGTAGATGTTGTGGGTATAAAAAATAATTTGAGTTAACTATTTTGGACCAGTTGAAAATGGACACAAGTAATTGTTCTTTATGCCTACAATACCTAGTTGTGCTTGCGAGCCTAGGGTCTGAGCTCGGGGCGTGACAGATTGAAATGTATATTACGTTTCCATCCTACTCTAGGGTGCTTAATGGAAATATGGAATCATTCTTCCCGGGAAAAAAAGGCCTACGACAAGGCCATCTTATTTCGCCTTACCTCTTTGTCTTGGATATGGAGGTGTTGACTGAACTTTTGAATAGATGCTCAGAGATGAGGGGCTTTGGTTTCTATCCGAAATGCAAAAAAAAGTCAAGTTGAATCATCTAGCTTTCGCGGATGATTTGTTGATATTCTCCTGTTTGGATTGAAGGGAATGGGCGGAAGGAGAAGTAAGGAGAGAGATTAGAAAGTTCTCTCCCTTGTTTGTTTTCAAAGTTTTTTAAGGGGAAAGGAAGTAGAGGGGTCAAAGCAACTCCTCCCAAGCTCATTTTTTCTTTCTCCTAATTTGATGTAAAATGGAGGGAAGGGAGAACAAGTCTCCTTTATAAAAGTTATTTTACATATTAAATTCATCACTCCCTTCCATTTTCTTCCTAATCTAAACAAAAGACACCCATACTCCGTTATGATACTCTCCGATCATTTCCTCAAATTATCTAATCCAAATATGATTTAATTCTCTACTACTCTCCTCTCCTTCATAATTCTCTCAATTCCTCTCCTTTATTAAATTTCCCCCCCTCAATCCAAACACATTGTAAGGCCAACTTCCAATCTCTTAAATTGATTCATAAAGCTCTTATTGTGTTCTCTAAGTTGTCAGGCCTAAGAATTAATAATCTCAAGAGTGAAATTTTCATCGGGGGCTGTTGTGATAAATTGAAAACTCGTCTTGCAGAAGTTATGAATGTCAAGATTGGCCATCTTCCTTTCAAATACCTTGGCATCCAGCTGATTACAGGTAGACTCAATAGACGTGTCTGTGATATCCTAAAAAATTACGGATCGCATTGATCACTGGGCAAACCGATGGCTCTCTTTCGCTGAAAAGTACCGCTCATTAAATCAGTTTTGTCTAGCCCTACTTATTATTGGTGCAATAGTTTTCTCATCCCTAAGGGTGTAATTCATGACATTGAGAAAAAGTTCGCTGCTTTCTTATGGAAAGGAGGTGGAGACAATGCAAAAGGAGCTAAAGTTGCGTGGTCTGAGCTTTGTAGACCCAAATTTGAAGGGGGCTTGGTCATTCGTGGATTAAATGACATCAATCACGTCGTTCTTCTTAAATAGTTCTGGCATTTTTATTTAGATGGTCAGTCTCTTTGGGGCAATCAAGAGAGTATTTGAAGCATTGAGGTTCCAGCGAATGAAATTTGGACCGGGAGAAAGATTCTTGACTGTCATGATACGGCTTCCAATACAAGCCTAATGTTAATTGTGTTTGTTTAACAACACTTCTAAAAAAATCTCTACTCTAATTAAAAGCTCTACAACTTAAACGCTAAAATTTTATAAAGAGGCCAAACAGAGTCAAATCTCTATACAAAGTAAATATGTTGATAACATAGAAAATAGGATTTTGTGCATAGAATGAAAACATATGGACAGGCTAATCTGATCAATTACTTGTAAATATAACCTATGTTTTTGGAAGTGGAATGAAACGAATACTTGTGTAGCAAAAAAAAAACTTTTAGTTCAAATGAGAAATGCAAGATGATACAATTGTTATTTACTTGATCCCAAAATCCCTCAATAACTTTAGTTGCAATGAAAACACAATTGTTAAATCAACTCAAACAAATGTGTTGTCACAAAAATCAAAGAAATACTAAAACGAATGAGTTTCCTTGTATTATAATATATAATTATGTGCTTTTCCTAAAAGAAACTGTTTCACTTCCCAGATAATGAAATAAGTAATAATCTCAAAGAATAAAAAAAAATTGAATTTCGCTTTAGCTATGATTAAAGATGCTTTCAAAAGAGTTTATTTGAGTTGCATTGGCATGCACACCTTCAAAATGCAACATATAGCTTGCTGATATTTATATATCTTTTGTAATAGAAAACAATCAAAGTATGTGTAATTAATTGAATAGTTTTTTTAAACGATGTAATGATCTTTTTTAATCAATCCACTAAGAATTCCAAAAATATAGAGTAATATGTAATTATGTGACATCTAAAGTACATCAATAAATAATACAACTAATTTATCAAGTTTTTCTACACGCCTTTTTTCCCTCTAAACATTTATGTCCTGGATTTGAAGTTTCCCTAAACATAATAAGGATAGACTTCGCAAACCTAAAGTTTAATTTCTATTTTTTTAATTATGTGTGTTTGTGCTCGCGCTTGCGTGTGTATAATATATATATACTTCTAGAAAAAAAAATTAAAAAAAAGAAAAGAAGAAGTATGAAAAGTCAAGGCAAAAATAAAGGATAAATGGCACGAACCTCTCCTGTGGTTTACGCAAAATATACGTTTGTCCCCTATGGTTCATAAAGTGCACGTTTTTTTCTTGTAGTTTGATAAAATAATGGACAATACCCTTAAAATCTGTCCAACTTAACGACATTTGTGCTCCACACGCGCTATTTGCAAATTTATAAGTGATTCACTTAAAAAATTATTTTACTGACCCAAAATACCCTTATTTGGGTATAATAGTCATTTTGTTTTTTTCTTTTATTCTCTCGCCACCAACTTTACAAAAAAAAATTGATGTGCATCATCTCCACCTCCCACAACCCACCCCTATCAGCCCCACCCTGTCAGCCCCCCACCCCCACACAAATAGAAGCCACACACAAGGACAAGAATGTACTGTTGTATGAAAGTTTTTGAAACATCTATCGGATAATCTGACAAATGGGGAAGCTTGTACAATTAGTAATTTCGCTTCGCTACATGCCTAAAATGGGGCTAGGTGGGTGCGTGGGTGGGGAGCGGGGGCGGAAGGGGGGCAAACAATTATTTTTTTGGCTGAAAATAAGATTTTATTTTATTTTTTTGTTCAAAGACTCTTTCTGATTTTTTTTTAAAGGGCATAGTTTTATCTAATTGATTTCTTTTGTTCACCTTTATAAAGTGTATAATTGTCAAATAGCTACTGCCGTGAAAAAAGTTAACAACGGGTAGACAGATGGAGATGTGTGCATAGTTTTAATAAGCAAAGGGGAGTATTAGTAACTTTATAAAATATAAAAGGTAAAGGTGTAAATAATTATTACAAGGGGGTTTTGTGCCATTTACCCAAGAATAAATAATGATTTTAAACCACAGAAGAAATTCATACCAAGAAGTATCAAGGCTTCTGGGAGAAAGACAAGGATGTCAAATGCGATTGCACTGAAGATGCCAGGGCCAAGAATTTTGAATATCCTTTTCCCTCCGGAGGCGACGTACGATTCTCCGTGGAATAAAAGGTATTCATAGACTATAATAAGAAATAGATTGCCAAGAAGAGTATTTGAGCATGGTAGAAAACCATACATTTGCTCACACTCCTCTGAAGAAACCATCCCTTTGAGTAGTAAAAATGAATATTGTTTCTTCTGCATGCTATTAATGCCATCTGAAATCAATTTAGAAGAATTGTACTGTAATGGTCGACTAGTGACCCTGATGGCTGATAGGAGCAAAAGAAGACATGGAAAATATGCAGTTTCCTCAATCTTATACATTTTTCTTTTACTAGTAGAGAGAAAGGGAACTAAGAACAATGGACATTTTCACTTTTCTCAGCTAAGCCTGCTAATTTATATCTATAAATTACACCAGTGAAGTCTTGTAGAAGTTTCAAATTTTATTTTCTTTTATTTTCTTTTTTGATTTGGATATGATCACATTAAGATCATCCCATGACTATAAATTCTCTAACATAGTAACACGCTTTAATACATATTTCAAATATATTAAAAGTCTGACAATATTTATAATAGATGAGATAACTTTGAATTTGAAATTGTTTGTTGTTACCAGTAACTATTGGACCACCCTAGACATTCTTGGGTGCAAAGTTTCGAATTTTATATTGATAAGACCGTTGACTTTTGGAATTCCTAGATTCCAATTGATATGGTGCCTATAGTGCATTATATATTGAACCTCAAATTGGGAAATATTAAAAGTTGATGTTTCTTGCAAGCTAGTGCTTTCTATGATTAATTATTGGACTTTGTAACATTATTAATCTATTGGCATGCTGATATCACACATCTATTGTCTTCAATCTTTCACCAACATGTCTTCTCCAATTATTTTATTTTGGTTTATTCATATATGAAACATTAAGCATCTTACTACTGGACTTAAAGAAATATGACAAGAGTAGTGTATATTATTTCCACTATCATTAATTTTCTCTCGAAAATCTAATCCTTCCAATATGCAGAAATAGTTATAAAGGAAAGGATTCAAGATTTATGTTTATTGTAAGTTAAAATCATACAATTTAACACTTATATATAAATATTTTTTTAATGAAAATTTAATTAATTAAGGACATGCATGTCAATACTATTATAGGGTCAAGGAGTGCAAAATTATTTGAGAAATATCTATCCTTATAAGGCTGTATAAGAACAAAATTTATCATTATACTATGAATAGTAGTTATGAAAATGATACAGTGAAAGAGTTTATATTAAATGACAATAAAGATGAACCAAGACGTAGCACGAGAGCTAAGACGTCTAAATCTTTTGGTCTAGATTTAGTAAAGAATAAGTCTCGTACTTTTAAAGAAATGGCGTCAATTCCTCAAAATCCTTGTTAAAGAGAGACTTTTAATAGCGAATTTGATTCGTCATAAATGCCACGATGGATCTTCCTCCCGAAAATTAACCTTTAAGATGTAAATGAATCCATTGACAAATATAAGACTAGACTTGTAACCGAGGGTTACAAGAAATGTCTTAATTAATTTTGCAGAGTCATGTGTCATTGTTTGTCTCTATGTGGACGACATGCTGATTAATGGGAGCAATAATAATGTCATTGAAACTACCAAAAGTAGGAATGACAACGGGTCGGATACCCTCTAAAATTTATAAAACCAAACCCGAACCCGTTTAAATTATATTTTACCAAACCCGTGACGGAAACCCGTTGAGTTTAGATTTTACTTACTAAACTCAAACCCGTTAAATATTTAAAAACCCGCAGATACCCGACCCATCCCGTTAATGAATAGAAAAAAGAACTTTTTTATAAGAAAAACTTAGAAAAGTTTTTAAAGAATGAAAAGAAGTACTAAAATAATGACAAATCGCAATGAATTAGAAAAAATAAAATAAAATTATTATCTATTATCAAATTTAAACTTAATAGAAACATTCAACAAAATCTTTATGCTGAGAAGTTATCATCCTTCCATAATAACATGAAATAATCTGAAGAAAAAAGAATATAAAGTACTTGTCACTATTGTAAATTATCATTCTCATTTAAATTATTTAACAATTGAGCGGTTTTATTAGTTGAATTAGATAAAAAGAATAGGTAAAGATAAACTATGAGGGTTAACAATTTATAATAAGAGTTGGACTATAACCCCCACAACTATTAGTCTTGAACCATTAAAAAATATATATTTTCTTAAATAATATATTATTTGTAAATATATGTAAATATATAAATATTTTTATTAATTTATTTTTACTAAATTACTAATCGGGTTATCGGGTTATCGGGTTTCGGATTTTTTTAAATTGTTATTACCAAACCCTATCGGACTACCCGTTCGTAATCACTTGTAAAAACCAAACTCTAATGAATACTCCATCAATTTCGTAAATGGGTTTATAATCAGGTCGAATACCTATCGAATTCGGATTGAAACCTTACTTGTTGTCATCCCTAACCAAAAGAATCTTATCAACTCATTTTGAAATAAAGAATATCGGTGTAACAAATGTAGTTCGGGGTTTTAAAAGCACCAAAACGTCTGATGACGAGGAATGTCCCAATCTTATTATATAGATAAGACACTAGATAAGTTCAATAAGAACGATGCTAGTCTTGCTCAGACACTAATTGAAGTAAATGTTTATCTTTTAAAAAAATATACTAGTGAAAAAATATCTCAATTAGAGTATTCGAGAATTATTGGTAATTTAATATATATAATAAATTGCACAAGGCTTAATATAGTATTTGTTGTGAGTAAATTGAGTAGATATACTAGTAATCTTGGGCAAACCCATTGGACAATTGTTATAAAATTGTAATCCAAGGCAAGCCTACTGGACAGTTGTTACAAAGGTACTAAAATGTTTTAGATACACTTTAAACTTTGAGTTGCACTAATTTAGATATCCAGACGTACTAAAGGATTAAAGTGATGTGGACTAGATATAAGATACTATAGATTCTAATGGACATGTCTTTACCTTTGGAGGTGCAACTATTTCTTGAAAATCTACAAAGCAAACATGAATAGCCAAATCCACGATGAAATCTTAGTTTATAACTTTAGATAAAACTATAGAGGAAACAGAGGGCCTTCAACAATTCTTAGAGGATATTACAAATTGGCCAAAATATGTGTCAGCTATCTGTATACATTGTGATAGTCAATCAACGATGGAATGACATAAAGTAATATGTATAATGATGAGTTTAGACATATTCGTCGTAGACATAATACCATTAAGAAATTACTTTCTAATGGGATTATCTCAATTGATCACGTAAAGTCGAAGAAAAATATTATAGATCCACTTAGAGGCCTAAATAAAGAACAAGTATATAAGTTGTTGAGGGAAATGAGTCTTAAGCATATATTTAAAGAGCTACCATAATGGAAAGCCCTACTTAGTAGATAGGAGATCCCTAAATCTAGGTTCACAGGGAAAAACTGAATCATGCACAACTTAGTTGGAGCACTATAGGAGTGTAAAATCTTCAACCTATTTCTGTGACAAGTGGACAGTGCTGCTTGTAAGAGTGTGTGTAAATATATAACAGAAGATAAAAAATTAAAAAATTTAAAAAAAGAAGTAACAAAAGTCAAGGAAAAAATAAATAACGATTCTACACCATAGAAGAAATTCATACCAAGAAGGATGTCAAATGCGATGGCACCGAAGATGCCAGGGCCAAGAATTTTGAAGATCCTTTTTCCTCCACCCTGATGGCTGATAAGAATAGAAGAAGACATGGAAAATATGCAGCTTCCACAACCTTATACATTTTTTTTTACTAGTTTAGAGGAAGGGAGCTAAAAACAATTAATGGAAATTGCATTTTTTGTCAACTAATTTGTATCAATGAATTACATCAGTGATGTCTCACAGAAGTTTCAAATTTTATTTAATTTATTTTTGTTTGATGATGAGGAATTGATCAACAAAATGCACCAGCTCGTTTCAACGCATATTTTAAATTAATTTTTTAAAGGTTATGCAGTATTTGTCATGGAAAGACATAAATTAAACTTATAACCTTTGATTACAATAAATCACTGTCCAACAATTCTATCCAAATTTTCAGGATGAAGTTTTGAATTTTATACATTGGACTGGTGACTTCTAAAATTCCTAGATTTCAATTGATATGGTGCCTATGGTTGAACCTCATGTTGGGAAAAATTAAAACTTGACGCTTCTTGCAACATAGTACTTTCTAATGATTAATTATTTGGTTCTTGTAACATTACTTATATATTTGTTGGCATACTGATATCACACATCTATCGTCTTCATTCTTTCACCAACCTGCCTTCTCCAATTATTTTATTTTATTTTGGTTTGTTCGTATATCAAACATTTAGCATTGGTTGCAAGCAACATCATTCCTAGGACTGGACTTAAAGAAATATGAAAAGAGTATAGAATAGTGTATTTTCCTTCGAAAATATAATCCATTAGGCAAGAATTGTGATAAAGGGACGGTTCAACATAAGTTAATAGCACATTATTAATACTTATATATAAATAAATTTTTTAATGGAGGTTAAATTAATTTTTCAACCTAAAAATACTTTAGAAATACACATATTTTTTAGGCTTGTGGTTATGTTCAGTGTTAGTCACTAAGGTTTTTAATGTGAAATGGAATTTTCTTTTGAAATAAGCGTTAAGGTTTGACATGGTCTTAAATTATTCCTACATATGTTAGAACGGTAGATAATCTGAAAAAGAACAGACAGTAAACAAATGTGTTAGGAATATTGCTATGATAATTACATCTTTACTAACATTTCAGTACGACTTTTCCTTCCACTAAATTACATAAATAGAGTTTTGACCTTGGAACTTTTGTAATATCGTATCTTGATACTAAGCCTCGTCAAGGTCAATGGTACCTGTTGGGTGTATTATTGATATATGATTTCAGCACCTTTTCACTTAAACTTTGTTAGTTTTTGAGTAATTTATGAGCAATTTGTCTTTGATTTGCATTGTAGGTAATTTCCAAGAGACAAACTGAGTTTTGAGGCAAAGATTGAAGAGAAATTGCAAAGGATTGGCTTTTATGCAACTTGTGGATAAATTGCTGAAAATTAAAGTAGCTTAGTCATAGCGCAGCTGCGCAGTGTCGCAGGATTTTTAAGGGCAATTTTGTAAAAGGCGCGAAAAGAAGAAACTCTATGTTAAAAAGAATGCATCAGACGTTAAAAAAGGGAGGGCTTTTGGAGGCAGCTGGTTTTAGGAGAGAAAAGCAACGTTCCAGAGGGGGAGAAAGTGATGATTCACGAGTTGAAGACGGAGGAACGATCCGGAGACGGACTTCTGCCCCAATTCTTCTCCAAATCCTAGTTTTCTCTATCTCTGTTATCATGTTTTACGTTACAATTGGAATTTTATTTAATTTCATTATAATGTTCTAAGTTATTTTTCTAGGGCTACGATGTAGCCAGATTATGAATATTTGATGTTTTTGGTTTTGAATTAATTGATGAACTATTTCATATTTGCGTTGAGTATATTATGTTGAGTTTAATGCTTGTGGTTGTCTGATCAACAATTACATGATTCGTGATTTGGTTTGAGACTGAGAAGTGATAACTAAATTAGACCACGTATAAAATACCATTAAATCGTTATAAGCTAGAGATAGTTATGAGATCTAGTACAACATTTGAATTTCTAGGGCTTAAAGCGTTCCATGAGTTCACAGTTATCACAGAGATGTAGTTAGCTTGCTTATTGGGATAGATTATTGATGCTTGAGAAAGATTAATATCTACCTTAGTGAAATTGCTGGCAACATAAGGAATAGGTTTCAATTGATTTAGATCAATAGTTTAAACTATGATTAATCTTGGTAAAATCGGAACCCCTAGAGCATTTTAATTCTTGATTTATCTTCTTTATTAATTTCATATTCGCTTTAGTTGTTAATTCTAAAAGTACTCTATTTATTAGTTTTTTACTCAAAATCTTTCATATTTGATTGTCCAAATAAAGTTAAAGCTAAATTAATTTTGGTAGTTAGTAATCACAGTCCTCGTGGGAACGATTTATATTCATCATTTTATTACTTGTTACGATACGTGCACTTGCGTTAGAATTCACACAACAGTACCGATCATTCCCGATGGCATTAATCCTTTTAGAAACTGCATCTAATTTATTCTATGATTTATATAAAAATTGATCTTCCTTTTTGACGATATAATATTGTGTTTTGTTCGCAACCACTACTATGCCAAAAGTCTCAAAGGTTCTTCTTTTATTTTCTTTTTTTTTCCTGTCCCGTTATTTATGTTAGACATTGATGAAAGATTTCAGTTTTTTAGAATGGTTGACAAAAATGAAGGTATAGGTAAAAATCCTTACAAGCCCAGAGCTAATGAAGATGGGCCACCTCATCCAGCAAGAAAAGGAAGGTAAGGGCTTGTAGAAGTAGCAAAGGCCCAATGGACCACGGGTCACCAAGATTTGAAAGGAAGATAAATATCCATAGGTCATGCGATAAGTGGTCATACGAAGTCTTGCCATGCAATATCTCATTTGGTAAGGTGTCCTATATGCACTGTTTAGAACGACCATGGAGCCTTAGGCCAAGGGTCTAATAGGCCATCATGACATGAGTATGGACAGCTTGAGGTGGAAAAGGCCAGATAGAGCCAGCAACCGAAAAAAGAATGGAGGCAAGTGCTCGATGACTCAGTTATGCAATGCTTGTTCAAGCAACTTTGTACAACCGAATGTAAGTGTCAAAAAACAAATTAGCCAAATATATCAAACATACATATTCAAGTGTTCATACTTGAATAATGCACAAACTTCATGTTATAATATACACGGTCACATAACACTCATACTTACCAGTGGCACTTTCTTAGTATTATTTGATAGTGCTTTTAAGAAACTGTACAAAGTTAAGTAAAGTATTATGTATAGATATTATGTATAGAACTTCAGGTTTTCCATTTTTTTTTTGATTCAAGGGAGCTTAAGTCATTTTATATCACTTAGTATGTTACATATGACATTATGACCTTATTAATTCATGTCAACACAAGTAATATATATACCCAATCATAATTAAAAAGAATATACACTACAAGAAAACAACTCTTGGGAGATGGAATCTTTTTAGTAGTGATTTTGGCTACGAATAGGCCACGAAAAAATAAACTCTATAGCATTTCCGTGGCCAAATTAGATGCTATGAAGTGGCGACAAACATTTGTGTTATTGAAAGAAAAATTAAAATATATTCAATCCATAGCAAATTAGCTATATATGGATTGGCTACGGACAATATATGTTATTGAAAGAAAAATTAAAATATAATAGTTCGTAGCCAACCCGTAGTAAATTAGTTACGGATTTGTTACAGACAATATATGTTATTGAAAGAAAAATTAAAATATAAAAGTATGTATCCAATCCGTAGCACATTAGCTACGGATTGGCTACGGATAATATACGTTATTGAAGAAAAACTAAAATATAAAAGTCTGTATCCAATCCATAGGTCATTTGCTACGGAATGGTGACGATGGTTTAATTAAATAGTACTAAACTATTAATATTAGAAAATAAATAAATATGAAGATCTGTGGCCATGAGCTACGGATTGGCTGCGGACAAGTTGAAGTCCATAGCCAATCCGTAGTAACAAGAGATGGAATGGCTACGGACTTCTACTTGTCCGTAGCCAATCCGTAGTCAATGGCCACTAAGTGAATCCATAATTTCTCTTAAACATTTTTTTAATGTTAATTAGTGTTTAATCTAATTGTTAAAAAAACTCTCACATTTGGTTTGAACTTCATAAACATGAACGATAGGAAGATATTAACACGTTTTAATATTGTTTTCCTATTTATTGTCAAGTTAAACATAGATTGTAGACCTTTAAACAAAATCAAAGTACATGCCCTTTAATGTTAACTATGGAAGTGTGATTCGATCTACAATGGAGAAAAATGTCACATGATTTGTAAGATTTTCAAATAAAAATAAATTTGGTCCGTATTTCAATACCATGCGTATTTTTATAAATAAAAAAATCTCATACGAATTGATTAACCTTTTAAATCAAACTTAACATGTTTTCATTAAACATTGCGTTAATATTAATGAGAGTTGAATCTAATAGTTTAAAAACTCTCATATTTAGTTTAAACTTCAAAAATGAGAAAAATATGAAAATGTTAACACGTTTTTATACGTTTTTCCTATTTATTAACAAATTAAACATAAATAATATTAAATTTTCATAACCAATCTATGGTCATTGGTTACGGATTGGTTACGAACTACTACGTGTCCGTAGCCAATCCGTTTCTATATGTCCATAGCCAATCCGTAGCCAATAGCTACAGATTGGCTACGGATTTTTAAACACAAACAAAGTAGATTGCTTTTTGTTAATTATGGAATTGCTTTTCAACCTACAACGGAGGAAAACATCATGTGACTTGCAACTTTTCCAAATAAAAATAAACTTGGTGCATATTTCGTTACCATACGTATTTTTATAGAAAAATCTCATCGGAATAAAAATAATCATTTAAATCAAACTTAACATGTTTTCATTAATCATTGTGCTAATGTTAGTTGACAGTGAATCTAGTTGTTTAAAAACTTTTATTTGGTTTGAACTTCATAAACAAGCAAAATATAAAAATATTAACACGTTTTTATACGTTTTTTATATTTATTAACAAGTTAAACATAGATAGTATTAAATTTTTGTAGCCAATCCGTGGCCATTGGCTACGGATTAGCTACAAAAATTTAAATTAATTATAATTTTTTTCGGATAAAAAAAAAATTCTGTGGCCCTTTCCGTTGGGCGATGAAATTTCGTTACCCTCGGTGGAAGAGGGGCGCCGGTTAGCAGGCGCCTCATTCCGACACAGTCTACGGAATAGCTATGATCATTCCGTTTCCTGCTTTTTTGGCTACAAAATGTTTGTAGCCATTCCATCGCCCGCTTTTAGTTTGTTACGGAATGGTCGTAGCCACTCCATCGCCCGCATTTCTTTTTCACCTACAACTACGAAAAGTTTTTAATTTTTTTCATTTCCATCTCTTCTTTCTCTCTATGAATTTTTCTCTATTCTCTCTCTCTAATGCACTACCATAACCAAGTGTATTACCACCTCCACCACTACCACCAAGAGCACTATCAATACCACCTAGGGGACCACCACCACTACCAAGAGTACCACGTCCATTACCACTACCAAGGGCACTACTAACACCACCAAATGCACCACTTCTATCCGCAAGAGCTCTACCACTACCACCAACACCACCAAGGGCACCACCAAGAGTACCATTAATTGAGTCATGTGCTAATTCAAAATTGAATATGTTGTTTTGTGGCTTTCCAATCTATAATTTTATTTCTTTTTAGCATTTGAATAAATAAAATAATGGAGTCATGTGCTAATTTAGAATTGAAATAATGGAGTAATGTGCTAATTTAGAATTAAAATAAAAGAGCCATATGCTAATTTAGAATCAAAATAATGGAATCATGTGCCAGTTTATGTTTTTTAACTATATACAATGGTTGTAGTTCAATATGTATATGTTGATGCCGATGTATTAAATATGAAATGTTATTTGGTTGGTAGTGCTATTCTTTTGTTACATTGTGAGAATTGAATATGCATATTGTGAGATAAAATATGTTGTTCTGTATTTTCTCAACCCATATTTTTATTTCTTTTTAGCATTGAATATGTGAAATAATGGAGTCATTTGCTAATTTAGAATTGAAATAATGGATTAATATGCTAATTTAGAATTAAAATAATAGAGCCATGTGCTAATTTAGAATTGAAATAATAGACTTATGTGCTAGTTTATGTTTAGTATGTATCATGCTTATAGTTCGATATGTATGTGTCAATGTCAATAATATGTATATGTTAATGCCGATGTATTAAATATGAAATATTATTTGGTTGGTAGTGTTATTCTTTTGTTATATTATGATAATTGAATATGCATATAGCAAGATTAAATATGTTATTTTGTAGTTTCCCAAACCATAGTTTCATTTCTTTTTAGTGTTGAATATGTGAAACAATGGAGTCATGTGGTAATTTAGAATTGAAATAATGAAGTAATGTATTAATTTAGAATTAAAATAATAGAGTCATGTGCCAATTTAGAATTAAAATAATAGTCATGTGCTAGTTTATGTTTTTTAAGTATGTACCATACTTATAGTTCAATATGTATATGTCAATACCGATAATATGTATATGTTAATGTCGACGTAGTGAATATGAAATGTTATTTGGTTGGTGGTATTATTCTTTTGTTATATTTTTTGAATTGAATATATTATTTTTTAGCTTTCTAGTCCATAGTTTCATTTCTTTTTATCATTGAATATGTGAAAATAATAGAGTCATGTGCTAATATAGATTGAAATAATATAGTCATGCTAAGTTAGAATTGAAATAATAGAATCATGTGTTTACTTATGTTTTTAAGTTTGCATCATGTTTATAGTTCAATACTGATAATTGGTTAATATATTCAGGTCACGCGGAGTTCACATTGGTAGGGAAGCACTTCCAGTTTATTGTTGTTATTTATTGTATATTTGTTTGTTGGTGTAATAGGAGATGATTTTTTAAGAGTATGAGAAAGTATTAAAAGATAAAAAGAAAGCTTTGCAGGCAATGAAATCATGTGAGCGAGATGATTAGAAGACAATAGTAGATCAGTTTAGATTTTTTTTGTAAATTGGAAATATTTTGTTTATACATAATTTGTAATTTTTTGTAAATAGTTTAACTTTGTTGTAAATATTATTTTTTTTGTAAATTTTAATTATTATATTTAATTTTAATTTTTCTATCTTTTATATTTTAATTTTTAATTTTTTTAAATTAAATAATTAATTGGCTACAGATTAACAATGGATATGTGGCTACGAAAACGCTACGGATTGGCTACAAACCTTGAATTGGCTACGGATACGTGGCTACCGAAAGGCTAGGGATTGGCTACGGATACGTGGCTATGGAACATTTACGACCAAGTTGGTTACGGATTTATTACGGACGTTAATAATTAATAAAAGTGTGAAAAAAAATTAATTGGAGACGGAATGGTTGCGGGCATTTGGCGACGGATGTAAAAAAAATAAAATAAAAATTAATTTCTGAATTTGATTACGAATTGATTACAAAATACAAGCAATTGCAACTATAGTTTCTTTTTATATTCCTAGGAAGAATATTAATTTGTAATGGCAAGCTAAGCACGTCAGGCATCTCAAGTTACGATTTACAAAATCGTTAGTAAGAAAACAAAATTACATTTCCCCATGTTTTGCCACGTCATTATACTAATATGTGGTAATTACAAAAAAAATTGCTAAATTTTAACAGATGATGAAAAGTCCCTTCGTTTCTTATCTCATTATCTTCTCTCCGAAACCATTCCTAAAACCTAACCCCTCATCATCATAACAGTAATAAAACCTAGCAGATGGCGAGATTTTTCCTTTTTCGCCTCTTGTCAAACACTGTCATGTGATGCTACCGGCATATATGAATGTGTTGGATCTTCCAATGGTCCGGTCCTTCGGTATATGTTCTTTGACGAAATTCACGTGGCATTCGACTTATATCAAGTTCTTGCAAATTCCCAAGCTCTTGCAATCCGTCTGGGAGCATTTGTAGTCTCTTACATTTTGAGATCCTGAGTCTGCGAAGGCATTTCATGGACCCTTTGGGTATTTGACTCCATGTGGTCAAATCTCTAGCACCTGAGATTTTAAATTTCTTGAGTGCTGGAAAGCTTTCTTGTTCACAAATTAACTGTTTTCCTTGATAAGAGCTACGAAGGTAGAGAACTTCCAGCCTTGGCAGTTGTCCCAAAGTAATGAAAGAATGTTCATCGAAATCACCATGCCACAACTTGATTTCACGTAGATTGTCGCCAGAGGCAATGAAATCTCCTACTCCGGTGAAGCCCATTAGTGTGAGCTTCTCAAGATATGGAAAAGCTGGAAGGTTTCCTAGTTCGATCAGTGGTTCTCTCTTAGAATGACATGCCTTCAGTTTCAACGTTTGAAGATTATGCATCATTCCAATAGCAGTAAATATATCTGTCCAGGACTCTTCTCCATTGAAAGATATATTCAATTTAATGAGTTGTGTTGTGCGCCTCAGCTCCCTGCTTGATTATGATCTAAATGTACTCCAACCAAGGATTGGAGTTGAGTAAATTCGAAAGTGATATCTGGCATTTCCAGATAATCATCTTTACCCAACTCTTTTATGAGAATATGTCTTAATTGCTTGAGCTCTGCTATCCCTGTAGGGACATGTTTCATCCACCTATTATTTCGAACATCCAAGGTTTGCAGGTGGCGCAGTTTCTTCACAGAATCTGGAATATTCCAAAGCTGAGTCCGTCTCAAACTCAAATATCTCAAATGAATGAAATCCCCAACTTCATCAGGTACATTGTTTATATTATTAACACCTTCTAGGTCCAAAGTCCTTATCAATTTGATTTTCTGTAACATTTGAGACAATGATGAGTAGAACATGTCACCGCTACCTGCTAGAAGTGAACGTAGCTTTAACTTGCCAGTGTGAAGTTGAAAGTTGGGTTCTTTTACATGAATTGCCCAACGTCGTTGATCTTCTACCTCAGTGTTTTGATAGAGTAATTTTCCGAAATTCTCCCTGGCTATCATGGGAACAGCAACTTCGCACAAGAGATCATGCATTTGGAAACCTTTAGACTTGTACCTGAATTGTAACATGCTTCTGTTTATAAGCTCATCAAAGTAACCTCTTGCAATGGCTTCTGGTGTCTGCCGATCATCGTGCTTGACAAAGCCCTCAGCAATCCACAAACGTATCAATTTATGGATGCTAATGTGGATAGACTTGGGAAACATTGCACAGTATAAGAAGCAGGGTTTCAAATGAATGGGTAAATGATGATAACTCAATAACAGGGCTCGATTTAGTCTACCAAGATTATTTGGCAACTCCGAACTAAGGCCTGTGATGACATCGTTCCATTTTCGTGGATCATCATCTTTTGTTGCCATCAACTGAGCAATTGCTAAAATTGCAAGAGGTAAGCCCTTGCATTTTTTAAGGAGTTGACGTGCCGATCTCTTCAAGTAGCTGGGACAGATTCCTCTTGGGTTGCTATTATAAAACGCTACTTTATCGAATAACTTCCTGGATAAGTCACGATTTAATTTCTTCACCGGGAGATCTTCTTGCCCGACCCCAAGAAAAGACCCAAGAGCTACAGTTTTCTGACGACTGGTAACGATAATTGAGGACATTTTATCTACAGGAAGTCCACTTGGGATAATGTTCTCATCCCAAACATCATCAAGGATAACAACATACCTTTTCTGCTCCAAGATTTTGGATATAGATTGCCGGAGGTCATGCTCGTTCATCTCGTGAAGATTGACCGGCACCTTGTCACTGGAAAACTCTTTCACCATTGACCTCAAAACATCAATTGAAAAGGGCTGCTTCCCGTAGACCCAAGCACAGCAGTCGATTTCTTTATTCATCTGAACTCTTTCATAAACTTTTTTAACCAGAGTTGTCTTCCCTGATCCACCAGGCCCCCACACTATGATCACCTTCATTTGATCCCTAGGCTGCTCAACAAGATCTCGTAGCTTTGCAAAATCTTCGTCCATCCCAACTACATCCACGTTCTCCATACGATGGTCCCTAGCTTCTTCATCTTCCTCAGGTGCGGTTTGGCCCTCCCCTTCCGCTTGTAGAACCAGCTCTTGCTCTAGGCTCTTGACCTTCTGATGGAACTGAAAGCGAAGCTTTGCCGTCTCAATGAAATAGCGGTTGAAAGCCCCGATGTTGTTGACTTCACAGAAGTTGCTTGGCTTGTTGGACTCCAGAAGTTCCGTCTCCAGCTCGTACTCTTCTAAAGCATCTTCAATGTCGAATGCTGCGTGTCTGGCTTCTTCCACTTCAGCCAGACTGGTATCTGGCTTTGGATTGAAAGTCAATTGTTTCAACTCTCCAAGTTTATGCCTGAGCTTTCTAATTTCATCATTGATCGCCCATTGAAACTTGATTTCATCAACAGTTGCTTCCTTGAGTTTGGTAACTGGGGGTTCAATGATCTCACCAACGCACTTGACTACGGGATCAATGATCTTACCAACGCGGTCCATGTCTTGATGAGCTTTGGTCAACTAGGAAATGTGCTTTAGTTACTATTAGAATTCAATCTTTTTGGATGTGCTTCCACAACCTCGTTGCCTTTTTTATAACCACTCATCTATGATATGAATATATTTTTGTCTTTTATAATTCTCTTCGGCTTGTTCCATTTTTTTTTTTTTGCTCGGAATTTTTTTTTGTCCACTTGTTCCGTCACTACAAAACATATATATATATATATATATATATATATATATATATATATATATATATATATATTAATTTTATTTTTATTGTTTGAAAGGTGCCTGTTATGTTCCTAAAGATTGCAATAATAATAATAATAATAATAATTTAGTCCCTAATGTTTACACTTTTTTAAATTTTATCACAATTATTTCAAAAGTAACATTTTTAGTTCCCAAATTCACCAAAAAAAATCAGTTTAGTCCCAGTTTGAGATTTTAATTGTGACTAGTACATAAAACTTTGGAGAATAAATTGAAAAAAGTGAAAATATTATAGACTAAATTGAATTTTTTTGCAAATATAGGAACTAAGCGCGTCACATTAAATTAATAGGGAAGAAATTGAAAAAAATGTAAATATTGAGGACTAAATGAGTGACTTTGAAAAAATAGAGAAGAAATTGGAAAAAAATATAAACATTGGAGTCTAAACACGTCACTTTAAAATAATAGATATAAAATAAAATAAATATTAAAATATTGAAAATCATTTCTAAATTTTCCCTTTTCTTTTTGTTATGTACCAACATTTCTTGGGATTCAACAAAACCCTAGCTAATCATAAGTTAAGGAAGGTAGTCCACCAACATGTTATTGGAGAAGCCCAAATTTTACTTTCTGTTGAATATGAAGATGCTACGTAAATTTCCATTTTGTTTAATCGAAGTGACAAATGCAACAAAAAGTTATACAACACACAGCCCGTGAAGATGGGACTACTTTCAAGTTGGTGACAAGCTATCAAATGACATGGATCATATGGAAGCATACAAGATTGCTTTGACAACTTGGGCGAAATGAGTTGATTCTAATATCGATCCTACCAAAATTAAAGTGTTCTTCCAAGGAATTTCTGCTACCCATTATCAGTAAGCTCCTATCAACTATTAAATTTTTTTGATTTCACTATCAGGTCATTCGGTTAATCAATAAAAAAGATAAATCTTACATTATGAGTTCACATTTTTAGTTATGGTCGAATGATATGATACCAAAAAGAATAAATTGTACATTAATTAGTTCCTATTGTTTACATTTTTTTTAATATCGTCCTTAATATTTTAAAAAATTCATAGTAGTGCTCAATGTCTGTAAAAGTGATTCAAAATGGTCTCTATTATTCAATACTAATCAATTTGGTGTTTATTATTTTTTTAAAAATTCAATTTATATATGTGGCTCCCATTTAGTGAAGATTAGTCACATTTTTATCAATTATAGGAGTTAATAAATTATTATAATAACGCAGAATGTAAGGTATAACTTCATGAAATACATGAGATATTTTTGCATTTTATCCTAAAAGTGAGGATAATTGATGAACCAATTAATTAGGTTAAATATATTGATCAATCAATAAATAAATTTAAATCATTAAAATAGGGTATCCCTAAACTCTTTCTACTGTCCGGTGGTCCTAGGATTCCGACTTCCCGTCTTATGGATTTTGGAAGAAAATTATTTGAGTAGAAATTTTGATCCAATTGAAGCTGGGAAAACGATTGGGAATGGATAAGCAAATAGCACCAAGGACAAATTAAGCCACATGACCATCCATTTGTCTACATTGGAGTTTTTGTATGCAAAGGTACATTAATTCACGTGATGGCACAAGGACAAATTAAGCGACGTGACCATCCATTTCTTTACAGTGGAGTTTTTTTTATGCATAGGTACATTAATTCACGTGATGCCCATACCACCGTACCATCGCATGGGGCCAGGCGAGATAGAGTCACGGGCTAAGTCCTTGCTTGTGGAGGTACTGAAGAAAATGATGGCTATTTTGTCTGAGATGCCTAATTACACATTAACAGAAGACATATCTCTAACAAGGAAATGCTCTTACTCGAAAGACGACTTTCGGCTCTATCTCATAAGTATATAGGCCCCACATTATAGAGTTTATAATTTTTATTTTATGGGCCGAAAGAGCTACACCAATCTGAATCGTAGAAAGTTTTTCAATAAAATATTAAATTTTGTAATTGCTTGTGGGCCAATCTAATTTCACATGTTCTTTAAAACTTGATTAAAAGCTTCACCATCTCCATGTGATTTTTCTTTCCGAATAGGACTATGGAATCTCAATTATGTTCTTGAAAATTGGATTTTTGGTGGACTTAGTAGTGGAGCAAGTAGGTCGAGTTTTGAAGCTTGATTCCATTAGCAAGAGTGATCTATGGCAAGGCAATGACGTGTTGATTTTCAACACCTACCATTGGTAGATTCACACAGGACGCTATCAAACGTATGGTTCTTATTTATTAACTCAGTAGTAAATATCTTTATTGGTCTTTTAATTTTAACGAAAATGCTATTTGGTTTTATAATTTTAAAATTAAGTATTTTTTTCTTTTAACTAATTAAAGTAGAATATTTTTAGTTGAGCCAGATCCAAAACATCATTTCAGTAGAAGCTATAATATATAATAAATGTGTATGTATAACGTTTTATTTTTTTAATAGGGGCTATTTAATATTTCAGACCAAAAATATCTTAAAAAATATTTTATGTTTAAAAAAATTTCAGGGGTAGTGGGGGTAGCAACTCCCACTATCCCCAATATGCATTTGTCCATGATCGTTAGTTATTACACTAATTGGGCATGATACATGTTATTTCATGTGCAATTAACAACAACTCTCATTGTCCTCAATGTGCATTTGTCCATGATCATTAGTCATTTATTAATTTGACATGACGTGTTATTTCATGTGCAATTAACGGCACAAAATAGACAAAAAATGAGATAGGAATGAAGGTATCTTATTTTATAAACTTAAAGGACTAAATGTTAGGATACCAAATTATTGTTTTTGTCAAAGTTAAGAGACCATGAAAGTAATTACCATTAATTTGAGGATGTAAAAGTTCAAATTTTGTACTATTAGAAGAAAAGAAAATATCAAGAACTTTTTGGTGGTGGTGTTGCAGATAGGACTACTTTCAAGTTGGTGACAAGTTATCAAATGACATGGATTGGATCATATGGAAGCATACAAGATTGCATTGACAACTTGGGCGAAATGGGTTGATTCTAATATCGATCCTACCAAAACTAAAGTGTTCTTCCAAAGAATTTCTGCTACCCATTATCAGTAAGCTCTTATCAACTATTGAAAATTTTTGAATTCACTATTAGGTCATTCGGTCAATCAATAAAAAATATAAATCTTACATTATGGGCTTACATTTTTAGTTATGGTCGAATGATATGATACCAAAAAGAATAAATTTTACATTTAGTTCTTATTGTTTACATATTTTTTTAATATCATCCTTAATGTTCTAAAAGATTCATAGTAGTCATCAATGTTTGCAAAAGTGATTCAAAATGATCTCTATTGTTTAATACTAATCAATTTGGTCTTTATTATTTTTTAAAAAATTCAATTTATCACTATATATGGCTCCTATTTAGTGAAGGTTAGTCACATTTTTAGGATTTAGACAAGAGTCACTTGTAATGGAAAGTTCCCATCTTTGAACAATTTGAGGTTAGGGTAAATAGGCGAACAAAACGGAATTTTCAATGACTCAACATTTTACGTATCAGCATTTTCCCTTTTTGTGTTGTACCCTGCTTTCGGATATTATCTAGGCAAGTTTGGTTTATGTGGATTTTTTTTTCCTTTTTTTTTATATTATAAGTTAAGATTTGACTGCAAAGATAGTGAGGAAAGATACAATTTTGATAACAAATTTATAATTTCTTATGCTTTCATCAATTTCATTCCATGGACATGGCTTTTAGAAATTACATCTCTTGTATAATGTGTTCAGTCCATAATAAGATAGAGAAAAAGATGATTGATGTTCTATGTGGAGCTTGTAAAGAGTGAGGGAAAGAAACACAAAAGAAATATAAATGACTTTGATTGAAATATACACAGTGCAATGTGTTCTTCATTATCAATAGCTATTGTGCCTATCTGTTGCAATATAAATTCCTAATTTACTTGATTGGTAAAAGAATTCTTCCAAGGAAGCTTGCCTGCAAGGAGGCTACTGAGAAGGAGTTACAGGAACTTAAAGAAATGCCTACACGTGCTTGTTAAGCTATTCTTAGCCTTCTGTTGTCAGCATTGTATATCTTTTAATTTAGTTATTGGTTGTTATCTTGGACTATTATCTTGGACTATTGCCCGAGGTCCTTTTAGAGATAGACTCTTTCACTAATTGGTAGATAGGCACATGTATATCTCTTGTAATTGTTGTAACTTATCTTATTGTACCAACCATTATAAATGAATGGAAAAGGACAGAGGTCTCTATCGACCAAAACTATTCTCTCACATGGTATCAGTAGTCAAGGTTTGACTTTAAACTCCAACTTTTAAAACACCTTTTTCTTTCTCTCTCCTCCGTTCATCATGACATCGTTGTCATCCATGGCTGACACTTCTACAACAACTCCTCCGTCTTTACCCACACTTGAACGGGGTAGTCTTGGGTACATATGTGGCTTTTCAGCCGCAGATGATCTGATCCCTTCATTTACTATGATGAATCTCAATTGTTGATGTGTGCGAATAGAAAAAAAAAACAATTTATTATACGTAATGACCATTTTATCCTTTTATTAATTAAATAGGTTCAGATCCACTCAACATATATTTTTTAGTCTTCTTTTACTTATTGGGTTTGCAATTACTATAATACCCTTATCATTATTATGTCTCGAATTACGATTATAACCCTGACCAATATTAACAAAACTAAAAAACCTTACTCTTTGTACAGTACTTAACCCTTATTTGTTCCCTTCCAGCTTTAGCTCTGTGAAGACGACGACTGCAGCTTGAGATAGCAACGGTTCACAATTGCTCCGACGACGCTTCTTCTTTGGCCAATAGTTGGTATTATTCGAAATGGAGTAGAAGAATTCCTCAACCGAAGACTTGTGTTGGGTTTTTGAACCTAAGCCATCATCAAATCCGAGGGCTGATCAAATCTTCATAACTATTCAATATTTCAGTTCCCAACGACGGTGACACATTTTTTATATGAATTTATTGTTTAATGCATTTTATTTTGCTATGCATTTGGGTATTTTAAGTATTTGTTGTTTTAGTTGGTATTTACATGAGTCGTAAAATTATTGTTTATATTGAAAGCTTTTTATTTTTGTATTTTTAATTTTTTTGTGTTTATATGGTTATTATTTGTTGGGTTGTTGGTAACTGTATCCTTAAACCAACTATTTTGTGCATCCGATGTGGAAATTTTTTTGCTGGTTTCGGTATGCCGTTATTGTATATGTTTGTTGTTATGTAATAAGTGGGTTTTGGCATTATTATCTTTTTGTTCGACTATCCGATGAATCATGAATGACTTTCCTTTTATCGACCTATATGAGTTTATTTCCGTCTTGGTCTATTAATTACAATAGTTGGTTGTGTATATATGCGAGCATATGGTTGTATTTTGTATGTTGGTATTTAAATATTTTTCGACACAAGTTGTTTAGCTCATTATCCAAAAATGCAATGTTATGGTGCTATAAGAATCATGACCCACACAATGTGAGACAAAGATTTAGGTGAAGACACGCGAAGAGAAAACAGTAACAACAAAAGGAAAATATCAGCATTAACAAATTTGACGAGGCCCACCTCAGCCTATACATATTTTGTGTGAGTTGAGCATGTGGTGTTTTATGTATTCCATAGTTGTTAATACTTATAATTTATGTATATTGGAGAGTTGTTTTACATTTATTTTTCACAATTGAAGGAATTGGAGAATTCAACAGTTTAAACTAGCTAATCCAGAGGAAAAAGTGACTAAAGAAGTAAGATAAGGGTTTCACAAAGATCATTTCTCCACCATATGATCCTGACATTAGTTTAGCTTCACACTCAAGTCCAAGTTGTTTCGTGCCCTCCAATAATTCTACCCTATGCCAACTTCCCATAGCTACTACTCCACTACATCCCATGCCCCAAAACTTGGCCAACTTCTCGCCCAATCTCACACCAACAAACATCAAATCCTCAGACCACATACTTACCTTTGTTCTTCGTCGTCGGCTATCACACAACCGCGCTAAAGATGACTCCACTCTATCACACTTCTCTCCTAATGCAATCCATTTTCCTACTCTCACAGAATAAACCACACCAGTTTGTGAACCATCTCCACCTACTGAATCCATTCGCCGACATCCGATGATCATTCGTAATATGGATGGCACACGAAAACTGAAAGTTCTCATCTCAACTCATCATCCTCTCCCTCACTGTCTCTTCACCACATCTGCCAGCCTAACCTCTGAACCCTCCTGCTACAGTCAAGCATCCAAAGACTCAAATTGGTGCAAAGCAATGACTGAATAATTTAACTCTCTCCTCAAAAATAAAACTTGGTCTCCGGTTCCCTTCTCTCCTCACATCCATGTTGTTGGTTGTAAATGGGTCTATCGCATAAAGCAAAAGTTAGATGGTTCGCTCGAATGCTACAAGGCCCATTTGTTAGCCAAGGGCTATCATCAACAACCTGGACGCGATTTCAGTGACATATTCAGTCCCGTAGTTCGTCCAGGAACAATACGACTAGTGTTGGTTCTTATTCTTTCCAACAGATGGGCTTTACGACAACTTGACGTAAAGAATGCGTTTTTACATGGCGATCTTACTGAGACTGTATATATGGCCCAACCACAAGGATTTGTGGATCCCAATTTCCCTGATCACGTTTGTAAGCTACACAAATCGCTTTATGGGTTGAAGCAAGCTTCAAGGGTCTGGTATAAAAAGTTTAGCAAATTTTTATTATCCTGTGATTTTGTTCACTCACATCATGATGCTTTGTTGTTTGTTCGACATTCCACGGATCAGATTCTTATTCTACTAATATATGTAGATGATATTATTATTACAGGGAATTCATCGGCAGTCATTACAAATTTTATTCATGTGCTCTCTCAAGCATTTAACATGAAAGACCTGGGCTCTTTACATTATTTTCTTGGAACGGAGGTACACTTCACTACCAGTGGCCTAACTCTTACTCAATCAAAGTATTCTGTTCAACTACTCACTCAGTTTGGTCTTGACGGAGCGAAGCCGATTTCCACGCCAATGGCTGGTGCACGGTTACATTTGGATGAAGGAGATTTATTAACAGACCTAACTGACTTTCAAAAACTTGTTGGTGCTTTGCAATATCTAACAATGACTCGGTCGGATATCTCTTATGCTGTTAACTCGATATGTCAGTTTATGCATTCACCACGAACATCACACCTGGTGGCTGCAAAACGAGTTTTGAGATATATTAAAGGCACTATTCAGCATGGTCTTCATTACACACCTTCATCCTCATTCAATCTCACAGGCTATAGTGATGCTGATTGGGCAGGGTATCCTTCTACGAGGCGTTCAACATCTGGGCTCGCCATTTTTATTGGGTCTAATTTGATTTGTTGAAGCTCCAAGAAATAAACTACTATAGCGAAATCAATTGCGGAAGCTGAGTATCGTGCGCTAGCTTCCCTTACCTCAAAAATTTTGTGGGTACTGGAATTAATAAAATTTCTCCGGCTATCGAGTTCTACTCCTCTGGTTCTGTTCTGTGATAACATTAGCTCAATTTATCTTGCTAGCAGTCCTATTATACACAATCGAAGCAAGCATATTGAAATTGATATACATTTTGTTCGGGAAAAAGTTGGTGATGGCACAATTCGAGTGCAATATATTGGCACTAATGATCAGTTAGCATATATATTTACTAAGCCATTTTTTCGACCGCGTTATGAGCTATTACGTTTCAAGCTTCAGGTTACTGTCCCCCCTTCTGCTTGCGGGGGGGTGTTAAGCTATTATTAGCCTTCTGTTGTCAGCATTGTATATCTTTTAATTTAGTTATTGGTTTTTATCTTGGACTATTATCTTGGACTATTGCCCAAGGTCCTTTTAGAGATAGACTCCTTCACTAGTTGATAGATAGGCACATGTATATCTCTTGTAACTGTTGTAACTTATCTTGTTGTACCAACCATTATAAATGAATGGAAAAGGACAGAGGTCTTTATCGACCAAAACTATTCTCTCACAGTGCTAACACCCCCAAATCATCATGGATGACTGAAGAGACAATTTGGCCAAGAATCAAGTCTCTTGAAGCTTATGTTATTGATGCTTGCAAAAATGTTGATCAAAAGAAAATAACTAGGATGGTAATTTTAGTTTTTTTGATTTATTTTCACAATATCATGTTATGGATTAAAAATTATCTTTTTATTTTCTCTGCATTTATTTAAAATTTATTGGCAATATGAATTTATATATTTCTATAAACTAGAGATAATAATTTTTCCTGTGAAAAAAAATTTATTTGCATTGGTACAAATTGATTTTCATTGCAATTAATTTTATTAATAATTAATTGAGTTGCAAGAAAGGGATTATATTGATAATATTGACTAGAAAGGGATTGAGAATTAATTATACATGAAAAATACCATTGATTAGAAAGTGACAATAGGTTAGAAACACTTTCATCGTGAAAAATCGAAGAAGAAAGTATTGACAATTTATTGGTTTTATTACGGTAAGCCATTTTTACACATAAATTAGATTTGCTTAGGTTAACATGGGCAAACAAACGGTTTTTTTTTTTTTTTTTTGCTTGAAGGCAAGTATATTCATTAAAAAACGAATAACAAAGGTTCCATCATAGACAATGTCAAAAGAGCAAAAAACAGTTAGCCAAGTAGGCTAGAATCAATGTTCCAAGAGTTACATAAATTTCAATTGAGAGCAGTGTTATTAAATTTCCATCCCTTAGCAAATTTGCATTTGATGTCATAGCCGATTTTTTTCAAGATTTGATCATCCATAGCTGCTGACTGAGTGAAAATTCTACCATTCATTTCATTCCAAATATAGTAGATGGTGGACGTCCAAAAAAGGCGAAGAATAATGGACTTGAGTCATTTTCTTTTGCAGAAAAAAGTCATCAATTGAAGAATCTGATCCCAATTAGTAGTATTGAGAGTAGCTTTGTAGAGGGAGACACCCAATTTCTAGATTTTTTTAGGGTAGTTTCATTCAAAAAATAAGTGATTTGTAGTTTATGTGGAGAGACCACAAAGAACACAAGTGCAAGAAGTTGGAAAGCAAACAAATAGTTATTGCATGATTTTTTACTTTTTTTTTAATTACAAGTTATTGCATGATTTAATAATTGCATTTTAGAACTTGTATAATTATCGTTTACCTTAACATAGAAATAGTGAATAAATAGTTATTGTTTGATTTTTTTTTTTTTTTTTTTTTTTGTCTCTGGGCCAATAACCAAATTATATTAAATAAAACTCACCATACAACACAGAGACTCAAAAACGAAAGCCCACCTGAACATGAAAGATGACCTGAACAAAAACATAAAGGCAACAGGACAAGACCCACTACAACAAAGCCCAAGAAGGCAGAACATCACATAATTAGACCAAACACAATAAGAGTTGGGCCAAAACGAACTAAAAGAGACAAATGCTCACATGCCTAGACCCATAACAATGATGCCCAAGGAGAAAATGCTAAGGCTGCACCGGTGCAATCACCAAAATTCAGGTCTTTGCTTGACTTTAGGACTCTGTTGAATCTCTTTTGAATAATCCCGTCCTTTAATATATATTCGTTGAAGAAACACCATTGGAATTAACAGGTTCCAACAATTAGTGATGGTGAGTTCTCGAAGGCACTTCATGGATCCCTTAGGTATTTGATTCCATATGGTCAACTCGTGGGCAAAAGAGATATCAAAACTTTTGAGTTCTGGAAAGCTGTTTGGTTCACAAATCAATTGTTTTATATCACGAGAAGTTGGAAAGCTGTTTGGTTACGACTTGTTGAGTAAATTCCAAAGCAATATCTGGCATTTCCGTAATGAAATTTCCAAGCTTTCTCATACTCCATAGCATTTTTTATGATCTGATCCACGATGACTCCGAAAGGTTTTCTCAAGGACCCTTTAAAGATCATATCATTAAGTAATCTCCAAATTTCCCAAATGGCAACTGCAAAGACAGTTCCATTTGACCCCAAAACAACGCTCATTGGTTTGAATATTTTTGTTGAACCACATATGCCAGTCCAAGTCGAAGAATCCATAGGGCATAGATTATGCAATATTTGTCATGAAAGGGTATAGATTTAAACTTTAAAATTTTTTATTACAATAAATCACTGTCTGGTCATTTTATCCAAATTATGGGGTTGAATTTTTGAATTTTATATAGACCGGACCAGTGGCTTTTGAAATTCCTAGATTTCAATTGATATGGTGCCTATGGTTGAACCTTAGGTTGGGAAAAATTAAAACTTGATGTTTCTTACAAGTTAGTACTTTTTAATGATTAATTATTTGGCCTTTGTAACATTACTTATATATCTGGTGGCATGCTGAAATCACACATCAATCGTCTTCAGTCTTTCACCAAAAATTATTTTATTTTATTTTATTTTGGTTTGTTACTATATCAAACATTTAGTATTGGTTGCAAGCAACATCATTCCTAGGACTGGACTTAAAGAAATATGAGTATAGAATGTTATTTGCACTATCATTCATTTTCTTTCGAAAATATAATCCATTAGGCAAGAATAGTAATAAAGGGACGGATCATGAATTTATGTTCAACATAAATTAAAATCACATTATTTAACACTTATATATAGATAATTTTTTTAATGCGGGCTAAATTAATTTTTTAACCTAAAAATATTTTAATAATACACATATTTTCGAGGTTTGTGATTATGTTCAGTGTTAGTCACTAAGGTTTTTAATGTTAAATGGATTTTTCTTTTAGAATAAGCGTTAAGGTTTGACATGGTCTTGTTAGTACTAGTAGTTTTTTCTATGCTTCATATAAAATTGATCATCCTCTCTGACGATATAGTATTGCGTTTTGTTCGCAGCCATGCTATGCCAAAAGTCTCAAAGGTTCTTCTTTTTTTTTTTTTTCCCTTTATTTATGTTAGACATTGATGAAAGATTCAGTTTTTTAAAATGGTTGAAAAAAATGGAGATATAGGTAAAAATCCGTACAAGCTTAGATCTAAGAAATGTGGGCCAACCCATCCTGCAAGAAAGGGATGGAAGGGGCTTACAGAAGGAGCAAAGGCCCAATGGACCACAGGTCGCCATGATTTGAAAGGAAGACAAATATCGGTAGACCACGTGATAAGTGGTCAAGTGAAGCGCCGCCATGCAAGATCTCCTTTAGTAACGTGTCCTAGGTGCACCGTATAGAACGACCAAGGTCACCACTAGAGCCTTGAGCCAAGGTTCAAATAGGCCATCATGACCTAAGTATGGATGGCTCGAGGTGGGAAAAACTAGACAGAGCCAACAGCGAAAAAGAGGATGGAGGACAAATCAACAACCAATGGAAAGCAAAGATAGACCCTCATATGACAAAGAGGTGAGTATGCTCAGTGAGGGACGACCTAATGGGAGGAAGCCTATAAAAGGAAGAAAAATAAGCCACAAAGGCAAGCATGATTGAAGGGCTTAAGGACCCCTACAATCCTAATTGTAGATTTTTTTTTTTGTTTTTGTTTTGGTCTACAATGGAAATTTTCTTCGATGGATTCTTTTCTTTTCTTTTTCTAATAAGTACACTGTTTATAGCATCTAGTAATACTATGATGATTTCCAATGAAATTTTGCAGCATTGATGGACAAACACGGTTTTATTCCCTTTTCTTGAACATTTTAAACTTTCACCCAATTCAGTTTTATTGCTTTAAGGAAGTGAAAGTTGGAGACAATAGTTTTTTTTTTTTTTTTTGCATTTTAAGCTAGTTCCTTTTTTTTTATCTATGTTTTAACTTGAGAAGTTAATCTGAAATAAATCTTATGATTAAACAAGTAATATTGATTGTAAAGAAAAAAGAAAATATTAAGCAAACTCAGTTGTAGCTGAACAGGTAGAGAGGTACCAGTTATGCAATGCTTGCTCAAGCAACTTTACAAAACCGAATGTAAGTGTCAAAAAAAAAATTAGCCAAATATATATCAAATATATGTTGGGTATCGGCGCAGCGGAATGATCGGGGACAAGCAGTATCACGCAGCTAAAATATGAATGAGAACAGAGAAAGTAGAGACACAAGATTTACGTGAAAAACCCTCAAACAAATCGAGGGAAAAACCACGGGCAAGTAATGGAAGATTTCACTATGATGTGGAGTATTTTACAATAACCTTCTCTCTAATATAAGGAGAGAATAATATCACTCTCTCAAATAATAGGAGAAACTAACTCTCACTCACAAATATAGAACAACAAAAGAGGAAGAAAAATATTCAAGAGAAAGCTTATGTTTTCTCTCTAATTTGGAATGTTTTGGTGATACACAAATGGTGAAGAATGAGCCTCTATTTATAGGCTCATCTTGCACAAAAAGTCTTCCCACATGTAGTGTGAAATCAACCCAAAATTATGTGTGCCTAACTTTGCAACCAAATACTTTTCTTCATTTTCCATTGCTTTTTGATTTCTTTTGACCAAAGGCTCAAAGTGACCTTTAACCAACTCACATTCTCCCACTTAAAACCCACTTTGGATGATCTTCAAATCTTTCCATACATGTCAATTCCATATTGCTTACGTCTTTGCTAGGCCAAAGGAGGATCTACTCCAAACAAACTTGTCAACATTGATTGGCTTTGTCATGACATCTGTTAGGTTTTTGTTGGTGTGAATCTTCTGCATATCCACACTCATTTCCTCCACTCCTTCTCGAACAAAGTGATATTGAACACCTATGTCTTTCGTCCTGGAATGAAATACTGGATTCCTTGCAATGTGCAAGGCACTCTGACTGTCACAAAACAAGGGAATTTTCTCTTGTTTGTGCCCGAGCTCCTTTATTAACCGTTTAATCCAGAATGCTTCTTTATAGGCTTATGTAGCTGCCATGTATTCAGTCTCTGTTGTAGATAGGGCCACAACAGTCTGCAATTTAGATATCCAGCTTACCACGCCGCCTGCAATTGTAAACACATAGCCTGTAGTAGACTTCCGTTTATCGGTATCACCTGCAAAATCCGAATCAACAAAACTCTTGACAGTAAATTCTGATTCTTCAAAACATAATGCAACATCCAAGGTCCCTTTGATGTATCTTAGGATCCTCTTAACAGCATTCTAATACTCTCTACAAGGATTCACCATGAACCTACTGACCGCACCAACTGCTTGAGCAATATCTGATCTCGTGCATATCATAGAGAACATAAGACTTCCCACTGCTGATGCATACGGTACTCGAGACATTTTTATCCTCTCCGCTTCAGTGCTAGGGCACATACTTGAGGATAATTTGTAATTGATAGGAAGCGGAGTCGAGATCTCCTTACAATCTTGCATATTGAAGCGCCGCAAGATTTTCTTCAAGTAATTCTTCTGGAAAATCCATACCTTCCTGCCTTTTCTGTCTCAGTGAATTTGCATCCCTAAAATCTTTTTTACTGGTCCCAAATCCTTCATATCAAACTCCCCAGCCAACTGAGCCTTCAGTTCTTGGACCCGATCTTTACTGGGACTTGCTACCAGCATGTCGTCCACGTACAACAGCAGAATGATAAAATCATCATTATCAAACCTCTTGTAGTACGTACAATGGTCTGAATTGAATATGTTGTACCTGAGGCTAATCACAAAGGAATCAAATCTCTTGTACCAACACCTTGGCGCCTGCTTTAAACCGTGCAGAGATTTGGTCAACCTGCAAACCAAGTTTTCTTTTCTTTTCTCAACAAAACCTTCTGGTTGAAGTATGTAAATCTCTTCTTCAAGCTCACCCTGAAGAAAAGCCATCTTTACATCTAACTATTCTAGATGTAAGTCTAACACAGCATACATGACCAAGACTACTCTGATAGTTGTAAGTCTTACCATAGGAGAAAATATCTCGTTGAAGTCAATTCCTTCTTTCTGAGCATATTATTTCACTAAGAGTCTTGCACGATATCGCTCCACTTGGTCATTATCATCTCGTTTGATCTTGTAGACCCATTTGTTACCAATGGCTTTCCGTTCAGGTGGTAGTGGAACAAGCTCCCACGTCTTGTTTCTATGTAGAGCTTCAATTTCTTCTTGCATTGCTGTCATCCACAGGGCAACATCAGGGCTTTTTATAGCCTCGTGAACGGTAGATGGCTCTCCATCCTCCGTTAGAAGACAGTATGCAATATTGCTCGCCATGACAAAATCTGAATGCCAAGTTGGTCTTGATGTCTAACGCAATGAACGCCGGACTTCTGTAACCTCAACATCATCTAGTTCTTGTTCCTCGTGCTCCGGTGCAGCTTCAGAAGAAGCATCTCCTTGTTCTGACTTATCTTCAATTTGTATTGTAGTAGTCTCCTTTGAAGTGTTGCTGTCGTCTTCACTTTGCAGTTTATCTTCTGCAAATATCACATCTCCGCTGATGACAACCTTGTGGGCAGTGGAATCCCACAGGCGATACCCTTTAATACCATTAGCATTTCCCAAGAATACACATTTCCTGAATTTTGGATCCAGCTTTGTTCTTTCTTGGGAACCATACATCACATATGCCGGACACCCAAATACGTGCAAGGTAGAATAATATGCGGGTTTTTCGGTCCACATTTCCATTGGTGTCTTCAACCCAATTGCAGTTGACGGTAACCGGTTTATCACGTAACAGGCAGTTCTAGCTGCTTCTGCCCAAAATGATTTGGCTAGACCTGCAGTTTCCAACATAGCTCTCATTCTTTCAAGAAGAGTTCTATTCATCCGCTCTTCTACACCATTTTGTTGAGATGTATGTGCAACAGTAAATTGCCTCTGAATACCCTCTTGCTTGCCAAATGCTAAGAAGCTCCCGTCAGTGTATTCTCCTCCATTGTCCGTCCTCAAACACTTGATCCTTTTCCCGGATTCAAGTTCCACCAACGTTTTGAAAGTTTTAAATATTGGAAACACATTTGACTTGTTCTTGATTGGATACACCCACAGTCTCCTGGAGTAATCATCAATAAATGATACAAAGTATTTAGCTCCTCCTAGGGACAAAACCGGTGATTCCCAAACGTCTGAATGGATCAAGTCTAGAATATGTTTGCTTCTAGCAGTAGATCTTCCAAATTTCAATCTATGCTGGTTACTAGTAACACAGTGCTCACAGAAAGGTAAGTTTACCATCTTGAGCCCTGGTAGGAGATTACGTTCAGCTAGAATCTTCAAGCCTCGTTCTGTCATGTGGCCCAATATGTGATGCCACATTATAGTTGATTCTTCTTGACCGGCTGATGCAACCGATACATCTTCCTCCTGCAACGTATCTCCCAAAAGCATGTATAGATTTACCCCGATCTTTTCTGCCTTGATCACCACAAGCGCTTCTTTGACAACCTTCTTGATCCCATCCTCAATATGGGTCTTACAGCCAAGGTCATCCAATTGTCCAATGGACAATAGGTTCTTCTTTAAGCCCTTCACGTGTCGTACCCTTTGAATGGTGCGAATGGTACCATCATACATTTTAATTTTGACGGTACCAATACCAGTAATCTCCAAGGCATGATCATTACCCATGTACACAGATCCTTCAGAGACAGGTTCATAGGTATGGAACCATTCTCTACGAGATGTCATATGCCATGTTGCTCCCGAATCCATTATCCAAGCATCAGTGAGCTCCTTTCTGCCTTTTGATACAGTTGCTGCTTCGCTGTATAAAATATCTCCATCATCTGGTGCAGTCGCCATACATCCCTAAGAATTTGTCACATCGAGATTCTTTTTGTTGCTCCAACAATCCTTCTTGAAGTACCCTTTCTTGCCACAGTTGTAGCATTTGATATTCTTTCTACTCCTTGATTTTGATCTACCATGGTTGTTGCTCCTATTAGAGTCACGTTCCGTTGATCTACCTCTCACCATTGATAATGCATCTGTTTGTTGTGAACTTTCGATTCTGTCTTCCTTACTTTTGCGCCTAGATTCATCTTCCAGAACAGCGGCTGCAGCATCATAAAAAATAACATAATCTGAAAGAACATTGTTAGTGTAACTAATGATGAGTTGATCATACGAATCAGGTATACTTTGAAGTAGAATTTTTGCACATTCAAGCTCCGCTATTTTATGCCCAATTGCAGTCAATTGAGAGAATAGCGTATTTAAGGTATTGATATGATCTGTCACCGATGTGGACTCACTCATCCGAAGGGTGTAGAGTCTCCTTTTCAAGAAAATCTTATTGTGAAGTGACTTGACCTCATACAGTTTGGTCAGCGCATCCCAAATTTCTTTTGCTGACTTCTTTTCCTCAACGCTTGACAATACCGAATCTGCCAATGCCAGGTGCAGATTAGCCATAGCGTTGTCATCCATCTCTTTCCACTTGTCATCTGTTACCTCCGCTGATCTGTCTCCAATTGCTGCCAAGCAATTCTCCTTTCTCAAGATTACTTTCATCTTCAATTTTCGTAGGGAAAAATTTCTCCCGTTGAACTTCTTGATTTCAAATTTTGCCACCATAGTATTAACGACGATCTGCTTCGTAACTTGAACCGGCTCCTACTATTTCACTATGAATAGTACTATTTAAGTGAATAGTATCGTATACGTGAATAGTACTAAAACTGTATATGTGAATAGTGTCGATACCGTATAGATGAATAGTACTATACCATATGGGTGAATAGTAACTGTGAACAGTAACCCGTATGTATACTACTGACCTGTAACCAGTGGCTCTGATACCATTGTTGGGTATCGGCGCAGCGAAATGGTCGGGGACAAGCAGTATCACGCAGCTAAAATATAAATAAGAATAGAGAAAGTAGAGACACAAGATTTATGTGGAAAACCCTCAAACAAATCAAGGGAAAAACCACGGGCAAGTAATGGAGGATTTCACTATGATGTGGAGTATTTTACAATAACCTTCTCTTTAATATAAGGAGAGAACAATATCACTCTCTCAAATAATAGGAGAAACTAACTCTCACTCACAAATATAAAACAACAAAAGAGGAAGAAAAATACTCAAGAGAAAGCTTATGTTTTTTCTATAATTTGGAATGTTTTGGTGATGCACAAATGGTGACGAATGAGCTTCTATTTATAGGCTCATCTTGCACAAAAAGTCTTCCCACATGTAGTATGAAATCAATCTAAAATTGTGTGTGCCTAACTTTGCAACCAAATACTTTTCTTCATTTTTCATTGCTTTTTATTTTTCTTTTGACCAAAGATTCAAAGTGAGCTTTAACCAACTCACATTTCGAAGGTGACATCTGGAATTTCCGCATAATCACTTGTACCGAAGGTTTTTATGACTAGATGTCTTAAATGTCTGAGTTCGGCTATCCCTGTCGGGATATATTTCATCATCTTATTATTTCGAACATTCCAAGGTTTGTAGGTGGCGCAGTTTCTTCACAGAATCTGGAAGATCTCGGATATCATTATCTTTCAAACTCAGATATCTCAAATGAATTAAATCCCCCACTTTGATGTTCTGTAACATTTGAGACAATGATGAGTAGAACATATCACCATTGCCTGCTAGAAGTGACCGTAGCTTTAACTCACCAATGTCAAGTTGCACGTTGGGTCCTACATGAATTGCCAAACGCCGCTGATCTTCTACCAGAGTGTTTTGGTAGAGTAATTTTCCGAAATTCTCCTTTGCCATCATGTGAACAGCAACTTCGCGCAAGAGGTCATGCATTTGGAAACCTTTGGGTGTGTACCTTGTCGAGAGAAAGAAAAGACATGATTACGCAAGAATTATGCGTATTGATATTGAGAAAGAGAGATGAAAGAGAGAGAATTTACGATTACAATATACAACTCTATATATAGATGCTAGACTACTTGATCTCCAAGCTAAGTTAAACATAGTAAAAGCCTAATTATGGTAAGTGAAGCAGCTGTACGTAGAATATACATGGAATATAATATTCCGAATATTAATAGACAATACAATATATACGTGTTATACGTTAACATACCTGAATTGTAACATGCTTCTGTTAATGAGCTCATTTGAGTAACCTCTTGCAACGGCTTCTGGTGTCCGTCGATCATCGTGCTTGACAAAGCCCTCAGCTATCCACAAACGTATCAATTTATGGATGCTAATGGAAACAGACTTGGGGAACATTGCACAGTATAAGAAGCATGGTTTCAAATGAATGGGTAAATGAAGATAACTCAATAACAGGACTCGATTTAATTGGACAAGATCCCCCTGCAATTCCAAATAAAGTTGTTGGCGGACCTTATTCCATATTTCAAAATTATCACCTTTTGTTGACATCAACTTGCCAATGGCCAAAATTGCAAGAGGTAAACCATCACATATGTCAACGAGTCCTCGTCCAATTTCTTCAATCGACTCGTTGGGACATCTTCCAGGAGGGGTGTTATTCAAGAAAGCCGCTTTACAGAATAAATCCCAAGATAACTCGGGATTTAATGGATTTAACTCAACTCTGCCAGACTCGACCAAATCGCTGTGCTGTACGATAATCTTAACAGCTATATCTCCTTGACGACTTGTAATGATAACTGAGGACATATTTTTTGCAGGAAGTGTTGAAATAAATTCAATAGTTTCAGGCTTCCAAACATCATCAAGGATGAGGACATACCTTTTCTGCTTCAAATCATCCCGTATACGCTGCTGGAGCACATCCTCCTTCAAACGGAGAAGCTCCTCGCCTTTTGGGACCGCTTTACCAGTGGTTTTGGATATTTCCATCACCATTGACCTCAAAACCTCAATTGGAGAGGACTGATTCACTGAGACCCGAGCACAACAATTGAATTCAATATTCATCTTAACTCTTTCAAAAAATTTATTGACCAGAGTCGTCTTCCCTGATCCACCAGGCCCCCACACCGTGATCACCAGCATAGGATTCCTCGGCCGCTCAACAAGATCTAGTAGCTCAGCAAATTCTGCGTCCATCCCAACTATATGCACGTTCTCGTCATTTCGGTGGCCACCGCTTGTTGAACCAGCTGTTGCTCTATGCTCTTCCTCAGGAGCGGTTTGGCCACCACTTGTTGAACCATGCTCTTCCTCAGGAGCGGTTTGGCCACCGCTTGTTGAATCAGCTGTTGCTCTATGCTCTTCCTCAGGAGCGGTTTGGCCCTCCGCTTGTTGAACCTGCTCTTGCTCTATGCCCTTGACCTTCTGATGGAACTGTAAGCGAAGCTTTGCCATCTCGAAGAAATAGTGTTTTAAAGCCCCGATGTTGTTGACTTCACAGAAGTTGCTTGGCTTGTTGGACTCCAGAAGTTCGAACTCTTCTAAAACATCTTCGATGTCGAATGCTGCGTGTCTGGCTTCTTCCACTTTAGCCAGACTCGCATTTGGCCTTGGATTGAAAGTCAAAATTTTCAACTTTCCAAGTCTATCCTTGAGCTTTTTAATTTCATCATTGAACCCCCATTGAAACTTGATTTCATCAATAGTTGCTTCCTTGAGTTTGTTAACCAGGGATTCAATGATCTCACCAACGCACTTGACTACGGGATCAATGATCTTAGAAACGCAGTCAGTGATGTTACAAACGCAGTCCATGGCTTTTGGCTTTGGTTTGAAAGTCAATTTCTTGATGTGCTTCCACAACCTCGTAGCCTTTTTATAACCAGTAATCTATGAATTTATTTTTGTTTTTTATAATTCTCTTCTTGGCCTTTTCTTCCTTAATTCCTTATGGAAACGCTAAGTATTTGATACTAATAAGGAGTAAATCCCATTTTTTTCCATAAATTTTTATCTAAAATCCAAATTCTCCAATTTGCTTTTAATATTATCCGAGTTCCCTGTTCCCTCATACTATTAAAGGTATGACTAAGGTATTTTTTTTTCTAAAGATAAAACTAAAAATGAGAAAAATTAGCCCCTTTTCCACACAACGCCCCACGTTTGTAGATTATGTCTCTTTTCTCAATTAGGTGGAGAGAAATTGTACACGGCGTTAAGATCTTGTGTATGCCTTTATCTTAGTTTATTCTAATTGAAATTAATTAATATTTTTAAATAGAGTAGTTTAGGATCTTATGAGGTGATTTTAGAGTTTTTGATTTTTCGATATGGGACAAGTGTTCTATCACTCCCTCTCATGTGTGACCTGATTTGAGAGGAATTATACGTGAAAGATTGAATACGCGTGGACTTATTTTTAGATGAATCACATTTGGAAGATTAAATACATGTAGATGAATTTTTGAGGTAGGTCAGCCAAGAAAGATTAAACACATGTGGCAGATTGAAAATGCGTAAATATGACACACGCGAAAGATTGAACGCAAGTGGACCTAATTTAATATGAGTCGCATGCGAATGAATACGATTGGGCCAAATGACTAACTCTGATACTATGTTAAGTGACTATCTCATTTAAAAATTTAAACTGTTAGAGAGAGGTTTATTGTATTATTTATTATCTTCAATATATATATGTGAGTAAGATAGTATAAAATGCAAAAATGATTTTAGTTTTTAGTTTAGGCCATTATGCCACCTATGTTAATTGATAGCACTGTAAGATTTATTGCAGAGAATTTTCATTTAATTTTTGTCTTTTTTAATTTTATCTTTAAAAAAAATAAAAAGACCAAAATGCTCTTAATCATAAGACATCGTTTGGCAAGTATTTATGGCATTGGAGGATTAGGCAATATAAAAAGTTCATGAAGGAGTTTGGATTTTAGACAAGAATGAATAAGTAAAATTTTCAATCATGTTTATGCTGATTGCGGGACATGTGGCCTGACTTTATACCAAAATTCTTTGGCTTGCTCCATAACTTTTTTTCTGTTTTTTGGTACCGAAAGAAACTTGTATTAGCACAACATGACAAAGGATACAAGAAAAGGACCAGCTTGTTCGAGAACTACAAAACATAATTTCACTGTTTGTTGTTGATCTCTTTTTTTTTTTTTTGGGTAAATTTTCCAAATGGTGTCTAATGTTTATATTTTTTCTCAATTTTATCTTCATTATTTCAAAGTGACTTGTTTTGTTCTTAAAGAGTGCAAAAACCTAATATTTAGGCCTTTATTAATTTCATAGCCATTTTTCAAAAGTGAATCATTTAGTCCTGAAATTTTGCAAAACATTTCAGTTTAGTCCATTTCGTGAGATTTCAATTGTGACCGGTACATAAAACTTTAGAAAATAAATTAAAAACAGTGAAATTATTGGCGACTAAATTGAACTTTTTGCAAATATTGGGGAGCAACTCCAACAATCTCTCTATTTTTTCTCCATAATAGAGAGTCAAATTGGTGACTCTATTTTTATAAACTCTCTATTTCAGTTTTACTTCAACAGCACTTTCTACTTAAGACTTTCTATTTAATTTCATTGCAATAAACTCTCTAAATTTTATCTAAATTCATTACTTAAAAATTTCTTATCTTTTATTTTTAATTATTATCGATTATGTTCTAACAAAATTTGTAAGATTAATAAATATTTAAATTGGAGAGCTCACCAATTTAGCAAAATAACAAAAGCAGCGAGGGACTTTTCCTCGCTGCTTGTAGCAAGCAAAGAAATGAAAAATGGACAGCTCACCAATTTAGAATTTTTTTTTTTTTTTTTTGCTAGGAATCCAATTTAGCAAACTTGATGGCTAATCTGTTGGAGTTTATAGTTGGAGATGCTCTAAGTGCATCACTTTGAAACAATAGAGAAGAAATTGAAAAAATATAATTCAGGACTAAGTGAGTCACTTTGAAAAAATAAAGAAGAAATTGAAAAGAAATGTAAATATTATGGACTAAGCACGTCACTTTTAAAATAATAGAGATAAAATTGAAAAAAAAGTACAAATATTGAGGAAATTTTCTAAAATTTAACCATTTCTTTCTTGTTCCCTACCAACATTTCTTGGGATTAATACTACCCTAGCTAAACATAAATTAAGGAAGGTAGTACACCAACTATGTTATCCTAAAACCCAAAATTTTACTTTTTGTTGAATATGAAGATACTACTACTGAAAGGGAAAAAAACCACCGAGAGATGGATCCATCATACGTCCCAACTAATCTATAAAACTATCATATTTTGTTTTGTCCAATTGAATGATTGGGACATGATAAAACTATCATATTCTTTTTTGCCCAATTGAATGATTGACCGATCACATGTCCCAACTAATCGATTAAACTGTCTTATTCTTTTTTGCCTACCCCTCTAATAATTGGGGGAGACAATACGTAAGAAGTCAAGTCAAAATCAGAACGCACGGACCTTTTATAATTGGGGGGGGAAGGGAGGGGGGGGGGGGGGAGGGGGGGGTTAGAAGTCATCAACATCCAGCTAACAATTTCCAATAAGCAGTTTTTGCTAGCATAATTAATTTATGCATCTTAGACGATCTTCATTGATGCATTTCAAGGAATTAGATTTTTGCGTTAGCTAATAGTAACAACCAAAAGAAGAAAAAGTTAGCTAATGGTAGCTTCCGATGTCAATATGATCATGCCCTGTGTGGAGTAGAGAATCTACAATCGAAGATTCTGATGACTAAAGCTAGCCAACAACACCCCCTTCCCCACGCACAACACCCCCACATATGTAGATTATGTCTCAACTTTTAATTAGGTTGAAAAAAAATGTACATGACATTAAAATCTTGCGTATATAAGCCTATATATATCTTAGCTTATTCGAATTGAAATTAATCAATATTTTCAAATATTTGTAGTTTTAAAATGTCTCCATCCAATTCATATCCTATGAGTGCAAGATAGTATGAAATGCAAAAACGAATTTAGTTTTTAATTTAGGCCAATTTTGCCACATATTTGCACAGAAATCATTGTAATATTTATTGCGGAGAATTTTTATTTAATTTATTTATAATTTTGATTTTATCTTAAAAAATAAGAAAAGATCAAATTACTCTTAGTCATAAGATTTCATTTGGCAAGTTCTTATGGTATGAGAGAATTTGGGCAATCTAAAACATGGAGGAGTTTGGAGATATATATATTGTTTTTTGCTAATTTAACAAGTGTCTCTATTAAACTGAACAAAATATTTTCATTTTGATTGGAGTTTGGATATTTTTTTCTATCATGTTGACGCTGATTGTGGGACACGTATGTAGCTTGACTTTGTGCCAAAATTGTTCGGCTTTGTTCCATAACTACAAAACATAATTTCGCTTTTGTTATTGTTGTTGTTGTTGTTTTCTTTTTGGTAAAATTTTCAAATGGTGTCTAATATTTATAATTTTTTTTTTTTTTTGTGGGGGAAAGGGTTGGTGAGAAGCCAACATCCGCACACCATTGATCCTCAACTAAAACATGATTACTTAATTCATAAGCAGCATCTTTGAGTTTGTTAACTACGTACGAAGTCAATGATCATGTCAGCCATATCTTGATGCATGTGCTTTATTTACTAGGAGAAGTGAATCCAACTTCCTTCATGTGTTTCCTCAGCCTCTTTTCTTATTATTCTCCTCTTGGCCAAAGATAAGAAAGATAAACAAACAACAGTTTTCTTTTATTAATTTTAAGTCTTTGTTATTTTTATTTTTATTTTAATCTCTTTGATCTCTCTTTCTTGCTTTTATTTATTTATTTATTATTTATTAATACTTTGACATAATGGTCCCTTATCTTAAAAGAGTAACATTACAGTCATTTACATTTTGAATATATGACACCGTTTGTCATTTTTTACCTTTTCATTTAAAGTTTGACGATATAACCCTTTTTAACTAAACTTGGTATTAACATTTTTTTTTAACTTAAACTTTAATATTTACCTGATTTTGCGCGTTTAGTTTGTGTTATAATTTAGTACTTCACCGATTTGGTATATATATGTGGGTGTCTATCTATGGTAAAGCAAGTGGAAATGTTTATGCACCTGACTCCTTTTTAGTTTTTTTTAACTTCAATTTTTTTTCCTACCATTGTCATTTTAATAGTTTAATTTTTTGTCTAATCATTCATCATTTTTTAAACTTAAACTTTATTTTTACTCAATTATTTGGTCTAATTGCATTATAATTTAGGGCTTTATTGATTTTGTGGTTTTTAGGCATATGCTGCGACTATTCGTCGTTATATGCATTATTATCATTTAAGTTCGGAAAAAATAGTATTATCCTTTGGGGGCAGTTGAGGTATTCATGTGTATGATCTATATTACATATTGTTTAATCAAATTGATAATGCAAAAAAAATTATACAACTTATAGGGATGGTGGCGATAAGGATAGATGGGGATAGAAAATTGAAGAGAACGTGGAAATGAAAACAAAAGTTTGTGAGAGAGAAATAAAGAATAGACATAAATCACTATTTTTTCATGAAAAATGCTTTAAAACAATATGATCGTTCTTGTTATGATATGAATATTTTAGGATGGATATTTTAGGATATTAGTGAATAGTAACCGTCGGACACTATTTATAGTCGTCAAGTACTGTGCAAATAGTAACTGCATAGTAATCTCAGTTTTCTTATAAATAGAAGTTATTGTAATTCATAGTTTACAATGAAATCAATAAGAACTCTCTCTAATCTCTCTCGGCTCTTTTTTATATTATCGCCTTTATAGCAATTATTTTATAACACGTTATCAGCCCGAAGCTCTGCCGTAACAACAACGCATAAACTAACCGATTCAAATTTCTCAAAGGTCTATGTAATCCTTCCTTTTTCAATTATGATTTGATTATATATTTTGGATCTATATAATACACATATATATGTGTATCTACATATAAACATACGTATATAAAACTATGTTCAAGTTGATTCTGGAAGCAGTGTGAGGAATCGAAAATGCTTTCCCTTATCAAATTCATTCATTATAATATTATTTTCTAAAGTTTTCTTTTCAAAAGGTGATGACCATACTAGCAATTAAATAATGATATTAACATTTAATTAATCATGCCAATAAAAAATTTGGATCTAATATCCCGTTGCTTACAAGGACATGAAATAACTTCTAGACTTAATTTTTCATTATTTACAAGAATACAAAACTGATGACTTGGACATAATTAATGATATGACAATGAGCGTATTGCAACTAACATTAATTTTCTTTATTTACTTATTTACGTTATTGCAACTAACATTAATTTTCTTTATTTACTTATTTACGTTATTGCAACTAACATTAATTTTCTTTATTTACGTATTTACGTTATTGCAACTAACATTAATTTTCTTTATTTACGTTATTGCATCTAACTTTAATTTTAGTTATTTATTTACGTATTTATGTTATTGCATCTAACTTTAATTTTCGTTATTTATTTACGTATTTACGTTATTGCATCTAAGTCTCTAACTTTCATTTTATTTATTTGCGTATTTACCTTGCTGGGTAAAACCCGAGAACAACTTGTTATTGTGGCCAAGACATGTGTCCTAATTATGTCTTAAGCTTATTTTTCATTCTATATATATGTGTTGTGCTTCTTGCAAGAAAGAACTACTAAAAAAAAAATGTCGTAATAGCTTTATTTTATGACAATGGATGGAATGATGATTAGACCCACATAAAATAAATCACATCATTGGAACTTTTGCATACTATATACTATTTTAATATTGATCATCATATATCTTGCAAAGATACCAATGTTATGAATTTTGCATTTGGAAGCTTATGATCTCCTGCCAATATGAAAAGTTCTTATATTGACTATCAAAATAATTTTAGCCATCATTTGCTATAAACTAAAGTTTGTTGATATTGGCTTGACATGCCAAAACTTTAATCAATATGCTTTGTTACAATAAATTAAAAACATGGTGAAAAAAAATGACAAACATTAGTTAGTGCCTAATTTTATTTTAAGCCTACATGATTATGGCAGTGAAATTTGTATTACTATATGGAACGTGGAGCCTAATTAAGATCATGAAAGACAAATCCACCAAACTAATCAGTGGAGAGACAACATGTTAAATTAATTTGCAAGTGGCTTATATTAATTTAATCATAATGATTTGTTTGATTAGACTTAAGATATTGATTACTTTGATACGTTATAAACTGAAATTCTAAATTGCATATACTTAACTTTGCTGATGCATTTACCTATTTAAATGATCTCTAAAAACTCTGAAATTGCACAGACTTATAGTTCATTAAGTATAGATGGGTTTAAGCTCAAACGGATCCTAATTCGGAGTTATATTCATCAAGTTACAGTCTTTCGAAATTAACTGCGCAGATTTTCCTGCACCAGCGATTTCAGAACACATTTCGGAAATGCTAAAATCGGATGGTCAAAACGTTAGAATTAGCCTTCATACCAGAAACCAACATTTGCTCTAAACTGTCTAATATAGCTGCCGTATAAATTTTGTTAATTTACGAGCTCGTTTACTATGTCAAAATGGCTCTAAAATTGATGGGCAGTGAGTTGTCCGAATTTCAGCTTTTGCACTAATGCTCACTTAGCTTGTTTTGCTTGCACTTGTAGCATAACTTTAAAATGAGCACATCTAGATTGATTTTGGCCAAATCGATAATAGAATGAAATAATATGTTATTAACAAATTAGGAGAATGAGCTTCATACGTAGAGTTTTCATTTTCATTAATTTAATCAAAAGTTGAGATACCCACTAACAAGTGTGTCTTTATATAAAAGGAGAAGTATATGCTTAACAAGATGATGAGCATGATTGGTCATAACCTTAATTTAAGAAAGCTGTCTTCTCTTACTATTGTTTTGCTCCATGTTTTAAGGGAGAGCAAGTGATTCATGTATTATATTCAAGTATTATATGCATCAATGTGATAAGCAATAGTTAATAAATAAAAAGTAGAACTTTCCTATTCTTTCTAGCCTTGGCCAAATGTACCAAGAGGAAAGGAGAGAAGTATTGCTTATGATGTGTATGAAAATTTCGGCCAAGCCAAGTGCCAAGGAGAATAAATCACGTCATCTATTTATGTGGGTGTATTGAAAATAAAAAAGGCATTATTGAAAAAAAATTCCAATGAACTCCCATTCATGAGCATAAGATATTTTTATACTTTATCACGAAAAGCTATTTTATTTGGCACATCATATTGGACATCTAGTTGCAGTGCTGAGAAAAATTATTGAAAATCCAAATAGACACTACTTAAAGAATCACATGATTCTATAGTCAAATAAATTTTATTTATTGATTATGCCCAACAAAATTTGATCTAAAGTCACCCCTACTATTGTACATCAATTGAGATTAGTGTTGAATATGTTGTGACTCACACAAATACATAAAATGCCCAACACACTCCTTCGTTAAATGCTTGTAGTTAATTGCTCGACTAATATTATCGACAACTAAGTTATCTAGTTATGTTTGAGGATATACAATATTAGATGTTGTAATGTGTATTCAAACACAACCAACTGTTTGAAATCTAAACTCCCGCTATTCATACCCTATCTAACGATATTTTGCGTAATATATGTTTGTATTGCTCCTCTATAAGCCCTAAAAATGGGATGATAAGAGATACTGAGATATTATCATCATCAAATATTATATATATATTGGATCATTGATGAGAGATGTTTCAATAGCATATTATGCTAATCAATGATATTATATTCTCATTATCAGAAAGAAAAAAAAAAACAAATTGGAGAAATGAGAAATGAGAAAAACGAAAGGTGGAGAAATGAGAAATTTATTAAAAGCATCATCATTTTGATCCTCATATTAATCAATGTGAACTAAAGTTCATAGTTCATCAAATTATTCATCGATGCAAAGATAGTGACTCAGTCACAAATACCAGTTTTAAATGCTATGATTAGAGTTGATGTTTCAATTGAGAAACACATCAATAAATATAGTCTACTGTACGCCTGAAGCATGGTGGATATATTGGTTCCAAAGATAAAGGAACAAAATATGCACGTTGGCATTTTTAAATTGTTTGATATCCTGAAGATATCAGGATAAGGAGTTAAAAATCAAACTGAGGAATATTATTCCAAGAGTGTATCAGGTACCTGAATATGATGTGAATATTGAAAGTATTGAGAATAAAGAAATCTCGCTCAGTTAAATTACTCCTGAAAGAGAATGGAAACGAAAAGAGAAATTGATCATGATCAAATTTCTAGAAAATATAATAAGCGTCATAGCATATCCATCTGAGACACGCTAGAAGCGTAGTGTATCTGTCGGTGCAAAAGATATTATCCTTTTGAAAAGGGAGAACACGTGGAGATAAATATAAGAATTATGAATCCTACAGATTCTATATCTTTGAAGAGCACGACAGAACTAGTAAAACCAACCGACGTTGGTAAATGCACAATCCTTGTAGAGATTGAAGAATATTTGGTCCCTAGAGAGGTCAAACGCTTGGAATAAAACAATTAGGATCCTAAACCACAAAGTATAGATGAATGTCGACAAAGACCTGATCAGTCAACGAGAGAGAAGCAATATAATGGAAACTCAACTCATATGACAAATGTGAAATTTTCGTATGTAGGATTGATGGGGAGCATTGTGAAGCAAACCCTATGTCATTTTCAATCCGACAATGCTTGGATACTTGCAATGAGTATACCATATGAGTATCTATCCCTTAAATGCTTAAAGCTTCACAGGAAATGGGTTAGTATGCTATGTGGGTACGCTTTGGCTGAGATCCTCATATGGTATCTATAATACCATTATTAATGTTTAAATGAGTTCCTATGATTCTTATAGAAATGGCAACAACTTGCCAATATAAATCACGTGATATTGATATTGAAGTTCCTGAAGAACTTATTATGCATGAAGCATATGATATTGAAGTTCTTGAAGAACTTACTATGCTTGAAGCATATGACTTGAAATCCCGGGAAATGTAATTGATTACAAAGATCTTTGTACAAATGAAAACATTATGGAAGAATGTAATATAAGTATATGTTGATATTTTGTTACTCATGTATCATGATAAGAAGTATTATCTCCTTGTAGATCTCTATTTGTTGTCCATTGCATTACTGTCTTACAATTTAAGTTTATTAATTATTGTTGAAATATATGCTGATGATTCTTGAATAAAGGCTCCTGAAGAGCTTATACGAGTGAGACTTTATCGACCTGTAGATCGAGTACTCACTGACAAAATAATATGGAAAACATTAGAGTGATAAAGATTATATGATTACTGTCCTAATATTAAAAAAAGGACGATTGATAATATAATGAGATAACTATTGGGCCTGAAGTACCATATCTCAATACTATTAGTCCACTAATGTATCTTGCTAATAATAAAAGGCCAGGAAATTGTTTTCCATTAATTTGTTAGCAAAATATATAGTGTGATTCCAACCTGAAGTCATTGGAATGAAATTGAGCACATGTCATTCTATCTAGGTGGAACATCAAATATGGACTTATTGTATCAAAGATGGTTGAAATCATCATACGTTGGCCCTGTAGATGCTGACCATTTATCTAACCCCCATAAAACAAGTAAATGCAAGTGAAAATCCAGTAGATTTGTTCACTAAAAGTTTTACCAACAAAGATTGGAAAGTACATGCTCAGAAGTGTATAATACATTACTTGAAAGATCTGTTACCATGATTCATGTTGCAATGACAAGGAAAAGGTATTTGTGCGCTGTACTCTTTTTCCTTTATCAAGGTTTTTTCCCACTGGGTTTTTTCTGGTAAGGTTTTAACGAGGCAGACCAAATACAAGTATGTCACACTGAAATTCTATTTGTCCATGAATTCAAGAGAGAAGTGACGCTAGTTCTCATCAAATTCAATAAAGTGAAAATATTGTGTGAGCGTTCACAAAAGCATTACCCACAATGAACTAGCTATCAAGATTGACATATGTCAACTTTGTGATCATTAATGATATGTTCGCATAAAGATAATGCTGCATGTATTGCCCAAATACAGGGAGGCTATATTAAGGGTGATAAAACTAAACATATCACGCCAAAGTTCTTCTTTACTCATGAGCTTCAAAAGAATGATGAAATCAAGGTTCGTCAGATTCGTTCAAGTGAGAACCTTGCTAATTTGTTTACAAAATCATTGCCTACTAGCACATTCGAGAAGTTAATATGGAAGATTGGTATGCGGCGACTCCATGATCATTCTTGATATGCCCACAAGAGGGGGAGACATATGCACTGTACTCTTTTTCCCTTTGTACAGGTTTTGTCCCATTGGGTTTTCCTGACAAGGTTTTTAATGAGGCAGTATAAAAAGCATACACAAAGAATTTTGTACTCTTTTCCTTAGTTAAGTTTTTATCCCATTGGGTTTTCTTGATAAGGTTTTAATGAGGCATATTATTGATTATTAAATATCCAAGGGGGAATGTTATGATATGAATATTTTAGGATGGATATTTTAGGATATTAGTGAATAGTAACTGTCGGACACTATTCATAGTCGTCAGGTACTGTGCAAATAGTAACTGCATAGTAACCTCATTTTTCTTATAAATAGAAGTTATTGTAATTCATAGTTTACAGTGAAATCAATAAGAACTCTCTCTAATCTCTCTCAGCTCTTTCTTATATTATCGTCTTTATAGTAATTATTTTATAACAGTTCTATCATTATTTCTTATTCATGACCCTTATGTGGGTGTGGGGTCACGCGCTTATTTGAGTCGCACGGTCAAGCTCGATCACGATCCAGCCTGACGTTGATCAAATGCAATTGTAAAAAATATGAGAAGTCAATGAGAGAAATTGGATTAACAAAATAGGTACTAATAGTTCCATTGATCAATTAGACTACCTAATACGATGTACCTAATCAATTAAAATAACAAGAATATTGCAAAAATTCATCATGGCGCACTTGCAATTTTCTGGAAGCATTTCTGTAAGTATGCTAGAGATTATTTCTTTTAGCTCCTCAGCTTAATTCTGAAAAATATATCGATGTTGCTTATACTTTTGAAAATCATTGCAAATAAGAAAATATTTATCATGTAGTCTTTAAACAAATCGTTGCAAAAAGAATTAGTTGCAATAATTTTTTGACTGTTACTATTTATTTATAAAAAACCTTTGTAGTAGAGATTAGACAACGATAGTGGATTCAACGGTAAAAAAACCGTTGCCTAATGTCATTTGCAACGGGTTTTAGTTTTTTTGTAACAGTTTTCAAATGTTGCAAGAGCTAAAAAATGTGGTAGTGATCTCTAGTTTCCGAAGGTATCATATTTGAACATGGGAGTCTTATACTCCTACATTCTTTGGAAGAAAATGAAGAAAAAAACCATTGTAAGCGAACTCTTGGCTTTAAAGCTCCAAATCAAACAAATACATGGAAAGAAAACTCCAACCAAAACTCAAGACTAACCTAATAGAACATTTAAGTTCCAATAATTACAAAGGGTTTTATTATTGAGAACGTTTCTAAACTGTTTACCAGTAAGCATTTTGAGTCTAACATCTTCATGAATTATTGCCACAATTTGGTTCTCCGTTGTAACTCCATTTCCAAAGAGGCGACTATTGCGCTCCTTCCAGATGTGAAAAATATAGGCAGGAAATAAAATTTTGAGCAAAAGTGCCTTCAGACTATCTTTCCCACAATTCCTCTCCATTGAATACTCCCAACGCTAGCCAAGGCAAACTTAATACTTCTTCTCTAAATACGCTTGCTAAATGTGCATTCAAAAAAAATGTGATCTCTAGATTCCATACTTACTACTTTGTTGTATGCATCAACCACGTTTCAATATATCATAACCATCAATATTGATGAAACAAATGACATTTACATATTGTTTGATCAACTTGATAATTGACGCAACAAAAATTTTTACTTCTTAACAGGGGACGGTTATGATAAGGATAAATGGGGATTGAAAATTGATGAGAACATGGAAATGAAAACAAAGATTGAGAGAGATTAAGAAAGAATCGGCGCATGTTACCACTCTTCTTAAGCATTATATATATGTAGATTATGTCTCAACTCTTAATTAGGTCAAAAAAAAATGTACACGGCAATAAAATCTTGCGTATATAAGCCTATATATATCTTAGCTTATTCGAATTGAAATTAATCAATATTTTCAAATATTTGTAGTTTCAAAATGCATGTCTCCATCCAATTCATATCCTATGAGTGCAAGATAGTGTGAAATGCAAAAACGAATTTAGTTTTTAATTTAGGCCAATTTTGCCACATATTTGCACACAAATCATTGTAAGATTTATTGCTGAGAATTTTTACTTAATTTATTTATAACTTTTATTTTATCTTAAAAAATAAGAAAAGATCAAATTACTCTTAGTCATAAGATTTCGTTTGGCAAGTTCTTATGGTATGAGAGAATTTGGGCAATCTAAAACATGGAGGAGTTTGGAGACATATAAATATATATTTGTTAATTTAACAAGTGTCTCTATTAAACTCAACAAAATATTTTTATTTTGATAAGAGTTTGGATATTTTTCTATCATGTCGATGTTGAGTATGGAACACATGGCCTTTAGTGCCAAAATTGTTTGGCTTGTTCCATAACTACAAAACATATTTTCTCTTTTTTTGTTGTTTTTTTTTTTGGTAAAAATTTCAATTGGTGTCTAATATATATATATATATATATATATATATATATATATATATATTTTTTTTTTTTTTTTTTTTTTTTTTTTTGGGGGGGGGGGGGGGAGGGGGGAGGCGGACAATGAATAAGATATTTAGCTTACCAGCTAAGAATTCGAATTAATTTATACATCATACACGCTCATCGCCAATTTCTCTATCCCATTTGCATTAAGAAACTAGGATTCCTCATTCGTAAATGTTTGGCAGCGGGATAGGTGGTGTGGCGTGTGCGTGCTTCTTCGTTGGAAATAGCTTCGTTTATCTTCTGTCCTTTGGTGAGTTGGCAATAAAATACAAATAATAATATCTTAATGTTAACATTTAAGCCACATTTTGCGTTGTTGCTATTTGAGATTCAAACTCAATTGGAAGCTTTGGCAATCAGCTTTAAATCAGTCTTAATGAATGTACCGAGATGTCCATTCTTCCTCCTTCACAAAGCCTCGTTGTAGACAGAAGCGAATGCAAAATTTTGTTTAGTAAAGACTAAGAATACATAATTGAATACTCTTACATGATTTTTTTTTTCCTACCGGGTTTAATTATTATTTTTAGTTGAACAACTATTTTGAAAATATATAAATTTTCAAAAAATACAATTCCACCATAAACACGTTGATCACATCTTCAATGTGATATGCTGTCTTTCTGATTTGTTTCACTCTCACTGCTTAGACTTGTTTTTCTTTTTAAATTCAAATAGAATATCCACATTGTTCATGATGCATGCTGCGACTATTCGTCGTTATATGCATTATTATTATTTGAGTTGGGAAAAATAGTATTATCCTTTGGGGCAGTTGAGGTGTTCATGTCTATGATCTATATTGCATTTTTGTTTTATCAAATTGATAATGCACGCAAATTTATACAACTTATAGGGATGGTGGTGATAAGGATAGATGGGGATTGAAAATTCAAGAGAACGTGGAGATGAAAATAAAAGGTCGAAAGAAAAATAAAGAATAGATATAAACCATTTTTTTTTCATGAAAAATGCTTTAAAATAATATGATCGTCTTATCATTATTTCTTATTCATGACCCTTGTGTGCCTGAGTCGCATGGTCATGCTGGATAGCCTGACGCTGATCAAATGCAATTGTCAAAAATATGAGAAGTCAATGAGAGAAATTGGATTAACAAAGACTGATCAATTCGACTACCTAATACGATGTAAAATAACAGGAATATTACAAACATTCATCATGGCGCCCTCTCAATTTTCTGGAAGCATTTCTGTAAGTATGCTAGAAATTATTTCTTTTAGTTCCTCAGCTTAATTCTGATAAATATATCTCTAGTTTCCGAAGGTATCATATTTGAACATAGGAGTCTTATATACTCCTTCATTCTTTGGAAGAAAATGAAGAAAAAAGTCATTGTAAGCGAACTCTTGGCTTTTACTACTTTGTTGTATGAATCAACCACGTTCCAATATATCATAACCATCAGTATTGATGAAACAAATGACATTTACATATTGTTTGATCAACTTGATAATTGACGCAACAAAATGTTTTACTTCTTCTTCAGGGGATGGTTATGGTAAGGATATATGGGGATTGAAAATGGATGAGAACATGGAAATGAAAACAAAAATTGAGGGAGATTAATAAAGAATAAGCATGAAACCACTCTTCTTAAGCATTATATCATACTTCTAGGTTCTTCAACATCCGCAAACCTTTTAGATGATCAAATGTAGTTGTTAAAACTTAAAAAGTCTAGACTTTTTTTTTGGTAGAATAATTGATACTATATTGTCACAACCCCAAGTCCAATATACAAATCTAGGCTCATGACTACTGCATAATTAAGAGGACGCCTTCCTAAATTGCAAGGCCCTAGTTTTGTAAGAAATAATGGCTAGAATAGAGCAATAATAACTTTGATAAAAGATTATTGTAAGTCTCAAACTCTACAAATAAAGACCTCCAATTACATAAATTCCACAAAGTCATCCACAGAATGAAAGTCTAAAACCATCCAAATCATAATTAAAGTAATAGTTCGCCAAAGTAACGTAAGGTGTAAATAGAAATCCAAGCATCACCTCCTCTCTAAAGTTCTTTGTGTTATTAGGGCTCTACCGGACAATCCATCTATGCCAAACTACTACTCACCTACTTCGAAATTAGAGAAGCGGAACAAAAAAAAGTAGAATAAAATGAGTACTAACATAGGACCTTGATAATGAATGGGATCGTAATATTTATGCATAATAAACCTTTAAAAGGAAGGTAGAAAGAGTCGAAATTCAGTAGACGGTGGCATGTAAAAGAATTTCAGGTACAAGTAAATCTAAATCGCACTAATGTCAGAAGAAATTCAAATATAGGCTGTGGTCACAGAATTGATACCATAGAATAAAAGGGTGGCTTAAACTGTCAAACCACCAAATGGGAGTCCCAACGAAAAGTGGTGCACCATACTAAATAGACAAAATTGAAATGGCTAGTATATGATCCCTACTGACCAAGGGCCTAAGCTCGCTTACCCGCCAGTTAGGGCACAACTTAATTATTTAGTTATTTTGAAAATATGCTAAAGGAAATAATTGAGTTGCTTCAAAAAGACAGTATTTAAGTACGTTTTCATGCACATGAAAATTTTGTTCCCAAGTCTTCATTCTAAAATTCCAAAAAAAATATTGCCTCAAAAGAAAATGTTAGATTTACAGTAGTTGAACCAACTAAAGAGAATGATAGGGACCAACATTCTGAACATCAATCCTGCGAGTTGGCAGGGATGAGGTGATGAGTAACTTTGATAATATTTTAGACTACCACGTGAAGGGGTAAGGTATGTTACTAGTTTGCTGGGACTGAATTACCGAATAGGTTTGGTAGATTTTAATAAGCTAAATGTACAAAGACAATTATATTATAATCGGTAAACACAATATATTCTTAGCTATAAGAAGTACAAAATTCTTGATGGAATATTTTATTCACCAAGGTCTAACAAAGTTTATGGCTAAGCTAGCAATAACAGTGATGAATGACAATTGAAAATAAATAACCATGGGGGATGAAATCAGTTTCATGAGCAGCAGGCTTTGTAGTAATTAATCAATAATGAAAAGAATAATTTATTGAGGAGATCAACGGAATAAGCAATTATGAAGGGGATACATATATTTTCTAAATCATTGTTGGTAATATGCAACATGACTTGAGTTCGTTGTAAGAAACAAATTTGGCATTTAAACAACCGAATCAGTTAAAGGTTTTCTAACATGAGGAAGAATCCACTTACCTTTGATACGCAATTTACTCAAATCCTTTTTTATATATATATATACATATATATATATATATATATATGTGTATATATATGTATATATATATATAAAAAAGGATTGGATATATATGTATATATACATATATACATATATATCCAATCCTTTTATATATATATATATACATATATATATATATATATACATATATACATATATACATATATACATATATACATATATATATACATATATACATATATATATACATATATACATATATATATATATATATATATACATATACATATATATACATATACATATATACATATATACATATATACATATATACATATATACATATATACATATATACATATATACATATATACATATATACATATATACATATATACATATATACATATATACATATATATATATATACATATATACATATATACATATATATCTATATATACATATATATATATATATATGTATATATATATATTTAAGGAAGACTTAAGTCATTTATATCACTTAGAATGTTACACACGAAACTTGATCTCAAAATTTCTTACATCTAAAGCGAATCATACCAGTAGACCAAACGGCTAGTGGCGAATTACTCCAATCCTTAAGAGCAAAAGATCAAGACTACAAAATTGTAATAAACCACGCCCTTATATATGACTCCATGAGACCCATGCCTAACAAAATCCTGCGATTCAATGACAACATCCTATGTTTATTTGAATTTCTCTGGAGAAGATTAAATTTATGCCAAGGTGATTATTGAACCAAGTCAATTAGACAAAAAAAGTTGGTTTTAAAAGCAGCTACCAGTAACGCCTAGGCTTGTTTGATAGCTTGAAACATATTTTCACCTTGTTTTGAATATGAAGATATTACTTGAAAGGAGAATTACTTTGCTACTTTACGTGAGAAGAGACCACAAGTTTTTATTTATCTATCTTGTAAAATTTTGTCACTTAATCGCACTATGTGTTACACTACGAGGAAGCGCCAAAGTAAAATTTTGTCGCCTTTCCGTCGCCTTAAAAAGAGGATGGTGACAGATAAGTGGACGTCATGTCACAATTGGTGGAAAAACTCAAATTTCATCGCCAATCCGTGACTATATTTAGAATAAATATTTATTTTTTTGATATCCATCGCCAAGTAAAAATCATAAAAAATATTTAATTATTTTTCCTTTTCTTCTCTTTTTGGCCAAGAACCAAATTTTATTGAATAAAACGCGCCATACAACATGGGATATCAAAACGAAAGCCCACCTGAACATGAAAGACGACCTGAACAAAAACATAAAGACGTCAGGGCAAGACGACCCACAACAACAAAGCCTAACAAGGCAGAAGACGACACAATTTCTCCTAATGCTGCACACACTTGACTATGATGTTGATTGGTAGATTTTAGGAATATGCTGAATCTTTGAATAATCCGGTCCTTCAATATCTATTCATTGAAGAAACTCCTTTGGCATGCGTAATAGGTTTAGCATTTGCAAATTCTTAAGCTCTTGCAATCCATCTGGGATCATCTGAAGCTTGTTACACTAAGAGATGGTGAGTTCTCCAAGGTGCTTCATGGATCCCTTAGGTATTTGATTCCATGTTGTCAAGCTAGAGGAATTGGTAAGACGAAATTCTTTGAGTTTTGGAAAGTTATTTGGTTCACAAACTAATTGTTCTCCAACATTAACCATCATTATTTTGAGAACATTTAGTGCTAGCAATTGACCTAGAGTAATAAAATAATCTTGGGATAAGGATCTCGTGGACAGATTGATTTCACGTAGACAGATGTGAGAGGCAATACCATTTGGTAGCTGATCGAACAAGATTAGGTAGAGCTTCTCAAGGGATGGAGGAAGAGTAAGGTTTCCCAGTAGGAGAATTTCCCCCTCCGCCCAAAAATTTGCTCTCATTTTTAGCTTTCGAAGATTTGTCATCTTTCCAATAGCATTACATATTTCTCTCCAAGACTCATCTCCAGTGGCACTTCTATTTAATTTAGTGAGCTGTGTTGTGAATTTCAACTGCCTTGCTTGATTGAGATTTAGATGTACCCCATCCAAGGATTGGAGTTGAGTTATAAACTGGGATAATATGATATCTAGCATTTCCTAATAGCCAGCAAATCTTCGGATATAATCCATGAGAAGATGTCTTAATTGTGTGAGCTTTGCTATCCCTGTAGGGACACGACTCATTGAACATTTTTGAAGATCGAAGGTTTACAGGTGGCGAAGTTTCTTGATGGAATCTGGAAGATCTTTGATAAGTCCATTCACTCTTAAACTCAAATATCTCAAATGAATTAAATCCCCCATTTCATCTAGTACAATCCCGTGACGAAGGGCACCTTTGAGATCCAAAGTCCTTATTAATTTTGTTAGGTTTCTGGCCTCTTTAGTCAATTAGATAAATAATCAAATCAACTAAGTAAATTTGTAGAAAAATAAATTTGTTGCAACAAATGTAAGAACACATAAATTTTAACGTGGTTCAACCAACTTGGTCTACGTCCACGCGGCCATCTCTTGGCCAACAAACCAATCCACTAAGTTTTAAGAGATTACAGACACCAATGGAAACTTACGCAATTGAAGACTCCCTCTTAACCCTTGCCGCCTAGGTGTAAGACTCCCTTAGTAGATTCTCTAGTTTGGCGAGCTCCCATCGACTTACAAAAGTTCTCTCCCGAGAACACACCTTTTTCTCTAAAAGAATGTATACTAAAACATAAATAAATGAGTCTTGAAACTCTAGATGGATTGGTCAATACATACGATAAAAATAGACTGTGTTGCAACACTAATTAAAACATTCAGCAAACTCTGTTACATAGCATGTTGTAACACGACTTGACATAGACAGCCTATACCTACTCACGATTCTGCAGCAACTTATTTTACTTACTGCTCGCCACACACCAACAGAGAACTGATACACGAATTTATAGGATTTGCTGCAGATGTTGAGTATAGGTAGAAGAGTCTTCAAGATAATCCAATTAGCTCAAGCGTTCTTGATAATCTTGACTTTATCACATTATCACTTGATCTCCAAGATATCTTCATAGACATGTGGACTCTTCAAGAATTATTCTAGCATTAGAACACTTCAGAACTTGAATCCTTCCTGATCATGACTTCTTTGTGGACTGCAAGCTCAAACTATCACATGCAATATCCATAATTTTTGCAAAACACGGACAATAATTAAAATCAGATCCTAACAAATTTGATATTCTGTAATAGTTTAGAGAACGATGAGTAGAACTGTTCACTATGCCTTGCTAAAAGTGAGCGTAGCTTTAACTTGCAAGTGCCAAGTTAGACTTTGGGTTGTTTATCATAAATTGCCAAACGCCGTTGATTTAAATCTAATTCAGTCATCTCTTGTTTGAGTAATACTCCAAAATTCTCCTTTGCTATCATGTGAACAGCAATATCTTGCAAGAGATCATGCATTTGGAAACCTTTAGACTCATACCCGGATTGTAACATGCTTCTTTCTACGAGTTCATTGAAGTAACCTCTTGCAATGTCTTCTAGTGTAGTAGCGTTTGCTGGACTTCCTGATTCTATTGTCTCTCACGACTGCTTACAAGAAATCATGTTATATAGTGGAGTCTTATCTGAACAATCTTTCGTTACTTTAGGACAATTGCCAAGACTATAAATTCTCAAACTCTTCTCCGGTTATAAAGGGAAACAATTGGTTTGTGAACCAAACAACTTTCCAGAACTTGAGGAATTTAAGATTTCTCAGGCCAAAAATTTGACCACATGGAATCAAATACCCAAGGGATCCATGAAATGTCTTCGCGAACTTACCATCGAATGATGTAAGAGTCTAGAGATGCTCCCAGATGGATTGCAAGAGACTGAGAATTTGCAGAAGTTGTGTTTACCCTTCATGCCACCAGAATTTATTCAAAGAACTAATATTGGATGACCTTATCATTTGAAGATCCAATTGTGAAACCCCGGACCCAGAAATAGTTATTTTATTATTTTTTATTATTTATATTTATTTAATTTGCATTTAATTGATTTCCATGAAATCATTATTTTATTATTTTTATTATTTTTATTTATTCTATTTGTATTTAATTGATTTGTTTTTGCTATTTAAATCGTTAATTGCATTATAATAGCCACTTAGTGCATAAACTATATCATCCAAGCTAGAAAGTTGACACTGCATTAGAACTATCTACACAATTAGTTGACTTGGCCTTTCAACCACACAAAAACTAAGCTAAGTGAAACAAAACAATAAAACAAAAGAGCAAAACATAAATGCCAGAATACTTTCGAGAAGCTGAAGAAGTACTTGGATTCGTCGCCTCTGCTTTCTCGACCTGAGGTGGGGAGGAGCTGGTACTATATTTGGCGTGCTCGGGAATGGTAATGGCAGTTGTGTTGGTTCGAGAAGAAGGCAGATAACAAAACTTGGTCTATTATGTCAGCAAGACTCTCCATGGAGTCGAGACGAGATACTCTTCATTGGAGAAATTTGCATTCGGGCTTATCACAGCAGCTAGGAAGCTGAAACCGTACTTTGATGCTCACTTAATCAGAGTCATGACGGATGCCCCACTCAAGTCCGTCATGCATAAGCCAGAAGCCTCGGGTAGGCTACTGAAGCGGTGCTAGAAGTTTTAGCAAAACAATGAGGGATTTTGTTACTAATCATACAAAAGCAAAATAGTAGCACGAGGAAAGCAAGGTATAAATGGTTTTTATACCTATAAGAATTGCAATTTTAGAGGTTATCTCATGAACTCTATTTCAGAATCTGTTAAAAAAAATTATGTTATCATGGTTCAAGGAGATGAATATGTGATGCATTTTTAACAGCGTTGGCTTTTGCTAGAAGGGTTGATCTACAGAGAATGTAAATAGGTAATGTCAATGGGGCGAGTTTCACCAGGAGACTTATCCTCATGTCGTGTTGAATTATTTAAAAAGTTATCTTAACATTTGTCCTACTCTTAGCATTCTTCACCCCAATCTTCATGGGGAATGAGAATTATCCGCAGATTTTTTCATTTATGTTTTTTTAAACCATGCAAGATTGTGTTTAATTCGAAATATATAATGTTAGAACATAATTAAATTATCAACATAGGTGTTAAGTAAATATCAAATGTGGATTATACATTGAGTACTATGCCTTCAACTATAAAGCAAAAATAACATTACTTTTTTTTTCGGGGCAAAAATAACATTACAATAAGTGAATTTGAGGCATATAAACAAATTTTCGACTAGAACAAGAATTGCATGCAGTAAAGATTATTTCTTTGTATTTTTTATGTATATTGATTTCCATAAAATCTTTTTCTTTGTAAAAAAGAATTAATGATCAAAATTCTTTTGTTTTTCTTTTACAAGGGGTTAACCTAAACAAAATCACAAAAAATATATTTTCATCTAAGTGCCAAGCACTAAGTTGACTCCACACCTAGTGCCTGGCCCCATTTTCGTTGTACCATTTCATACGAGATCGATTCCAATAGCTTCATGATGTACTTTAAACATTTCCTCACCTATATTGTAAGTTAGTAGCTTGTATGCTTAGCCCAAAAAAAAAAAAAAATTTAGTAGCTTGTATATATTGTCAAAAGTATTGCATCTCATCATTGACTATTTGGTTTAGAATTTTCGTTTTAAATGTCAGAGGTCTAAGATTAACTCTTAAAGACTTACAATTACAACTCATTCTTATTCTTTCTTTAACACTTTTGAAAATACATAATTTAGTATTTGTATATGGTTAATTATTTTTAGTGGAAGTTAAATTAATTTTTTAATTTAAAAATACTTTTAAAATACACACTTTTTGAAAAAATTACAACTCTAACACACTCTTTAATTGCTCCACTCTTAGGGTCAGTGGGATTGCAACTCTCACTGGACCATTAATAACTCCACCTATGGTTAACTATTTTCAAAATTAATTTTTCATCCTATAAATACTTTTAAAATACATATTTTTTTCAAAAAATTGCAACTCCAACACATTCATTAATAGCTCCACCCTTAGCGTTAGTAGAATATAACCCTCGTTGGCTAATTAATAGCTCTGCCTATAAACCAGGGGTAAAGTCAGAAGTTTAAAGTTGAGGGGCAAGATTCAATAAAAGAAAAAAAAATAGTAGGACCTGGATGTTTTAATTTTTTAGAATATTACATATATTTTGTAAACCAAAAAATATATATTACATATATTTATTTATTTTTAAATCTTCGGGGGGCCGGGAAGTATCGCCCCTGTAATGAACAGCCTTAAGGTGACCACTTTGCCCTAACTACAGATGCCATGGCACTAGATTGAAAAGCCCAAACAGTCCCTAGTACGAAAAGCCGTAAAGATGTTAATGGGCTGGCAACCTGCAACTTTTTTCCTCCAGAGGAGGCGTATGATTCTCCATGGAATAAGAGGTATTCATAGACTATAATAAGAAATAGATTGCCTAGAAGAGTATTTAATTTGAGCATGGTAGAAAACCATACATTTGCTCACACTCCTATGAAGAATCCATCCCTTTGAGGAACAAAAGTGAGTATTGTTTCTTCTGCATGCTATTAATGCCATCTGAAATCAATTCAGAAGAATTGTATTGTAATGGTCGACTAGTGACCCTGATGGCTGATAGGAGCAGAAGAAGACATGGAAAATATGCAGTTTAACTAGCCTTGAAAGAGGGAGCTAAAAACAATTAATGGCCATTGCATTTTTTGTCAACTAATTTATATATCAATGAATTACACCAGTGAAGTCTCATAGAAGTTACAAATTCTAATTTGTTTTATTATTGTTCGATAACGAGGAGTTTATTCTAAATAGGATCACATTTGATCCACTCTAAATATATAAATCTCGTAGTGCAGCGATGCGTCCCAATGAATATTTCAAATCAATCAAGGGTCAAATAATATTTGTGATGGAAGACATAGGTTGGAACTCAAACAATCAACCACAACAAATTATTATTCGACCATTCTACCTTTGAGGTGAAGTTTTGAGTTTTATAGAAGCCGGACCGGTGACTTTCGAAATTCCTAGAATTTTAATTGATATGGTGCCTATGGTCGTACCTCGGGAAAAATTAAAACTTGATGTTTCTAGCAAGATAGTACTTTCTAATGATTAATTATTTGGCCTTTGTAACAAATGTGTTAGGAATATTGCCTCGTCAAGGTCAATGGTACATATCATTCCCGATGGCATTAATCCTTCTAGAAACTGCATCTAATTTGTAGTACTAGTAGTTTATTATGTGTTTCATATGGAAATTGATATTTCTTTTGACGATATGATATTGCATTTTGTTCGTAGCCACTGCTATGCCAAAAGTCTCAAAGGTCCTTCTTTTTTTTTTCTTTTATTTGTGTTAGATATTGATGAAAGAATTCATTTTTTTAAAATGGTGGAAAAAAATGGAGATATAGGTAAAAATCCGTACAAGCCCAGAACTAATAAAGGTGGGCAAGCCCATCCTGCAAGAAAGGGATGAAGGGGCTTACCGAAGGAGCAATGGCCCAATGGACCACGGGTTGTCACAATTTGAGAGGAAGACAAATATCGATAGACCACACGATAAGTGGTTATGTGAAGCGCCGCCATGCAAGTTCTCCTTTAATAACATATCCTAGGTACACCGTTTAGAATGACCAAGGTCACCACTTGAGCCTTGGGCCAAGGGTCAAATAGGCCATTATGAGCTAAGTATGGATGGCTCAAGGCAGGAAAGACCAGACAGAGCCAGTAGCGAAAAAAAGGATGAAGGACAAATCAACGCAACCAATGGGAAGCAAAGGTAGGCCCTCATATGGCTAAGAGGTCAGTATGCTCAGTGAGGGATGACCTAATGGGAGAAAGCCTATAAAAGGAAGAAAAATAAGCCACATAAGGCAAACTAACCACATATGGATCCTCTTCAAAATAGCAGGAGTTGTTAGTATCTAACATAAATGAAGGATTGAAGGGTTTAAGGACCCCTACAATCCTAATTGTAGATCTTTTTTTTTTGGCTGATTGTAGATGTTTTGGTCTACAATGGACATTTTCTTGGATGCATTATTTTCTTTTCTTTTCTAATAAGTACACTATTTATATCATCTAGTAATACTATGATGATTTCCAATGAAATTTTGCAACATAGATGGACAAACACGGTTTTATTCCCTTTTCTTGAACATTTTAAACTTTCACCCAAGTCAATTTTATTGCTTTAAGGGAGTGAAAGTTGGAGACGATAGTTTTTTATTGCATTTTAAGCTAGTTCCTTTTTTATCTTTGTTTTAATTTAAGAAGTTAATCTGAAATAAATCTTATGATTAAATTGTTGGGTATCGGTACAGCGGAATGGTCGGGGACAAACAGTATTACGCAGCTAAAATATGAATGAGAATAGAGAAAATAGAGACACAAGATTTATGTGGAAAACCCTCAAACAAATCGAAGAAAAAACCATGGGCAAGTAATGGAGGATTTCACTATGATGTGGAGTATTTTACAATAACCTTCTCTCTAATATAAGGAGAGAACAATATCACTCTCTCAAATAATATGAGAAACTAACTCTCACTCACAAATATAGAACAACAAAAGAGGAAGAAAAAATACTCAGGAGAAAACTTATTTTTCTCTCTGATTTGGAATGTTTTTGGTTGATACTAAATGGTGAGGAATAAGCCTCTATTTATAGGCTCATTCCATATCCGAAATCAAAGCAAATCAATAGTGTGAAAATAATTTTCATGTGCCTAATTTTGCACCAAACTTTGCTGCACAAATCTTCCTTTTTCCATTGCTTTTCTTATTTCTTTGTCTACCACTTTTGTTTCTTTTCTTTATTTATTGTTGTTCCTTTCTTACCAAAGGCTCAAAGTGAGCTTTAACCAACTCACATTCTCCCACTTAAAGCCCACTTTGGATGATCTTCAAATCTCTCCATACTTGTCAATTCTATGTTGCTTATGTCTTTGCTAGGCCAAAGGAGGATCTACTCCAAACAAACTTGTCAACATTGATTGGCTTTGTCATGACATTTGCTGTCATGCCCCAACCCGACCTATAAAGGTTAGACTAGGGTGTGATCTAAACATTCAAGTCATATCACGTACTTAATCGTTCATGAAAGTTTAACACTTAACTTTTTAGCCTAAACTCAACAAATTCTCCGAAAAACCGGCAGCATAACGGCTGTAATTGGGCTCCTTAGTTTGACCTAATTTTCTAAAGGCCTTAAACTTTCAATATCAAATTCATTTCCAACTAAGATTACTATTTATCATCAATTGAACGCCTACTAGTTATCTCGAAGTCTCGTTTGATTAATAACCTAGCATGATACTATGTCTTGTTTGTTTGTTAATCCTCATTACAAAAGTACCTATTGATCTTAGCTTAACAATGAGTACCTGCTTAAGATTGGATAGATTCATTTTACTTAATCCTTACCTGATACTTTATAATCCTATGATAGATACTAGCCAATAATGATACCAAAAACGACCATAGTAGTGTCTATCTAGTTATGATCAGTACAAGCCAAAATTAGACCCTAAATTACAACGGGGGTCATTTACAATACAATAACAAGCAACATAAGAAATAGTCTTCAAACAATATATCATTCACAAAATGGCCATAGTCAAGTAAGGCACGTAGGGCAAGCAATCATTCCAAGGAATCATTATTAGGCACGTTGTCCTCGGCTACCTGTTCCTGGTCTTCTTCACCTGAGATGATAAAAGAGGGTGAGTACTTATGAACTCAGCGAGGGGGAACGAGAAATAAGTTTTGAAACTCTTTTTTCGGTTCAATTATGAAAACCCTTTGCAAGCATGACATATATCACAAGTAAGTACATCATGTAATATAAAGGTAAAGGAACACAATTACCCGTCTTTCCTCCCCGAGGTCCTCTAGGAACCAAGCGAGAGTACTTATACACATAATGAAAAGGATACGGTGAGATTTTGCTCTCAGTGTATTTCTAGTATCGGTTGTTGCGGCCGACTTCAAATCATCCCCTTATCATGCCAAATGGGTGTACTTTGGATGTACCCCGAAATCCTACAACCCAACTCTCCGAGGAAGTCTAGCCCCCAAGCGAGAGAGGGAATTGGACAATGGTAGTCACGGTTGCACCGGCAAGCTCGATGCCACCCAGTGTGTGTGAACGCTACCACGCCAGAATGAAAGGTTGCAACCTTGTATGCAATGCAGATTTATGACATTTAATATATCACATTAGGAGGACAACAAAGTAGGTTTCCTCCGGGCAGTCATAAGATTGTACATTGACAAGTAAACACGCGAGGCACGATATGACAAGTAATTTCACTTGAAAAGCACATGGAGTTATATGAATATTAAATGGGCAGCCATGTAACGCATGTAAATCAAGTCATATAACTCATTTCGAAGTTCACGTAATCAAATAATAAGATTATTCAACATGCAACGACATCTACGTGGGACCGGGTGCAAGAAAGACCTACTTGTCAACATGTAATCATCGAAATCATGTTTAGGGTTATGAGGGCAACTATGGGCAGCCTACTAATTACATAATTAAACACGATATTCATAGGATCAACACTTAGCGAGTTTTCCTAGTCATTGGGGTTCCAATTCATGTTTACCCGTGCGATTAAGCCCTAAGTTGTCACGTAATTAAATTCAAGCCATGCATTGATTAATTCAAACACCCTCAAGCATTCAAAATGGTCTACACAACATCCCAATGCCACAAACCCAAGCATTTAATACAACAAGAGAAATTACAATAATTTTCAAGGCAAATCACTAGATGAAAACCTCACTGCAATGGTCTATTTTCTCACAATCATTGAGACAAGAAAACAAACTCCAATTCTAGTGAACAAAATTTCAAATTAAATCTTAAGGAGTGAACTAAATCCAAAAACAAACCTTGCATCATTTGAAGTTCGGGTTCAAGAGTTATAGCCAAAACCGTGAGACTACGCAAAACTGTCAAGATTTGCACACATTTCAATACTTATCATTTTTGAGGACCTTAGGGTCAGATTTAGCCTTAGTCTATTTCTGACAAAAATGTCCAGAACTGAAAAATCTAGTAGAACACCAAATTTAATGCATTTTTGATATCATTTACTAAGTAAAAACTGGTTCGTTCTACAAGGATAGTGAATCTGCCAAAACCTGCTTCATTTTCCCAGATTTTCCAAATTTGGACACATTGTGATATTTTGCCATGTTGAGAACCTTAGAGTCAAAATTAGCTTTTGCCTATTTCTATGAAAAATGCTCAGACCTGGAAAAACTAGTCACCTACCAATTTTTAGGCATTTTCAACATCATTTACCTGGTCAAAATCACTTCATTCCAACAGAACAGAAAGCTACCAAATACGCGATTTCACCTATCTTCACATTCTAGCCAAATATCTTGCCATGCATGCTTACAAAAGTTCATGTACACACATATATCACAAGTACAGAGGTAAAAATAGACATTTAAAGGCATGCATGTGATTTTTGAAAGCTTTTTAAGAAGTTTTAGACCTCACCTTAGCCAGACAACAAAGAAGATGCACAAACTCTTGATGAAGCACAATGTTGACCTTTTTCCTTGCTTAGCCAAGAGACCACTTGAGATTTCTCTAATTCCTAGCTTAGTAACCATGTTCTTAGTATGTGCAAGTGGCTAGAACAAAAGAAAATGAAATGGAAGCTAACAAACTTACCTAAGCCTAAATGAATGTGCTATGAGCTTGCATATGCGTTTCTTTGCTCCTAGCTTTGCTTGGTCGAGCTTTTAAGTAGCTTGCATGACTTGATGAACCATTGAGTGACGAACTTAAGCTATGGAGAGTAGGATTTCAGCTAGGGCCGAGAGAGAGAGAGAAGAAATGAGAGAGTGAGAGAAAATGAGAGAAAGAAGGAAAGAATGAAAGAAAAATGAAACGCTTGATGGGTTTGATGCTTGTGTCGGCCTAGGGCCTTGAAATTTCAGATTTTTGTGTCTTCAAGGAGCATAATTTTGAATCACCTAGCATGGGCACTTACATATGTCGAGAATGGGTGCATTGGGTAGGGTTTTTGAGCCTTTTTTTTGGTTTTGTGTCATAACATGTCATAGAATGTCTAGGAATAAATTTTGAATTATGCAAAGCTAGTTCAATATGCAATAGTGGTCGGCCAAGCTTGTGCAAGAATCTGAATTTTTGTCTTGGTTGAGCAATATAATATTGTGTGTTTGGGATGTGAAAAGAATAAGGAATAAAGAATAAAGAATGTCTAGCTTTTGGTGCAATTTCGTCTTCTAGTGGGTTGAATTAGCAATTTAATATTAGTTAGTGGAGTTTGTAGGATTAATTAATGATCTAGTGCTTCGTGTAAGATGCTTTCTTGATTAGCGTGTGGGCACGCTTACCTAGGTCTAGGGCATGCACTGCGAGGTAAAACACGAATTACGAGATGAAAGCACGTTTCCCAAGTAAATGCACTCAACCCTAAATGAATGCACGTAATTCAATGCAAGGCACACAAAATGAAACACAACTCTTAAACCTAGGTCAAGGCATGCAAATCGAGGTCGGGCCTCACATCTGCTAGGTTCTCGTTGGTGTGAATCTTTTGTATATCCACACTTCCTTCCTCCACTACTTCTCGAACAAAGTGATATTGAACACCTATGTGTTTCATCCTGGAATGAAATGCTGGATTCCTTGCAATGTGTAAGGCACTCTGACTGTCACAAAACAAGAAAATTTTCTCTTGTTTGTGCCCGAGCTCCTCCATTAACCGTTTAATTCAGATTGCTTCTTTACAGGCTTGTGTAGCTGCCATGTATTCAGCCTCTGTTGTAGATAGGGTCACAATAGTCTGTAATTTAGATATCCAACTTACAATGCCGTCTGTAACTGTAAACACATAGCCTATAGTGGACTTCCATTTATCGGCATGATTTGCAAAATCCGAATCAACAAAACCCTTGACAATAAATTCTGATCCTTCAAAACATAATGCAACATCTGAGGTCCTTTTGATGTATCTTAGGATCCTCTTAACAGCATTCCAATGCTCTCTATCGGGATTCACCATGAACCGACTGACCGCACCAACTGCTTGAGCAATATCTGGTCTCATACATATCATAGCGAACATGAGACTTCCCACTGCTGATGCATACGGTACTCAAGACATTTCTATCATCTCTACTTCAGTGCTAGGGCACATACTTGAGGATAATTTGTAATTGACAGGAAGCGAGGTTGAGATTTCCTTACAATCTTGCATATTGAAGCGCCGCAAGATTTTTTTCAAGTAATTCTTCTGGGAAATCTATACCTTCATGCCTTCTCTATCTCGGTGAATTTGCATTCTTAAAATCTTGTTTGCTGGTCCCAAATCCTTCATATCAAACTCCCCAGCCAACTGTGCCTTCAGTTCTTGGACCCGATCTTTACTGGGATCTGCTACCAGCATGTTGTCCACGTACAACAGTAGAATGATAAAATCATCATCGCCAAACCTCTTGTAGTACGTACAATGGTCTAAATTGAGTCTGTTATACCCGAGGCTAATCACAAAGGAATCAAATATCTTGTACCAACACCTTGGCGCCTACTTTAAACCGTACAGAGATTTGGTCAACCTGTAAACCAAGTTTTCTTTTTCTTTCTCAACAAAACCTTCTAGTTGAAGCATGTAAATCTCTTCTTCAAGCTCACCATGAAGAAAAGCCGTCTTTATATCTAACTGTTCTAGATGTAAGTCTAACACAGCACACATGGCCAAGACTACTCTGATAGTTGTAAGTCTTACCACAAGAGAAAATATCTCGTTGAAGTCAATTCCTTCTTTTTGAGCATATTCTTTCACCACCAGTCTTGCACGATATCGCTCCACTTGGTCATTACCATCTCGCTTGATCTTGTAGACCCATTTGTTACCAATGGCTTTTCATCCAGGAGGTAGTAGAACAAGTTCCCACGTCTTGTTTCTATGTAGAGCTTCAATTTCTTCTTGCATTGCTGTCATCCATAGGGCAACATCGGGACTTTTTATAGCCTCGTGAAAGGTAGATGGCTCTCCATCCTCTATTAGAAGATAGTATGCAGCATTTCTTGTCATGACAAAATCTGAATGCCAAGTTGGTCTTGTTGTCTGACGCAATGAACGTCGAACTTTTGTAACTTCAGCATCATCTGGTTCTTGTTTCTCGTGCTCCGGTGCAGCTTCAGAAGAAGCGTCTCCTTGTTCTGACTTATCTTCAATTTGTATTGTAGTAGTTTCCTTTGAACTGTTGCTGTCATCTTCACTTTGCAGTTTATCTTCTGTAAATATCACATCTCTGCTGATGAGAACCTTGTGGGCAGTAGAATCCCACAGGCGATATCCCTTAACACCATCAGCATTTCCCAAGAATACACATTTCTTGGATTTTGGATCCAGCTTTGTTTTTTCTTGGGAACCATACATCACATATGCCGGACACCCAAATACGTGCAAGGTAGAATAATTTACGGGTTTTCCGGTCCACATTTCCATTGGTGTCTTCAACACAATTGTAGTTGATGGTGACCGGTTTATCACGTAACAGGCAGTTCTAGCTGCTTCTACCCAAAATGATTTGGCTAGACCTGCAATTTCCAACATAGCTCTCATTCTTTCAAGAAGAGTTCTGTTCATCCGCTCTGCTACACCATTTTGCTGAGGTGTATGTGCAACAGTAAATTGCCTCTGAATACCTTCTTGCTTGCAAAATGCTAGGAAGCTCCCGTCAGTGTATTCTCCTCCGTTGTCTGTCCTCAAACACTTTATCCTTTTCCCGGATTCAAGTTCCACCAGCACTTTGAAAGTTTTGAAAATTGGAAACATATCTGACTTGTTCTTGATTGGATACACCCACAGTCTCCTAGAGTAATCATCAATAAATGATACAAAGTATTTGGCTCCTCATAAGGACAAAATCGATGATTCCCAAACATCTGAATGGATCAAGTCTAGAATATGTTTACTTCTAGCAGTAGATCTCCTAAATTTCAATCTATGTTGCTTACTGGTAACACAATACTCACAAAAAGGTAAGTTTACCGTCTTGAGCTCGGGTACGAGATTACGTTCAGCGAGAATCTTTAAGCCTCGTTCTGTCATTTGGCCCAATCTGCGATGCCACATTATAGTTGATTCTTCTTGACCGGCTGATGCAACTGATACATTTGCCTCCTGCAACGTATCTCCCAAAAGTATGTATAGATTTACCCCAATCTTCTCTGCCTTGATCACTACAAGCGCTCCTTTGACGACCTTCATGATCCCATCCTCGATATGGGTCTTGCAGCCAAGGTCATCCAATTGTCCAATGGACAATAGGTTCTTCTTCAAGCCCTTCACGTGTTGTACCTCTTGAATGGTGCGAATGGTACCATCATACATTTTAATTTTGGCGGTATCAATGCCAGCAATCACCAAGGCATAATCATTACCCATGTACACAGATCCTCCAAAGACAAGTTCATAGGTGTGGAACTATTCTCTACGAGAGGTCATATGCCATGTTGTTCCCGAATCCATTATCCAAGCATCAGTGAGCTCATTTCTGTCTTTTGATACAGTTGCTGCTTCGCTGTATAAAATATCTCCATCGTCTGGTGCAGTCGCCACACATCCCTGAGAATTTGTCATATCGGGATTCTTTTTGTTGCTCCAATAATCCTTCTTGAAGTGCCCTTTCTTGCCACAGTTGTAGCATTTGATATTCTTTCTACTCCTTGATTTTGATCTACCATGGTTGTTGCTCCCACTAGAGTCACGTTCCATTGATCTACCTCTCACCATTGATAATGCCTCTGCTTGATGTGAACTTTCGCTTCTATCTTCCTTATTTTTGCGCCTAGATTCCTCTTCCAGAACAGCGGCTACAACATCATCAAAAATAACAAAATCTGAAAGAACATTGTTATTGTAACTAATGATGAGTTGATCATACGAATCAGGTATACTTTGAAGTAAAATTTCTGCACGTTCAAGCTCCGCTATTTTATGCCCAATTGCAGTCAATTGAGAGAATAACGTATTTAAGGTATTGATGTGATCTTTCACCGATGTGGACTCACTCATCCGAAAGGTGTAGAGTCTCATCTTCAAGAAAATCTTGTTGTGAAGTGACTTGACCTCATACAGTTTGGTCAGCGCATCCCAAATTTCTTTTGTTGACTTCTTTTCCTCAACGCTTGACAATACCGAATCTGCCAATGCCAGGTGCAGATTAGCCATAGCGTTATCATCCATCTCTTTCCACTTGTCATTCATCACTTCCGCTGGTCTGTCTCCAATTGCTACCAAGCAATTCTCCTTTCTCAAGATTGCCTTCATCTTCAATTTTCATAGGAAAAAATTTCTCCCGTTGAATTTCTCGATTTCAAATTTTGCCGCCATAGTATTAATAACGATCTGCTTCGTAACTTGAACCGGCTCTCACTATTTCACTGTGAATAGTACCGTATACGTGAATAGTACTAAAATCGTATACGAAAATAGTGTCGATACCGTATAGGTGAATAGTATCATACCATATGCGTGAATAGTAACTGTGAACAGTAACCCGTATGTATACTTGTGACCCATAACCAGTGGCTCTGATACCACTATTGGATATCGGCGCAGCGGAATGGTCGGGGACAAACAGTATCACGCAGCTAAAATATGAATGAGAACAAAAAAAATAGAGACACAAGATTTACATGGAAAACCCTCAAACAAAACGAGGGAAAAACCACTGGCAAGTAATGGAGGATTTTACTATGATGTGGAGTATTTCACAATAACCTTCTCTCTAATATAAGGAGAGAACAATATCACTCTCTCAAATAATAGGAGAAACTAACTCTCACTCACAAATATAGAACAACAAAAGAGGAAGAAAAAATACTCAGGAGAAAACTTATTTTTCTCTCTGATTTGGAATGTTTTTGGTTGATACTAAATGGTGAGGAATGAGCCTCTATTTATAGGCTCATTCCATATCCAAAATCAAAGCAAAGCAGTAATGTGAAAATGATTTTCATGTGCCTAATTTTGCACCAAACTTTGCTGCACAAATCTTCCCTTTTCCATTGCTTTTCTTATTTCTTTGTCTACCACTTTTGTTTATTTTCTTTGTTTATTGTTGTTCCTTTTTTACTAGAGGCTCAAAGTGAGCTTTAACCAACTCACATAAACAAGTAATTTTGATTGTAAATAAAAAAGAAAATATTATGCAAACTCAGTTGTAGTTGAACTGGTAGAGAGGTACCGGTTATGCAATGCTTAGTGTCAAAAAAAAAAGCCAAATGTATATCAAATATACATATTCAGGAGTTCATACTTAAATAATGCAACAAACTCCATACTTACTAGCTAGTGGCACTTTCTTAGTATTATTTGATAGTGCTTATAAGAAACCATACAAACTTAAACGAAGTATTATGTGTAGCACTTCAGATATTCTTTTTTAAGTTTTTTTTTTGGATTCAAGAAAGTCTAAATTATTTTATATCACTTAAGATGTTACACATGAGAATTGATATCGAGACCACTCAGGAAACGACATTAACACTTCATTAATTCATGTCAATATATATATATATATATATATATATATATATATATATATATATATATATATATATATATATACCCAATTCATAATATAAAAAAAAAGAATAGTTTTGTCCTGAATTTAACTTGTTTGTATTTTGTGTGCTTTTTTCGTAACAAATAAAATTGTACTTTGAAATGATCTTATACTTCAAAAACTTAATCTTCAGAAGTTGTAATAAGCAAACGTAACCACAATTTCTTTTTATTCTGAAGAAGAGTATTAATTAACTTGTAGTGGCAAGCTAAGCACGTCAGGCATTTAATTTACAAAATTATTATTAAGAAAACAACATTACATTTCACCATGTTTTGCCACGTCATTATACTAATATTTGGCAATTACAGAAATAACTCTAAATTTTAATAGATGGTGAAATGTACACCATCTTCTCTCCCAACCATTCAAAAACCTAATTTGATTCTAGCAATGTGCTGGATCTTCCAATGATCCGGTCCTTCGGTCTCTATTCTTTCAAGAAATTCAGGTTGCATACACATTAACCCAAGTTGTTGCAAATTCTTAAGCTCTTGCAATCCATCTGGGAGCATTTGTAGACTCTTACATTCCCAGATATTGAGTTTGCGAACGCATTTCATGGATCCTTTGGGTATTTGACTCCATGTGGTCAAATCTCTAGCACGGAAAATCAAAAATTCCTTGAGTGCTGGAAAACTTTTTGGTTCACAAATTAACTGTTTTCCTTGATAACTGTTATTAATGTACAGATTTTCCAACCTTGGTAGTTGCCCCAAAGCATTGAAAGCATGTTCGTCTAAATCACCATTCAATAACCTGATGTCACGTAGATTGTCGTGAGAGGCAATGAAATCTCGTATTCCATTGAAGCCCACTAGTGTGAGCTTCTCAAGAAACGGAGCAGCTGAAAGGTTTCCTAGTTGGATCAGTGTTTCTCTCTCAGAATGATATGCCTTCAGTTTCAGCGTTTGAAGATTATTCATCCTTCCAATGGCAGTAAATATGTCTGTTCGAAACTCCTCTCCATTGAAAGATATATGCAATTTAGTGAGTTGTGTTGTGGAGATCAGTTGCCTTGCTTGATTAGGATTTAGATGTACTCCATCCAAGGATTCGAGTTGAGTAAATTCGAAAGTGATATCTGGCATTTCCAGATAATTAAGTGCAATGAACTTGTTTATGAGAAGATGTCTTAATTGCTTGAGCTCTGCTATCTCTGTAGGGATACGCATCATTGAACTATCCCGAACGTCCAAAGTTTGCAGGTGGCGCAGTTTCTTCACAGAATCTGGAAGAACATAAAGCCGAGTCCACCTCAAACTCAAATATCTCAAATGGATTAAATCCCCCACTTCATCAGGTACATTGATTATACTACGAACACCTTCCAAGTCCAAAGTCCTCATCAATTTGATGTTCTGTAACAATTGAGACAATGATGAGTAGAACATACTAACCCTGGCTGCTAGAAGTGACCGTAGCTTTAACCTATCAGTGGGATCAAGTTGCACATTGGGTGCATGAATTGCCAAACGCCGTGTTTTGGTAGAGTAATTTTCTGAAATTCTCCTTTTCCATCATGTGAACAGCAACTTCACGGAAGAGGTCATGCATTTGGAAACCTTTGGGCGTAGGCGTGTACCTTGTCGAGAGAAAGAAAAGACATGATTACGCAAGAATTATGCGTATTGATATTGAGAAAGAGAGAGAGATTTTACGATTACAACATACAATCCCATATATAGATGCTAAACTACTTGATCTCCAAGTTAAGTTAAACATATTAAAAGCCTAACTATGGTAAGTGAAGCAGTTGTACATGAAATATACACAGAATATTAATATACAATACAATATATACGTGATATACGTTAACATACCTGAATTGTAACATGCTTCTGTTTATGAGCCCGTCGAAGTAACCTCTTGCAACGGCTTCTGGTGTCTGTCGATCATGCTTGACAAAGCCCTCAGCTATCCACAAACGCATTAATTTATGGATGCTAATGCGAGCAGACTTGGGGAACATTGCACAGTATAAGAAGCAGAGTTTCAAATGAATAGGTAAATGATGATAACTCAATAACAGGGCTCGATTTAGTTGAGAAATATCATTCGGCAACTCCGAACTAAGTCCTGTGATGACATCCTTCCATTTTTTTGGATCATTACCTTTTGTTGCCATCAACTGAGAAATTGCCAAAATTGCGAGAGGTAAGCCATCGCATATGCTGAGGAGTTGTTCTGCCAAGCTCTTCAAGTAGGTGGGACAGATTCCTCTTGGGGTGCTATTACAAAACGCCACTTTACAGAATAACTCCCTAGATAAGTCAGGATTTAATAGCTTTACCGGGTGATCTTCTTGCCCGACCCCAAGAAAAGACCCAAGAGCTACAGTTTTCTGACGACTGGTAACGATAATTGATGACATTTTCTCTACGGGAAGTCCACTTGGGATGATGTTCTCATCCCAAACATCATCAAGGATAACAACATACCTTTTCTGCTCCAAGATTTTGGATATAGATTGCCGGAGGTCATACTCATCCATCTCGTGAAGATTGTCCGGCACCCTGTCACCGGAAAACTCTTTCACCATTGACCTCAAAACATCAATTGGAGAGGGCTGCTTCCCGGAGACCCAAGCACAGCAGTCGATTTCTTTATTCATCTGAACTCTTTCATAAACTTTTTTAACCAGAGTTGTCTTCCCTGATCCACCAGGCCCCCACACTACGATCACCTTCATTTGATCCCTCGGCTGCTCAACAAGATCTCGTAGCTTTGCAATATCTTCGTCCATCCCAACTACATCCACGTTTTCCATACGATGGTCCCTAGCTTCTTCGTCTTCCTCAGGTGCGGTTTGGCCCTCCCCTTCCGCTTGTAGAACCAGCTCTTGCTCCATGCTCTTGACCTTCTGATGGAACTGAAAGCGAAGCTTTGCCGTCTCGATGAAATAGTGCTTGAAAGCCCCGATGTGGTTGAGTTCACAGAAGTTGCTTGGCTTGTTGGACTCCAGAAGTTCCATCTCTATCTCGTACTCTCCTAAAGCATCTTCGATGGCGAATGCTGCGTGTCTGGCTTCTTCCACTTTAGCCAGAGTGGTATTTGGCATTGGATTGAAGGTCAATTTTTTCAACTCTCCAAGTTTATTCGTGAGCTTTTTAATTTCATCATTGATCTCCCATTGAAACTTGATTTCATCAATAGTTGCTTCCTTGAGTTTATTAACCAGGGGTTCAATCATCTTACAAACGCAGTCAGTGATCTTACAAACACAGTCCATGGCTTTTGGCTTTGGTTTGAAACTCAATTTCTTGATGTGCTTCCACAACCTCCTTGCCTTTTTTATAACCAGTAATGTATGAATTTTATGAATTTATTTTTGTTTTTTATACTTCTCTTCTTGGCCTTTTCTTCCTTAATTCTTTATGGAAACGCTCAGCATTGGATGTAAATACCATTTTCCTCCATGAATTTTTACCTAAAATCCGAATTCTCTCATTAGGTTTTAATATTAGCCGGATTCACTCATACTATTAAAGCTTGCCAAACAAAGTCTTATGACTATAGGGTATTTTTATTTTTATTTTACTTTTCTAAAGATCAAACTAAAAATGAGAAAAACTAACCCCCTTCCACACACATAACACTCCCGCGTTTCTAGATTGTCTCAACTCTCAATTAGGGGGAGAGAAAAATGTACATGGTATTGAGATATTGCATATGCCTTTATCTTAGCATATTTGAAATGAAATTAATCAATATTTTTAAATATTTGTAATTTTAAAATGTCTCCACCCAATTCACATCCTATATATGTGTGCAGGATAGTATAAAATGCAAAAACGATTTTAGTTTTTCATTTAGGCCAATTATGCCACCTATTTTCGCTGAAAACATTGTAAGATTTATTGCTGAGAATTTTCATTTAAATTTTGTCATTTTTAATTTTATCTTTAAAAATAAATAAAAAGACCAAAACCCTTTTAGTTATAAGACTTCGTTTGGCAAGTATTTATGGCATGGAAGGATTTGGGTAATATAAAAAGTTAGTGGAGGAGTTTGGATGTCAGACAAGAATTAAAATCGGATTACTCTACTAATGAGTAAAAAAGATTCAATCATGTTTACGCTAATTGCCGGACACGTGGCCTGACTTTATGACAAAATTGTTCAACTTGCTCCATAACTTCTTTTTTATTGTGGGGAAGAAATTTGTATTAGCACAACAACAAAAGATACAAGAAAAGGGTCAGCTTGTTCCATAACTACAAAACATAATTTTGCTGTTTGTTGTTGATCTTTTTTTTTTTTTTTTGAAAAGTTTTCCAAATGGTGATTAATGTTTATATTTTTTTTTTTTTCAACTTTATCTTCATTTTTTCAAAGTGAAGTGTTTAATTCCTAAAAATTGTAATAATAATAATAATAATAATAATTTAGTCCCTAATATTTATACATTTTTTAAATTTCATCGCCATTGTTTCAAAAGTGACCCATTTATTCTTGAAATTTTGCAAAAAGTTTTGATTTAGACCCATTTATGAGATTTTAATTGTGACCGGTACATAAAACTTTGGGGAATAAATTGAAAAAAGTGAAAATATTGGTAACTAATTGAAACTTTTTGCAAACATCTAGATTAAGTGCATCACTTTGAAACAATAGGGAGGAAATTAAAAAATAAATGTAAACATTGAGGACTAAGTGAGTCACTTTCAAAAAATAGAGAAAAAACTGAAAAAAAAATTGTAAATGTTGGGGATTAAACACGTCAATTTTGAAATAATAGAAATAAAATTAAAAATAAATTACAAATATTGAGAAAAATTTCTAAAATTTAACCTTTTCTTTTTGTTCCCTACCAACATTTCTTGGGATTAACACAACCCTAGCTGACCATAGTTAAGGAATGTAGCCCACCAAGTATGTTCTCTCATAACCCCAAATTTTATTTCTAGTCGAATATGAATATACTACTAAAAAGGAAAATTACTTGGCTGCTTCAAGTGGGAAAGAAACCATGGAGAGATTGATCCATCATACGTCGCTATTCATCAATAAAACTATCTTATTCTTTTTTGCCCAATTGAATGATTGACCCATCACATGTCTCAACTAATCGATTAAATTATCTTATTCTTTTTTACTAACCCCTCTTATAATTGGGGGAGACGGTAGGTGAGAAGCCAAGTCAAAATCAGGGCGCGCAGACCTTTTACAATTAGGGGAGAAAGGTGGGTTTGAAGTCAACATGCAACTAACAATTCCCAATATGCAGTTGTTGCCAGCAGAATTAATTTATGCATCTTAGACGATCTTCATTGATGCATTTCAAAGAATTAGATTTTTGAATTAGCTAATAGTAACGACCAAAAGAAGAAATTAATCAATATTTTTAAATATTTGTTGTTTCAAAATGTCTCCACCCAATTCATATCCTATGAGTGCAAGATAGTATAAAATGCGAAAACAATTTGGGTTTTTAGTTTAGGCCAATGTTGCCACATATTTTCACAGAAAACAATGTAAATTTTCCAAATGGTATAGCGGTTGGTGAGAAGCCAACATCCGCACACCATTGTCGACAATGAATAAGATATTCGGCTTACCATTTAAGAATTCGAATTAATTTATGCATTATACACACTCATCGCCACTTTCTCTGTCCTATTCGCATTAAGAAATTAGGATTCCTCGTCCGTAAATGTTTGGCAGCGGGACAGGTGGTGTGGCATGTACGTGCTTCTTTGTTGGAAATAGCTTCGTTAGCCATTATCATCTATCCTTCTTTGGTGAGTTGGCAATAAAATACAAATAATAATATGTTAATGTTAACATTTAAGCCACATTTTACATTGTTGCTATTTGAGATTCAAACTCGATTGGAGGCTTTGGCAATCAGCGTTGAATCAGTCTCAAAAAATGTACCGAGATGTCCATTCTTCATCCTTCACAAAGCCTCATTGTAGACAAGAGCAAATGTAAAATTTTTGTTTAGTGAAAATTAAGAACACATAATTGAATACTGGTATGCTGTCTCTCTGATTTGTTTCACACTCACTTCAGCCAAAAACTGGTATCTTGCTTTCCTTGGATGTATCCTTAATTAAGAAAGCCTTGCATGTACTTAAGTCGATCTGTGAACTCCTAAATTTCATCATTGATCCTCAACTAAAACATGATTTCTTAATTTAGAAGTAGCATCTTTGAGGTTGTTAACTACGTATGAAATCAATGATCATGTCAGCCATATCTTGACGTGCTTTATTTACTAGGAGAAGTGAATCCGACTTTCTTGATGTGTTTCCTCAGCGTCTTTTCTTTTATTAAATATGGGTAAATAGCGTATTATTTCTCTGTGTTTTGCTAAAAATGCACAATACCCCTATGTATTTTAAAAATTAGCTGATTATCTCCTTGTGTTTCGCTAAAAGTGCACAATACCGCCCTGTGTTTTAAAAATTAGTTGATTACCCCCTTGTGTATTGGTAAAAGTAGCTGATCACCCCCTTGTGTTTTATAAAAGTAGCTGATTGCCCCCTTATATTTTCTAACAAAAGCGCTAATTTTTAAAAAGCACAGGGGGTAATTAGCTACTTTTATGAAACACAGGAGGGTAATCAACTAATTTTTTAAACATAGGGGGGTATTGTGCACTTTTAGCAAAACACAGAGGGGTAATCAACTAATTTTTAAAACACAGGGGGGTATTGTACATTTTTAACAAAACACAGGGAAGTAATATGCTATTTACCCTATTAATTTTAAGTCTTTGTTATTTTTATTTTAATCTCTTTGATCTCTTTTTTTTTTTTGATTAATATTTTGTCATAGTGGTCCCTTATCTTAAAAGTGTAACATTACTGTCATTTACATTTTGAATATATGACACCATTTGTCCTTTTTTACTTTTCCGTTTAAAGTTTTACGACATAATCCTTTTTAACTAAACTAGGTATTAACCCTTTTTTTAACTTAAACATTAATATTTACTTGATTTTGTGTGTTTAGTTTGTGTTATAATTTAGTACTTCACCGATTTGGTATATATGTAGGTGTGTATATATGGTAAAGCAAGTGGAAATGTTCATGCACCTGACTCCTTTATAATTTTGTTTAACTTCAATTTTTTTTTCCTTCCATTGTCATTTTAATTGTTTACTTTTATGTCTAATTATTCATCATTTTTTAAACTTAAACTTTATTTTTACTCAATTATTTGGTCTAATTGCATTATAATTTAGGCCTTTATTGATTTTGTGGTTTTTATGCATATGAATGTGCGAGTTTTAGGGCGGAAATGACGTTTTTCTTTTTAAATTCAAGTAGAATATTCACATTGTTCATGATGCATGCTGCTACTATTTGTCGTTATATGCATTATTATCATTTGAGTTCGGAAAAATAGTATTATCCTTTGGGGGCAGTTGTGGTGTTCATATCTATGATCTATATTAATTACATATTGTTTAATCAAATTTATAATGCACAAAAATTTATACAACTTATAGGGGTGGTGGTGATAAAGGTAGATGGGGATTAAAAATTGAAGAGAACGTGGAGATGAAAACAAAAGGTCGAGAGAGTTGAATAGACATAAGCCACTCTTTTTTCATGAAAAATGCTTTAATGTACCTAATCAATTAAAATAACAAGAATATTGCAAACATTCATCATGGCGCCCTTGCAATTTTCTGGAAGCATTTCTGTAAATATGCTAGAAATTATTTCTTTTAGTTCCTCAGCTTAATTCTGATAAATATATCTCTACTTTCTGAATGTATCATATTTGAACATAGGAGTCTTGTACTCCTACATTCGATGGAAGAAAATGAAGAAAAAAAGCCATTGTAAGCAAACTCTTGGCTTATACATATTGTTTGATCAACTAGATAATTGACGCAACAAAAATTTTTACTTCTTCAGGGGACGGTTATGATAAGGATAAATGGGGATTGAAAATTGATGAGAACATGGAAATGAAAACAAAGATTGAGAGAGATTAAGAAAGAATAGGCTTGAAAACCACTCTTCTTAAGCTTTATATCTATCATACTTCTAGGTTCTTCAACGTCCGCTGATTTTTCAGATGATCAAATGTAGTTGTCAAAACTTAAAAAGTCCAGATTTTTTTTATTTTTATTTTTGTAGAATAATTGATACTGTAATCTCGTCACAACCACAAGTCTAACATACAAATCCAAGCTCGTGACTATCGCATACTTAAGAAGAACACCTTACTTAAGTTGCAAGACCCTAGTTTTGCAAGAAATAATGGCGAGAATAGAGCAATAATAATTCGATAAAAAATTATTGTAAGTCTCAAACTCTAGGAATAAAGACCTCCAATACATAAATTTCACAAAGTCATCCACATAATGAAAGTCTAAAATCATCCAAATCATAATTAAAGTAATAGTTCACCTAAGTACCGTAATGTGTAAATAGGAATCCAAGCATCACCTCCTCTCTCTAAAGTTCTTTGCGTTATCAGGGCTCTACCCAACAATCCATCTATGCCAAACTACTCCTCACCTACTTCAAAATTAGAGAAGCAGAACAAAACAAGTAGAATAAAATAAGTACTAGCTCAGTAAGTGGTTTATGCACAAAGGTGCACAATAAATAAAAAAACAGCGTAGGACCTTGATAATGAATGGGATCACAATACTTATGCATAATAAACCTTTAAAAGGAAGAAAAAAAAAAGAATCAAAATTCAGTAGGTGGCACGTAAACGAATTTTAGGTCCAAGTAAATCTAAATTTGTCACGCCCCAAAATAAAATTTTCACATGTATAACACATGACAATCGTCGCGCTCTTAGTGCAAGGCTCAAACTTATTTTAAATATTTTGTATGTAATATTACTAAATCTCCAAAATTAAAAGTCAAATATTCTGATTTCAAAGTCTATATCCAAACCACGTAAAAGTTTCTAATGCATAAATTGATACAAAGCGAAGTCCAAAATCAAACTACTCCAAGAACATCAAAGATCAAATACAACTCCTTGCAAGTATGAATCGAGAGCATTAGTATTTTTAGTAGTTTTTCAATAATAGCATCTGCTTGAAGATTGACATTCTTTGCATTGAGAAGGATGCTCAAATGTGTATAATCAAGTATCATGGCAATCCAATTATGGTTTTGTTTTCCCTCGGCTGACAATTTTCCAATAGATTCATGCGGAATATGTTTTAATGTAGCATTATCTTTTGTGAAAGTCTGCCGGATGAGAGTATACAATTTCTCAAGTCAAACAATCAACACGATGACAAAGAAGCTTTTTATAACAGGTCAGTTGCAATATCTGAATCAAATTACACGTTGGGGTTTATTTTTCACTTAGTACACTCCTCCTACGAAATGTACTAGCAACATGTGATCCGGGTAATTTATTCATTAGTAAGTCTTGGCGGCACGGTTGTGGAACAATCTTTTTACTAGTGATTAATGTTTTGATAAAAATTTGTGTCATTCAGTACCGGCTAATATGTTGCAAATATAATTCAGGGATGTAAGGTTGCCTGCACCTAAGTTCTAGCTATTCTGGCTAAGAAGCAATTGATGATGTTCTATAGCTGCCATTGACGCCTATCTCGTGGATGTTGTCTTTCCATCAAATGTTACATATCAACTGTCTTGGAGACAATAGGACTTTTTTTTTTTGCCCTTTATTTATGTCAGACATTGATGAAAGAATTCAATTTTTTTAAAATGGTTGAAAAAACATGGAAATATAGGTAAAAATCCGTACAAGCCCAAAAGTAATAAAGGTGGGCCAACCCATCCTGCAAGAAAGGGATAAAATAAGCCACAAAAGGCAAGCTAATCACATATGGATGCTCTTCAATATATCAGGAGTTGTTAGTACTTAATCGTAAAGAAGGATTGAAGGGTTTAAAGAACTTAAATCATGTTATATCACTTAAGATAAATAATACTAACATAAATAAAGTATATATAGAACTTCAGATCATTTTTTTTCTTTGTTTTTGATTCAAAGGAGTCTAAGTCATGTTATTTCGCTTAAGATGTTATACAGGAGAATTGATCTCGAGACCACTCAACAAACTACACCGTTATGACAGTAGCACAATTCATTAGTTCATATCAACACAAGTGATATATATATATACCCAATCATAATTAAAAAGAATAGTTGTCCTGAATTCAACTTGTTGTATTTTGTGTGCTCTTTTCGTAACAAATAAAATCATGCTTTGGAATGATGCTATACTTTAAAAAACTTAATCTTCAGAATTGAATTTGTATAAGCAACCACAACCAAAATTTCTTTTTATATATTCCAAAGAAGAATACTTACTTGTAGTGGGAAGCTAAGCACGTCAGGCATCTGCAATGTGCTAGATCTTCCAATGATACTGAAAAAGTCTTTTGAGATCATTTAAAGACATGCGGAATATTGTAGGAATGTGCTTGATCTTCCAATGATCCGGTCCTCCAATATCTGTTCTTTGAAGAAATTCAGGTTGCATCCCATGTAAACGAAGTTCTTGCAAATTCTTAAGCTCTTGCAATCCATCTGGGAGCATTTGTCGACTGTCACATCCACAGATTATGAGTCTGCGAAGGCATTTCATGGATCCCTTTGGTATTTGACTCCATGTGGTCAAGTCTTTAGCATTGAAAATACTAAATACCTTGAGCACTGGAAAGCTTTTTGGTTCACAAATTAACTGATGTCTATGATAACATTTGCTAATGTTGAGAACTTCCAACCTTGGTAGTTGTTGTAGGAATCTTGATGTTGGTGAATGGAAATAGTTTATTGCAAGGAATCTTGAAACAATGTAAAAGTTCAGCATGCTTGCAATAAAATAAAAAATTGTGCAGCAGGCTTTATTAATTTTCGTGGAGCATGCTTGCCTCAAAGTATGAGTTTTGATTAGTATATTAATTTTTTATTCTATCAGAATATTTTGACAATGATAACTCCCATTAAGAATTGGCTATAAATAGTTGGGTATGTTAGCTGAAACAAGGAAGAACAAGAACGAAAAATAATTTCATTTTATCATTGTGTCCAATAAAGAGAGTTTGTCATATTCAGTTCAATAGTTTTGTAGTTTTGTGTGCTCCTACTACGAAGAAAATATCGTTGTATCTTAGGAGACTTGCGTTAATCAACCGAAAGTACCGTAGTGGGACGTTAAAGTCTTAAGGACATTAAGTCTAACTCGAGCCTCGATATCATCTATTTGATTTATTTCTACATCCTTAAATTTTAATATTGTTAATTTTACATTCTGTTATTTTAATCTTTATTGCACATCTTGTATTTATATTTACAGCACTTCTCTCATTTTAATTGTCCAACAATCTTAAGACTTTAATCAGTATAATTCCTTTAATATGATTCTGTGAAATATAACAAACTAGAAAATAAATTACATTTCCATCTACCTCTTAATTTTTTGAAGTTAATAGTGAAATTTTCATCAAATTTGGACTTAAAATGAGAAAAATATGAATTTTTTAAGGACCTAATCTTGAATTTTCAATACCGATTGCACGTTTTTTTGTTATCATTTTCTTGCTATTACTGCATACGCAGTACGTTTGCTGAAAGAGAAACCTTGCATTATAATATATATATATTATATTAACTGCAGTGACTATATTATAATATATACTATTTGTATATTAACTAATATATATTATTATATTAATTGTATATTATATTAAGTTATTGCTGAAAGACAACTTTGCATTATAATATATATAGCTTTTGATGCAGTAGCATTATATATATATATATATATTATATTAGTTGCAGTAGCTTTATATTATTTTAGTGATATATTATATTAGTCATTGTAGCTTTTGATGCAGTAGCATTATAATATATTGTTCATTTGAGAAGCAAAATTTTAATTGTTCTTGCTGCTACATAGGTTTGATCCCAAGACCTCAAGGTTACTAATGAGAAGAGTCTACCACCGAACCAAATGTTACTTCTTGGTTCTTAAGTGACAAAATAATTTATTAGTACACTGTTCTCTAACTGATTCGAGAAAAGCTAATTTGAGTAACTGTTTTACTTATTTTGTTTGGATTATTTACTTGACTGTCTAATATAAATATATATATACATATAGTAGACTGTGTGATTTTAATATTTCTTTTATTTTTGTATTAGAAGTATTATTTCCTTAATTGTTGATTTAAAATTAATTTTAGTATTAAGTTATTTTGCGACTAACTTGATTTTTGTGTAGTGCAGCGTGTATAAACAAGTATTTGGACTTAAAACAAATAATATTAATCATGAATACCGAAACTGGAAATTTGAATTATGGACAATCATTTGGACCTAACAACCCAAACGTGCCCTTGACTGGAAGTGGATCAACCGGTGGATCTACAGGACATGAGAATGTACCTTTGGCTAGGCCATCGGTGACTGTTGCTTCGGCTGTGCCATTTGTGGCGTCAACTCCTGTTGGACATGGTGAGAGGCCAGAAAAGTTCAACAGGAGGGATTTTAAGAGGTGGCAATAGAAAATGTTATTCTACTTGACCACCTTGAATCTTGCTCGATTTTGAAAGAGGATGCACCACAGTTGGGTGACGATCTTGATATGCAGACTGTTGCTGCTGTTGATGCTTGGAAGCATGCAGACTTCCTTTGCAAAAACTATATCCTCAACAGGTTGGACAACGCATTGTATAACGTCTACAGCCCAATGATAACTGCTAAGGCACTGTGGGAATCTTTAGAGAAGAAGTATAAAACGGAGGATGTAGGCACAAAGAAATTCATTGTGGCCAGATTCCTTGACTTCAAAATGGTAGATTCCAAGCCTCTGATGCCGCAAGTAGATGAGTATCAGGTACTCATTCATGAGTGTCATGCAGAAGGTATAAATATGGGAGAACGTTTTGAATCTAGTGCACTTATTGAGAAGTTGCCTCCCAACTGGAAAGACTTCAAGAGTTATTTAAGGCATAAGCGAAAGGAGATGACTCTTGAAGATCTAGTTCTGAGATTAAGGATTGAAGCAGACAACCGCAAATCTGAAAAAAGAGTTAGTTTTCCGCCTTTGGAATCAAAGGTTAATGTGGTTGAGCATGGTCCGAGCAACAAAAAGAGAAAATTCTTCAACCAAAGTCAAAAAGGGGGAGAACATAAGAAGCAGCAGTTCGGTGGGAATTGCTTTGTCTGTGACAAGCTGGGACACAAGGCAAAAGACTGTAGGCACCGCAAGAACCAGGGCAATCTGAAGAAGAGGAAAGCTCAGGCAAATGCTGTGGAAGACCTGGGCAATGATCTCTCTGACATCAATCTGTCAGCTATCGTGTCAGAAGTCAATCTGGTGGGGAATCCAAAGCATTGGTGGGTGGACACTGGGGCCACTAAGTATGTTTGCTCTGATAGGAGAATGTTCACTACCTATCAAAATGTTTCTAAAACCCTTTACATGGGTAACTCCGCCACTTCGAAGGTGGAAGGAACTGGAAAGGTAATCTTGAAGTTTACTTCTAGAAAGGAGCTGACACTCAACAATGTGCTGCATGTCCCAGACATCCGAAAGAATTGGTTTCTGGATCCTTGTTGAGTAAGAATGGATTCAAATTGGTGTTTGAGTCTGGTCAATTTGTGTTAACCAAATTTGGAATGTTTGTAGGCAAAGGCTATGAGTGTGATGGCTTATTTAAGCTCAATGTAATGACTATTGCCCCAACTGTTGTAAAGGCTAATGAGCCTACTAAATTTGGTATGAATAAGAATAAGTCTATTGCTTATGTCTTGGATTCTCCTAATTTATGGCATGATAGATTAGGACATGTGAATTTTGATTCTTTGCAAAAATTAATCAATTTAGGTCTAATACCTAAAGCTGATTGGAACATAAATAAAAAATGTGAAGTATGCGTAGAATCAAAATTAACGAGAACTTCTTTTAAATCAGTAGAAAGGAGTTCAGAACCTCTGGATTTAATTCACAGTGATATTTGTGATTTAAAATTTGTACAAACTAGAGGTAGGAAAAGGTATTTTATTACTTTTATTGATGATTGCACAAGATATTGTTATGTTTATCTACTCAGAGGCAAAGATGAGGCTCTGGAAGTATTTAAACTATACAAAAATAAGGTAGAAAATCAACTCGGCAAAAAGATTAAGATGTTGAGAAGCGATAGAGGAGGAGAATATGTATATCCCTTTGAGGAATACTGTGCTGAACATAGAATTGTTCATCAAACGACAGCTCCTTACTCTCCTCAACAGAATGGCATTGCTGAACGCAAAAACCGAACTCTTAAAGAGATGATGAATGCTTTGTTGATTAATTCGGGTTTACCTCAGAACTTGTGGGGGGAGGCAGTGTTAACTGCGAACCATATTCTTAATAAGGTACCCCACAAGAAATTAAGCAAGACACCTTATGAGTTGTAGAAAGTTCGACCACCTTCCCACAATTACTTAAGAGTGTGGGGGTGTCTAGCTAAGGTAGGAGTTCCAGATCCTAAAATGGTCAAAATAGGACCAAAGACTGTGGATTGTATCTTCATTGGATATGCACACAACAGTGCTGCATACAGGTTTCTTGTGTATAAGTCAGAAATAACTGATATACATGTGAATACAGTTATTGAATCAAAGAATGCAGAATTTTTTGAAGAAAAATTTCCTTGTAAAAATATGCAAGAATCAAGTTCTACGAAAAGAACATATGATGTGAGTCAAAAATTAGATATAGATGATGATGCTATATCTAAAGATATTGAAGATGAACCAAGACGTAGCAAGAGGGCTAGAACATCTAAGTCTTTCGATCCAGATTTTCTAACATATTTGTTAGAAAATGAACCTCACACTTTTAATGAGGCAATGTCTACTCCTGAAGCTCCTTTATGGAGAGAGGCAGTAAACAGTGAAATTGAATCCATCATGCAAAATCATACATGGGAACTGGTAGATCTTCCTCCTGGAAATAAACCTTTAGGGTGTAAATGGATTTTTAAGAAGAAGTTGAAGGCTGATGGATCAATAGAAAAATACAAGGCCAGACTTGTCATTAAGGGATATAGACAAAAAGAAGGTCTTGATTATTTTGATACATATTCACCAGTCACGAGAATTTCATCCATACGGATGTTGATAGCTATCGCAGCTATCAATAATCTTGAGATATATCAAATGGATGTAAAAACAGCATTCTTAAATGGAGATCTAGATGAAGAGATCTACATGGAATAACCTGAAGGGTTTGTAGTTCCTGAGAAAGGGAAAAATGTTTGTAAGCTTGTAAAATCTCTTTATGGACTAAAACAGGCGGCTAAACAATGGCATGAGAAATTTGATAAAGTCATGTTGTCAAATGGCTTTAGGATTAATGAATGTGACAAGTGTGTCTATGTAAAAGGCACGGGTCAAGAATATGTCATTGTTTGTCTCTATGTAGACGATATGCTTATTACCGGGAGCAATGATAATGTCATTAAGTCTACCAAGAAGATGTTATCCAGTAACTTTGATATGAAGGATATGGGTATGGCAGATGTGATTCTGGGTATTAAAATTACTAGAACATCTGACGGACTAATCTTGTCTCAGTCCCATTATATAGAGAAAGTACTGGACAAGTTTAATAAAAATGATGCTAGTCTCACGAAGACACCTATAGATGCAAATGTACATCTTACCAAAAATACTGGTGAAGGAATATCTCAATTAGAGTATTCAAGGATTATTGGTAGTTTGATGTACATTATGAATTGCACGAGGCCCGATAAAGCATTAACTGTGGGCAAATGGAGCAGGTATACGAGCAATCTAGGGAAAGACCACTGGGTAGTTGTAATAAGAGTTCTAAGGTATCTGATATACACATTAAACTTTGGGCTGCACTATACCCGATATCCAGCTGTACTAGAGGGATACAGTGATGCCAACTGGATATCGGATACTAATGGCTCCAAATCCACGAGTGGATACATTTTCACTTTGGGAGGGGCAGCCGTGTCTTGGAAATCCACTAAGCAAATATGTATAGCCAGATCCACGATGGAATCTGAGTTTATAGCTTTGGATAAACCTGCAGAGGAAGTCGAATGGCTTCGACAGTACTTAGAGGACATTCCAAACTGGCCCAAACCTGTGCCAGCTATCTGCATACATTGCGATAGTCAATCTGCTATTGGAAGGGCACATAGTAGCATGTACAACGGTAAGTCTAGACATATATGTCGTAGACATAATACCGTCAAACAATTGCTCTCTAATAGGGTTATCTCAATTGACTACGTAAAGTCAAAAGATAACATTGCGGATCCACTTACTAAAGGTTTGAACAGAGAGCAAGTTTACAAATCGTCGAGGGGAATGGGTCTAAAGCCTATGAATAAAGAGTCATCATAGTGGAAAACCCTACCTACGTGACACGAGATCCCTGGAAGTAGGTTCAAAGGAAAAAACTGAGCTATGAATGATTCATCGGGAGCACTGTGGGGGTAATACTCCCACCTATTCCTATGACGAGCAGACAGTGCTGCCTGCATGTGGTTTAGGATAAGCTATGCTTTTAATGATACTTATATCTTGGAAAATCCAAGTGGGGTATTACAGGGTTACTCTTAATAAGTGATCACCTATGTGAGTAAGGAGTGGGCCGCTCCTACAAGAATCTCTAAAGGCTGAATTCTCTAGAGTACTCATGAAACTGGGAATTGTTCAGGGCCAAAATGAACACAACCGTAAGAACTGAAGTATGGTTAAGAGGATACTGTGTAAGTTCTATTGTCTTGGTTTACACAAAAGCTGAACAGTTCAAGACATCGCGTTCACTGGTCAGTAAGTAAATCCGATACCTCTCACTACAGAAGGTTTAAGGCCAAAAGCTACCTATCCAGAAGCAGTATTATTCTTTTAAACTCTTTCTAGTGTCTGCATAGTGTCTCTACTTTGTGCTTTGTCTGATTTCCATTCATGTGGGGGATTGTAGGAATCTTGATGTTGGTGAATGGAAATAGTTTATTGCAAGGAATCTTGAAACAATGTAAAAGTTCAGCATGCTTGCAATAAAATAAAAAATTGTGTAGCAGGCTTTATTAATTTTCGTGGAGCATGCTTGCCTCAAAGTATGAGTTTTGATTAGTATATTAATTTTTTATTCTATCAGAATATTTTGACAATGATAACTCCCATTAAGAATTGGCTATAAATAGTTGGGTATGTTAGCTGAAACAAGGAAGAACAAGAACGAAAAATAATTTCATTTTATCATTGTGTCCAATAGAGAGAGTTTGTCATATTCAGTTCAATAGTTTCGTAGTTTAGTGTGCTCCTACTACGAAGAAAATATCGTTGTATCCTGGGAGACTTGCGTTAATCAACCGAAAGCACCGTAGCGGGACGTTAAAGTTTTAAGGACATCGAGTCTAACTTGAGCCTCGATATCATCTATTTGGTTTATTTCTACATCCTTAAATTTTAATATTGTTAATTTTACATTCTGTTATTTTAATCTTTATTGCACATCTTATATTTATATTTACAGCACTTCTCTCATTTTAATTGTCCAATAGTTGTCCCAAAGCAATGAAAGAATGTTCGTCTAAATCACCATCCAACAACTCGATTTCACGTAGATTGTCGTGAGAGGCAATGAAATCTCCTAGTCCAGTGAAGCCCTTTAGTGTGAGCTTCTCAAGAAATGGAGAAGCTGAAAGGTTTCCTAGTTCGATCAGTGTTCCTCTCTCAGATTGAACCGCCTTCAGTATTAGCGTGTGAAGATTATCCATCTTTGCAATAGCAGTAAATATGTCTGTCCAGGACTCTTCTCCATCGAAAGATATAGTCAATTTAGTGAGTTGTGTTGTGGAGATCAGTTGTCTTGCTTGATTAAGATTTAGATGTACTCCATACAAGGATTGAAGTTGAGTAAATTCGAAAGTGATATTTGGCATTTTCGCATAACTTGTATCGGAATCTTTTATGAGAAGATGCCTTAATTGCTTCAGCTCGGCTATCCCTGTAGGGAAATTATTCATCTTCGTATTATCTCGAACATCCAAGGTTTGCAGGTGGCGCAGTTTCTTCATAGAATCTGGAAGATTACAAAGTTGAGTCCGCCTCAAACTCAAATATCTCAAATGAATTAACTCCCCCACTTCATCAGGTACATTGTGAATATTACGAACACCTTCCAGGTCCAAAGTCCTTATCAATTTGATGTTCTGTAACATTTGAGACAATGATGAGTAGAACAAGTCACCGCTACCTGCTAGAAGTGAACGTACCTTTAACTTGCCAGTGTCAAGTTGCACGTTGGGTGCTTTTACATGAATGGCCAAACGCCGTTGATCTTCTACTTCAGTACTATTTTGGTCGAGTAATTTTCCGAAGTTGTCCTTTGCTATCATGTGAACAGCAACTTCGACAAGAGGTCATGCATTTGGAAACCTTTAGACTCGTCCCTGAATTGTAACATGCTTCTGTTTATGAGCTCATCGAAGTAACCTCTTGCAATGTCTTCTGGTGTCTGTCGATCATCGTGCTTGACAAAGCCCTCAGCTATCCACAAACGTATTAATTTATGGATGCTAATGCGAACAGACTTGGGGAACATTGCACAGTATAAGAAGCATGGTCTTAAATGAATGGGTAAATGATGATAACTCAATAACAGGACTTGATTTAGTCCAGCAAGATTCCCCTGCAATTCCAAATAAAGGTGTTGGCGGACCTTATCCCATTTTATTAAATCATCACCTTTTGTTGACATCAACTTGCCAATGGTTAATATTGCAAGAGGTAAACCATCGCACCTGGCCACGAGTTCTTGAGCAATTCTTTCAATGGAATTGTTGGGACAGCTCCCTGGAGGGGTGTTATTCAAGAAAGCCGATTTACAGAATAAATCCCAAGATAACTCACGATTTAATGGATTTAACTTAACATCGCGAGACCCAACCCCATACCCCAGCTGAATGATAAACTTAACAGCTATATCTCCTTGACGACTGGTAACGATGACCGAAGACATATTATTTGCAGGAAGTAGTGCAATATATTCAATAGTTTCAGACTTCCAGACATCATCAAGGATGAGGACATACCTTTTCTTCTTCAAGTCATTGCATATACGCTGTCGGAGCTCATTCTCGCTCAAACCGAGAAGCTCCTCGTCTCTTGGGACCGCTTTGCCAATGGTTCTGGAAATTTCCTTCACCATTGACCTCAAAACCTCAATTGGAGAGGACTGATTCACGGAGACCCAAGCACAGCAATTGATTTCAGTATTCATCTTAACTCCTTCAAAAACTTTATTCACCAGAGTCGTCTTCCCTGATCCACCGGGCCCCCACACCGTGATCACCTGCATAGGATTCCTCGGCTGCTCAACAAGATTTAGTAGATCGGAAAATTCTGTGTCCATCCCAACTATATGCGCGTTCTCGCCGCGTTGGTAGCGACCAACTGGAGGACTGTTATCTTCCTCTTCCTCAGGAGCGGTTTGGCCCTCCGCTTGTTGAACCAGCTCAGGCTCTATGCTCTTGACCTTCTGATGGAACTGAAAGCGAAGCTTTGCCGTCTCGATGAAATAGCGGTTGAAAGCCCCGATGTTGTTGACTTCACAGAAGTTGATTGGCTTGTTGGACTCCAGAAGTTCCATCTCCAGCTCGTACTCTTCTAAAGCATCTTCGATGTCGAATGCTGCGTGTCTGGCTTCTTCCACTTCAGCCAGACTGGTATCTGGCTTTGGATTGAAAGTCAATTGTTTCCACTCTCCAAGTTTATGCTTGAGCTTTTCTATTTCATCATTGATCGCCCATTGAAACTTGATTTCATCAACAGTTGCCTCCTTGAGTTTGTTAACCAGGGGTTCAATGATCTTACCAACGCAGTTAACTACGGGATCAATGATCTTAGAAACGCTGTCCATCTTTTGATGAGCTTTAGTCAACTAGAAAATGTGCTTTAGTTACTATGAGAATTCAATCTTTCTTGATGTTCTTCCACAACCTCGTTGCCTTTTTTTATAACCACTCATCTGTGAATTTATTTGTCTTTTATAATTCTCTTTTTGGCCTTTTCTTCCTTAATTCCTTATGGAAACGCTCAATATTTGATACCAATAAAAAGTAAATCCCATTTTTACCCATGAATTTTTACCTAAAACCCAAATTCTCCGATTTTCTTTTAGTATTACTATTAGAGTACATTTGGTTTGCAGAATTTTACAGAATTCTCAAGAATATGAATTCCAAAATATGATATTCTCATGTTTAGTTCGTAGAATAAAAAAATATTTTTGAAAATATCGTATTTCCAAGAATGTTACATTCCCATAATTTGTCCAATTTCTATTCCCATGTGAGAGGGTGAAAATGTCACATTTTCAAGTTGTGAGAATGTTTTGAAAAAAAAGACACAAATACCCATCTTAAAAATATGTAAAATTAAAATAAATTAAATAAAATAATTAACAACTAAAAAGATAAAATAAAATAATAAAAATAAAATAAAAATAGAAAATAAAAATAAAAATATAATATAATACAATAAAAAATATAAAATCAAACAAAATAAAAGAAAATTTGAAAAAAATAAAATTAAAAAACATAAAATTATATAATATAATAAAATAAAAATAAAATAACTTAATACGAATAAATGGAATAATAGTAAATAAAAAAATAAAAATAAAAAAAATTAATTTTTAAGTTAAATTAAAATCTTATAATCTATATTTATATTTATATGTAAAATATTTTTAATGCTAACTTCTAAATTTTAAAATTAAATTTTCAAGAAAATTTAAAATAATAATTTTAAGTTTCTAATTTTTGAAGTATAAAGTTAAAATTTACAAATAAAAATATTTGTTTTTTTTATTTGTATAAATACATTAAATTTTTTTTTGCTCACGTATTAGTAAAAATATGTGAAATTTATCTTTATTTATAAAAAAAATTATAGTATTTTTATCTTTTTGAATTAGGGACGTTGTTGAAAAATTATTTAAGATTCGCAAGAATATTAGTCTAAACTAAATATAACAAACTAACATTTCTAGTAATTTGACAAAATATTCCTAAAAATATTTTAAACGTATTAAACAGTTTTAATTATATTCCTGATAATAATATTTTGGGGAATGACTTTCTCAAGAATGTTATTCTCGGAAATGAAAAATTAATACGTGAACCAAACGACATCTTAATGCTTGCCAAACAAAGTCTTATAATTAAGAGTATTTTGAATTTTTTTTTTCAAAGAAAAACTAAACTCCTTCCTTTTACCCCCACGTTTCTAGATTGTCTCAACTCTCAATTAAGTTTAGACCAAAAAAAAAAAACTCTCAATTAGGTAGAGAGAAAAATGTAGACGGCGTTAATATCTTGCATATGTATTTCTCTTAGCTTATTCGAATTAAAATTAATCAATATTTTTAAATATTTGCTGTTTCAAAATGTCTCCGCCCAGCTCACATCCTATATATGTGTGCAGGATAGTATCAAATGCAAAAACGATTTTAGTTTTTAGTTTAGGCCAATTATGCCACCTATTTTCACTGAAAACATTGTGAGATTTATTGCTGAGAATTTTCACTTAGTTTTTGCCTTTTTAATTTTTTTTTTATTTTTAAAAAAGAGCAAAATGCTATTAGTCATAAGATTTCATTTGGCATGTAGTCATAACATAGGAGAATTTGGAAAAAGGGGAAAATTTAATTTTGTTCTTAAGGTTTAGTATAAAGACCAAATAATTCTTGTAAAATTATATTTTTTCAAAGTACATAGATCTATTTGGTATTTATGCTAAACCTTAAAAATTAAATTGAATTTTTCCCTAATATAAAAAGTTCGTGAAAAAGTTTGGATTTTAAATTTGAATTAAAATAGAATTTACTCTACCAATAAGTAAAAAAATTTCAATCGTGTCAACGGTGATTGCGGGCCACGTGGCTTGACATTAGACCAAAATTGCTCGGCTTGTTCCACAACTACTGAACATAATTTCGCTGTTTTTTGTTGTTCTCTTTTTTCTTTTTCTTTTTTGGTAAATTTTCCAAATGGTGTCTAATGTTTATCTCTTTTTTCAATTTTATCGTCATTTCTGACCCCAAAAAAAAAAAAGAGTAAAATGCACCATACTCCCTGTGTTTTCACAAAGTTGCATCATAAACTCTGTATTTTAAAAAGTCGTGTTATAAACCCTGTGTTATGAAAAACGTTGCATATAACCTCCCGTTGTCTATTTTTCTGTCAATTTTAACGTGAGTGTAATACACACGCTTGAAATACAAGTATGACATTTATCAAACTTTAAAACACATGCATAAAGACGAAAATACCATTTTTAACATCAATTGCTAATTGCCCCTTGTGTTTTCGATAAGGTTGTAAATGGCCTCTTGTGTTTTCGATAAGGTTGTAAATTATCCCTTGTTTTTTTTTATAAGGTTTCTAATTGCCCTTATGTTTTTTTATAAAGATGTAAATTGCCCCTTCAAAGATAAAAAAATAAAAAAAATTAATAATCTTAGAGAGAAAAACTATTTCAAAGTGATTTTCCTTTGATTTGAAGTTGATTTTGTACTGATTTAAAGATTTTAATCTACTTGTAGAAGAACATGATTCTAAGTAAAGGTACGATTATTGCTAGTTGCAATATGACTTTGAACTTCAAGCATAAGATTTATATTTTTTATGGTGGACATCAATGTTCTGTTATATAAGTTATACATTTTTTTATTCTTTTAATTAAATGATATTTATTAGTTTAAGATTGTAGATCTCCTTAGAAGGTAGACTAGCACATGGTTCTGATATTGAAAAATGAAAAATATTATAAATACTTCCCTCTAATATTAAAAAAGTGATAAATACCCCCTTCTGATATCAAAAAAGTTGCAAATACCTCCTTTGACGGATTTATCTTTAAACGAGGATAATTTTATCTTTATACAAGACTAACTAACAGAGTTAAGCAGAATTTGAGTTTGGGGTGTGTATGCAACGTGTTTCATAACACAGGGTTTATAACGCGACTTTTTAAAACACAGGGTTTATGATGCAACTTTATAAAAACACAGGGGTTTATGGTGCATTTTACTCAAAAAAAAAATTATCATCTTTGTTTTAAAGTGCCGTGTTTAATTTTTAAAGATTGCAAAAAGAAAAAATTAATTAGTCCCTAATATTAATTGGTCCCAAAGTTAAGAAAAGTAATCCACCAACTATGTTATTTCAGAACTCTAATTTTACTTTTTGTTGAAAAGGAAAATTACTTGGCTGCTTCAAGTGGAAAAGAAACAACCGAGAGATTGATCCATCATACGCCCCATATAATGAATAAAACTATCTCGTTGTTTTTGGCGCAATTGAATGATTGGGACATGATAAAACTATGATATTTTTTTTTGCCCAAGTGAATGATTGAGTTTGTCCAAAAATAAAAAAAAAAAGTGAATGAGTGAGCAATTACATGTCCCAACTAATCGATTAAACTATCTTATTCCTTTTAACTAACCCCTCTTATAATTGGAAAAGACGGTAAGTGGGAAGCAAAATCAAAATTAGAGTGCGTTGACCTTCTATAATTGGGGGAGAGGAGTGGTGGGTTAGAAGTCAACATCCACAGACCCTTATTGACAAGGGTTTGGGCGATATAATTTTTCAAGTTGTTGCCAGCAAAATTAATTTATGCATCTGAGACGATCTTCATTGATGCAGTTCAAGGAATTAGATTTTGAGTTAGCTAATATTAACGAGCAAAAGAAGGAAAAGGATACAAGAAAAGGAAAAATTCTGAGTCATGTTTACGCTGTTGCAAGACACGTGGCATAACTTTTTTTTTCTTCTTTTAATCGGGAAGAAATTTGTATTAGGACAACAACAAAGGATACAAGAAAAGGACTAGCTTTTTTCATAACTACAAAACATAATTTCGCTGTTTGTTGTTGATCTTTTTTTTGGTAAATTTTCCAATGGTGTGTAATGTTTATACTTTTTTCAATTTTATCTTTATTGTTTTAAAGTGGTGTGTTTAGTACTTAAAGATGCAAAATAATAATAATAATAATTAATTTAGTCCTTAATATTTGCAACTTTTTTAATTTCATCCCCATTGGTCCAAAAGAGACCCATTTCTTCATGAAATTTTGTAAAAAGTTTCAGTTAGTCCTTATTGTGAGATTTCAATTATGAACTGGACATAAATGTTGAGAAATAAATTGAAAAAGTGAAAATACTGGTGACTAAATCACAACTTTTTGCAAATATTGGGTATTAAGTGCGTTACTTTGAAACAATAGAGAATAATAAATTGAAAAAATAATTAAACATTGAGGACTATGTGAGTCGCCTTGAAAAAATAGAGAAAAAACTAAAAGAAAAAATGTAAAGATTGGAGACTAAACACATCACTTCTAAAATAATAAAGATAGAATTGTTAAGATAACTGAAGTTCCATCTTAAAATCAAATGGTGTCAGATGGAGTAATCCAGAATCTTATAAGATAGTCTAAGAATTTATGATTTTTCTAAGTGGGACAAGTGCATATTTTAACACTCCCCCTCATGTGTGACGTGATTTAAAATAGAGGTCACACGTGGAAGATAACATTGAACACGCGTAGATTTTAACACTCCCCCATCATGTGTGACGTGATTTGAAATAGAGGTCACACGTGGAAGATAACATTGAACACGCGTAGACCTAATTTAATATAGGTCACACATGGATAAACACATGTGAAAAAATAAATACGCGTGGGGCACGAGCAAAAGATGAATACCAAGGGCCAACCTCTGATACTATGTTAAGATAACTGAGATTCCATCTTAAAAATAAATTGGTACCAAGTGAAGTAGTCAAGGATCCTATAAAGTGGTTTAAAAATTTATAATTTTTTTTATGTGAGACAACTGCATATTTTAACAAAAATTAAGAAAAAAGTGCAAATATTGACAGAAATTTCTAAAATTTAACCTTTTCTTTTTGTTTACTACCAACATTTCCAGGGATAACACAACCCTAGCTAACCATAAATTAAGGAAGGTAGCCCACTAACTATGTTATCCCTGAACCCCAAATTTTACTTTTTGTTGAATATGAAGATACTACTGAAAACAGAAAAAAAAAAAAAAATCACTTGTCTGCTTCAAGTGGGAAAGAAACCACCCGAGAGATCATAAGTCCCAACTAATCAATAAAACTATCTTATTCTTTTTTGTCCAATTGAATGATTGGGACATGATAAAACTATCATATTCCTTTTCGCCCAATCAAATGATTGACCCATCACATTTCCCAACTAATCAATTAGACTATCTTATTTTTTTTTTTACTAACCTCTCTTATAATTGGGAGATACAATAGATGAGAAGCCAAGTCAAAATTAGGGTGCACAAACCTTTCATAATTGAGGCAGAGAGTCAGCATCCACACACCCTTGTTGACAAGGGTTTGGGCGACATAATTTTTCAAGAAGTTATTGCCTGCGGAATTAATTTATGCATCTTAATCTTCATTCATGCATTTCAAGGAATTAGACTTTTGAGTTAGTTAATCGTAACGAGCAAAGGACAAAAAAGTTAGCTAATATAGTAGCTTCCGATGTCAATATGATCATGCACTGTGTGGAGTAGAGAATCTACAGTCAAAAATTCTGATGACTAAAAGCTTGCCAAACAAGGTCTTATAATTAAGGATATTTTTACTTTTTCATTTTTCTAAAGATAAAACTGAAAATGAGAAAAATTAGCCCCCTTCCTCACACAAAACACCTCCACGTAGATTATATCTCAACTCTCAATATTTTCAAATATTTGTAGTTTCAAATGTCTCCACTCAATTAATATCCTATGAGTGCAAGATAGTACAAAATGCGAAAACGATTTCAGTTTTTAGTTTAGGCCAATTTTGCCACATATTTTCCCAGAAAACATTGTAAGATTTATTGTTGAGATTAATTTATTATTATTTTTTTTAAAATTATCTTTAAAAAAATAAAAAGAGAAAAAATACTCTTAGTCATAAGACTTCGTTTAGCAAGTACTTATGGTATGAGAGAATTTGGGCAATCTAAAACATTCATCGAGGAGTTTGAATATTAGCCAAGAATTCATGGAGGAAAATCGAATTTACTTTACCAATAAGTAAAAACTTTTCTATCATGGCGACCCTGATTGTGGGACACGTGTCTTGACTTTATGCTCAAATTGTTCGGCATCTTCCATAACTACAAAACATAATTTCTTTGTTTGTTCTTCTTCTTGTTTTCTTTTTGGTAAATTTTTCCAAATGGTGTCTAATGTTTATATTTTTTGGGGGGAAAGGGGTTGGTGAGAAGCCAACATCCGCACACCATTGTTGACAATGAATAAGATATTAAGCTTACCAGCTAAGAATTCGAATTAATTTATGCATCTTTACACGCTCATTGCCACTATCTGTGTCCCATTCGCATTAAGAAACTAGGATTCCAAGTCCGGAAATGTTTGGCAGCGTCACATGTGACGCCCGATTTTTAGCCATGCATTCAATTACTGTTGCATCCCTTGTTTGCGCATTTCCTTCTGTGCATTATTAACTGTCTTCTTAAATTACTATTCACTCCGTTTTTAACTTCATGCTATTAGCGAATTAGCATTTTTATTAAATCATATTAATTGTTAGAGTAGTGGAAAAAATGTGCATTTGAGGTATAGGCGATAGGAAAGCTCGTTTAGAAAATGATTTTTGTAGTTGTATGAATAGTGTTATGTAACATAACTTAGGGAATGAATTAGCTATCATTCATTTTACTATCTAGGCTCATTTTAAGCTAACTAAGCGCATTTAGTGAACCATTTAAGCAAGCAACTTAGCCCCATTTAATATATAACTCACACAACACACACATTAGCTCATAACTTAGCAAAACAAAAAAACAAAAAAAAAGAGCATGCTGAAAACACTGTAGCAAATTCGAGAATTGCATAGGAGAAGAAATAGAGTTTTTTTGCTCAACAAATCCTCATTCCAAGCCAAGCCAATCTAGGTTCAAGTGGTTTAAGGTGTCTACTAGCCTCCTAGGAGCTCCTACGCGCATTGGTGAGGGATTTCACGGCTTATTTTCGCATTTTAAAATAGTTGCTATTTTCTTGATTTGTTGAAAATGTGTTCAAATGCTATTGTATTGATTATCTATGCTATTATACCTTGTATATGAGTGCTAGAGAACATATTTGAACCATTATTTCGCTTTTTAAACGGTTGGAATTGTTAGTTTAATTCATGAGGTGAATAGTGACGTTTTTCTAGGGTTTTGTGTAATTGCTCGAATTAGCTTGATTCAACACTCCTAATAGATGCCTTAGGTGCTAATGAAGGTAGTCTAATAGCCCCGTGCACTTGAATTGCTCTAAAATCGCATAAAACGTAAAATAGTCGACCTTAATAAAGGGGTTTCGGGGTTAAGACGAATCCGAGTGGATTCGGGCTCTACTTTTGGTATCCTTAGGCTACCTAGGTGCTATAGAAGCTTTGCTAATCCTTGTTTGAAGCCCGGATGAGGTAGGTGTAGTGTAAAGCTATAAGAGGGAATTTGGGGCTTTCGAGGTTATTGCGGGTGTTTGAATGAGTTAGAGGGTTGAAAGGGTTCCTTGAGGGTTAGTTAGAAGGTTGGTAGAGTTTCCCTTTAAATTTGAATCATTAACTTTGGTTTGGAGGAGAAATAGCTTGAATAACAAAGGGGTTTAGGTGCAATTTCGGTTGTCTCGCGCTTCTAAAACCTTGGCATGAATTCTTGAATGTTTAAATGTAGTTTCAAGTTGGTGTGGAACTTTTGATGTAATTCTAATTATATCTTGTGTATGCCCTTTTGTAAAACTGCTTATTTGCTTGTATAAACTGCTTCTATGCTAACTGCATTGAGGCAACTTCGAGCTTAAAACTGTATTAATTGGAGAAGGATTAGGGGTTGAATTATATACCGTTAGAAAGCCTTACGACTCTAGTTTTTACAGCTTTTTACGGTGCATTAATCGGAGTTGTCTAGAGTAAGATATGATCATTTTGGTGAGATGTGTCAGAAATGCCCTGTTACGCTAGAATTTGAATTGTGTTGTTATTTTGCTATAGTGATGATATAATTCAGTTCTAATTGGATGTATTCGATCAAGACCTTATTGTGTAGTGTCCTTGGATGATTAATAACGTAATGGGACTCTTATAGTTATGTTGTTTTCATGAATTGTAATTGAAATCTAATTGCTAGTAAAGTTAATTTAAATTGAAAGCTATTCTATTCGACTGTGAATGAGAAATGCTAGTAGAGTTGTGATGGTCACCACCTTTAGACATAGGTAATGTTTCTATATATGCTAAACAATTCAACTGTTAGAATTAGTTGTTGTTATCAATGTGCAACTAGTGAACACTTAGAAAGGTCAAGTAAACTATGTGGAAGAATGTGTTTAATGCTTTTTGAAACTACATGTAAGGTTAATTGTAAGTTGATAGTTGTCTATTATATGTTAAATGTAATTAACTTAAGTTAATACTACTAGTGATATGTTAGAATCTTAGCTTGAAGTATAGTTATTTTACTAAAATAGCATGTTAGTTATTAAATGGTTGATAGTTAACTTTTTTATTAGTTGATAAATGCATTTCTTTCCCTATGTGCTAATGTTGGGCTATCTTCATAGATATATTACTAACTATTGTAAGTAAAGTAGAATATGAATTAGAAGTTCAATAAAGTAGTAAAAGACTGGGTATTATCATTGTGAATGAATGTGTCATTTGAACATTAAAGTAACCTAACCTTTATTATCTATATATCCTTTGGAGAAATTCTTTGAGTTGAGTTAATGGCTAGTTTATTGTTATGTGGAGTGAAATAATTTCTTGTACAAGTTATTAACTAAAGTAAAATGAGAAATAGGATGAGATACTGCAGGCTCATGTGTTGATTTTAGTTAAACTAAATTCTAGCTCGATTTATATCTAGTTATAGCATGCTGGTTGAATCATTCTCATTTAAGTTTTTGAACTATCTTCTTAATTAACTTGTAGACTATTGAAAATATGGAATATATGTTAAGTTAAGGTATATAAAAGTGGTGTTTTGTTAAAAATAGAATTCTAATAGATATTGTATATATGCTAAATAAGCGAAGTTATAAGTTAGCTAACTTAGAATGAATGTTGTAGTTAAAGAGTAATTGAAGTAATGTTTGCTCATAGGTTCAAGGTGACTGGAAATGATGTGATTCAAACTTGCATCTTGGAGCTCGGTAGAGGTGAGGGAGACTTCATCCTTATGTGTATAATAGTTTATTTACTTGTACTTAGATTATGTGCACTTATTGTCTATATATTGTGTGTGAGGGCAACCTACTTTGTTGTCCCTCAACCATGTGTTTATTGATTTATACTATTGTTATCATTTTGAGTGCATTGCATCGTGGTTGCGCAACCATTCGGGCATGGTAGTATTGGGGAAACCGGGCGGCATCGGGCTTGCCAGTCTACCTCGGCTACCATGGTTGCCCAGTCCCTCTCTTGCTTGGGATGCCGCCCAGGGAGAGTTGGGTTGTAGGATTTCAGAGTACATCCGGAGTACACACATTTTGGAGTTATAAGGGGATGCCGGCTTATCGATATCAGTGTCATTATTACATCGAGATTTCAGTTCGTGGCGTCGCTGGTGTGCCTCTGCCCTTCGGGGTATTCGCTTAGCCGGGACGTTACAGAAGTTGAAGTGTATCGTATCCTTTTTAATGTGTAGTAACTTGTTGTTTTAATTGTTCTTTGGTTGTAAAATGCTTTATTTGTACTAACTGCTGCATTGCACGTCCCCGGTAGACCTTATCCCTCACTGAGCAATTGTGATTGCTCATACCTCGCTAAACATGTTTCAGGAAGTGCTGAGGGTGAACCCCAACTAGTTGAGGTGCTAGTGGAAGTGGAAGAAGTTCAGGCTGAGCCTTTGCCCTAGTTGTTGTGTGTTTGTTGTCTAAGGTAGATTTGCCTTCTTGTTGTTACATGGTGTACTTGTATTGCTATAGCATGATCTATTTTGTGGCCTTAAGGCTATGTATATTCTTGTAGTTGCAAGTTGAAAGCTGTTGGTTGTTGTGACACCCGAGAATTCACCCTAAATTTATTATAATCGTTGCATACTTATGTGCGCATTTCTACGTGCATCATTTTTCTTGTTTAATTGTTTTTATTGTGGGTCACTATTCATAAAATTTTTGACTGTTCCGAAAGCTTGATTTTAAATTTTTCCTAGGTCACTCGACATTTAAAAGGAACCAAGAAATTTTCGTTTTGAACTTTCGAGCTTAGGAGTATGCGTTTGAAAAATATTTTCCGTGAGCTTTGAATAGTGTTACGTTAGAATAGTGATAGTATTTAATTAGAAAGCAATTGTAATTGCAATTAGCCTTAATTGATCAATATTTGAGACTACAAAGCTTAGGAAATTAATGATATGCAACATATAAAACAACTAACTCATAAAAATTAAAAGACATATAGCATTTTAGTCATCAAAACAATTTCAGAAATTCCATCCATGTCCCCCCTGCTGGCCGTCCACTTCAAGAGAGAAAAAGAGAGATTTTTGCTTCTTCAACCATGCACTTTGAGCTCTTAGTTTGATCTTGGGAGGTTATTGAGCAACTTAGGACCTTCAACAAAGCTTCTACATCTTCAAAATTGTGAGGGAGTCTTATTTGTTTGAGTTTAAAGTTTGTTTGCATATGTTCAATTTTATTGAATTGTCAATTATATCTATATATCTTGTGTTGAATGCTTCCTATGAGTTATTTAAAGCCTCTAGAGCTAACTTTTGTGGTGTGATAACAAATTTAACGGTTGAATGTTGAGATTGATCAAAGAGACGATGAATAGTGCCTAAAACTAGGGTTTTGAGAAAATTTGATAATTGACTTGAATTGATACCTCAATTAGGTGCTCTAGACCCTAGGGAAGGTAATTGAAAAGCCACGTTAGGTTGAATCACCCGAATTTGAACTTTAGTGCATAAAACGCTTACTTTAAAAAGGGGGTTTTGCACGTTAGGCAATCCGGGAAAATTTGGGCATCGATTTGGGTATTCTTGAGCTAATGAAGGACCTTTGGTGGTTTGTTTTCTGGAAATTGGGGTTTGCTTAGTATGGCTATAGTTCAAACCCGTTCGGGGCCTTCCCGAACTTTTGCTTCAAAAATGAGTTTTAGTGACTTTAAAGGGTACCTTTAAGCTTAATTAGGAATATAGAAAGACTAGGGTAGGATTGAGAATCTCGAACTATGCTTAGGAGAAAGAAAGCTCGATTAAAGAAAGGGGAAAAGTAGCTTTTAGCCTTTTTAGTTGCAATTGGAACTTGTTGTGTGTTAGTAGTGCCTTGCATAGAATATTTAGGATGTATTTAAGTTATTTGAGTAGATTATTGGAATTAATTATGTTGATTGTTTTCTTTTGGTATCTATTAGTTAATATCTTGCATATATGAGCTTTTATCGTGCATATATGTGAGGGCGGCCTACTTTGTCGTCCCTCTTACGTGTTATGTGATATTATTGCTTGCTTGTGACTTGTTTTGGGTTGCGCAACCTATATCGGACATGGTAGCGTCGAGAAACACGGGCGGCATCGGGCTTGCCGTGCTCCCTCGACTACCATGGTGCCTATTCCCTTCTCGCTGAGGCATACTCCACTACCCCAGAGGCGTGGTTCACCTGCTGGGCATGGACCTACCTCGGGAGAAAGGGTCGTAGGATCGGGATACATCCGGAGTATCCCAAGTGTGGTGTTTGGGTTTTGCCGGCATATTCGTGATACTCGTGGTTCGTGGCTCGTGATCGAAGACTTGGAAGTGGAACCGTATCCTTTTTAAAGTGATTAATAGTTGATTTATTGTCTTGATGGTTATGTGTCTTGTATATATGTTTACTTGTGTTGCATATCATATTGCACGTTTACATGCTGCATCACCTCCCTCGCTGGGCAACTTTGTTGCTCACTCCTCATCTAAAATGTTTCAGGAGAAGCTGAGGTGAATCCCCAGCTATTAGAGGTAGAAGAAGAGGAAGAAGTTCAAGTAGATCAGAATCAGTGATCTTGTGTGCTGAGGTGGATTTTATGTGCTTCTTACGTGGAGTTCTTGTTGTTAATGTATTTTGAGACCATAGAGTCTTGTATATATATGTCTAGTAAGTGTGTATTAAGAGTTTAAGAAAGTTGTTGGATTGTAATAATGAATTCTAGACTTTATTTTTCTCTTGCATGCTTGGAGTGTTTGTAAATCTTCATATGGAACTTAGAAGTTTATTGTAATTAACTACTTATAACTAAAACCAACTTATCTCGCATGCTTGTGTGCTTTAGTAGAAAATTGTTGCTCCAAGGCTCGGATGGCCTTGTGATTGTGTTTTGGCTTTGGAGTTATTGTGGATAAGTTGTTGCTTTTAGTTCAGATGTCTTGAATGAATGTTTGCAGGTATCAGTTTGTCCTTGGTACAGAGGAGACTCTGTCCGAGTGACGGGTCCGAGCCTGACTTAGCGTGGGGTTGGGTTCGGGGCGTTACACCTTAAGTGGTATCAGAGCTACTAGAATGCTTGAAGCCGGGTTAAATTCCTTGGCATGTGGGTAGAGGTCTATATGTGGAAATGAATTATGTGAATATGTAAATGTTTAATTGTTTAAGTACTTAGATATAAGACATGCTAGCATGAAAAAGAAGGATAAAGCTTAATATGATAAGAATATGAAAAGTTAGTATTGATTGTTGTTAAGTGTTTTATGTGTTCTTATGTGAGTAAAATGTTTGAAAACAATGTGTAAATTATCTTGCATAGTTTATTTGCCTATTATAATATGATGTTCTTCTAGCATTGTGATACGGAGACGGGGTAGACCACGGGGTGAGCCGGAGGAGGCTCCTAGACAGAATGTACCAGGGCAGGATGCTAGGGCAGCCGAGAATGTACAGCAGGGTCAAGAGCCTAGCACTGCCCAGATTTTAGCTACTATGGCTACTGCGATGAATACCATAGCACAGTTTGTGGTTCAGCAGGGTACAGCAGGTACCGGCAGAGGTAATCAGACTGCCAGAGCAGAGGGCAGTGGTACTGCGGGAGGTAACTTATTTGATAAATTTCTGCATCATGGAGCATACAGTTTTTATGGTGAGCCTGATGATATGAAAGCAGAGTTGTGGCTGAGTAAATTCGAGAAAGTTGCTGCAATACTTGAGTGTGACGATGAAAGAAAGATCAACTGTGCTACATTTTTAATGGAGGGTGATGCCGAGGCTTGGTGGCGCACTATTAGAGAAAAATGGGATGCTGAGAGGGTTCAGCATGTATGGGCTGATTTTGTTCGTGAGTTTCGAGATAAATATGTATCGGTTGTAGCCCGTGAGAGGCATCAGGATGAGTTTATAGCTTTGAAACAGGGGAACATGACTGTAGACCAGTATGAGGCTACCTTTACGAGACTATCTCGATATGTGCCAGCTTTAGTTCAGCCGGAGGATGTGAAAATTCAGAGATTTATTACAGGGTTGAGGAGTGACATCATGCTTAACTTGTCCTCACAAGATTATCCGAGCTATGCTGCAGTAGTTCGGGCTGCATCGAGATATGAGAAACGTAAAGCAGATGTGTTAGCTCAGTCTAGTCAGTCAACCAAACGGCAGTTTCAGTCTCAGAGTCAGGGTTATCAGAGGCAGACTCAGCAGCCTAGGCAGACCCAGAGCTACCCAGGACCAGTTCAGGTACAGTCACAGCCGAGACCAGCTCAGAGCCAGCCACAGGGACAGTCACAGACCCGACCAGTGACTGCTAGATCTCAGCAGGGCAGTTCTGCCACATCTACTTATAGGACCCCTACAGGAGGAGCTGCTGCTAGGAAGAATTTACAGTGTACTCATTGCAATCGTAAGGGTCACACAGAGGCTGAGTGTTGGAGGAAACTAGGCCGTTGCACGGGCTGTGGCAGTGATCAGCACAGAGTTAGGGATTGTCCCAAGTTTAGAGGTGGTCAGGGTCAGACTTCAGGCCAGGGTGCCCAGACTAGAGCTTCAGGAGCAGCTACCGTACCGCGAGGTCAGGCACGGGTATTTGCACTTGACCAGGAGGAGCTTCCAGAGACGACAGTGGTGGTGGAAGGTACTTTTCTTATTAATAATCAGCCGGTAGTAGTTTTGATTGACACCGGGGCTACACATTCATTCATTATACCTGCATGTGCACAGTCTACTGCATTAAAAGTTGATAAACTGCCGTATGTGATTGAAGTAGGTAATCCTATGGGAACTAAATTTGTTACGGAGTCTATGTGTAGGGATTGTGATATTTGCATTGAGGGTTACATGTATCCTATTGATTTGATTATCATGCCATTCCAAGACTTTGAGGTTATTTTAGGGATGGACTGGTTGGGGCGGTATTATGCATATTTGGACTGTAGAAGGAAAATTGTAACTTTAGAAATACCTAACCAACCTGTTATTAAAGTAACTGGGAGTCGGAAGTCTACTGGGACTCGTATTATATCATCCATTAAAGCTACTAAAATGTTGAGTAAAGGCTATGATGCATACTTAGCTTATTTAATTAATCAGCCTGGAGATAAATTTAAATTGAATGAAGTACCTGTTGTAAAAGAGTTTCCGGGGGTTTTCCCTGAAGAGTTGCCTGGGTTACCACCTGATAGGGAGATTGAATTTGTGATTGACCTGTTGCCGGGAACTAGTCCTATCTCGAGAACCCCGTATAGAATGTCTTCCCCTGAGTTACAAGAATTGAAAATTCAGCTTCAGGGTTTGCTTGAGAAAGGTTTTATTCAGCCTAGTTCGTCACCGTGGGGTGCTCCCGTGTTATTTGTGAAAAAGAAAGACGGTACACTACGTTTGTGTATAGATTATCGGGGTCTGAATCAGGTAACGGTGAAAAACAAATATCCTTTGCCTTTAATTGAGGAGTTGTTTGATCAGCTACAGGGTGCTGTTGTGTTTTCGAAATTTGATTTGAGGCAGGGTTATTACCAATTGAGGATCAGGAAAGAAGATGTACCTAAGACTGCATTTAGAACTAGGTACGGCCATTATGAGTTTGTTGTTTTACCATTCGGGTTGACAAATGCTCCAGCCGCTTTTATGGATTTGATGCAGAGAGCATTTCGACCCTATCTTGATCAATTTGTGGTGATTTTTATTGATGACATATTAGTGTACTCTAAATCTGAGTCAGAGCATGAAGAGCATTTGAGGATTGTACTTAAAACCCTGCAAGAACACAAGTTGTTTGCCAAATTTAGCAAATGCGAATTCTAGTTGAAACAGGTTGCCTTTTTAGGTCATATCATTTCCCAGGAGGGAATATCTGTTGATCCTGCTAAAATTGATGTAGTCATGTCGTGGAAGAGACCTGAAACTGTCACGGAAGTCCGTAGTTTCTTGGGATTAGCGGGCTATTATAGGCGATTTGTTAAAAAATTTTCAAAGATTGCAGGACCTTTGACTACTTTAACTCAGAAGAAAACTGTGTTTAATTGGGATGATAAATGTGAAGCCAGTTTCCAGGAGTTGAAAAAGCGACTTACCACTGCACCTATCCTTGCCTTGCCTGAGGGAACCGAGAACTTGGTGATTTATAGTGACGCTTCGAAAGAAGGGTTAGGTTGTGTTTTGATGCAAAATGGTAAAGTCATAGCATATGCCTCTAGGAAATTGAAACCATATGAACTCAATTATCCTACACATGATTTAGAGCTTGCAAATATTGTCTTTGCTTTGAAGAAATGGCGGCATTATTTGTGGGGCAACAAATTTGAAATATTTACTGACCATAAAAGTTTGAAATATTTGTTTTCTCAAAAAGATTTGAATATGAGGCAAAGGCGTTGGCTAGAATTGTTAAATGATTATAACTGTACCATTAGCTATTTGCCGGGAAAAGCTAATACTGTTGCAGATGCACTGAGCCGGAAAGCTTCTGTGTCTAGTTTGATAATCAAGGATTGGGAGATTGTGGAAGAGCTGTGTTTATGGAAACCGAAAGCTTCTAAATCAGGTATTCAATTTGCTAGTTTACAAATCAAATCTTTATTGCTATCTAGAATCAGAGAAGCGCAACAATCAGATTCTCAGCTATTGAAGCTTTTAGAGAAGTCAAAAGGGGGAGAGTCCGACTTTAAGATGCATGATGATGGGCTTCTCAGGTACAGGAACAGAATTTGCATTCCTAGTAATTCGACTGTGAAAGAAGAGATTCTTGCTGAGGCTCATGCTTCTAAATACACAATTCATCCTGGAAGCACAAAAATGTATAGAGATTTGAAACAGAATTTCTGGTGGAACAACATGAAGAGAGAGATAGCTGAGTATGTAGCTAAATGTTTGACTTGTCAGAAAGTTAAGGCAGAGCATCAGAGGCCAGCAGGATTGTTGCAGCCGTTGGAGATTCCGGTCTGGAAATGGGATCAGGTTACTATGGATCTTGTGTCGGATTTACCGAGATCACCACGAGGTAATGATTCGGTGTGGGTTGTAGTAGACAGGTTGACGAAGAGTTCGCATTTTATTGCTACAAAGAAAACAGATTCTCTCGATAAATTGGCTGAGCTTTATGTTGAAAATATTGTGAGACTGCATGGAGTTCCATCTCAGATAGTGTCAGACAGGGATCCCAGGTTTACATCACAGTTCTGGCAGAAGCTACAAAAGGCTTTGGGGACTAATTTGAGTTTTAGTACTGCTTATCACCCGCAGACGGATGGTCAGTCGGAGAGGACTATCAGGATACTGGAGGATATGTTGAGAGCCTGTGTTCTAGATTTTGGCAAGAATTGGGAGAAATATCTGCCTCTAGCAGAGTTCGCTTACAATAACAGTTATCAGGCCACTATTGGCATGGCACCTTACGAGGCACTTTATGGGCGAAAATGTCGGTCTCCGTTGTATTGGGATGAGGTAGGTGAGATGAAAACAGTTGATCCTGCTATTCTTCCGGAGATGGTTAAAATGGTGGATAACGTGAGGCTTATAAAGAAGAGGATGCTTACAGCTCAGAGTCGACAGAAAAATTATGCCGATAGACGTCGACGGGACTTAGTATTTTCTAAGGGTGATCATGTTTTCTTAAAAGTCTCTCCGCGAAAAGGTTTGATTCGGCACGACAAAGGAGGCAAACTTAGTCCTAGATACGTGGGACCATTTGAGATCATTGAGAAGGTTGGAGATTTAGCTTACAGATTGGCCTTACCTCCGAGTTTGGGTCGGATTCATGATGTTTTCCATGTGTCACTGTTGAGAAAGTATAATCCTGATCCATCGCATATTATTGAGCCGGAGCCGTTGGAGATTGATGAGTCCTTAGCTTATGTTGAGAAGCCTCTTCGAGTGGTTGACCGAAAGATTCAGGAACTTAGGACTAAAAATATTCCTATGGTAAAAGTTCTTTGGGATCATCATGGGGTTGAGGATGCCACTTGGGAGCGAGAAGATCAGATCAGAGATAAGTATCCGGAGCTCTTTGCCGAATCATGTAAGAATTGCGAGGACGCAATTAGTTTAAGGGGGAGAGGGTGTGACACCCGAGAATTTCACCCTAAATTTATTATAATCGTTGCATACTTATGTGCGCATTTCTACGTGCATCATTTTTCTTGTTTAATTGTTTTTATTGTGGGTCACTATTCATAAAATTTTTGACTGTTCCGAAAGCTTGATTTTAAATTTTTCCTAGGTCACTCGACATTTAAAAGGAACCAAGAAATTTTCGTTTTGAACTTTCGAGCTTAGGAGTATGCGTTTGAAAAATATTTTCCGTGAGCTTTGAATAGTGTTACGTTAGAATAGTGATAGTATTTAATTAGAAAGCAATTGTAATTGCAATTAGCCTTAATTGATCAATATTTGAGACTACAAAGCTTAGGAAATTAATGATATGCAACATATAAAACAACTAACTCATAAAAATTAAAAGACATATAGCATTTTAGTCATCAAAACAATTTCAGAAATTCCCTCCATGTCCCCCCTGCTGGCCATCCACTTCAAGAGAGGAAAAGAGAGATTTTTGCTTCTTCAACCATGCACTTTGAGCTCTTAGTTTGATCTTGGGAGGTTATTGAGCAACTTAGGACCTTCAACAAAGCTTCTACATCTTCAAAATTGTGAGGGAGTCTTATTTGTTTGAGTTTAAAGTTTGTTTGCATATGTTCAATTTTATTGAATTGTCAATTATATCTATATATCTTGTGTTGAATGCTTCCTATGAGTTATTTAAAGCCTCTAGAGCTAACTTTTGTGGTGTGATAACAAATTTAACGGTTGAATGTTGAGATTGATCAAAGAGACGATGAATAGTGCCTAAAACTAGGGTTTTGAGAAAATTTGATAATTGGCTTGAATTGATACCTCAATTAGGTGCTCTAGACCCTAGGGAAGGTAATTGAAAAGCCACGTTAGGTTGAATCACCCGAATTTGAACTTTAGTGCATAAAACGCTTACTTTAAAAAGGGGGTTTTGCACGTTAGGCAATCCGGGAAAATTTGGGCATCGATTTGGGTATTCTTGAGCTAAGGAAGCACCTTTGGTGCTTTCGTTTCGCGAAATTGGGGTTCGGTTAGTATGGCTATAGTTCAAACCCGTTCGGGGCCTTCCCGAACTTTTGCTTCAAAAATGAGTTTTAGTGACTTTAAAGGGTACCTTTAAGCTTAATTAGGAATATAGAAAGACTAGGGTAGGATTGAGAATCTCGAACTATGCTTAGGAGAAAGAAAGCTCGATTAAAGAAAGGGGAAAAGTAGCTTTTAGCCTTTTTAGTTGCAATTGGAACTTGTTGTGTGTTAGTAGTGCCTTGCATAGAATATTTAGGATGTATTTAAGTTATTTGAGTAGATTATTGGAATTAATTATGTTGATTGTTTTCTTTTGGTATCTATTAGTTAATATCTTGCATATATGAGCTTTTATCGTGCATATATGTGAGGGCGGCCTACTTTGTCGTCCCTCTTACGTGTTATGTGATATTATTGCTTGCTTGTGACTTGTTTTGGGTTGCGCAACCTATATCGGACATGGTAGCGTCGAGAAACACGGGCGGCATCGGGCTTGCCGTGCTCCCTCGACTACCATGGTGCCTATTCCCTTCTCGCTGAGGCATACTCCACTACCCCAGAGGCGTGGTTCACCTGCTGGGCATGGACCTACCTCGGGAGAAAGGGTCGTAGGATCGGGATACATCCGGAGTATTCCAATTGTGGTGTTTGGGGTTTGCCGGCATATTCGTGATACTCGTGGTTCGTGGCTCGTGATCGAAGGCTTGGAAGTGGAACCGTATCCTTTTTAAAGTGATTAATAGTTGATTTATTGTCTTGATGGTTATGTGTCTTGTATATATGTTTACTTGTGTTGCATATCATATTGCACGTTTACATGCTGCATCACCTCCCTCGCTGGGCAACTTTGTTGCTCACTCCTCATCTAAAATGTTTCAGGAGAAGCTGAGGTGAATCCCCAGCTATTAGAGGTAGAAGAAGAGGAAGAAGTTCAAGTAGATCAGAATCAGTGATCTTGTGTGCTGAGGTGGATTTTATGTGCTTCTTACGTGGAGTTCTTGTTGTTAATGTATTTTGAGACCATAGAGTCTTGTATATATATGTCTAGTAAGTGTGTATTAAGAGTTTAAGAAAGTTGTTGGATTGTAATAATGAATTCTAGACTTTATTTTTCTCTTGCATGCTTGGAGTGTTTGTAAATCTTCATATGGAACTTAGAAGTTTATTGTAATTAACTACTTATAACTAAAACCAACTTATCTCGCATGCTTGTGTGCTTTAGTAGAAAATTGTTGCTCCAAGGCTCGGATGGCCTTGTGATTGTGTTTTGGCTTTGGAGTTATTGTGGATAAGTTGTTGCTTTTAGTTCAGATGTCTTGAATGAATGTTTGCAGGTATCAGTTTGTCCTTGGTACAGAGGAGACTCTGTCCGAGTGATGGGTCCGAGCCTGACTTAGGGTGGGGTTGGGTTCGGGGCGTTACAGTTGTAATGTTAGCTTTGAGATATTAAGGTTTGTAATAACTTTTAATTCTCCTTTTAGTTCTTGCATGCTCGGGGGTGTATGTTTAGAGGTGTTGATTTCAACTTCTAAAATTGCTCTAATGTTATCATAGGATGGCATGTTAAAAAGGTTTAATGAAAAGTTAAGTTGGGTGCATGCATGTGTGCTTTGGACCTGTTGCTTGTCTCCTGGGTTCCATGACATTGAACCTTGGAATTTTAATTATAAAAACTTGTTTTAGTATATTGTGGCTATTTTGAGCATTTACAGGTTTGAAAAATGTCCGCGGTACAGAGGAAACTCTGTCCGTTTTTCCCTAAAATTTTGTGACCAGGTTTGGTATTGGGTTGAGAATAGCATGATTATTAGAGCCTCCGGTCTCGTGAGGGATCGGGGCGTTACACCACAGGTGGTGTGGGTGCTTCGTTAGCCATTATCTTCTGTCCGTTGGTAAGCTGGCAATAAAATACAAAAATAAGATCTTAATGTTAAAGTTAAGCCACATTTAACTACTTTTTACATTGTTGCTATTTCAGATTCAAGCTCGATTGGAGGCTATTTGGCAAGATTCAGTCTCAATGAATGTACCTAGATGTCCATATTTTGTCCTTCACAAAGCCTCATTTTATACGCGAGTGGATGCAGGGTTTTTATTTTGTGAGGAATAAAAACACATAATTGAATATTCATATATAATTTTTTTTTTTCAGTCGACTAAATTAAAATTTTAGATTAATTACAGTTTAAAAATACACAAATTTTCTAAAATATAGTTCCACCAAAACAAGTGGATCACATCTTCAATGTGATATGCTGTCTCTCTAATTTGTTTCACTCTCACTTCAGCCAAACTAGTATCTTTCTTTCCCTTGGATGTATCCTTAAGAAACCCTTGCATGTACTTAAGTCGATCTGTGAGCTCCATAATTTCATCATTGATCCTGAATTAAAACATGATTTCTTCATAATCAGCATCTTTGAGTTTGTTAACTACATACGAAATCAATGATCATGTTAGCCATATCTTGATGTGCTCTATTTACTTGGAGAAATGAATCCAACTTTCTTGATGTGTTTCCTTATTATTCTCCTCTTGCCAAAGATGAGAAAGATAAACAAACAACAGCTTTCTTTTATTAATTTTAATTAGTCTTTGTTATTTTTGTTTTAATTTTAATCTCTCTTTCTTGCTTTTTTTTTTTTTCTTTGTTTGGTTAATACTTTGACATAATGGTACCTTATCTTAAAAATGTAATATTACAGTCATTCACATTTTGAATATATGATACCCTTTGTCCTTTTTTACTTTTCCTATTAAAGTTTCACAACATAACCTTTTTTTGATTAAACTGGGTATTAACCTTGTTCAAAAAAAAAAAAAAAAACTGGGTATTTACCCTTTTTTTAAACTTAAACTTTAATGTTTACTTGATTTTGTGTGTTCAGTTTGTGTTATAATTTAGTACTTCACCGATTTGGTAGACGAGACATGAGATTACAAGAAAGAATTTATTCCAGTATAGCCAAGAAAGTTATTTTACAATTATAATATATAAGCTCTTATGTAGGTGCAAGGGTACTTGTTCTTCACTCTAAGATAAATATGGCAATTCTAACTATGGCAAATTATACAGCTGTACACAGCTTGAGTTTGCAAATCAGATCTTGAAGGCGGCTTGGAAGGTGTGCTTTAGTAAAGAGATATGCAAGCCGATTAGCAGAAAGAGTATACCAAAGCTGGAGAGTTCCCTAACCAACATGTTGACGAATGAAATGATAGTTACACACAATGTGACAAGTGCGCTCATGAAATACGTCATTGTGAGAAATCTGAATAGTACTCTGATTGTCACAATGAAGAGTGGTGCCAAGAAGCTAAGAGATACCCATATCAGCAAGAAGCCAATGAAGCCAGATGACCTCCTAAGTGGCATCAGTGAGTGCACGATACTCGGCCTCAATACTCGAGCGAGCAACAACAGTCTGTTTCTTGCCGCGCCAACAAAGAAGAGAATCACCAAGAAGGAAACAGTATCCAGTCACAGAACGCCGGTCAGTAGGGTTACCAGCCCAATCTGCATCTGAGTAGCCATGCAAGATTAATGATGAGCTGGTAAAAAAGAAGAAGCCATGAAATAAGGTACCCTTGATATAACGAAGTATTCGGAGAACCGCAACATAGTGTGCGGTGCAAGGAGTAGACTTGAACTGACTGACTAGGTGAATAGCATAAGCAATGTCAAGCTGAGTCATAGTGAGATAGATAAGACTGCCAACTAGCTGGCAATACAAAGATGCATCTGTAAGTAGTGTCCCATCTAATGGAGTAAGAGGAACGTAAATGTTTACACGCTCATCGCCAATTTCTCTGTCCCATTCGCATTAGGAAACTAGGATTCCTTGTTTGTAAATGTTTGGAAACGACACAGGTGGTATGGCATGTGCTTGCTTCATTGGAAATAGCTTCGCTAGCGATTATCTTCTGTCCTTTGGTGAGTTGGCAATAAAATACAAATAATGATATCTTAACGTTACAGTTAAGCCACATTTAAGTACTTTTTACATTGTTGCGGTTAAGGTATTAGACTATGCGTTGACTCTTTGTTGGAAGTTGAGCTTCAATGACCTGCAAAAGGGATATTAGGATTGTGTCTCTTAATTCACACCGTAGCAAGGTAGAGGGAAAACATTTGAGTGAAGTAAAAATGAGTATAAAAAGTATCAATTACCTCCTTTTATATGTGGATACTTATATTTATAATGTTCATGATGCTATGACAGTATGCTACGTGTCTCACTAATTCTTGGAGATCGGGCATCCGAAGATCAGGGATTGCCTGAGGTCTGGGCTCAATGACAATTTTGCCCATGCTACTTTAGATCTTTGGCTCGGGAACGGGGTTCCATGGATGGAATATCGATTAACATCTTTTACATATCCACATGGCTTAATCACACCTTATCAGTTGTTATTTTCGATTCAAACTCGATTGGAGGCTTTGGCAATCAACTTTGAATCAGAGTGGGATGTATGATTTAGTGAGGCTAAAAATAAACAATTGAATACTCATATATAATTTTTTTTTCCAGTGGGGATTAATTAATTTTTTAGCTTAACAACTGCTTAGAAATACATAAATTTTCAAAAAATACAGTTCCACCATAGACACGTTGATCACATCTTCAATGTGATATGCTATCTCTCTGATTTGTTTCTCTCTCACTTCAGCCAAAAACTGGTATCTTGCTTTCCTTGGTTGCATCTTTGAGTCTGTTAACTTCGAAATCAATGATCATTTCAACCATATCGTGATGCGCTTTATTTATGAGGAGAAGTAAATCCAAGTTTCTCGATGTTATTCCTCGGCCTCTTTCCTTGTTATTCTCCTCTTGGCAAAATGGGGATTGAAATTTGATAAGAACATGGAAATGAAAACAAAGATTGAGAGAGATTAATAAAAAATTGGTATAAAACCACTTTTCTTAACCATTATATCATACTTTTAGGTTCTTCAACGTTCACTGACCTTTTCGATAATCAAATGTAGTTGTCAAAACTTAAAAAGTCTAGACCTTTTTTTTCTAAAGAATAATTGATACTATATTGTCATAACCCTATACAAATCCAGGCTCATGACTGTCGCATACTTAAGAAGACACCCTTCCTAAGTTACAAGGCCCTAGTTTTGCAAAAAATAATGGCGAGAATAGAGTAATAATAACTTCGATAAAAGATTATTATAAGTCTCAAACTCTAGGAATAAATACCTCCAATTACATAAATTCCACAAAGTCATCCACAAAATAAAAGTCTAAAACCATCCAAATCATAATTAAAGTAATAGTCCGCTAAAGTAACGTAAGGTGTAAATAGAAATCCAAGCATCACCTCCTCTCTAAAGTTCTTTGCGTTATCAGGGCTCTACCTAACAATCCATCTATGCCAAACTACTCCTCACCTACTTCAAAATTAGAGAAGCAGAACAAAAAAAAGTAGAATAAAATGAGTACTAGCTCACTAAGTGGTTTATTCCCAAAGGTGCACAATAAATAAAAAAACAGCATAAGACCTTGATAATGAATGGGATTGCCATACTTATGCATAATAAACCTTTAAAAGGAAGAAAAAAAAGAATCAAAATTCAGTAGGTGGCATGTAAACGAATTTGTTACGCCTCAAAATCAAATTTTCACATGTATGACACATAACAATCGTCGCACTCTTAATGCAAGGCTCAAACTTATTTTAAATATTTTGTATGCAATATTTCTAAATCTCCAAGAATTAAAAGTCAAATATTCTGATTTCAAAGTCTATATCCAAACCATGTGAAAGTTTCAAATGCATAAATTGATGCAAAGAGAAGCCCAAAATCAAACCACTCCAAGAACATCAAAGATCAAATACAACTCCTTCTAATAGTCTCGTTTTATCTCACAATCTATGCATGTCTTCTGAATCTAAAAAGTTATAACAAAGAATGAGCTACACAACCCAATAAATATCCACAACTTTTCTAGCATGTTGACATGACTCAAATAGTATTTTGACAAATATTTCTTTCATAAATGTATTAATATATTCCAAGTCAGAAATAGATTAATCATAGCATATATACTAAGATAAAATGCACAAGTTAACAAGTGCCTATAATTACGAAGAGTTACACATCACATTGTCACACAAAGAGTCACAAAAAACAAAAATCGAATCTAGTTTTGAATAACATGTCTCATAGCATACATAAAGTTACAAAGATTAGTCCCTTGAAGGGACACATATTGAAGATCAACCATAAACTTGTGCATTAAAATCACATATATAATTTTCATAAACCAACTTTTCAAAGTCAAAAACTTAATGAATTTTGTATATGTCATGCCGACGGATTTAATCAAACCAAAATTTTGCAAAGTAAACACAGTTATCTCATAAGTATAATTTTTTGAATCTATTTCAGAAAATCAATTTTAATTAACTAAATAAAACAAAATATCATTTCAGAAACATGGTTTAAATAAAAGTGATTAGAGTTTTCATAAAATAAATTAGGTTTTCATTTCAACAAAGATATAATAAACATATTTGTTTGGAACAAAAATTAAGCTAGAAAACTTGTGAATACTTAACTACAAAGTGGTACAAAGTCTTCAAATTGAAATTATGAAACTCCCCAAAGTCTATGCTTCACTTCAACCATATCCCAAGTTTTCTGTTTCACACATGTCATATGAATATTACCAAAGATCACATAAATATCTCTTTAAGCAATCACATTGAAATGAACAATTGTAACTCCCAATGCATTATCATCCAATTCATTAATGCTTAATTATGTCTATATTGTGTAGAATGTGAATAGTTATAACCCCAAAACTCAATGATTCCAAGATTAAACCCACAAATCGATACTTCTCTTATTATCACAGAATTGATAACATAGAATAAAAGGGTGGCTTAAACTGCCAAACCACCAAATGAGAGTCCCATTGAAAAGTGGTGCACCACACTAAATAGACAAAATCGAAATGGCCAGTATATGATCTCTACTGAGCAAGGGCCTAAACTCGCTTATCCACCAGTTAGGGCACAACTTAATTATTTAGTTATTTCGAAAATATGCTGAAGGAAATAATTGATTTGCTTTCAAAAAGCTTTAGTTTAAAAAAGACAGTATTTAAGTAGATTTTCATGCACATGAAAATTTTGTTCCCAAGTTTTCATTCTAAAATTTAAAAAAAAATATTGCCTCAAAAGAAAATGTTAGATTTACAGTAATAGAACCAATTAAAGAAAATGATAGGGACCAAACGGCTAGTGGCGATTTACCCCAATCCTTAAGAGCAAAAGATAAAGACAACAAAATCGTAATAAACCACGCCCTTACATATGACTCCACGAGACCCAAGTCTAACAAAAACCTGCGATTTAATGACAACATCCTATGTTTATTCGAATTTCTCTGAAGAAGATTAAATTTATGCCAAGGTGATTATTGAACCAAGTCAATTAGACAGAAAAGTTGGTTTTAAAAGCAGCTACCAATAGCGCCTAGGCTTGTTTGATAGCTTGAAACTTATATTCACCTTGTTTTGAATATGAAGATATTACTTGAAAGGAGAATTACTTTGCTACAATACCTGAGAAGAGAACATAAGTTTTTAGTTATCTATCTTGTAAAATTTAGTCACTTAATCGCACTATCTGTTATTCTATGAGGAAGCACCATGGTAAAATTTTGTCGTCTTTCCGTCGCCTAATAATATGGTCCTCCAATGTCTATTCGTTGAAGAAACTCCTTTGGCATGCATAATAGGTTCAGCATTTGCAAATTCTTAAGCTCTTGCAATCCATCTGAGAGCATCTGTAGCTTGTTACAGCTAGAGATGGTGAGTTCTCCAAGGCGCTTCATGGATCCCTTAGGTATTTGATTCTATGTTGTCAACCTAGAAGAATTTGTGAGACGAAATTCTTTGAGTTATGGAAAGCTATTTGGTTTACAAACCAATTGTTCTCCAACATTTAGTGTTGGCAGTTGTCCCAGAGTAATAAAAGAATCTTGGGATAAGGATCTTGTGGATGGACTGATTTCTCATAGACAGATATGAGAGGAGGCAATACCATTTAGTAGCCGATCGAGTGAGATTAGGTAGAGTTTCTCAAGGGATGGAGGAAGAGTAAGGTTTCCCAGTGGGAGCATTTCCCTTTCTGCCGAAAAATTTGCTCTCATTTTCAGCTTTCGAAGATTTGTCATCTTTCCAATAGCATCACATATTTCTCTCTAGGACTCATCTCCAATGGCACTTACATTTAATCTAGTGGATTGTGTCATGAATTTCAACTGCCTTGCTTGATTGAGATTTAGATGTACCCAATCCAAGGATTAGAGTTGAGTAAACTGGAATAATGTGATATCTGCCGGTATTTTCGAATAGCCACTAAATCTACGGATATAATCCATGAGAAGATGTCTTAATTGCTTGAGCTCTGCTATCCCTGTAGGGACACGACTCATTGAACATTTTCGAAGATCCAAGGTTTGTAGGTGGCGAAGTTTCCTGATGGAATTTGGAAGATCTTTGATCAGTCCATTCCCTCTTAAACTCAAATATCTCAAAGGGATTAAATCCCCCATTTCGTCTGGTACAATCCTTTGACGAAGGGCACCTTTGAGATCCAAAGTCCTTATTAATTTGATATTCTGTAACAGTTTAGTGAACGATGAGTATAACTGTTCACTATGCCTTGTTAAAACTGAGCGTAGCTTTAACTTGCAAGTGCCAAGCCTAGCTTTGGGTTGTTTATCATAAATCGCCAAATGCCGTTGATTTGAATCTAATTCAGTCATCTCTTGTTCGAGTAATACTCCGAAATTCTCCTTTGCTATCATGTGAACAACAACATCGCGCAAGAGGTCATGCATTTGGAAACCTTTAGACTCGTACCCGAATTGTAACATGCTTCTTTCTACAAATTCATTGAAGTTACCTCTTGCAATGTCTTCTAGTGTACTCGATCCGCCGTCCTTGACAAAACCCTCAACTATCGATAAACATATCAAATGCAATTGTAAAAAATATGAGAAGTCAATAAGAGAAATTGGATTAACAAAGTAGGTACCTATAGCACCATCAATCAATCAGACTACCTAATACGTTGTATCTAATCAATTAAAAAACCAAGGTTCTTCTCTCTCTCTCTTTTTTTTTTTCTAGAAAACCATTCATCAAGACAAAATAAATATTACAAACATTCATCATGGAGCCTTTGCAATTTTCTGGAAGCACACTTTTGTAAGTATGCTAGAAATTATTTCTTTTAGGAGTAAAATGCACCATACCCCCTTGTGTTTTCACAAAGTTGCATTATAAACCTTGTGTTTTAAAAAGTCACGTTATAAATCCTGTATTATGACAAACGTTACATACACGCCCCAAATTCAAATTCTATTTAACTCTATTAGTTAGCCTTATAAAAAGACAAAATTGTCATCGTTTAAAGATAAATCCGTCAAAGGGGGTAATTGTAACTATTTTGATATCAGAAAGGGGTATTTATCATTTTTTTAATATTAGAGGGAGGTATTTACAATATTCTTCATTTTGTAATATCAGAATCATGTGCTAGTCTACCTCGTGAGGATATCTACAAGCTTAAACTAATAAATATCATTTAATTAAAAGAATAAAAAAACGTAAAGCTTACATAATAAAACATTGATGTCCACCATAAAAATGTAAATCGTATGCTTGAAGTTCAAGACTCGTGAAGAGATCTACAATAGAGCATTAATGTCCACAATCAAAACGTTCATCAACTACAAGATTATGCATAAGAAAAACAAACAGTGTTCTGTACTTTGAAATAGAACAAAAAAAATTGGGCCAAAAAATCAAGAAATCAGAATTGATCCAAAGTCATACTGCAACTAATAATAATCGTACCTTCACTTGGAATCATGTTCTTCTACAAGCACATTAAAACCTTTAAATCGGTGCAAAATCAACTTCAAATCAATGAAAAATCACTTTGAAAGAGTTTCTTTCTCTAGGATTTTCAGTTTTTTATTTTTTTATTTTTGAAGGGACAATTTACAACTTTATAAAAAAACATAGGGGCAATTAAAAACCTTATAAAAAACACAAGGGACAATTTACAACCTTATCGAAAACACAAGGGGCAATTAACAACTGATGTTAAAGGGTATTTTCGTCTTTCTTCATATGTTTTGCAGCTTGATAAATATCATATTTGGATTTCAAGCGTGTGTATTACATTCACGTTAAAATTGACAAAAAAATAGACGGCGAGTGATTTTATACAACGTTTTCCATAAAAAAAGATTTATAACGCGACTTTTTAAAACACAGGGTTTATGATACAACTTTGTGAAAATATAGGAGGGTATGCTGCATTTTACTCTTTCTTTTAGTTCCTCAGCTTAATTCTGATAATTTTATCTCTAGTTTCCGAAGGTATAATATTTGAACATATGAGTCTTATACTATACATTCTTTGGAAGAAACTAAAGAAAAAAGACATTGTTAGAGAACTCTCGGCTTTTACTACTTTGTTGTGTGCACAACCACGGTCCAATAAATCATAACCATTAGTATTGATGAAACAAATGACATTTACATATTGTTTGATCAAATTGAGGCGTCATGTCTTATGATATTTACATATTGTTTGATCAACTTTAAAAAATTGATGCAACAAAAATTTATACAACTTCTTCAAGGGACAGTCATGATAAGGAAAAATGGGGAGCAAAAATTGATGAGAACGTGAAATGAAAACAAAGAATGAGATAGATTAATAAAGAATAGGCATGAAAACTACTGTTTAAGATCCACTGACCTTTCAGATGATGAAATGTAATTGTCAAAACTTAAAAAGTATAGACTTTTTCAAAAGTATAGACTTTTTCTTCATAGAATACTTGAGATTGTGAGAAGAAAATAATACTGCTGAAGAGTTGAGTGAAATTCTCAAGTAGTGACATAGTGTAATTAAATATTCCAAATTTGAATTATGACTTTAGCTAGCATTCAATGTACGAATTTAAAAACGAAAATAATATATATTTTGGATTTTGTAAGATGTGTGGTTTGATTAAATTTATGCCATGGTGATTATTGAACCAAGTCAATTAGATAGAAAAGTTGGGTTTTAAAAGCAGCTAGCAATAGCGCCTAGGCTTATTTGATAGCTTGAAACATATTTTCACCTTGTTTTGAATATGAAGATATTGCTTGATAGGAGAATTACTTTGCTACTTCACGTCGGAAGTGACCATAATTAAGTTTTTATTTATCTATCTTGTAAAATTAGTCACTTAATCTGTTACACTACGGGGGGGAGGGGGGAAAGGCAACGGTAAAATTTTGTCCCCCTTCCGTCACCTAAGAAAATGGGTGACGAAAGGGCAATGGATAAGTGGACATCGTGTCCCAGTTGGGGATTGATTCGTCACCAATCTATCGTGAAATTAAAAAAAAATATAATAAATATTTATTTTTTCGTTGTCCAAGTAAAAAGAATAACAAATATCTAATATGTTTAGTTATTTTAATATTCTTTCGCCAAATATCTAATAATTATTGCTTAAATATTTAATAATTGCATTTTAGTACTTGTATAATTATTGTTAGAAATTGTGAAAAAAATAGTTACTGTTTGATTCCTTCAGCTTCAGCATTGCAAATTCTTAAGCTCCATGCAATCCATCTGGGAGCATCTGCAGCTTCCAACACCTAGAGATGGTGAGTTCTCGAAGGCACTTCATGGATCCCTTAGGTATTTGATTCCATGTGGTGAAATTTTTGGCTTTAGAAATCTTAAATTCTTGGAGCTTTGGAAAGCTATCTGGTTCACAAACCAGTTGTTTTCCATCATAAGTTTCCTTCATTTTGAGAACTTTCAAGCTTGGCAGTTGTCCCAAAGTAATGAAAGAATCTTCGAATAAGAATCCCCTAGATAGAGTGATTTCTCGTAAACAACTGTGAGAGACCATAGTACCATACCATTTGGTAGTCGATTGAGTGACGCTAGTGTGAGCTTCTCAAGAGATGAAGTAAGAGGTTTCCCATTTGGAGTTCTTCAGGGGTCATATCACGTGGTTTCAGTTTCAGCATTTGAAGACGATCTATCATTCCAACAGCTACATATATTTGTCTCCAGGACTCTTCTCCAGTGGCAGATATATTCAATTTACGAAGCTATTTCATGCGACTCAATTCCCTTGCTTGATTTAGATTTAGATGTATTCCCTTCAAGGATTGCAGTTGAGTAAACTCGAAACTAATATCTGGCATTTCTCGATAAATACTATATATAGAGAAACAATCCATGAGAAGATGTCTTAATTGCTTGAGCTCTGCTATCCATGTAGGGACACGTGTAGTGGCAAAAATTGGGCTTGGACCTATGGTCCTACCACGACTAGTCGTTTGGTCTCTCTCAACTCATGATACTAGGGCTACGTCCCATGTAAGGTCCAATTACACTCTAACTACCTCTACGGTAGACTCCACTCGAGCCCTAGGCTTTTGAGAGAGTCTAACGTTTGATACTACCATGTATGGATAGTTGACGAAGATCTGGCTCTACCGAGACTTAAGGGACAAGCAACTGCGAGATAGCTCCGCTATCCAACCCCTCGTGAGTGGATGACGACGACAAGCTGGAGTAGGCTTCGGCCTTATCAGATCTTGAGGGATAGAGACAAGAGTTCTCCAGGGATGTGAGTCCTTAGAGCTCATGGATTCTAGTCTACCAACAGTTATAAATAGGCCGCACCTACTCAAGGGGAAGACATCGAATACCAGACACCTTCAGCCATACTCGCCCTTCCCCTCTTTATCAACCAACCTCCTCATCTCCAGCCGCTCCCACTACGATAGTCTCCCCCAATTACCTTATCATTTATGTCCTATTCATTCATCCTCCTACAAATACTAACTTGAGCATCAGAGTGTCTTCGGCCGGCACCACACCGGTGTCCCAAGACTCACGTCGTTCTTTTGCCTTTTGACCTTCCAGGTTGCTGGTGCCCATCGAAATTCGTGATTGTAGATTTCAAGGTCTACAACATGTCATCGAACAATATCGAACGTCCAAAACGTAGGAGGTGAAGTTTCTTGATAGAATCTGGAAGAGGTTGGATATCAGTCTTTGAGTAAATTACTTGTCGTCCCCCTGTGTTTTGCTCGAAATACTCATTCACCCCCTGTGTTTTTAAAATAGACTCATTACCCCCTATGATTTTTGGAATGTAGTTGACCGCCCCCTCTGTTAAAAAAACCATCTAATTTAACAGTAATTTCAATATACACGCTTAAAATGCGATTTTTTTATGCTTTTGGTTTAAATAAATTCGTTGCTGGATAAAAATATCCTTTTAGTAAATTATTTGCTATCCCCCTGTGTTTTACTCAAAATACTCATTTACTCCCTGTAATTTTAAAATAGGCTCATTACCCTTCTATGTTTTTTCAATTTTAACTTTATGTAAGGCTATAACGATCAATTAACTAATTTGGTAACGTTTGTTAACGGAATAAGAGATTTTGGGTGCGTCAACTTAATCAAAAAAACACAGGGAGGTAATGAGCCTATTTTAAAATTACATAAAATAAATTAATTTTTCGAACAAAACATAGGGGGGACGGCAAACAATTTATTCATCAATCTCTCCTAAACTCAAATATCTCAAATGAATTAAATCTCCCACTTCCTCTGGTATGCTCTTTATGCTCTAAGGACACCTTCAAGTTCCAAAGTCCTTATTAATTTGATATTTTGTAAAAAGTTCAGAGAATGATGAATAGAATTATTCACTATGCCTGCCTAAAAGTGAGCGTAGCTTTAACTTGCAAGTTCCAAGTTCCTAGTCGCACTTTGGGTTGCATATCATGAATCGCCAAACGCCGTTGGTTCGAATCTAATTCAGTCATCCCTGGTTTGAGTAATACTCCGAAATTCTAGATTATATAGCTGGTTTTGTATGAAGATTGTAGATTATGTCTCAACTCTCAATTAGGTGGAGAGAAAAATATGTACACGGCATTAAGATCTTGCATGTGCCTTAGTTTCAAAATGTCTCCACTGAATTCACATTCTATATGTGTGTGCAGGATAGTATAAAATGCGAAAATGATTTTAGTTTTTAGTCGAGGCCCAATTATGGCACCTATTTTCACTGAAAACATTGTATGATTTATTGTTAAGAATTTTCATTTAATTTTTATTATTTTTAATTTTATCATTAAAAATAATTAAAAGACCAAAATGCAAGAGTCATAAGACTTCTTTTGGAACGTATTTATGGCATGGGAGGCTTTGGGTTATATTAAAAAGTTCAATTAAAATGGGGTTTACTCTACCAATAAGTAAAGAAATTTCAATCATGTTTACGCTGATTGCGGGACACGTGGCACGATTTTATGCCAAAATTGTTCAATTTGCTCCATAAATTTTTTTTTCTTTTTTAATCAGGAAGAAACTTGTATTAGGACAACAACAAAGGATACAAGAAAAGGACTAGCTTGTTCCATAACTAACATAATTTCGTTGTTTGTTGTTGATCTTTTTTTTTTTGGTAAATTTTCCAAATGGTGTCTAATGTTTTTATTTTTTTTCAATTTTATCTTCATTTTTTTAAAGTGACGTGTTTAGTTCTTAAAGATTGTAAAAAAAAAATTAATTTAGTCCCTAATATTTACAGCTTTTTTAATTTCATCCTCATTGTTTCAAAAGTGACCCATTTAGTCCTAAAATTTTACAAAAAGTTTCAATTTATCATAAGATTTCAATTGTGACCGATACATAAAATTTTGAGAAATAAATTGAAAAAAGTAAACATATTGGCAACTAAATTGAAACTTTTTGCAAACATTGAGGACTAAGTATGTTACTTTGAAACGATAGAGAAGAAACTGGAAAAAATTATAAACATTGAGGACTAAGTGAGTCATTTTGAAAAAAAATAGAGAAGAAACTGGAAAAAAAATGGAACATTGGGGACTAAACACGTCATTTTTAAAATAATAGAGATAAAATTGTTAAGAAAATTGAGGTTTCACCTTAAAACCAAACGGTGTCAGGTGGAGTAGCAGAAGATCTTATAAAGTGGTCTAAGAATTTATGATTTTTCTATGTTAAGATAACTGCATATTCTAATACTCCTATCACGTGTGACTTGATTTAAGAGAGAGGTCACTCGTGGACCTGATTTGATATGGGTCACACGTTGATGAACACACAACGAAAAAGGGTCGTACATGGAAAATTAAATACTTGCGGGACATGTGCAGAAGATGAATAAGACTAGACCAATGACCCAACTCTGATACCATGTTAAGATAACTAACGTTCCATCTGAAAACCAAATAGTACTAGATAGAGTAACCCACGATCTTATAAGATGGTCTAAGAATTTTTTATTTTTTTGTATGGAATAAGTGTATATTCTAACATTCTCTCTACGTGTGACTTGATTTAAGAGTGAGGTCACACGTAGAAGATAACATTGAACACACATAGACCAAATTTGATATAGGTCACACGTGGAAAGGGCCACATGTGAAAAATTAAATAAACGTAGGACATGCGCAGAAGATGAATACCAAGGGCCCAGCTCTGTTATTATGTTAAGATAACTAAGGTTTCATCTTAAAATTAATTGGTGCCTGGTGGAGTAGTCCATGATATTATAAGGTGGTCTAAAAATTTATGATTTTTCTATACGAGACAAGTATATAATCTAACAAAAATTGAAAAAAAGTGCATATATTGACGAAACTTTCAAAAATTTAACATTTCCTTTTTGTTTCCAACCAACATTTCTTGGGATAACACAACCCTAGCTAACCATAAATGAAAGAAGGTACCCCACCAACAATGTTATTCGAGAACCCCAAATTTTACTTTATGTTGAATATGAAGATACTACTAAAAAGGAAAATTACTTGGCTACTTCAAGTGGGAAAGAAACCACCGAGAGATAGATCCATAATACGTCCCAACTAATCAATAAAACTATCTAATTCTTTTTTGCCCAATTGAATGGTTGAGACATGATAAAACTATCTTATTCTTTTTTACTAACCCCTCTTATAATTGGGGGAGACGGTAGGTGAGAAGCCAAGTCAAAATCAGAGTGTGCGTACCTTTCATAATTGGGGAGAGGGGTGGGTTAGAAGTCAACATCCACATGCCCTTATTGACAAGGTGATATAATTTTTCAAGTTGTTGCCAGCAGAATTAATTTATGCATCTTAGACGATCTTCATTTATGCATTTCAAGGAATTAGGTTTTTGAATTAGCTAATAGTAACGAGCAAAAGAAGAAAAAGTTAGCTAATAGTAGCTTATGATGTCAATACAATCATACACTGTGTGGAGTAGAGAATCTATAATCAAAAATTCTGATGACTAAGGTTCTGTTTGGCCTAACTGTGAGATTTTAGCTATTGTTCAGTAGAGCTTTTGACAGTAGAACTTTGGTTAAAAGTGCTGTTAAATAGAAGCCGATAACTGTTTGGCCTTGTCATGTCAGAAGTACTATTTATTTTCAGTGAACCTGTTTGGCCCGTAATCAAAAAAGTGATGCGAGTTATAAAAATGACTAAAAAGGACAAAACTAAAGTTATTAAACTATTTGGCCCACAAACCACTTATATCAGAGCTAGCAAATACTATTTCGAGTGACATAACTAAATATAAAGAATATAAATATGAGAAAAAGAATAGATTTGTAACAAATTATCTAAAAAAAAATAGAAAAACTATTAAAAAGTAATAAAATCATAAAAACTACAAATAAATTATATTATTATTTAAAAAGTTATAAAATTAAATAACATGTAAAATTGTTCGTTTGGAAATTTCCCGAAAAGCTAATCATAGGTTCTTCTCTCCATCGGAACAATAGGGCCGTTATGCTCATTACTAAATTCTTCCAATAATTTCAAGCCGAATCTTTTCAAACAAGCACGTACACTACTTTTGTGTTTCCGAGCCAAAGTTTTAGCACAAGAAAGTCGTTACAAAGGGCGATGCTACTACATCGAGCCCGTTCCTGGAGAAAAAGAGTAATTTATTGCTTATGTAGCTTATCCTTTAGACCTTTTTGAAAATATTATTATTTAAAAAGTTATAAAATTAAATAACATGTCTGTAATAAATTTAAAATAATCAAAATATATGGAAAAGTTTAAGAAACCTATTAAGAATTAAAAAAGAAGTTCAACGTTCATTTGCCTTATCCTGCACCAACTTATCCCTAATATGATAACGTAAGACCTCCATAGCCCTTTGAGTGCGTGCACTTCTCAAATTTTCTTCTGCAATAAAGTCATCTAGTTCAATTTCTTCATCTTGCTCGTCATCTTCCTCTTGCTCAATAATTTGCATATCTGTATCTGCATTTAGTGCATGCCTTCTAATATAATTATGAATAGTCATACTACATATCACAAGTCGCACTTGTGTGTCATAAGAATATTGTGGCATGATACGTAAAACTTTGAATCTTTTTTTCCAAACACCAAATGTCATCTCAATTGTAGTTTGCAAATTTGAGTGATAGTAATTGAAAACTTCGTTATGATTTCTAACTGCTGCTAATCGTTGAAAATCGGGAATGTGATACCTCTCATTTTTATAAGGTCCTAAGAATCCCATTGGCATCGGATAACCGGCATCCACGAGATAATATTTTCCTATAAATCAAAAAATATGTCTTTATGAACACAAAAAAATTATGAAAAAAATAAATAGTCATTAAATTATTACCTGTAGGTGGCTTAGGAAATCCAACATCATCTTCTCTAAGAGCTCGCTCAAACAATCTGCTATCATGTGCAATTCCTTCCTATCCTGCCCATGCAAAGATGAAACACAAATCCCAATCACATATAGCCATCACATTTTGAGTAAGAATCCCTTTTCTTCCTATACATCTCATGGTTTGCCTCTTTTAACATCAATATGCTAACATCAAAATACAATTCAGATCCCAGCTCAAAGCCAGGTAAAGTTCGAATGTAGCTCATCACAGATTCCACAGTGTTATGACTCTCAACACCTGAAGATTTGGACTGTGTTTTGGCAAAGTTCACTAGCTCTTGCAACTGCTGTGATATTTTCGCAGCAGTGTTTCCATGATTTTTCTCACTGTATTTACGATTTCTCTTCCTCTATCCCTTTGAACTAGTCTCAGCTACAAGTTGATTATCCTCGAAATTAATGTTATCTAACCCAGCAACCCTATTCCCATAATCACATTTACCTTCTTCACTCCCCCCTACTTTACTCTCAATCATGACATGAGCTACCTGGTTACCTGATGGAGTAAAAGCAGGCTTTCCAGTTGCCACTACATCCTTAAATAAGATGTCCATATCATCTGCCATAAATAAGCTACTATCCCTAAACTTAACAGCGTCAGGTATTTCCTGCATGCTGAAAATCAAACCTTAGTTTCACATAGTTGTATGACATTAACTCGATAATTACTAAAATTTTAAATTACCTGTATCTTCCCTTCCCACCAATCATCACTCGCATCAATTGTCTTCTTTTGAGCATCCCAGCCTAGACTAGTTTCTTTGCCTATCAACCTATTCCAAACTTGCCACTATGCCTTCAGATTGTCCCACTTATTTTTGAGTTGCTTATACTGGTAGTCCCTTCCAGTTTCTTCATTGAACCTAACAATTACATTTTCCCATCCAACCCTATACAAATGGGTACTTGGCCTATTACCTACCTGCACCTCAGCTACACAAATTCTTATAAATTTCTCCATTATAGGTTCATTCCAAAATGCCTTAGTTCTTTTTTGAGTTTCGTTTTGGGAGGGAGCACTAGCAGTTGTTTTGTTTAGGGCTATCAATCTATAAAAAATTATAGGATTTAAGTAATCATAAAAGCAAATAAGGGTTCAATGTAGATTAAGAAGGCAAATAATACAACAGACCAACAATTGTAAAAGATATCCCTTGGCATCGAACAAAGGGAAAATTGTACGCATAAGCCTTCACTAAAAAGGCTCTGTTGACAAAACATCTTTTTGAAATGAGGTGATAGATGAGGATTCACAACAATCTGAATATATATATATATATATATTTGGTACAAGGTGATGAGCATTCTCAAGATATATATTAGGTACGAGGTGCTAGATGAGTATTCTCAACAATGTTAGGGGCAGGAATCAGATTGAAGGAAGAAATTAAGTAGATTTATTTACTTAGATTGCATTGACAAAAAAAAAAAAAAACATAATTAGAGAAGACTCCTATTTATTCAAAATCCAATTCCACCATGAAAAACTGAGTTCAAGGCAACATTTCTCTTGAAAAGGAAAACCATGAATTTTCACCGCATTAATACAAGAGACTTTAGCATACATACTGCAAGTACTAACATGTTCAATACAATGATTTTTTGTTTTTTAAGTGTTCCAGTCATGACTTAATTAATGTTGAAAGTCATTAACAACTCTTGACTATTATCATGGTTAATATTATGTAAATCACAAAAGAAATCAGGTACTACAACTGAAAATAAAACTTTTACCAGGAAAGTAAGGGAATAATCGACATCCTATTATGTACCCATCAGGATTTAAATGAAACTGGAACAAACTCTTATCAACGTCCTAGATATGTTGCTATTGATTCTTGTAGAGAAAAAAATGATAGGTTGGTAAGATTTTTATAATGAGTAGATGCAATGATAGAAAAACAACTCAAAAATCAGAAATAGAGGAAATTCGTCCAAGTCTATATTGAGGAAACATAACATAGCATCATGTACAGCAGAAAGAAATTAGTGAGCACTTTTAGCATGATCTAAAACAGGAAAATGACTTCATCAACCAATTTATGTCACAATCTCCGAATATATTATAGTTGCGTCGCTTAATCTCAGGGAAACAACATGACCTTATTTAATTATGTCACAACAACTAGAACTAATATATAACTTAAATCATTATGATTACACTTTCCAAAACAAAGAGCAACGAGTTTTGTGTCTATTATTCTACATACTAGATGTTATGAATACAAACACATCAACCACAGAATAGCCTTTGGTGGAATTGCCAACTTGCATCTGGACGAGTGAAGCTTTCTACGCACACACATATGTATATGTATAATGGCTTAACATAGAAGAGCATATATATATATATATATATATATATATATATATATATATATATATATATATATCTATCTATATATATTTATATTTATTTATTTATCACATCATATTATATACACACACACACATATATATATATGTATGTAGATATATATATGTATGTAGATATATATATGTATGTAGTTATATATATGTATGTATGTATGTATACATATATATATATATATGTATGTGTGTGTGTGTATATAATATGATATATATATATATCTATACATACATATATATATATCTATACATACATATATTAGATACATATATATATATATATATATATATATATATATATATGTACATACATATATATATACATATATTAGATACATATATATATGTATATATATACATATATATATATATATACATATATATATATATACATACATACATATATATATATACATACATACATATATATATATATATACATACATACATATATATATATATATATATATATATATATATATATACATACATACATATATATATATATATAGTGATCTCAGATTAAATCATGAACATCTCCAACAAGATGTCCAACTCTTACAAATAGAATCCTTAGAACGTCAAGAACATCTTTCTCAAAATGATGAACTTGATAAACAGACTCAGATTGCTATTGACAAACTAACAGAAGGAGCTAGTACCTCCAAACCAACAGAAGATTATCTCAACCTTCTAAACAGAGTCACGTATCAGAAATGGTATGTCCAGTTAACCATCAAGGTTAATGATTTCAAATTTGAAACCATTGCCTTATTAGACTCAGGTGCAGATATGAACTGTATCCAAGAAGGTCTAATTCGTTCCAGATATTTTGAGAAAACCAAAGAGAAGCTTTCTACAGCTGACTCTACCAGACTCCATATTCAATACAAATTACCTAATCTATTTTCCCTATAATCTACCCTGCATCGTACTTAGTCTTACTATCTTCGAAGCCTTACTATCTTCGAAGCCTAACTATCTCTCACTAAATCGCCACCTGGCCAACACGGAGTCTTACGCCTTCTGCTCCTCAACGCCGTAACCTTACATGGGTTTTGAAATAGGTTTGCTAAAGGTAAGTTGGCTAAAGGTAAGTTGACTAAGCAAAATACAAAATAAATACAGGCTAGAAGATAAACAAGTTTCTAAATCTTCTTTGGCTTTTTGGGAAAGCCACACCCATCAACGGACTTGAGATGTCTTTACCGGTTGCCGTTTGACCTGGACTAACTGGAAACAGACAGTAGTATAAAAAACAGATGTAATACTCCTCTATAAGTATAAACTGGACCATATGAGTTTTCCGGTGTTCTCTTCAAAAACACAGGATAGATGAGTTTCCTAATGTTCTCCAAAAACATTGGACAGATAGGGTTTTGTTCTTCTAAGTTCCCTTCAAAAACTAGGATGAAACGGTAAGACTTTCCCTCTCTAAAGTCATATGGTTTCTGAAGAATTCCATGAAACTTCAGCTAGTCCAGGTCAAACGGCAACTGGTAAAGACATCTCAAGTCCGTTGATAGGTGTGGCTTTCCCAAAAAGCCAAAGAAAACTCTGGCGGTTGAAAACTCTGATGAATCAAAACAAAAGTTAACTGAACAGACCACTGTTTCATTAACAAAACCATTTGATTCCCTTAAGTTAACCAGTTCTAAGGTTAAACCAGATTCTCCAATCAAGGTTTTACCTTTTAAAATATCAAAATATATTCCAAATTTGGAATCAACAGAAGAAAAGAATACCAAACTTCTCCAGGAACTGATTTCCAGAACTAAGAAGTCAGAACCTTCATCGAGCCAATTAGCTCTTCAAACATTAAAACGGTCAGACAATAATTCTGATTGTGATTCCTCATCTTCACAGAATTCTGGGAAGGATAAAATTATCCATCTCAATAGAATTTCTTTTCCAAATACAAAGAATTTCTACCCTAGACCTTCACCTCCAGATCTTCAAATTGAAGAAGTTCATTCCCAAAGATCATTTTCAGGATCTCAGATCTATGAATGGAACATAGATGGGATGACAGAATATCAGATTCTCAATGTTACCAAACAAATGATCATCATAGGTAACATTTACAAACAAGCTGTTATTGAGAGAGCAGCAACCAGAAACATCATTCTTGGTTTCAATGGTCAGCTTAAAGGATGGTGGGATGACCATCTTAGTGAAGCTACCAAAGAAAGCATTCTTAACATGGTGAAAACCAATGAGAATGGTGAACCCGTTCTTAATCAGAATGGCCAGATAGAGTCATGTGCTCTATCAGCCTTAGTCTTCGATATCACCTACCATTTCATAGGTGATCCCACAATCTACCAAGAAAGAACATCTGAAATCCTTAAGAACCTCAGATGTAGAACACTCCAAGACTTTCGATGGTATAAGGATGTCTTTCTCAGCAAATTATACCAAAGATCTGACAACAACGCCAGTTATTGGAAAGAAAGGTTCCTTTGTGGACTTCCAAAGTTGTTCGCTCAGCAAGTGAAAGATTCATTTTCACTTGATTATCCCAGTTTAGACTATGATCTAATGACATATGGAGATATCATATCCCATATTAACAAGACTGCTTTGAATATTTGCACTGATCTTTGTCTTAAAGCACAGTTAAAGAAACAGTCTAATAGAAAAGAATTAGGAAATTGGTGTGAACAGTATGGTATGGAAAGAATTAAATCACCCCGTACTCAGAAGACACATAAATCCAGAATTTTGTCCAGAAAATATATGAGTCACTTCAAGTCCATTGGACAGAAGTATAACCAGAAGTATGGCAACAAACTATACACTCATAAGAAGAAACATTACCAGAAGTTTCCACGAAGAAATTGGAAATATCAGAAAAATAATAATAATAAAGAACAGAAAGCTACAGGATGTTTTAAATGTGGTAAACTAGGACATTTTGCAAAAGATTGTAGAATCAGATCACTCATTCAATCATTAGAATTAGATGAAGCTACAAAGAGCAAAATTTTCCAATCCATCGATGATCTTGAATCATCATCCAGCTCTTATTCAGATTCTTCTGATGAAGAAAATATTAATCAGATTGGAACAGATAACTACTACTCTAGTAGTTCTTCCAATTCCATCCAGGAATGTGTATGTCCTAGTAAAGGAGCATGTTTCTGTCAGAAAGGATTAAATGTCCTTACAGACACTCATGGTCTTATGTTCGATATGATCTGTAAGATCAATGATCCAGAAGAAAAGCAAACTTATCTTCTCAGACTCAAAGATATTATGGATCAGAAAGAGGAAGAAAAGCCTCAATCCATATCTATCCAGGATAGCATCAAGAATACAAATTATTCTGATGTTCTTTCTCACTTTCAAAAGAGAAAAACCCAACCAGTAGGTATCTCGGATCTCCAGCATGAGATTAAACTGTTAAAAACAGAAATTCAGCAACTCAGACTAGAGTATAGGCATGAGATTAATGATCTCAGATTAGATCATGAACATCTCCAACAAGATGTCCAACTCTTACAAATAGAATCCTTAGAACGTCAAGAACATCTTTCTCAGAATGATGAACTTGATAAACAGACTCAGATTGCTATTGGCAAACTAGCAGAAGGAGCTAGTACCTCCAAACCAACAGAAGATTACCTCAACCTTCTGAACAGAATCACGTATCAGAAATGGTATGTCCAGTTAACCATCAAGGTTGATGATTTCAAATTTGAAACCATTGCCTTATTAGACTCAGGTGCAGATATGAACTGCATCCAAGAAGGTCTAATTCCTTCCAGATATTTTGAGAAAACCAAAGAGAAGCTTTCTACAGCTGACTCTACCAGACTCCATATTCAATACAAATTACCTAATACACATGTTTGCAACCAAGGTATTTGTTTTCCTACCAGCTTTGTGCTGATAAAACAGTTAAATTCCCAAGTTATTCTCGGGAATCCATTCCTTCAATAGTTATTTCCCATGACTGTTATAGAACAAGGTATTTCTACCATTGTGTTAGGAAAACCTATCCTTTTTGAGTTTTATTTCCCTTCACAGCAGAGAGATATTAATTCAATCCAACAGAAAGAAAACCAGGTCAGTTTTCTTAAACAAGATATCAAGTGTCTCAGAATTGATGAACAGATTGCTAGACAACAAGAGTCCATCAAACAATTCCAGATCAAACTTGAAAGAGAAGTTTGTTTAGATTTTCCTACGGCCTTTTGGGTACGTAAGAAACATTCAGTCTCTCTCCTATACGAGAAGGACTTTTAAGAACATAATATTCCTACCAGGGCTCGGCCCATCCAAATGAACCAGGAATATCTTTCTCTTTGCAAAAAAGAGATCCAGAGTTTATTAGATAAAAAGCTAATCTGACCTAGCAAAAGCCCATGGTCGTGTGCAGCCTTTTATGTTAATAAACATGCAGAACAGGAACGAGGAGTCCCTCGTTTAGTCATCAACTATAAGCCTTTAAACAAGGTCTTACAATGGATTAGATATCCATTATCCAACAAGAATGATCTCCTAAAGAGATTACACCAGGCCCATGTCTTCAGTAAATTTGACATGAAATCGGGATTTTGACAAATCCAAGTCATTGAATTAGAAAGATAGAAGACAGCATTCACCATTCCATTTGGACAATATGAATGGAATGTCATGCCTTTTGGGCTCAAGAATGCACCCTCAGAATTCCAGAATATCATGAACCAGATATTCAATCAATTTACAGATTTTACAATTGTTTACATTGATGATGTGTTAGTCTTCAGTAATGATATCCATCAGCATTGGAAACATTTGCATATTTTCTTTAACGTCATTAAAGAAAATGGTCTTGTGGTTTCTGCACCCAAAATTAGACTTTTTCATACCAAAATTAGGTTTCTTGGTAATATGATTTCTTTCGGGAAAATCACCCCAATCCAAAGAACACTTGATTCTGCAGAAAAATTCCCAGACATTCTGCGTGAGAAAACACAGTTGCAAAGATTTTTAGGATTTTTAAACTATGTTGCAGATTTTTATCCAGGCATTCGCCACCTATGTAAACCTCTTTTTGAACGTCTTAAAAAGAACCCTCCAGCATAGACTGATGTCCATACTAATGCTGTCAAGGAAATTAAGCGTCAAGTCAGAGTTTTACCAGTTTTGACTTTATGTCAACCAGACACCCCAAAGATAGTTCAAACAGATGCTTCTGAATTAGGATTTGGTGGTATTTTAATTCAGATTTTACAAGGAAAAGAACATATTGTTCGTTTTCATTTAGGAACATGGGATAAAGCCCAGCAGAACTATTCAACAGTCAAAAAAGAGATTTTGTCCATTGTGAAATGCATATCAAAATTTCAAGATGATTTGTTGAATCAGAAATTCTTAGTTTGTGTTGACTGCAAGTCAGCAAAAGATGTGCTTACTAAGGATGTTAAAAATATTGCATCTAAACAGATTTTTGCCAGATGGCAGGCAATCCTGTCAATTTTGGATTTTGATATCCAGTACATCAAGGGAGAGAATAATTACATCCCTGATTTCTTAACCAGAGAGTTTCTAACAGGCCATGTGCCTATCACATAGGATTCTTCCGGGAATACCTTTTCATTTTTTCTTTTTACAGGTCACAGAAGCGGACACCAAAAATCCAGTTAGTGGATTTAGATGGATTGTTTCAAGTCCACCGCAATTAAGTAGATTGAAACACAGATTCAGATACAGAAGCGTAATTGATAATTGTTTCAATTCCGTAATTCTTTCTATATATTGTTGCTAACCATTTTTTAGGATCATCAACTCCTGACACTTAGTAACAATGGCACCCAAAGATAAAGGAAAAGCTAAAGCATTCGATCTCGCCTCTTATGCTCAGAAAGCTAAAACACCAGCAGCCTCTCCAGTTCAATCATCAACCCCAGTAAAAGTTGAAGATAAACAGATAACATATACACCATTTTCTACCCAATCACCCCTAGGTAGAAACCTCACAGTTTTGGGGACTTTGACCCCTCAAAAATAGTTAACAGATGTTCGTGCAGGTACTGCAGGTATATCGTCCTCCTAGACGACAGTCAGTAACAGGTTTCTGCCGCTTGTTACTCAGAAAAAGATTGTAACCCCAGAACCCATACAAACACAGTTACCATCACCCACATACATATACAAGAACGTCTTTGACCAGATTCTTGTAACAGAACCTTTCCATTTCAGACAGAACCCCAACATGACACCAGATGAGTTTGCCAGGGCATTCCTTCACCCTCATTCAAACTACATCCCAGACAACACATATAAAACCCCGGGTTACTATGAGTCAATCCTCATAACAACAAGTTCCATAGAGTTTGTTGCAGATGACAAAAACAAACAACCAGGCCAGTATAGCCATGTCAAAGCTAAACTCCAGAAAGTGATCACCCTTGATCAATGGGGACAACCCCCACAGAAAACCAAACAGATCCCAGAAGAGGTTCCCCTCAGGGACTATAACTATTATGACTACATTCAAGCGTGGTTCAGAGTTTTCAACCGCCAGAATGACATGCATGATATGTCATGGTTCTTCCTCTTCACAAAAACATTCCCATTAGAAGTTCCAAATTGGTTCATCCAATGATGGGCATCATTTGGCCCAATCACAGACATTTTACCAGAACCAGTCCTTCAAGGATTCCAGTTTTTCACAGAGCATTGGAAGGCACCAGCTCAGTTAGCCTACCTTCCTCAATTCTTTGTGTTCTATAGGATCTTCTTTGTAACGTGGATTTTCAGATCAGAATTCGCGTACAAGCATGTTTCTTTCGGAGACCATCAAGACATTTTGGCTTTCAGAAGAGCTCACTCAGTCATGTGGTGGAAAAAGATGAACAATAGTTCGTGTTCAACACCAAAGGTCCAAGCATGGCTCGAGACAAATCAGAAATAGAAAAAAGATATACAACCAGAACAGCAGGAATTTCTTTCTTTCAAGAATTTTCTCACCACTCAATTAGCAGCGGCCACCAGTTTTGACGAAGTCAAGGCCATCATGCTACAACTAGAAGAATTAGACAATGCCTCAGATCAGGCATCTGTTTCAACAGATCATGCCAATGACAACGAAGATGACTGTTACGGCATTTATACTCCACTATGAGTATGAACTGAAGACAGACAGTAGTATAGAAAACAGATGTAATACTCCTCTATGAGTATAAACTGGACCATATGAGTTTTCCAGTGTTCTCTCCAAAAACATAGGACAGATGAGTTTTCTAATGTTCTCTAAAAACATTGGACAGATAGGGTTTTGTTCTTCTAAGTTCCCTTCAAAAACTAGGATGAAATGGTAAGACTTCCCTTCTCTAAAGTCATATGGTTTCTGAAGAATTCCATGAAACTTCAGCTAGTCCAGGTCAAACGGCAACTGGTAAAGACATCTCAAGTCCGTTGATGGGTGTGGCTTTCCCAAAAAGCCAAAGAAGATTTAGAAACTTGTTTTATCTTCTAGCCTGTATTTATTTTGTATTTTGCTTAGTCAACTTACCTTTAGCCAACTTACCTTTAGCAAACCTATTTCAAAAACCATGTAAGGTCACGGCGTTGAGGAACAGAAGGCGTAAGACTCCGTGTTGGCCAGGTGGCGATTTGGTGAGAGATAGTTAGGCTTCGAAGATAGTAAGGCTTCGAAGATAGTAAGACTAAGTACGGTGCAGGGTATATTATAGGGAAAATAGACTAGTTTATTTATTTTCTTTGTATTGGTGGGAAATACACTTCGATCAATTGTATTTGTATGTATTCTACCATTAGTCAGTATGATCCAGACTGATGAAGTTCACTGCGTCTTCAGCATAGAACCAGTCAGAATTCAGAGACGATGAATAAGATGAATCTACAGTCAAGATTCTACTTTCAGACAACATTATCACAAGACGACAATATTACTTTCGGTCATAGTGAAAGTAATCCAGTCAAAAGACAAAATTATCACATCACGACAAGAGATCTTTCGGCCACAGTAAAAGGCAGACATGATCATCAAGTTACGACAAAACAAGATTCGGCCACAGTAAAAGCCGACCAATATTCATGAATAGTAAATATTACTTTTTTCTGTTCACTTTAGGAAAAGTTAATTTTGACTTTTCTTTTTTACATTTCACTTTTCAGATTTGATATCCTATATTAAGTCAGAGTCTGCCTCAGAATATAGGATCCGAATTCTCTTTCCCTTCCCAATTTTCATTTTAATTCGGTATCACTCTTTGAACATTGTACTCCTGTACAACCAACAGTGTGGCACTTATTCCATTTACAGTTAATAATAAGTAAGAGACTTTGTCTCCTTTTATCTTCATATTATTAGGTTATCCGTTTATTTTTCTTGTCTGCTATTTATGTTTATTCCGCTTTATGTTATGGCTTTTATTATCTCGTCTCTCCTGGTTAGTTTCTGGTATCAGAGACTTTGTCTCCTTTTATCTTCATATTATTAGGTTATCCGTTTATTTTTCTTGTCTGCTATTTATGTTTATTCCGCTTTCTGTTATGGCTTTTATTATCTCGTCTTGCCTTTTGGACTGGATAATTTTGCTCTTTGTAGCTTCATCTAATTCTAATGATTGAATTAGTGATCTGATTCTATAATCTTTTGCAAAATGTCCTAATTTACCAAGTTTCGGAATAAACACTAAGTACGCGAATTCTGATCTGAAAATCCACGTGACAAAGAAGATTCTGTAAAACACAAAGAATGGAGGAAGGTAGGCTAGCTGATCTGGTGCCTTCCAATGTTCTGTAAAATACTGGAATCCTTGAAGGACTGGTTCTGGTAGAATGTCTGTGATTGGGCCAAATGACGCCCACCATTGGATGAACCAATTTGGAACTTCTAATGGAAATGTTTTGGTGAAGAGAAAGAACCATGACATATCATGCTTGTCATTCTGGCGGTTGAAAACTCTGAACTACGCTTGAATGTAGTCATAATAGTTATAGTCTCTGTGGGGAAACTCTTCTGAGATCTGTTTGGTTTTCTGTGGGGGTTGTCCCCATTGATCAAGGGTGATCACATTCTAAAGTTTAGCCTTGACATGGCTATACTGGCTTGGTTGTTTGTTTTTGTCATCTGCAACAAACTCTATGGAACCTGTTGCTATGAGGATTGACTCATAGTAACTCTGGGTTTTATACACTCATAAGAAGAAACATCACCAGAGGTTTCCACAAAGAAATTGAAAATATCAGAAAAATAATGACAAAAAAGAACAGAAAGCCACAGGATGTTTCAAATGTGGTAAATCATGACATTTTGCAAAAGATTGTAGAATCAGATCACTCATTCAATCATTAGAATTAGATGAAGCTACAAAGAGCAAAATTTTCCAATCCATCGATGATCTTGAATCATCATCCAGCTCTTATTCAGATTCTTCTGATGAAGAAAATATTAATCAGATTGGAACAGATAACTACTATTCCAGTAGTTCTTCCCAATTTTCATTTTAATTCGGTATCACTCTTTGAACATTGTACTCCTGTACAACCAACAGTGTGGCACTTATTCCATTTACAATTCAGTAACAGGTTTCAGCCGCTTGTTGCTAAGAAAAAGATTGTAACCCCAGAACCCATACAAACACAGTTACCATTACCCACATACATATACAAGAACGTCTTTGACCAGATTCTTGTAACAGAACCTTTCCATTTCAGACAGAACCCCAACATGACACCAGATGAGTTTGCCAGGGCATTCCTTCACCCTCATTCAAACTACATCCCAGACAACACATATAAAACCCCGGGTTACTATGAGTCAATCCTCATAGCAACAGGTTCCATAGAGTTTGTTGTAGATGACAAAAACAAACAACCAGGCCAGTATAGCCATGTCAAAGCTAAACTCCAGAATGTGATCACTCTTGATCAATGGGGACAACCCCCACAGAAAACCAAACAGATCCCAGAAGAGATTCCCCCCAGAGACTATAACTATTAAAACTGGGAGATATCATATCCCAGTTTTAACTGGAGTTACTGGGATTGTATTCTGTTTTTCAAGAATATCTTCGATATTTTGAATCTGTTTTTGCAATGTGACAACTAAAAGATTAGTCCAATTATTTTGTTGGGCTATGTCTTTTAGTTCTGGTTGTTCTGTAAGAACGACTGGTTTAAGATCTACAGTGCCTCTAGTGTCTCTAGGATCAGTATTTCTGACCCTACCCCAGGTTTTGTTGACCTTTCTTCAACAAACAGAACTCAGACTCAAACTGTTCCTATAGGAATTAGAATTGAGAATCAGACTACTCGACCAGTCTATCCAGAATTTGAACCAACAGATACGTCATCTGTTGACTTCAACCCTTCAGCTTCAGACTTCGGCATCAATGTTTTATCTGAAGTCTTTGAACGAGATGTTCAAGGATTAAAAGATGAATTCATGTTAGAAGAAAATAAACAGATTAGAGAATGGTATTTTGAGAACCATAACAATGAACAATTAGCAGAGCTTAAAAGCCAATGGCTTCAGTATTTGCAACTTGTTAGGTTAAATGTACCATTTTTTATGTGGTTCAGACATAGGAATAAGCCAATGAACATTAATGTTCTTACTGCAAGAACAAGGAAATGGAATTTGCCTAATTCCACAAAAGTTATTGATGCGGAGCACCCTCCGTTTCAACACACACAGATTCCTATAACAGAAGGAACTGTCGATCTTAAACCAGTCATTCTTACAGAACAACCAGAACTAAAAGAAATAGCCCAACAAAATAATTGGACTAATCTTTCAGTTGTCACATTGCAAAAACAGATTCAGAATATCGAAGATATTCTTGAAAAACAGAATACAACCCCAATAACTCCAGTTAAAACTGATGAATCAAAACAAAAGTTAACTGAACAGACTACTGTTTCATTAACAAAACCATTTGATTCACTTAAATTAACCAGTTCTAAGGTTAAACCAGATTCTCCAATTAAGGTTTTACCTTTTAAAATATCAAAATATATTCCAAATTTGGAATCTACAGAAGAGAAGAATACCAAACTTCTCTAGGAACTGATTTCCAGGACTAAGAAGTCAGAACCTTCATCTAGCCAGTTAGCTCTTCAAACATTAAAACATTCAGATAGCAATTCTGATTGTGAATCCTCATCTTCACAGAATTCCGGAAGGGATAATATTATCCATATCAATAGAATTTCTTTTCCTAATACAAAGAATTTCTATCCCAGACCGTCACATCCAGATCTTCAATTTGAATAAGTTCATTCCCAAAGATCTTTCTCAGGATCTCAGATCTATGAATGGAACATAGATGGGATGTCAGAATATCAAATCCTCAATGTTACTAAACAGATGATTATCATAGGTAACATTTACAAACAAGCTGTTACTGAGAGAGCAGCAACCAGAAATATCATTCTTGGTTTCAATGGTCAGCTTAAAGGATGGTGGGATGACCATCTTAGTGAAGATACCAAAGAAGGCATTCTTAACATGGTGAAAACCAATGAGAATGGTGAACCCGTTCTTAATCAGAATGGCCAGACAGAGTCATGTGCTCTATCTGTTTTAGTTTTCGATATCACCTACCATTTTATAGGTGATCCCACAGTCTACCAAGAAATAACATCTGAAATCCTTAAGAACCTCAGATGCAGAACACTCCAAGACTTTCGATGGTATAAGGATGTCTTTCTCAGCAAATTATACCAAAGATCTTATAATAACGCCAGTTATTGAAAAGAAAGGTTCCTTTGTGGATTTCTAAAATTGTTTGCTCAGCAAGTGAGAGATTCCCTTTCACTTGATTATCCCAGTTTAGATTATGATCTAATGACATATGGAGATGTCATATCCCATATTAACAAAACTGCTTTGAAGATTTGCACTGATCTTCGTCTTAAAGCACAGTTAAAGAAACAGTCTAACAGAAAAGAATTAGGAAATTGGTGTGAATAGTATGGTATGGAAAGAATTAAACCACCCCATACTCAGAAAACACATAAGTCCAGAATTTTCTCTAAAAAATATAAGAATCACTTCAAGTCCATTGGACAGAAGTATAACCAGAAGTATGGCAACAAACCATACACTCATAAAAAGAAACATTACCAGAGGTTTCCACGAAGAAATTGGAAATATCAGAAAAATAATGACAAAAAAGAACAAAAAGCCACAGGATGTTTCAAATGTGGTAAACTAGGACATTTTGCAAAAGATTGTAGAATCAGATCACTCATTCAATCATTAGAATTAGATGAAGCTACAAAGAGCAAAATTTTCCAATCCATCGATGATCTTGAATCATCATCCAGCTCTTATTCAGATTCTTCTGATGAAGAAAATATTAATCAGATTGGAACAGATAACTACTATTCCAGTAGTTCTCCCAATTCTATCCAAGAATGTGCTTGTCCCAGTAGAGGAGCATGTTTCTGTCAGAAAGGATTAAACGTCCTTACAAACACTCATGGTCTTATGATCGATATGATCTGTAAGATCAATGATCCAGAAGAAAAGCAAGCTTATCTTCTCAGACTCAAAGATATTATGGATCAAAAAGAGGAAGAAAAGCCTCAATCCATAATGAATAACATTAAGAATACAAATTATTTTGATGTTCTTTCTCACTTTCAAAAGAGAAAAACCCAACCAGTAGGTATCTCGGATCTCCAGCATGAGATTAAACTGTTAAAAACAGAAATTCAGCAACTCAGACTAGAGTATAGGCATGAGATTAATGATCTCAGATTAGATCATGAACATCTCCAACAAGATGTCCAACTCTTACAAATAGAATCCTTAGAACGTCAAGAACATCTTTCTCAGAATGATGAACTTGATAAACAGACTCAGATTGCTATTGGCAAACTAGCAGAAGGAGCTAGTACCTCCAAACCAACAGAAGATTACCTCAACCTTCTGAACAGAATCACGTATCAGAAATGGTATGTCCAGTTAACCATCAAGGTTAATGATTTCAAGTTTGAAACCATTGCCTTATTATACTCAGGTGCAGATATGAACTGCATCCAAGAAGGTCTAATTCCTTCCAGATATTTTGAGAAAACCAAAGAGAAGCTTTCTACAGCTGACTCTACCAGACTCCATATTCAATACAAATTACCTAATACACATGTTTGCAACCAGGGTATTTGTTTTCCTACCAGCTTCGTGCTGATAAAACAGTTAAATTCCCAAGTTATTCTTGGGAACCCATTTCTTCAACAGTTATTTCCCATGATGGTTACAGAACAAGGTATATCTACCAAAGTGTTAGGTAAACCTATCCTTTTTGAGTTTTATTTCCCTTCACAGCAAAGAAATATTAACTCAATCCAACAGAAAGAAAACCAGATCAGTTTTCTAAAACAAGATATCAAGTGTCTCAGAATTGATGAACAGATTGCTAGACAGCAATAATCCATCAAACAATTCCAGACCAAACTTGAAAAAGAAGTTTGTTCAGAACTTCCTACGGCCTTTTGGGTTCGTAAGAAACATTCTGTCTCTCTCCCATATGAGAAGGACTTTTTAGAACAGAATATTCCTACCAGGGCTCGGCTCATTCAGATGAACCAGGAATATCTCACTCTTTGCAAAAAATAGATCCAGAGTTTATTAGATAAAAAGTTAATCCGACCCAGCAAAAGCCCATGGTCTTGTGCAGCCTTTTATGTTAATAAACATGTAGAACAAGAACGAGGAGTCCCTCGTTTAGTCATCAATTATAAGCCCTTGAATAAGGTCTTACAATGGATCAGATATCCGACACCCAATAAGAATGATTTCTTTAAGAGATTATACCAGGCCCATGTCTTCAGTAAATTTGACATGAAATCTGGATTTTGGCAAATCCAAGTCATTGAATCAGAAAGATAGAAGACAGCATTCACCATTCCATTTGGACAATATGAATGGAATGTCATGCCTTTTGGACTCAAGAATGCACCCTCAGAATTCCAGAATATCATGAACCAGATATTCAATCAATTTACAGAGTTTACAATTGTTTACATTGATGATGTGTTAGTCTTCAGTAATGATATCCATCAGCATTGGAAACATTTGCATATTTTCTTTAACGTCATTAAAGAAAATGGTCTTGTGGTTTCTGCACCCAAGATTAGACTTTTTCATACCAAAATTAGGTTTCTTGGTAATATGATTTCTTTCGGGAAAATCACCACAATCCAAAGAACACTTGATTTTGCAAAAAAATTTCCAGACATTCTGCGTGAGAAAACACAGTTGCAAAGATTTTTAGGATCTTTAAACTATGTTGCATATTTTTATCCAGGCATTCGCCACCTACGTAAACCTCTTTTTGAACGTCTTAAAAAGAACCCTCCAGCATGGAATGATGTCCATACTAATGCTATCAAGGAAATTAAGCGTCAAGTCAAAGTTTTACCAGTTTTGACTTTATGTCAACCAGACACCCCAAAGGTAGTTCAGACAGATGCTTCTGGATTAGGATTTGGTGGTATTTTAATTCAGATTTTTCAAGGAAAAGAACATATTGTTCGTTTTCATTCAGGAACATGGGATAAAGCCCAGCAGAACTATTCAACAGTCAAAAAAGAAATTTTGTCCATTGTGAAATGCATATCAAAATTTCAAGACGATTTGTTGAATCAGAAATTCTTAGTTCGTGTTGACTGCAAGTCAGCAAAAGATGTACTTACTAAGGATGTTAAAAATATTGCATCTAAACAGATTTTTTCCAGATGGCAGGCAATCCTGTCAATTTTGGATTTTTATCCAGTACATCAAGGGAGAGAATAATTTCATCCCTGATTTCTTAACCAGAGAGTTTCTAACAGGCCATGTGCCTATCACATAGGATTCCTCCGGGAATACCTTTTCATTTTTTCTTTTACAGGTTCACAGAAGCGGACACCAAAAATCCAGTTAGTGGATTTAGATGGATTGTTTCAAGTCCACCGCAATTAAGTAGATTGAAACACAAATTCAAATCCAGAAGCGTAATTGATAATTGTTTCAATTCCGTAATTCTTTCTATTTATTGTTGCTAACTATTTTTCAGGATCATCAACTCCTGACACTTAGTAACAATGGCATCCAAGAAAGATAAAGGAAAAGCTAAAGCATTCGATCTCGCCTCTTATGCTCAGAATGCTAAAACACCAGCAGCCTCTCCAGCTCAATCATCAACCCCAGTAAAAGTTAAAGATAAACAGATAACATATACACCATTTTCTACCCAGTCACCCCTAGGTAGAAACCTCATAGTTTTGGGGACTTCGACCCCTCAAAAATAGTTAACAGATGTTCGTGCAGGTACTGCAGGTACATCGTCTTCCCAGACGACAGTCAGTAACAAGTTTCAGCCGCTTGTTGCTAAGAAAAAGATTGTAACCCCAGAACCCATACAAACACAGTTACCATTACCCACATACATATACAAGAACGTCTTTGACCAGATTCTTGTAACAGAACCTTTCCATTTCAGACAGAACCCCAACATGACACCAGATGAGTTTGCCAGGGCATTCCTTCACCCTCATTCAAACTACATCCCAGACAACATATATAAAACCCAGAGTTACTATGAGTCAATCCTCATAGCAACAGGTTCCATAGAGTTTGTTGCAGATGACAAAAACAAACAACCAGGCCAGTATAGCCATGTCAAAGCTAAACTCCAGAATGTGATCACTCTTGATCAATGGGGACAACCCCCACAGAAAACCAAACAGATCCCAGAAGAGATTCCCCTCAGAGACTATAACTATTATGACTACATTCAAGCGTAGTTCAGAGTTTTCAACCGCCAGAATGACAAGCATGATATGTCATGGTTCTTTCTCTTCACCAAAACATTTCCATTAGAAGTTCCAAATTGGTTCATCCAATGGTGGGCGTCATTTGGCCCAATCGCAGACATTCTACTATAACCAGTCCTTCAAGGATTCCAGTATTTCACAGAACATTGGAAGGCACCAGCTCAGTTATCCTATCTTCCTCCATTCTTTGTGTTTTATAGAATCTTTTTTGTAACATGGATTTTCATATCAGAATTCGCGTACAAACATGTTTCTTTCGGAGACCAACAAGACATCTTGGCTTTCAGAAGAGCTCACTCAGTCATGTGGTGGAAAAAGATGAACAATAGTTCGTGTTCAACACCAAAGGTCCAAGCATGGCTCGAGACAAATCAGAAACAGAAAAAAGATATACAACCAGAACAACATGAATTTCTTTCTTTTAAGAATTTCCTCACCACTCAGTTAGCAGCGGCCACCAGTTTTGACGAAGTCAAGGCCATCATGCTACAACTAGAAGAATTAGACAAAGCCTCAGATCAGGCATCAGTTTCAACAGATCATGCCGATGACAACGAAGATGACTGTTACGGCATTTATACTCCTCTATGAGTATAAACTGGAAACAGACAGTAGTGTAGAAAATAGATGTAATACTCCTCTATGAGTATAAACTGGACCCATTGAGTTTTCCAGTGTTCTCTCCAAAAACACAGGACATATGAGTTTTCTAATGTTCTCTAAAAACATTGGACAGATAGGGTTTTGTTCTTCTAAGTTCCCTTCAAAAACTAGGATGAAACGGTAAGACTTCCCATCTCTGAAGTCATATGGTTTTTGAAGAATTCCATGAAACTTCAGCTAGTCCAGGTCAAACGGCAACTGGTAAAGACATCTCAAGTCCGTTGATGGGTGTGGCTTTCTCAAAAAGCCAAAGGAAATTTAGAAACTCGTGTATCTTCTAGCCTGTATTTATTTTTTATTTTGCTTAGTCAACTTACCTTTAGCCAACTTACCTTTAACAAACCTATTTCAAAACCCATGTAAGGTCACGGCGTTGAGGAGCAGAGGGCGTAAGACTCCGTGTTGGCCATGTGGCAATTTGGTGAGAGATAGTTAGGCTTCGAAGATAGTAAGGCTTCGAAGATAGTAAGACTAAGTACGATGCAGGGTAGATTATAGGGAAAATAGACTAGTTTATTTATTTTCTTTGTATTAGTGAGAAATACACTTCGATCAAGTGTACTTGTATGTATTTTATCATTAGTTAGTATGATCCAGACTGAAGATGTTCACTGCATCTTCAGCTTAGAACCAGTCAGATTCAGAGACAATGAAGAAGATGAATCTACAGTCAAGATTCCACCTTCAGACAACATTATCACAAGACGACAAAATTACTTTCGGTCACAGTGAAAGTAATCCAGTCAAAAGACAGAATTATCACGTCACGACAAGAGATCTTTCGGCCACAGTAAAAGGCAGACATGATCATCAAGTCACGACAAAACAAGATTCGGCCACAGTAAAAGCCGACCACTATTCATGAATAGTAAAAATCACTTTTTACTGTTCACTTTAAGAAAAGTTACTTTTGACTTTTCTTTTTACATTTCACTTTTGCTTTCTCAGATTCGACATCCTATTTAAGACAGAGTCTGTCTCATTAACATAGGATCCGAATTTTCTTTCTTTAAAAATTTTTCATTTTAATTCGGAATCACTCTTTGAACATTGTACTCCTGTACAACCAACAGTGTGACACTCATTCCATTTATAGTTAATAACAAGTAAGAGACTTTGTCTCCTTTTATCTTCATATTATTAGGTTATCCGTTTATTTTTCTTGTATGCTATTTATGTTTATTCCGCTTTCTGTTATGGCTTTTATTATCTCGTCTCTCCTGGTTAGTTTCTGGTTTCTGATTAGTCTCGAGCCATGCTTGGACCTTTGGTGTTGAACACGAACTATTGTTCATCTTTTTCCACCACATGACTGAATGAGCTCTTCCGAAAGCCAAGATGTCTTGCTGGTTTCCGAAAGAAACATGTTTGTACGCGTATTCTGATCTGAAAATCCACGTTACAAAGAAAATCCTATAGAACACGAAGAATGGAGGAAGGTAGGCTAACTGAGCTGGTGCCTTCCAATGTTCTGTAAAATACTGGAATCCTTGAAGGACTGGTTCTGGTAGAATGTCTATGATTGGGCCAAATGATGCCCACCATTGGATGAACCAATTTGGAACTTCTAATGGAAATGTTTTGGTGAAAAGAAAGAACTATGACATATCATGCTTGTCATTCTGGCGGTTGAAAACTCTGAACCACGCTTGAATGTAGTCATAATAGTTATAGTCTCTGAGGGGAATCTCTTCTGGTATCTGTTTGACCAGCTTCGTGCTGATAAAACAGTTAAATTCCCAAGTTATTCTTGGGAACCCATTTCTTCAACAGTTATTTCCCATGACTATTACAGAACAATGTATATCTACCAAAGTGTTAGGTAAACCTATCCTTTTTGAGTTTTATTTCCCTTCAGACCAATATTCATGAATAGTAAAAATCACTTTTTACTGTTCACTTTAAGAAAAGTTACTTTTGACTTTTCTTTTTACATTTCACTTTTGCTTTCTCAGATTCGACATCCTATTTAAGACAGAGTCTGTCTCATTAACATAGGATCCGAATTTTCTTTCTTTAAAAATTTTTCATTTTAATTCGGAATCACTCTTTGAACATTGTACTCCTGTACAACCAACAGTGTGACACTCATTCCATTTATAGTTAATAACAAGTAAGAGACTTTGTCTCCTTTTATCTCTATATTATTTGGATTTCCATTTAGTTATCCTGTCTGCTATTCATGTTTATTCCGCTTTCTGTTATGGCTTTTATTATCTCGTCTCTCCTGGTTAGTTTCTGGTATCAGAGCCAGAGCAACTAGGCTGTTAGTTTTGTCCAACTTACCTGTATCTACAACTTACCTTTGCCGCGATAGGTTGTGATAGGGTTAGGGAGTAAGTAAGACCCGAGGAATGGCAGTTGGCTCCAGGTTTCCCTTGTAGGCGTCGTTGGCTCGAAGATAGTAAGTAGGTTCGCAGATAGTAAGGGCAGAACTAGTAACACAGTTGTAATGGCTTCTAGTAGCAGTAATGTATCAGTAAGATCAGATGTCTTTACCCATTGCCTTATTAGACTCAGGTGCAGATATGAACTGCATCCAAGAAGGTCTAATTCCTTCCAGATATTTTGAGAAAACCAAAGAGAAGCTTTCTACAGCTGACTCTACCAGACTCCATATTCAATACAAATTACCTAATGCACATGTCTGCAATCAGGGTATTTGTTTTCCTACCAGCTTCGTGCTGATAAAACAGTTAAATTCCCAAGTTATTCTCGGGAATCCATTCCTTCAACAGTTATTTCCTATTACTGTTATAGAACAAGGTATATCTACCAATGTGTTAGGTAAACCTATCCTTTTTGAGTTTTATTTTCCTTCATAGCGAAGAAATATTAACTCAATCCAACAGAAAGAAAACCAGATCAGATTTCTTAAACAAGATATCAAGTGTCTATACTCCTCTATGAGTATAAACTGGACCCAATGAGTTTTTCAGTGTTCTCTCCAAAAACATAGGACATATGAGTTTTCTAATGTTCTCTAAAAATATTGGACAGATAGGGTTTTGTTCTTCTAAGTTCCTTTCAAAAACTAGGATGAAACGGTAAGACTTCCCCTCTCTGAAGTCATATGGTTTCTGAAGAATTCCATAAAACTTCAGCTAGTCCAGGTCAAACGGCACCTGGTAAAGACATCTCAAGTCCGTTGATGGGTGTGGCTTTCCCAAAAAGCCAAAGAAGATTTAGAAACTTGTTTATCTTCTAGCCTGTATTTATTTTGTATTTTGCTTAGTCAACTTACCTTTAGCCAACTTACCTTTAGCAAACCTATTTCAAAACCGAAACTTGTTTATCTTCTAGCCTGTATTTATTTTGTATTTTGTTTAGTCAACTTACCTTTAGCCAACTTACCTTTAGCAAACCTATTTCAAAACCCATGTAAGGTCACGGCGTTGAGGAGCAGAAGGCGTAAGATTCCGTGTTGGCCAGGTGACGATTTGGTGAGAGATAGTTAGGCTTCGAAGATAGTAAGGCTTCGAAGATAGTAAGACTAAGTACGATGTAGGATAGATTATAGGGAAAATAGACTAGTTTATTTATTTTATTTGTATTGGTGGGAAATACATTCCGATCGAGTGTACTTGTATGTATTCTACCATTAGTCAGTATGATCCAGACTGATGAAGTTCACTGCGTCTTCAGCATAGATCTCTTGTCGTGACTTGATAAAAAGTATACGTGACTCTGTTCAGAAGGTTGAGATAATCTTCTGTTGGTTTAGAGGTACTAGCTCCTTCTGTTAGTTTGCCAATAGCAATCTGAGTCTGTTTATCAAGTTCATCATTCTGAGAAAGATGTTCTTGATGTTCTAAGGATTCTATTTGTAAGAGTTGGACATCTTGTTGGAGATGTTCATGATCTAATCTGAGATCACTAATCTCATGCCTATACTCTTGTCTGAGTTGCTGAATTTCTGTTTTTAACAGTTTAAACCAGTCGTTCTTACAAAACTAACAGACTGGATAAAAATAGCCAACTTAAGAGGTTTACATAGGTGGCGAATGCCTGGATAAAAATCTGCAACATAGTTTAAAGATCCTAAAAATCTTTGCAACTGTGTTTTCTCACGCAGAATGTCTGGGAATTTTTCTGCAAAATCAAGTGTTCTTTGGATTGGGGTGATTTTCCCGAAAGAAATCATATTACCAAGAAACCTAATTTTGGTCTGAAAAAGTCTAATCTTGGGTGCAGAAATCACAAGACCATTTTCTTTAATGACGTTAAAGAAAATATGCAAATGTTTCCAATGCTGATGGATATCATTACTGAAGACAAACACATCATCAATGTAAACAATTGTAAAATCTGTATATTGATTGAATATCTGGTTCATCTAGCTGAAGTTTCATGGAATTCTTCAGAAACGAACGGGTTCACCATTCTCATTGGTTTTCACCATGTTAAGAATGCTTTCTTTGGTAGCTTTATATATATATATATATATATATATATATATATATATATATATATATATGTATGTATGTGTGTGTGTATGTGTGTGTATGTGTGTATTATATACAATAATTTACAAAAGTTATTCAAAGGACTTTCAAATACTAAAAGAAGCAATCTGGAACTTGACTGAGACAGGGAAGGATGACGATTGATCTTCTTTATTCTTCTGTAGGAGGAAACCAACATTGAAGTATAAGGCAAAAGAACGAACAATGCGTCTAGGGTAGCGCACGTATTCAAAACATTTAAAGGGCAATGTTGGATTATTAGAAAATATGAAAGGGTATTTTTGAAAAGAAGAGAAAAAAAGAGCTTCCCGCATTTTATAAAAAAAGTTTCGTAAAAGTCTTTTTTTAAAAGTTTCAATTTGGAGCTTCTATATTTTAGCTTTTTTCAGCTTTGGCTTTTGGATAAAAACGCTTTTAAAAATGGGCCAAACATATCATTTTCAATTTTTGAACTCACAAAAAGTACTTTTAGGGGTCTAGAAACTAGGCCAAACAGACTCTAAAGCTAGCCAAACAACATCCCCTTATCCACACACAACACCCCCACACATGTAGATTTTGTCTCAACTCTCAATTAGTTGGAAAGGAAAATGTACATGGCATTAAGATCTTGCATATATAAGCCTATATCTTAGCTTATTCGAATTGAAATTGATCAATATTTTCAAATATTTGCAATTTCAAAATGTCTCCACTCAATTCATATCCTTTGAGTGTAAGATTGAGAGTGTTGTTGGAGGAAATAAAGAGTTTATAAAAGTAGAGAGTCACTAATTTTACTTTTTATTATGGAGGAAAAATAAAAAATTTGTTGGACTTGACCTGAGTATGGATGGCTCGAGGTGGGAAAGGCCAGACAGAGCCAGTAGTGAAAACAAGGATGGATTTGTCCTGAATTCAAATTGTTGTATTTTATGTGCTCTTTTTGTAACGAATAAAATCGTGCTTTGAAATGATGTTATACTTCGAAAACATAATTTTCATAATTGAATTTGTATAAGCAATCGCGATTATAATTTCTTTTTATTCCTAAGAAGAATATTAACTTGTAGTGGCAAGCAAAGCACGTCAGGCATCTCAAGTTATGACTTACAAAATCATTAGTAAGAAAACAAAATTAGATTTCACCATGTTTTGCCACGTCATTATACTAATATTTGATAATTACTAAAATATCTCTAAATTTTAACAAATGGTGAAAAGACCACTTCGATTCCAACCATTCCCAATACCTAACCCCTCAAATCTGCTATTTTGGCAACCGGTATATTATAGGAATGTGCTGGATCTTCCAATGATCCGGTCCTCCGGTATATGTTCTTTGAATAAATTCAGGTTTCAGGGACAGTAAGACAAGTTCTTGCAAATTCCTAAGCTCTTGCAATCCATGTGGGAGCATTTGTAGACTCTTACAACCTGCGATAAGGAGTTGGCGAAGGCATTTCATGGATCCTTTAGGTATTTGACTCCATGTGGTCAAATCTCTAGCATATAAAATATACAATGCCTTGAGTGCTGGAAAGCTTTCTGGTTCACAAATTAACCGATTTCCTTGATAATTGTAAAAAATGTTGAGAACTTCCAACCTTGGTAGTTGCCCCAAAGCAATGAAAGAATGTTCATCTAAATCACCATAACTCAATTTGATTTGACATAGATTGTCGCAAGAGGCAATGAAATCTCGTACTCCAGTGAAGCCTCCCTGCAGTATGAGCTTCTCAAGAAATGTTGAACCTGAAAGGTTTCCTAGTTTGATCAATGTTCCTCTCTTAGAATGACATGCCTTCAACATCAGCGCTTGAAGATTTTCCATATTTCCAATAGCAGTAAATATGTCTGTCCAGGACTCTTCTTCATTGAAAGATATATTCAATTTAGTGAGTTGTGTTGTGCGTCTCAGTTCCCTTGCTTGATTATGATTTAAATGTACTCCATCCAAGGATTGGAGTTGAGTAAATTCGAAGGTGACATCTGGCATTTCTGCATAATCACTTGTACCGAAGGTTTTTATGAGAAGATGCCTTAAATGTTTGAGCTCGGCTATCCCTGTAGGGATATCTTTCACCATCTTATTATTTCAAACATCCAAGGTTTGTAGGTGGCGCAGTTTTTTCACAGAATCTGGAAGATCTCGGATATCGTTATCTTTCAAACTCAAATATCTCAAATGAATTAAATCCCCCACTTCATCAGGTACATTGTTTATGTTATCAACACCTTCCAAGTCCAAAGTCCGTATCAATTTGATTTTTTGTAACAACTGAGACAATGATGAGTAGAACATATCACTACCTGCCAGAAGTGAGCGCAGCTTTAACTTGCCAGTGTCAAGTTGCATGTTGGGTGCTTTTACATGAATTGCCAAACGCCGCTGATCTTCTACGACAGTGTTTTGGTAGAGTAATTTTCCGAAATTCTCCTTTGCTATCATGTGAACAGCAACTTCGCGCAAGAGGTCATGCATTTGGAAACCTTTAGACTCGTACCTGAATTGTAACATGTTTCTGTTTATGAGCTCGTCGAAGTAACCTCTTGCAACGGTTTCTGGTGTCTGTCGATCATCGTACTTCACAAAGCCCTCAGCTATCCACAAACGTATCAATTTATGGTTGCCAGCAGAATTAATTTGTGCATCTTAGACGATCTTCATTGCTGTATTTCAAGGAATTAGATGTTTGAGTTAGCTAATGATAACGACCAAAAAAAGAAAAAAGTTAGCTAATAGTAGCTTCCGATGTCAATATGATCATGCCCTGTGTGGAGTAGACAATCTACAATCAAGATTCTGATGGCTAAAGCTAGCCAAACAACACCCCCACACATGTAGATTATGTCTCAACTCTCAATTTGTGGAAAAGAAAATGTACACGACATTAAGATCTTGCATATATAAACCTATATATCTTAGCTTATTCGAATTGAAATTAATCAATAGTTTCAAATATTTGTAGTTTCAAAATGTCTCCACCTAATTCATTTCCTATGAGTGCAAGATAGTATAAAATGCAAAAACGATTTTGGTTTTTAGTATAGGCCAATGTTGCCACATATTTTCGCAGAAAACATTGTAAATTTTCCAAATGGTGTGGGGAAAAGGGGTTGGTGAGAAGCCAACATCCGACCATTGTGGACAATGAATTAGATATTCGGCTTACCAGCTAACAATTCGAATTAATTTATGAATCATATGCACTCATCGCCACTTTCTCTGTCCCATTCGCATTAAGAAACTAGGATTTCTCGTCCGTAAATGTTTGGCAGCTGCTCGGGTGATGTAGGTGCCTCGTTGGAAATAGCTTCGTTAGCCATTTATCTTCTCTCCTTCTTTGCTGAGCTGGTAATAAAATACAAATATAATAATATCTTAATGTTACAGATACGCCACATTTTACATTGTTGCTATTTCAGATTCAAACTCGATTGGAGGCTTTGGCAATCAATTCATTTTCTTATACTTAGCCTAAATCCTTATTTAAGATATGAAATCTACAAATTTATATATTTCAAATTTGTTGCTCATCTTTTGAAATAAAATTGTCCCTAAACTTAAGAGATGAACTTTAACTAAAGTATAAAGATTAAAAATAAAAAAAAAACATTGTCTCTCTTCTTGTTTCTCTTTCAACAAAAAAAATAAAAAATAAAAAATCCAACATCTCTCTCACCCCTTCTTTTAAGATTATTTTTTCATATTAAATGTATAGTTAAATTTAAGGTTATTTTGTCATGTAGAATGTCGGTTTATTTTATAATTTTAAACTGATTATTGAAGTTATAATTATTTTGTATTGTTTAACTTTATTGATTTTTTTTTTGTTTTTTTGGATAATTTTATGATAATAGCAGGTCAATAATGGGATGAGTTGATAATCTATGACAATCCCAATTTCAAAATAATAAAAAGGGTATTTAAGTAAAATAGAAGTATTAATTCATTTCCTACATGTATTTCAAATACAATTTATATTTGCAAATAACATAATTGAATTAATACTATTTTAAATTTTCAAATAGGAAAATTTATTTGTAAATACAAATTATCGCATAATTCATTTATAAATCAAATGAATTCTACACCTCAAGTATTTCCAAACACTATGTAAGTCTTAATCATCAACATATACATACCAGTACATTTTTTTTTTTTTTGGTTGGAAATGAAAGCCTATCCTTGGATCGGATAGGTCAGCATTAAGCAAAAACAACAGATAGTCAGGACCATTTGATCACCAATCTAAAGAAAGTAGACTTACATTGGCAGTTTTCTAAATGAGCTCGAGGTGAATATTACGATTGGTATCCATTTCCCTTTTCAAGTCATTGATGAAAGAGTCAATCTTCCAATTGTTGCACGAACTAATAGGGGAGAGAGAGTCGAAAACTTCTTCCCTATCCGATTCAATGATAATCCACAAAAGGAGGAAAAATATGCCACAAAAGGCAAGCTAATCACATATGGATCTTCTTCAATATATCAGGAGTTGTTAGTACCTAACGTAAAGAAGGATTGAAGGGTTTAAGGACCCCAACAATCCCAATTGTAGATTTTTTTATTTTTTATTTTTATTTTTGTAGATGTTTTCGTCTACAATGGACATTTTCTTTGATGGATTCGTTTCTTTTCTTTTCTTTTATAATAAGTACACTGTTTATAGCATCTAGTAATACTATGATGATTTCCAACGAAATTTTGTAGCATTGATGGACAAACACGATTTTATTCCCTTTTCTTGAACATTTTAAACTTTCACCCAATTCAGTTTTATTGTTTTAAGGGAGTTAAAGTTGGAGACGATAGTTTTTCATTGCATTTTAAGCTAGTTCCTTTTTTATCTTTGTTTTAATTTGAGAAGTTAATCTGAAATAAATCATATGATTAAGCAGGTAATCTTGATTGTAAATAAAAATGAAAATATTAAGCAAAATCTGTTGTAGCTAAACTGGTAGAGACGTACTGGTTATGCAACGCTTGCTCAAGCAACTTAGTAAAACCAAACGTAAGTGTCAAAAAAAATTAGCCAAATGTATATCAAACATACATATTCAGGAGCTCATACTTGAATAATGCAACAAACTCCATACTTACTAGCTAGTGGCACTTTCTTAGTATTATTTGATAGTGCTTATAAGAAACCCTACAAACTTAAACTAAGTATTATGTATAGAACTTCATATATTCTTTTTTATGTTTTTTTTTTTGGATTCAAAGGAGTCTAAATTATTTTATATCATTTAAGATGTTACATATAAGAATTGATTTCGAGACCACTCAGAAAATGACATTAGCACTTCATTAATTCATGTCAACACAAGTGATATATATACCCAATTCATAATTAAAAATAATAGTTTTGTCTTGAATTTAACTTGTTTGTATTTTGTAAGCGCTTTTCATAACAAATAAAATCGTGCTTTGGAATGATGTTATATATTTTAAAGACTTAATCTTGAGAATTTGTATAAGCAACCGAAACTACAATTTCTTTTTATTCCGAAGAAGAATATTAACTTGTAGTGGCAAGCTAAGCACGTCAGGCATCTCAAGTTATCATTTAATTTAAAAAATTATTATTAATAAAACAACATTACATTTTCACCATGTTTTGCCACGTCATTATACTAATATTTGGCAATTACAGAAATAACTCTAAATTTTAATAGATGGTGAAATGTACACCATCTTCTCTCCCAACCATTCCAAAACCTAACTTGTAGTATTTACAGTGGCATCCGTCTTATTCTAGGAATGTGCTGGATCTTCCAATGATCCGATCCTCTGGTCTCTGTTCTTTCAAGAAATTTAGGTTGCATCAACAGTAAATCAAGTCATTGCAAATTCTTAAGCTCTTGCAATCCATCTGGACGCCCAGATCTTGAGTGTGCGAAGGCATTTCATGGATCCTTTGGGTATTGGACTCCATGTGGTCAAATCTCTATCGTTTGAAATCCAAAATTCCTTGAGTGCTGGAAAGCTTTCTGGTTCACAACTTAACTGATTTCCAACGCAACACTCAAACATTTCTAGAAGTTCCAACCTTGGTAGTTGCCCCAAAGCAATCAAAGAATGTTCATCTAAATCACTCTTCGACAAACAGATTTTACGTAGATTGTCGTGAGAGGCAATGAGATCTCGTAGTCTAGTGAAGCCCTCTAGTGTGAGCTTCTCAAGAAATGGAGAAGCTGAAAGGCTTCCATTTTAGTGGATCATTACCTTTTGTTGCCATCAACTGAGCAATTGCCAAAATTGCGAGAGGTAGGCCATCGGAGTGAATTGCTTGCCGCCCCTCTGTGTTTTGGTTGAAATACTCATTCACTCTCTGTGTTTTTAAAATAGGCTTCTTACCCCCCTGTGATTTTCGGAATGTAGCTGACCGCCCCCCTCCGTTAGAAAAACCGTTTAATTTAACGGCAATTGTAACACACGCGCTTAAAATGCGATTTTTTTATGCTTTTGGTTAAAATAAATTCTTTGTTGGACAAAAATACCCTTTTAGTAAATTGCTTGCTGCCCCCCTGTGTTTTGCCCAAAATACTCATTCACCCGCTGTGTTTTTAAAATAGGCTCATTACCCCCCTGTGTTTTTTCGATTTTAAGTTTATGTAAGGGTATAACGATCAATTAACTAATTTTGTAACGTTTGCTAACGGAATAAGCGATTTGGGTGCGTCAGCTTAATCGATAAAAACACAGGGGGGTAATGATCCTATTTTAAAAACACAGGGGGTGAATGTGTATTTCGGGCAAAACACAGAGGGGCAGCAAGCAAGTCACTCTATCGCCATCGCATATGCTCAGGAGTTGATCTGCCAGTCTCGTCAAGTAGCTGGGACAGATTCCTCTTGGGGTACTATTACAAAACGCCACTTTAAAGAATAACTCCCTAGATAAGTCAGGATTTAATAGCTTTACCGGGAGATCTGCTTGCCCGACCCCAAGAAAAGATCCAAGAGCTACAGTTTTCTGACGACTGGTAACGATAATTGATGACATTTTCTCTACGGGAAGTCCACTTGGGATGATGTTCTCATCCCAAACATCATCGAGGATAACAACATACCTTTTCTGCTCCAAGATTTTGGATATAGATTGCCGGAGGTCATACTCATCCATCTTGTGAAGATTGTCCGGCGCCTTGTTACCGGAAAACTCTTTCACCATTGACCTCAAAACATCAATTGAAGAGGGCTGCTTCCCGTAGACCCAAGCACAGCAGTCGATTTCTTTATTCATCTGAACTCTTTCATAAACTTTTTTAACCAGAGTTGTCTTCCCTGATCCGCCAGGCCCCCACACTACGATCACCTTCATTTGATCCCTCGGATGCTCAACACGATCTCGTAGCTTTGCAATATCTTCGTCCATCCCAACTACATCCACGTTCTCCATACGTTGGTCCCTAGCTTCTTCGTCTTCCTCAGGTGCGGTTTGGCCCTCCCCTTCCGCTTGTAGAACCAGCTCTTGCTCCATGCTCTTGACCTTCTGATGGAACTGAAAGCGAAGCTTTGCCGTCTCGATGAAATAGTGCTTGAAAGGCCCGATGTTGTTGAGTTCACAGAAGTTGCTTGGCTTGTTGGACTCCAGAAGTTCCATCTCCAGCTCGTACTCTTCTAAAGCATCTTCGATGTCGAATGCTGCGTGTCTGGCTTCTTCCACTTTAGCCAGAGTGGTATTTGGCGTTGGATTGAAGGTCAATTTTTTCAACTCTCCAAGTTTATTCGTGAGCTTTTTAATTTCATCATTGATCTCCCATTGAAACTTGATTTCATCAATAGTTGCTTCCTTGAGTTTGTTAACCAGGGGTTCAATCATCTTACAAACGCAGTCAGTGATCTTACAAACACAGTCCATGGCTTTTGGCTTTGGTTTGAAACTCAATTTCTTGATGTGCTTCCACAACCTCGTTGCCTTTTTGTAACCAGTAATGTATGAATTTATTTTTGTTTTTTATAATTCTCTTCTTGGCCTTTTATTCCTTAATTCTTTATGGAAACGCTCAGTATTGGATGTAAATACCATTTTCCTCCATGAATTTTTACCTAAAATTCGAATTCTCTCATTAGGTTTTAATATTATCCGGATTCACTCATACTATTAAAGCTTGCCAAACAAAGTCTTATGACTATAGGATATTTTTATTTTTTTTACTTTTCTAAAGATAAAACTAAAAATGAGAAAAACTAACCCCCTTCCACACACATAACACTCCCGCGTTTCTAGATTGTCTCAACTCTCAATTAGGGGGAGAGAAAAATGTACATGGTATTGAGATATTGCATATGCCTTTATCTTAGCATATTTGAAATGAAATTAATCAATATTTTTAAATATTTGTAATTTCAAAATGTCTCCAACCAATTCACATTCTATATATGTGTGCAGGATAGTATAAAATGCAAAAACGACTTTAGTTTTTCATTCAGGCCAATTATGCCACCTATTTTCACTGAAAACATTGTAAGATTTGTTGCTGAGAATTTTTATTTAAATTTTGTAGTTTTTAATTTTATCTTTAAAAATAAATAAAAAGACCAAAATTCTTTTAGTTATAAGACTTCGTTTGGCAAGTATTTATGACATGGAAGGATTTGGGTAATATAAAAAGTTAGTGGAGGAGTTTGGATGTCAGACAAGAATTAAAATGGGATTCCTCTACCAATGAGTAAAAAAGTTTCAATCATGTTTACGCTGATTGCCGTACACGTGGCCTAACTTTATGGCAAAATTGTTCAACTCTCCGTAACTTTTTAAAAAAAAAAAACAAAATTTGTATTAGCACAACAACAAAGGATACAAGAAAAGGGCCAGCTTGTTCCATAACTACAAAACAAAATTTTGCTGTTTGTTGTTGATCTTTTTTTTTGGAAAATTTTCCAAATGGTGACTAATGTTTATATATTTTTTCAACTTTATCTTCATTTTTTCAAAGTAGAGTGTTTAATTCCTAAAAATTGTAAAATAATAATAATAATAATAATAATAATAATTTAGTCCCTAATATTTATACATTTTTTTAAATTCATCCTCATTGTTTCAAAAGTGACCCATTTATTCCTGAAATTTTACAAAAAGTTTTAGTTTAGATCCGGTTGTGAGATTTTAATTGTTACCGGTACATAAAAATTTGGGGAATAAGTTAAAAAAGTGAAAATATTGGTAACTAATTGAAACTTTTTGCAAACATCTAGATTAAGTGCATCACTTTGAAACAATAGGGAAGAAATTAAAAAATAAATGTAAACATTGAGGACTAAGTGAGTCACTTTTAAAAAATAGAGAAGAAACTGAAGAAAAATGTAAATGTTGGGGACTAAACACGTCACTTTTGAAATAATTGAGATAAAATTAAAAAAAAAAATACAAATATTAAGGAAAATTTCTAAAATTTAACCTTTTCTTTTGTTCCCTACCAACATTTCTTCGGATTAACACAACCCTAGCTGACCATAGTTAAGGAATGTAGCCCACCAAGTATGTTCTCTCAATTTTATTTCTAGTTGAATATGAATATTCTACTAAAAAGGAAAATTACTTGGCTGCTTCAAGTGACAAAGAAATCACAGAGAGATTGATCCATCATACGTCCCTATTCATCAATAAAACTGTCTTATTATTTTTTGCCCAATTGAATGATTGGGATATGATAAAAACTATTTTATTCCTTTTTGCCCAATTGAATGATTGACCCATCACATGTCTTAACTAATCGATTAAACTATCTTATTTTTTTTTACTAACTCCTCTTATAATTGGGAGAGACGGTAGGTGAGAAGCCAAGTCAAAATCAGGGCGTGCAGACCTTTTACAATTGGGGGAGAAGGGTGGGTTAGAAGTCAAGATCCAGCTAACAATTACCAATAAGCAATTGTTGCCAGCATAATTAATTTATGCATCTTAGACAATCTTCATTGATGCATTTAAAAGAATTAAAATTTTGAGTTAGCTAATAGTAACGACCAAAAGAAGAAATTAATTAATATTTTTAAATATTTGTAGTTTCAAAATGTCTCCACCCAATTTATATTCTATGAGTACAAGATACTATAAAATGCGAAAACAATTTGGGTTTTTAGTTTAGGCCAATGTTGCCACATATTTTCACAGAAAACAATGTAAATTTTCCAAATGGTGTAGGGGTTGGTGAGAAGCCAACATCCGCACACCATTGTCGACAATGAATAAGATATTCGGCTTACCATTTAAGAATTCGAATTAATTTATGCATTATACACACTCATCGCCACTTTCTCTGTCCCATTCGCATTAAGAAATTAGGATTCCTCGTCCGTAAATGTTTGGCAGCGGGACAGGTGGTGTGGCGTGTGCGTGCTTCTTCGTTGGAAATAGCTTCGTTAGCCATTATCTTCTGTCCTTCTTTGGTGAGTTGGCAATAAAATACAAATAACAATATCTTAATGTTAACATTTAAGCCACATTTTACATTGTTGCTATTTGAGATTCAAACTCGATTGGAGGCTTTGGCAATCAGCGTTGAATCAGTCTCAAAAAATGTACCGAGATGTCCATTCTTCATCCTTCACAAAGCCTCATTGTAGACAAGAGCAAATGTAAAATTTTTGTTTAGTGAAAATTAAGAACACATAATTGAATACTGGTATGCTGTCTCTCTGATTTGTTTCATACTCACTTCAGCCAAAAACTAGTATCTTGCTTTCCTTGGATGTATCCTTAATTAAGAAAGCCTTGCATGTACTTAAGTCGATCTGTGAACTCCTTAATTTCATCATTGATCCTCAACTAAAACATGATTTCTTAATTCATAACTAGCATCTTTGAGTTTGTTAACTACGTATGAAATCAATGATCATGTCAGCCATATCTTGACGTGCTTTATTTACTAGGAGAAGTGAATCCAACTTTCTTGATGTGTTTCCTCGGCGTCTTTTCTTTTATTAAATATGGGTAAATAGCGTATTATTCCCCTGTGTTTTGCTAAAAATGCACAATACCCCTATGTATTTTAACAATTAGCTGATTATCTCCTTGTGTTTCGCTAAAAGTGCACAATACCACCCTGTGTTTTAAAAATTAGTTGATTACCCCCTTGTGTATTGGTAAAAGTAGCTGATCACCCCCTTGTGTTTTATAAAAGTAGCTGATTGTCCCCTTATATTTTCTAACAAAAGCGCTAATTTTTAAAAAGCACAGGGGGTAATTAGCTACTTTTATGAAACACAGGAGGGTAATCAACTAATTTTTTAAACATAGGGGGGTATTGTGCACTTTTAGCAAAACACAGAGGGGTAATCAACTAATTTTTAAAACACAGGGGGGTATTGTACATTTTTAACAAAACACAGGGAAGTAATATGCTATTTACCCTATTAATTTTAAGTCTTTGTTATTTTTATTTTAATCTCTTTGATCTCTCTTTCTTTTTCTTTTTTTTGATTAATATTTTGTCATAGTGGTCTCTTATCTTAAAAGTGTAACATTACTGTCATTTACATTTTGAATATATGACACCATTTGTCTTTTTTTACTTTTTCGTTTAAAGTTTTACTACATAATCCTTTTTAACTAATCTAGGTATTAACCCTTTTTTTTAACTTAAACATTAATATTTACTTGATTTTGTGTGTTTAGTTTGTGTTATAATTTAGTACTTCACCGATTTGGTATATATGTAGGTGTGTATATATGGTAAAGCAAGTGGAAATGTTCATGCACCTGACTCCTTTTTAGTTTTTTTTAACTTCAATTTTTTTTCCTACCATTGTCATTTTAATTGTTTACTTTTATGTCTAATTATTCATCATTTTTTAAACTTAAACTTTATTTTTACTCAATTATTTGGTCTAATTGCATTATAATTTAGGCCTTTATTGATTTTGTGGTTTTTATGCATATGAATGTGCGAGTTTTAGGGCGAAAATGACGTTTTTCTTTTTAAATTCAAGTAGAATATTCACATTGTTCATGATGCATGCTACTACTATTCGTCGTTATATGCATTATTATCATTTGAGTTCAGAAAAATAGTATTATCCTTTGGGGGCAGTTGTGGTGTTCATATCTATGATCTATATTAATTACATATTGTTTAATCAAATTTATAATGCTCAAAAATTTATACAACTTATAGGGGTGGTGGTGATAAGGGTAGATGGGGATTGAAAATTGAAGAGAACGTGGAGATGAAAACAAAAGGTTGAGAGAGTTGAATAGACATAAGCCACTCTTTTTTCATGAAAAATGTTTTAATGTACCTAATCAATTAAAATAACAAGAATATTGCAAACATTCATCATGGCACCCTTGCAATTTTCTGGAAGTATTTCTGTAAGTATGCTAGAAATTATTTCTTTTAGTTCCTCAGCTTAATTCTGATAAATATATCTCTAGTTTCTGAAGGTATCATATTTGAACATAGGAGTCTTATACTCCTACATTCGATGGAAGAAAATGAAGAAAAAAGCCATTGTAAGCAAACTCTTGGCTTATACATATTGTTTGATCAACTAGATAATTGACGCAACAAAAATTTTTACTTCTTCAGGGGACGGTTATGATAAGGATAAATGGGGATTGAAAATTGATGAGAACATGGAAATGAAAACAAAGATTGAGAGAGATTAAGAAAGAATAGGCTTGAAAACCACTCTTCTTAAGCTTTATATCTATCATACTTCTAGGTTCTTCAACGTCCGCTGATTTTTCAGATGATCAAATGTAGCTGTCAAAACTTAAAAAGTCCAAATTTTTTTTATTTTTATTTTTGTAGAATAATTGATACTGTAATCTCGTCACAACCACAAGTCTAACATACAAATCCAGGCTCGTGACTATCGCATACTTAAGAAGGACACCTTACTTAAGTTGCAAGACCCTAGTTTTGCAAGAAATAATAGCGAGAATAGAGCAATAATAATTCGATAAAAAATTATTGTAAGTCTCAAACTCTAGGAATAAAGACCTCCAATACATAAATTTCACAAAGTCATCCATATAATGAAAGTCTAAAATCATCCAAATCATAATTAAAGTAATAGTTCACCTAAGTACCGTAATGTGTAAATAGGAATCCAAGCATCACCTCCTCTCTCTAAAGTTCTTTGCGTTATCAGGGCTCTACCCAACAATCCATCTATGCCAAACTACTCCTCACCTGCTTCGAAATTAGAGAAGCAGAACAAAACAAGTAGAATAAAATAAGTACTAGCTCAGTAAGTGGTTTATGCACAAAGGTGCACAATAAATAAAAAAAACAGCGTAGGACCTTGATAATGAATGGGATCGCAATACTTATGCATAATAAACCTTTAAAAGGAAGAAAAAAAAGAATCAAAATTCAGTAGGTGGCACGTAAACGAATTTTAGGTCCAAGTAAATCTAAATTTGTCACGCTCCAAAATAAAATTTTCACATGTATAACACATGACAATCGTCGCGCTCTTAGTGCAAGGCTCAAACTTATTTTAAATATTTTGTATGTAATATTACTAAATCTCCAAAATTAAAAGTCAAATATTCTGATTTCAAAGTCTATATCCAAACCACGTAAAAGTTTCTAATGCATAAATTGATACAAAGCGAAGTCCAAAATCAAACTACTCCAAGAACATCAAAGATCAAATACAACTCCTTGCAAGTATGAATCGAGAGCATATGTTTTTTTAGTAGTTTTTCAATAATAGCATATGCTTGAAGATTGACATTCTTCGCATTGAGAAGGATGCTCAAATGTGTATAATCAAGTATCATGGCAATCCGATTATGGTTTTGTTTTCCCTCGGCTGACAATTTGTCAGTAGATTCCTGCGGAATATGTTTTAATGTAGCATTATCTTTTGTGAAAGTCTGCCGGATGAGAGTATACAATTTCTCAAGTCAAACAATCAACACGAGGACAAAGAAGCTTTTCATAACAGGTCAGTTGCAATATCTGAATCAAATTACACGTTGGGGTTTGTTTTTCACTTAGTACACTCCTCCTACGAAATGTACTAGCAACATGTGATCCGGGTAATTTATTCATTAGTAAGTCTTGGCGGCACGGTTGTGGAACAGTCTTTTTACTAGTGATTAATGTTTTGATAAAAATTTGTGTCATTCAGTACCGGCTAATATGTTGCAAATATAATTCAGGGATGTAAGGTTGCCTGCACCCAAGTTCTAGCTATTCTGGCTAAGAAGCAATTGATGATGTTCTATAGTTGCCATTGACGCCTATCTCGTGGATGTTGTCTTTCCATCAAATGTTACATATCAACTGTCTTGGAGACAATAGGACTTTTTTTTTTTTTGCCCTTTATTTATGTCAGACATTGATGAAAGAATTCAGTTTTTTTTAAATGGTTGAAAAAACATGGAAATATAAGTAAAAATCCGTACAAGCCCAAAAGTAATAAAGGTGGGCCAACCCATCCTGCAAGAAAGGGATGGAAGGGGCTTACAGGAAAAATAAGCCACAAAAGGCAAGCTAATCACATATGGATGCTCTTCAATATATCAGGAGTTGTTAGTACTTAATCGTAAAGAAGGATTGAAGGGTTTAAAGAACTTAAATCATGTTATATCACTTAAGATAAATAATACTAACATAAATAATGTATATATAGAACTTCAGATCATTTTTTTTTCTTTGTTTTTGATTCAAAGGAGTCTAAGTCATGTTATTTCGCTTAAGATGTTATACAGGAGAATTGATCTCGAGACCACTCAACAAACGACACCATTATGACAGTAGCACAATTCATTAGTTCATGTCAACACAAGTGATATATATATATACCCAATCATAATTAAAAAGAATAGTTGTCCTAAATTCAACTTGTTGTATTTTGTGTGCTCTTTTCGTAACAAATAAAATCATGCTTTGGAATGATGCTATACTTTAAAAAACTTAATCTTCAGAATTGAATTTGTATAAGCAACCACAACCAAAATTTCTTTTTATATATTCCAAAAAAGAATACTTACTTGTAGTGGGAAGCTAAACACGTCAGGCATATGCAATGTGCTAGATCTTCCAATGATACTGAAAAAGTCTTTTGAGATCATTTAAAGACATGCGGAATATTGTAGGAATGTGCTTGATCTTCCAATGATCCGGTCCTCCGATATATGTTCTTTGAAGAAATTCAGGTTGCATCCCATGTAAACGAAGTTCTTGCAAATTCTTAAGCTCTTGCAATCCATCTGGGAGCATTTGTAGACTGTCACATCCACAGATTATGAGTCTGCGAAGGCATTTCATGGATCCCTTTGGTATTTGACTCCATGTGGTCAAGTCTTTAGCATTGAAAATACTAAATACCTTGAGCGCTGGAAAGCTTTTTGGTTCACAAATTAACTGATTTCTATGACAACTGTTGTTAATGTAGAGAACTTCCAACCTTGGTAGTTGTCCCAAAGCAATGAAATAATGTTCGTCTAAATCACCATCCAACAACTCGATTTCACGTAGATTGTCGTGAGAGGCAATGAAATCTCCTAGTCCAGTGAAGCCCTTTAGTGTAAGCTTCTCAAGAAATGGAGAAGCTGAAAGGTTTCCTAGTTTGATCAGTGTTCCTCTCTCAGATTGAACCGCCTTCAGTATTAGCGTGTGAAGATTATCCATCTTTGCAATAGCAGAAAATATGTCTGTCCAGGACTCTTCTCCATTGAAAGATATAGTCAATTTAGTGAGTTGTGTTGTGGAGATCAGTTGTCTTGCTTGATGAAGACTTAGATGTACTCCATACAAGGATTGAAGTTGAGTAAATTCGAAAGTGATATTTGGCATTTTCGCATAACTTGTATCGGAATCTTTTATGAGAAGATGCCTTAATTGCTTGAGCTCGGCTATCCCTATAGGGAAATTATTCATCTTCGTATTATCTCGAACATCCAAGGTTTGCAGGTGGCGCAGTTTCTTCACAGAATCTGGAAGATTACAAAGTTGAGTCCGCCTCAAACTCAAATATCTCAAATGAATTAAATCCCCCACTTCATCAGGTACATTGTGAATATTACGAACACCTTCCAGGTCCAAAGTCCTTATCAATTTGATGTTCTGTAACATTTGAGACAATGATGAGTAGAACAAGTCACCACTACCTGCTAGAAGTGAACGTACCTTTAACTTGCCAGTGTCAAGTTGCACGTTGGATGCTTTTACATGAATGGCCAAACGCCGTTGATCTTCTACTTCAGTACTATTTTGGTCGAGTAATTTTCCGAAGTTGTCCTTTGCTATCATGTGAACAGAAACTTCGCGCAAGAGGTCATGCATTTGGAAACCTTTAGACTCGTCCCTGAATTGTAACATGCTTCTGTTTATGAGCTCATCGAAGTAACCTCTTGCAACGGCTTCTGGTGTCTGTCGATCATCGTGCTTGACAAAGCCCTCAGCTATCCACAAACGTATTAATTTATGGATGCTAATGCGAACAGACTTGGGGAACATTGCACAGTATAAGAAGAATGGTCTTAAATGAATGGGTAAATGATGATAACTCAATAACAGGACTTGATTTAGTCCAGCAAGATTCCCCTGCAATTCCAAATAAAGGTGTTGGCGGACCTTATCCCATTTTCTTAAATCATCACCTTTTGTTGACATCAACTTGCCAATGGTTAATATTGCAAGAGGTAAACCATCGCACCTGGCCACGAGTTCTTGCGCAATTCTTCTAATCGTATTGTTGGGACAGCTTCCTGGAGGGGTGTTATTCAAGAAAGCAGCTTTACAGAATAAATCCCAAGATAACTTACGATTTAATGGCTTTAACTTAACATCGCGAGACCCGATCCCATACCCCAGCTGAATGATAAACTTAACAGCTATATCTCCCTGACGACTGGTAACGATGGCCGACGACATATTATTTGCAGGAAGTGGTGCAATATATTCAATAGTTTCAGGCTTCCAGACATCATCAAGGATGAGGACATACCTTTTCTTCTTCAAGTCGAAGCTCATTCTCGCTCAAACCGAGAAGCTCCTCGTCTCTTGGGACCGCTTTGCCAATGGTTCTGGAAATTTCCTTCACCATTGACCTCAAAACCTCAATTGGAGAGGACAGATACACGGAGACCCAAGCACAGCAATTGATTTCAGTATTCATCTTAACTCTTTCAAAAACTTTATTCACCAGAGTCGTCTTCCCTGATCCACCAGGCCCCCACACCGTGATCACCTGCATAGGATTCCTCGGCTGCTCAACAAGATTTAGTAGATCGGAAAATTCTGTGTCCATCCCAACTATATGCGCGTTCTCGCCGCGTTGGTAGCGACCAACTGGAGGACTGTTATCTTCCTCTTCCTCAGGAGCGGTTTGGCCCTCCGCTTGTTGAACCAGCTCAGGCTCTATGCTCTTGACCTTCTGATGGAACTGAAAGCGAAGCTTTGCCGTCTCGATGAAATAGCGGTTGAAAGCCCCGATGTTGTTGACTTCACAGAAGTTGATTGGCTTGTTGGACTCCAGAAGTTCCATCTCCAGCTCGTACTCTTCTAAAGCATCTTCGATGTCGAATGCTGCATGTCTGGCTTCTTCCACTTCAGCCAGACTGGTATCTGGCTTTGGATTGAAAGTCAATTGTTTCAACTCTCCAAGTTTATGCTTGAGCTTTTCTATTTCATCATTGATCGCCCATTGAAACTTGATTTCATCAACAGTTGCCTCCTTGAGTTTGTTAACCAGGGGTTCAATGATCTTACCAACGCAGTTAACTACGGGATCAATGATCTTAGAAACGCTGTCCATCTTTTGATGAGCTTTAGTCAACTAGGAAATGTGCTTTAGTTACTATGAGAATTCAATCTTTCTTGATGTTCTCCCACAACCTCGTTGCCTTTTTTTATAACCACTCATCTGTGAATTTATTTGTCTTTTATAATTCTCTTTTTGGCCTTTTCTTCCTTAATTCCTTATGGAAACGCTCAATATTTCATAACAATAAAAAGTAAATCCCATTTTTACCCATGAATTTTTACCTAAAACCCAAATTCTGCGATTTGCTTTTAGTATTACTATTAGAGTACATTTGGTTTGCAAAATCTTCCAGGATTCTCAAGAATATGAACTCTACAATATAATATTCTCATGTTTGATTCGTGGAATAAAAAAATATTTTTAGAAATATCGTATTTCCAAGAATGTCATATTCCCATGATTTGCCCAATTTCTATTCCCATATAAGAGGGTGAAAATGTCACATTTTCAAGTTGTGGGAATGTTTTGAAAAAAAAAGACACAAATACCCATCTTAAAAATATGTAAAATTAAAATAAATTAAATAAAATAATTAACAACTAAAAAGATAAAATAAAATAATACAAATAAAATAAAAATAGAAAATAAAAATAAAAATATAATATAATACAATAAAAAATATAAAATCAAACAAAATAAAAGAAAATTTGGAAAAACATAAAATTATAAAATAAATAAAAATAAAAATAAAAATAAGATAAAATAATAAAATTGAGATATGAAATAATGAGTAATATAAATAAAAAAGGAAAATAAAATAAAATAAGTTTAAGATAAGATGGAATAAAATAAAAATAAAATAACTTAATACGAATAAATGGAATAATAGTAAATAAAAATAATTAATTTTTAAGTTAAATTAAAATCTTATAATTTATATTTATATTTAAAATATTTTTAATGCTAACTTCTAAATTTTAAAATTAAATTTTCAAGAAAATTTAAAATAATAATTTTAAGTTTCTAATTTTTGAAGTATAAAGTTAAAATTTACAAATAAAAAAATAAGTTTACTTTAATTGTATAAATACATTAAACATTTTTTTGCTCACGTATTAGTAAAAATATGTGAAATTTATCATTATTTATAAAAATTTTATAGTATTTTATCTTTTTGAATTAGGAACGTTGTTGAAAAATTATTTAAGATTCGTAAGAATATTGGTCTAAACTAAATATAACAAACTAACATTTCTAGTAATTTGACAAAATATTTCTAAAAATATTTTAAACGTATTAAACAGTTTTAATCATATTCCTGAGAATAATATTATGGGGAATGACTTTCTCAGGAATGTTATTCTCGAAAATGAAAAATTAATACGTGAACGAAACCACCTCTTAAAGCTTGCCAAACAAAGTCTTATAATTAAGAGTATTTTGAATTTTTTTTTCAAAGAAAAACTAAACTCCTTCCTCTCACCCCCACGTTTCTAGATTGTCTCAACTCTCAATTAGGTTTAGACCAAAAAAAAAAAAAAACTCTCAATTAGGTGGAGAGAAAAATGTATAGGGCGTTAATATCTTGCATATGTATTTCTCTTAGCTTATTCGAATTAAAATTAATCAATATTTTTAAATATTTGTTGTTTCAAAATGTCTCCACCCAGCTCACATCCTATATATGTGTGCAGGATAGTATCAAATGCGAAAACGATTTTAGTTTTTAGTTTAGGCCAATTATGCCACCTATTTTCATTGAAAACATTGTGAGATTTATTGTTGAGAATTTTCACTTAATTTTTGCCTTTTTAATTTTTTTTTTTTTTTGTTTTTTAAAAAAGAGCAAAATGCTATTAGTCATAAGATTTCATTTGGCATGTAGTCATAACATAGGAGAATTTGGAAAAAGGGGAAAATTTAATTTTGTCCTTAAGGTTTAGCATAAAGACCAAATAATTCTTATAAAATTATATTTTTTCAAAGTACATAGATCTATTTGATATTTATGCTAAACCTCAGAAATTAAATTGAATTTTTCCCTAATATAAAAAGTTCGTTAAAAAGTTTGGATTTTAAATTTGAATTAAAATAGAATTTACTCTACCAATAAGTAAAAAAATTTCAATCGTGTCAACAGTGATTGCGGGCCACGTGGCTTGACATTAGACCAAAATTGCTCGGCTTATTCCACAACTACTAAACATAATTTCGCTGTTTTTTGTTGTTCTCTTTTTTCTTTTTCTTTTTTGGTAAATTTTCCAAATGGTGTCTAATGTTTATCTCTTTTTTCAATTTTATCGTCATTTCTGACCCCAAACAAAAAAATTATCATCTTTGTTTCAAGTGCCGTGTTTAATTTTTAAAGATTGCAAAAAGAAAAAATTAATTAGTCCCTAATATTAATTGGTCCCTAAGTTAAGAAAAGTAATCCACCAACTATGTTATTTCAGAACTCTAATTTTACTTTTTGTTGAAAAGGAAAATTACTTGGCTGCTTCAAGTGGAAAAGAAACTACCGAGAGATTGATCCATCATACGCCCCAAATAATGAATAAAACTGTCTCGTTGTTTTTGGCGCAATTGAATGATTGGGACATGATAAAACTATGATATTTTTTTTTTTGCCTAAGTGAATGATTGAGTTTGTCCAAAAAAAATAAAAATAAAAAAGTGAATGATTGAGCAATCACATGTCCCAACTAATTGATTAAACTATCTTATTCTTTTTAACTAACCCCTCTTATAATTAGAAAAGATGGTAAGTGAGAAGCCAAATCAAAATTAGAGTGCGTTGACCTTTTATAATTGGGGAAGAGGAGTGGTGGGTTAGAAGTCAACATCCAGACCCTTATTGACAAGGGTTTGGGCGAAATAATTTTTCAAGTTGTTGCCAGCAAAATTAATTTATGCATCTGAGACGATCTTCATTGATGCAGTTCAAGGAATTAGATTTTGAGTTAGCTAATATTAACGAGCAAAAGAAGGAAAAGGATACAAGAAAAGGAAAAATTCTGAGTCATGTTTACGCTGTTGTGAGACACGTGGCATAACTTTTTTTTTTTCTTCTTTTAATCGGGAAGAAACTTGTATTAGAACAACAACAAAGGATACAAGAAAAGGACTAGCTTTTTTCATAACTACAAAACATAATTTCGCTGTTTGTTGTTGATCTTTTTTTTGGTAAATTTTCCAATGGTGTGTAATGTTTATACTTTTTTCAATTTTATCTTTATTGTTTTAAAGTGGTGTGTTTAGTACTAAAAGATGCAAAATAATAATAATAATAATAATTAATTTAGTCCTTAATATTTGCAACTTTTTTAATTTCATCCCCATTGGTCCAAAAGAGACCCATTTCTTCCCTAAATTTTGTAAAAAGTTTCAGTTAGTCCTTATTGTGAGATTTCAATTATGAACGGTACATAAATGTTGAGAAATAAATTGAAAAAGTGAAAATACTGGTGACTAAATCACAACTTTTTGTAAATATTGGGTATTAAGTGCATTACTTTGAAACAATAGAGAATAAACTGAAAAAATAATTAAACATTGAGGACTAAGTGAGTCGCCTTGAAAAAATAGAGAAAAAACTAAAAGAAAAAATGTAAAGATTGGAGACTAAACACATCACTTCTAAAATAATAAAGATAGAATTGTTAAGATAACTAAAGTTCCATCTTAAAATCAAATGGTGTCAGATGGAGTAATCCAGAATCTTATAAGATAGTCTAAGAATTTAGGATTTTTCTAAGTGAGACAAGTGCATATTTTAACACTCCCCCTCGTGTGTGACGTGATTTAAAATAGAGGTCACACGTGGAAGATAACATTGAACACGCGTAGACCTAATTTAATATAGGTCACACATGGATAAACACATGTGAAAAGGGCCGCATGTGAAAAAATAAATACGCGTGGGGCACGAGCAAAAGATGAATACCAAGGGCCAACCTCTGATACTATGTTAAGATAACTGAGATTCCATCTTAAAAATAAATTGGTACCAAGTGAAGTAGTCAATGATCCTATAAAGTGGTTTAAAAATTTATAATTTTTTTTATGTGAGACAACTGCATATTTTAACAGAAATTAAGAAAAAAGTGCAAATATTGACAGAAATTTCTAAAATGTAACCTTTTCTTTTTGTTTACTACCAACATTTTGAGGGATAACACAACCCTAGCTAACCATAAATTACAACCCTAGCTAACCATAAATTAAGGAAGGTAGCCCACTAACTATGTTATCCCTGAACCCCAAATTTTACTTTCTGTTGAATATAAAGATACTACTGAAAACAGAAAAAAAAAAAAAAAAATCACTTGTCTGCTTCAAGTGGGAAAGAAACCACCCGAGAGATCATAAGTCCCAACTAATCAATAAAACTATCTTATTCTTTTTTGTCCAATTGAATGATTGGGACATGATAACACTATCATATTCCTTTTCGCCCAATCAAATGATTGACCCATCACATTTCCCAACTAATCAATTAGACTATCTTATTTTTTTTTACTAACCTCTCTTATAATTGGAAGATACAGTAGATGAGAAGCCAAGTCAAAATTAGGGTGCACAAACCTTTCATTATTGAGGCAAAGAGTCAGCATCCACACACCCTTGTTGACAAGGGTTTGGGCGATATAATTTTTCAAGAAGTTATTGCCTGCGGAATTAATTTATGCATCTTAATCTTCATTCATGCATTTCAAGGAATTAGACTTTTGAGTTAGTTAATCGTAACGAGCAAAGGACAAAAAAGTTAGCTAATATAGTAGCTTCCGATGTCAATATGATCATGCACTGTGTGGAGTAGAGAATCTACAGTCAAAAATTCTGATGACTAAAAGCTTGCCAAACAAGGTCTTATAATTAAGGATATTTTTACTTTTTCATTTTTCTAAAGATAAAACTGAAAATGAGAAAAATTAGCCCCCTTCCCCACACAAAACACCTCCACGTAGATTATATCTCAACTCTCAATATTTTCAAATATTTGTAGTTTCAAATGTCTCCACTCAATTCATATCCTATGAGTGCAAGATAGTACAAAACGCGAAAACGATTTCAGTTTTTAGTTTAGGCCAATTTTGCCACATATTTTCCCAGAAAACATTGTAAGATTTATTGTTGAGATTAATTAATTAATTTTTTATTTAAAATTATCTTTAAAAAAATAAAAGAGAAAAAATACTCTTAGTCATAAGACTTCGTTTAGCAAGTACTTATGGTATGGGAGAATTTGGGCAATCTAAAACATTCATGGAGGAGTTTGAATATTAGCCAAGAATTCATGGAGGAAAATCGAATTTACTTTACCAATGAGTAAAAACTTTTCTATCATGGGGACCCTGATTGTGGGACACGTGTCTTGACTTTATGCTCAAATTGTTCGGCATCTTCCATAAGTACAAAACATAATTTCTTTGTTTGTTCTTCTTCTTGTTTTCTTTTTGGTGAGAAGCCAACATTCGCACACCATTGTTGACAATGAATAAGATATTAAGCTTACCAGCTAAGAATTCGAATTAATTTATGCATCTTTACACGCTCATTGCCACTATCTGTGTCCCATTCGCATTAAGAAACTAGGATTCCAAGTCCGGAAATGTTTGGCAGCGCCACAGGTGGTGTGGGTGCTTCGTTAGCCATTATCTTCAGTCCGTTGGTAAGCTGGCAATAAAATACAAAAAATAATATCATAATGTTAAAGTTAAGCCACATTTAGCTACTTTTTACATTGTTGCTATTTCAGATTCAAGCTCGATTGGAGGCTATTTGGCAATGATTCAGTCTCAATGAATGTACCGAGATGTCCATATTTTGTCCTTTACAAAGCCTCATTTTATACGCGAGTGGGCAGGATTTTTATTTTGTGAGGAATAAAAAAATATAATTGAATACTGATTTTTTTTTATCAGTCGGCTTAATTAAATTTTTAGATTAATAACAGTTTAAAAATACACAAATTTTCTAAAATATAGTTCTACCAAAACACGTGGATCACATCTTCAATGTGATATGCTGTCTCTCTAATTTGTTTCACTCTCACTTCAGCCAAACTAGTATCTTTCTTTCCCTTGGATGTATCCTTAAAAAACCCCTTGCATGTACTTAAGTCGATCTGTGAGCTCCATAATTTCATCATTGATCCTGAATTAAAACATGATTTCTGCATAATCAACATCTTTGAGTTTGTTAATGATCATGTCAGCCATATCTTGATGTGCTCTATTTACTAGGAGAAATGAATCCAACTTTCTTGATGTGTTTCCTTATTATTCTCCTCTTGGCCAAAGATGAGAAAGATAAACAAACAACAGTTTTCTTTTATTAATTTTAATTAGACTTTGTTATTTTTGTTTTAATTTTAATCTCTCTTTCTTGCTTTTTTTTTCTTTGTTTGGTTTATACTTTGACATAATGGTCCCTTATATTAAAAATGTAATATTACAATCATTCACATTTTGAATATACGATACCCTTTGTCCTTTTTTACTTTTCCTATTAAAGTTTCATGACATAACCTTTTTTTAACTAAATTGGGTATTAACCCTTTTTTAAAACTTAAACTTTAATGTTTACTTGATTTTGTGTGTTCAGTTTGTGTTATAATTTAGTACTTCACCGATTTGGTAGACGAGACATGAGATTACAAGAAAGAATGTATTGCAGTATAACCAAGAAAGTTATTTTACAATTATAATATATAAGCTCTTATATAGGTGCAAGGGTACTTGCACTCCAATCTAAGCTAAATATGGTAATTCTAACTATGGCAAATTATACAGCTGTACATAGCTTGAGTTTGTAAATCAGATCCTGAAGGCGGCTCGGAAGGTGCGCTTTAGTAAAGAGATATGCAAGCTGATTAGCCGAAAGAGTATACCGAAGCTGGAGAGTTCCCTGACCAACATGTTGACGAATGAAATGATAGTCACACACAATGTGACGAGTGCGCTCATGAAATACGTTATTGTGAGCAATCTGAATAGTACTCTGATTATCACAATGAAGAGTGGTGCCAGGAGGCTGAAAGACACCCATATCAGCAAGAAGCCAACGAAGCCAGATGACCTCCTAAGTGGCATCGGTGAGTGCACAATACTCGGCCTCAATACTCGAGCGAGCAAAAGCAGTCTATTTCTTGCTGCGCTAACAAAGAAGAGAATCACCAAGAAGGAAACAATATCCAGTCACAGAACGCCGGTCAGTAGGGTCACTAGCCCAATCTACATCTGAGTAGCTATGCAAGATTAATGATGAGCTGGTAGAAAAGAAGAAGCCATAAAATAAGGTACCCTTGACATAACGAAGTATTTGGAGAACCGCAACATAGTGTTTGGTGCAAGGAGTAGACTTGAACTGACTAACTAGGTGAACAACATAAGCAATGTCATGCTGAGTCATAGTGAGATAGATAAGACTACCAACCGGTTGGTGATTCAAAGATGCATCTGTAAGTAGTGTCCCATCCAATGGAGTAAGAGGAACGTAAATGTTTACACGCTCATTGCCAATTTCTCTGTCCCATTCGCATTAAGAAACTAGGATTCCTTGTCCGTAAATGTTTGGCAATGGCACAGGTGGTGTGGCATGTGCTTGCTTCATTGGAAATAGCTTCGTTAGCCATTATCTTCTGTCCTTTGGTGAGTAGCAATAAAATACAAATAATTATATCTTAACGTTACAGTTAAGCCACATTTAAGTACTTTTTACATTGTTGCTGTTAAGGTATTGGACTGTGCGTTGACTCTTTGTTGGAAGTTGAAGAACCTAGAAGTATGATATAATGGTTAAGAAAAGTGGTTTTATACCTATTCTTTATTAATCTCTCTCAATCTTTGTTTTCATTTCCATGTTCTTATCAATTTTTAATCCCCATTTTGCAAGAGGAGAATAATAAGGAAAGAGGCTGAGGAATAAAATGAGTACTAGCTCACTAAGTGGTTTATGCCCAAGGTGCACAATAAATAAAAAAATAGCATAAGACCTTGATAATGAATGGGATTGCCATACTTATGCATAATAAACCTTTATAAGGAAGAAAAAAAAGAATCAAAATTCAGTAGGTGGCATGTAAACGAATTTCAGGTCCAAGTAAATCTAAATTTGTCATGCCTCAAAATCAAATTTTCACATGTATGACACATAACAATCGTCGCACTCTTAGTGCAAGGCTCAAACTTATTTTAAATATTTTGTATGCAATATTTCTAAATCTCCAAAAATTAAAAGTCAAATATTCTGATTTCAAAGTCTATATCCAAACCACGTGAAAGTTTCAAATGCATAAATTGATACAAAGAGAAGCCCAAAATCAAACCACTCCAAGAACATCAAAGATCAAATACAACTCCTTGCTAATAGTCTCATTTCATCTCACAATCTATGCATGTCTTTTGAATCTAAAAAGTTATAACAAAGAATGAGCTACACAACCCAATAAATATCCACAACTTTTCTAGCATGTTGACATAACTCAAAAAGTATTTTGACAAATATTTCTTTCATAAATGTATTAATATATTCCAAGTCAGAAATAGATTAAACGTAGCATATATACTAAGATAAAATGCATAAGTTAACAAGCGACTATGATTACGAAGAGTTACACATCACATTGCCACACAAAGAGTCACAAAAAACAAAATCGAATCTAGTTTCGAATAACGTGTCTCATAGCATACACAAAGTTACAAAGATTAGTCCCTTGAAGGGACACATATCGGGGATCAACCATAAACTTGTGCATCAAAATCACATATATAATTTTCATAAACTAACTTTTCAAAGTCGAAAACTTAATGAATTTCATATATGTCATGCCGACAGATTTAATCAAACCAAATTTTTGCAAAGCAAACACGGTTATCTCATAAGTATAATTTTTTGAATCTATTTCAGAAAATCAATTTTTATTAACTAAATAAAACAAAATATCATTTCAGATACATGGTTTAAATAAAAGTGATTAGAGTTTTCATAAAATAAATTAGGTTTTCATTTCAACAAAGATGTAATAAACATATTTGTTTGGAACAAAAATTAAGCTAGACAACTTGTGAATACTTAACTACAAAGTGGAACAAAATCTTCAAATTGAAATTATGAAACTCCCAAAAGTCTATGCTTCACTTTAACCATATCCTTTTTTGTCTCTGGCAATTTTTGCCCAAGTTTTCTGTTTCACCCGTGTCATGTGAATATTACCAAAGATCACAAAAATATCCCTTTAAGAAATCACATTGAAATGAACAATTGTAACTCCCAATGCATTATCATCCAATTCATTAACGCATAATTATGTCTATATTGTGTAGAATGTGAATAGTTATAACCCCAAAACTCAATAATTCCAAGATTAAACCCACAAATAGATACTTCTCTTATTATCACTTACGTACATACACACACACACACACACACACACACACACACACACACATATATATATATATATATATATATGTATGTATATTTTTTCACTAAAATTCTCAAGTATTACAAAATCGCACTAATGTCAGAAGAAATTCAAATATAGGCTGTGGTAACAGAATTGATAACATAGAATAATAAAAGGGTGGCTTAAATTGCCAAACCACCAAATGAGAGTCGCATTGAAAAGTGGTGTTCCACACTAAATAGACGAAATCAAAATGGCCAGTATATGATCTCTACTGAGGAAGGGCCTAAACTCGCTTATCCACCAGTTAGGGCACAACCTAATTATTTAGTTATTTCAAAAATACGCTAAAGGAAATAATTGAGTTGTTTTCAAAAAGACAGTATTTAAGTACATTTTCATGCACATGAAAATTTTGTTCCCAAGTTTTCATTCTAAAATTCCAAAAAAAAATATTGCCTCAAAAGAAAATGTTAGATTTATAGTAGTAGAACCAACTAAAGAGAATGATAGGGACCAAACGGCTAGTGGCGATTTACCCCAATCCTTAAGAGCAAAAGATAAAGACTATAAAACCGTAATAAACCACACCCTTATATATGACTCCATGAGACCCAAGTCTAACAAAAACCTGCGATTTAATGACAACATCCTATGTTTATTCAAATTTCTCTGGAGAAGATTAAATTTATGCCAAGGTGATTATTGAACCAAGTCAATTAGACAGAAAAGTTGGTTTTAAAAGCAGCTACCAATAGCGCCTAGGCTTGTTTGATAGCTTGAAACTTATATTCACCTTGTTTTGAATATGAAGATCTTACTTGAAAGGATAATTACTTTGCTACATTACCTGAGAAGAGACCATAAGTTTTTATTTATCTATCTTGTAAAATTTAGTCACTTAATCGCATTATCTGCTACACTATGAGGAAGCACCACGGTAAAATTTTGTCACCTTTCCGTCGCCTAATAATCCGGTCCTCCAATGTCTATTCGTTGAAGAAACTCCTTTGACATCCATAATAGGTTCAGCATTTGCAAATTCTTAAACTCTTGAAATCCATTTGGGAGCATCTGCAGCTTGTTACAACTAGAGATGGTGAGTTCTCCAAGGCGCTTCATGGATCCCTTAGGTATTTGATTCCATGTTGTCAACCTGGAGGAATTTGTAAGACGAAATTCTTTGAGTTCTGGAAAGCTATTTGGTTCACAAACCAATTGTTCTCCAACATTTAGTGCTGGCAGTTGTCCCAGAGTAATGAAAGAATCTTGGTATAAGGATCCTGTGGATAGACTGATTTCTCGTAGACAGATGTGAGATGAGACAATACCATTTGGTAGCCGATCGAGTGAGATTAGGTAGAGCTTCTCAAGGGATGGAGGAAGAGTAAGGTTTCCCAGTGGGAGCATTTCCTTCTCCGCTGAAAAATTTGCTCTCATTTTCAGCTTTCGAAGATTTGTCATCTTTCCAATAGCATCACATATTTCTCTCCAGGACTCATCTCCAGTGGCACTTACATTTAATCTAGTGAGCTGTGTCATGAATTTCAACTGCCTTGCTTGATTGAGATTTAGATGTACCCAATCCAAGGATTGGAGTTGAGTAAACTGGAATAATGTGATATCTACCAGTATTTTCGAATAGCCAGCAAATCTACGGATATAATCCATGAGAAGATATCTTAATTCCGTGAGCTCTACTATCCTTCTAGGGACACGACTCATTGAACATTTTTGAAGGTCCAAGGTTTGCAGGTGGCGAAGTTTCTCGATGGAATCTGGAAGATCTTTGATTAATGTATTCCTTCTTAAACTCAAATATCTTAAATGAATTAAATCCCCCACTTCGTCTGGTACAATCCCTTGACCGAGAACACCTTCGAGATCCAAAGTGCTTATTAATTTGATATTCTGTAACAGTTCAGAGAACGATGAGTAGAACTGTTCACTATACCTTGCTAAAACTGAGCATAGCTTTAACTTGCAAGTGCCAAGTCTGGCTTTGGGTTGTTTATCATAAATCGCCAAACGCCGTTGATTTGGATCTAATTCAGTCATCTCTTGTTTGAGTAATACTCTTAAATTCTCCTTTGCTATCATGTGAACAGCAATATTGCGCAAGAGGTCATGCATTTGGAAACCTTTAGGCTCGTACCGGAATTGTAACATTCTTCTTTCTACAAATTCATTGAAGTACCCTCTTGCAATGTCTTCCAGTGTACTCGATTCGCTGTCCTTCTTGACAAAGCCCTCAACTATCCATAAACATATCAAATGCAATTGTAAAAAATATGAGAAGTCAATGAGAGAAATTGGATTAACAAAGTAGGTACCTATAGTACCATTAATCAATCAGACTACCTAATACATTGTATCTAATCAATTAAAAAACCAAGGTTCTTCTCTCTCTCTCTCTCTCTTTTTTTTTTTTTTGCTAGGAAACCATTCATCAAGACAAAATAAATATTACAAACATTCATCATGGAGCCTTTGCAATTTTCTAGAAGCACACTTCTATAAGTATGCTAGAAATTATTTCTTTTAGGAGTAAAATGCATCATACCCCCCCCCCCTGTGTTTTTATAAAGTTGCATCATAGACCTTGTGTTTTAAAAAGTCGCGTTATAAACTCTGAATTATGAAAAACGTTGCATACATGCCTCAAACTCAAATTCCGTTTAACTTTGTTAGTTAGCCTTGTAAAAAGACAAAATTGTCTTCATTTAAAGATAAATCCGTCAAAGGAGGGTAGTTGTAAATTTTTTGATATCAAAAGGGGGTATTTATCATTTTTTTAATATTAGAGGAAGGTATTTACAACATTCTTCATTTTGTAATATCAGAACTATGTTCTAGTCTACCTCGTGAGGAGATCTAAAATCTTAAACTAATAAATATCATTTAATTAAAAGAATAAGAAAACGTAAAGCTCACATAACAAAATATATTGATGTCCACCATAAAAAAATGTAAATCATATGCTTGAAGTTCAAGGCTCGTGAAGAGATCTACAATAGAGCATTAATGTCCACAATCAAAACGTTCATCAACTACAAGATTATGCATAAGAAAAACAAGCATTGCTCTGTACTTTGAAATAGAACAAAAAAAAAAAAAAATGGGCCAAAAAATCAAGAAATCAGAATTGATCCAAAGTCATACTGCAACTAACAATAATCGTACCTTCACTTGAAATCATGTTCTTCTACAAGCACATTAAAACCTTTAAATCGATGAAAAATCAACTTCAAATCGATGGAAAATCACTTTGAAAGAGTTTCTCTCTCTAGGATTTTCAGTTTTTTATTTTTTCTTTTTGAAGGGACAATTTACAACTTTATAAAAAAACACAGGGGCAATTAAAAACCTTATCAAAAACACAAGGGGCAATTTACAACATTATCAAAAACACAAGGGGCAATTAACAACTGATGTTAAAAGGGTATTTTCGTCCTTCTTCATGCATTTTATGGCTTGATAAATATCATACTTGCATTTCAAGCGTGTGTATTACACTCACATTAAATTGACAGAAAAATAGACTGCGAGTGGTTTTATGCAACGTTTTCCATAACACATGGTTTATAATACAACTTTGTAAAAATACAGAAGGGTATGCTGCATTTTACTCTTTCTTTTAGTTTCTCAGCTTAATTCTGATAATTTTATCTCTAGTTTCCGAAGGTATCATATTTGAACATAGGAGTCTTACACTATATATACATTCTTTGGAAGAAACTAAAGAAAAAAGACATTGTAAGAGAACTCTCAGCCTTTACTACTTTGTTGTGTGCACAACCTCGGTCCAATAAATCATAACCATTAGTATTGATGAAACAAATGACATTTACATATTGTTTGATCAAATTGAGGTGTCATGTCTTATGATATTTACATATTGTTTGATCAACTTGATAATTGATGCAACAAAATTTATACAACTTCTTCAAGGGACGGTCATGAGAAGGATAAATGGGAAGCGAAAATTGATGAGAACGTAAAATGAAAACAAAGAATGAGAGAGATTAATAAAGAATAAGCATGAAAACCACTCTTCTTAAGCATTATATAATGCTTCTAGGTTCTTCAAGATCCATTGACCTTTCAGATGATGAAATGTAATTGTCAAAAATTAAAAAGTATAGGCTTTTTCTTCGTAGAATACTTGACTGTGAGAAGAAAATAATACTACTGAAGAGTTGAGCGAAATTTTCAAGTAGTGACATAGTGTAATTAGATATTCCAAATTTGAATTATGACTTTAGCTAGCGTTCAGTGTACTAAATTAAAAAATAAAATAATATATATTTTGGATTGCGGAAGATATATATGTGGCTTGATTAAATTTATGCCATGGTGATTATTGAACCAAGTCAATTAGACAGAAAAGTTGGGTTTTAAAAGCAGCTACCAATAGCGCCTAGGATTGTTTGATAGCTTGAAATATATTTTCACCTTGTTTTGATTATGAAGATATTACTTGATAGGAGAATTACTTTGCTACTTCACGTCGGAAGAGACCATAATTAAGATTTTATTTATCTATCTTGTAAAATTAGTCACTTAATCTGTTACACTATGGGGGAAGGGCAACGGTAAAATTTTGTCGCCCTTCCGTCACTTAAGAAGATGGGTGACGAAAGGACGATGGATAAGTGGACATCGCGTCACAGTTGGTGATGAAATTTGATTCCTCACCAATCTATTGTGAAATTAAAAAAAAAGTATAATAAATATTTATTTTTTCGTTGTCCAAGTAAAAAGAATTACAAATATCTAATATTTTTAGTTATTTTATTATTCTGTCGCCAAATATCTAATAATTATTGCTTGAATATTTAATAATTGCATTTTAGTACTTGTATAATTATTGTTAGAAATAGTGAAAAAAATAGTTACTGTTTGATTCCTTCGGCTTCAGCATTTTCAAATTCTTAAGCTCTTGCAATCCATCCGGAAGCATCTGCAGCTTCCAACACCTAGAGATGGTAAGTTCTCGAAGGCACTTCATGGATCGCTTGGGCATTTGATTCCATGTGGTGAAATTTTCGTCTTTAGAAATCTTAAATTCTTGGAGCTTTAATGGAAAGCTATCTGGTTCACAAACCAGTTGTTTTCCATCATAAGTTTCCTTCATTTTGAGAACTTTCAAGTTTGGCAGTTGTCCCAAAGTAATGAAAGAATCTTCGAATAAGTAGCCCCTAGATAGAGTAATTTCTCGTAAACAACTGTGAGAGACCATACCATTTGGTAGTCGATCGAGTGACGCTAGTGTGAGCTTCTCAAGAGATGAAGGAAGTAAGATGTTTCCCATTTGGAGTTATTCAGGGGTCATATAACGTGGTTTCAGTTTCAGCGTTTGAAGATCATCCATCATTCCAACAACAACATATATTTGTCTACAGGACTCTTCTCTAGTGGCAGATATATTCAATATACGAAGCTGTTTCATGCGACTCAATTCCCTTGCTTGATTAAGATTTAGATGTATTCCCTTCAAGGATTGGAGTTGAGTAAACTCGAAAAACTAATATCTGGCATTTCTCGATAAATACTACATATAGAGAAACAATCCATGAGAAGATGTCTTAATTGCTTGAGCTCTGCTATCCATGTAGGGACACATGTCACCGAACAATATCGAAGGTCCAAGGGTTTGTAGGAGGTGAAGTTTCTTGATAGAATCTGGAAGATGTTGGATATCAGTCTCTGAGTAAATTACTTTTTGTTCCCCTATATTTTGCTTGAAATACTCATTATTTCCTGTGTTTTTAAAATAGACTCATTACCCCCCTTATGATTTTCGGAATGTAGCTGACCGCCCCCCTCCGTTAAAAAAGCCATCTAATTTAACAGCAATTACAACACATGCGCTTAAAATGCGACTTTTTTTACGTTTTTTGTTTAAATAAATTCGTTGGTGGACAAAATAATCCTTTTAGTAAATTGCTTGCCGCCCCCCTATGTTTTGCCCGAAATACTCATTTACCCCATGTAATTTTAAAATAGGCTCATTACCTTCCTGTGTTTTTTCGATTTTAACTTTATGTAATGGTATAACGATCAATTAACTAATTTGGTAACGTTTGTTAACGGAATAAGAAATTTTGGGTGTATCAACTTAATCAAAAAAATACAGGGGGGTAATGAGACTATTTTAAAATTATAGGTGATAAATTAATTTTTCAAGCAAAACACAGAGGGGCGACAAGTAATTTACTCATCAGTCTCTCTCAAACTCAAATATCTCAAATGGATTAAATATCCCACTTCCTCTGGTATGCTCTTTATGCTAAGGACACCTTCAAGTTCCAAAGTACTTATCAATTTGATATTTTGTAAAAAGTTCAGAGAATGATGAGTAGAATTGTTCACTATGCCTGGCTAAAAGTGAGCGTAGCTTTAACTTGCAAGTTCCAAGTCGCACTTTGGACGCCGTTGGTTCGAATCTAAGTCAGTCATCCCTAGTTTGAGTAATACTCCGAAATTCTCCTCTACTATCATGTAAACAGCAATGTTGGACTCCAGAAGTTCGAACTCTTCTCAAACATCTTCGATGTCAAATGCTGTATGTCTGGCTTCTTCCACTTTAGCCAGAGTGGTATTTGGCCTTGGATTGAAAGTCAAAATTTTTCAACTCTCCAAGTGTATTCGTGAGCTTTTTAATTCATCATTGAACCCCCATATTGAAACTTTGATTTCATTAATAGTTGCTTCCTTGAGTTTGTTAACCAGGGGTTCAATCATCTTACAAACGCAGTTAACTACAGGATCAATGATCTTAGAAACGCTGTCCATGTCTTGATGAGCTTTCGTCAACTTGGAAATGTGCTTTAGTTACTGTGAGAATTCAATTTTTCTTGATGTGCTTCCACAACCTTGCACTAGACCCCCTTGTACTTTAGTGAAAGTGCACAATAACCCTTTATACTTCAAAAACTCCCGGAACTAGTCCTTGTAATTTTTAAAAATGCACAACACCCCCCTATAGTTAAAAAATTCGTTAAATATAACAGATTTTGTAAAAAAAATGTAAATACCCTCAATCTTTTCTCATTTCTCTTTTTTTTAAATCATTTTTCACTTTTTTTAGACTAAAAAAATAAAAGAAAAAGAAATATAATATATATATATATATATATATTAGCATATATATATATATATATATATATATATATATATATATATATATATATATATATATATATATATAAATACACACACATATACAAGATAAAAGCTTCGTAATGGCCTGTAATCACTTGCATACTGACTTGGTAGGTGAATATGTTTTCATGAGACAGCGCAGGACACCTTTATATCTTCATTCTTAGCAGATTCAGTGTCTGTACTATTTATAATGGATATGGCATTTAATTACTGCATTTGATCGATGTTGGTTAAGAGTGTTTTATTCGTACTCATAAATTGAATTTCTCGACTGATTTTCTGTGTATTTTGCAAATTCGCACGTTGCTTGAGCGACTGAATCGCACCTATTGCAGCATCCATGGCCATTAATGTAGAGAGACATCGCCATAGCTGGGATTGAATGAGTTGGAGAATGCAGAACTTCATAGGATTTTGATGAATGCTGTCGTTGCAGCAACAAAATGCAGCTGTGAACTTTCACAATCATGCGCTTTTGTAGTTGCAGAAGAGAAATCATCATCAATCTGACCTTATGCAATTGTTTTATAGTCAACACATAACTACCAATAGTCGTTGCAAGAACACTCTCCTCCCTTAAAATGGTGGAATCGGTTCTTGTCCCTGTTCTAAGCAAGCATCGTTGTGTCAAAATCTAAGCAGTAATCTCGTGAATTACATATGTGTATATATATATATATATATATATATATATATATATATATACACAAAAAAAATAAAAATTCACACATGTATAGATATACCACACACACACAACACAGCTGGATAGGGAGGGTATTGATGGGGTGGGGGTGTGACGGGGCTACGTGGGGGTGGGAAGTGCGGGGGGATGACGGGGTGGGGTGGGGTGGGGTGGGGAGGTGGGGGTCTTGGGGAAGATGACTATTTTTATATTTATTTATTTTTTGTTTTTTTATAAAAATGATAATTTGGTCAATTCTTATAATTATTTAATAGATAAATTTGTTAAAATTAATAAAAATCTCACTTAACGCATGTGAAGTATACTTTCCGTTAAATTTAACGGATTTTTTAACGGCAGGGAGTTGTTGTGCACTTTTGAAAAACCACAAAGACTAGTTCAGAGAGTTTTTAAAGTATAAGGGGGTGTTGTACATTTTTACTAAAGTATAAGGGGAGTGGTGCACTTCACCTTTTTTCCTTTTTATAACCAGTCAACTTTGAACTTATTTTTGTCTTTTATGATCTCTTCTTGACCTTTTCTTCCTTAGTTCCTTATGAAAACGCTCAGTATTTGATACCCCATTTCCCTCCCATGAATTTTACATAAAATCCACATTTTCCCATTAGCTTTTAATATTACCTGAATTTTCTCATACTAAAAAAACTTGTCAAACAAAGTATTGTGACTAACGCATTTTGATTTTGATTTTTTTCTTGTTTTTTAAGATAAACTAAAAATGACAAAAACTAACCCCTTTCCCCACACACCACCCCCTACATTTATGGAATTGTGTCCGTAAATCCCTGAAGAAATAGATATACTCCTTTAGCTAATGGTTGTATAGCTAGTTTTATCCGATGCTATCATATATAGCTGGTTTTGCATGAAGATTGTAGATTATGTCTCAACTCTCAATTAGGTAGAGAGAAAAATATGTACACGGCATTAAGATCTTGCATGTGCCTTAGTTTTAAAATGTCTCCACTGAGTTCATATTCTATATGTGTGTGCAGGATAGTATAAAATGCGAAAACGATTTTAGTTTTTAGTCCAGGCCAATTATGGCACCTATTTTCACTGAAAACATTGTATGATTTATTGTTGAGAATTTTCATTTAATTTTTGTTATTTTTAATTTTATCTTTAAAAATAATTAAAAGACTAAAATGCTCTTAGTCATAAGACTTCTTTTGGAAAGTATTTATGGCATGGGAGAATTTGGGTTATATTAAAAAGTTCATGGAGTTAGAATTTTAGACAAGAATTAAAATGCGGGATTTACTCTACCAATAAGTAAAGAAATTTCAATCATGTTTACGCTGATTGCGGGACACGTGACATGACTTTATGCCAAAATTGTTCATGCTCCATAACTTTTTTTTTTTCATTTTTCTTATTTTTAGTCGGGAAGAAACTTGTATTAGGACAACAACAAAGGATATAAGAAAAGGACTAGCTTGTTCCATAACTAACATAATTTCGCTGTTTGTAGTTGATCTATTTTTTTTTTTTTTGGTAAATTTTCCAAATGGTGTCTAATGTTTTTATTTTTTTTCAATTTTATTTTCTTTGTTTCAAAGTGACGTGTTTAGTTCTTAAAGATTGTCAAAAAAAAATAATTAATTTAGTCCCTAATATTTACACCTTTTTTAATTTCATCCCCATTATTTTAAAAGTGACCCATTTAGTCCCAAAATTATATTTTATAAAAAGTTTCAGTTTAGTCTTGGTCGTGAGATTTCAATTATGACCTATACATAAAATTTTGGAAAATAAATTGAAAAAAGTAAACATGTTGGTGACTAAATTAAAACTTTTTGTGAACATTGGGGACTAAGTATGTTACTTTGAAATGATAGAGAAGAACTGGAAAAAAAAATGTAAATATTGAGGACTAAGTGAGTCACTTTGAAAAAATAGAGAAGAAACTGAAGAAAAAAAATGTAAACATTGGGGACTAAATACGTCACTTTTAAAATAATAGAGATAAAATTGTTAAGAAAAAGGAGGTTTCACCTTAAAACCAAACAATGTCAGGTGGAGTAGCGGAAGATCTTATAAGACGGTCTAAGAATTTATGATTTTTCTATATGAGACAAATGCATATTCTAATACTTTCATCACGTGTGACTTGATTTAAGAGAGAGGTGACACGTGGACGTGATTTCAAATGGGTCACAGGAGGATGAACACAGAATGGAAAAGGGACGTACATGGAAAATTAAATACATGTGGAACACGTGCAGAAGATGAATAAGACTTGACCAATGACCCAGCTCTGATACCATGTTAACATAACTAACGTTCCATCTTAAAACCAAATGGTACCAGATGGAGTAGCCCATGATCTTATAAGATAGTGTAAGAATTTTTTATTTTTTTGTGTGGGACAAGTGCATATTCTAACACCCCCTCCACGTGTGACTTGATTTAAAAGTGAGGTCACACGTAAAAGATAACATTGAACACACGCAGACCTAATTTGATATAGGTCACACGTGGAAAGGGCCGCATGTGAAAAATTAAATATGCGTATGCGCAAAAGATGAATACCAAGGGCCCAACTTTGTTATTATGTTAAGATAACTAATGTTATATCTTAAAATTAATTGGTGCCAGGTGGAGTAGTCCATAATATTATAAGGTGGTCTAAGAATTTATGATTTTTCTATACGAGACAAGTGTATAATCTAACAAAAATTGAAAAAAAGTGCATATATTGAGGAAACTTTCAAAAATTTAACCTTTTCTTTTTGTTTCCAACCAACATTTCTTGGGATAACACAACCCTAGCTAACCATAAATTAAGGAAGGTAGCCCACCAACAATGTTATTCCAGAACCCCAAAATTTACTTTTTGTTGAATATGAAGATACTACTAAAAAGGAAATTACTTGGCTACTTCAAGTGGTAAAGAAACCACCGAGAGATGATCCATAATACATCCCAACTAATCAATTAAACTATATGATTCTTTTTTGCCCAATTGCATGGTTGGGACATGATAAAACTATTTTATTCTTTTTTACTAACCCCTCTTATAATTGGGGGAGACGGTAGGTGAGAAGCCAAATCAAAATCAGAGTGCACGTACCTTTCATCATTGGGGAAAGGGGTGGGTTAGAAGTCAACATCCACATACCCTTATTGACAAGGCGATATAATTTTTCAAGTTGTTGCCAGCATAATTAATTTATGCATCTTAAACGATCTTCATTTATGCATTTCAAGGAATTAGATTTTTGAATTAGCTAATAGTAACGAGCAAAAGAAGAAAAAGTTAACTAATAGTAGCTTCTAATGTCAATACGATGATGCACTGTGTGGAGTAGAGAATCTACAATCAAAAATTGTTAGAAGTTGTGCCGTATAAGTATGGTTTAATTTGCTCTGATGACAGAGATCGGGGATGAAATAAAAATAACTAATGCGATTACTTGGCGTAAAACAAATTCTGTTACAGGTGGTGTTGCAATATTAACTGGAACCACAACTCTTTCACAGTTTGTTACTTATTAGATTCTCTCGTTGCTTAACCAGCTAAAGAATTGATTCACTTAATGTTTCAACACACTCAGTAAAAGTAAATGGCAGCATAAATAAATAACACATAAAAGAAAACGAATACCAAGATTTAACGTGATTCAACCATCCGGTCTACGTCCACGGGACCTCCCCTGGTCCAACAAACCTGTTCATTAAGTAATTATGTCAATTACAAACATCAATGGACTTACACAAGTAAAGACTCCCTCTTGACCTTTGACGCCTCGGTGAAGGACTGTTTAATGAACTTTGGTTTGGCGAACTCCCCTCGACTTACAACGTTTTCTCCCAAGAACACCACCTTCTTCTCCCAAAGAATGATTAAAGAAATAGTGATCTAATTAATCAGAACATACACAAATCATTCATATCTCATTGTTACATAACACAGAGTTGCAACACTTCAAACACCAAAGCATACAATAACATGTCGTGTTGCAACAAAACATAGAACTCTGATGTGTTCTTTTGTTGCTTGTTTGTATTCATTTTTTTTCCCACAAACTGTGTTTCTGTGCCATAAATATATACTCGGCTGTTGCACCGCCAACCGCCTTAGGCCTCAAGACATTCCTAATCAATATGCAATTAATGTTATACCATAAGCAGCGCAACCTCAATATGGTAAGTTGCCATAATATGTCACCTGTAACACAAAACAGTAGCCAACACAAATATGGCATAATAAGATCATGGGGTTTTGCAAAAACACAGCCAATCCAAGATGTCCTTTATGACCTCAACAAAAATTCCGATGACTAAAGCTAGCCAAACAACATCCCCTTCGCCACACACAACACCCCCACACACGTAGATTATGTCTCAACTCTCAATTAGTTGGGAAGGAAAATGTACATGGCTTTAAGATCTTGCATATATAAGCTTATATCTTAGCTTATTCGAATTGAAATTGATCAATATTTTCAAATATTTGTAGTTTCAAAATGTCTCCACCCAATTCATATCCTTTGAGTGCAAGATAGAGAGTGTTGTTGGAGTAAAACTGAAATATAGAGTTTATAAAAGTAGAGAGTCACTAATTTTACTCTCTATTATGAAAAAAATAAAAAATAGGGAGTTTGTTGGACTTGACCTAACTATGGACTGCTCGAGGTGGGAAAGGTTGGCTCGAGGTGGGAAAGGCCAGACAGAGCCAGCAGTGAAAAAAGGATGGATTTTGTCCTGAATTCAAATTGTTGTATTTTATGTGCTCTTTTCGTAACGAATAAAATCGTGCTTTGGAATGATGTTATACTGTGAAAACATAATCTTTAGAATTGAATTTGTATAAGCAATCGCAATTATATTTTCTTTTTATTCCTAAGAAGAATATTAACTTGTAGTGGCAAGCTAAGCACATCAGGCATCTCAAGTTATGATTTACAAAATCATTAGTAAGAAAACAAAATTAGATTTCACCATGTTTTGCCACGTCATTATACTAATATTTGATAATTATAGAAATATCTCTAAATTTTAACAAATGGTGAAAAGGCCCCTTCGATCCCAACCATTCCCAATACCTAACCCCTCATATCTGCTATTTTGGCAACCGATATATTATAGGAATGTGCTGGATCTTCCAATGATTCGGTCCTCCGGTATATGTTCTTTGAATAAATCCAGGTTTCAGGGACAGTAAGACAAGTTCTTGCAAATTCCTAAGCTCTTGCAATCCATCTGGGAGCATTTGTAGACTCTTACAACCTGCGATAAGGAGTTGGCGAAGACATTTCATGGATCCTTTGGGTATTTGACTCCATGTGATCAAATCTCTAGCATATAAAATATACAATGCCTTGAGTGCTGGAAAGCTTTATGGTTCACAAATTAATCGATTTCCTTGATAATTGTAAAAAATGTTGAGAACTTCCAACCTTGGTAGTTTCCCCAAAGCAATAAAAGAATGTTCGTCTAAATCACCATAACTCAAATTGATTTGACGTAGATTGTCGCAAGAGACAATGAAATCTCGTACTCCAGTGAAGCCCCCTTGCAGTATGAGCTTCTCAAGAAATGTGGAACCTGAAAGGTTTCTTAGTTTGATCAATGTTCCTCTCTTAGAATGACATGCCTTCAGCATCAGCGCTTGAAGATTTTCCATCTTTCCAATAGCGGTAAATATGTCCGTCCAGGACTCTTCTCCATTGAAAGATATATTCAATTTAGTGAGTTGTGTTGTGCGTCTCGGTTCCCTTGCTTGATTATGATTTAAATGTACTCCATCCAAGGATTGGAGTTGACTAAATTTGAACGTGACATCTGGCATTTCCGCATAATCACTTGTACCGAAGTTTTTTATGAGAAGATGTCTTAAATGTTTGAGCTCGGCTATCCCTGTAGGGATATGTTTCATCATCTTATTATTTCGAACATCCACGGTTTGTAGGTGGAGCAGTTTCTTCACAGAATCTGGAAGATCTCGGATATCATTATCTCTCAAACTCAAATATGTTATCAACACCGTCCAAGTCGAAAGTCCGTAACAATTTGATATTTTGTAATTACTGAGACAATGATGAGTAGAACATATCACCACTACCTGCCAGAAGTGAGCGTAGCTTTAACTTGCCAGTGTCAAGTTGCATGTTGGGTGCTTTTACATGAATTGCCAAACGCCGCAGATCTTCTACCACAGTGTTTTGGTAGAGTAATTTTCCAAAATTCTCCTTTGCTATCATGTGAACAGCAACTTCGCGCAAGAGGTCATGCATTTGGAAACCTTTAGACTCGTACCTGAATTGTAACATGCTTCTGTTTATGAGCTCGTCGAAGAAACCTCTTGCAACGGTTTCTGGTGTCATTCGATCATCGTACTTCACAAAGCCCTCAGCTATCCACAAACGTATAAATTTATGGATGCTAATGCGAACAGACTTAGGGAACATTGCACAGTATAAGAAGCAGGATTTCAAATGAATGGGTAAATGATGATAACTCAATAACAGGACTCGATTTAGTTGAGCAAGACCCCCCTGCAACTCCAAATAAAGGTGTTGGCGGACCTTATCCCATTTTCTTAAATCATTACCTTTTGTTGACATCAACTTGCCAATGGTCAAAATTGCAGGAGGTAAACCATCACATATGCCAACGAGTTCTCGTCCAATTTTTTCAATCGACTTGTTGGGACAGCTTCCTGGAGATAACTCGGGATTTAATGGATTTAACTTAACTTCGCCAGACCCGACCAAATTGCTGTGCTGTAGGATAAGCTTAACAGCTATATGTCCCTGACGACTTGTAACGATAATTGAGGACATATTATTTGCAGGAAGTAGTGGTGCAATATGTTCAATAGTTTCAGGCTTCCAGACATCATCAAGGATGAGGACATACTTTTTCTGCTTCAAATCATCGCGTATACGCTGTCGGAGCTCATTCTCGCTCAAACCGAGAAGCTCCTCGTCTTTCCTTTTCCGCTCTTTTTGGTCCACTTCACCATTGACCTCAAAACCTCAATTGGAGAGGATTGATTCACGGAGACCCAAGCACAGCAATTGATTTCATTATTCATACTCTTTCAACAACTTTATTGACCGGAGTCGTCTTCCCTGATCCACCAGGCCCCCACACCGTGATCACCTGCATAGGATTCCTCGGCTGCTTAACAAGATTTAGTAGCTTGGAAAATTCCGTGTCCATCCCAAATATATGCGCGTTCTCGCCACGTTGGTAGCGACCAACTGGAGGACTGTTATCTTCTCTTCCTCAGGTGCGGTTTGGCCCTCCCGTTGTTGAACCAGCTCAGGCTCCATGCTCTTGACCTTCTGATGGAACTGAAAGCGAAGCTTTGCCGTCTCGATGAAATAGTGCATGGATGCGCCGATGTTGTTGAGTTCACAGAAGTTGTTTGGCTTGTTGGACTCCAGAAGTTCCATCTCCAGCTCGTACTCTTCTAAAGCATCTTCGATATCGAATGCTGCGTGTCTGGCTTCTTCCACGTGCATAGTTAAGGAATGTAGCCCACCAAAAGTACGTTATCTCATAACCCCAAATTTTATTTCTAGTTGACCATGAATATACTACTGAAAAGGAAAATTACTTGGCTGCTTCAAGTGGGAAAGAAACTATGGAGAGATTGATCCATCATACGTCCCTATTCATCAATAAAGCTATCTTATTTGTTTTTACCCAATTGAATGATTGACCCATCATATGTTCCAACTAATCCATTAAACTATCTTATTCTTTTTTACCCAATTGAATGATTGACCCATCACACGTTCCAACTAATCCATTAAACTATCTTATTCTTTTTTACTAACCCCCCAATAGGGGAGACCGTAAGTAAGAAGCAAAGTCAAAATCAGGGCGCGCGAACCTTTTATAATTGGGGGAGAGGGGTGGATTAGAAATCAATATCCAGTTAACAATCCCCAATAAGCAGTTATTGTTGCTAGCAGAATTAATTTATGCATCTTAGACGATCTTCATTGATCTATTTCAAGGAATTAGATTTTTGAATTAGCTAATAGTAACGACCAAAGAAGAAAAAAGTTAGCTAATAGTAGCTTCCGATGTCAATATGATCATGCCCTATGTGGAGTAGACAATCTACAATCAAAGATTCTGATGGCTAAAGCTAGCCAAACAACACCCCCTCACGTGTAGATTATCACATGTAGATTATGTCTCAACTCTCAATTTGTGGAAAAGAAAATGTACACAACATTAAGATCTTGCATATATAAGCCTATATATCTTAGCTTATTCGAATTGAAATTAATCAATATTTTCACATATTTGTAGTTTTAAAATGTCTCCACCTAATTCATATCCTATGAGTGCAAGATAGTATAAAATGCGAAAACGATTTTGATTTTTAGTTTAGGCCAATGTTGCCACATATTTTCGCAGAAAACTTTGTAAATTTTCCAAATGGTGTGGGGGAAATTAAGGGGTTGGTGAGAAGCCAACATCCGTACACCATTGTCGACAATGAATTAGATTCGGCTTACCAGCTAAGAATTCGAATTAATTTATGCATCATACACACTCATCACCACTTTCTCTGTCCCATTCGCATTAAGAAACTAGGATCTCTCGCCCCTAAATGTTTGGCAGCGGCACAGGTGGTGTAGGTGCTTCGTTGGAAATAGCTTCGTTAGCCAACTATCTTCTCTCCTTCTTTGGTGAGGTGGCAATAAAATACAAATAAAATAATATCTTAAAGTTATAGTTACGCCACATTTTACATTGTTGTTATTTCAGATTCAAACTCGATTGGAGGCTTTGGTAATCAACTTTGAATTAGTCTCAAATCCCGAATTTGCTTATGCTTAACCTAAATCTTTATTTAAGACATGAAATCTACAAATTCATATTTTTCAAATCTATTGCTCATCTTTTAAAACAAAATTGTCCCTAAGCTTAAGAGATGGACTTTAGCTAAAGTATAAAGATTAAAAAGAAAAAGAAAAAAAAAACATTGTCTCTCTTCTTGTTTCTCTTTCAACAAAAAATAAAATAAAAAATCCAACATCTCTCTCACCCCTTCTCTTAAAATTATTTTTTCATATTAAATGTATAGTTAAATTTAAGGTTTTTTTGTCATGTAGAATGTGAGTTTATTTTATAATTTTGAACTGATTATTGAAGTTATAATTATTTTGTATAGTTTAACTTTATTGCTTTTTTTTTGGATAATTTTATGATAATAGCAGGTCAATAATGGGATGAGTTGATAATCTATGACAATCCCAATTTCAAAATAATAAAAAGGGTATTTAAGTAAAATAGAAGTATTAATTCATTTCCTACATGAATTTCAAATACAATTTATATTTGTAAATAACATAATTGAATTAATACTATTTTAAAATTTCAAACAAGGAAATTTATTTGTAAATACAAATTATCACAGAATTCATTTATAAATTAAATGAATTCTACACCTCAAGTATTTCCAAACACTATGTAAGTCTTAACCATCAACATATACCTACATACCAGTACAATTTTTTTTGTCGGAAATGAAAGCCTATCCCTGCATCGGATAGGTCAGCATTAAGCAAAAACAAGAGATAGTCAGGAACATTTGATCACCAATCTAAAGAAAGTAGACTTACATTGGCAGTTTTCTAAATGAGCTCGAGGCGAATATTACGATTGGTATCCATTTCCCTCTTCAAGTCATTGATGAAAGAGTCAATCTTCCAATTGTTGCACGAATTAATAGAGGAGAGAGAGTTGAGAACTTCTTCCCTGTCCGATTCAATGATAATCCACAAAAGGAGGAAAAATATGCTACAAAAGGCAAGCTAATCACATATGGATCTTCTTCAATATATCAGGAGTTGTTAGTACCTAACGTAAAGAAGGATTGAAGGGTTTAAGGACCCCAACAATCCCAATTGTAGATTTTTTTTATTTTTTTATTTTGTAGATGTTTTGGTCTACAATGGACATTTTCTTTGATGGATTCTTTTCTTTTCTTTTCTTTTATAATAAGTACACTGTTTATAGCATCTAGTAATACTATGATGATTTCCATTGAAATTTTGCAGCATTGATGGACAAACACGGTTTTATTCCCTTTTCTTGAACATTTTAAACTTTCACCCAATTCAGTTTTATTGCTTTAAGGGAGTTAAAGTTGGAGACGATAGTTTTTCATTGCATTTTAAGCTAGTTCTTTTTTTTGTCTTTGTTTTAATTTGAGAAGTTAATCTAAAATAAATCATATGATTAAGCAGGTAATCTTGATTGTAAATAAAAAAGAAAATATTAAGCAAAATCAGTTGTAGCTGAACTGGTAGAGATGTACCGGTTATGCAATGCTTGCTCAAGCAACTTAGTAAAACCGAACGTGAGTGTAAAAAAAAAATTAGCCAAATGTATATCAAATATACATATTGAGGAGTTCATACAACCTAATCCATCACATTTTTATTAATGAATCCCACGACACCTTGGGCAAGACAACTTCGCTTCACGTAGAGGTTGGACCCGTAAACCGAGAACTTGTCTTATGAAGAGAAGCCCATCCGGATCCTAGACCAGCAAGATCGAGAGTTGCGCAACAAATCTATACCGATGGTGAAAGTGTTGTGGATCATCATGGAGTTGAAGAAGCAACGTGGGAAAGGCGAGACCAGATGGAGCAGCAGTATCCAAGTTTGTTTCAAAGGTAATATTGAATTTCGAGACGAAATTCTTTTAAGGAGGGGAGGATGTGAGGCCCGACCTTGATTTGCGTGCGATATCTCGTTTCGTGTGCCCTAACCTAGATTTGCATGCCTTGACCTAGGTTTAAGAGTCGTGTTTTGTTTTGCATGTCTTGCATTGAATTACGTGCATTCATTTAGGATTGCATACATTTACTTGGGAAACGTGCATTTATCTCGTAGTTTGAGCCTTACCTCGTAGTGCGTGTCCTAAACTTAGGAAAGCGTGCCTGCACGCTAATCAAGAAAGCATCTTACACGAAGCACTAGATCATTAATTAATCCTACAAACTCCACTAACTAATATTAAAATGCTAAGTCAACTCACTAGAAGACGAAATCTCACAAAAAGCTAGACATTCTTATTCTTTATTCTTTATCCTTTTGCATATCCCAAACACACAATTAAATAATACTCAAAAGATGAACAAAATTCAGAATTTTGCAAGCCTTGGCCGACCATCTCTTGCATTTGTGCTTGCTTTGCATAATTCAAAATTAAATCTAGACATCCTATGACAAGCTCATGACAAATCACTTCAAAAAATGCATAAAAAATGAAACCAAAGCTCCATATTCTCGACACACACTCAATTTCCCATGCTAAGGATTCAAATTATGCTCCTTGAAGACACAAATTCTGAATTTTGCAAGCCCTAGGCCGACACATGCATCAAAATTCTTCAAGCTCTTCATTTTCTTTCATTCTTTCTCTCATTCCTTCTCGCTCTCTCTCGGCCTTAGCTGCAATTGTAGACTTCATAGCTTAAGCTCATAATCCTAAGGTTCTTCAAGACATGCAAGCCACCAAGGAACTCGACCAAGCAAGCTAGAAGCAAAAGAAACATGCATACAAGCTCCTTGAACCTTCATTCGACCCTTAGGTATGTTGATAGCTTCCATTTCATTTTCTTTGTGTTCTAACCACATGCACATACTAAGAACATGGTAACTTAGCTAGGAATTAGAGAATCTCAAGTTGTCTCTCGGCTAAGCAAGGAAAAAGGACGACCTTGTGCATCATCAAGAGTTTTGTGCATCTTCATTGTTGTCTTGCTAAGGTGAGGGCTAAAACTCTTTTGAAAAGCTTTCAAAAACCACATGCATGCATTTAAATGTCTATTTTTACCTCTGTACTTGTGATATATGTGTGTACATGAGCTTTTGTGAGCATGAATGGCAAGATATTTGGCTAGAATGTGAAGATAGGTGAAATCGCATATATGGACAGTCTTTTGACTTGTTGGTGCGAAGTGATTTTGACCAAGTAAATGATGTTGAAAATGCGTGAAAATTAGTAGGTGACTAGTTTTGCCAGTTCTGAGCATTTTTCATAGAAATAGGCTAAAGCCAATTTTGATTCTATGGTCCCCAAAATTTCAAAACATCGAAAGGTGCCCAAATCTGGAGAATCTAGGAAAATGAAGCAGGTTTCGGCAGATTCACTGTCCTTGTAGAACAAACTAGTTTTGACTTAGTAAATGATATCTAAAGTGCATGAAATTTGGTATGCAGCTAGGTTTTTCAGTTTTGGAAATTTTTGTCAGAGATAGACTAAGGCTAAATCTGACCCTAAGTTCCTCAAAAACGACAAGTAGTGAAATGTGTGCAAATTTGGACAGTTTTGCGTAGTCTCACGGTTTTTGCAATAACTCTTGAATCCGAACTCCAAATGATGCGAGGTTTGTTTCTGAATTTAGTTCACTCCTTAAGCTTTAATTTGACATCTTGTTCACCGGAATTGAAGATTTTTTTCTTGTCTCAATGATGATGAGAAAACAGTCCATTGCAGAGAGGTTTTCATCTAGTGATATGCTTTGAAAATTATTGTAACTTCTCTTGTTGTATTAAATGCTTGGGATTGTGGCACTTGGATGTGGTGTGGACTGTTTTGAATGCTTGAGGGTGTTTTAGTTAATCGATGCATGATTTGTGTTTAATTATAGGACATCTTGGGGCTTAATCGCACGGGTAAACATGAATTGAAACCCTAGTGACTAGGAAAACTCGCTAAGTGTTGATCCTATGGATATCGTGTTTAATTATATGATTAGTAGGCTGCCCGTAGTTGCCCTTATAGCCCTAAATGTGATTCCGATGATTACATGTTGACAAGTAGGCCTTTCTTGCACCCGGTCCCACGTAGATGTCATTGCATGTTGTATGACTTCATTATTTGATTACGTGAATTTCGAAATGAGTTATATGACTTGATTTACATGCATTATATGGCTGCCTGTTTAATATTCTTATAACTCCATGTGATTTATAAGTGAAATTGCCTGTCATATCGTGCCTCGCGTGTTTACTTGACAATGTGCAATCTTATGACTGCTCGGAGGCAACCTACTTTGTTATCCTCCTAATGTGATATATTAAATGTCATAAATGTGCATTGCATACAAGGTTGCAACCTTTCATTCTGGCGTGGTAGCGTTCACGCACACCGGACGACATCGGGCTTGCCGGTACAATCGTGACTACCATTGTCCAATTCTCTCTCTCGCTTGGGGGCTTGTCTTTCTCAGAGAGTTGGGTCGTAGGTTTTTGGGGAACATCCGGATTACGCCCATTTGGCGTGATAAGGGGACGCTTTGAAGTCGGCCGCAACAACTGATACTGGAAGTAAACTAAGAGCAAAAGCTCACCGTATCCTTTTCACTATGTGTATGAGTACTCTCGCTTGGTTCCTAGAGGACCTCGGGGAGGAAAGTTGGGAAATTGTGTTCTTCTACTTTTACATTACATTACGTACTTGTGATATTTGTCATGCTTGCAGAAAGAGTTTTCATAAGTCGATCCGGAAAAAGAGTTTCAAAACTTATTTCTCGTTCCCCCTCGCTGAGTTCATAAGGACTCACCCTCTTTTATCATCTCAGGTGAAGAAGACCAGGAACAAGTACCCGAGGACAACGTGCCTAATGATGATTCCTTGGAATGATTGCTTGCCCTACGTGCCTTACTTGACTATAGCCATTTTGTGAACGATATGTTGCTTGAAGACTATTTCATCTCTTATGTTGCTTGTTATTGTATTGTAAACGACCCCCGTTGTAATTTGGGGTCTAATTTTGGCTTGTACTGATCATAACTAGATAGTCACTACTATGGTCGTTTTTGCTATCGCTATTGACTAGTATCTATCATAGGATTATGAAGTATCATGTAAGGATTAAGTAAAATGAATCTATCCAATATTAAGCAGGTACTCATTGTTAAGCTAAGATCAACAGGTACTTTTGTAACAAAGATTAACAAACAAACGAGACATAGTATCATGCTAGGTTATTAATCAAACGAGACTTCGAGATAACTAGTAGGCGTTTCGATTGGTGATAAATAGTAATCTTAGTTAGAAATGAAATTGAGATTGGAAATTTTGAGGCGTTTAGAGAATTAGGTCAAACTAAAGAGCCCAATTACAGCCGTTATGCTGCCGGATTTCCGGAGAATTCGTAGAGTTTAGGCTAAAATGTTATGTGTTAAAACTTTTATTAACGATTAAGTACGTGATATGACTTGAATGTTTAGATCACACCCTAGTCTAACCTTTATAGGTCAGGTTGGGGCGTGACACCTTATCTTAATGGTATCAGAGCTTAAATTGCTTAAGCTGGGTTTAACTCTCGGACCATGGGTAGAAGCCCTAAGGTTATTAGGATGACTTGTTTATGTGTTATTGTGTGACAATATCAAGTATGCCTTCTTTGTTTCTATGTGCTTATGTGATTAACATGTCTTAACTATTTCTGGAATTGTGTATCCATATAAAATTATATGTGGCATACTTGATACATTAAATTCTTGTCTTGTCGTATTCCAATAAATTGTGCATCGTAATATGTGCCTATAGATGGCTGACCCTAGTACCCGCACTACTAATAGGAGTGGTAAGCCCTAAGAGACCGAAGATGCTTATCAAACTAATCCCGGCATGACTATGTTTAACATGATGGCGAATGTCATGGATCGCGTGTCGCGAGTGATGGAACGTCAAGATGCACGTGAAGCGAACAACATCAACAATAGGAATGATGGTAACCATGGGAGACATAGCAGAATGCGGGAGTTTCTTGACTTTCGCCCGTCCAAATTCTACGGGGAAGCTGATGATGAAAAGGCAGAGGCTTGGCTATTTGAGATCGAGAGGATTTTCAGGCCACTTGACTATACTGATGAAGAAAATGTGGAGTTTGCTGTGTTTCTATTGCACGGGGATGTTGAGCATTTATGGCACACCGTGGAGGCACTTTGGGAAACTGATCATATACGTCGCTTGTGGGGTAATTTTGTTAAGGCATTCAAGGAGAAATATGTGCATGCAGTTTCCCGGCAGAGGCGGATTGAGGAATTCATGCACTTGAACCAGGGTAACATGACGGTGGCCCAGTACGAGGCTCGTTTTAACCGACTGTCCCGTTATGCTCAATACATGGTTAGTACCCCTGAGGCGAAGATGTGGAAATTTATGAATGGGTTGAGGCCAGAGATTCAGGACCAGTTGGCTTCGCATGACTTCGATACCTATTCTGCTTTCCTTGCTGCTGCCTCCCGATTTGAGAAGAGGAAACTTGATAGAGCCGGTTCAAGCCAGCCGAACAAGAAACCATACCAGCCTCCAGGTCAACAGAGGAAATTCCAGAGTTAGAGTCGTAGTCAAGGCCAGAGCCAGAACAGACCAGTTAATAACCGTGGTCTGACTAAAGCACCATCAGCCTCTTCCACCCACGGATCCACAGGTAGTTCACCTGCTACTCAGTCTATCAACTGTTCTTACTGTGACAAGAAGGGTCATACCGAGGCCCAGTATTGGAAGAAGTCAGGACGATGTGTGCGGTATGGCAGTGATCAGCATCAGATCAAGGATTGCCTTAAATGGCAAGCAGGACAAAATCAAGTTAAACCAGCTGGTAGAGGCAAGGCTCCAGTTCCCAAAGTTCAGGCTCGAGCTTATGCTATTGAGTGCGAGGAGCTTCTAGAGGAGACCGCTGTTGTTGAAGGTGCATTCTTGATACTGAATCAACCTGTTAAGGTGCTAATTGATCCAGGTCCTACTCATTCATTTATTACTCCCTTATGTGTGCAACTTGTAAAACTACGAGTTGTATGTTTGCCTTATGAAGTAGAAGTTGGTACTCCGATGGGTTCTAAACTTGTTACTAGCTCAACTTGTAAAGCATGTAAAATCCAAATTAAGGATAGGGAATTCTCAGCCAATCTTATTATATTACCCTTTCGAGACTATGAGGTCATCTTAGGGATGGACTGGTTGGCAAAGCATCATGCCCAACTAGATTGCCGGACGAAGATTGTAACATTCTAGATACCTGGTCAACCAATATTGGAGGTAATAGGTCGAAGAGACTTCACCGAGAGTTCCATCATTTCATCTACGAAAGCAGTGAAGTCCTTGAGAAAAGGATGTAGTGGATACTTAGCTTACCTCATCAACAAGCCGTCGGACAAAGCTAAGTTGGAGGAGATGCCAGTGATTAAAGATTATGCGGATGTATTTCCAAAAGAATTGCCCGGTTTACCCCCAAATCGGGAGATCGAGTTCATTATAGAATTACTGCCAGGCACCCAGCCGATATCTAAAGCTCCTTATCGTATGGCACCAGCCTAGCTACAAGAACTGAAGGATCAATTGCAAGGATTGTTGAAGAAGGGGTTCGTTCAACCAAATTCTTCTCCGTGGGGTGCGCCAGTCCTATTTGTAAAGAAGAAAGACGGAACGTTGAGGCTATGCATTGATTACCGAGGATTGAATCAAGTGACTGTTAAGAATAAATACCCACTTCCACTGATCGACAAGTTGTTTGATCAACTTCAGGGAGTCAATGTTTATTCAAAGCTCGACTTGAGGCAAGGGTACTATCAGTTGCGGATCAAAAAGGAGGACGTGCCTAAAACAGCTTTCAAGACGAGATATAGGCATTATGAATATGTAGTGATGCCATTTGGGCTAACTAATGCCTCTGCAGCTTTCATGGACTTGATGCACAGGGTGTTTCAACCCTACTTGGACCAATTTGTGGTGATTTTTATTGATGATATTTTGGTATACTCGAAATCTGAGGCTGAGCACTAACAACATCTGTGATTGGTACTGCAGAAACATCGAGAGCATCAATTGTATGCAAAGTTTAGCAAATGCGAATTTTTGTTGTAGCAGATTGCATTTTTGGGGCACATCATATCCCAAGAGGGAATAGCAGTAGATCCAGCAAAGATAGAAGTGGTGATGTCTTGGAAGAAGCCGAAAAATGTTACAGAAGTTTGGAGTTTTCTTGGTCTAGCCGGCTATTATCAGAGATTAGTGAAAGATTTCTCAAAGATCGCAGGACCGCTTACAAAGCTCACTCAAAAGAAAACAAAGTTCGTGTGGGATGACAAGTGTGAGAACAGCTTCCAAGAATTGAAGAAGAGATTGACTACCGCATCTGTTCTTGCATTGCCTGAAGGGAGTCAAGGCTTTGTAATCTATAGTGATGCTTCCAAAGAAGGACTGGGGTGTGTGTTGATGCAAAATGGTAGAGTGATTGCGTATGCCTCTAGGAAGCCCAAGCCGTACGAATTGAATTACCCGACGCATGATATAGAGTTAGCGGCTATTGTGTTTGCACTCAAGAAATGGAGGCACTATCTGTGGGGTAACAAATTTGAGGTGTTTACTGATCACAAGAGCTTGAAATACTTGTTCTTACAAAAAGAGTTGAACATGAGGCAAAGGCGGTGGATAGAGCTTTTGGATGATTATAACTGCACAATCAATTATGTGTCCGGTAAAGCAAATGTAGTTGCAGATGCCTTAAGTCGGAAAGCGAGCATGGCAATACTAGAAGTTAAGGTGCAGGAGTTGTTAGAGGAAGCATTCTTGTGGAAACCACAATTGACTCAAAAAGGGTTACTTTTTGTCACTACACAAGTTCAATCGACCTTGTTGTCTGAATTACGAGAGGCTCAACAGAAGGACCAACAGTTTCAGAAGATTAAAGAAAGCAACATAGATTTCAAGTTTCATGATGATGGTATTTGGAGGTTCAGGAATCGGATTTGTGTTCCTAATGAGCCAGAGCTGAAAAAGAAGATTCTTGAAGAAGCCCATAATTCAAGATATACTATTCACCCCGGCGGAACAAAGATGTACTGGGATTTGAAGCAACACTATTGGTAGAATAACATGAAAAGAGAGATTGCGGAGTTTGTGGCACAGTGTTTGACTTGCCAGAGAGTCAAAGCAGAACATCAACGACCGGCAGATTTACTTCAACCGTTGGAGATTCCTCAATGGAAATGGGAACATATAACTATGGACTTTGTCATGGACCTACCCAGGTCACAAAAGGGTCATGACACCGTTTGGGTTATAGTGGATAGATTGACTAAGTCAGCACACTTCTTACCAATGAACAAGGAGGATAGTCCTGAGAAATTGGGAGATATGTATGTGGCAGAAATTGTAAGGTTGCACGGGATGCCTGTGAGTATTGTATCGGATAGGGATCCTTGTTTTACTTCCCGATTTTGGAAGAGATTGCAAGAAGCTTTGGGAATGAAGTTGAGTTTCAGCACAGCTTATCACCCTCAGACTGATGGACAATCTGAGAGAACTATTCAAATTCTGGAGGATATGCTGAGGGCGTGTGTTTTAAACTTCAGAAAATGTTGGGAGAAATATCTGTCTCTAGCGGAGTTCGCTTATAATAACAGTTATCAGGCCACTATCGGGATGGCCCTATTTGAGGCATTGTATGGACGTAAGTGCCGATCCCCAATTTACTGGGATGAAGTAGGTGAGACGAAGACTTTTGACCCGACCCTACTACCATAACTTATGAAGACTGTTGATAATGTCTACCTCATCCGGAAACGGATGCTTACCGCCCAAAGCAGGCAGAAAAGTTACGCAGACCGACGGAAACGGAGTCTAGAGTTTGAGGTCGGCGACAAGGTGTTCTTGAAGATATCACCTCGGAGGGGACTGATTAAACACGGCAAGGGTAGAAAGTTAAGCCCGAGGTTTGTAGGACCATTTGAGATAATTAAGAAGGTTGGCAAATTGGCGTATCGCCTGGAACTACCCCAAAACCTCTCCAATATTCACGACGTCTTCCATGTTTTAATGCTACGGAAGTATCACCCTAATCCATCACTTATCTTGGAGCCAGAGCCGTTGTAGCTTTGGGAGAACTTGTCTTATGAAGAGAAGCCCATTCAGATCCTAGACCAGCAAGATCGAGAGTTGCGCAATAAATCTATACCGATGGTGAAAGTGTTGTGGGATCATCATGGAGTTAAAGAAGCAACGTGGGAAAGGCGAGACCAGATGGAGCAACAGTATCCAGCTTTGTTTCAAAGGTAATATTGAATTTCGGGACGAAATTATTTTAAGGAGGGGAGGATGTGAGGCCCGACCTCGATTTGCATGCGATATCTCGTTTCGTGTGCCCTAACCTAGATTTACGTGCCTTGACCTAGGTTTAAGAGTCATGTTTCATTTTGCGTGCCTTGCATTGAATTACGTGCATTCATTTAGGGTTACGTGCATTTACTTGGGAAACATGCATTCATCTCGTAGTTCGAGCCTTACCTCGTAGTGCGTGCCCTAAACTTAGAAAAGCGTGCCTGCACGTTAATCAAGAAAGCATCTTACACGAATCACTAGATCATTAATTAATCTTACAAACTCCACTAACTAATATTAAAATGCTAAGTCAACTCACTAGAAGATGAAATCTCACAAAAAGCTTGACATTCTTATTCTTTATTCTTTATCCTTTTGCATATCCCAAACACACAATTAAATAATACTCAAAAGATGACAAAAATTCAGAATTTTGCAAGCCTTGGCCGACCACCTCTTGCATTTGTGCTTGCTTTGCATAAGTCAAAATTAAATCTAGACATCCTATGACAAGCTCATGACAAATCACTTCAAAAAATGCATAAAAAATGAAACCAAAGCTCCAAATTCTCGACACACACTCAATGGCCCATGCTAAGGATTCAAATTATGCTCCTTGAAGAGACAAATTCTGAATTTTACAAGCCCTAGGCCGACACATGCATCAAAATTCTTCAAGCTCTTCATTTTCTTTCATTCTTTCTCTCTTTCTCTCATTCTTTCTCTCTTTCTCTCATTCTTTCTCTCATTCCTTCTCTCTCTCTCTCGGCCTTAGCTGCAATTGTAGACTCCATAGCTTAAGCTCATTATCCTAAGGCTCTTCAAGACATGCAAGCCACCAAGGACCTCGACCAAGCAAGCTAGAAGAAGAAGAAACATGCATACAAGCTCCTAGAACCTTCATTCGGCCCTTAGGTATGTTGATAGCTTCCATTTCATTTTCTTTGTGTTCTAACCACATGCACATACTAAGAACATGGTAACTTAGCCAAGAATTAGAGAATCTCAAGTTGTCTGTCGGCTAAGCAAGGAAAAAGGACGACCTTGTGCATCATCAAGAGTTTTGTGCATCTTCTTTGTTGTCTTGCTAAGGTGAGGGCTAAAACTCTTTTGAAAAGCTTTCAAAAACCACATGCATGCATTTAAATGTCTGTTTTTACCTCTGTACTTGTGATATATGTGTGTACATGAGCTTTTGTGAGCATGCATGGCAAGATATTTGGCTAGAATGTGAAGATAGGTGAAATCGCATATATGGACAGTCTTCTGACTTGTTGGTGCGAAGTGATGTTGACCAAGTAAATGATGTTGCAAAATGCGTGAAAATTGGTAGGTGACTATTTTTGCCAGTTCGGAGCATTATTTGTAGAAATAGGCTAAAGCCAATTTTGATTCAATGGTCCCCAAAATGGCAAATCATCGAAAGGTGTCCAAATCTGGAAAAATCTGGAAAATAAAGCAGGTTTTGACAGATTCACTGTCCTTGTAGAACGAACCAGTTTTGACTTAGTAAATGATATCCAAAATGCTGCTATATTTTTCAGTTCTGGAAATTTTTGTAAGAAATAGACTAAGGCTAAATCTGACCCTAAGGTCCTAAAAAACGACAAGTATTGAAATGTGTGCAAATCTGGACAGTTTTGCTTAGTCTGACGGTTTTGGCTATAACTCTTGAATCTGAACTCCAAGTGATGCGAGGTTTGTTTCTGAATTTAGTTCACTCCTTAAGCTTTAATTTGACATCTTGTTCATTGGAATTGGAGATTTTTTTCTTGTCTCAATGATTGTGAAAAAATAGTCCATTGCAGAGAGGTTTTCATCTAGTGATATGCTTTGAAAATTATTTTAACTTCTCTTGTTGTATTAAATGCTTGAGATTGTGGAACTTGGATGTGGTGTGGACTGTTTTGAATGCTTGAGGGTGTTTTAATTAATCGATGCATGATTTGAGTTTAATTACGGGACAACTTGGGGCTTAATCTCACGGGTAAGCATGAATTGAAACCCTAGTGACTAGGAAAACTCGCTAAGTGTTGATCCTATGGATATCGTGTTTAATTATACGATTAGTAGGCTGCCCGTAGTTGCCCTTATAGCCCTAACTGTGATTCCGATGATTACATGTTGACAAGTAGGGCTTTCTTGCACCCGGTCCCACGTAGATGTCGTTGCATGTTGTATGATTTTATTATTTAATTACGTGAACTTCGAAATGAGTTATATGACTTGATTTACATGCGTTACATGGCTGCCCGTTTAATATTCATATAACTTCATGTGCTTTACAAGTGAAATTACCTGTCATATCGTGCCTCGCGTGTTTACTTGTAAATGTGCAATCTTATGACTGCTCGGAGGCAACCTACTTTGTTGTCCTCCTAATGTGATATATTAAATGTCATAAATGTGTATTGCATACAAGGTTGCAACCTTTCATTCTGGCGTGGTAGCGTTCACACACACCGGGCGGCATCGGGTTTGCCGGTGCAACAGTGAATACCATTGTCCAATTTCCTCTCTCGCTTGGGGGCTAGACTTCCTCGGAGAGTTGGGTCGTAGGATTTCGGGGTATATCCGGAGTACACCCATTTGGCGTGATAAGGGGATGATTTGAAGTCGGCGGCAACAACTGATACTGGAAGTAAACTGAGAGCAAAAGCTCACCGTATCCTTTTCACTATGTCTATAAGTACTCTCGCTTGGTTCCTAGAGGACCTCGAGGAGGAAAGACGGGTAATTGTGTTCTTCTACTTTTACATTACATTACGTACTTACTTGTGATATATGTCATTCTTGCAAAAAGAGTTTTCATAAGTTGAACTGGAAAAGGAGTTTCAAAACTTGTTTCTCGTTCCCCCTCGCTGAGTTCATAAGGACTCACCCTCTTTTATCATCTCAGGTGAAGAAGACCAGGAACAGGTACTCGAGGACAACAAGCCTAATGATGATTTCTTGGAATGATTGCTTGCCCTACATGCCTTACTTGACTATGGCCATTTTGTGAACGATATGTTGCTTGAAGACTATTTCATTTCTTATGTTGCTTGTTATTTTATTGTAAAGAGCCCAATTACAACCGTTATGCTGCCGGATTTCCCGAGAATTCATAGAGTTTAGGCTAAAATGTTAAGTGTTAAAACTTTCATGAACGATTAAGTACGTGATATGACTTGAATGTTTAGATCACACCCTAGTCTAACCTTTATAGGTCGGGTTGGGGCGTGACACCTTATCTTAATGGTATCAGAGCTTCGATTGCTTAAGTCGGGTTTAACTCTCGGACCATGGATAGAAGCCCTAAGGTTATTAGGATGACTTGTTTATGTGTTATTGTGTGACAATATCAAGTGTGCCTTCTTTGTTTCTATGTGCTTATGTGATTAACATGTCTTAACTATTTCTGGAATTGTGTATCTATATAAAATTATATGTGGCATACCTGATACATTAAATTCTTGTCTTGTCGTATTCCAATAAATTGTGCATCGTAATATGTGCCTATAGATGGCTGGACCTAGTACCCGCACTACTAATAAGAGTGATGAGCCCCAAGAGATCGGAGATGCTTATCAAACTAATCCCGGCATGACTATGTTTAACATGATGGCGAATGTCATGGATCGCATGTCGCGAGTGATGAACGTCAAGATGCACGTGAAGCGAACAACATCAACAACAGGAATGATGGTAACCATGGGAGACATAGCAGAATGCGGGAGTTTTTTGACTTTCACCCGTCCAAATTCTACGGGGAAGTTGATGATGAAAAGGCAGAGGCTTGGCTATCTGAGATCGAGAGGATTTTCATGCCACTTGACTATACTGATGAATAAAATGTGGAGTTTGCTGTGTTTCTGTTGCACAAGGATACTGAGCATTGGTGGCACACCGTGGAGGCACTTTAGGAAACTGATCATATACCTCGCTTGTGGGGTAATTTCGATAAGGCATTCAAGGAGAAATATGTGCCTGCAGTTTCCCGGCAAAGGCAGATTGAGGAATTCATGCACTTGAACCAGGGTAACATGACGGTGGCCTAGTACGAGGCTGGTTTTGACCGACTGTCCCGTTATGCTCAATACATGGTCAATACCCCTGAGGTGAAGATGCAGAAATTTACGAATGGGTTGAGGCCAGAGATTCAGGACCAGTTGGCTTCGCATGACTTCGATACCTATTCTACTCTCCTTGCTGCTACTTCCCGAGTTGAGAAGATAAAACTTGATAGAGCCGGTTCAAGCCAGCCGAACAAGAAACCATACCAGACTCCAGGTCAACAGAGAAAATTCCAGAGCCAGAGTCGTAGTCAGGGCCAGAGCCAGAACAGACCAGTTAATAACCGTGGCCCGACTAAAGCTCTATCAGCCTCTTCCACCCACGGATCCACAGGTAGTTCACCAGCTACTCAGTCTATCAACTATTCTTACTGTGACAAGAAGGGTCATACCTTGGCCAAGTGCTGGAAGAAGTCAGGAGAATGTGTGCGGTGTGGCAGTGATCAGCATCAGATCAAGGATTGCCCTAAATGTCAAGGAGGACAAAATCAAGTTAAACCAGCTGGGAGAGGCAAGGCTCCAGTTCTTAGAGTTCAGGCTCGAGCTTATGCTATTGAGTGCGAGGAGCTTCCAGAGGAGACCTCTGTTGTTGAAGGTACATTCTTCATACTGAATCAACCTGTTAGGGTGCTAATTGATCGAGATATTACTCATTCATTTATTACTCCCTTATGTGTGCAACGTGTGAAACTACGAGTTGTATGTTTGCCTTATGAAGTAGAAGTTGGTACTCCGATGGGTTCTAAACTTGTTACTAGCTCAACTTGTAAAGCATGTAAAATCCAAATTAAGGATAGGGAATTCTCAGCCAATCTTATTGTATTACCCTTTCAAGACTATGAGATCATCTTAGGGATAGACTGGTTGGCAAAGCATCATGCCCAACTAGATTGCCAGACGAAGATTGTAACATTCCAGATACCTGGTCAACCAATATTGAAGGTAATGGGTCGAAGTGACTTCACTGGGAGTTCCATCATTTCATCTACGAAAGCAGTGAAGTCCTTGAGAAAAGGATGAAGTGGATACTTAGCTTACCTCATCAACAAGCCGTCGGACAAAGCTAAGTTGGAGGAGATGCTAGTGATTAAAGATTATGCGGATGTGTTTCCAAAAGAATTGCCCGGTTTACCCCCAAATCGGGAGATCGAGTTCATTATAGAATTACTGCCTGGCACCCAACCGATATCTAAAGCTCCCTATCGTATGGCACCAGCCGAGCTACAAGAACTGAAGGATCAATTACAAGGATTGTTGAAGAAGGGCTTCGTTCAACCAATTTCTTCTCCGTGGGGTACGCCAGTCCTATTTGTAAAGAAGAAAGACGGAACGTTGAGGCTATGCATGGATTACCGAGGATTGAATCAAGTGACCGTTAAGAATAAATACCCACTTCCACTGATCGACGAGTTGTTTGATCAACTTCAGGGAGCCAAAGTGTATTCAAAGCTCGACTTGAGGCAAGAGTACTATCAGTTGCGGATCAAAAAGGAGGACGTGCCTAAAACGGCTTTCAGGACGAGATATGGGCATTATGAATATGTGGTGATGCCATTTGGGCTAACTAATGCCCCTGCAGCTTTCATGGACTTGATGCACAGGGTGTTTCAACCCTACTTGGACCAATTTGTGGTGATTTTTATTGATGATATTTTGGTATACTCGAAATCTAAGGCTGAGCACGAACAACATTTGCGATTGGTAGTGCAGAAACTTCGAGAGCATCAATTGTATGCAAAGTTTAGCAAATGCGAATTTTGGTTGCAGCAGATTGCATTTTTGGGGCACATCATATCCCAAGAGGGAATAGCGGTAGATCGAACAAAGATAGAAGCGGTGATGTCTTGGAAGAAGCCGGAAAATGTTACGGAAGTTCGGAGTTTTCTTGGTCTAGCCAGCTATTATCGGAGGTTCGTGAAGGATTTCTCAAAGATCGCAGAACCGCATACAAATCTCACTCAAAAGAAAACGAAGTTCGTGTGGGATGACAAGTGTGAGAACAACTTCCAAGAATTGAAGAAGAGATTGACTACCGCACTTGTTCTTGCATTTCCTGAAGGGAGTCAAGGCTTTGTAATCTATAGCGATGCTTCGAAGGAAGGACTGGGTTGTGTGTTGATGCAAAATGGTAGAGTGATTGCGTATGCTTCTAGGAAACCGAAGCCGTATGAATTGAATTACCCGACGCATGATTTGGAGTTAGCGGCTATTGTGTTTGCACTCAAGAAATGGAGGCACTATCTGTGGGGTAACAAGTTTGAGGTGTTTACTGATCACAAGAGTTGGAAATACTTGTTCTCACAAAAAGAGTTGATTATGAGGCAAAGACGGTGGATGGAGCTTTAGGAAGATTATAACTGCACAATCAATTATGTGCCCGGTAAAGCAAATGTAGTTGCAGATGCCTTAAGTCGGAAAGCGAGCATGGCAATACTAGAAGTTAAGGTGCAGGAGTTGTTAGAGGAAGCATTCTTGTGGAAACCACAATTGACTCAAAAAGGGTTACTTTTTGCCACTACACAAGTTCAATCGACCTTGTTGTCTGAATTACGAGAGGCTCAACATAAGGACCAATAGTTTCAGAAGATTAAAGAAAGCAAAATAGATTTCAAGTTTCATGATGATGGTATTTGGAGGTTCAGGAATCGGATTTGTATTCCTAATGAGCCAGAGCTGAAAAAGAAGATTCTTGAAGAAGCCCATAATTCAAGATACACTATTCACCCCGGCGGAACAAAGATGTACCGGAATTTGAAGCAACACTATTGGTAGAATAACATGAAGAGAGAGATTGCGGAGTTTATGGCACGGTGTTTGACTTGCCAGAGAGTCAAAGCAGAACATCAACGACCGGCAGATTTACTTCAACCGCTGGAGATTCCTCAATGGAAATGGGAACATATAACTATGGACTTTGTCATGGACCTGCCCAGGTCACAAAAGGGTCATGACGCCGTTTGGGTTATAGTGGATAGATTGACTAAGTCAGCACACTTCTTACCGATGAACAAGGAGGATAGTCCTGAGAAATTGGGAGATATGTATGTGGCGGATATTGTAAGGTTGCACGGGATGCCTGTGAGTATTGTATCGGATAGGGATCCTCGTTTTACTTCCCGATTTTGGAAGAGATTGCAAGAAGCTTTGGGAACGAAGTTGAGTTTCAGCACGGCTTATCACCCTCAAACTGATGGACAATCTGAGAGAACTATTCAGATTCTGGAGGATATGCTGAGGGCGTGTGTTTTAGACTTCGGAAAAGGTTGGGAGAAATATCTGTCTCTAGCGGAGTTCGCTTATAATAACAGTTATCATGCCACTATCGGGATGACCCCATTTGAGGCATTGTATGGACGTAAGTGTCGATCCCCAATTTACTGGAATAAAGTAGGTGAGACGAAAACTTTTGACCTGACCCTTCTACCTGAACTTATGAAGACTGTTGATAATGTCCACCTCATCCGGAAACGGATGCTTACCGCCCAAAGCAGGCAGAAAAGTTACGCAGACCGACGGAGACGGAGTCTAGAGTTTGAGGTCGGCGACAAGGTGTTCTTGAAGATATCACCTCGGAGTGGACTGATTAAACATGGCAAGGTTGGAAAGGTAAGCCCGAGGTTTGTAGGACCATTTGAGATAATTGAGAAGGTTGGCAAATTGGCGTATCGCCTGGAACTACCCCAAAACCTCTCAAATATTCACGACGTCTTCCATGTTTTAATGCTACGGACGTATCACCCTGATCCATCGCATATCTTGGAGCCAGAGCCGTTGTAGCTTTGGGAGAACTTGTCTTATGAAGAGAAATCCATTCGGATCCTAGACCAGCAAGATTGAGAGTTGCGCAACAAATCTATACCGATGGTGAAAGTATTGTGGGATCATCATGGAGTTGAAGAAGCAACGTGGGAAAGGCGAGACCAGATGGAGCAACAGTTTCCAGCTTTGTTTCAATGGTAATATTGAATTTCGGGACGAAATTCTTTTAAGGAGGGGAAGATGTGAGGCCCGACCTCGATTTGCTTGCTATACCTCGTTTCGTGTGCCTTAACCTAGATTTACGTGCCTTGACCTAGGTTTAAGAGTCGTGTTTTGTTTTGCGTGCCTTGCATTGAATTACGTGCATTCATTTAGAGTTACGTGCATTTACTTGGGAAATGTGCATTCGTCTCGTAGTTCGAGCCTTATCTCGTAGTGCGTGTCCTAAACCTAGGAAAGCGTGCCCGCACGGTAATCAAGAAAGCATCTTACACGAAGGACTAGATCATTAATTAATCCTGAAAACTCCACTAACTAATATTAAAATGCTAAGTCAACTCACTAGAAGACGAAATCTCACAAAAAGCTAGACATTCTTATTCTTTATTCTTTATCCTTTTGCATATCCCAAACACACAATTAAATAATACTCAAAAGATGACAAAAATTCAGAATTTTGCAAGCCTTGGCCGACCACCTCTTGCATTTGTGCTTGCTTTGCATAATTCAAAATTAAATCTAGACATCCTATGACAAGCTCATGACAAATCACTTCAAAAAATGCATAAAAAATGAAACCAAAGCTCCATATTCTCGACACACACTCAATTTCCCATGCTAAGGATTCAAATTATGCTCCTTGAAGACACAAATTCTGAATTTTGCAAGCCCTAGGCCGACACATGCATCAAAATTCTTCAAGCTCTTCATTTTCTTTCATTTTTTCTCTCTTTATCTCATTCCTTCTCTCTCTTTCTCGGCCTTGTAACGCCCCGATCCCTCACGGGACCAGAGGCTCTAATAACCATGCTATTCTCAACCCAATACCAAACCCGGTCACAAAATTTTAGGGAAAAACGGACAGAGTTTCCTCTGTACCGCGGACATTTTTCAAACCTGTAAATGCTTAGAATAGCCACAATCTACTAAACCAAGCTTTTATAATTAAAATTCAAAGGTTCTAGGCCATCCAAGCCAGGAGCCAAACAACAGCTCCAAATCACACATGCATACACCCAACTTAACTTTTCACTAAACCTTTTTAACATGCCATTCTATGATAACATTAGAGCAATTTTAGAAGTTGAAATCAACACCTCTAAATATACACACCCAAGCATGCAAGAACTAAAAGGAGAATTAAAAGCTATTACAAGCCATAATATCTCAAAGCTAAGACTACAACTAACAACTTTCAACTTCCAACTACAAGAATATACATAGCCTTAAGGCCACAAAATAGATCATGCTATAGCAATACAAGTACACCATGTAACAACAAGAAGACAAATCCACCTTAGACAACAAACACATAACAACTAGGGCAAAGGCTCAGCCTGAACTTCTTCCTCTTCCACTAGCACCTCAATTAGCTGGGGATCACCCTCAGCACTTCCTGAAACATATATCGAGGTATGAGCAACCACTGTTGCCCAGTGAGGGATATAGTCTCCCGGGGCGTGCAATGCAACAGGTAATACAGTTAAACAACAATAACAATTAGGCAATTAAAGAAACAATAATAGCTTAAATAACCACACATTTAAAAGGATACATTTCACATAACCCCTATACACCAATCTTCGCTGGTCTTCATTCACGATCCACGAACCACGATCACGATCACGATAAGCCAGCATCCCAAACACCAAAGGGTACTCCGGATGTACCCAATCCTACGACCCAACACCCCCTGGCAATCTCCGGACCAGGCGAGTGAGGGAATAGGGTACGGAGCTAGAGCAACCAACCCTGGCAAGCCCGCTGCCACCCAGAGAGGCCCATCGCATCCGCCCCGACGATAAGGTTGTGCAACCCTTGACTCAATAACACGGGAAGCAATAATAATAACAATATTACAAAATAAGCCGATATACAAACAAGGAGGACAACAAAAGAGGTTGTCCTCGAGCACACACATCAATCACGCCATACGATGAAATATGATACATTCATTAGTCTATAATTGTTAAACTAATCCAACTAAAACACTTAAATCACTTAGTATCGAATATTTAGCATATAACAAGATGAGACACATAGAATGCACATAGAAATGATCCCTCACCTTTTAGGAAGCCAAACCTGCGCGAATTAAGCCAAGATTCCCTCAATATTCTCCGAAAGCATCAATTCCCTTCAATTATCACTACCTAATACAATCAACTATATGCATAAGAAGTGATTTCTTATTCTCAACTAAAGCTAGTTCATAAAGCGATTAATTTATCCAACTCTATTTGATTCCCTTTAATTCACAGAACTAACAATATATTTCATGGTTTAACAATCATTCTAATCAATATTTGAACAATACATAAACTCAAGTGATCACATATGCAACATTCTTTAATTTTCAAGTATTAGACAAAGACAATAGCATAATAAATAACATATACATAGCCATTCATATAAGTAGAAACACTATATAACATCTAACCAATAAGTTATATAAGCGTATCTTTACACATATAATGCAATTAATAAGCAATATAAACATGTTTACTCAATCTTTAACTAGTATCGATATAACTTAACTCACAACTTCTCCGAATAGATGAACTTGTTACATAAGTACATTTAAACATTTATCCAATCAATCAAGAATCAACTAACAACAATTATTATCATGGTTCATTACTAGTTCCTTTAGTCCATTCTAAATTCATACTCAACCAAATCCATGTAAACCAAGCAACTTAATTCACGAGACTTCACTACTATAATACGTACACTACACAAATGCATATAAATATTTAATTACTCAATTATAAATCAATTATCATGAAATTAACTATGCGAACACAAAGGGGTCAATATTATACTTTTCACAAAACTTAACCGAAAGCTCACACATACCTTAGAATAGCATTTAGACTCGCTAGGAGCAACTACAAAGCAATACAAGTACTAAAGCAATTAATTCATTCATTTCCCCTTTGTTCAACTAGGCTATTTAGCTTCCTATCGGAATTCAATGATCAAGTTAAGCTAGCTAACCATCCTACCAATCTAAGGATACCCAAATACCTCATTTAAAACCTCCAAATCATAACCTAGAGCACAAGTACACGAAAATACCAAAAATGCCTCTTTTTGGGTTTACACTACAAGTACCAATTTCGGAACCCAAACAAGCGAAACGAAAGCACTTCTAAGGTTTCAATACTTAATAAAGACTAGCCATAACCTCGAAACGTACCCGAATTCAAGATAAACCCGAAACCCCTTATTAAAGTAGCCTATTTTGATCAAATTTCTCAAATTTTGAATATAGCAAGTGCAATTAACATTTTTCCCACGCTTATGGACCTAATTAGCAACTACTAGAAGCCTCGAATCGAATTAAATTGTAACTTTTTTTGAAAACCCTAGTTTAGCACTATTCATCATCTTCCCCAAGTGCCATTTTCATTTTCAAGCATTCAACAAGCATTTTAAACCATCAAACATATTCTTTGAAGTCATTAGAGCATATATGAATCAACGGAACAAGAATTAAACCACTACAATATTAGATCACAAAAATAATAATACAAAATTTAATTGAATTTAATACAAAAATAGAATGCACCCTCACATCTTTTGAAGATCAAAGAATGGTCTTAAGGTCCTAAGGATGAAGCACAACCAATTTGGGAAGCAATGGAAGCAAGAATGAAGCAAAGAGTAATTTTTTTTTTGAGAAGTTACTATTCCCGTAACTCTTTTATGGCCATTTTTTTTTACCCCTTTTTTTTTTGTTTCTTGGCTTTTAATATTCTCATAAGATGGTCAAATGGTAGGTCAAGCAAATAGGGTATTTTAGTAAGGGGAAATGGGTCATTTGGGTGATTAAATTTCAGCAAAATAAAATGCCAAAAATCTCAAAAATCTGAAAAATCTGAAAAAATCTCACTGGTACTATTCATCAGACATTTGCAGAATTTTTCCCGGTTGACCCGGATATGCAATGCACGCACAGTCAGGGGCTATAGTCCCCTAAAAATATGTAGTATTTTATAAAAATATAAAATGCATGAAAAGAAATATTTGAATTTATGGAAATATAAAAAAAATAAAGTAATTAGCTAAATTACATCTAAGTTAACAATTTAATGAATGCAATTAGTGAAGTGCTGGGTTCGGGGTGTCATATCCTCTCCTCCTTACAAAAATTGTTTCCTCGCAATTTCTTGAGCTGAAATGACTTCCAAGAACTACAACAGTTTTCGTCGGACTTGAAGTCAAGAAGTGTAATGCCGAATGAAACTAAGAAGAGCGAACGTCACTGAAGGAAACCCGAGTGGGGTAGCTAAATAAAGGCTCCTATGAAAATACCCAATAGGAGTCCGGTAAGAATGTCACACGAGGAGGCCATTCACTAATGCTGAGAGAGCACCAAAAGAAATCCCATTAAGAAGAGTATGCAGCTAATATCCAAAATGCCCGAATAATATCAAGAAATTCCCAAGAAGGAAGTCCGGTGAATCCCAACTCTAACTGTAAAATAAAGGCTCAAGATTGCCAAATAAAGGCCTAATTAGATGTCCAGCTTGGGACTCCGAGAAAATACTACCAATAAAACTGATTAAGGATGCCAAATAAAGGCTCCGAATAAGTATACGAATCCAGAAGTTGGAATAAGAATCTCTCTAATTATGAATTACCATATAAGAATCCCCAATATGCTCGTTATACCAGTAGTCCTGAGGAAATACCAAATAATCTCTAGGCAAGAATACTAGACGAAAATACTGAAGAAAATACCCAATAAGAATATCAAGGTGGTACCATAGGTAAAACCCGAACAAGAAATCCAAGTGGAAGTGTGCGCAAAGAATACTGACCAATACTCTTAAACATGAATTCTTTTGAATAAGAGTATCAAATAAGACCTCCATATATGACGCCAACTAAAAGATCTATCCGAGATTCCCAAATAGGAATTCTAGCCAAGAAGTACCGTTTAAGAAGTGCCAAGAGAGTCCAAATTTAACCTCGGGGCATCAAATCCCTTCACTGATCCCAATAGCCGGTTGAACCATTATTCTCTCACTAGTCAGCATCAATGGCCATCTCTTTCAGGGGAAAATGCTTACTTACCGATTTAAGGGGACAATGCATGAATGCCAAGATATCACCTAATGTAATTGATGTGATGTTCATATATCAGGAGATTATGACATATATCACACAAGCTATTATATAACCATAAGTTTTATAACACAAAGTTAATCAACAAGATAGTTCAAATATGAGTAACATGCAATGAATACAATTCACAACACAACTTTGCCGAGACACTCAAGTATACACGTTACAATCAATATTTCGAACAAGTAGTGATTCATAAGATCAATTCGATTCATGATTAGCTATATCACTACACTTGACAAGTATTTAACACACAGTACACATCACTATCACATAGATCACATATTAAGTTCAGGATACAAGATTGCACAAAAGACACTCACATTCTCAAAGTACACTACAGTCCGAGGACCTTATCCCGGCTGAGAGCATCTAAGCTCTGATACCACCTGTAACGCCCCGATCCCTCACGGGACCAGAGGCTCTAATAACTATGCTATTCTCAACCCAATACCAAACCTAGTCACAAAATTTTAGGGAAAAACGGACAGAGTTTCCTCTGTACCGCGGACATTTTTCAAACCTGTAAATGTTTAAAATAGCCACAATCTACTAAAACAAGCTTTTATATTTAAAATTCAAAGGTTCTAGGCCATCCAAGCAAGGAGACAAACAACAGCTCCAAATCACACATGCATGCACCCAACTTAACTTTTCATTAAACCTTTTTAACATGCCATTCTATGATAACATTAGAGCAATTTTAGAAGTTGAAATCAATACCTCTAAACATACACACCCAAGCATGCAAGAACTAAAAGGAGAATTAAAAGTTATTACAAGCCATAATATCTCAAAGCTAACATTAGAACTAACAACTTTCAACTTGCAACTACAAGAATATACATAGCCTTAAGGCCACAAAATAGATCATGCTATAGCAATACAAGTACACCATGTAACAACAAGAAGACAAATCCACCTTAGACAACAAACACATAACAACTAGGGCAAAGGCTCAGCCTGAACTTCTTCCTCTTCCACTAGCACCTCAATTAGCTGGGGATCACCCTCAGCACTTCCTGAAACATATATCGAGGTATGAGCAACCACTGTTGCCCAGTGAGGGATATAGTCTCCCGGGGCGTACAATGCAACAGGTAATACAGTTAAACAACAATAACAATTAGGCAATTAAAGAAACAATGATAGCTTAAATAACCACACATTTAAAAGGATACATTTCACATAGCCCCTATACACCAATCTTCGCTGGTCTTCATTCACGATCCACGAACCACGATCACGATCACGATAAACCGGCATCCCAAACATCAAAGGGTACTCCGGATGTACCCAATCCTACGACCCAACATCCCCTGGCAATCTCCGGACCAGACGAGTGAGGGAATAGGGTACGGAGCTAGAGCAACCAACCCTGGCAAGCCCGCTACCACCCAGAGAGGCCCATCGCATCCGCCCTGACGATAAGGTTGCGCAACCATTGACTCGATAACACAGGAAGCAATAATAATAACAATATAACAAAATAAGCCGATATACAAACAATGAGGACAACAAAAGAGGTTGTCCTCGAGCACACACATCAATCACGCCATACGATGAAATATGATACATTCATTAGTCTATAATTGTTAAACTAATCCAACTAAAACACTTAAATCACTTAGTATCGAATATTTAGCATATAACAAGATGAGACACATAGAATGCACATAGAAATGATCCCTCACCTTTTAGGAAGCCAAACCTGCGCGAATTAAGCCAAGATTCCCTCAATATTCTCCGAAAGCATCAATTCCCTTCAATTATCACTACCTAATACAATCAACTATATGCATAAGAAGTGATTTCTTATTCTCAACTAAAGCTAGTTCATAAAGCCATTAATTTATCCAACTCTATTTGATTCCCTTTAATTCACATAACTAATAATATATTTCATGGTTTAACAATCATTCTAATCAATATTTGAACAATACATAAACTCAAGTGATCACATATACAACATTCTGTAATTTTCAAGTATCAGACAAAGACAATAGCATAATAAATAACATATACATAGCCATTCATATAAGTAGAAACACTATATAACATCTAACCAATAAGTTATATAAGCGTATCTTTACACATATAATGCAATTAATAAGCAATATAAACATGTTTACTCAATCTTTAACTAGTATCGATATAACTTAACTCACAACTTCTCCGAATAGATGAACTTGTTACATAAGTACATTTAAACATTTATCCAATCAATCAAGAATCAACTAACAACAATTATTATCATGGTTCATTACTAGTTCCTTTAGTCCATTCTAAATTCATACTCAACCAAATCCATGTAAACCAAGCAACTTAATTTACGAGACTTGACTACTATAATACGTACACTACACAAATGCATATAAACATTTAATTACTCAATTATAAATCAATTATCATGAGATTAACTATGCGAACACAAAGGGGTCAATATTATACTTTTCACAAAACTTAACCGAAAGCTCACACATACCTTAGAATAGCATTTAGACTCGCTAGGAGCAACTACAAAGCAATACAAGTACTAAAGCAATTAATTCATTCATTTCCCCTTTGTTCAACTAGGCTATTTAGCTTCCTATCGGAATTCAATGATCAAGTTAAGCTAGCTAACCATCCTACCAATCTAAGGATACCTAAATACCTCATTTAAAACCTCCAAATCATAACCTAGAGCACAAGTACACGAAAACACCAAAAATGCCTCTTTTTGGGTTTACACTACAAGTACCAATTTCGGAACCCAAACAAGCGAAACGAAAGCACTTCTAAGGTTTCAATACTTAATAAAGACTAGCCATAACCTCGAAACGTGCCTGGATTCAAGATAAACCCGAAACCCCTTATTAAAGTAGCCTATTTTGATCAAATTTCTCAAATTTTGAACATAGCAAGTGCAATTAACATTTTTCCCACGCTTATGGACCTAATTAGCAACTACTAGAAGCCTCGAATCGAATTAAATTGTAACTTTTTTTGGAAACCCTAGTTTAGCACTATTCATCATCTTCCCCAAGTGCCATTTTCATTTTCAAGCATTCAACAAGCATTTTAAACCATCAAACATATTCTATGAAGTCATTAGAGCATATAAGAATCAACGGAACAAGAATTAAACCACTACAATATTAGATCACAAAAATAATAATACAAACTTTAATTGAATTTAATACAAAAATAGAATGCACCCTCACCTCTTTTGAAGATCAAAGAATGGTCTTAAGGTCCTAAGGATGAAGCACAACTAATTTAGGAAGCAATGGAAGCAAGAATGAAGCAAAGAGTAATTTTTTTTTGAGAAGTTACTATTCCCGTAACTCTTTTTTGACCATTTTTTTGACCCCTTTTTTTTTGTTTCTTGGCTTTTAATATTCTTATAAGATGGTCAAAGGGTAGGTCAAGCAAATAGGGTATTTTAGTAAGGGTAAATGGGTCATTTGGGTGATTAAATTTCAGCAAAATAAAGTGCCAAAAATCTGAAGAATCTGAAAAAATCTCGCTAGTACTATTCATCAGACATTTCGCGAATTTTTTCCCGTTGATCCCGATATGCAATGCACGCACAATCAGGGGCTATAGTCCCCTAAAAATATTTAGTATTTTATAAAAATATAAAATGCATGAAAAGAAATATTTGAATTTATGAAAATATAAAAAAATAAAGTAATTAGCTAAATTACATCTAAGTTAACAATTTAATGAATGCAATTAGTGAAGTGCTGGGTTCGGGGTGTCATAGGCCTTAGCTGCAATTATAGACTCCATAGAATAAGCTCATAATCCTAAGGTTCTTCAAGACATGAAAGCCACCAAGGAACTCAACCAAGCAAGCTAGAAGCAAATGAAACATGCATACAAGCTCCTAGAACCTTGATTCGGCCCTTAGGTATGTTGATAGCTTCCATTTCATTTTCTTTGTGTTCTAACCACATGCACATACTAAGAACATGGTAACTTAGCCAGGAATTAGAGAATCTCAAGTTGTCTCTCGGCTAAGCAAGGAAAAAGGACGATCTTGTGCATCATTAAGAGTTTTGTGCATCTTCATTGTTGTCTTGCTAAGGTGAGGGCTAAAACTCTTTTGAAAAGCTTTCAAAAGCCACATGCATGCATTTAAATGTCTATTTTTACCTCTGTACTTGTGATATATGTGTGTACATGAGCTTTTGTGAGCATGCATGGCAATATATTTGGCTAGAATGTGAAGATAGGTGAAATCGCATATATGGACAGTCTTCTGACTTGTTGGTGCGAAGTGATGTTGACCAAGTAAATGATGTTGAAAATGCATGAAAATTAGTAGGTGACTAGTTTTGCCAGTTCGGAGCATTTTTCATAGAAATAGGCTAAAGCCAATTTTGATTCTATGGTCCCCAAAATGGCAAAACATCGAAAGGTGTCCAAATCTGGAAAAATCTGGAAAATAAAGCAGGTTTTGGCAGATTCACTGTCCTTGTAGAACGAACCAGTTTTGACTTAGTAAATGATATCCAAAATGCTGATATATTTTTCAGTTCTGGAAATTTTTGTAAGAAATAGACTAAGGCTAAATCTGACCCTAAGGTCCTAAAAAATGACAAGTATTGAAATGTGTGCAAATCTGGACAGTTTTGCTTAGTCTCACGGTTTTGGCTATAACTCTTGAATCTGAACTCCAAATGATGCGAGGTTTGTTTCTGAATTTAGTTCACTCCTTAAGATTTAATTTGATATCTTGTTCACTGGAATTGGAGATTGTTTACTTGTCTCAATGATTGTGAGAAAACAGTCCATTGCAGAGAGGTTTTCATCTAGTGATATGCTGTGAAAATTATTGTAACTTCTCTTGTTGTATTAAATGCTTGGGATTGTGGCACTTGAATGTGGTGTGGACTGTTTTGAATGCTTGAGGGTGTTTTAATTAATCGATGCATGATTTGAGTTTAATTACGGGACAACTTGGGGCTTAATCGCACGGGTAAGCATGAATTGAAACCCCAGTGACTAGGAAAACTCGCTAACTGTTGATCCTATTGATATGGTGTTTAATTATATGATTAGTTGGCTGCCCATAGTTGCTTTTATAACCCTAACTGTGATTTCGATGATTACATGTTGACAAGTAGGCCTTTCTTGCACCCGGTTCCACGTAGATGTCGTTGTATGTTGTATGACTTTATTATTTGATTACGTGAACTTCGAAATGAGTTATATGACTTGATTTACATGCGTTACATGGTTGCCCGTTTAATATTCATATAACTCCATGTGCTTTACAAGTGAAATTACCTGTCATATCGTGCCTCGCGTGTTTACTTGTCAATGTGCAATCTTATGACTGCTCGGAGGCAACCTACTTTGTTGTCCTCCTAATGTGATATATTAAATGTCATAAATGTGCATTGCATACAAGGTTGCAACCTTTCATTCTGGCGTGGTAGCGTTCACGCACACCGGGCGGCATCGGGTTTGCCGGTGCAACCGTGACTACCATTGTCCAATTCCCTCTCTCGCTTGGGGGCTAAACTTCCTCGGAGAGTTGGGTCGTAGGATTTCGAGGTACATCCGGAGTACACCCATTTGGCGTGATATGGGGATGATTTGAAGTTGGCCGCAACAACTGATATTGGAAGTAAACCGAGAACAAAAGCTCACCGTATCCTTTTCACCATGTGTATAAGTACTCTTGCTTGGTTCCTAGAGGACCTTGGGGAGGAAAGACGGGTAATTGTATTCTTCTACTTTTACATTACATTATGTACTTACTTGTGATATATGTCATGCTTGCAAAAAGAGTTTTCATAAGTTGAACCGGAAAAGGAGTTTCAAAACTTATTTCTCGTTCCCCCTCGCTGAGTTCATAAGGACTCACCCTCTTTTATCATCTTAGGGGAAGAAGACCAGGAACAGGTACCCGAGGACAACGTGCCTAATGATGATTCCTTGGAATGATTGCTTGCCCTACGTGCCTTACTTGACTATGGCCATTTTGTGAATGATATGTTGCTTGAAGACTATTTCATTTCTTATGTTGCTTGTTATTGTATTGTAAACGACCCCCGTTGTAATTTGGGGTCTAATTTTGGCTTGTACTGATCATAACTAGATAGTCACTACTATGGTCATTTTTGCTATCGCTATTGACTAGTATCTATCATAGGATTATGAAGTATCAGGTAAAGATTAAGTAAAATGAATCTATCCAATCTTAAGCAGGTACTCATTGTTCAGCTAAGATCAACAGGTACTTTTGTAATAAGGATTAACAAACGAACGAGACATAGTATAATGCTAGGTTATTAATCAAACGAGACTTCGAAATAACTAGTAGGCGTTTCGATTGGTGATAAATAGTAATCTTAGTTAGAAATGAAATTGAGATTGAAAATTTTTAGGCGTTTAGAGAATTAGGTCAAACTAAAGAGCCCAATTACAGCCGTTATGCTGCCGGATTTCCGGAGAATTCATGGAGTTTAGGCTAAAATGTTAAGTGTTAAAAGTTTCATGAACGATTAAGTACGTGATATGACTGGAATGCTTAGATCACACCCTAGTCTAACCTTTATAGGTCGGGTTGGGGCGTAACAGTTGCGCCTATTTTCAGAGCCCAAAATTGAACGTTTTAATCAGTTCCAGGACACTTTTCTTCTTTTCGCTATTTTTTCGTCCCGGATTGTACGTCGTGAGCCGCGAAAGGACAACAACCTAATCCATCACATTTCTATTACCGAATCCCATGGCACCATGGGCAAGACAACTTCGCTTCACGTAGAGGCTGGGCCTGCAAACCGAGGGCGTGGGACTTCGGACCAGGTCTCCGTCACTCCGGTGCCCATAACTTTTGATCCGTAAGGAGTTACGCAGCGCATAACATGCCGTTGGAAAGCTCTCCGAGAGCTCTACCACGGGTGAAGCAAGCCTGCTCAGGTGCGCCTTTTTTCAGAGCCTAAAATCGAACGTTTTCATCATATTCGGGACACTTTTCTTCTTTTGCGTTATTTTTCCATCCTGGATCGTACGTCGTGAGCTGTGAAAAGGACGACAACCTAATCCTTCACATTTCTATTATCGAATCCCACGATACCTTGGGCAAGACAACTTCATTTCACATAGAGGCTGGGCCCGCAAACCTAGTGCGTGGGGCTTGGGACTAGGTCTCCGTCGCTCCGGAGCCCATAACTTTTGATCCATAAGGAGTTACGCGGCGCACAGTATACCGTTGGAAAGCTCTCTGAGGGCTCTACGATGGGGGTAGCAAGCCTGCTCGGTTGCGCCTATTTTAAGATCTGAAAATAGAACATTTTCATCAGTTTTGGGACACTTTCCTTCTTTTGCGCTATTTTTTCATCCCGGATCATACGTCGTGAGCTGCGAAAAGGACAACAACCTAATCCATCACATTTCTATTACCGAATCCCACGGCACCTTGGGCAAGACAACTTTGCTTCATGTAGAGGCTGGGCTCGCAAACCGAGGGAGTGGGGCTTGGGACCAGGTCTCCGTCGCTCCGGTGCCCATAACTTTTGATCCGTAAGGAGGTACGCGGCGCACAGCATACCGTTGGAAAGCTCTCCGAGAGCTCTACGATGGGGGCAGCAAGCCTGTACAGTTGCGCCTTTTATCAGAGGTCAAAATCGAACGTTTTCATCTATTTTGGGACACTTTTCTTCTTTTGTGCTATTTTTTCGACCCGAATCGTACGTCGTGAGCCGCGAAAAACAATCGAATCCATTACATTTGTATTACCGAATCCCATGGCACCTTGGGAAAGAAAACTTCACTTCACGTAGAGGCTGGGCCCGCAAACTGAGGGCGTGGGGCTTGGGACCAAGTCTCCGTCGCTCCGGTGTCCATAACTTTTGATCCGTAAGGAGTTACGCGATGCACATCATACTGTTGGAAAGCTCTCCAGGAGCTCTACGACGGGGGCAGCTAGCTTGCTCGACTACACCTATTTCCTGATCCCAAAGTCGAACGTTTTCATCAGTTTCAAGACACTTTTCTTATTTTGCGCTGTTTTTTCGTCCCGGGTTGTACATCGTGAGCCACGAAATGGACGACGACCAAATCTATCACATTTCTATTACCAAATCCCAGGGCTCCTTGGGCAAGACTACTTCGCTTCAGGTATAGGCTGGGCCCGCAAATTGTGGGCTTGGGGCTTGGGACCAGGTCTCCGTCGTTCTAGTGCCCATAACTTTTGATCCGTAACGAGTTACGCGGCGCACAATATACCGTTGGAATGCTGTCCGAGAGCTCTAAGACGGGGGCAGCAAGCCTACTAGGCTGCGCCTATTTTTGGAGCTCAAAATCGAACGTTTTCACCAGTTTCATGACATTTTTCTTCTTTTGCACTGTTTTTTCGTCCCGGATAGTGCGTCGTTAGTCGCAAAAAGGACGACAACCTAATCCATCACATTTCTTTTACCGAATCCCATAGCACCTTGGGCAGGACAACTTCGCTTCACGTAGAGGCTAGGCCCGCAAACCGAGGGCGTGGGGCATGGGACCAGGTCTCCGTCGCTCCAGTGCCCATAACTTTTGATCCGTAAGGAGTTACGCAGCGAATAGTATACCGTTGGAAAGCTCTTCGAGAGCTCTACGATGGGGGCAGCAACCCTGCTCGGCTGCGCCTATTTTTAGAGCCCAAAATTGAATGTTTTCATATGTTTTAGGGTATTTTTCTTCTTCTTTTGCGCTGTTTTTCTGTCCCGGATCGTACGTCGTGAGCCTCGAAAAGGACGACAATCGAATCCATCACATTTGTATTATTGAATCCCACGGCACGTTGGGCAAGACAACTTCGCTTCACGTAGAGGCTGGCCCCGCAAACCGAGGGCGTGGGGCTTAGGACCAGGTCTCCGTCGCTCCAGTGCTCACAACTTTTGATCCGTAAGGATTTACGCGGCACACAGCATACCGTTGGAAAGCTCTCCGAGAGTTCTACGACAGGCACATCTAGCCTAATTGGATGCGCCTATTTTCAGAGCCCAAAATTGAACGTTTTTATCAATTTCGGGATACTTTTCTTCTTTTCGCTGTTTTTTCGTCCCGGATCGTACGTCGTGAGCTGCGAAAAGGACGACAACCTAATATATCACATTTATGTTAATGAATCCCATGACACCTTGGGCAAGACAACTTCGCTTCACATAGAGGCTGGGCCCGCAAACCGAGGGCCTGGGGCTTGGGACCAGGTCTCCGTCACTCTGGTGCCCATAACTTTTGATCCGTAAGGTGTTACGCGACGCATAGCATACCGTTGGAAAGTTCTCCGAGAGCTCTACGATAGGGGTAGCAAGCCTGCTTAGTTGTGCCTGTTTTCGGAGCCCAAAATCGAACATTTTCTTCAGTTTCGGGACACTTTTCTACTTTTCTGCTGTTTTTCCGTCCCGGATCGTACGTCATGAGCCACGAAAAGGACGACAACCTAATCCATCACATTTCTATTACCGAATCCCACACCACCTTGGGCAAGAAAACTTTGCTTCACGTAGAGGCTGGGCCTGCAAACCGAGGGCGCGGGGCTTGGGACCAGGTCTCCGTCGCTCCAGTGCCCATAACTTTTGATCCGTAAGGAGTTATGCAACGCACAACATACCGTTGGAAAGCTCTCCGAGAGTTCTACGATGGGGGCAGCACGCTTGCTCGGCTGCGCCTGTTTTTGGAGGTCAAAATCGAACGTTTTCATCTATATCAGGACACTGTTCTTCTTTTGCGATGTTTTTCCGTCCCCGATCGTACGTCGTGAGCCGTGAAAAGGACGACAACTTAATCCATCACATTTGTATTACCGAATCCCATGGCACCTTGGGCAAGATAACTTCGCTTCACGCAGAGGCTGGGCCCCCAAACCGAGGGTGTAGGGCTTAGCACCAGGTCTCCGTCGCTTCGGTGCCCATAACTTTTGATTCGTAAGGAGTTACGTGGTGCACAGCATACCGTTGGAAAGCTCTCCGAGAGCTCTACGATGGGGGCAGCTAGCCTGCTCGACTGCATCTTTTTTCAGTGTCCAAAATCGAACGTTTTTATCAGTTTCGGGACACTTTTCTTCTTTTGCGCTGATTTTTCGTCCCGGGTCGTACGTCGTGAGTCGCGAAAAGGACGGCTACCTAATCCATCACATTTCTATTACTGAATCCCATTACACCTTGGGCAAAACAACTTCTCTTCACGTAGAGGCTAGGCCCGCAAACCGATGGCGTGGGGCTTGGGACCAGGTCTCTGTCGCTCCGGTGCCCATAACTTTTGATCAGTAAGGAGTTACGCGGTGCACAACATACCGTTGGAAAGCTCCCCGAAAGCTCTAAGATGGGGGAAACAAGCCTGCTCGGCTGCGCCTATTTTCAGAGCCCAAAATCGAACATTTTACCCAGTTTTGGGACACTTTTCTTCTTTTGCTATGTTTTTCCATCCTGGATAGTGCGTCGTGAGTAGCGAAAAGGACGACAACCTAATCTATCATATTTCTATTACTGAATCCCATGGCACCTTGGGCAAGACAACTTCGCTTGACGTAGAGGCTGGGCCCGCAAACTAAGGGCGTGGGGCTTGGGACAAGGTCTGCGTCACTCTGGTGCCCATAACTTTTGATCCGTAAGGAGTTACGCGGCGAACAGCATATTGTTAGAATGCTCTCCGAGAGCTCTAAGATGGGGGCAGCAAGCCTGCTCGGCTGCGCCTGTTTTCAGAGCCCAAAATCAAATGGTTTCACCAGTTTTGGGACGCTTTTCTTCTTTTGCTCTGTTTTTTTGTCCCGGATAGTGTGTCGTGAGTCTGTCACGCCCTAACCCAACCTAAGGAGGCTAGACTAGGGTATGGCCTAATTCATTTATACTATTTCACATTCTTAGCCCTTTTTTTTGATTTAATGCTTAACGTTGGCCTAGAGCTTCAAAAGTTTTTCTGGAAAAACCGACAGCATAACGGCTGTATTTAAGACCTTTGGTTTGACCTATTTTCTAAAATGCCTCAAAACCTTTAATCATTTATTCAATTCAAATTAAAATTTCCTATCTTGTTATCAATAGATGTGCCTACTAATTTATCTCAATAGTCTCGTTTGATTGACAAGCCTAGCATGATAACTATGTCCTGTTTATTTGCTAGTTCCTATTATACAAGTACATATTATCCTTTAGCTTACAATGAGTACCTAAGTGAAATTAGATAGAGTTAACTTGTTTGATTCTTCACCTAGTGATTTAAACGCCTACGATAACTACTAACCAAGATAATGAAAGCAAACAACCAATAAAGAGTTCGTCCGGTTATAATCTGTACAAGCCAAAAATTAAACCCAATTACAACGGGGTCATTTACATCAACAAAATGAATAGTTGCAATCAAACACAACATCCAAATAGCAACTACTTTCAGGCAAAGCCCAAAAGCACGTAGTCACTCCAAGGAATCATCAACAAGCACATTCTCCTCGGGTACCTATTCCAAATCTACTTCACCTGTGACAAAAAGAGAGTGAGTCCTTATGAACTCAGCGAGGGGGAACGAGAGATAACGTTTTAAAAACTCTTTTCCGGTTATTCTTATGAAAACTCCTTTGAAGACATGTCAAATAAAATAAGTAAGTTCATAACAATACATAAATATAAAGGAACACATTTACCCGTCTTTCCTCCCCGAGGTCCTCTAGGAACCAAGCAAGAGTACTTAAACACGTAGTGAAAAGGATACGGTGAGCTTTCGCTCTCAAGTTCAATCGGTGAGCATTTGCTCTCAAGATCATTTTCTATAACAATTGTTGCGGCCGGCTTCAATCATCCACTTATCGCTCCCAATTGGGTGTACTCCGGATGTACCCCGAAATCCTACGACCCAACTCTCTGAGGGTGGAATGCCAAGCGAGAGAGGGAATTGGACCATGGTCGTCACGGGAGCACCGGTAAGCCCTATGCCACCCGACGTTCGTGAAACGCTACCATGCCACAATGAAAGGTTGCAACCTTGTATGCAATGCCCATTTATGCCATTTAACATTTCACATTAGGAGGTCAAAAAAGTAGGTTGCCTCCGAGCAGGTATATGATCACATTTGGACATATTGACATATAAGGCATTGTAAGAACATGTAATCATTTCACATATCAATTTAAAAGCAATTAAACTTTCACGGGCAGCCAAGTAATCATGTTCAATAAGCCATAGAATATCTTTTAACAATTCACATTAGGAGATCAACAAAGTAGGTTGCCTCCGAGCAATTATAAGATCACATATCGATAAGTAAACATACAAGGCATGCTTTGACATGAAATTTCACTTTGTAGAACACTTAAAGGTATATGAACATTAAACGGGCAGCCATGTAACACATGTAAATCAAGTCATATAACTCATTTCAGGATTCACGTATCAAGTAATAAGATTATACAAGCATGCAACGACGTTTACATGAGACTGAGTGCAAGAAAAGTCTACTTATCAACATGTAACCATCGGGAATTACATTCAGAGTTATAAGAACAACTATGGGAAGCCTATCAACCACAAAATTTAACACGTTTAACTATAAGATCATCTCTTAGTAAAAGTCAATAACATTAGGGCCACAATTCCGTGCTTAAACATGTGGTTAAGCAAACCATTCATCAATTAATGACCCCAAGTCATACATCAATCAAATTTAGCAGCCTCAACCACCCACAACAATCCACACAACATCTAAGTGCCACAATTCCAAGCATTCGATACCACAAGAGAAGTTACAACATGTTTCAAAGCATATCACTAAACAAAAACCTCACTGCAATGGTCTGTTTTCCCACATTCGATTAGACAAAACCATTCTCCAATTTCAGTGAACAAAATTTCAAATTAAATCTTAGTGAGTGATTTAAATTTAGGAACAAACCTCGCATCATTTGGAGTTCGGACTTAGGAGTTATGGCCAAAACCGTTAGACTACGCAAAACTGTCTAGTTTTAGACACATTACGATTTTTGCCAATTTTGAGGGTCTTAGAGTCATAATTGGCTTTGGTCTATTTCTGACAAAGATGTCAAGAACTGTAAAATCTAGCAACCTACCAATTTTCATACATTTTCACAAATATTTACTAGGTCAAAAAGGCTTCGTTCTACAGAGTCAGTGATCTACCAGAAACCTATTTCATTTTTCCAATTCTTCCAGATTTAGACACCCCACGATATTTGACCATTTTGGAGGCCTTAAAGTCATAATTCTCCTTGGCCTATTTCTACGAAAAATTCTTAGAACTGGTAAAACTAGTCACCGACCAATTTTCACACATTTTCAACATGATTTACTAAGCCAAATTCTCTTCAAACTAAAAGATCAGAAAACTACCAGCACCACGTTTTTCCCTACCTTCCAGTTCTAGCCAAAAATCAAGCCATGCATGGTCATATAAGCTCATGTACACACATATACAATAGCTACAGAGGTAAATATAGTTATATGAAGGCATGCATGTGAATTTTGAAAGCTTTTAGAAGAGTTTAACCCTCACCTCTTTGAAGATTTAGCAAATGAGCACAAAATCCTTGTTTTTGAGCTTTGTGTGTGACTTTGAGCTATCCTTGCTTGATTACCTTGCTATGGCCGATGCTTGGAGTGTCCTAGAGAGTGAGCTTGAGGTCTTGGAAGCTCAAGAGATGCCTTACCCGAAATGGAGAGAGAATGAGAGCTTGAGAGAGTTTTGAGAGGAAAATGAAATGTGATGAGTTGTGTGTGTGTGTGTGTCGGCCTTAGGGCCTTCAAATCTGATTTTTATGTGTCAACTAGCATATAATTTGAGTTGTAATGAGGCATGGGGTGGGTTGGTCGAGAAAGGGGACTTGGGGTAGGGTGAAATGACAATATTTTATACATTGTGTCTTGTGTATGTCATAGATTGTCTAGGGTAGAATATTTTTTGTTCAAAACTTGCTCAAGACCTTGATATGGTTGAGTAATGCAATGAAAAATCTGAAATTTCAGACTCAAGTTAATACATTATAGATTATAATAAGTGTGGAATTTGAGGTGCATTGATTTTGAGTGAGAATAAAGAATAAATAATGTTTAGGTGTTTGTGTAGATAGAATTATTTATTGTTAATGGATTTTGTAGAGAATTTGAATTAGGAATATAATATTGGTAAGTGAATTGTGTAGGATTATTTAATAGTCTTGTGCCTTGTGCAGAAATCTTTATTGATTAGCGTGCAGACACGCATTCTTAGGTTTTAGGGCACGCACTAAGAGGTAGACACGAACTACGAGATAAGACACATAATTCAAGACTAATACACGGATTCCAAAGTAAATGCACGCAACCCTAGGTGAATGTACATAAACCAATGCAAGGCACGTAATTCAATGCAATGCACGTAAATCGAGGTACGACTCTTAAACCTAGGTTAGAACATGCAATTCAAGATCAGTGAACACAAATCGAGGTATCGCACGTAAATCGAAGTCAAAGCACGTAAGTCGAGGATTAGGGCACACAATTCTAGGTCAATGCACGTATGACGAGGCAAGCACGAATATCAAGACAGGGCACGTAATCCAAGGAATCATCGTTAGGCACGTCGTCCTCGGGTACCTGTTCTTGATATTCTTCAACTGAGATGATAAAAGAGGGTGAGTCCTTATGAACTCAGTGAGGGGGAACGAGAAATAGGTTTTGAAACTCATTTTCTGGTTCAACTTATGAAAACCCTTTTTGCAAGCATGAATATATCACAAGTAAGTACATAACATGATATAAAAGTAAAGGAACACAATTACCCATCTTTCCTCCCCGAGGTCCTCTAGGAACCAAGCGAGAGTACTTATACACATAGTGAAAAGGATACGGTGAGCTTTTGCTCTCAGTTCATGTCAGTATCAGTTGTTGCGGCCGACTTCAAATCATCCCCTTATCACGCCAAATGGGTGTACTCCGGATGTACCCTGAAATCTTACGACCCAACTCTCCGAGGAAGTCTAGCCCCCAAGCGAGAGAGGGAATTGGACAATGGTAGTCACAGTTGCACCGGCAAGCCCGATGCCGCCCGGTATGCGTGAACGCTACCACGCCAGAATGAAAGGTTGCAACCTTGTATGCAATGCACATTTATGACATTTAATATATCACATTAGGAGGACAACAAAATAGGTTGTCTCCGAGCAGTCATAAGATTGCACATTGACAAGTAAACAAGCGAGGTACGAAAAGACAAGTAATTTCACTTGAAAGGCACATGGAGTTATATGAACATTAAACGGGCAGCCATGTAATGCATGTAAATCAAGTCATACAACTAATTTCAAGGTTCACGTAATCAAATAATAAGATTATTCATTATGCAACGATATCTATGTGGGACCGGGTGCAAGAAAAACCTACTTATCAACATGTAATCATCGAAAGCATATTTAGGGCTACAAGGGAAACTACGGGCAGCCTACTAAACACATGATCAAACATAGCATCCAAAGGATCGACACTTAGCAAGTTTACCTAGATACTAGGGTTCCAATTCATGCTTACCCGTTCGATTAAGCCCCAAGTCATCTGAAGATCAAACTCAAGCCATGCATCGATTAATTCAAACACCCTCAAGTATTCAAAATAGTCCACACAACATCCCAATGCCACAATCCCAAGCATTTAATACAACAAGAGAAGCTACAATAATTTTTCTAAGCATATCACAAAGTAAAACCCTCACTGCAATGGACTGTATTCTCACAACTATTAGGACAAGCAAACAATCTCCAATTCTAGTGAATAAGATTTCAAATTAAAGCTTAAGGAGTGAACAAAATTCCAAAATAAACCTCGCATCATTTGGAGTTCGGGTTCAATAGTTATAGCCAAAACAGTGAGACTACACAAAACTGTCCAGATTTTCACACATTTCAATACTTGTCATTTTTGAGGGCTTTAGGGTCAGATTTAGCCTTAGTACATTTCTGACAAAAATGTCCAGAACTGAAAAATCTAGCTATACACAAAAGTTCATGCATTTTGGATATCATTTACTAAGTGAAAACTGGTTCGTTCTACAAGGTCAGTGAATCTGCCAAAACCTGCTTCATTTTTCCAGACTTTCCAGATTTGGACACATTTTAATAATTAACCATTTAGAGTCAAAATTAGCTTTGGTCTATTTCTGTGAAAAGTGTTCAAAATTGGCAAAACTAGTTACCCACCAATTTTCACTATTTTCAACATCGTTTACCTAGCCAAAATCACCTCGCACCAACAAGACAGAAAGTTGTCACATGCGCGATTTCATCTATCATCACATTCTAGCCCAAAATCTTGCCATGCATGGTTATACAAGCTTATGAACTCACATATATCTCAAGTACAGAAGTAAAGATAGACATTTAAGGGCATGCATGTGGTTTTTTGAAAGATTTTCAAGAAGTTTCAGCCCTCACCTTAGCAAAACAACAAGAAGATGCACATGACTCTTGGTGAAGCACAAAGTTGACCTTTTTCCTTGCTTAGCCGAGACACCACTCGATTTTTCTCAAATTTCCTAGCTTAGTAACCAAGTTCTTAGTAGGTGTATGTTGTTAGAACAAGAAGAAAAGAAATGGAAGCTAGCAAACTCACCTAAGCCAAAATGGAGATTCAAAGAGCTTGCATGTGTGTTTCTTGCAACCTAGCTTGCTTAGTCGAGCTCCCTAGCTTCTTGCATGCCTTGATGAACCATGGAGTGATGAAGATAAGCTATGGAGTGTAGAAACTCAGCCAAGGCCGAGAGAGAGAGAGAAGGATGAGAGGGAGAGAGAAGAATGAGAGGAAATGAGAGAAATGAAAGAAAAATAAAAGCTTTTGCAAGGTTTGAAGCATGTGTCGGCCTTGAGCTTTGCAATTTCAGATTTTTGTGTCTTCAAGGAGTATAATTTGAAGTGTTTAGCATGGGCAAGGAGCTTATGTCGAGATTGGTGGAGCTTGGTAGAGTTTTTGAGCTATTTTTTTATTGCTTTGTGTCATTAGTTGTCATAGAATTGTCTAGGTTCAATTTGAATTATGCAAAGCAAGCACAAAGCACACTAGGTGGTCGGCCAAGGCATGAAAAATGCTGAATCTTTGTCATCTTTAGAGCATTATTTAATTGTGTGTTTGCAAAGTGCAAAAGAATAAGGAATAAAGAATAAGAATGTCTAGCTTTTGGTGCAATTTCGTCTTCTAGTGGGTTGAATTAGTAATTTAATATTAGTTAGTGGGATTTGTAAGATTAATTAATGACCTAGTGCTTCGTGTAAGATGCTTTCTTGATTAGCGTGAGGGCACGCTTTTCTAGGTCTAGTGCATGCATTACATGGTAGGGCACGAACTACAAGATGAATGCACGTTTCCCAAGTAAATCCACGCAACTCTAAATGAATGCACGTAATTCAATGCAAGGCATACAAAACGAAACACAATTCTTAAACCTAGGTCAAGGTATGCAAATCTAGGTTAAGGCACACGAAACGAGGTATCGCATGCAAATCGAGATCAGGCCTCACAAGTTACGCGGCGCACAACGTACCGTTGGAAAGCTCTCCGAGAGCTCTACGATGGGAGCAACAAGCCTGCATGGTTGCGCCTATTTTCGGAGCCCAAAATTGAACGTTTTCACCAGTTTCGTGACACTTTTCTTCTTTTGCGCTGTTTTTCCATACTGGATCGTACGTCGTGAGCCGCAAAAAGGACGATAGTCGAATCAATCACATTTGTATTACCGAATCCTATGGCACCTTGGGCAAGAAAACTTCACTTCACGTAGAGGCTAGGCCTGCAAACCGAGGTAGTGGGGCTTGGGACCAGGTCTCCGTCGCTCCGGTGCCCTTAACTTTTGATCCGTAAGGAGTTACTCGGCGCACAACATACCGTTGGAAAGCTCTCCGAGAGCTCTACGACGGGGCAACATGCCTGCTCTGCTGCCCCTGTTTTCAGAGCCCAATATCAAACGTTTTCATCATATTTGGGACACTTTTCTTCTTTTGCGCTTTTTTTTCGGCCCGGATCGTACGTCGTCATCCGCGAAAAGGATGATAGCCTAATCCATGACATTTCTATTAATGAATCCCACGGCACCTTGGGCAAGTCAACTTCGCTTCACGTAGAGGCTGGGCCCGTAAACCGAGGGCGTGGGGCTTGGGACCAGGTCTCCGTCGCTCCGGTGCCCATAACTTTTGATCCGTAAGGAGTTACGCGGCGCACAGCATACCGTTGGAAAGCTCTCCGAGAGCTCTACGACAGAGGCAGCTAGCATGCTCGACTGCACCTGTTTCGTAGCCCAAAATTGAACGTTTTCATCTATTTCGGGAAATTTTTCTTCTTTTCGCTATTTTTCTGTCCCGGATAGTACGTCGTGAGCCGCGAAAAGGACGACAATGTAATCCATCACATTTATATTACCAAATCCAATGGCACCTTGGGCAAGATAACTTCGCTTCACGTAGTGGCTGGGCCCGCAAACCGAGTGCAAGGGGCTTGGGACCAAGTCTTGGTCGCTCCGGTGCCCATAACTTTTGATCCGTAAGGAGTTACGCGACGCACAACATACCGTTGGAAAGCTCTCCGAGGGCTTTACGATAGGGGCAGCAAGTCTGCTCGACTGGGCCTATTTTTAAAGCACAAAATTGAACCTTTTCATCTGTTTCGGGACTCTTTTATTCTTTTGCGCTGTTTTTTTGTCCCAGATCGTGCGTCTTGAGCAGCGAAAAGGACGACAATCGAATCCATCACATTTGTATTACTGAATCCCATGGCACCTTGCGCAAGACAACTTCACTTCACGTAGAGGTTGGGCACGCAAACCGAGGGCGTGGGGCTTGGGACAAGGTCTCCGTCGCTCCGGTGCCCATAACTTTTGATCCGTAAAGAGTTACGCGGCGCATAGCATACCGTTGGAACGCTCTCTGAGAACTCTACGACTTGGGTAGATAGACTGCTCAGCTGTGCCTATTTTCAAATCCTAAAATCGAACGTTTTCATCAGTTTCATGACACTTTTCTTCTTTTGCGCTATTTTTCTGTCCCGGATCGTTCGTCGTGAGTCGTGGAAAGGACGACAACCTAATCCTTAATATTTATATTAACGAATCCCACAACACCTTGGACAAGATAACTTCACTTCACGTAGAGGCTGGGCCCGCAAACCAAGGGCGTAGGGCTTGGGACCAGGTCTCCGTCACTCCGGTGCCCATAACTTTTGATCCGTAAGGAGTTACGCAGCGCACAGCATACCGTTGGATAGCTCTCCTACAGCTCTACGACGGGGGCAACAAGCCTGCTCTGCTGCGCCTATTTTATGAGCCCAAAATCGAACGTTTTCATCTATTTCGGGACACTTTTCATCTTTTGCGCTGTATTTTCGTCTCGGATCCTACGTCGTGAGCCGCAAAAAGAACGATAGTCGAGTTCATCACATTTGTATTATCGAATTCCATGGCACCTTCTGCAAGACAACTTCGCTACACGTAGAGGCTGGGCCGGCAAACCCAGGGCGTGGGGCTTAGGTCCAGGTCTCTGTCGCTCCGGTGCCCATAACTTTTGATTTGTAAGGAATTACGCGGCGCACAACATACCATTGGAAAGCTCTCGGAGAGCTCTACAACGGGGGCAGCTAGCCTAGTTGGTTGTGCCGATATTCTGTGCCCAAAATCGAACATTTTTATCAATTTTGGGACACTTTTCTTCTTTTCGCTGTTTTTCCGTCCCGGATCGTACGTCATGAGCAGCGAAAAGGACGACAACCTAATCCATCACATTTTTATTACCGAATCCCACGGCACCTTGGGCAAGACAACTTCGCTTGACATAGAGGCTAGGCCCGCAAACCTAGGTAGTAGGGCTTGGGACCAGTTCTCCGTCACTCCGGTATTCATAACTTTTGATCCGTAAGGAGTTACGCGGCACACAGCATACCGTTGGAAAGCTCTCTTAGAGCTCTACAATGGGGTTAGCAAGCCTGCTCGATTGTGCCTATTTTCAGATCCAAAAATTGAACGTTTTCATCAGTTTCCAGACACTTTTCTTCTTTTGCATTTTTTTTCGTCCCGGATTGTACGTCGTGAGCCGCGAAAAGGACGACAACCTAATCCATCACATTTCTATTATCGAATCCCACGGCACCTTGGGCAAGACAACTTTGCTTCACGTAGAGGCTGGGCCCGCAAACCGAGTGCAAGGGGCTTGGGACCAAGTCTCTATCGCTCCGGTGCCCATAACTTTTGATCTGTAAGGAGTTACGCGGCGCACAACATACCGTTGGAAAGCTTTTCGAGAGCTCTACGATGGGGGTAGCAAGCTTGCTCGGCTGCGCCTATTTACAGAGCACAAAAATGAATGTTTTCATCGATTTCGGGACTCTTTTCTTCTTTTGCGTTGTTTTTCTGTCCCGGATCGTACGTCGTGAGCCACGAAAAGGATGACAATCTAATCTATCACATTTGTATTACCGAATCCCATGGCACCTTAGGCAAGACAACTTCGCTTCACGTAGAGGCTGGGCATGCAAACCGAGGGCGTGGGGCTTGGGACCAAGTCTCCGTCACTCCGGTGTCCATAACTTTTGATCCGTAAGGAGTTACACGGCGCATAGCATACCGTTGGAAAGCTCTCCGAGAGCTCTACGATGGGGGCAGTAAGCTTGCTCGGTTGCGGCTCTTTTCAGTTCCCAAAATTAAACGTTTTCATCAGTTTCGGGATACTTTTCTTTCCTTTGCGCTATTTTTCCATCTCGTATCGTACGTCGTGAGCCACGTAAAGGATGACAACCTAATCCATCACATTTCTATTACCGAATCCCATGGCACCTAAGGCAAGACAACTTCACTTCAGGTTGAGGCTGGGCCCGCAAACCGAGGGCGTGGGGCTTGGGACCAGGTCTCCGTCGCTCCAGTGCCTATAACTTTTGATCCGTAAGGAGTTACGCAGCGCACAGCGTACCGTTGGAAAGCTATCCGAGAGCTCTACGATAGAAGCAGCAAGTCTTCACGGTTGCGCCTATTTTCGGAGCCCAAAATTGAACATTTTCACCAGTTTCGTGACATTTTTCTTCTTTTGCGCTATTTTTCCGTCCCGGATCGTACGTTGGGAGCCGCAAAAAGGACGATAGTCGAATCCATCACATTTGTATTACCGAATCCCACGGCAACTTAGGCAAGACAACTTCGCTTCACGTAGAGGCTGGCCTGCAAACCAAGGGCGTGGGGCATGGGACCAGGTCTCCGTCACTCCGGTACCCTTAACTTTTGATCCGTAAGGAGTTACGCGGCGTACAACATACCGTTGGAAAGCTCTCCGAGAGCTCTACGGCGGGTGCAGCAAGCCTGCTCAGCTGGCCCTATTTTCAGAGTCAAATATCAAACGTTTTCATCAAATTCGAGATACTATTCTTCTTTTGCGCTGTTTTTTTATCCCGGATCGTACGTCGTGAGCCGCAAAAAAGACGACAGCCTAATCCATGACATTTATATTAATGAATCCCATGGCACCATGGGCAAGTCAACTTCGCTTCACGTAGAGGCTGGGTCCGCAAACCGAGGGCGTGGGGTATGGGCCCAGGTCTCCGTCGCTCCGGTGTCCATTACTTTTGATCCGTAAGGAGTTATGCAGCGCATAGCATACCGTTGGAAAGCTCTCCGAGAGCTCTACGACTTGGGTAGCTAGTCTGCTCAGCTGCGCCAATTTTTAGAGCCTAAAATCGAATGTTTTCATCAGTTTTGGGATACTTTTCTTCTTTTGCGCTGTTTTTTCGTCTCGGATCGTTCGTCGTGAGCGGTGAAAAGTACGACAACCTAACACATGATATTTCTATTAACGAATCCCATGACACCTTGGGCAAGATAACTTCACTTCACGTAGAGGCTGGGCTAAAAAACCGAGGGCGTTGGGATTGGGACCAGGTCTCCGTCGCTCCGGTGCCCATAACTTTTGATCCGTAAGGAGTTACGCGGCGCAAAACATACCGTTGGAAAGCTCTCCGAGAGCTTTACGACGTGGGCAGCAAGCCTGCTTGGCTGCGCCTATTTTATGAACCCAAAATTGAACGTTTTCATCTATTTCGGGACAATTTTCTTCTTTTGCACTGTATTTCTGTCCCGGATCCTACGTCGTGAGCAGCAAAAAGGACGATTGTCGAATCCATCACATTTGTATTACCGAATCCCATGGCACCTTCGGCAAGACAACTTCGCTACACGTAGAGGTTGGGCCCGCAAACCCAGGGCGAGGGGCTTGGGTCCAGGTTTCCGTCGCTCCCGTGCCCATAACTTTTGATTTGTAAGGAATTACGTGGCGCACAGCATACCGTTGGAAAGCTCTCCTAGAGCTCTACGACGGGGGCAGCTAGCCTAGTTGGTTGCGCCTGTTTTTGGATCCCAAAATCGAATGTTTTTTTTAGTTTCGGGACACTTTTCTTCTTATTGCAATTTTTCCGTCCCGGATCGTATATCGTGAGCCGCGAAAAGGATGACAACCTTATGCATCACATTTCTATTACCGAATCCCATTGCACCTTAGGCAAGACAACTTCGCTTGACGTAGAGGCTAGGCCCGTAAACCGAGGTAGTGGGGCTTGGGACCAGGTCTCCGTCACTCCGGTGCCCATAACTTTTGATCCGTAAGGAGTTACGCGGCGCACAACATACCATTGGAAAGCTGTTCGAGAGCTCTATGATGGAGTTAGCAAGCATGCTCGGTTGCGCATGTTTTCAGATCCCAAAATTGAATGTTTTCATCAGTTTCGGGACAATTTTCTTCTTTTGTTCTGTTTTTTCATCTCGGATCGTACGTCGTGAGCCGTGAAAAGGACGACAACCTAATCCATCACATTTCTATTACCGAATCCCACGGCACCTTGGACAAGACAGCTTCACTTCACGTAGAGGCTGGGCCCGTAAACCGAGTGCAAGCGGCTAGGGACTAGGTCTCCGGTGCTCCGGTGCCCATAACTTTTGATCCGTAAGGAGTTACGCGGCGCACAGTATACCGTTGGAAAGGTCTCTGAGAGCTCTACGACGGGGGCAGCTAGCCTGCTCGACTATACCTGTTTCGGGGTACTTTTCATCTTTTTGCTATTTTTTCATCCCGGATCGTACGTCGTGAGCCGTGAAAAGGACGACAACCTAATCCACCACATTTCTATTACCGAATCCCACGACACCTTGGGCAAGACAACTTCACTTCACGTAGAGGCTGGGCCCGCAAACCGAGTGCAAGGGGCTTAGGACCAGGTCTCCGTCACTCCGGTGCCCATAACTTTTCATCCGCTAGGAGTTACGTGGCGCATAACATACCGATGAAATGCTCTCCGAGAACTCAATGACGGGGGCACCAAACCTACTCAGCTGCGTCTTTTTTCGGAGCCCAAAATAGAACGTTTTCATCTATTTCGGGACACTTTTATTCTTTTGCGCTGTTTTTCTATCCCGAATCGTATGTCCTGAGCCGCGAAAAAAATGACAACCTTATCCATCACATTTTTATTACCGAATCCCATGGCACCTTGGGCAAGACAACTTCGCTTCACGTAGAGGCTGGGCCCGCAAACCGAGGGCGTGGGGCTTGGGACTAGTTCTCCGTCGCTCCAGTGTCCATAACTTTTGATTTGTAAGGAGTTACGCGGCGCATAGCATACCGTTGGAAAGCTCTCCGAGAGCTCTACGACTTGGGTAGATAGTCTACTTAGTTGCGCCTATTTTTAGAGCCTAAAATCAAACATTTTCATCAGTTTCAGGACACTTTTCTTCTTTTGCGCTGTTTTTTCGTCTCGGATCATTCGTCGTGAGCGGTGAAAAGTACGACAACCTAACACATGATATTTCTATTAACGAATCCCATGACACCTTGGGCAAGATAACTTCACTTCACGTAGAGGCTGGGCTCGCAAACCGAGGACGTGGGGCTTTGGACCAGGTCTCCGTCACTCCGGTGCCCATAACTTTTGATCCGTAAGGAGTTACGCGGCGCACAGCATACCGTTGGAAAGCTCTCCGAGAGCTCTACGATGGGGGCAGTAAGCCTGCTCGGTTGCGCCTATTTTATGAGCCCAAAATTGAACATTTTCATCTATTTCGGGATAGTTTTCTTCTTTTGCACTGTATTTCCGTCCCGAATCCTACGTCGTTGGCCGCAAAAAGGATGATAGTCGAATCCATCACATTTGTATTACCGAATCCCATGGCACCTTCGGCAAGACAACTTCGTAACACGTAGAGGCTGGGCCGGCAATCCCAGGGCGAGGGGCTTGGGTCCAGGTCTCCGTCGTTCCGGTGCCCTTAACTTTTGATCTGTAAGGAATTACGCGGCGCACAGCATACCGTTGGAAAGCTCTCCTAGAGCTCTACGATGGGGGCAGTTAGCCTAGTTGGTTGCGCCTGTTTTTGGAGCCCAAAATCGAACTTTTTTTTTAGTTTTGGGATACTTTTCTTCTTTTCGCTGTTTTTCCGTCCCGGATCGTATGTCGTAGGCTGACAACCTTATCCATCACATTTTTATTACCGAATCCCATGGCACCTTGGGCAAGACAACTTCGCTTCACGTAGAGGCTAGGCCCGCAAACCGAGGTAGTGGGCCTCGAGACCAGGTCTCCGTCACTCCGGTTCGCATAACTTTTGATCCGTAAGGAGTTACGCGGCGCACAGCATACCGCTGGAAGGCTGTTCGAGACCTCTACGATGGTGTTAGCAAGCCTGCTCAGTTGCGCCTCTTTTCAGTTACCAAAATTGAATGTTTTCATCAGTTTTGGGATCTTCTTTTGGGCAATTTTTTAGTCTTGGATTGTACGTCGTGAGCGGCGAAAAGGACGACAACCAAATCCATCACATTTCTATTACCGAATCCCACGACATCTTGGGCAAGATAGTTTCACTTCACGTAGAGGATGGGCCCACAAATCAAGTGCAAGCGGCTAGGGACCATGTCTTCGGCGCTCCCGTGCCCATAACTTTTGATTCGTAAGGAGTTACGCGGCGCTCAGTATACCGTTGGAAAGGTCTCTGAGAGCTCTACGACGGGGCAGCTAGCCTGCTCGACTGCACCTGTTTCGGAGCCCAAAATCGAACGTTTTCATCTATTTCGGGGCACTTTTCTTCTTTTTGCTATTTTTCTATCCCGGATCGTACGTCGTGAGCCGCGAAAAGGACGACAATCTAATCCACCACATTTCTATTACCGAATCCCACGGTACCTTGGGCAAGACAACTTCGCTTCACGTAGAGGCTGGGCCCGCAGACCGAGTGCAAGGGGCTTGGGACCAAGTCTTCGTCGCTCTGGTGCCCATAACTTTTGATCCGCAAGGAGTACGCGGCGCATAACATACCGTTGAAATGCTCTCCGAGAACTCTACGACTGGGGTACCAAGCCTGCTGTGCTGCGTCTATTTTCGGAGCCCAAAATAGAATGTTTTCTTCTATTTCGGGACACTTTTCTTCTTTTGCGCTATTATTTTTTATCACGAATCGTACGTCGTGAGCCGCGAAAATGACGACAATCGAATCCATCACATTTGTATTACCGAATCCCACGGCACCTTGGGCAATACAACTTCGCTTCACGTAGAGGCTGGGCCCGCAAATCGAGGGCGTGGGGCTTCGTACCAGGTCTTCGTCACTCCGGTGTCCATAACTTTTGATCCGTAAAGCGTTACGCCGTGCATAGCATACCGTTGGAAAGCTCTCCGAGAGCTCTACGACTTGGGTAGCTAGCCTGCTCAGCTGCGCCTATTTTAGAGCCTAAAATTGAACATTTTCATCAATTTTGGGACACTTTTCTTCTTTTGCAATGTTTTTCTATCTCGGATCGTTCGTCGTGAGCCGTGAAAAGGACGACAACCTAATCCATGATATTTCTATTAACGAATCCCACGACACCTTGGGCAAGATAACTTCACTTCACGTAGAGGCTGGGCCCGCAAACCGAGGGCGTGGGGCTTGGGACCAGGTCTCCGTCACTCCGGTACCCATAACTTTTGATCCGTAAGGAGTTACGCGGTGCACAGCGTACCGTTGGAAAGCTCTCCGAGAGTTCTAAGACGGGGGCAATAAGCCTGCTCGGCTGCGCCTATTTTATGAGCAAAAATTGAAAGTTTTCATCTATTTCGGGACAGTTTTCTTCTTTTGCACTGTATTTCTGTCCCGGATCCTACGTCGTGAGCCGCAAAAAGGATGATAGTCGAATCCATCACATTTGTATTACCGAATCCCATGGCACCTTCGGCAAGACAACTTCGCAACACGTAGAGGCTGGGCCGGCAAACCCAGGGCGTGGGGCTTGGGTCCAGGTCTCCGTCGTTCCGGTGCCCTTAACTTTTGATCTGTAAGGAATTACGCGGCGCACAGCATACCGTTGGAAAGCTCTCCTAGAGCTCTACGATGGGGGCAGTTAGCCTAGTTGGTTGCGCCTGTTTTTGGAGCCCAAAATCGAACTTTTTTTTTAGTTTTGGGATACTTTTCTTCTTTTCGCTGTTTTTCCGTCCCGGATCGTATGTCGTGAGCCGCGAAAAGGCTGACAACCTTATCCATCACATTTTTATTACCGAATCCCATGGCACCTTGGGCAAGACAACTTCGCTTCACGTAGAGGCTAGGCCCGCAAACCGAGGTAGTGGGCCTTGGGACCAGGTCTCCGTCACTCCGGTTCGCATAACTTTTGATCCGTAAGGAGTTACGCGGCGCACAGCATACCGTTGGAAAGCTGTTCGAGAGCTCTACGATGGTGTTTGCAAGCCTGCTTGGTTGTGCATGTTTTTAGATACCAAAATTGAACGTTTTCATTAGTTTTGGGACAATTTTCTTCTTTTGGGCAATTTTTTAGTCTTGGATTGTACGTCGTGAGCGGCGAAAAGGACGACAACCAAATCCATCACATTTCTATTACCGAATCCCACGACATCTTGGGCAAGATAGTTTCACTTCACGTAGAGGATGGGCCCGCAAACCGAGTGCAAGTGGCTATGGACCATGTCTTCGGCTCTCCCGTGCCCATAACTTTTGATCTGTAAGGAGTTACGCGGCGCACAGCATACCGTTGGAAAGGTCTCTGAAAGCTCTACGATGGGGCAGCTAGCCTGCTCGACAGCACCTATTTCGGAGCCGAAAATCAAATGTTTTCATCTATTTCGGTGCATTTTTCTTCTTTTTGCTATTTTTCCATCCCGGATCGTACGTCGTGAGCCGCGAAAAGGACTACAATCTAATCTACCACATTTCTATTACCGAATCCCACGGTACCTTGGGCAAGACAACTTCGCTTCACGTAGAGGCTGGGCCCGCAGACCGAGTGCAAGGGGCTTGGGACCAAGTCTTCGTCGCTCTGGTGCCCATAACTTTTGATCCGCAAGGAGTACGCGGCGCATAACATACCGTTGAAATGCTCTCCGAGAACTCTACGACTGGGGTACCAAGCCTGCTGTGCTGCGTCTATTTTCGGAGCCCAAAATAGAATGTTTTCTTCTATTTCGGGACACTTTTCTTCTTTTGTGCTATTTTTTTTTTTATCACGAATGGTACGTCGTGAGCCGCGAAAAGGACGACAATCTAATCCACCACATTTCTATTACCGAATCCCACGGTACCTTGGGCAATACAACTTCGCTTCACGTAGAGGCTGGGCCCGCAAATCGAGGGCGTGGGGCTTCGTACCAGGTCTTCGTCACTCCGGTGTCCATAACTTTTGATCCGTAAAGCGTTACGCCGTGCATAGCATACCGTTGTAAAGCTCTCCGAGAGCTCTACGACTTGGGTAGCTAGCATGCTCAGCTGTGCCTATTTTTAGAGCCTAAAATCGAACATTTTCATCAATTTTGGGACACTTTTCTTCTTTTGCAATGTTTTTCCGTCTCGGATCGTTCGTCGTGAGCCGTGAAAAGGACGACAACCTAATCCATGATATTTCTATTAACGAATCCCACGACATCTTGTGCAAGATAACTTCACTTCACGTAGACGCTGGGCCCGCAAACCGAGGGCGTAGGGCTTGGGACCAGGTCTCCGTCACTCCGGTGCCCATAACTTTTGATCCGTAAGGAGTTACGCGGTGCACAGCATACCGTTGGAAAGCTCTCCGAGAGCTCTACGACGGGGGCAACAAGCCTGCTCGGCTATGCCTATTTTATGAGCCCAAATTCGAACGTTTTCATCTATTTCGGGACAGTTTTCTTCTTTTGCACTGTATTTCCGTCCCGGATCCTACGTCGTGATCCGCAAAAAGGCGGATAGTCCAATCAATCACATTTGTATTACCGAATCCCATGGCACCTTCGACAAGACAACTTCGCTACATGTAGAGGTTGGGCCGACAAACCCAGGGCGAGGGGCTTGGGTCCAGGTTTCCGTCGCTCCGGTGCCCTTAACTTTTGATCTATAAGGAATTACGCGGTGCACAGCATACCGTTGGAAAGCTCTCCTAGAGCTCTACGACGGGGGCAGCTATCCTAGTTGGTTGCGCCTGTTTTTGGAGACCAAAATCGAACGTTTTTTCAGTTACGGGATACTTTTCTTCTTTTCGCTGTTTTTTCGTCCCGGATCGTATGTCATGAGCCGCGAAAAAAATGACAACCTTATCCATCACATTTTTATTACCGAATCCCATGGCACCTTGGGCAAGACAACTTCGCTTCACGTAGAGGCTGGGCCTGCAAACCGAGGTAGTGGGGCTTGGGACCAAGTCTCCGTCACTCCGGTGCCAATAACTTTTGATCCGTAAGGAGTTACGCGGTGCACAGCATACCATTTGAAAGCTGTCCGAGAGCTCTACAATGGAGCTAGCAAGCCTGCTCGGTTGCGCATGTTTTCAGATCCCAAAATTGAAGTTTCGGGACAATTTTCTTCTTTTGTGTTATTTTTTCGTCTCGGATCGTACTTCGTGAGTCGCGAAAAGGACGACAATCTAATCCATCACATTTCTATTACCGAATCCCACGGCACCTTGGGCAGGACAGCTTCGTTTCATGAAGAGGCTGGGCCCGCAAACCGAGTGCAAGCAGCTAGGGACCAGGTCTCCGTCGCTCCGGTGCCCATAACTTTTGATCCGTAAGGAGTTATACTGCGTACAGTATACCGTTGGAAAGGTCTCGGAGAGTTCTACGACGGGGGCGGCTAGCCTGCTCAACTGCACCTGTTTCGGAGACCAAAATCGAATGTTTTCATCTATTTCGGGTCCCTTTTCTTCTTTTTACTATTTTTCCGTCCCGGATCGTACGTCGTGAGCCGCGAAAGGGACGGCAACCTAATCCACCACATTTCTATTACCAAATCCCATGGTACCTTGGGCAAGACAACTTCGCTTCATGTAGAGGCTGGGCCTGCAAACCGAGTGCAAGGGGCTTGTGGCCAGGTATCTGTCGCTCCGGTGCCCTTAACTTTTACTCCGTAACGAGTTAAGAGGTGCACAGCATACCGTTGGAAAGCTCTTTGAGAGCTCTACGACGGGGGCACCAATCCTGCTAGGCTGCGCCTATTTTCGGAGTCCAAAATCGAACATTTTTATCAGTTTAGGGACATTTTTCTTCTTTTGCGTTGTTTTTTTGTCCCGAATCGTATGTCGTGACCCTTGAAAAGGATGACAACCTAATCCATCACATTCCTATTACCGAATCCCATGTCACCTTGGGCAAGACAACTTCACTTCACGTAGAGGCTGGACCCGCAAACCAAGGGCGTGGGGCTTGGGACTAGGTCTCCATCGCTCCGGTGCCCATAACTTTTGATCTGTAAGGAGTTACGCGGCGCACAGTATACCGTTGGAACGGTCTCCGAGAGCCCGACGACGAGGGTAGCTAGCCTGCTCGACTGCACCTATTTCGGAGCCCAAAATCGAACGTTTTCATCTATTTTAGGGCACTTTTCTTCTTTTTGCTATTTTTCCTTTTCCCGGATAGTACGTCGTGAGCCGCGAAAAGGACGACAACCTAATCCACAACATTTCTATTACCGAATCCCACAGTACCTAGGGCAAGACAACTTCGCTTCACGTAGAGTCTGGGCCCGCAAACCGAGTGCAAGGGGCTTGGGGCCAGGTCTCCGTCGCTCCGGTGCCCACAACTTTTGATCCGCAAGGAGTTACGCGGCGCATAACATACCGTTGAAATGCTCTCCGAGACCTCTACGATGGGGGCACCAAGCCTGCTCGGCTGTGCCTATTTTCGTAGCCCAAAATAGAACGTTTTCATCTATTTCAGGACACTTTTCTTCTTTTGCGCTGTTTTTCTGTCCCAAATCGTATGTCGTGAGCCGCGAAAAGGACGACAATCGAATCTATCACATTTATATTACTGAATCCCACGGCACCTTGGGCAAACAACTTCGCTTCACGTAGAGGCTGGGCCCGCAAACCAAGGGCGTGGGGCTTGGAACCGGGTCTCCGTTGCTCCGGTGCCCATAACTTTTGATCCGTAAGGAGTTACGCGGTACATAGTATACCGTTGGAAAGCCCTTTGAGAGCTCTACGACTTGGGTAGCTAGCCTGCTCAGCTGCACCTATTTTCAGTGCCTAATATCGAACGTTTTCATCAGTTTCAGGACACTTTTCTTTTTTTGTGCTGTTTTTCCATCCCAGATCGTTCGTCGTGAGCCTTGAAAAGGACAACAACCTAATCCATCACATTTCTATTACCGAATCGCACGACACCTTGGGCAAGATAGCTTCACTTCACGTAGAGGTTGGGCCCGCAAACCGAGGGCGTGGGGCTTGGGACCAGGTCTCTTTCACTCCGGTGCCCATAACTTTTGATCCGTAAGAAGTTACGCGGCGCACAGCATACTATTGGAAAGCTCTCCGAGAGCTCTATGATAGGGGTAACAAGCCTGCTTGGTTGCGCCTATTTTCGAATACCAAAATTGAACATTTTCATCAGTTTCTGGAAACTTTTCTTCTTTTGCGCTATTTTTTCATCCCGGATCGTACGTCGTGAGCCGCAAAGAGGACGACAACCTAATCCATCACATTTCTATTACCGATTCCCACGGCACCTTGGGCATGAAAACTTCACTTCACGTAGAGGCTAGGCCCGCAAACCGAGTGCAAGGGGCTTGGGACCAGGTCTCCGTCGCTCCGGTGCCCATAACTTTTGATCCGTAAGGAGTTACGTGGCGCACAGCATACCGTTTGAAAGCTCTTCGAGAGCTCTACGACGGGGGCAGCAAGTCTGCTCGGCTGCGCCTATTTTCTGAGCCCAAAATCAAACGTTTTCATCTATTTCGGTACACTTTTCTTATTTTGCGCTGTTTTTCCATTATGGATCGTACGTCGTGAACTGCAAAAAGGACGATAGTCGAATCCATCACATTTGTATTAACGAATCACATGGCACCTTCGGCAAGACAACTTCAATTCACGTAGAGGCTGGGCCCACAAACCCAGGGCGTGGGGCTTGGGTCTAGGTTTCCGTTGCTCTGGTGCCCATAACTTTTGATCCGTAGGGAATTACGCGGCGCACAACATACCGTTGGAAAGCTCTCCTAGAGCTCTACGACGGGGGCAGCTAGACTATATGGCTGCGATTGTTTTCGTTGCCCAAAATCAAATGTTTTCAACAGTTTCGGGACACTTTTCTTCTTTTCGCTGTTTTTCCGTCCCGGATCGTACGTCGTGAGCCGCGAAAAGGACGACAACCTAATCGATCACATTTTTATTATGAATCCCAATGCACCTTGGGCAAGACAACTTCGTTTCACGTAGAGGCTAGGCCCACAAACCTAGGTAGTGGGGCTTGGGGCCAGGTCTCTGTCACTCCGGTGCCCATAACTTTTGATCCGTAAGGAGTTACGCGGTGCACAGTATACCGTTGGAAAGCTCTCTAAGAGTTCTACGATAAGGTTAGCAAGCCTGCTCGGTTGCGCATGTTCTCAGATCCAAAAATTGAACATTTTCTTCAGTATCGAGACACTTTTCTTCTTTTGTGCTATTTTTTCGTCTCTGATCGTACGTCGTGAGTCGCGAAAAGGACGACAACCTAGTCCATCACATTTCTATTACCGAATCCCACGGCACCTTGGGCAAGACAGCTTCACTTCACGTAGAGGCTGGGCCCGCATACCGAGTGCAAGCGGCTAGGGACCAGGTGTCCGTCGCTCCGGTCCCCATAACTTTTGTTCCGTAAGGAGTTACGCGGCGCACAGTATACTGTTGGAAAGCTCTCCGAGAGCTCTATGACGAGGGTAGTTTGCTTGCTCGACTGCACCTATTTCAGAGCCCAAAATTGAACGTGTTCATCTATTTCGGGGCACTTTTCTTCTTTTTCCTATTTTTTCGTCCCAGATCGTACGTCGTGAGCCGCGAAAAGGATGACAACCTAATCCACCACATTTCTATTACCGAATCCCACGACACCTTGGGCAAGACAAGTTCGCTTCACGTAGAGGCTGGGCTCGCAAACCGAGTGCAAGGGGCTTGGGACCAGGTCTCCGTCGCTCCGCTGCCCATAACTTTTGATCCGCAAGGAGTTACGTGGCGCATAACATACCGTTGAAATGCTCTCCGAGAACTCTACAACAGGGGCACCAAGCATGCTCTGCTGCGTCTATTTTCGGAGCCCAAAATAGAATGTTTTCATCTGTTTCGTGACACTTTTCTTCTTTTGCGCTATTTTTCTGTCCCGAATCGTACGTCGTGAGCCGCGAAAAGGACAACAATCGAATCCATCACAATTGTATTACCAAATCCCATGGCACCTTGGGCAATACAACTTCGTTTCACGTAGAGGCTGGGCCTGCAAACCGAGGGCGTGGGGCTTGGGACCAGGTCTCCGTCGCTCCGGTGTCCATAACTTTTGATCCGTAAGGAGTTACGCGGCGTATAGCATATTGTTGGAAAGCTTTCCGAGAGCTCTACGACTTGGGTAGCTATCCTGCTCAGCCGTGCCTATTTTTAGAGCCTAAAATCGAACGTTTTCTTCAGTTTCGGGATACTTTTCTTCTTTTGCGCTAGTTTTTTGTCTCGGATCGTTCGTCGTGAGCCGTGAAAAGGACGACAACCTAATCCATGATATTTCTATTAACGAATCCCACGACACCTTGGGCAAGATAACTTCACTTCATGTAGAGACTGGGCCCGTAAACCTAGGGTGTGGGGCTTGGGACCAAGTCTCCGTCACTTCGGTGCCCATAAATTTTCATCCGTAAGGAGTTACACGGCACACAACATACCGTTGGAAAGCTCTCCAAGAGCTCTACGAAGGGGCAGTAAGCCTGCTCGGCTGCGCCTATTTTATGAGCCCAAAATTGAACGATTTCATCTATTTCGGGGCAGTTTTCTTCTTTTGCACTGTATTTCCGTCCCAGATCCTACGTCGTGAGCCGCAAAAAGGACGATAGTCGAATCCATCATATTTGTATTAACGAATCCCATGGCACCTTCGGCAAGACAACTTCGCAACACGTAGAGGCTGGGCCGGCAAACCCAGGGCGAGGGGCTTGGGTCCAGGTCTCCGTCGCTCCGGTGCCCATAACTTTTGATCCGTAAAGAATTACGCGGCACACAGCATACCGTTGGCGAGCCTGCTCGGTTGCGCCTTTTTTTCAATGCCCAAAATCGAACGTTTTCATCAGTTTTGGGATACTTTTCGTCTTTTGTCATGTTTTTCTGTTTCTGATCGTACATCGTGAGCCGCAAAAAGGACTACAACCTAATTCATCACATTTATATTATCGAATCCCATGGCACCTTGGGCAAGACAGCTTCGCTTCACGTAGAGGCTAGGCCCGGAAACCGATGGCGTGGGGCTTGGGACCAGGTCTTTGGCGCTCCGGTGCCCATAACTTTGGATCCGTAAAGAGTTAAGCGGTGCACAGCAAACCGTTGGAATGCTCTCCGGGAGCTCTACGATGGGGGGAGCAAGCCTACTCGATTGCTCCCATTTTTGGAGCCCAAAATATAACATTTTCATTAGTTTCGGGACTCTTTTTTTCTTTTGTGCTGTTTTTTTGTCCCGAATCGTACGTTGTGAGCCGCGAAAAGGACGACAACCTAATCCACCACATTTCTATTACCGAATCCCATGGCACCTTGGGCAAGACAACTTCGCTTCACGTAGAGGCTGGGCCCGCAAACCGAGTGCAAGGGGCTTGGGACCAGGTCTCCGTTGCTCCGGTGCCCATAACTTTTGATCCGCAAAGAGTTACGCGGCGCATAACATACCGTTTAAATGCTCTCCGAGAGCTCTATGATGGGGGTAGCAAGCTTTCTCAGTTGCGCCTATTTTCGGAGCCCAAAATTGAACATTTTCATCTGTTTTGGGACACTTTTCTTCTTTTGCACTATTTTTCTGTCCCGGATCGAACGTCGTGAGCCGCAAAAATGACGACAATCGAATCCATCACATTTATATTACTGAATCCCACGGCACCTTGGGCAAGACAACTTCGCTTCACGTAGAGGCTGGACCCGCAAACCGAGGATATGGTGCTTGAGAACAGGTCTCCGTCTCTCCAGTGTCCATAACTTTTGATTCGAAAGGAGTTCCGCGGCACATAGCATACCGTTGGAAAGCTCTCCGAGAGCTCTACTACTTGGGTTGCTAGCCTGCTCTGCTGCGCCTATTTTCAGAGCCTAAAATCGAACGTTTTCTTCAGTTTTGGGACACTTTTCTTCTTCTGAGCTGTTTTTTCGTCCCGGATCGTCGTGAGCCGTGAAAAAGACGACAACCTTATCCATCATATTTCTATTAACGAATCCCACAACGAATTGGGCAAGATAACTTCACATCACGTAGAGGCTAGGCCTGCAAACCGACGGCGTGGGGCTTGGGACAAGGTCTCCGTCACTCCGGTGCTCATAACTTTTGATCCGTAAGGAATTATACGGCGTACAACATAGCGTTGGAATGCTCTCCGAGAGCTCTACAATGGGAGTAGCAATCCTGCTCGGCTGCGCCTATTTTATGAGCCCAAAATCAAACATTTTCATCTATTTCGGGACACTTTTCTTTTTTTGCACTGTTTTTCCGTCCCGGATCGTACGTCATGAGCCGAAAAAAGGACGATAGTCGAATCCATCACATTTGTATTACCGAATCCCATGGCACCTTCAGCAAGACAACTTCGCTTCACGTAGAGGCTGGGCCCGCAAACCTAGGATGTGGGGCTTGGGTCCACGTCTCCATCGCTCCGGTACCGATAACTTTCGATCTGTAAGGAATTCCGCGGTGCACAGCATACCGTTGGTAAGCTCTCCGAGAGCTCTATGACGGGGGTAGCTAGCCTAGTTGGCTGCGCCTTTTTTCAGAGGCCAAAATCAAACGTTTTCATCAGTTTTAGGACACTTTTCTTCTTTTCGCTATTTTTTCATCCCGGATCGTACGCCGTGAGTCGCGAAAAGGACGATAACCTAATTCATCACATTTCCATTACCGAATCCCATGGCACCTTGGGCAAGACAACTTCGCTTTACGTAGAGGCTAGGCCAGCAAACTGAGGGTGTGGGGCTTGGGACCAGGTCTCCGTCGCACTGGTGCCCATAACTTTTGATCCGTAAGGAGTTACGCGGTGCACAACATACTGTTGGAAAGCTCTTAGAGAGCTCTACGATGGGGGTAGCAAGCCTGCTCGGTTACGCCTGTTTTATGAGCCCAAAATCAAACATTTTCATCTATTTCGGGACACTTTTCCTTTTTTGCACTGTTTTTCCGTCACGGATCGTACGTCGTGATCCGGAAAAAGGACGATAGTTGAATCCATCACATTTATATTACCGAATCCCATGGCACCTTCGGCAAGACAACTTCGCTTCACGTAGAGGCTGGGCCCGCAAACCCAGGGCGTGGGGCTTGGGTCTACGTCTCCATCGCTCCGGTGCCGATAACTTTCGATCTGTAAGGAATTACGCGATGCACAGCATACCGTTGGTAAGCTCTCCGAGAGCTCTATGACGGGGGTAGCTAGCCTAGTTGGCTGCGCCTTTTTTCAGAGGCCAAAATCAAACGTTTTCATCAGTTTTAGGACACTTTTCTTCTTTTCGCTGTTTTTTCGTCCCGGATCGTACGTCGTGAGCCGCGAAAAGAACGACAATTTAATCCATCACATTTCTATTACCGAATTCCACGGCGCCTTGGGCAAGACAACTTCGCTTCACGTAGAGGCTAGGCCCGCAAACTGAGGGCGTGGGGCTTGGGACCAGGTCTCCATCACTCCGGTGCCCATAACTTTTGATTAGTAAGGAGTTACGCGACGCACAACATACCGTTGGAAAGCTCTTAGAGAGCTCTACGATGGGGGTAGCAAGCCTGCTCAGTTACGCCTGTTTTTGGATCCCAAAATTGAACGTTTTCATCAGTTTCGGGACACTTTTCTTCTTTTGCTCTGTTTTTTCATCTCGAATCGTACGTCGTGAGCCGTAAAAAGGACGACAACCAAATCCATCACATTTCTATTACCGAATCCCACGGCACCTTAGGCAAGACAACTTCGCTTCACGTAGAGGCTAGGCCCGCAAACCGAGGGCGAGGGGCTCGGGACCAAGTCTCCGTCGCTTCGGTGCCCATAACTTTTGTTCCATAAGGAGTTACGCGACGCACAGTATAACGTTGGAAAGCTTTCCGTGAGCTCTACTATAGAGGCAGCATGCCTACTCGGTTGCACTTGTTTTCAGATCCCAAAATCAATCATTTTCATCAGTTTCGGGACACTTTTCTTGTTTTGCACTTTTTTCCGTCCTGGATCGTACGTCATGAGCCGCGAAAAGGACGACAGCCAAATCCATCACATTTCTATTACCGAATCCCACGGTACCTTGGGCAAGACAACTTCGCTTCAGGTAGAGGCTGGAGCCCGCAAATTGAGGGTGCGGGGCTTGGGACCAGGTCTCCGTCGCTCTGGTCCCCATAACTTTTGATCCGTAAAGAGTTACGCGGCGCACAGCATACCGTTGGAAAGCTATCTGAGAGCTCTACGACGGGGGTAGCAAGACAAGTTGGCTGCCCCTATTTTCGGAGCCCAAAATCGAACATTTTCATCAATTTCGGGACACTTTTCTTCTTTTCGCTGTTTTTCCGTCCCGGATCGTACGTCGTGAGCTGCGAAAAGGACGACAACCTAATCCATTACATTTCTATTACCGAATCCCATGGCACCTTGGGCAAGACAACTTCGCTTCACGCCCGCAAACCAAGGGCTCGGGGCTCGGGACCAAGTCTTTGTCGCTCTAGTGCCCATAACTTTTGATCAGTTACGCGACGCACAGCATACCATTAGAAAGCTCTCTGAGAGCTCTACGACGGGGGTAGCAAGCCTACTCGGCTGTGCCTATTTTTGGAGCCCAAAATTGAATGTTTTCATTAGTTTTAGGACACTTTTCTTCTTTTGCGCTGTTTTTCCGTCCCGGATCGTAAGTCGTGAGCTGCGAAAAGGACGACAACATAATCCATCATATTTGTATGATTGAATCCCAGGGCACCTTGGTCAAGACAACTTCGCTTCGCGTAGAGGCTGGGCCCGTAAACCGAGGACGTGGGCTTGGGACCAGGTCTCCATCGCTCCGGTGCCTATAACTTTTGATCCGTAAGGAGTTACGCAGCGCACAACATAACGTTGGAAAGCTCTCCGAGAGCTCTAAGACGAGGGTAGCTAGACTGCTCGACTACACCTATTTTCAGAGCCCAAAATTGAATGTTTTCATCAGTTTCGAGACACTTTTCTTCTTTTGTGATGTTTTTTCGTCCCGGGTCGTACGTTGTGAGCCACGAAAAGGACGACGACCTAATCTATCACATTTCTATTACCGAATCCCATGGCACCTTGGGCAAGATAACTTCACTTCAGGTAGAGGCGGGGCTCGCAAACTGAGGGCTTGGGGCTTGGGACCAGGTCTCTGTCATTCCGGTGCCCATAACTTTTGATCCGTAAGGAGTTACGCGCTGCACAGCATACTGTTGGAATGCTTTCCGAGAGCTCTAAGACGAGGGCAGCAACCTTGCTCAGCTGTGGCTATTTTCAGAGCCCAAAATCGAACATCTTTACCAGTTTCGGGACACTTTTCTTCTTTTGCCCTATTTTTTCATCCCGGATAGTGCCCCGTAAGTCGCGAAAAGGACGACAACCTAATCTATCACATTTCTATTATCGAATCCCATGGCACCCTGTGCATGACAACTTCGCTTCACGTAGAGGCTGGGCCCGCAAACCGAGGGCATGGGGCTTGGGACCAGGTCTCCGTCGCTCCGGTGCCCATAACTTTTGATCCGTAAGGAGTTATGCGGCGCACAGCATACCGTTGGAATGATTTCCAAGAGCTCTAAGTCGGGGGTAGTAAGCCTACTCTGCTGCGCCTATTTTCGGAGTCCAAAATCGAACGTTTTCACCAGGTTAAGGATACTTTTCTTCTTTTGCTCTGTTTTTCTATCCCGAATAGTGTGTCTGTGTCGCGAAAAGGACGACAACCTAATCTATTACATTTCTATTACCGAATCCCACGACACCTTGGGAAAGACAACTTTGCTTTACGTAGAGGTTGGGCCCGCTAACCAAGGCCGTTGGGCTTGAGACCAGGTCTCCGTCGCTCTAGTGCCCATAAGTTTTAATCCGTAAGAAGTTATGTGGGGCACAACATACCGTTGGAAAGCTCTCCGAGAGCTCTATAATAGGGGCAGCAAGCCTGCTCAGTTGCGCCTAATTTTAGAGCCTAAAATCAAACATTTTCATCAGATTCGGGCTACTTTTCTTCTTTTGTGCTATTTTTTTGTCCCGGATTGTACGTCGTGAGCTGTGAAAAGGACGACAACCTATTCCATCACATTTCTATTAACGAATCCCATGACACCTTGGGCAAGACAACTTCGCTTCACGTAGAGGCTGGGCCCGTAAACCGAGGGCGTGGGGCTTGGGACTAGGTCTCCGTCACTCCGGTGCCCATAACTTTTGATCCTTAAGGAGTTACGCGGTGCACAGCATACCGTTGGGAAGCTCTCCGAGAGCTCTACGATGGGGGCAGCAAGCCAGCTCGGTTGCGCCTATTTTAAGATCCTAAAATAGAATGTTTTCATCTGTTTTGGGACACTTTTCATCTTTTGCACTGTTTTTTCGTCCCGGATCGTGAGTCGTGAGCCTCGAAAATGACAACCTAATCCATCACATTTATATTACCGAATCCCAAGGCACCATGGGCAAGACAACTTCGCTTCACGTAGAGGCTGGGCCCGCAAACTGAGGGCGTGGGGCTTGGGACCAAGTCTCCGTCGCTCCAGTGCCCGTAACTTTTGATCCGTAAGAAGTTACGCGGCGCACAACATACCGTTGGATAGCTCTCCGAGAGCTCTATGACGGGTGCAACAAGCTTGCTGGTTGCGCCTGTTTTTTCTGCCCAAAATTGAACGTTTTCATCTATTTTGGGACACTTTTCTTTATTTGCGCTGTTTTTTCATCCTGGATCGTACGTCGTGAGCTGAGAAAATGACGACAACTGTCACGCTCCAACCCGGCCTATAAAGGTTACACTAGGGTGTGATCTAAACATTCAAGTCACGTCTCATACTTAACCGTTCATGAAGATTTAACACTTAACGTTTTGGCCTAAACTCCAAAATTTTTTGAAAAATCGGCAGCATAACGGCTGTAATTGGGCTCTTTGGTTTGGCTTAATTCTCTAAATGCCTCAAAATTTTCCAATCTCAATTTCATTTCCAACTAGGATTACTATTTACCATCAATTGAAACGACTACTAACTATCTCGATGACACGTTGATTAATAACCTAGCATAACACTATGTCTCGTTTGTTTGTTTATTCTCGTTATGAAAGTGCCTGTTGATCTTTGTTTAACAACGAGTACCTGTTTAAGATTTGATTGGTTCATTTTACTTAGCCCTTACCTAATACTACAGGATCCTATTATAGATACTAGCAGTAATAATAGCAAAATAACCATAGTAGTGTCTAGTGTCTGTCTAGTTAATATCAGTACAAACCAAAATTAGACCCCAAATTACAATGGGGGTATTTTACATTATAAACAACAAGCAACATAAAAGAGATAGTTTTCAAGTAGCATGGAGTTCACAAGTAGCCATAATCACGTAAAGCACATAAGACATGCAATCACTCCAAGGAATCATCGTTAGGCGCGTCGTCCTCGGGTACCTGTTCTTGATCTTCTTCACCTGAGATGATAAAAGAGGGTGAGTCCTTATGAACTCAGCGAGGAGGAACGAGAAATAGGTTTTGAAACTCATTTTCCAGTTCAACTTATGAAAATCCTTTTTGTAAGCATGAATATAACACAATTAAGTACAGAATAATAATACAAAAGTAAAGGAACACAATTACCCGACTTTCCTCCCCGAGGTCCTCTAGGAACCAAGCGAGAGTAATTATACACGTAGTAAAAGGATACGGTGAGCTTTTGCTCTCAGTTGTTGCGGCCGACTTCAAATCATCCCCTTAACACGCCAAGTGGGTGTACTCCGGATGTACCCCGAAACCTACTACCCAACTCTCCGAGGAAGTCTAGCCCCCAAGCGAGAGAGGGAATTGGTACCATGGTAGTCACGGTTGCACCGGCAAGCCCGATGCCGCCCGGTGTGCGTGAATGCTACCATGCCAGAATGAAAGGTTGCAACTTGTATGCAATGCACATTTATGACATTTATTATATCACATTAGGAGGACAACAAAGTAGGTTGCCTCCGGACAGTCATAAGATTGCACATTGACAAGTAAACAAGCGAGGCACGAATAGACAAGTAATTTCACTTGAAAAGCATATGGAGTTATATGAACATTAAACGGGCAGCCATGTAACGCACGTAATTCAAGTCATATAACTCATTTCAACATCCACGTAATCAAATAATAAGGTTATTCAACATGCGACAACAATCTACGTGGTTCGGATGCAAGAAAGGCCTATTTGTCAACATGCAACGGATCAAAGTCACATTTAGGGCTATAAGGCAACTACGGGCAGCCTACTAAACATATAATTACACTCAATATTCAAAGGATCAACACTTAGCAAGTTCGCCTAGTCACTAGGGTTTCCATTTCGTGCTTATCCGTGCAATTAAGCCCCAAGTCAACTCAAAATCAATCTCAAGCCAAGCATCAATTAATCCAAACATCCCCAAGTACTCAAAACAGTCCACATAACATCCCAATGCCACAATCCAAAGCAATTAATACCACAAGAGAAGTTACAACAAATTTTCTAAGCATATAACTAAATGAAACCCTCACTGCAATAGGCTATTTTCTCACAATTATTGAGTCAAGAAAACAATCTCCAATTCCAGTAAATAAGATGTCAAATTAAAGCTTAAGAAGTGAACTAAAATTAGAAACAAACCTTGCATCATTTGAAGTTCGAGATCAATAGTTATAGCCAAAACAGTGGGATTACACAAAACTGTCCAGATTTGCACACATTTCGATAATTGTCATTTTTGAGGTCCTTGAGGTCAGATTTAGCCTTAGTTCATTTCTGACAAAAATGTCCAGAACTGAAAAATGTATCAGTACACCAACTTTCATACATTTTGGACATCATTTACGAAGTCAAAACTGGTTCGTTCCACAAGGTCAGTGCATCTGCCAAAACCTGCTTCATTTTTCCAGACTTCCAGATTTGGACACATTTTAATTATTTTCCATTTTGAGGACCTTAGAGTCAAAATTAGCTTTGGCCTATTTCTGCGATAAATGTTCAAAATTGGCAAAACTAGTCGTCTGCCAATTTTCATGCATTTTAAATATCATTTTCCTAGCCAAACGCACCTTGCAACAACAAGTCAGAGAGCTGTCAACAAACCCAATTTCATGTATCATCATCTTCAAGCCAAAACTTTGCCATGCATGGTTGTAGAAGCTTATGAACACATAAATAACTCAAGTACAGAAGCAAAGACATACATTTAAGAGCATGCATGTGGATTTTTGAAGGATTTTCAAAAGGTTTTAGCCCTCACCTTAGCAAATCAACAAGAAGATGCACAAAACTTTGATGAAGCTCAAATTCTTCTTCTTCCTTGCTTAGCCGAGATTCCAACTCAATTTTCTCTATTTTTCCTAGCTTAGTGGCCAAGCTCTTAGTACATGCATGTGGTTAGAACAAGAACAAAAGAAATGGAAGGTAGGAAACTGACCGAGGCCGGAAATGGGGAGTCAAAAACTTGCATGTGAGTTTTCTTGCAACCTAGCTAGCTTGGTTGAGTTCCTTAGCTTGTGGCTTGCCTTGATTAACTATGGTATGATGAAGATGAGCTATGAAGGTAAGAAACTCAGCCAAGGCCGAGAGAGAGAGAGAAGAATGAGAGGGAGAGAGAGAAGATTGAGAGGAAAAATGAGAGAAATGACAAAGAATGAAGGCTTTTGCAATTCTTGATGCAAGTGGTCGGCCTAGGGCTTAGTAATTCAGCTTTTTTGTGTCTTCAAGATGCAATTTGAAATTCCTAGTATGGGCAAAGAGGAGTTGGTCGAGTATGGGAAGCTTTTGCAAAGGTTTTTGAGCTAATTTTTATGCATTTGTGTCATAGAGTTGTCATAAGTTGTCTAGAGTTAATTTGAATTGAGCAAGCATGCACAAATACCACCTAGTGGTCGGCCAAGGCTATAGAAAATCTGATTTTTTGTCATCTATTGGAGTATTATTTAATTGGGTGTTGGAAGTGCAAAAAGAATAAGGAATAAAGAATGAAGAATGCTTAGTGTTTAGTGAAATTTTGTCTTCTAGTGAGTTGAATTAGTAATTTAATAATAGTTAGTGGATTTTGTAGGATTAATTAATGACCTAGTGCTTCGTGTAAGATGCTTTCTTGTTTAACGTGAGGGCACTCTTTCCTAGGTCTAGGGCACGTATTACGAGGTAGGACACAAACTACGAGACGAACGCACATTTTCCAAGTAAATGCACGCAACTCTAAATGAATGCACGTAATTCAATGCATGGCACACAAAACGAACACAATTCTTAAACCTAGGTCAAGGCACGCAAATCTAGATTAAGGCACACGAAACGAGGTATCGCACGCAAATCGAGGTCGGGCCTCACAACAACTGAATCCATCACATTTGTATTACCGAATCCCATAGTACCTTGGGCAAGACAACTTCGCTTCACGTAGAGGTTGGGCCCACAAACCGAGGGCGTGGGGCTTGGGACCAGGTCTCCGTCGATCCGGTGCCCATAACTTTTGATCCGTAAGGAGTTACGCGGCGCACATCATACCGTTGGAAAGTTCTCTGAGAGCTCTACAACGGAGGCCGCTACCCTGCTTGAATGCACATGTTTTCGGAGCCAAAAATTGAACATTTTCAACAATTTCGAGACACTTTTATTCTTTTGCGCTGTTTTTTCATCCCGGATCGTACGTCGTGAGCTGCAAAAAGGACGACAATGGAATCTATCACATTTGTATTACCGAATCCCACAGTACCTTAGGCAAGACAACTTCACTTCACGTAGAGGTTGGGAGCGCAAACCGAGGGCGTGGGGCATGAGACCAGGTCTCCATCGCTCCGGTGCCTATAACTTTTGATCCGCAAGGAGTTACGCGGCGTACAACATATCGTTGTAAAGCTCTTCGAGAGCTCTACAACGGGGGATGCTAGCCTAATTAGCTGCGCCTGTTTCCAGAGCCCAAAATCGAACGATTTCATCAGTTCTGGGATACTTTTCTTATTTTCGCTGTTTTTTCGTCCCGGATAGTACGTCGTGAGCCGCGAGAAGGACGACAACCTAATCCATAATATTTCTATTACCGAATCCCACGCCACCTTGGGCAAGACAACTTCGCTTTACGTAGAGGCTGGGCCCAAAAACTGAGGGCGTGGGGCTTGGGACCAGGTCTCCGTCGCTCTGGTGCCAATAACATTTGATTCGTAAGGAGTTACGTGGCGCACAATATACCGTTGGAAAGTTCTCCGAGAGCTCTACGATGGGGGCAGCAAGCCTGCTCAGCTGCGCCTATTTTAAGAGCCCAATATCGAACATTTTCATCAGATTCGGGACACTTTTCATCTTTTGCGTTGTTTTTTTGTACCGGATCGTACGTCGTGAGCAGCAAAAAGGACGACAACCTAATCCATCACATTTCTATTAACGAATCCTACTGCACCTTGGGCAAGACAACTTCGTTTCTCGTAGAGGCTGGGCCCGCTAACCGAGTGCGTGGGGCTTGGGGCCAAGTCTCCGTCACTCCGGTGCCCATAACTTTTGATCTGTAAACAGTTACGCAGTGCACAACATACCGTTGGAAAGCTCTTCGAGAGCTCTACGATGGGGGCGGCAAGCTTGCTCGGTTGCACCTGTTTTTGGAGCCCAAAATCGAACCGTTTCATCAGTTTCCGGACACTTTTCTTCTTTTGCACTAATTTTCTGTCCCGGATCGTATGTCGTGAGCCGCGAAAAGGACGACAACCTAATCCATCACATTTCTATTACCGAATCCCATGGAAACTTGGGCAAGACAACTTCAATTCGTGTAGAGGCTGGGCCAGCAAACCGAGGGCGTGGGGCTTGGGATCAGGTCTCCGTCGCTCCGGTGCCCATAACTTTTGATCCGTAAGGAGTTACGCAGTGCACAACATACCGTTGGAAAGCTCTCCGAGAGCTCGACGATGGGGGCAGCAAGCCTGCTCGGCTGTGCCTATTTTCGGAGCCCAAAATAGAACGTCTTCACCTATTTCGGGACACTTTTCTTCTTTTGCCCTGTTTTTTCATCCCGGATAGTGCGTCGTGAGTCACGAAAAAGACGACAACATAATCTATCACGTTTCTATTACCGAATCCAACGGTACCTTGGGCAAGACAACTTCACTTCATGTCGAGGCTAGGCTCGCAAACCGAGGGCGTGGGGCTTAGGACCAGGTCTCTGTCGCTCCGGTGCCCGTAACTTTTGATCTGTAAGGAGTTACGCGGCGCACAACATACTGTTGGAAAGCTCTCCGAGAGCTCTACGACGGGTACAGCAAGCCTGTTCTATTGTGCCTGTTTTCGGAGCCCAAAATCGAACATTTTCGTCTCTTTCGGGACACTTTTCTTCTTTTGCGCTATTTTTTCGTTCTGGATCGTACGTCGTGAGCCGCGAAAAAGACGACAACTGAATCCATCACATTTGTATTACCGAATCCCAAGGTACCTTGGGCAAGACAACTTCGCTTCACGTAGAGGCTAGGCCCGCAAACCGAGGGCAAGGGACTTGGGACCAAGTCTCCGTCGATCCAGTGCCCATAACTTTTGATCCGTAAGGAGTTACGCGGCGCACATCATACCATTGGAAAGCCCTCCGAGAGCTCTACGACGGGGACAGTAAACTTACTCAGCTGCGCCTATTTTTAGAGCCCAATATCGAACGTTTTCATCAGATTCAGGACACTTTTCTTCTTTTGCGTTGTTTTTCCGTACAGGATCGTACGTCATGAGCCACAAAAAGGACGACAACCTAATCCAACACATTTCTATTAACTAATCCTATGGCACCTTGGGCAAGACAACTTCGCTTCACGTAGAGGCTGGGCTTGAAAACCGAGGGCGTGGGGATTGGGACCAGGTCTCCGTCACTCCGGTGACCATAACTTTTGATCCGTAAGGAGTTATGCGGCGCAAAACATACAGTTGGAAAGCTCAACGAGAGTTCTACAACGGTGGCTGCAAGCCTGCTCAGCTGTGCCTATTTTTAGAGCCTAATATCAAACGTTTTCATTAGATTCGGGACACTTTTCTTCTTTTGCGTTATTTTTCCATCCCGGATCGTACGTCGTGAGCCGTAAAAAGGACGACAACCTAATCCATCACATTTCTATTAACGAATCCTGCAGCACCTTGGGCATGACAACTTTGCTTCACGTAGAGGCTAGGCCTACAAACCGAGGGCGTGGGGCTTAGGACCAAGTCTTCGTCACTCCGGTGCCCATAACTTTTGATTCGTAAGGAGTTACGCGGCGTACAGCATACCATTGGAAAGCACTTTGAGAGCTCTACGATAAGGGCAGAAAGCTTGCTCGGTTGCGCCTATTTTTGGATCCCAAAATCGAACGATTTCATTAGTTTCTGGATACTTTTCTTCTTTTGCGCTATTTTTCTGTCTCGAATCGTACGTCATGAGCCGCGAAAAGAACGACAGCCTAATCCATCACATTTCTATTACCGAATCCCATGGCCACTTGGACAAGACAACTTCGCTTCACGTAGAGGCTGGGACCACAAACAGAGGGCATGGGGCTTGGTACCAGGTCTCCGTCGCTCCGATGCCCATAACTTTTGATCCGTAAGGAGTTACGCAGCGCACAACATACCATTGGAAAGCTCTCTGAGAGCTCTACGACGGGGGCAGCAAGCCTGCTTAGCTGTGCCTTTTTTGGAGCCCATAATCGAACGTCTTCACCAGTTTCGGGACACTTTTCTTCTTTTGCCCTATTTTTCTGTCCCGTATAGTGCGTCGTGAGTCACGAAAAGGACGACAACCTAATCTATCACATTTCTATTACCGAATCCCACGGCACCTTGGGCAAGAGAACTTCGCTTCACGTCGAGGCTGGGCCCGCAAACCGAGAGCTTGGGGCTTGGTCTCAATCACTCCAATGCCCATAACTTTTGATCCGTAAGAAGTTACGCGGCGCACAGCATACCGTTGGAATGCTTTCCGAGAGCTCTGAGACGGGGGCAGCAAGCCAGCTCTGCTGCGCCTATTTTCGCAGCCCAAAATCGAACGGTTTCACCAGTTTCGGGACACTTTTCTTCTTTTGCTTTTTTTTTGGGTCCCAGATAGTGCGTCGTGAGTCGCGTAAAGGACGACAACCTAATCTATCACATTTCTATTACCGAATCACATGGCACATTGGGCAATACAACTTCGCTTCACGTAGAGGCTGGGCCTGCAAACCGAGGGCATGGGGCTTGAGACTAGGTCTCCGTCGCTTTGGTGCCCATAACTTTTGATCCGTAAGGAGTTACGCGGCGCACAACATACCGTTGGAAAGCTCTCCGAGAGCTCTACGACAGGGGCAGCAAGCCTACTCAACTGCGCCTGTTTTCAGAGCCTAAAATTGAACGTTTTCATCAGATTCAGGACACTTTACTTCTTTTGCACTATTTTTTCATTCCGGATCGTATGTCGTGAGCCGTGAAAAGGACGAGAACCTAATCCATCACATTTCTATTAACAAATCTCACGACACCTTGGGCAAGACAACATCGCTTCACATAGAGGCTGGGACCGCAAACCGAGGGCGTGGGGCTTGGGACCAAGTCTCCGTCTCTCCGGTGCCGATTACTTTTGATCTTTAAGGAGTTACGCGGAGCACAGCATACCGTTGGAAAGCTCTCCGAGAGCTCTACGATGGGGGCAGCAAGCCTTCTCGGTTGCGCCTGTTTTCAGATCCCAAAATCGAACGTCTTCACTTGTTTCGGGACACTTTTCTTCTTTTACCCTATTTTTTCGTCCCGAATAGTGCGTCGTGAGTCACGAAAAAGACGACAACCTAATCCATCACATTACTATTACCGAATCCAACGGCACCTTGGGCAAGACAACTTCACTTCATGTCGAGGCTGGGCCCGCAAACCGAGGGCGTGGGGCTTGGGGCCAGGTCTCCGGCGCTCCGGTGCCAGTAAGTTTTGATCCGTAAGGAGTTACGCAGCGCACAACATACCGTTGGAATGCTCTCCGAGAGCTCTACGACGGATGCTGCAAGCTTGCTCTATTGCACCCATTTTTGGAGCCCAAAATTGAATATTTTCATCTCTTTCAGAACACTTTTCTTCTTTTGCGCTGTTTTTTCGTCCTGGATCGTACGTCGTGAGCCGTGAAAAAGACGACAACTGAATCCATCACATTTGTATTACTGAATCCCATGGTACCTTAGGCAAGACAACTTCGCTTCACGTAGAGACTGGGCCCGCGAACCGAGGGCGTGGAGCTTGGGACCAAGTTTCCTTCGATCCAGTGCCCATAACTTTTGATCCGTAAGGAGTTATGCGGCGCACATCATACCGTTGGAAAGCTCTCCGAGAGATCTACAACAAGGTGTGTAAGCCTGCTCAGTTGCGCCTATTTTTAGAGCCCAATATCGAACGTTTTCATCAGATTCGGGACACTTTTCTTCTTTTGCGTTATTTTTTCGTACAGGATTGTACGTCGTGAGCCACAAAAAAGACGACAACCTAATCCAACACATTTCTATTATCGACTCCTATGGTATCTTGGGCAAGATAACTTCACTTCACGTAGAGGCTGGGCTAAAAAACCGAGGGCGTTGGGATTGGGACCAGGTCTCCGTCGCTCCGGTGCCCATAACTTTTGATCCGTAAGGAGTTACGCGGCGCAAAACATACCGTTGGAAAGCTCACCGAGAGCTCTACGACGAGGGCTGCAAGCCTGCTCAGCTACGCCTATTTTCAGACCCCAATATCGAACGTTTTCATTAGATTCGGGATACTTTTCTTCTTTTGTGTTGTTTTTCCGTCCCGGATCGTACGTCGTGAGCCGCAAAAAGGATGACAACCTAATCCATCACATTTCTATTATTGAATCCCACGGCACCTTGGGCAAGACAACTTCGCTTCACGTAGAGGCTAGGCATGCAAACCGAGGGTGTGGGGCTTAAGACCAGGTCTCCGTCGCTCCGGTGCCCATAACTTTTGATCCGTAACGAGTTACACGGCGTACAACATTCCGTTGGAAAGCACTCCAAGAGCTCTACGACGGGGGCAACAAGCCTTCTCAGGTGCGCCTATTTTCAGAGCCTAAAATTGAACATTTTCAACAGATTCATGACACTTTTCTTCTTTTGTGCTGTTTTTCCATCCCGGATAGTATGTCGTGAGCCGTGAAAAGGACGAGAACCTAATCCATCAGATTTCTATTAACAAATCCCACGACACCTTGGGCAAGACAACATCGCTTCACATAGAGGCTGGGACCGCAAACCGAGGGCGTGGGGCTTGGGACCAGGTCTCCGTCTCTCCGGTGCCCATAACTTTTGATCCTTAAGGAGTTACGCGGCACACAGCATACCGTTGGAAAGCTCTCTGAGAGCTCTACGATGGGGGCAGCAAGCCTGCTCGGTTACGCCTGTTTTCAGATCCCAAAATAGAACATTTTCATCAGTTTCTGGACAATTTTCTTGTTTTCGCTGTTTTTCCATCCCGGATCGTGCGTCGTGAGCCGCGTAAAGGACGACAACCTAATCCATCACATTTCTATTACCGAATCCCACGGCACCTTGGGCAAGACAACTTCGCTTCACGTAGAGGCTGGGCCCGCAAACCGAGGGTGTGGGGCGTGGGACTAGGTCTCCGTCGCTCCGGTGCCCATAACTTTTGATCCGTAAGGAGTTACGCGGCGCACAGCTTACCGTTGGAAAGCTCTCCGAGAGCTCTACGACAGGGGCAGCAAGCCTGCTCGGTTGCGCCTATTGTTGGTGCCCAAAATTGAATGTTTTCATCTATTTTGGTATACTTTTCTTCTTTTGCACAGTTTTTTCATCCCGGATGGTACGTCATGAGCCGCGAAAAGGACGACAACCAAATTCATCACATTTGTATTATCGAATCCCACCGCACCTTGGGCAAGACAACTTCACTTCACGTAGAGGTTGGGCCCGCAAACCGAGGGCGTGGGGCTTGGGACCAGGTCTCCGTCGCTCCGGTACCCGTAACTTTTGATCCGTAAGGAGTTATGCGGCGCACAACATACCATTGGAAAGCTCTTCGAGAGCTCTACGACAGGTGTAGCAAGCCAACTATGTTGCGCCTATTTTCGGAGCCCAAAATCGAATGTTTTCGTCTATTTCAGGACACTTTTATTCTTTTGCGCTGTTTTTTCATCTTGGATCGTACGTCGTGAGCCGCGAAAGGGATGACAACTGAATCCATCACATTTGTATTACCGAATCCCATGGCACCTTGGGCAAGACAACTTCCCTTCACGTAGAGGTTGGGCCCGCAAACCGAGGGCGTGGGGCTTGGGACCAGGTCTCCGTCGATCCGGTGCCCATAACTTTTTATCCATAAGGCGTTACGCGGCGCACATGATACCGTTGGAAAGCTCTCTGAGAGCTCTACAACGGGGGCAGTTACCCTGCTCGAATGCACATGTTTTCGGAGCCACAAATTGATCATTTTCATCAATTTCGGGACACTATTCTTCTTTTGTGCTATTTTTTCATCCCGGATCGTACGTCGTGAGCTGCAACAAGGACGACAATTGAATCTATCACATTTGTATTACTGAATCCCATGGCACCTTGGGCAAGACAACTTCGCTTCACGTAGAGGTTCGGCCCACAAACTGAGGGCGTGGGGCATAGGACCAAGTCTCCGTCGCTCCGGTGCCCATAACTTTTGATCCGTAAGGAGTTACACGGCGCACAGCATACCGTTGGAAAGCTCTCCGAGAGCTCTACGATGGGGGCAGCAAGCTTGCTCGGTTGCGCCTATTTTCAGATCCCAAAATTGAACGTTTTAATTAGTTTCGGTACACTTTTCTTCTATTGTGCTGTTTTTCCGTCCCGGATTGTACGTATTGAGCCGCGAAAAGGACGACAACCTAATCCATCACATTTTTATTACTGAATGCCATGGCAACTTGGGCAAGACAATTTCGCTTCACGTAGAGGCTGGGCCCACAAACCGAGGGCGTGGAGCTTGGTACCAGGTCTCTATCACTTCGGTGACCCTAACTTTTGATCCGTAAGGAGTTACGCAGCGCACAACATACCGTTGGAAAGCTCTTCGAGAGCTCTATGACAGGGGCTGCAAGCTTGCTCAGCTGTGCTTGTTTTCGAAGCCCAAAATCGAATGTCTTCACCAGTTTCAGGGAACTTTTCTTCTTTTGCCCTGTTTTTCTGTCCCAGATAGTGCGTCGTGAGTCGCGAAAAGGAAGACAACCTAATCTATCACATTTCTATTACCGAATTCCACTGCACCTTGGGCAAGACAACTTCACTTCACGTAGAGGCTGGGCCCGTAAACCGAGGGCGTGGGGCTTGGGATCTGGTCTCAGTCATTCCGGTGCCCATAACTTTTGTTTCGTAAAGTGTTACGCGGTACACAACATATCGTTGGAATGCTTTTTGAGAGCTCTAAGACAAGGGCAGCAAGCCGTCTCTGCTGTGCCTGTTTTCGGAGCCCAAAATTGAACGTTTTCACTAGTTTCAGGACATTTTTCTTCTTTTGCTCTATTTTTTCGTCCCGTATAGTGCGTCGTGAGTCGCGAAAGGGACAACAACCTAATCTATCATATTTCTATTACCGAATCGCATGACACCTTGGGCAAGACAACTTCGCTTCACGTAGTGGTTGAGCCTACAAACCGAGGGCGTGGGGCTTAAGACCAGGTCTCCGTCGCTCTAGTGCCCATAACAATTGATCCGTAAGGAGTTACGCGGCGCACAACATTCCGTTGGAAAGCGCTCCAAGAGCTCTACGACAAGGGCAGTAAGCCTACTCAGGTGCGCCTATTTTCAGAGCCTAAAATTGAACGTTTTCATCAAATTCAAGACACTTTTCTTCTTTTGCGAGATTTTTCCGTCTTGGATTGTGAGGCCTGACCTCGATTTACGTGCGATACCTCCTTTCGTGTGCCCTAACCTAGATTTATGTGCCTTGACCTAGGTTTAAGAGTCGTGCTTCGTTTTGTGTGCCTTGCATTGAATTACATGCATTCATTTAGGGTTGCGTGCATTTGCTTGGAAAACGTGCATTTGTCTCGTAGTTCATACCTTATCTCGTAGTGCGTGCTCTAAACCTAGAAAAGTGTGCCCGCACGCTAATCAAGAAAGCATCTTACACAAAGCACTGCATCATTAATTAATCCTACAAACTCCAGTAACTAATATTAAAATGCTAATTCAACTCACTAGAAGACAAAATTGCACCAAAAGCTAAACATTCTTATTCTTTATTCTTTATTCTTTTTGCATATTCCAAGCACATGCAATAAAATAAGCTCAACCAAGACAAAAATTCAGAATTTTCCACTAGCTTGGCCGACCACATGGAGCATTTGACAATGCTTTGCAATTTCAAAATTAAACTTAGACAACCTATGACACAAAGCATAAAAAAAATGACTCAAAACCCTACCCAATGCACCAAAATCTCGACACACTCAATTGCCCATGCTAAGGTGATTCAAATTATGCTCTTGAAGACACAAAATCTGAAATTTAGAAGCTCAAGGCCGACACATGCCCACAAAAAGCATCAAACTCTTCAAAGCATCTCATTTTTCTTTCTCTCTTTCTATCTCTCTTTTCCTCTCTCTCTCTCTCTCTCTCTCTCGGCCTTGGCTGCAATTATAGACTCCATAGCTTAAGCTCATCATCCTAAGGTTCATCAAGTCATTCAAGCCACTAAGGAACTCGACCAAGCAAAGCTAGGAGCAAAGAAACATGCATGCAAGCTCTTAGAACACTCATTCGGCCCTTAGGTATGTTTGATAGCTCCTATTTCATTTTCTTTTGTTCTAGCCACTTGCACATACTAAGAACATGGTTACTAAGCTAGGAATTAGAGAATCTCAAGTTATCTCTCGGCCAAGCAAGGAGAAAAGTCGACCTTGTGCATCATCAAGAGCTTTGTGCATCTTCATTTTTGTCTTGCTAAGGTGAGGGCTAAAACTCCTTTGAAAAGCTTTCAAAAACCACATGCATGCCTTTAAATGTCTATTTTTACGTCTGTACTTATGATATATGTGTGTACATGAGCTTTGGTAAACACGAACGGCCAGATATTTGGCTAGAATGTGAAGATAAGTGAAATGACGTAAATGACATCCTTCTGACTTGTTGGAGCAAAGTGAATTTGACCAGGTAAATGATGTTGCAAATGCGTGACAATTGGTAGGTGATTATTTTGGCCAGTTCTGAGCATTTTTTGAATAAATAGGCCAAAGCCAATTTTGACTCTATGGTCCCCAAAATGGCAAAACATCGAAAGGTGTCCAAATCTGGAGAATCTGGGAAAATGAAGCAGGTTTTGGCAGATTCACTGTCCTTATAGAACGAACCAGTTTTTACTTAGTAAGTGATATCCAAAATGCATGAAATTTGGTATGCTGCTATATTTTTCAGTTCTGAACAGTTTTGTCAGAAATAGACTAAGGCTAAATCTGACCCTAAGTTCCTAAAAAATGACAAGTATTGAAATGTGTGCAAATCTGGACAGTTTTGCGTAGTCTCATGGTTTTGGCTATAACTCTTGAATCCAAACTCCAAATGATGCGAGGTTTGTTTCTTGATTTAGTTCACTCCTTAAGCTTTAATTTGACATTTTGTTCACTGGAATTGGAGATTGTTTGCTTGTCTCAATGATTGTGAGAAAACAGACCATTGCAGTGAGGTTTTCATCTAGTGACATGCTTTGAAAATTATTGTAACTTCTCTTGTTGTATTAAATGCTTGGGATTGTGGCACTTGGATGTTGTGTGGACTGTTTTGAATGCTTGAGGGTGTTTTAATTAATCGATGCATGGTTTGAGTTTAATTACGTGACAACTTGGGGCTTAATCGCACGGGTAAGCATGAATTGAAACCTAGTGACTAGGAAAACTCGCTAAGTGTTGATCCTATGGATATCGTGTTTAATTATGTGATTAGTAGGCTGCCCGTAGTTTCCCTTATAGCCCTAAATGTGATTCCAATGATTACATGTTGACAAGTAGACCTTTCTTGCACCCGGTCCCACGTAGACGTCGTTACATGTTGTATAATCTTATTATTTGATTGCGTGAACCCCGAAATAAGTTACATGACTTGATTCACTTGTATTACATGGCTGTCCGTTTAATATTCATATAACTCCATGCGTTTTACAAGTAAAATTACCTGTCATAGCATGCCTTGCGTGTTTACTTGTCAACGTGCGATCTTATAACTGCTCGGAGGCAACCTACTTTGTTGTCCTCCTAATGTGATATGTTAAATGTTATAAATGTGCATTGCATACAAGGTTGCAACTTTTCATTGAGGCATGGTAGCGTTTCACGCACGCCGGGCGGCATTGGGCTTGCCGGTGCTACCGTGACTACCATGGTCCAATTCCCTCTCTCGCTTGGCATTCCACCTCGGAGAGTTGGGTCGTAGATTTTCGGGGTACATCCGGAGTACACCTAAATGGGAGCGATAAGTGGATTATTGAAGTTAGCCGCAATAATCGTATCGAAATCGATATTGAGAGCAAATGCTCACCGTATCCTTGAAATGATTGGTAATTGTATCTGTTGCTTAATTTGATTCTTGTACCTTGCGTACCTTATTACTTGTAATACGTGACATGTTTTCAAAAAGTATTTTTTAAAAGTTAACCAGAAAAAGAGTTTCAAAACGTATTTCTTGTTCCCCCTCACTGAGTTCATAAGGACTCACCCTCTTTTATCATCTCAGGTGAAGAAGACCAGGAACAGGTACTCGAGGATAACATGCCTATTGATGAATCCTTGGAATGATTGCTTGCCCTACGTGCCTTACTTGACTATGGCCATTTTGTGAACGATATGTTGCTTGAAGACTATTTCTTATGTTGCTTGTTATTGTATTGTAAATGACCCCCGTTGTAATTTGGGGTCTAATTTTAGCTTGTACTGATCATAACTAGATACACACTCTCTTGGTTGTTTTGCTATCGCTACTTTGGTTTAGTATCTATCACAGGTTTATGAAGTATTAGGTAAAGGGTTAAGTAAAATGAATCTATCCAATCTTAAGCAGGTACTCATTGATAAGCTAAGATCAACAGGTACTTTTGTAACAAGGATTAACAAACAAACGAGACATAGTTATCACGCTAGGTTGTTAATCAAACGAGACTTCGAGATAACTAGTAGGCGTTTCAATTAGTGAAAAATAGTAATCTTAGTTGGAAATGAATTTGAGATTGAAAGTTTTGAGGCCCTTAGAAAATTAGGTCAAACTAAATAGCCCAATTACAGTCGTTATGCTGCCGGTTTTCCGGAGAATTTGTGGAGTTTAGGCTAAACATTAAGTATTAAACCTTCATGAACGATTAAGTACGTGAAATGACTTAAATGTTTAGATCACTCCCTAATCTAACCTCTATAGGTCGGGTTGGGGCGTGACACCTTAGAGAAATGGTATAAGAGCTTAGATTGCTTAAGCCAGGTTTAACTCTCGGACCATGGGTAGAAGCCCTAAGATTATCGGGATGACTTGATTATGTATGTTATTGTGTGACAATATCAATTGTGCTTTCTCTGTTTCTATGTGCTTATGTGAGTAACATGTCTTAACTGTTTCGAGAATTGTGTGTCTATATAAAATTGTATGTTGCATACCTTATACATTAAGTTCTTGCTTGTCGTATTCCAATAAATTGTGTATAATAATCTTGCCTATAGATGGCTGGCCCTAGTACTCGCAATACTAATAGGAGCGGTGAGCCCCAAGAGACCGGAATTGCTCATCAAACTAACCCCGACATGGCTATGTTTAACATGATGACGAATGCTATGGATCGCGTGTCACGAGTGATGGAACGTCAAGATGCACGTGAAGCAAACAACAATAACAACAACAAGAATTGTGGTAACAATGGAGAAACAACAGAATACGAGAGTTCCTTGACTTTCACCCGTCCAAATTCTTCAGGGAAGCTGATGATGAAAAGGCAGAGGCTTGGCTGTTTGAGATTGAAAGGATTTTTAGGCCACTTGATTATACTGATAAGGAAAAGGTGGAGTTCGATATGTTTTTGTTGCACGGGGATGCTGAGCATTGGTGGCACACTGTGGAGGCACTTTGGGAAACTGATCATACACCTCGCTTGTGGGGTAATTTCGTTAAGGCATTCAAGGAGAAATACGTACGTGCAGTTTCCAGGCAGAGGCGAATTGAGGAATTTATGCACTTGAACCAGGGTAACATGACGGTGGCCCAGTATGAGGCTCGTTTTGATCGACTGTCCCGCTATGCTCAATACATGGTCAGTACCCTTGAGGCGAAGATGTGGAAATTTACGAATGGGTTGAGGCCAGAATTTCAAGACCAGTTGGCTTCACATGACTTTACTACCTATTTTTCTCTCCTTGCGGTTGCCTCCCGAGTTGAGAAGAGGAAACTTGATAGAGCCGGTTCAAGCCAGCCGAACAAGAAACCATATCAGCCTCCAGGTCAACAAAGGAAATTCCAGACTCAAAGTCGCAGTCAGGGCCATAGCCAGAATAGACCAGTTAATAACTGTGGCCCGACTAAAGCACCATCAGCCTCTTCTACTCGTGGATCCACAGGTAGTTCACCTACTACTCAGACTGTCACCTGTTCTTACTGTAACAGGAAGGGTCACACCGAGGCCCAGTGTTAGAGGAAATCGGGACGCTGTGTAGGGTGTGGCAGCGATCAACACTAGGTCAAGGATTGTCTTAAATGGCAAGGGGGACAAAATCAGATTAAACCAGCTTGTAGAGGCAAGACTCCAGGTCCTAGAGTTTAGGCCTGAGCTTATGCTATTGAGTGCGGGAGCTTCCTGAGGAGACCGATGTTGTTGAAGGTACATTCTTGACACTGAATCAACCTGTTAGGGTGCTAATTGATCCAGGTGTTACTCATTCATTTATTACTCCCTTATGTGTGCAATGTGTGAAACTACGAGTTGTATGTTTGCCTTACGAAGTAGAAGTTGGTACTCCGATGGGTTCTAAACTTGTTACTCGCTCAGCTTGTAAAGCATGTAAAATCCAAATTAAAGATAGGGAATTCTCAGCCAATCTTATTGTATTACCCTTTCGAGATTATGAAGTCATTTTAGGGATGGACTGGTTGGCAAAGCATCATGCCCAACTAGATTGCTAGATAAAGATTGTAACATTCCAGATACCTGGTCAACCAATAATGGAGGTAACGGGTCGAAGAGACTTCACCAGGAGTTCCATCATTTCATCTACGAAAGCAGTGAAGTCCTTGAGAAAAGGGTGTAGTGGATACTTAGCTTACCTCATCAACAAGCCGTCAGACAAAGCTAAGTTGGAGGAGATGTCAGTGATTAAAGATTATGTGGATGTGTTTCCAGAAGAATTGCCCGGTTTACCCCCAAATCGGGATATCGAATTCATTATAGAATTACTACCTGGCACCCAGCCGATATCTAAAGCTCCCTATCGTATGGCACCAGCCGAACTACAAGAACTGAAGGACCAATTGCAAGGATTGTTGAAGAAGGGGTTTGTTCAACCAAGCTCTTCTCCGTGGGGTGCGCCAGTCCTATTTGTAAAGAAGAAAGATGGAACGTTGAGGCTATGCATCGATTACCGAGTATTGGACCAAGTGACCGTTAAGAATAAATACCCACTTCCACTGATCGACGAGTTATTTGATCAACTTCTGGGAGCCAAAGTGTATTCGAAGCTCGACTTGAGGCAAAGGTACTACCCGTTGCGAATCAAAAAGGAGGATGTGCCTAAAACGGCTTTCAGGACGAGATATGGGCATTATGAATATGTGGTGATGCCATTTGGGCTAACTAACGCCCCTGCAGCTTTTATGGACTTGATGCACAGGGTGTTTCAACCCTACTTGGACCAATTTGTGGTGATCTTTATTGATGATATTTTGGTATACTTGAAATTCGAGGCTGAGCATGAACAACATCTGCGATTGGTACTGCAGAAACTTCGAGAGCATCAATTGTATGCAAAGTTTAGCAAATGCGAATTTTGGTTGCGGCAGATTGCATTCTTGGGGCACATTATATCCCAAGAGGGAATAGCAGTGGATCCAGCAAAGATAGATACGGTGATATCTTGGAAGAAGCCGGAAAACGTTACGGAGGTTAGGAGTTTTCTCGATTTAGCCGGCTATTATCGGAGGTTCGTAAAGGATTTCTCAAAGATCGCAGGACCGCTTACAAAGCTCACTCAAAAGAAAACGAAGTTTGTATGGGATGACAAGTGTGAGAACAGCTTCCAAGAATTGAAGAAAAGATTGACTACCGCACCTGTTCTTGCGTTGCCTGAAGGGAGTCAAGGCTTTGTAATCTATAGCGATGCTTTGAAGGAAGGACTTGGTTGTGTGTTGATGCAAAATGGTAGAGTGATTGCGTATGCCTCTAGGAAACCGAAGCCGTATGAATTGAACTACCCGACTCATGATTTGGAGTTAGCGGCTATTGTGTTTGCACTCAAAAAATGGAGGCACTATCTATGGGGTAACAAGTTTGAGGTGTTTACTGATCACAAGAGATTGAAATACTTGTTCTCACAAAAAGAGTTGAACATGAGGCAAAGACGGTGGATGGAGCTTTTGGATGATTATAACTGCACAATCAATTATGTGCCTGGTAAAGCAAATGTAGTTGCAGATGCCTTAAGTCGGAAAGCGAGCATGGCAAAACTGGAAGTTAAGGTGCAGGAGTTGTTAGAGGAAGCATTTTTGTGGAAACCACAATTGACTCAAAAAGGGTTACTATTTGTCACTACACAAGTTCAATCGACCTTGTTGTCTAAATTACGAGAGGCTCAACAGAAGGACCAACAGTTTCAGAAGATTAAAGAAAGCAACACAGATTTCAAGTTTCATGATGATGGTATTTGGAGGTTTAGGAATCGGATTTGTGTTCCAAATGAGCCAGAGCTGAAAAAGAAGATTCTTGAAGAAGCCCATAATTTAAGATACATTATTTACCCCGGCAGAACAAAGATGTACCGGGATCTGAAGCAACACTATTGGTGGAATAACATGAAGAGGGAGATCGCGGAATTTGTGGCACGGTGTTTGACTTGCCAGAGAGTCAAAGCAGAACATCAACGACCAGCAAGTTTACTTCAACCGTTGGAAATTCCTCAATGGAAATGGGAACATATAACTATGGACTTTGTCATGGGCCTGCCCAGGTCACAAAAGGGTTATGACGCCGTTTGGGTTATAGTGGATAGATTGACCAAGTCAGCGCACTTCTTACCGATGAACAAGGAAGATAGTCCTGAGAAATTAGGAGATATGTATGTGGCGGATATTGTAAGGTTGCACGGGATGCCTGTGAGTATTGTGTCAGATAGGGATCCTCGTTTTACTTCCCGATTTTGGAAGAGACTGCAAGAAGCTTTGGGAACGAAGTTGAGTTTCAGCATGGCTTATCACCCTCAAACTGATGGACAATCTGAGAGAACTATTTAGATTCTGGAAGATATGTTGAGAGCGTGTGTTTTAGACTTCGGAAAAGGTTGGGAGAAATATATGTCTCTAGCGGAGTTCGCTTATAATAACAGTTATCAGGCCACTATCGGGATGGCCCCATTTGAGGCATTGTATGGACGTAAGTGTCGATCCCCAATTTACTGGGATGAAGTAGGTGAGACGAAGACTTTTGACCCGACCCTACTACCAGAACTTATGAAGACTGTTGATAATGTTCACCTCATCCGAAAACGGATGCTTACCGCCCAAAGCAGGCAGAAAAGTTATGCAGACCGACAGAGACGGAGTCTAGAGTTTGAGGTCAGCGACAAGGTATTCTTGAAGATATCGCCTCGGAGGGGACTGATTAAACACGGCAAGGGTGGAAAGTTGAGCCCGAAGTTTGTAGGACCATTTGAGATAATTGAGAAGGTTGGAAAATTGGCGTATCGCCTGGAACTACCGCAAAATATCTCCAATATTCACGACGTCTTTCATGTTTCAATGCTACGGAAGTATCACCCTGATCCATCGCATATCTTGGAGCCAGATCCGTTGCAGCTTCGGGAGAACTTGTCTTATGAAGAGAAGCCCATTCGGATCCTAGACCAGCAAGATCGGGAGTTACGCAACAAATCTATACCGATGGTGAAAGTGTTGTGGGATCATCATGGAGTTGAAGAAGCAACGTGGGAAAGGCGAGACCAGATGGAGCAACAATATCCAACATTATTTCAAAGGTAATATTGAATTTCAGGATGAAATTCTTTTAAGGAGGGAATGATGTGAGGCCCGACCTCGATTTGCGTGCGATACCTCGTTTCGTGTGCCCTAACCTAGATTTGTGTGCCTTGACCTAGGTTTAAGAGTTGTGTTTCGTTTTGTGTGCCTTGCATTGAATTACGTGCATTCATTTAGGGTTGCGTGCATTTGCTTGGAAAATGTGCATTCGTCTCGTAGTTCGTGCCTTACCTCGTAGTGCGTGCCCTAAAGCTAGGAAAGCGTGCCCGCACGCTAATCAAGAAAGCATCTTACACGAAGCACTAGATCATTAATTAATCCTACAAACTCCACTAACTAATATTAAAATGTTAATTCAATTTATTAGAAGACGAAATTGCACCAAAAGCTAAACTTTCTTATTCTTTATTCTTTATTCTTTTTGCATATTCCAAGCACATGCAATAAAATAAACTCAACCAAGACAAAAATTCAGAATTTGCCACTAGCTTGGCCGACCACATGGAGCATTTGACAATGCTTTTCAATTTCAAAATTAAACTTAGACAACCGATGACACAAAGCATAAAAAAAATGACTCAAAACCCTACCCAATGCACCAAAATCTCGACACACTCAATTGCCCATGCTAAGGTGATTCAAATTATGCTCTTGAAGACACAAAATCTGACATTTAGAAGCTCAAGTCTGACACATGCCCACAAAAAGCATCAAACTCTTCAAAGCATCTCATTTTTCTTTCTCTCATTCACTCTCTCATTTCCTCTCTCTCTCTCTCGGCCTTGGCTGCAATTATAGAATCCATAGCTTAAGCTCATCATCCTAAGGTTTATCAAGTCATTCAATCCACTAAGGAACTCAACCAAGCAAAGCTAGGAGCAAAGAAACATGCATGCAAGCTCTTAGAACACTCATTCGGCTCTTAGGTATGTTTGATAGCTCCTATTTCATTTTCTTTTGTTCTAGCCACTTGCACATACTAAGAACATGGTTACTAAGCTAGGAATTAGAGAATCTCAAGTTATCTCTCGGCCAAGCAAGGAGAAAAGTCGACCTTGTGCATCATCAAGAGCTTTGTGCATCTTCATTTTTGTCTTGCTAAGGTGAGGGCTAAAACTCCTTTGAAAAGTTTTCAAAAACCACATGCATGCCTTTAAATGTCTATTTTTACCTCTGTACTTGTGATATATGTGTGTACATGAGCTTTGGTAAACATGCATGGCAAGATTTTCGGCTAGAATGTGAAGATAAGTGAAATCGCGTAAATGACAGCCTTCTGACTTGTTGGAGCGAAGTGAATTTTACAAGGTAAATGATGTTGAAAATGCATGAAAATTGGTTGGTGACTAGTTTGGCCAGTTATGAGAATTTTTCGTAGAAATAGGACAAAGCCAATTTTGACTCTATGGTCCCCAAAATGGCAAAACATCGAAAGGTGCCCAAATCTGGAGAATCTGGGAAAATGAAGCAGGTTTTGGCAGATTCACTGTCCTTGTAGAACGAACTAGTTTTAACTTAGTAAATGATATTAAAAATGCATGTAATTTTGTATGTTGCTAGATTTTTCGGTTCTGAACATTGTTGTCAGAAATAGCCTAAGGCTAAATCTGACCCTAAGTTCCTCAAAAACGACAAGTATTGAAATGTGTGCAAATCTGGACAGTTTTGCGTAGTCTCACGGTTTTGGCTATAACTCTTGAATCCGAACTCCAAATGATGCGAGGTTTGTTTCTTGATCTAGTTCACTCCTTAAGCTTTAATTTGAAATTTTTTTCACTGGAATTAGAGATTGTTTGCTTGTCTCAATGATTGTGAGAATACAGACCATTGCAGTGAGGTTTTCATCTAGTGACATGCTTTGAAAATTATTGTAACTTCTCTTGTTGTATTAAATGCTTGGGATTGTGGCACTTGGATGTTGTGTGGACTGTTTTGAATGCTTGAGGGTGTTTTAATTAATCGATGCATGGTTTGAGTTTAATTACGTGACAACTTGGGGCTTAATCGCACGGGGTGAGCATGAATTGAAACCCTAGTGACTAGGAAAACTCGCTAAGTGTTGATCCTATGGATATCGTGTTTAATTATGTAATTAGTAGGCTGCCCGTAGTTGCCCTTATAGCCCTAAATGTGATTCCAATGATTACATGTTGACAAGTAGACCTTTCTTGCACCCGGTCCCACGTAGACGTCGTTACATGTTGTATAATCTTATTATTTGACTGCGTGAACCCCAAAATAAGTTACATGACTTGATTCACTTGTATTACATGGCTGTCCATTCAATATTCATATAACTCCATGCGTTTTACAAGTGAAATTACCTGTCATAGCATGCCTTGCGTGTTTTCTTGTCAACGTGCGATCTTATAACTGCTCGGAGGCAACCTACTTTGTTGTCCTCCTAATGTGATATGTTAAATGTTATAAATGTGCATTGCATACAAGGTTGCAACCTTTCATTGTGGCATGGTAGCATTTCACGCACGCCGGGCGGCATTGGGCTTGTTGGTGCTACCGTGTCTACCATGGTCCAATTCCCTCTCTCGCTTGGCATTCTACCCTCAGGGAGTTGGGTCATAGATTTTCGGGGTACATCCGGAGTATATCCAAATGGGAGTGATAAGTGGATTATTGAAGTTGGCTGCAACAATCGTATCGAAATCGATATTGAGAGCAAATGCTCACCGTATCCTTGAAATGATTGGTAATTATATCTGTTGCTCAATTTGATTCTTGTACCTTGCGTACCTTATTACTTGTAATACGTGACATGTTTTCAAAAAGTATTTTTTAAAAGTTAACCGAAAAAAGAGTTTCAAAACGTATTTCTCGTTCCTCCTCGCTGAGTTCATAAGGACTCACCCTCTTTTATCATCTCAGGTGAAGAAGACCAGGAACAGGTACCCGAGGATAACGTGCCTATTGATGACTCCTTGGAATGATTGCTTGCCCTACGTGCCTTACTTGACTATGGCCATTTTGTGAACGATATGTTGCTTGAAGGCTATTTCTTATGTTGCTTGTTATTGTATTGTAAATGACCCCCGTTGTAATTTGGAGTCTAATTTTGGCTTGTACTGATCATAACTAGATACACACTCTCTTGGTCGTTTTGCTATCGCTACTTTGGTTTAGTAACTATCACAGGCTTATAAAGTATTAGGTAAAGGGTTAAGTAAAATGAATCTATCCAATCTTAAGCAGGTACTCATTGGTAAGCTAAGATCAACTGGTACTTTTGTGACAAGGATTAACAAACAAACGAGACATAGTTATCATGCCAGGTTGTTAATCAAACGAGACTTCGAGATAACTAGTAGGCGTTTCGATTAGTGAAAAATAGTAATCTTAGTTGGAAATGAATTTGAGATTGAAAGTTTTGAGGCTCTTAGAAAATTAGGTCAAATTAAAGAGCCCAATTACAGCCGTTATGCTGCCGATTTTTCAGAGAATTTGTGGAGTTTAGGCTAAACGTTAAGTATTAAACCTTCATGAACGATTAACTACGTGAAATGACTTGAATGTTTAGATCACTCCCTAATCTAACCTCTATAGGTCTGGTTGGGGCGTGACACGGATCGTATGTCGTGAGCCATGAAAAGGACAAGAACCTAATCCATCACATTTCTATTAACAAATCCCATGACACCTTGGGCAAGACAACTTCACTTCACATAAAGGATGGGACCGCAAACCGAAGGCGTGGGGCTTGGGACCAAGTCTCTATCTCTTCGGTGCCCATAACTTTTGATCTTAAGGAGCTAAGTGGCGCACAACATACCGTTGAAAAGCTCTCCGAGAACTCTACGATGGGGGCAGCAAGCCTGCTCGGTTGCGCCTATTTTCAGATCCCAAAATAAAACATTTTCATCAGTTTCGGGATACTTTTCTTCTTTTGCGCTGTTTTTTCGTCCCGGATCGTACGTCGTGAGCTGTGAAAAGGACGACAACCTAATCCATCACATTTCTATTACCAAATCCCACGGCACCTTGGGCAAGACAACTTCACTTCACGTAGAGGCTGGGATGCAAACCGAGGGCATGAGGCGTGGGACCAGGTCTCTGTCGGTCCGGTGCTCTAAACTTTTGATCCGTAATGAGTTACGAGGCGCACAGCATACCGTTGGAAAGCTCACCGAGAGCTCTACAACGGGGGCAGCAAGCCTGCTCGGTTGCGCCTGTTTTCGAAGCCCAAAATCGAATATTTTCATCTATTTTGGTACACTTTTCTTCTTTTGCACTATTTTTTCGTCCTAGATGGTACGTCGTGAGCCGCGAAAAGGATGACAACCGAATCCATCACATTTGTATTACCGAATCCCACGGCACCTTGGGCAAGACAACTTCGCTTCACGTAGAGGCTGGGCCCGCAAACCGAGGGCGTGGGGCTTGAGACCAAGTCTCCGTCGATCCGGTGCCCATAACTTTTGATCCGTAAGGAGTTACGCGGCGCACAGTATACTGTTTTAAAGCTCTCTGAGAGCTCTACGATGGGGGTAGCTAGCCTGCTCCACTGCACCAGTTTTCGAAGCCCAAAATCGAACATGTTCATTAGTTTTGGGATACTTTTCTTCTTTTGCGCTGTTTTTCCGTCCCAGATCATACGTCGTGAGTCGCAAAAAGGGCCACAATCGAATCCACTACATTTGTATTACCGAATCCCACGACACCTTGGGCAAGATAACTTCACTTCACGTAGAGGCTGGGCCCGCAAACTGAGGGCGTAGGGCTTAGGACTAGGTCTCTGTCGCTCCGGTCACATAACTTTTAATCCGTAAGGAGTTACGTGGCGCACAGCATACAGTTGGAAAGCTCTCTGAGAGCTCTACGACGGTGGCAGCTAGCCTAATTGGTTGCGCTTGTTTTTGGAGCCCAAAATTAAACGTTTTCTTCTGTTTCAGGACACTTTTCTTCTTTTCGCTATTTTTTCGTGTCGGATCGTACGTCGTGAGTCGCGAAAAGGATGACAACCTAATCCATCACATTTCTGTTACCAAATCCCATGACATCTTAGGCAAGACAACTTCGCTTCATGTAGAGTCTGGGCCCGCAAATCGAGGGCGTAGGGCTTGGGACCAAGTCTCCGTCATTCCGATGCCCATAACTTTTGATCCGTAAGGAGTTACGTGGTACAAAACATACCATTGGAAAGCTCTACGAGAGCTCTACGATGAGAGCAGCAAGCCTGCTCAGCTGCGCATGTTTTCAGAGCCCAATATCGAATGTTTTCATCAGATTCGGGACACTTTTCTTCTTTTGCGTTGTTTTTTCATCCCGGTTCGTACATCGTGAGCAGCGAAAAGGACGACAACGTAATCCATCACATTTCTATTAACAAATCCCACGACACCTTGGCAAGACAACTTCGCTTCACATAGAGGCTGGGCCCACAAACCGAGGGCATGGGGCTTGGTACCAGGTCTCTGTACCTCTAGTGCCCATAACTTTTCATCCATAAGGAGTACGAGGTGCACAACATATCGTTGGAAAGCTCTTCGAGGGCTCTACGACGGGGGCTGCTAACTTAATTGGCTGCGCCTATTTTTGGATCCCAAAATCGAACTTTTTCATTAGTTTCGGGACACTTTTCTTCTTTTATGTTGTTTTTCCGTCCCGGATCGAGCGTCGTGAGCTGCAAAAAGGACAACAACCAATTCTATCACATTTCTATTACCGAATCCCATGGCATCTTGGGTAAGACAACTTTGCTTCAGGTAGAGGCTGGGCCCACAAACCGAGGGCGTGGGTCTTGGGACCAGGTCTCCGTACCTCCGGTGCCCATAACTTTTTATCCCTAAAGAGTTACGCGGCGTACAACATATCGTTGGAAGGCTCTTCGAGGGCTCTACGACGGGGGCTGCCAGCTTAATTGGTGGCCCCTGTTTTCGGATCCCAAAATCGAACGTTGTCATTAGTTTCGGGATACTTTTCTTCTTTTACGCTGTTTTTCCGTCCCGGATCGTACGTCGTGAGCAGCGAGAAGTACGACGACCTAATCTATCACATTTATATTACCGAATCCTACGACACCTTGGGAAAGAGAACTTCGATTCAGGTAGAGGCTGGGCCCACAAACCGAGGGCGTGGGTCTTGGGACCAAGTCTCCGTCGCTCTGGTGCCCATAACTTTTGATCCGTAAGAAGTTACGCGGCGCACAGCATACCGTTGGAATGCTTTCCGAGAGCTCTAAGATGGGGGAAACAAGCCTACTTGGTTGCGCCTATTTTCGGAGCCCAAAATTGAAGGTTTTCACCAGTTTCGGGACACTTTTCTTCTTTTGAGCTATTTTTTCGTCCCGGATAATGGGTAGTGAGTCGCGAAAAGGACGACAATCTAATCCATCAAATTTCTATTACCAAATCCCACGGCACCTTAGGCAAGACAACTTCGTTTCACGTACAACTTCGTTTCACGTAGAGGCTTAGCCTACAAACCGAGGGCATGGGGCTTGGGACCAAGTCTTCGTCGCTCCGGTGCCCAAAACTTTTGATCTGCAAGGAGTTACGCAGTGCAAAGCATACCGTTAGAAAGCGCTCCGAGAGCTCTACGACAGGGGCAGCAAGCCTGCTCGGCTGTGCCTATTTTCGGTGCCCAAAACTGAACGTTATCATCTGCTTCGGGATACGTTTCTTCTATTGGGCTATTTTTCTATCCCGGATCGTACGTCGTGATCCGCAAAAAGGACGACAATCGAATCCATCACATTTGTATTACCGAATCCCACGACACCTTGGGCAAGACAACTTCGCTTCAGGTAGAGGCTTGGGCCCGCAAACTGAGGGCGTGGGGCTTGGGACCAGGTCTCCGTCGCTCCGGTGCCCAAAACTTTTGATCCGTAAGGAGTTACGCGATGCACAGCATACCGTTGGAAAGCTCTCCAAGAGTTCTACGACGGGGGAAGCTAGCCTAATTGGCTGCGCCTGTTTTCAGAGTCCAAAATCGAACATTTTCATCTGGTTTGGGATAGTTTTCTTGCTTTCGTTGTTTTTTCGTCCCGGATCGTACATCGGGAGCCGCAAAAAGGACGACAACCTAATCCATCACATTTCTATTACCGAATCCCATGGCACATTGGGCAAGACAACTTCGCTTCACGTAGAGGATGGGCCCGTAAACAGAAGGCGAGGGGCTTGGGATCAGGTCTCCGTCGCTCCGGTGCCCATAACTTTTGATCCGTAAGCAGTTATGCGGTGTACAACATACCATTGGAAAGCTCTCCGAGAGCTCTACGATGTGGATAGCAAGCTTGCTTTGCTGTGCCTATTTTCAGAGCCCAAAATCGAACATTTTCATCAGATTCGAGACACTTTTATTCTTTTAAGCTATTTTTTCATCCCGGATCGTACGTCGTGAGCCGTGAAAAGGACGACAACCTAATCCAGCACATTTCTATTAACGAATCCCAAGGCACCTTAGGCAAGATAACTTCACTTCACGTAGAGGCTGGGCTCGCACACCGAGGGCGTGGGGCTTAGGACCAGGTCTCCGTCACTCCGTTGCCTATAACTTTTGATCTGTAAGGAGTTACGTGGTGCACAGCATGCCGTTGGAAAGCTCTCCGAGAGCTCTACAATGGAGGCAGCAAGCTTACTCAGTTGCGCCTATTTTTGGATCCCATAATCGAACGTTTTCATCAGTTTCGAGACACTTTTCTTCTTTTCCGCTGTTTTTCCGTCCCGGATCGTGCGTCGTGAGCTGCGAAAAGGACAACAACCTAATCCATCACATTTCTATTACCAAATCCCATGGCACCTTGGGCAAGACAACTTCGCTTCAGGTAGAGGCTGGGCCCGCAAACCGAGGGCGTGGGGCTTGGGACCATGTCTCCGTCGCTTCGGTGCCCATAACTTTTTATCCGTAAGGAGTTACGCGGATCCCAGCATACCGTTGGAAAGCTCTCCGAGAGCTCTACGACGAGGGCAGCTAGCCTAATTGGCTGCACCTGTTTTTGGAGCCCAAAATCGAACGTTTTCATCAATTTCGGGACACGTTTCTTCTTTTTACTATTTTTTCGTCCCAGATCGTACGTCGTGAGCCGTGAAAAGGACGACAACCTAATCCATGAGATTTCTATTACCGAATCCCATGGCACCTTGGGCAAGACAACTTCGTTTCACGTAGAGGCTGGGCCAGCACACCAAGGGCGTGGGGCTTGGAACCAGGTCTCCGTCACTTCGGTGCCCATAACTTTTGATCCGTAAGGAGTTACGCGGCGCACAGCATACCGTTGGAAAGCTCTCCGAGAGCTCTACAATGGAGGTAGCAAGCCTGCTCAGTTGTGCCTATTTTCGGATCCCAAAATCGAACATTTTCATCAGTTTCGAGACACTTTTCTTCTTTTGCGCTATTTTTTCGTCCTGGATCATACGTCGTGAGCCGCAAAAAGGACGACAACCTAATCCATCACTTTTCTATTAATGAATCCCATGGCACCTTGGGAAAGACAACTTCGCTTCACGTAGAGGCTAGGACCGCACACTGAGGGCGTGGGGCTTGGGACCAGGTCTCCGTCACATCGGTGCCCATAACTTTTGATCCGTAAGGAGTTACGCGGCGCATAGCATACCTTCGGAAAGCTCTCTGAGAGCTCTACGATGAAGGTAGCAAGCCTGCTCAATTGCGCCTATTTTCAGATCCCAAAATCGAACGTTTTCATCAGTTTCGGGACACTTTTCTTCTTTTGCGCTATTTTTGGGTCCCGGATCGTACATCGTGAGCCGCAAAAAGGACGACAACCTAATCCATCACATTTCTATTATCGAATCCCATATCACCTTGGGCAAGACAACTGCGCATCACGTAGAGGCTAGGCCAGCAAACCGAGGGCGTGGGGCTTGGGACCAGGTCTCCGTCGCTCCGGTGCCCATAACTTTTGATCTGTATGGAGTTACGCGGCGCAGTGCATACCGTTGGAAAGCTCTCTGAGAGCTCTACGATGGGGGCAGCTAGCCTGCTCGGTTGCGCCTGTTTTCAGATCCCAAAATTAAACATTTTCATCTATTTCAGGACACTTTTCTTCTTTTGCGTTGTTTTTCTATCCCAGATCGTACGTCGTGAGCCGCGAAAAAGAAGACAACCTAATCCATCACATTTTATTACCGAATCCTATGGCACCTTCGGTAAGACAACTTCGCTTCACGTAAAGGCTGGGCCCGTAAACCGAGGGCATGGGGCTTGGGACTAGGTCTCCGTCGCTCCGGTGCCCATAACTTTTGATCCGTAAGGAGTTACGAAGCGCATAGCATACCGTTGGAAAGTACTTCGAGAGCTCTACGACAGGGGTAGCTAGCCTGCTTGACTGCACCTATTTTCGGAGCCCAAAATCGAACGTTTTCATCAGTTTCGGGACACTTTTATTCTTTTGCACTGTTTTTCCGTCCCGGGTTGTACGTCATCAGCCGCGAAAAGGACGACGACCTAATCCATCACATTTCTATTACCGAATCCCACAACACCTTGGGCAAGACAACTTCGCTTGAGGTAAAGGCTGGGCCCGCAAACCGAGGGCGTGGGGCTTGGGACCAGGTCTCCATCGCTCTGGTGCCCATACCTTTTGATCCGTAAGGAGTTACGCAGCACACAGCATACCATTGGAATGCTCTCCGTGAGCTCTAAGATTGGGGAAGCAAGCCTACTTAGTTACGCCTATTTTCGGAGCCTAAAATCGAACGTTTTCACCAGTTTTGAGACACTGTTTTTTTTGTGCTGTTTTTCCTTCCCGGATAATGGGTCGTGAGTCGCGAAAAGGACGACAACCTAATCCATCAAATTTCTCTTACCGAATTCCACGGCACCTTGGGCAAGACAACTTTGCTTCACGTAGAGGCTGGGCCCACAAACCGAGGGCGTAGGACTTGGGACCAGGTCTCCGTCACACTGGTGCCTATAACTTTTGATACGTAAGGCGTTACGTGGCGCACAGCATACCGTTGGAATGCTTTCCAAGAGCTCTAAGACGGGGGAAGCAAGCCTGCTCTGCTGCGCCTATTTTCAAAGCCCAAAATGGAACGTTTTCACTAGTTTCGGTACACTTTTCTTCTTTTGCTCTGTTTTTTCGTCCCGGATAGTGTGTCGTGAGTCGCGAAAAGGACGGCAACCTAATCTATCACATTTCTATTACCGAATCCCACGGCACCTTGGGCAAGACAACTTCGCTTCACGTAGAGACTGGGCCCGCAAACTGAGGGCGTGGTGCTTGAGACCAGGTCTCCGTCACTCCGGTGCCCAGAACTTTTGATCCGTAAAGAGTTACGCAGCGCACATCATACCCTTTGAATGCTTTCCGAGAGCTCTAAGACGGGGGTAGCAAGCCTGCTAGGCTGCGCCTATTTTCGGAGATCAAAATCGAACGTTTCACTGTCACGCCCCAACCCGACCTATAAAGGTTAGACTAGGGTGTGATCTAAACATTCAAGTCACGTCTCGTACTTAACCATTCATGAAGATTTAACACTTAACGTTTTGGCCTAAACTCCAAAATTTTTCGAAAAATCGGCAGCATAATGGCTGTAATTGGGCTCTTTGGTTTGATCTAATTCTCTAAACGCCTCAAAATTTACCATCTCAAATTCATTTTCAACTAAGATTACTATTTATCATCAATTGAAATGCCTACTGGTTGTCCTGATGTCTCATTTAATTAATAACCTAGCATGATACTATGTCTCGTTCGTTTGTTAATCCTCGTTACAAAAGTACCTGTTGATCTTAGCTTAATAGCGAGTACCTGCTTAAGATTTGGTTGGTTCATTTTACTTAGCCCTTACCTAATGCTTCATAATCCTATTATAGGTACTAGCAGTAATAATAGCAAAATGACCATAGTAGTGTCTAGTGTCTGTCTAGTTAACATCAGTACAAACCAAAATTAGACCCCAAATTACAACGGGGGTCTTTTACATTACACATCAAGCAACATAAAAAAGAAATAGTCTTCAAGTAGCACAGTTCACAACTAGCCATAATCACGCAACGCACATAGCACAGGCAATCACTCCAAGGAATCATTATTAGGCACATCGTCCTCAGGTACCTGTTCTTGATCTTCTTCACCTGAGATGATAAAAGAGGGTGAGTCCTTATGAACTCAGCGAGGGGGAACGAGAAATAGGTTTTGAAACTCATTTTCCGGTTCAATCTTATGAAAACCCTTTTTGCAAGCATGATATGTATCACAAGCAAGTACATAACGTAATATAATAGTAAAGAACGCAATTACCAGACTTTCCTCCCCGAGGTCCTCTAGGGACCAAGCGAGAGTACTTATACACATAGTAAAAGGATACGGTGAGCTTTCGCTCTCAGATCAATTCCAGTATCAGTTGTTGCGGCCGGCTTTAATTCATCCTCATATCACGCCAAGTGGCTGTACTCCGGATGTACCCCGAAATCCTACGACCCAACTCTCCGAGGAAGTCTAGCCCCCAAGCGAGAGAGGGAATGGGACCATGGTAGTCACGGGTGCACCGGCAAGCCCGATGCCGCCCGGTGTGCGTGATCACTACCATGCCGAACTGAAAGGTTGCAACCTTGTATGCAATGCACATTTATGACATTTAATATATCACATTAGGAGGACAACAAAGTAGGTTGCCTCCGGACAGTCATAAGATTGCACATTGACAAGTAAACAAGCGAGGCACGAATAGACAGGTAATTTCACTTGAAAAGCATTTGGAGTTATATGAACATTAAACGGACAGCCATGTAACGCACATAAATCAAGCCATATAACTCAATTCAAAGTCCACGTAATCAAATATCAAGATTATATAGCATGCAGCAACATCTACGTGGGCTCGGATGCAAGAAAAGCCTATTTGTCAACATGCAATGATCAAAATCACATTTAGGACTATAAGGGCAACTACGGGCAGCCTACTAAGCATATAATTCCACATAATATCTAAATGATCAACACTTAACAAGCCTACCTAGTCATTAGGGTTTCCATTTCGTGCTTACCCGTGTGATTAAACCCTAAGTCAACTCAAAATCAATCTCAAGCCATGCATCAATTAATTCAAACATCCCCAAGTACTCAAAACAGTTCACACAACATCCCAATGTCACAATCCCAAGCAATCAATACCACAAGAGAAGTTACAACAATTTTTCTAAGCATATAACCAAGTGAAATCCTCACTGCAATAAGCTGTTTCTCACAATCATTAAGATAAGCAAACAAACTCCAATTCCAGTGAATAAGATGTTAAATTAAAGCTTAAGAAGCAAACCTTGCATCATTTGGAGTTCGGGATCATTAGTTATAGCCGAAACAGTGGGATAGCACAAAACTGTCCAGATTTGCACACATTTCACTAATTGACGTTTTTGAGGTCCTTAGGGTCAGTTGTAGCCTTAGTCCATTTCTGACAAAAATGTCCAGAACCGAAAAATATATCAGTACACCAAATTTCATGCATTTTTGACATCATTTACTAAGTCAAATCTGGTTCGTTCTACAAGGTCAGTGCATCTGCCAAAACCTGCTTCATTTTTCCAGACTTCCAGATTTGGACACATTTTAATGATTTGCCATTTTGAGGACCTTAGAGTCGAAATTAGCTTTGGCCTATTTCTGCGAAAAATGTTCAAAACTGGCAAACCTAGTCACTTATAAATTTTCATACATTTTAAACAGCATTTGCCTAGCCAAACTCACCTCAAAACAACAGGTCAGAGAGCTGTCACATAATCCGATTTCACCTATCATCATCTTCAAGCCAAAATCTTGCCATGCATGGTTGTAAAAGCTTATGAACGAACATATAACTCAAGAACAGAAGCAAAGACATACATTTATGAGCATGCATGTGGATTTTTGAAGAATTTTTAAAAGGTTTTAGCCCTCATCTTAGCAAATCAACAAGAAGATGCACAAAACTTGATGAAGCACAATTTTCTTCTTCTTCCTTGCTTAGCCAAGACACCACCTGATTTCTCTCTATTTTTCCTAGCTTAGTGGCCAAGCTCTTAGTACATGCATATGGTTAGAACAAGAAGAAAAGAAATGGAACCTAGTAAACTTACCAAGGCCGAAAATGGTGACTCAAAGAGCATGCATGTGTGATTCTTGCATCCTAGCTTGCTTGGTTGAGTTTCTTTGCTTGTTGTTTGTCTTGATTAACCATATGATGATGAAGATGAGCTAAGAGGTGTATGAACTCAGCCAAAACCGAGATTGAGACAGAAGAATGAGAGGGAGAGAGAGAAATGTGAGGAGAGTGAGAGAAATGAGAGAAAATAGAAGCTTTTGCAATTGTTGATGCAAATGTTGGCCTTGGGCATGCAAAAATCAGATTTTGTGTCATCTTTTGAGCATCTTTTGAATTGTTTTAGCATGTGTGTAAGAGAATGTTGGGTATTTAGGGATTTTAGGTAGAATAGAATATAGGATATGTTTAGAGGTTTGTGAGATTTTGTCTTGTAGTGAGTTTAAAATATAATATTTAGGTGTTAGTGGATTTTGTAGAGATTTGAATTAGGATTATAATAATAGTTAGTGGTGTTTGTAGGATTATTTTATAGTCTAGTGCTTTGTGTAGGATTCTTTCTTGATTAACGTGGTGGCACAGATTCCTAGGTCTAGGGCACGAATTACGAGGTAGACACAAACTACGAGGTAATACACGAACTTCAAGACTAATGCACGTACTTCGAGAAAAATGCACAGATTATAATGCAAATGCACGCAACCCTAGGTAAATGTACGTAAACCAATACAAGGCACGTAATTCAATGCAATGCACGTAAATCAAGGTACGACTCTTAAACCTAGGTTAGGACACGCAATTCAAGGGCAGGGCATACAAAACGAGACAACGCACGCAATTCAAAGTCGAGGCACGTAAGTCGAGGATTAGGGCACATAATTCTAGGTCAAGGCACGAATAACGAGGCATGCACGAAAACCAAGACAAGGCACGTAATCCAAGGTCAGTCATATCATTCTCGGTCTATGGCACGTAAATCAAGATAACACACGTTATTCGGGGTCGGGCCTCACATCTTCCCCTCCTTAAAAGAATTTCATCCCGAAATTCATTATTGCCTATTGAGGTCATTTAGACGGATTCCGACCGTTGTTATTTTCCAACTCCGGGTCGTCTTTTGCTCTGTGATCTCTCTTACCACAACGAATTCACTTCCTAGCTTTCTCCAATCATTTAGTTCAGTGTGACCCCTACATTTACAGTTCGTTCCTTTGAACAACTCTATTTTCTCCAATTGATCTTAAGGTCGAGTTCATTAACTAAGGTTAGAATCTCCAAACATAGTCATCAAAGCTGCATCGGTATTCTAACAATATAACTATGACTCCAAAATCATGACTCATGTTGTATCAGTCTTGCATTCATACCTCGAAAGGAATATCACAATAACACCATGATCCTATGATAACATACACTAATTTCAGGATGATAAGTCTATATCCGATTTACATATCCTATCAACTAGCTTCAAAATTGTTAGCACGTAGGACATACACATGTTATGGATTATTCCCACGATACGACCCTATTTTCAGGTTGAACTCACCAAACAAACTAATTCATCTCAAGTCGTCTTGCATTGAATTACGTGCATTCATTTAGGGTTGCGTGCATTTACTTGGGAAATGTGCATTCGTCTCGTAGTTCGTGCCCTATCTCGTAGTGCGTGTCCTAAACCTAGAAAAGCATGCCCACACGCTAATCAAGAAAGCATCTTACACAAAGCACTAGATCATTAATTAATCCTACAAACTCCACTAACTAATATTAAATTGCTAATTCAACCCACTAGAAGACAAAATCTCACAAAAAGCTAGACATTCTTTATTCTTTATTCTTTTTTCTTTGCATATCCCAAACACACAATTAAATATTGCTCAACCAAGACAAAAATTCAGATTTTTCACAAGCCTTGGCCGACCAACTCTTGCACTTGTGCATGCATTCCAATTTCAAATTCTATTCCTAGACATCCTATGACAATCTATGACACAATGCATAAAAAAATTTGGCTCAAAACTCTACCCAAGGCTCCATATTCTCGACCCATCCTCTTGCCATGCTAGGTGATTCAAAATTATGCTTCTTGAAGACACAAATCTGAATTTTACAAGGCCCTAGGCCGACATATGCATTAAACATTCCAAGCTTTCATTTTTCTTTCATTCTTTTCTCTTTCTCTCATATCTTCTCTCACCATCTCATTTCTTCTCTCTCTCTCTCGGCCCTAGCTGAAAATATACTCTCCATAGCTAAGTTCTTCATCCTAAGGCTCTTCAAGACCTCCAAGCTACCAAGGAACTCGACCAAGCAAAGCTAGAGTGCAAGAGACGCACATGCAAGCTCATTGAACATCCATTTCGGCTTAGGTGAGTTTGTTAGCTTCCATTTCGTTTTCTTCTTGTTCTAACCACATGCACCTACTAATAACTTGGTTACTAAGCTAGGAAATTAGAGAAAATCAAGTGGTCTCTCGGCTAAGCAAGGAAAAGAGTCAATCTTGTGCATCCTCAAGAGTTTGTGCATCTTCTTTGTTGTCTTGCTAAGGTGAGGGCTAAAACTTCTTGAAAAGCTTTTGAAAACCACATGCATGCCTTTGAATGTCTATTTTTACCTCTGTAATTATGATATATGTGTGTTCATGAACTTTTATAAACATGCATGGCAAGATATTTGGCTAGAATGTGATGATAGTTGAAATCGCGCATGGGACAACCTTCTGCCTGGTTGGTGCGGGGTGATTTTGACCAGGTAAATGAGGTTGAAAATAAGTGAAAATTGGTAGGTGACTAGTTTTGCCAGGTTTGAGCATTTTTCGTAGAAATAGGCCAAAGATAATTTTGACTCTAAGATCCTCAAAATGGCAAAATATCAAAATGTGTCCACATTTGGAAAATCTGAGAAAATGAAGCAGGTTTTGGCAGATTCACTGTTCTTGTAGAACGAACCAGTTTTGACTTAGTAAATGATATCCAAAATGCATGAAATTTGGTGTGCTGCTAGATTTTTCAGTTCTGGACATTTTTGTAGACGAAGGCTAAATTTGACCCTAAGGCCCTCAAAAATGACAAGTATTGAAATGTGTGCAAATCTGGACAGTTTTGTGTAGTTTCACGGTTTTGGCTGTAACTCTTGAACCCGAACTCCACATGATGCGAGGTTTGTTTTTGAATTTATTTCACTCCTTAAGATTTAATTTGACATTTTGTTCACTGGAATTGGAGTTTGTTTGCTTGACTCAAAGATTGTGAGAATACAGTCCATTGCAGTGAGGGTTTCACCTATTGATATGCTTAGAAAAATTATTGTAGCTTCTCTTGTTGTATTAAATGCTTGGGATTGTGGCATTGGGATGTTGTGTGGACTATTTTGAATGCTTGAGGGTGTTTGAATTAATCAATGCATGGTTTGAGTTTAATTACGTGACAACTTAGTGCTTAATCGTACGGGTGAGCATGAATTGAAACCCTAATGACTAGGAAAACTCGCTAAGTGTTGATCCTATGAATATCGTGTTTAATTATGTAATTAGTAGGCTGCCCGTAGTTGCCCTTATAACCCTAAATATGATTCCGATGATTACATGTTGACAGGTAGGCCTTTCTTGCACCCGATCCCACATAAATGTCGTTACATGTTGAATAATCTTATTAATTGATTACGTGAACTTCGAAATGAGTTATATGACTTGATTTACATGCGTTACATAGCTGCATGTTTAATATTCATATAACTCTATGTGCCTTTCAAGTGAAATTACCTGTCATATCGTGCCTCGCTTGTTTACTTGTCAATGTGCAATCTTATGACTGCTCGGAGGCGACCTACTTTGTTGTCCTCCTAATGTGATATATTAAATTTCATAAATGTGCATTGCATACAAGGTTGCAACCTTTCATTCTGGCGTGGTAGCATTCACGCACACCGGGTGGCATCGGGCTTGCCGGTGCAACCGTGACTACCATTGTCCAATTCTCTCTCTTGCTTGGGGGCTAAACTCCCTAGGAGAGTTGGGTCATGGGATTTTGGGGTACATCGGGAGTATACCCATTTGGCGTGATAATGGGATGATTTGAAGTCGGTCGCAACAACTGATATTGGACATGAATTGAGAGCGAAAGCTCACCGTATCCTTTTCACTATGTGTATAAGTACTCTCGCTCGGTTCCTAGAGGACCTCGGGGAGGAAAGACGGGTAATTGTGTTCCTTTACTTTTATATTACGTTATGTACTTACTTGTGATATATTCATGCTTGCAAAAAGGATTTTTCATAAGTTGAACCGGAAAATGAGTTTCAAAACTTATTTCTCGTTCCCCCTCGCTGAGTTCATAAGGACTCACCCTCTTTTATCATCTCAGGTGAAGAAGACCAGGAACAGGTACCCGAGGACAACGTGCCTAATGATGATTCCTTGGAATGATTGCTTGCCCTACGTGCCTTGCTTGACTATGGCCATTTTGTGAACAATATGTTGCTTGAAGACTATTTCATTTCTTATGATGCTTGTTATTGTATTGTAAATGACCCCCGTTGTAATTTGGGGTCTAATTTTGGCTTGTACTGATCATAACTAGATAGACACTACTATGGTCATTTTGCTATCGCTATTGGCTAGTACCTATCATAGGATTATGAAGTATCAGGTAAGGATTAAGTAAAATGAACCTATCCAATCTTAAGCAGGTACTCATTGTTAAGCTAAGATCAACGGGTACTTTGTAACGAGGATTAACAAACAAACGAGACATAGTATCATGCTAGGTTATTAATCAAACGAGACTTTGAGATAACTAGTAGGGGTTTCAATTGATGGTAGATAGTAATCTTAGTTGGAAATGAAATTGAGATTGGAAATTTTGAGGCGTTTATAGAATTAGGTCAAACTAAAGAGCCCAATTACAGCCGTTATGCTGCCGGTTTTCCAGAAAAATTGTGGAATTTAGGGTAAAACGTTAAGTGTTAAACTTTCATGAACGATTAAGTATGAGATATGACTTGAATGTTTAGATCACACCCTAGTCTAACCTTTATAGGCCGAATTGAGGCGCACCACATACCATTGGAAAGCTCTCCGAGAGCTCTACGATGTGGGCAGCAAGCCTGCTCGGTTGCGCCTATTTTCGGATCCCAAAATCGAACGTTTTCATAAGTTTCAGGACACTTTTCTTCTTTTACGCTGTTTTTCCGTCCTGGATCGTACGTCGTGAGACACGAAAAGGAAGACAACCTAATCCATCACATTTCTATTACCGAATCCCATGGCACCTTGGGCAAGGCAACTTCGCTTCACGTAGAGGCTAGGCCCGCAAACCGAAGGCGTAGGACACTTTTCTTCTTCTTACTGTTTTTCTGTCCCGGATCGTACGTCGTGAGCCGCGAAAAGGACGACAACCTAATCCATCACATTTCTATTACCGAATCCCAAAGCACCTTGGGCAAGACAACTTCGCTTCACGTAGGGGCTGGGCCCGGAAACCGAGCGCATGGGGCTTGGAACCAGGTCTCCGTCGCACCAGTGCCCATAACTTTTGATCCGTAAGGAGTTACACGGCGCACAACATACTGTTGGAAAACTATCCAAGAGCTTTACGACGGAGGCAGCAAGCCTGCTCAGCTGCGCCTATTTTCAAAGCGCAATATTGAATGTTTTCATTAGATTCGGAACACTTTTCTTCTTTTGCACTGTTTTTTCGACTCGGATCGTACGTCGTGAGCCGCGAAAAGGACGACAACCTAATCCATCACATTTCTATTAACGAATCCCACGGTACTTTGGGCAAAACAACTTCGCTTCTAGTAGAGGATGGGCCCACAAACCGAGGGCGTAGGGCTTGGGACCAGGTTTCCGTCACTCCGGTGCCCATAACTTTTGATCCGTAAGGAGTTACGCGGTGCACAACATACCGTTGGAAAGCTCTCTGAGAGCTCTACGACAAGGGCAGCTAGCCAAATTGGCTGCGCCTATTTTTGGAGACCAAAATCGAACGTTTTCATCAGTTTCGGGACACTTTTCTTTTTCTCATTGTTTTTCCGTCCCGGATCGTACGTCGTGAGCTGTGAAAAGGACGACAACCTAATCCATCACATTTCTATTACTGAATCCCACGGCACCTTAGGCAAGACAACTTCGCTTCACGTAGAGGCAGGGCCCGCAATCCGAGGGTGTGGGGCTTGGGACCATGTCTCCATCTTTCTAGTGCCCATAACTTTTGATCCGTAAGGATTTACGCGGCACACAACATACCGTTGGAAAGCTCACTGAGAGCTCTCTACGACAAGGGCAGCAATCCTGCTCAGCTGCGCCTGTTTTTAGAGACAAAAATCGAACGTTTTCATCAGATTTGGGACACTTTTCTCCTTTAGCGCAGTTTTTCCGTCCTGTATCGTACATTGTGAGCCGCGAAAAGGACGACAACCTAATCCATCACATTTCAATTACCGAATCCCATGGCACCTTAGGCAAGACAACTTCGCTTCATGTAGAGGCTGGGCCTCCAAACCGAGGGCATGGGGCTTGGGACCAAGTCTCCGTCACTCCGGTGACCATAACTTTTGATCTGTAAAGAGTTACGCTGCGCATAGCATACCGTTGGAAAGCTCTCCGAGAGCTCTACGACGGGGCAGCTAGCCTAATTGGCTGCACCTATTTTCGGATCCCAAAATTGAATGTTTTCATTAGTTTCAGAACAGTTTTCTTCTTTTGCGTTATTTTTTCATCCCGGATCGTACATCGTGAGCCGCAAAAAGGACGACAACCTAATCCATTACATTTCTATTACCGAATCCCACGGCACCTTGGGCAATACAACTTCGCTTCACATAGAGACTGGGCCCGCAAACCGAGCGCGTGGGGCTTGGGACCAGGTCTCTATCACTCCGGTGCCCATAACTTTTGATCCGTAAGGAGTTACGTGGTGCACAACATACCGTTGGAAAGCTCTCCGAGAGCTCTATGACGGGGGCAGCAATCCTGCTCAGCTGCGCCTGTTTTCAGATACTAAAATCGAATGTTTTCATCAGATTCGGGACACTTTTCTTCTTTCGCGCTGTTTTTTCGTCCCAGATCGTACGTCGTGAGTTGTAAAAAGGACGACAACCTAATCTATCATATTTCTATTAACAAATCCCATTACACCTTGGGCAAGACAACTTCGCTTCACGTAGAGGCTGGGCCCTCAAACCGAGGGCGTGGGGCTTGAGACCAGGTCTCCGTCACTCCGGTGCCCATAACTTTTGATCCATAAGAAGTTACGCGGCGCACAGCATACCGTTCCAAAGCTCTCCGAGAGCTCTACGACGGGGGCAGCTAGCCAAATTGGCTGCACCTATTTTCGGATCCCAAAATCGAATGTTTTCATCAGTTTCGGGATACTTTTCTTCTTTTGCGCTATTTTTCTGTCCCAAATCGTACATCGTGAGCTGCGAAAAGGACGATAACCTAATCCATCACATTTATATTACCTAATCCCATGACACTTTGGGCAAGACAACTTCGTTTCACGTAGAGGCTGGGCCGGCAAACCGAGGGCGTGGTGCTTGGGACCAGGTCTCCGACACACCTACGCCCATAACTTTTGATCCGTAAGGAGTTACGCGGCGCACATCATACCGTTGGAAAGCTCTCCAAGAGCTCTACGACGGGGACAACAAGACTGCTCGGTTGTGCCTATTTTTAGATGCCAAAATTGAACATTTTCATCAGTTTTGGGATACTTTTCTTCTTATGCGCTGTTTTTCTGTCCCGGATCGTACTTCGTGAGCCGCAAAAAGGATGACAACCTAATCCATCACATTTCTATTATCGTATCCCACAGCACCTTGGGCAAGACAACTTTGCCTCACATAGAGGCTGGGCCCGCAAACCAAGGGCGTGGGGCTTGCGACCAAGTCTCTATCGCTCCGGTGCCCATACTTTTGATCCGTAAGGAGTTACGCGGCGTACAACATACCGTTGGAGAGCTCTCCGAGAGCTCTACGACGGGGGCAGCTAGATTAATTGGCTGCACATATTTTTAGAGCTCAAAGTTTAACGTTTTCATCTGTTTTGGGATACTTTTCTTCTTTCGCGCTGTTTTTCAGTCCCGGATCGTACATCGTGAGCCGCGAAAAGGACAACAATTCAATCCATCACATTTGTATTACCGAATCCCACCGCACCTTAGGCAGGACAACTTCGCTTCATGTAGAGGTTGGGCCCGTAAACCGAGGGCGTGGGGCTTGGGACAAGGTCTCCGTCGCTCCGGTGCCCATAACTTTTGATCCGTAAGGAGTTACGCGGCGCACAACATACCGTGGGAAAGCTCTCTGAGAGCTCTATGATGTGGGAAAGCTCTCGGAGAGCTCTACGATGAGGGCAGCTAGCCTAATTGGCCGCACCTGTTTTTGGATCCGAAATTCGATCATTTTTATCAATTTTGGGACAGTTTTCTTCTTTTCGCTGTTTTTTTATCCCGGATCGTACGTCCTGTGCCGTGGAAAGGACGACAACCTAATCCATCACATTTCTATTACCGAATCCCATGGCACCTTGGGCAAGACAACTTCGCTTCACGTAGAGGATGAGCCAGCAAACCGAGGTCGTGGGGCTTGGGACCAGGTCTCCGTCGCTCCGAAGCCCATAACTTTTGATCCGTAAGGAGTTACGCGGCACACAACATACCGTTGGAAAGCTCTCCGAGCGCTTTACCGCGGGAGCAGCAAGCCTACTTAGCTGCACCTATTTTTAGAGCCCAATATCGAACATTTTCATCAGATTCTGGACACTTTTCTTCTTTTGCGCTGTTTTTTCGTTCCGGATCGTATGTCGTGAGCCGTCAAAAAGACGACAGCCTAATCCATCACATTTCTATTAATGAATCCCATGACACCTTGGGCAAGATAACTTCGCTTCACGTAGAGGCTGGGCCTGCACACCGAGGGCGTGGGGCTTAGGACCAAGTCTCCGTCACTCCGGTGCCCATAACGTTTGATCCGTAAGGAGTTACGCAGCGCACAGCATACCGTTGAAAAGCTCTCCGAGAGCTCTACGACGGGGCCACCAAGCTTGCTCGGTTGCACCTATTTTTTAATCCCAAAATCAAACATTTTCATCAATTTCGGGACACTTTTCTTCTTTTACGCAATTTTTTCATCCCGGATCGTACGACGTGAGCCGCGAAAAAGACGACAACCTAATCCATCACATTTCTATTACCGAATACCACAACACCTTGGGCTAGGCAACTTCGCTTCATGTAGAGGCTGGGCCCGTAAACCGGGGGCGTGGGACACTTTTCTTCTTCTCGCTGATTTTTCGTCTCGGATCGTACGTCGTTAGCCGCCAAAAGGATGACAACCTAATCCATCACATTTCTGTTACTGAATCCTACGGTACCTTGGGCAAGACAACTTCGCTTCACGTAGAAGCTGCGCTCGCAAACCGAGGGCGTGGGGCTTAGGACCAAGTCTCCGTCGCCCCGGTGCCCATAACTTTTGATCCGTAAGGAGTTACGCGGAGCACAACTTACCGTTGGAAAGCTCTCCGAGAGCTCTACGATGGGGGCAGCAAGCCTGTTCAGTTGCGCCTATTTTTAGAGCCCAATATCAAACGTTTTCATCAGATTTGGAACACTTTTCTTCTTTTGCGCTGTTTTTTCGACCCGGATCGTACGTCGTGAGCCCCGAAAATGACGACAACCTAATCCAACACATTTCTATTAAAGAATCCCACGGCAACTTGGGCAAGACAACTTCGCTTCGCGTTGAGACTGGGCCCGCAAACCGAGGGCGTGGGTCTTGGGACCAGGTCTCCGTCACTCCGGTTCCCATAACTTTTCATATGTAAGGAGTTATGCGGCGCACAGCTTTTCATCAGTTTCGGGACACTTTTCTTCTTTTCGCTATTTTTCGTACCGGATCGTACGTCGTGAGCCGCGAAAAGGATGACAACCTAATCCATCACATTTCTAGTACCGAATCCCATGGCACCTTGTGCAAGATAACTTCATTTCACGTAGAGCCTGGGCCCGCAAACCGAGTGCATGGGGCTTGGGACCAGGTCTCCGTCGCTCTGGTGCCCATAACTTTTGATCCGTAAGGAGTTACACGACGCACAACATACCGTTGGAAAGCTCTCCGAGATCTCTACGACGTGGGCAACAATCCTGCTCAACTGCGCCTATTTTTAGAGACTAAAATTGAACGTTTTCATCAGATTCGGGACACTTTTCTTCTTTTGCGCTATTTTTCCGTCCCGGATCGTACATCGTGGGCCGCGAAAAGGACGACAACCTAATCCTTCATATTTCTGTTACCGAATCCGATGGCACCTTAGGCAAGGCAAGTTCGCTTCACGTAGAGGCTGGTCCCGCAAATCGAGGGCGTGGGGCTTGGGACCAGGTGTCCGTCACTCCAGTGCACATAACTTTTGATCCTTAAGGAGTTACGCGGCGCACAGCATATTGTTGGAAAGCTCTCCGAGAGCTCTACGACGGGGGCAGCTAGCCTAATTGGCTGCACCTATTTTTGGATCCCAAAATCTAACATTTTCATTAGTTTTGGGACAGTTTTCTTCTTTTGCACTGTTTTTCCGTCCCGTATCGTACATTGTGAGCCACTAAAAGGACGACAACATAATCCATCATATTTCTATTAACGAATCCCACGGTACCTTGGGCAATACAACTTCGCTTCACGTAGAGGCTGGGCCCGCAAACCGAGGGCGTGGGGCTTGGGACCAGGTCTTCGTCGCTTCGGTGCCCATAACTTTTGATCCGTAAGGAGTTACGCTGTGAGGCCCGACCTCGATTTACGTGCGATACCTAGTTTCGTGTGCCCTAACCTAGATTTACGTGCCTTGACCTAGGTTTAAGAATTGTATTTCGTTTTGTGTTCCATGCATTGAATTACGTGCATTCATTTAGGGTTACGTGCATTTACTTGGAAAACGTGCATTCATCTCGTAGTGCATGCCCTATCTCGTAGTGCGTGCCTTAAACCTAGGAAAGCGTGCCCTCACTCTAATCAAGAAAGCATCTTACACGAAGCACTAGATCATTAATTAATCCTACAAATTCCACTAACTAATATTAAATTACTAATTCAACCCACTAGAAGATAAAATCTCACAAAAAGCTAGACATTCCTTATTCATTTTTGCACTTTCAACACACAATTAAATAATGCTCAAAAAGTGACAAAAAAAATCAGATTTTTAGATGCCTTGGCCGACCACCACATGGGCTTTTATGCTTGCTTGCTCAATTCAAAATTAAATCTAGACAATGCTATGACAAGTTATGACACAAATGCATAAAAAATTAGCTCAAAGACCTCCCAAAAGCTTTCAAATCTCGACAAGGCTCCTTGCCCATGATAGGTGATTCAAAAATCAAGCTTCTTGAAGACACAAACCTAATTTTTTTGTATGCCCAAGGCCGAACATGCTTCATCAATTGCAAGGCCTTTATTCTTTGTCATTTTCTCTTATTCTCCTCACATTTCTCTCTCTCCCTCTCATTCTTTTCTCTCTCTCTCGGCCTTGGCTGAGTTTCATCTTACCATAGCTCATCTTCATCATTCCATGGTGCATCAAGGCAAGCAAGAAGGTAGAGAACTCGACCAAGCTAGCTAAGTTGCAAGAATCATACATGCAAGCTTTTTGAACAACCATTTCGGCCTTGGTGAGTTTGCTAGCTTCCATTTCTTTTCTTCTTGTTCTAACTACATGCACCTACTAAGAACTTGGTCACTAAGCTAGGAAAAATAGAGAGAAATCGGGTGGTGTCTCGGCTAAGGAAGAAGACCAAATATGTGCTTCATCAAAGTTTTGTGCATCTTCTTGTTGATTTGCCAAGGTGAGGGCTAAAACTTCTTGAAAATCTTTCAAAAATCCACATGCATGATCTTAAATGTATGTCCTTGCTTTTGTACTTGAGTTATATGTGTGTTCATAAGCTTTTACAACCATGCATGTCAAGATTTTGGCTTGAAGGTGATGATAGATGAAATTGGGTTTTGTGACAGCTCTCTGTCTTATTGTTGCGAGATGAGTTTGGCTAGGCAAATGACAATGAAAATGCATGAAAATTGGTAGGTAACTAGTTTTTCCAGTTTTAAACATTTTTTGAAGAAATATGACAAAGCTAATTTTGACACTAAGGTCCTCAAAATGGCAAATCATTAAAATGTGTCCAAATCTGGAAGTCTGGAAAAAATGAAGCAGGTTTTGGCAGATGCACTGACCTTGTAGAACGAACCCGTTTTGACTTAGTAAATGATGTCAAAAATGAATGAAATTTGGTGTGCTACTAGGTTTTTCAGTTCTGGAAATTTTTATCAGAAATGGACTAAGGCTAAATCTGACCCTAAGGACCTCAAAAATGACAAGTATTGAAATGTGTGCAAATCTGGACAGTTTTGTGCAATCCCACTGTTTTGGCTATAACGATTGGACCCGAACTCCAAATGATGCAAGGTTTGTTTCTAATTTTAGTTCATTTATTAAGATTTAATTTGAAATCTTATTCACTGGAATTGGAGATTATTTTCTTGTCTTAATGATTGTGAGAAAACAACCTATTGCAGTGAGGGTTTCACTTAGCTATATGCTTAGAAAATTTGTTGTAACTTCTCTTGTGGTATTAAATGCTTGGGATTGTGGCATTGGGATGTTGTGTGGACTGTTTTGGATATTTGGGGATGTTTGAATTAATTGATGCATGGCTTGAGATTGATTTTGAGTTGACTTGGGGCTTAATCGCTCGGGTAAGCACGAAATGGAAACGCTAGTGACTAGGTAAACTTGCTAAGTGTTGCTCATTTGGATATTGTGTAATTATATGTTTAGTAGGCTTCCTGTAGTTTCCCTTATAACCCTAAATGTGATTTTGATCTTTGCATGTTGACAAATAGGCCTTTCTTGCATCCGAACCCACGTAGATGTTGTTGCATGTTGAATAGTCTTATTATTTGATTATGTGGACTTTGAATTGAGTTATATGACTTGATTTACGTGCGTACATGGCTGCCCGTTTAATGTTCATATAACTCCACATGCCTTTCAAGTGAAATTACTTGTCTTATCGTGCCTCGCTTGTTTACTTGTCAATGTGCAATCTTATGACTATCCGGAGGCAACCTACTTTGTTGTCCTCCTAATGTGATATATTAAATGTCATAAATGTGCATTGCATATAAGGTTGCAACCTTTCATTCTGGCGTGGTAGCGTTCACGCACACCGGGCGGCATCGGGCTTGCCGGTGCAACCGTGACTACCATTGTCCAATTTCCTCTCTCGCTTGGGGGCTAGACTTCCTCGGAGAGTTGGGTCGTAGGATTTTGGGGTACATCCAGAGTACACCCACTTGGCGTGATAAGGGGATGATTTGAAGTCGACCGCAACAACTGAGAGCAAAAGCTCACCGTATCCTTTTCACTATGTGTATAAGTACTCTCGCTTGGTTCCTAGAGGACCTCGGGTAGGAAAGACGGGTAATTGTGTTCCTTTACTTTTATATTATTGTTATGTACTTAATTGTGTTATATTCATGCTTGCAAAAGGATTTTCATAAGTTGAACCGGAAAATGAGTTTCAAAACCTATTTCTCGTGCCCCCTCGCTGAGTTCATAAGGACTCACCCTCTTTTATCATCTCAGGTGAAGAAGATCAAGAATAGGTACCCGAGGACGACGTGCCTAACGATGATTCTTTGGAGTGATTGCCTGTCCTATGTGCTTTGCGTGATTATGGCTTTTTGTGAACACTATGCTACTTGAAGACTATTTCTTTTATGCTGCTTGTTGTTTGTAATGTAAAAGACCCCCGTTGTAATTTGGGGTCTAATTTTGGTTTGTACTGATATGAACTAGACAAACACTACTATGGTCATTTTGCTATTATTACTGCTAGTATCTATAATAGGATTACAAAGTATTAGGTAAGGGCTAAGTAAAATGAACCAACCAAATCTTAAGCAGGTACTCGTGGTTAAGCTAAGATCAACAGGTACTTTTGTAACGAGGATAAACAAACAAACGAGACATAGTATCATGCTAGGTTATTAATCAAACGAGACATCGAGATAACCAGTAGGCACTTCAATTGATGGTAAATAGTAATCCTAGTTGGAAATGAAATTGAGATTGGAAAATTTGAGGCGTTTAGAGAATTATGTCAAACCAAAGAGCCCAATTACAACCGTTATGCTGCCGATTTTCCAAAAAAATTTAGAGTTTAGGCTAAAACATTAAGTGTTAAATTTTCATGAACGGTTAAGTATGTGATATGACTTGAATGTTAGATCACACCCTAGTCTAATCTTTATAGGCCGGGTGGGGCGTGACACCTTATAAGAGAAGAATGGTATCAGAGCTTAGATTGCTTAAGCCGGGTTTAACTCTCGGACCATGGGTAGAGCCCTAGGATGATTAAGATGACTTGTCTATATGTTGTTGTGTGATAATGTTAATTGTGCCTTCTGTGTTCTATGTGCTTAAGTGATTAACATGTCTAAATTGTTTCTAGAATTGTATCTATATCATGTTGCATATCTTATGCATCAAATTCTTGTTTGTCATATTTCAATAAATTGTACATCGTAATCTGTGCCTATAGATGGCTGGCCCTAGTACCCGCACTACTAATAGGAGCGGTGAACCCCAAGAGACCGGAGATGCCTATCAAACTAATCCCGGCATGGCTATGTTTAACATGATGAAAAATGCCATGGATCGCGTATCACGAGTGATGGAGCGCCAAGATGCAGGTGAGGCCAATAACAACAACAACAACAAGAATGATGGTAACCATGGGAGACATAGCAGAATGAGGGAGTTTCTTGACTTTCGCTCATCCAAATTCCACGGGGAAGCTAATGATGAGAAAGCAGAGGCTTGGCTGTCCCAGATCGAGAAGATTTTCAAGCCACTTGATTATACTGAGGAAGAAAAGGTGGAGTTTGCTGTGTTTCTATTGCACGGGGATGCTGAACATTGGTGGCACACTGTGGAGGCACTGTGGGAAACTGATCAGACACCTCGTTTGTGGGGTAATTTTGTTAAGGCATTCAAGGAGAAATATGTACCTGCAGTTTCCAGGCAGAGGCGGATTGAGGAGTTCATGCACTTGACCCAGGGTAACATGACGGTGGCCCAGTACGAGGCTCGTTTTGATCGACTGTCCCGTTATGCTCAATATATGGTTAGTACTCCAGACGCGAAGATGTGGAAATTTACGACTGGATTGAGGCCAGAGATTTAGGACCAGTTGGCTTCTCACGACTTCAATACCTATTCTGCTCTCTTTGCTGCTATTTCCCGAGTTGAGAAGAGAAAACTTGATAGAGCCGGTTCAAGTCAGCCGAACAAGAAACCATACCAGCCTTCAGGTCAATAGAGGAAATTCCAGAGCCAGAGTCGTAGTCAGGGCCAGGGCCAGAACAGACCAGTGAATAACCGTGGCCCGACTAAAGCGCCATTAGCCTCTTCCACCCGCGGATCCACAGGTAGTTCACCTGCTACTCAATCTGTCAACTGTTCTTATTGTGACAAGAAGGGTCATACCGAGGCCCAGTGCTAGAAGAAGTCAGGACGCTGTGTGAGATGTGGCAGTGATCAGCATCAGATCAAGGATTGCCCTAAATGGAAGGCAGGACAGAATCAGGGTAAACTAGCTGGTAGAGGCAAGACTCCAGTTCCTAGAGTTCAGGCTCGAGCTTATGCTATTGAGTGCGAGGAGCTTCCAGATGAGATCGCTGTTGTTGAAGGTACATTCTTCATACTGAATCAACCTGTTAGGGTGTTAATTGATCCGGGTGCTACTCATTCATTTATTACTCCCTTGTATGTGCAACGTGTAAAACTGAAAGTTGTATGTTTGCCATACAAAGTAGAAGTTGGTACTTCGATAGGTTCTAAACTTGTTACTAGCTCAGCTTGTAAAGCATGTAAAATCCAAATTAAGGATAGGGAATTCTCAGCCAATCTTATTGTATTACCTTTTCGAGACTATGAAGTCATTTTAGGGATGGACTGGCTGGCAAAGCATCATGTCCATCTAGATTGTCGGACGAAGATTATAACATTCCGGGTACCTGGTCAACCAATACTGGAGGTAGTAGGTCGAAGAGATTTCACTGGGAGTTCCATCATTTCATCTACGAAAGTAGTGAAGTCCTTGAGAAAAGGGGGTAGTGGATACTTAGCTTACCTCATCAACAAGCCGTCGAATAAAGCTAAGTTGGAGGAGATGCCTGTGATCAAAGACTATGCGGATGAGTTTCTAGAAGAATTGCCCGATTTACCCCCAAATCGAGAGATCGAGTTCATTATAGAGTTATTGCCTGGCACCCAGCCGATATCTAAAGCCCCCTATCGTATGGCATTAGCCGAGCTACAAGAATTGAAGGACCAATTGCAAGGATTGTTGAAGAAGGGGTTTGTTCAACCAATTTCTTCACCGTGGGGCACACCAGTTCTATTTGTAAAGAAGAAAGATGGAACGTTGAGGCTATGCATCGATTTTCGAGGATTGAACCAAGTGACTGTCAAGAATAAATACCCACGTCCACTGATCAACGAGTTATTTGATCAACTTCAAGGAGCCAAAGTGTACTCGAAACTCGACTTGAGGCAAGGGTATTATCAGTTGCAGATCAAAAAGGAGGATGTGCCTAAAACGGCTTTCAAGACAAGATATGGGCATTATGAATATGTGGTGGTGCCTTTTGGACTAACTAATGCCCCTGCAGCTTTTATGGATTTGATGCACAGGGTGTTTCAACCCTATTTGGACCAATTTGTAGTGATCTTCATTGATGATATTTTGGTATACTCGAAATCCGAGGCGGAGCATGAACAACATCTGCGGTGGGTACTGCAGAAACTTCGAGAGCATCAATTGTATGCAAAGTTTAGCAAGTGCGAATTTTGGTTGCAACAGATTGCATTTTTGGGGCATATCATATCCCAAGAGGGAATAGCAGTGGATCCAGCAAAGATAGAAGCAGTAATGTCTTGGAAGAAGCTGGAAAACGTTACGGAGGTTCGGAGTTTTCTTGGTCTAGCCGGCTATTATCGGAGATTCTTAAGGATTTCTCTAAGATTGCAGGATCTCTTACAATGCTCACTCGAAAGAAAACAAAGTTTGTGTAGGATGATAAGTGTGAGAACAACTTCCAAGAGTTGAAGAAAAGATTGACTACTGCACCTGTTCTTGCATTACTTGAAGGGAGTCAAGGTTTTGTAATTTATAGCGATGTTTCGAAAGAAGGATTGGGTTGTGTGTTGATGCAAAATGGTAGAGTCATTGCGTATGCCTTTAGGAAACCGAAGCCGTATGAATTGAATTACCCGACGCATGATTTGGAGTTAGTGGCTATTGTGTTTGCACTCAAGAAATGGAGGCATTATCTGTGGGGTAACAAGTTTGAGGTATTTACTGATCACAAGAGCTTGAAATACTTGTTCTCTCAAAAAGAGTTGAATATGAGGCAAAGACGGTGGATGGAGATTTTGGATGATTATAACTGCACAATCAATTATGTGTCCGGTAAAGTGAATGTAGTTGCAGATGCTTTAAGTAGGAAAGCGAGCATGGCAAAACTGGAAGTCAAGGTGCAGGAATTGTTGGAGGAAGCATTTTTGTGGAAACCACAATTGACTCGGAAAGGGTTACTTTTTGCCACTACACAAGTTCAATCGACCTTGTTGTCCGAGTTATGAGAGGCTCAACAGGAGGACCAACAATTTCAGAAGATTAAAGAAAGCAACGCAGATTTCAAGTTCTATGATGATGGTGTTTGGAGGTTTAGGAATCGGATTTGTGTTCCTAATGAACCAGAAATGATAAAGAAGATTCTTGAAGAAGCCCATAATTCAAGATACACTATTCACCCCAGAGGAACAAAGATGTACCGGGATTTGAAGCAATACTATTGGTGGAATAACATGAAGAGAGAGATTGCGGAGTTTGTGGCACGGTGTTTGACTTGCTAGAGAGTCAAAGCGGAACATCAACGACCTGCAGGTTTACTTCAACCGTTGGAGATTCCTCAATGGAAATGGTAACATATAACTATGAACTTTGTTATGGACCTGCCTAGGTCACAAAAGGGTCATGACGCCGTTTGGGTCATAGTGGATAGATTGACTAAGTCGGCGCACTTTTTACTGATGAACAAGGAGGATAATCCTGAAAGATTATGAGATATGTATGTGGCGGAGATTGTAAGATTGCACGGGATGCCTGTGAGTATTGTATCGGATAGGGATCCTCGTTTTACTTCCCGATTTTGGAAGAGATTGTAAGAAGCTTTGGAAACAAATATGAGTTTCAGCACGGCTTATCACCCTCAGACTGACGGACAATCGGAGAGAACTATTCAGATTCTGGAGGATATGCTGAGGGCGTGTGTTTTAGACTTCGGGAAAGGTTGGGAAAAATATCTGTCTCTAGCGGAGTTCGCTTATAATAATAGTTATCAGGCCACTATTGGGATGGCCCCATTTGAGGCATTGTATGGACGTAAGTGTTGATCCCCAATTTATTGGGATGAAGTAGGTGAAACGAAGAATTTTGACCCGACCCTTCTACCTGAACTTATGAAGACTATTGATAATATCCACCTCATCCGGAAATGGATGCTTACCGCCCAAAGCAGGCAGAAGAGTTATGCAGACCGACGGAGACGGAGTCTAGAGTTTGAGGTCGGTGACAAGGTGTTCCTAAAGATATCACCTCGGAGGGGACTGATTAAACACGGCAAGGGTGGAAAGTTGAGCCCGAGGTTTGTAGGACCATTTGAGATATTTGAGAAGGTTGGAAAATTGGCATATCGCTTGGCACTACCCCAAAACCTCACCAATATTCATGACGTCTTTCATGTTTCAATGTTGCGGAGGTATCATCCTGATCCATCGCATATCTTGGAGCCAGAGCCGTTGCAGCTTCGGGAGAACTTGTCTTATGAAGAGAAGCCCATTCAGATCCTAGACCAGCAAGATCGGGAGTTGTGCAACAAAACTATATCGATGGTGAAAGTGCTGAGGGATCATCATGGAGTTGAAGAAGCAACGTGGGAAAGGCGAGACCAGATGGAGCAGCAATATCCAGCTTTATTTCAAAGGTAATATTGAATTTCGGGACGAAATTCTTTCAAGGAGGGGAGGATGTGAGGCCCGACCTCGATTTGCGTGCGATACCTCGTTTCGTGTGTCCTAATCTAGATTTGCGTGCCTTGACCTAGGTTTAAGAATTGTGTTTCATTTTATGTACCTTGCATTGAGTTATGTGCATTTATTTAGGGTTGCGTGCATTTACTTAGAAAACGTGCGTTCGTCTCGTAGTTCGTGCCCTACCTCGTAGTGCGTGCCCTAAACTTAGGAAAGCGTGCCCTCACGCTAATCAAGAAAGCATCTTACACGAAGCACTAGAACATTAATTAATCCTACAAATTCCACTAACTAATATTAAATTACTAATTCAACCCACTAGAAGACAAAATCTCACAAAAAGCTAGACATTCCTTAATCTTTATTCCTTATACTTTTTGCACTTTCAACACACAATTAAATAATGCTCAAAATGTGACAAAAAAATCAGATTTTTAGATGCCTTGGCCAATCACCACATGGGCTTTTATGCTTGCTTGCTCAATTCAAAATTAATTCTAGACAATGCTATGACAAGTTATGACACAAATGCATAAAAAATTAGCTCAAAGACCTCCCAAAAGCTTCCAAATATCGACAAGACTCCTTGCCTATGCTAGGTGATTCAAAAATCAAGCTTCTTGAAGACACAAACCTGATTTTTTTGTATGCCCAAGGCCGAACATGCTTCATCAATTGCAAGGCCTTCATTCTTTGTCATTTTCTCTCATTCTCCTCACATTTCTCTCTCTCCCTCTCATTCTTCTCTCTCTCTCTCGGCCTTGGCTTAGTTTCACCTTACCATAGCTCATCTTCATCATTCCATGGTGCATCAAGCCAAGCAAGAAGGTAGAGAACTCGACCAAGCTAGCTAAGTTGCAAGAATCACACATGCAAGCTTTTTGAACAACCATTTTGGCCTTGGTGAGTTTGCTAGCTTCCATTTCTTTTCTTCTTGTTCTAACCACATGCACCTACTAAGAACTTTGTCACTAAGCTAGGAAAAATAGAGAGAAATCGGGTAGTGTCTCGGCTAAGCAAGGAAGAAGACCAAATTTGTGCTTCATCAAAGTTTTGTGCATCTTCTTGTTGATTTGCTAAGGTGAGGGCTAAAACTTCTTGAAAATCTTTCAAAAATCTAAATTCATGCTCTTAAATGTATGTCCTTGCTTCTGTACTTGAGTTATATGTGTGTTCATAAGCTTTTACAACCATGCATGGCAAGATTTTGGCTTGAAGGTGATGATAGATGAAATCGGGTTTTGTGACAGCTCTTTGTCTTGTTGTTGCGAGGATTGGCTAGGAAAATATTGTTGAATGCATGAAAATTGGTAGGTAACTATTTTTTCCAGTTTTGAACATTTTTCACAGAAATAGGACAAAGCTAATTTTGACTCTAATGTCATCAAAATGGAAAATCATTAAAATGTGTCCAAATCTGGAAGTCTGGAAAAAATGAAGCAGGTTTTGGCAGATGCACTGACCTTGTAGAACGAACCCGTTTTGACTTAGTAAATGATGTCAAAAATGAATGAAATTTGGTGTGCTACTAGGTTTTTCAGTTCTGGAAATTTTTATCAGAAATGGACTAAGGCTAAATCTGACCCTAAGGACCTCAAAAATGACAAGTATTGAAATGTGTGCAAATCTGGACAGTTTTGTGCAATCCCACTGTTTTGGCTATAACGATTGGACCCGAACTCCAAATGATGCAAGGTTTGTTTCTAATTTTAGTTCATTTATTAAGATTTAATTTGAAATCTTATTCACTGGAATTGGAGATTATTTCCTTGTATTAATGATTGTGAGAAAATAGCCTATTGCAGTGAGGGTTTCACTTAGTTATATGCTTAGAAAATTTGTTGTAACTTCTCTTGTGGTATTAAATGCTTGGGATTGTGGCATTGGGATGTTGTGTGGACTGTTTTGGATACTTGGGGATGTTTGAATTAATTGATGCATGGCTTGAGATTGATTTTGAGTTGACTTGGGGCTTAATCGCACGGGTAAGCACGAAATGGAAACCCTAGTGACTAGGTAAACTTGCTAAGTGTTGATCCTTTGGATATTGTGTAATTATATGTTTAGTAGGCTGCCCGTAGTTGCCCTTATAACCCTAAATGTGATTTTGATCATTGCATGTTGACAAATAGGCCTTTCTTGCATCCGAACCCACGTAGATGTTGTTGCATGTTGAATAGTCTTATTATTTAATTACGTGGACTTTGAATTGAGTTATATGACTTGATTTACGTGCGTACATGGCTGCCCGTTTAATGTTCATATAACTCCATATACCTTTCAAGTAAAATTACTTGTCTTATCGTGCCTCACTTGTTTACTTGTCAATGTGCAATCTTATGACTATTCGGAAGCAACCTACTTTGTTGTCCTCCAAATGTGATATATTAAATGTCATAAATGTGCATTGCATATAAGGTTGCAACCTTTCATTCTGGCGTGGTAGCGTTCACGCACACTAGGCGGCATCGGGCTTGCCGGTGCAACCGTGACTACCATTTTCCAATTCCCTCTCTCGCTTGGGGGCTAGACTTCCTCAGAGAGTTGTGTCGTAGGATTTCGGGGTACATCCGGAGTACACCCACTTGGCGTGATAAGGGGATGATTTGAAGTCGGCCGCAACAACTAAGAGCAAAAGCTCACCGTATCCTTTTCACTATGTGTATAAGTACTCTCGCTTGGTTCCTAGAGGACCTCGGGGAGGAAAGACGGGTAATTGTGTTCCTTTACTTTTATATTATTGTTATGTACTTAATTGTGTTATATTCATGCTTGCAAAAGGATTTTCATAAGTTGAACCGGAAAATGAGTTTCAAAACCTATTTCTCGTGCCTCCTCGCTGAGTTCATAAGGACTCACCCTCTTTTATCATCTCAGGTGAAGAAGATCAAGAACAGGTACCCGAGGACGACGTGCCTAACGATGATTCCTTGGAGTGATTGCCTGTTCTATGTGCTTTGCGTGATTATGGCTTTTTGGGAACACTATGCTACTTGAAGACTATTTCTTTTATGCTGCTTGTTGTTTGTAATGTAAAAGACCCCCGTTGTAATTTGGGGTCCAATTTTCGTTTGTACTGATATGAACTAGACAAACACTACTATGGTCATTTTGCTATTATTACTGCTAGTATCTATTATAGGATTACAAAGTATTAGGTAAGGGCTAAGTAAAATGAACCAACCAAATCTTAAGCAGGTACTCGTGGTTAAGCTAAGATCAACAGGTACTTTTGTAACGAGGATAAACAAACAAACGAGACATAGTATCATGCTAGGTTATTAATCAAACGAGACATTGAGATAACCAGTAGGCATTTCAATTGATGGTAAATAGTAATCCTAGTTGGAAATGAAATTGAGATTGAAAAATTTGAGGCGTTTAGAGAATTAGGTCAAACGAAAGAGTCTAATTACAGCCGTTATGCTGCCGGTTTTCCGGAAAATTTTGGTGTTTAGGCTAAAACATTAAGTGTTAAATTTTCATGAACGGTTAAGTATGTGATATGACTTGAATGTTAGATCACACCCTAGTCTAACCTTTATAGGCCGGGTTGGGGCGTGACATACGCGGCGCACTACATACCGTTGGAAAGCTCTCCGAGAGCTCTACGACGTGGGCAGCAATCCTGCTCAGCTGCACCTATTTTCAGAGACTAAAATCGAACGTTTTCATCAGATTCGGGACACTTTTCTTCTTTTGCGCTGTTATTCCGTCCCGGATCGTGCGTCGTTAGACGTGAAAAGGACGACAACCTAATCCATCATATTTCTATTAACGAATCCCACGACACCTTGGGCAAGACAACTTCGCTTCACGTAGAGGCTGGGCCTGCAAACCGAGGGCGTGGGGCTTGGAACCAGGTCTCCGTCACTCCAGTGCCCATAACTTTTCATCCGTAAGAAGTTACGCGGCACACAACATACTGTTGGAAAACTCTCCGAGAGCTCTACGACGGGGACAGCAAGCCTAATTGGCTGCACCTGTTTTCGAATCCCAAAATCGAAAGTTTTCATTAGTTTCGGAACACTTTTCTTCTTTTACGCTGTTTTTCCGTCCCGGATCGTACATCGTGAGCCGCGAAAGGACGACAACCTAATCCATCACATTTCTATTACCAAATCTCACGACACTTTGGGCAAGACAACTTCGCTTCACGTAGAGGCTAGGCCCGCAAACCGAGGGCGTGGGGCTTTGGACCAGGTCTCCGTCACACCTATGTCCATAACTTTTGATCCGTAAGGAGTTCTGCGGTGCACAGCATACCGTTGGAAAGCTCTCTGAGAGCTCTACGATGGGGGCAGCAAGCCTACTCAGTTGTGCCTGTTTTTAGATCCCAAAATTGAACATTTTCATCAGTTTTGGGAAACTTTTCTTCTTTTCGCTGTTTTTCCGTCCCGGATCGTACGTCGTGAGCCGCGAAAAGGAAGACAACCTAATCCATCACATTTCTATTATCGAATCCCATGGAACCTTGGGCTAGACAACTTCCCTTCACGTAGAGGCTGGGACCGCAAACCGAGGGCGTGGGGCTTGGGACCAGGTCTCCGTCGCTCCGGTGCCCATAACTTTTGATTTGTAAGGAGTTACGCGGCGTGCAACATACCGTTGGAAAGCTCTCCGAGAGCTCTACGACTGGGGCAGCAATCCTGCTCGGCTGTACCTATTTTTGAATCCCAAAATTGAACATTTTTATCAATTTCGGGATAGTTTTCTTCTTTTCACTATTTTTCTGTCCCGGATAGTATGTCGTGAGCCGCGAAAAGGATGACAACCTACTCCATCACGTTTGATTTACCGAATCCCACGGTTCCTTGGGCAAGACAACTTTGCTTCACGTAGAGGCTAGGCTCACAAACCAAGAGCGTAGGGCTTGGGACCAGGTCTCCGTCGCTCCGGTGCCCATAATTTTTGGTCCGTAAGGAGTTACGCGGTGCACAACATACCGTTGCAAAGCTCCCCAAGATCTTTATGACAGGGGCAGCAACCCTGCTTAGCTGTGCTTGTTTTTAGAGCCCAATATCTAACGTTTTCATCAGATTCAGAACACCTTTCTACTTTTGCGTTGTTTTTCCGTCCCGGATAGTACATTGTGAGCCGCGAAAAGGACGACAACCTAATCCATCATATTTCTATTACCGAATCCCACGACACCTTGGGCAAGACAATTTTACTTCACGTAGAGGCTGGGCCCGCAAACGGAGGGCGTGGGGCTTGTGACCAGGTATTCGTCGCTCCGGTGCCCATAACGTTTGATCCATAAAGAGTTACGCGGCGCATATCATACCGTTGGAATGCTCTCCGAGAGCTCTACGATGGGGGCAGCAAACCTGCTTGATTGTTCCTCTTTTCGGATCTCAAAATTGAACGTTTGTATCAGTTTTGGGATACTTTTCTTCTTTTGCGCTGTTTTTTCATCCCGGATTGTACGTCGTGAGCCGTGAAAAAGACGACTACCTAATCCATCACATTTCTATTACCGAATCCCACGGCGCCATAGGCAAGGCAACTTCGTTTCGCGTAGAGGCTGGGCCCGCAAACTGAGGGCGTGGCACACTTTTCTTCTTCTCGCAGATTTTTCGACCCGGATCGTACGTTGTGAGCCGCGAAAAGGACGACAACCTAATCCATAACATTTCTATTACCGAATCCCACGGCACCTTGGGCAAGACAACTTCGCTTCACGTAGAGACTGGGCTCACAAACCGAGGGCGTGGGGCTTGGGACCAGGTTTTCGTCACACCTGTGCCCATAACTTTTGATCCGTAAAGAGTTACGCGGTGCACAACATACCGTTATAAAGCTCTCCGAGATCTCTACGATGGGGGCAGCAAGCCTACTTGGTTGCGCCTGTTTTTAGATCCCAAAATTGAACATTTCATCAATTTCGGGACACTTTTCTTCTTTTCGCTGTTTTTTCGTCCCGGATCGTACGTCATGAGCCGAGAAAAGGACGACAACCTAATCCATCACATTTCTATTATCGTATCCCACGACACCTTGGGCCAGACAATTTTGCTTCACGTAGAGGCTGGGCCTGCAAACCGAGGGCGTGGGGCTTGGGACCAGGTCTCTGTCACTCCGGTGCCCATAACTTTTGATCTGTAAGGAGTTACGCGGCGTACAACATACCGTTGGAAAGCTCTCCGAGAGCTCTACGACGGGGCAGCAAGCCTGCTCGGCTGTGACAAATTTCGGAGAAAAAAATTGAAAGTTTTTATCTGTTTCGGGATACTTTTCTTCTTTTGTTCTATTTTTTAGTCCCGGATTGTACGTCGTGCGTAGCGAAAAGGACGACAATTGAATCCCTTACATTTGTATTACCGAGTCCCATGGCACCTTGGGCAAGAGAACTTCGCTTCACGTAAATGCTGGGCCCGCAAACCGAGGGCGTGGGACTTAGAACCAGGTCTCCGTCGCTCCGGTGCCCATAACTTTTGATCCGTAAGGAGTTACGCGGCGCACAACATACCGTGGGAAAGCTCTTTGAGAGCTCTACGATGGGGGCAGCTAGCCTAATTGGTTGCACCTATTTTTGGGTCCAAAAATCGATCGTTTTCATCAATTTCGGGACAGTTTTCTTCTTTTTGCTGTTTTTTTATCCCGGATCGTACGTCGTGTGCTGCGGAAAGGACTACAACCTAATCCATCACATTTCTATTACCGAATCCCACAGTACCTTGGGTAAGACAACTTCGCTTCACGTAGAGGCCGGGCCCGCAAACCGAGGACGTGGGGCTTGGGACCAGGTATCCGTCGCTTCGGTGCCCATAACTTTTGATCCGTAAGGAGTTATGCGGCGCCCAACATACCATTGGAAAGCTCTCCGAGAGCTCTACGACGGAGGAAGCAAGCCTACTCAGCTGTGCTTGTTTTTAGAGCCCAATATCTAACGTTTTCATCATATTCGGGACAATTTTCTTCTTTTGCGCTATTTTTCCATTCCGGATAGTACGTCGTGAGCCGCGAAAAGGACGACAGCCTAATCCATCACATTTCTATTAACGAATCCCATGACACCTTGGGCAAGACAACTTCACTTCACATAGAGGCTGGCCCAGAACACCGAGGGCGTGGGGCTTGGGACCAGGTCTCCATCACTCGGTGCCCATAACTTTTGATCCGTAAGGAGTTATGCGGCGCACATAATACCGTTGGAATGTTCTCCGAGAGCCCTATGATGGGGGCAGCAAGCATGCTCGACTGTGCCTATTTTCGGAGCCCAAAATCAAAAGTTTTCATCAGTTTTGGGACATTTTTCTTCTTTTACGATATTTTTTCATCCCGGATCGTACGTCGTGAGCCGCGAAAAGGACGACAACCTAATCCATCACATTTCTATTACCGAATCCCATGGCGCCTTGGGCAAGACAACTTCACTTCATATTGAAGCTGGGCCTGCAAACCGAGGGCATGGGACACTTTTCTTCTTCTCGCTATTTTTTCGACCCGGATCGTATGTCGTGAGCCGCGAAAAGGACTATAACCTAATCCATCACATTTCTATTACCGAATCCCATGGCACGTTGGGCAAGACAACTTCGCTTCAAGTAGGGGCTGGGCCCGCAAACCGAGGGCGTAGGGCTTGGGACTATGTCTCCGTCGCTCCGGCGCCCATAACTTTTGATCCGTAAGGAGTTACGCGGTGTCCAACATACCGTTGAAAAGCTCTCCAAGAGCTCTACGATGGGGGCAGTAAGCCTGCTCAGCTGCGCCTATTTTCAGAGCCCAATATCTAACATTTTCATCAGATTCGAAACACTTTTCTTCTTTTGCGCTAGTTTTCCGACCCGGATCGTACGTCGTGAGCCGCGAAAAAGACGACAACCTAATCCATCACATTTCTATTATCGAATCCCATGGCACCTTGGGCAAGACAACTTCGCTTCACGTAGAGGCTGGGCCCGTAAACTGACGACGTGGGTTTTGGGACTAGGTCTCCGTCGCTCCGGTGCACATAACTTTTGATCCGTAACGAGTTACGCGGCACACAACATGTTGTTGGAAAGCTCTCTGAGAGCTCTACGATGGGGGCAGCAAGCCTGCTTCGTTGCGTCAATTTTTGGATCCAAAAATTGAACGGTTTCATCAGTTTTGGGACACTTTCCTTCTTTTGTACTGTTTTTCGGTCTCGGATCGTACGTCGTGAGCCGCGAAAAGGACGACAACCTAATCCATCACATTTCTATTACCAAATCCCATGGTACCTTGGGCAAGACAACTCCGCTTCATGAAGAGATTGGGCCCGCAAACCGAGGGCGTGGGGCTTAGGACCAGGTCTCCTTTTCTCGGTGCCCATAACTTTTGATTCGTAAGGAGTTACGTAGCGCACAACATACCGTTGGATACCTCTCCGAGCGCTCTTTGACGGGGGCAGTGCGAAATCCCACTTTTCTATCTTGTCTCGTTCTGCATGTTTATTCTCGTTTTGCGTGTTTATTCTCGTTTTGCGTGAATTGAACTGTCTGTGTGCTATATGACTTAGAATGTGGTAATTTTGATATTAATACTCCTAGAACATGCTAAATGTGCATTCATGAAATTTTCATAAAAAACGGAGTCAAAAATTTTATCGTCGACTTTTAGTGAATAGTATTTTCGAAACTCGTCTGCTAAAATTTTAAAACTGGTCTTTTTAACCCTTCTAGACCTAGTCCTCGGACTTTAATGGACATGTGTTTGTTGAAAACGGTTTTCAAATCAGCTTAGGAATTTATTAGGATTTTTACACCGCTTTTTACGAAAATCGAGTTTTGAGCTGACTCGGGTAGAATTATTTGGGTGTAAAACTTCTTGTCACCTAAAAATAACCTACTTGAGCTATCTTGGGTGTTAAATAATTGTTTTGAGCATTGGTGATCAAGAAAATGAATTTAAAGTCAAGAAAACACTAAAAATACTAAAGTTCTCAACTTTGACTTTCTTTAAAATGTTGACCATTTGCATATATCACCAACACACACTCACAAAGCACAAAAACACCCTCAATTACACACACAAAGGGCTGAGAGTTTCATAGGAGAAAACCAAAGCTTTTCTTCAAAGTTTTCAAAGCAAATTTTCATAGAAAAACCAAGTTTTTGTCCGTAGAACTTCGTGCCGAGTTGGATTCCGCTTGTTGGGCATGCATTGCACGCATATCTAAGCTTTTATCGCATCAAAGGTGAGAGAAAAATTCTAGATCTCAAAACTCATATTTTGTGTTTATGCATATAAATAATTATTGAACCGTTAGAATATTAATTTGAAGTTAGATTAGTGCTCCATGCATGCTTGGGATCATTTATATGTAATCTTACAAGATTTGAACCGTTGTAGCATAATTATTAATTTTCGGGTATTTAAAGTTGATTAATTTGCTAAATGTTGAATATTTTGAGTTGTGTTGGTTGAAATCGATTGCCGTCGATTTCTAAAAGTTTGTTAATTACGTGGTAGCGCCGTTGTAATGCTGAATTTTCGATTGCGAGGTCGGTGCTAAAGTCCGAAAATTTCTGCCCTGACATACTAGGGTTTTAGGGTTGTTGGGCATGATTTGGATGTGTTTTGGTTGGTTTTCGAGGAGACTAATGTAGTTGATTGATTGGGTGAGTGATAGAAACTGATTTGGAGTGGTTTGGACTAGTAGAATGTAGGTTATGATTATTTGAAGTTTAGGTTGTCTTTCTTTAAAATGTTAAATTATGCCTTTAGTTGATTGGGTATGGTTTGAGTGATTGAATTGTGAGATGATGATGGGTAACTAGGGTTTGATTGTGTGTTTAATGCATGTTCGGTTGGATGGCCTACTTTGTCATCTAACTTAGTTATTTGTTGTTAAATTGATTATTGATGTTATTATGATGATAATATGATTATTGATTGATGATTGATGAACCGGGAGATAGTCGACGGAAAAGGTTGTCCTCCTGTGAACAATTGATGTTTATTATTATAGTTGAGTCTTTGGTATGTGTGTGCCACCTCTTGGGCAGCATCGGGCTGTCGGGTTGATAACGGCATGACTACTAGAGACTACCTCCAACTCACATGACGGAGGTGTCATTGAGGGAGAGGTTATTGGGGTACCTCAGGTGCGTGAGTTTATGGGAGTCACAAGAAGGCTGTTATGATCGTGATGGCGTTTGGAGCTATACCAAGTAGTGTATCCTTTATTGAATAGTCATTATAGATTATGTGATGACAGTATTATTGATGTTATTGTGTGTTTATTTGCTCAAAGGATTATTTTCAAGGAGTATAGTGAATACAGTTAGAGATCTATCGGATCCTCACTGGGCTTATTTTATATAAGCTCACTCTCTATTATTGCATGCTTACAGGTGTTGTAGAGCAGGACTACGGGTATGTGCCTCCTAAAGAGGAAAATGTACCTTACGTGGATGAGTCTTATGTTCCGGTGTCTTATCCTTGATGCTGTATTGTTTTACTATCTTGTATATTATCTAGTTGACTTTTATATGCTTTGTAGTTCATAATGTTAGAGATGTTGAAAAGATAATGAATTAGTTGATGCTATCTTAGTAGTCTTTCCTTTGTCTATGTTTAGGTTGCTAGGTTGGTATCAATATATTTTTGCAATGTATATTAAGGTTCATGTATTATGTTGGAACGGAGGCGTATAACAAAGGATGATTATGGTGTAATATGGTTATGTTGTATGTTGTTATTTTATTGAGGAGTTGTTTATTGTATGGTTATGGAGTTGATGTATGATGTTCTAATGAGGTTGGTTTAGAGCCTCGGTATCCTATTTACTATCGTTATACTGCCGAAATTCCGTTGCATCCTAACTGATCGTAGGTGGGGTCGAGTTAGGGCGTGACATTTAAGTGGTATTAGAGCGCATGTTAGTTGTCGGTCGGGATATTCTCGGAATGTGGGTAATGGTCTTAGCATGAAAGTATGTATGAAAAGAAAGATAAGTGAACTATGAATTAATATGATTAAATGATTAAGTGATTAAGTGATTATGTGATCTAGTGCTTATGTGATTATATGATCAATTTGTTTATGTGTTTTATATGAGTTTGTTGTGTATGTGCTAATAGTTGTTTATAACCTGTTTACGTGCTATAACCTATGCTAACTCTTTGATTAGTAGAATGGCCGGTAGACCAAGGACCAGAGGTAGGCCCGAGGTAGTAGATAAGACTCCTGGTAATGCGGTACCGGGCCGTGATAAGGGTGATGATCGTTTGGGAGCAGCTATGGATAGGATTGCTGAGTTAATGGCCGGACAGGCCCAGTTGATAGCAAGGCAGGCTGCCTAGACTTAGGCTTGGCAGGCTCAGTTATTGAATGTGGAGGGTGGAAACCACGGGCGTGGTACCCTGAAAGAGTTCTTAGGGTATCATCCACCTAGATTTTAGAGGGAACCCGATGATCGAAAGGCTGAAGCGTGGATTAGTAAGGTGGAGAAGATTTATGATCCTCTTGATTATACCGATGAGCAGAAGGTCTCCTTTGCCGTGTATTTGCTAGATGATGAGGCAGAAGAATGGTGGCACATGGTGAGAACTAGTTGGGCGACTCAGGATATTCTGTATGTTTGGGGTACCTTTATGTTAGCTTTCCGGGCAAAGTATATCCCGAGGATCGCGAGGGAGCGGAGAGAGGCTGAGTTTCTGTCTCTAATTCAGGGGGATGCCTCAGTGGCTCAGTATGAGGCCACCTTTACTCATTTGTCCTGGTATGCACCAGAGTATGTGGCTGATGAGGAGCGGAGGACTCGTAGATTCATGTTGGGGTTGAGGCCCGAGATTCAGGATACGATGGCTCTAAATCGGTATGATATATTCACTGAGGCCTTTGATGGAGCTTCTAGGTTAAAAAAAAAAAAAGGGGGATCAGCTTGTGTTTAGTCAGCCTAGTAAGAAGCCGTATCAGCCGCAGTTTCAGCAGGATATGTATAGGCCATCAGCTCAGCAGGGTTCTTTTAGGCCATAGGGACATCAGAGTTATTATCGACCTCAATTTCAGCAGGGGTCATATCAGGTTCAGTCCCAGTATAGGCCAGCCCAGTCTCAGGGTCAGTACAGGCCTAGTTTGGTAAGGCCTCAGCAGCAGACTGGCTCAGCTGTTTCTTCAGCTTCTGGTTCTTCTAAGGACAGTGTTAGTGCATCATCACCGTAGTGTACACACTGCAAGCGCACATGGCATGTGGAGGCCGATTGCAGAGTGAAGGCAGGGACGTGTTTAGGATGCGGCAGCAATCAGCACAGGGCAAGGGATTGCCCTAGATATTCGAGGGCTGAGGGTCGGGCAGTGACTCAGGGTTATCAGGGTAGACCTGCGGGCAGTGCACCTCAGCAACAGCGGGTCCAGGCTCGGGCGTATGCAACTTGAAAGATTGCCTTATATGGTTGAGATTAGTACCTCTTTGACTGATAAGTATGTTACTGGCTTAGTATGTAAGGATTGTATAATTCATGTTAAGGGGCATAGTTTTCCTTCGGACCTTATCTTATTTCTTATCCGGGGGTATGATGTTATCTTGGGTATGGATTGGCTTTCTAAGTATGATGCCCAGTTAAACTGTAGAACCAAGGTAGTACAGTTTCATTTGCCAAATCAGCCAGTAGTTGAGGTAGTAGGGAACCAGGGTGCAAAGACGAGTTTTGTTATCTCAGCAACTAAAGCTATTAAGTTGGTGAGTAAGGGGTGTTCGGGTTATCTAGTTTATTTGATCAACAAGCCATCTGATAAGTTACAGCTGGAGGAAGTTCCTATTATTCGGGAATATCCCAATATATTTCTCGAGGAGTTGCCAGGGTTACCGCCAGAGAGAGATGTGGAGTTTGTGATTAATCTTGCTCCCGGCACTCAACCTATTTCTAAATCAGCGTACCAGATGGCCCCAGCTGAGTTGAAGGAGCTGAAGACTCAGTTGCAGGAGTTATTAGAGAACGGATTTATTTAGCAGAGTTCTTCACCTTGGGGAGCTCCTGTTTTATTTGTGAAGAAGAAGTATGGTACCTTGAGATTGTGTATTGATTATCGTGGTTTGAATCAGGTGACCATCAAGAATAAATATCCTTTCCCACTGATTGACGAGTTGTTTGATCAACTTCAGGGAGCCAAAGTCTACTCTAAGTTTGACTTGAGGCAGGGGTATTATCAGCTTCGGATTCGTACGGAGGATGTTCCGAAGTCTGGCTTTAGGACTCAGTACGGGCATTATGAGTTTGTACTTATGCCCTTTGGATTAACTAATGCACCAGCAGAATTCATGGATCTTATGCATCAGGTTTTTCAACTGTATTTAGACCAGTTCGTGGTAATCTTTATTGATGATATCTTGGTCTATTTTAAATCTGAATCGGAGCACGAGCAACATCTACGGCTTGTCTTACAGAAACTGCAGGAGCATCATTTGTTTGCCAAGTTCAGCTAATGTGAATTTTGGCTGCAACGTATATCTTTTCTTGGCCACGTGATTACATAGAGCGGTAGATCTGTAGATCCCAGTAAGATTGAAGTGGTGATGTCTTGGAAATGGCCAATGAATGTTTCTGAGGTCCGTACCTTTCTTGGCTTGGGGGGTTATTACCATAGGTTTGTAAAAGACTTCTCGAAGATTGCTGGGCCACTTTCTAAGTTGACTCAGAAACAGACTATCCTTGCTTGGGATGAGAAGTGTGAAAGTGGATTTCAGGAGTTGAAAAAGAGGTTGACTACTGCTCCAGTACTTGTTCTACCAGAGGGGACCGATAATATGGTTATTTATAACGATGCATCCAAGGAGGGCTTGAGATGTGTTCTTATGCAGGATGGCCAAGTTATTGCCTATGCTTCTAGGAAGTTGAAGCCTTATGAGGTGAATTATTCGACTCATGATCTTGAGGTGGCAGCAGTTGTCTTTGCACTAAAGAAGTGGCGTCATTATCTGTGGGGCAGTAAGTTCGAGATTTTCACTGATCATAAGAGTCTGAAGTACTTGTTCTCACAGAAGGAGTTGAATATGCGTCAGCGGAGGTGGATGGAGCTTCTTGGAGATTATAATTGTTCTATCAATTATCTGCCTGCCAAGGCAAATGTTGTAGCAGATGCTCTCAGCCGGAAGGCGAGTATTGCTTGTTTGGCTGTCAAGAAATGGGAGATTCTTGAGGAATTCACTTATTGGAGACCGGAGTTGACTCAGGTTGAGGTGATGTGTTCACATCTTCGTATGCAGCCTTTATTGTTGTCTCAGATTAGAGAAGCTCAGCAACTTGATGATAAACTTCAGAAGATCAAGGATCAGATCACAGATGATCAGTCTGACTTTAAACTGCATGAGGATGGTATTCTTCGGTTTCGAAATAGGGTTTGTGTTCCCGATGAACCGGGCTTGAGGCGAGGTATTCTGGAGGAAGCTCATAATTCTAAGTACATTATTCATCCCAGTGGAACCAAGATGTATCGAGATTTGAAGCAACATTACTGGTGGAATAACATGAAGAGGGAGGTTGCTCAGTTTGTATCTAGATGTTTGACTTGTTAGAGGGTGAAAGCCAAGCATCAACGACCTGCAGGGTTACTTCAGTCATTGGCTATACAAGAATGGAAGTGGGAACATATTACGATGGATTTCATCACTGGTTTGCCTAGAACACCAAGAGGTAATGATGCAGTTTGGGTTGTCGTGGATCGTTTGACGAAGACAGCTCATTTTATTTCGATGAGGATGGGAGATGAGGTTACAAAGTTGACGGGTCTTTATTTGGATAAGATTGTTAGACTTCACGGGATTCCATCTAGTATTGTCTCAGATCGAGATCCTCGATTTACTTCTCGTTTGTGGGAGAAACTTTAGGAGACCTTGGGTACTCAGTTGAACTTCAGTACCGCGTATCATCCACAGACCGACGGTCAATCTAAGAAGACTATTAAGATTCTGGAAGATATGCTTAGGGCTTGTGTTCTGGACTTCGGGAAGAATTGGGAGAAACATCTACCACTGCCTAGTTTGCCTATAACAATAGTTACCAAGCTACTATTGGGATGGCACCTTTCACAGCTCTTTACGGTCATAAGTGCCGTTCACCTTTATATTGGGACGAGGTAGGGGAGATGAAGACTATTGATCCGACTATCACGCCAGAGCTTCTTGAGAAGATTGAGAATGTTCAGTTGATTAGGCAGAGAATGCTTACAGAGCAGAGTAGATTCAAGAGTTATGCTGATAAGCGTCGTCGGGACTTGGAGTTTGCAGTCGAAGATCGGGTTTTCTTGAGATTGTCTCCTCGAAAGGGGTTTGCTCGTTATGGAAAAGGTGGAAAGCTGAGTCCGAGATTTGTTGGGTCGTTTGAGATTACCGGCAGGGTTGGTAAGTTGGCATATTGGTTGGCTTTACCAGAGAACTTCTCTAATGTCCACGATGTATTTCACGTGTCTAATTTGCGGAAATATAATCCCGATCCTTCTCATATTCTTCACCTAGAGCTGCTACAGCTTCGTGAGAATCTGACTTATGACGAGCGTCCGATTCGTATTCTTGATCAGATGGAACGAGAGTTGAGGTCAAAGAAGATTTCGATGGTTAAGGTGTTGTGGAAGCATCACGGCATTGAGGAAGCTACTTAGAAGAGACGAGATCAGATGCAGCAGCAGTACCCGGATTTGTTCAGTACATCAAGTAAGAATTTCAGGGATGAAATTTCTTTAAGGGGGGAGAATGTGAAATTCCACTTTTCTATCCTATCTCGTTTTGCGTGTTTATTCTCGTTTTGTGTGAATTGACCTGTCTATACGCTATATGACTTAGAATTTGGTAATTTTGATATTAATACTCCTAGAACATGCTAAATGTGCATTCATGAAATTTTCATCAAAAACGGAGTCAGAAATTTTATCGTCGACTTTTAGTGAATAGTATTTTCAAAACACGTCAGCTAAAATTTTAAAACTAGTCTTTTTAACCCTTCTAGACCTAGTCCTCGGACTTTAATAGACATGTGTTTGTTGAAAACGATTTTCAAATCAGCTTAGGAATTTATTAGGGTTTTTACACCGCTTTTTGCGAAAATCGAGTTTTGAGCTGACTCGGGTAGAATTATTTGGGTGTAAAACTTCTTGTCACCTAAAAATAACCTACTTGAGCTATCTTGGGTGTTGAATAATTGTTTTGAGCATTGGTGATCAAGAAAATGAATTTAAAGTCAAGAAAACACTAAAAATACTAAAGTTCTCAACTTTGACTTTCATTAAAATGTTGACCTTTATGCATATATCACCAACACACACTAAACACAACACAAAACACACTCCTCAACACACACAAAGGGCCGAGAGTTTCATAGGAGAAAACCAAAGCTTTTCTTCAAAGTTTTCAAAGCAAATTTTCAAAGAAAAACCTAGTTTTTGTCCGTAGAACTTCGTGCCGAGTTGGATTCCACTTGTTGGGTACGCATTGCATGCATATCTAGGCTTTTATCGCATCAAAGGTGAGAGAAAAATTCTAGATCTCAAAATCATATTTTGTGTTTATGCGTATAAATAATTATTGAACTGTTAGAATGTTAATTTGAAGTTAGATTAGTGCTCCATGCATGCTAGGGATCATTTATATGTAATCTTACGAGATTTGAACCGTTGTAGCATAATTATTTATTTTTGGGTATTTAAAGTTGATTAATTTGCTAAATGTTGAATATTTTGAGTTGTGTTGGTTGAAATCGATTGCCGTCGATTTCTAAAAGTTTGTTAACTATGTGGTAGCGCCGTTGTAATGCCGAATTTTCAATTGCGAGGTCGGTGCTAAAGTCCGGAAATTTCAGCCATGACACACTAGGATTTTAGGGCTATTGGGCATGATTTGGATGTGTTTTGGTTGGTTTCCGAGGGGGCTAATGTAGTTGATTGATTGGGTGAGTGATAGAAACTGATTTGGAGTGGTTTGGACTAGTAGAATGTAGGTTATGAATATTTGAAGTTTACGTTGTCTTTCTTTAAAATGTTAAATTATGCCTTTAGTTGATTGGATATGGTTTGAGTGATTGAATTGGGAGATGATGATGGGTAAACTAGGGTTTGATTGTGTTTAATGCATGTTCGGTTGGATGGCCTACTTTGTCATCTAACTTAGTTATTTGTTGTTAAATTGATTATTGATGTTATTATGATGATAATATGATTATTGATTGTTGATTGATGAACCGGGAGATAGTCAACGGAAAAGGTTGTCCTCCTGTGAACGATTGATGTTTATTATTATTGCTAAGTCTTTGGTATGTGTGTGCCACATCTCGGGTAGCATCGGGCTGTCGGGTTGATAATGGCATGACTACTAGAGACTACCTCCAGCTCGCATGACGGAGGTGTCATGGAGGGAGAGGTTATTGGGGTACATCGGGTGCGTGAGTTTTTGGGAGTCACAAGAAGGCTGTTATGATCGTGATGGCGTTTGGAGCTACACCAAGTAGTGTATCCTTTATTGAATGGTCATTATAGATTATGTGATGATAGTATTATTGATGTTATTGTGTGTTTACTTGCTCAAAGGATTATTTCCAAGGAGTATAGTGAATAATGTTAGAGATCTATCGGATCCTCACTGGGCTTATTTTATATAAGCTCACTCTCTATTATTGCATGCTTACAGGTGTTGTAGAGCAGGACTATGGGTACGTGCCTCCTGAAGAGGAAAATGTGCCTTACGTGAATGATTCTTATGTTCCGGAGTCTTATCCTTGATGTTGTATTGTTTTACTATCTTGTATATTATCTAGTTGACTTTTATATGCTTTGTAGTTCATAATGTAAAAGATGTTGAAAAGATAATGAATTAGTTGATGCTATCTTAGTAGTTTTTCTTTTGACTATGTTTAGGTTGCTAGGTTGGTATCAATATATTTTTGCAATGTATATTAAGGATCATGTATTATGTTGGAACGGAGGCGTATAACAAAGGATGATTATGGTGTAATATGGTTATGTTGTATGTTGTTATTTTATTGAGGAGTTGTTTATTGTATGGTTATGGAGTTGATGTATGATGTTCTAATGAGGTTGGTTTAGAGCCTCGGTATCCTATTTACCGTCGTTATACTGCCGAAATTCCATTGCGTCATGACGGATTGTAGGTGGGGTCGAGTTGGGGCATGACAGGCAGCAAGACTGCTCGGCTGCGCCTGCTTTCGGAGCCTAAAATTGAAAGTTTTCATCTGTTTCAGGCCACTTTTCTTCTTTTGCGCTATATTTCTGTCCCGGATCGTACGTCGTGAGCCGCGAAAAGGACGACAACCTAATCCATCACATTTGTATTGCCAAATCCCATGGCACCTTGGGCAAGACAACTTCACTTCACGTAGAGGTTGGGCTCGTAAATCGAGGGTGTGGTACTTGAGACCAGGTCTCCGTCGCTCCGGTGCCCATAACTTTTGATTCGTAAGGAGTTACGCGGCGCACAGCATACCGTTGGAAAGCTCTCCGAGAGCTCTACGACGGGGGCAACAAGCTTGCTCGACTGCACCTATTACACTTTTCTTCTTTGGCGTTATTTTTCTATCCCGGGCCGTACGTCGTGAGCCGCGAAAAGGATGATGACCTAATCCATCACATTTCTATTACCGAATCTCCCAGCACCTTGAGCAAGACAACTTCGCTTCAAGTAGTGGCTGGGCCCGTAAACCGATGGCGTGGGGCTTGGGACCAGGTCTCCATCACTCTGGTGCCTATAACTTTTGATCCGTAAGGAGTTACGCGGGCCATAGCATACCGTTGTAAAGCTCTCCAAGAGCTCTACGATGGAGGCAGCAAGCCTGCTTGGTTGCGCCTATTTTCAGATCCCAAAATCGGAACGTTTTCATCAATTTCGGGACACTTTTCTTCTTTTGCGCTGTTTTTCCGTCCCGGATCGTACGTCGTGAGCCGTGAAAAGGACGACAACCTAATCCATCACATTTCTATTACTGAATCCCACGGCACCTTGGGCAAGACAACTTCGCTTCACGAAGAGGCTGGGCCCGCACACCGAGGGCGTGGGGCTTGGGAGCAAGTCTCCGTCACTCCGGTGCCCATAACGTTTGATCCGTAAGGAGTTACGCAGTGCACAACATACCGTTGGAAAGCACTCAAAGAGCTCTACGATGAGGGCAGCAAGCTTGTTCAGTTACGTCTATTTTCGGATCCCAAAATTGAACGTTTTCATCAGTTTCGGGACACTTTTCTTCTTTTGCGCTGTTTTTCAGTCCCGGATCGTGCGTCGTGAGTCGCGAAAAGGACGACAACCTAATCCATCACATTTTTATTACCGAATCCCATGGCACCTTGGGCAAGACAACTTCGTTTCACGTAGAGGCTGGGCACGCAAACCGAGGGCGTGGGGTTTTGGACCAGGTCTCCGTCGCTCTGGTGCCCATAACATTTGATACGTAAGGAGTTACGCAGTACACAGCATACCGTTCGAATGCTCTTCGAGAGCTCTACGATGGGGGTAGCCTGCCTGCTCAGTTGCGCCTATTTTTGGATCCCAAAATCGAACGTTTTCATCAGTTCGGGACACTTTTATTCTTTTGCGCCGTTTTTTCGTCCCAGACTGTACGTCGTGAGCCGCGAAAAGGATGACAACCTAATCCATCACATTTCTATTACCGAATCCCATGACACCTTGGGCAAGACAACTTCGCTTCACGTAGAGGCTGGGCTCGCAAACCGAGGGCGTGGGGCTTCGGACCAGGTCTCCGTCACTCCGGTGCCCATAACTTTTGATCCGTAAGGAGTTACGCGACGCACATCATATCGTTGGAATGCTATCTGAGAGCTCTACGATAGGGGTAGCAAGCATGCTCGGTTGCGCCTATTTTTGGATCCCAAAATCAAACGTTTTCATCAGTTTCCGGACACTTTTCTTCTTTTGCGCTGTTTTTTTGTCCCGGATCGTACGTCGTGAGCCGCGAAAAGAACGACAACCTAATCCATTATATTTCTATTACGCAGCGCATAGCATACCGTTGGAAAGCTCTCCGATAGCACTACGACGGGGGCAGCAAGCCTGCTCGGCTGCGCTTATTTTCGGAGAACAAAATTGAACATTTTCATATGTTTCAGGATACTTTTCTTCTTTTGCGCTGTTTTTTCGTCCTGGATCGTACGTCGTGAGCCGCGAAAAGGACGACAGCCTAATCCATCAAATTTGTATTACCGAATACCATGGCACCTTGGGTAAGACAACTTCGCTTCACGTAGATGCTGGGCCTGCAAACCGAGGGCGTGGGACTTGGGACCAGGTCTCCGTCGCTCCGGTGCCAATAACTTTTGATCCGTAAGGAGTTACGCGGCACACATCATACCATTGGAAAGCTCTACGAGAGCTCTACGACAGGGGCAGCAAGCCTGCAAGACTACACCAGTTTTCAGAGCCCAAAATTGAATGTTTTAATCAATTTTGAGATACTTTTTTTCTTTTGCGCTGTTTTTTCATCCCGGGCCGTACGTCGTGAGCCGCGAAAAGGACGACGACATAATCCATCACATTTCTATTACCGAATCCCGTGGCACCTTGGGCAAGACAACTTCATTTCAGGTAGAGGCTGGGCCCACAAACCGAGGGTGTGGGGCTTGGGACCAAGTCTCCGTCACTCCGGTGCCCATAATTTTTGATCCGTAAGGAGTTACGCGGCGCACAGCATACCGTTGAAAAGCTCTCCAAGAGCTCTGCGATGGGGCAGAAATCCTGCTCGGTTGCGCCTATTTTCGGATCCCAAAATCAAAAATTTTCATTTGTTTCGGGACACTTTTCTTCTTTTGCGCTATTTTTCTGTCCCGGATCGTACGTAGAGAGCCACGAAAAGGACGACAACCTAATCCTTCACATTTCTATTACCGAATCCCATGGCACCTTGGGCAAGACAACTACGCTTCAAGTAGAGGCTGGGAATTGAGACCAGGTCTCCGTCGCTCCGGTGCCCATAACTTTTGATCCGTAAAGAGTTACGCGGCGCACAGTATATCGTTGGAAAGCTCTCCGAGAGCTCTACAACGGGGGCAGCTAGCCTTATTGGTTGCGCTTGTTTTCGTAGCCCAAAATAGAATGTTTTCATTAGTTTCGGGACACTTTTCTTCTTTTCGCTATTTTTCTGTCACGGATCGTACGTCGTGAGCCGCGAAAAGGACGACAACCTAATCCATCACATTTCTTTTACCGAATCCCAAGGCACCTTAGGCAAGATAACTTCGCATCACGTAGAGGCTGGGCCCGTAAACCGAGGGCAAGGGGCTTAGGACCAGGTCTCTGTCGCTCCAGTGCCCATAACTTTTGATCCGTAAGGAGTTACGTAGCGCACAACATATCGTTGGAAAGCTCTCCGAGAGCTCTACGATGGGGGCAGCAAGCCTGCTCGGTTGAGCCTGTTTCTGGATCCCAAAATCGAATATTTTCATTAGTTTCAGTACACTTTTCTTCTTTTGCGCTGTTTTTTCATCCCGAGTCGTACGTCGTGAGCTGGGAAAAGGACGACAACCTAATCCATCACATTTCTATTATCGAATCCCACGGCACCTTGGGCAAGACAACTTCTCTACATGTAAAGGCTAGGCCCGCAAACCGAGGGCGTGGGGCTTGGGACAAGGTCTCCGTCGCTCCGGTGCCCATAACTTTTGATCCGCAAGGTGTTATGCGGTCCACAATAAACCGTTGAAAAGCACTTCGAGAGCTCTACGATGGGGGCAGCAAGCCTGCTCGGTTGTACATGTTTTAGGATTCCAAAATCGAACGTTTTCATCAGTTTCAGAACACTTTTCTTCTTTTACGCTATTTTTTTATCCCGGATCGTACGTCGTGAGCCGCGAAAAGGATGACAACCTAATCCATCACATTTCTATTACCGAATCCCACGGCACCTTGGGCAAGACAACTTCGTGTCACGTAGAGGCTGGGCCCGCAAACTGAGGGCGTGGGGCTTGGGACCAGGTGTCCGTTGCTCCGGTGCCCATAACTTTTGATCCGTAAGGAGTTTCGCACCACACAACATACCGTTGGAAAGCTCTCCGAGAGCTCTACGACGCGGGCAGCAAGCTTGCTCATTTGCACCAGTTTTCAGAGCCCAATATCGAATGTTTTCATCAGATTCGGAATACTTTTCTTCTTTTGCGCTATTTTTCTGTCCCGGATCGTACGTCGTGAGCCGCGAAAAGGACAACAACCTAATCCATCACATTTCTATTACCGAATCCCACGGCACCTTGGGCAAGACAACTTCGCTTCACGTAGAGGCTGGGCCCGCAAACTGAGGGCGTGGGGCTTGGGACCAGGTCTCCGTCTCTCCGGTGCTAAAACTTTTGATCCGTAAGTAGTTACGCGGCGCACAACATACCGTTGGAAAGCTCTCCAAGAGCTCTACGATGGGGGAAGCACGTCTGCTCTGTTGCGCCTATTTTCGGATCCCAAAATCGAACGTTTTTATCAATTTTGGGTCACATTTCTTTTTTTGAGCTGTTTTTTCGTCCCAGATCGTACGTCGTGAACCTCAAAAAGGACGACAACCTAATCCATCTCATTTCTATTGCTGAATCACATGGCATCTTGGTCAAGACAACTTCGCTTCACGTAGAAGCTGGGCCCGCAAACTGAGAGCATGGGGCTTGGGACCAGGTCTCCGTCGCTCCGGTGCCCATAACTTTTGATCCGTAAGGAGTTACGCGGCGCACAACATACCGTTGGAAAGCTCTCCGAGAGCTCTACGACGTGGGCAGCAAGCTTGCTCATTTGCACCAGTTTTCAGAGCCCAATATCGAATGTTTTCATCAGATTCGGAATACTTTTCTTCTTTTGCGCTGTTTTTCCGTCCCGGATCGTACGTCGTGAGCCGCGAAAAGGACAACAACCTAATCCATCACATTTCTATTACCGAATCCCACGGCACCTTGGGCAAGACAACTTCACTTCACGTAGAGGCTAGGCCCGCAAACCAATGGCGTGATGGTTGGGACCAGGTCTCCGTCACTCCAAAGCCCATAACTTTTGATCCGTAAGGAGTTAGCATACCGTTGGAAAGCTTTCCGAGAGCTCTACGATGGGGGCTGCAAGCCTGCTCGGTTGTGCCTATTTTTGGATAGAAAAATCGAATGTTTTCATCAATTTCGGGACACTTTTCTTCTTTTGCGCTGTTATTCTGTCCCGGATCGTACGTCGTGAGCCGCGAAAAGGACGACAACCTAATCCATCACATTTCTATTATCGAATCCCACGGCACCTTGGGCAAGACAACTTCGCTTCACGTAGAGGCAGGGCCCGCAAACCGAGGGCATGGGGCTTGGGACCAGGTCTCCGTTGCTCCGGTGCCCATAACTTTTGATCCGTAAGGAGTTACGCGGTGCACAACTTACCGTTGGAAAGCTCTCCAAGAGCTCTACGATAGGGGCAGAAATCCTGCTCGGTTGCGCCTATTTTCGGATCCCAAAATCTAACATTTTCATCAGTTTCGGGACACTTTTCTTCTTTTGCGCTTTTTTTTCGTCCCTGATCGTACGTCATGAGCCGCGAAAAGGACGACAACCTAATCCATCACATTTCTATTACCAAATCCCATGGTACCTTAGGCAAGACAACTTCGCTTCACGTAGAGGCTGGGCCCGCACACCGAGAGCGTGGGGCTTGGGAGCAGGTCTCTGTCACTTCGGTTCCCATAACGTTTGATCCGTAAGGAGTTACGTGGTGCACAACATACCGTTGGAAAGCTCTTCAAGAGCTCTACGATGGGGGTAGCAAGCCTGCTCGGTTGCGCTTGTTTTTGGATCCCAAAATCAAACATTATCATTAGTTTCAGGATACTTTTCTTCTTTTGCGCTGTTTTTTCGTCCCGGATCGTACGTCGTGAGCTGCGAAAAGGACGACAACCTAATCCATCACATTTCTATTACTGAATCCCACGGCGCCTTGGGCAAGATAACTTCGCTTCACGTAGAGGCTGGGCCCGTAAACCGAGGGCGTGGTACACTTTTCTTCTTCTCGCTATTTTTCCGTTTCGGATCGTACGTCGTGAGCCGCGAAAAGGCTGACAACCTAATCCATCACATTTCTATTACCGAATCCCACGACACCTTGGGAAGACAACCTCGCTTCACGTAAGGGCTGGGCCCGCAAACCGAGGGCGTGGTGTAACGCCCCAGCTTGACCTATATAGGTTAGACTAGGGTGTGATCTAAACATTCAAGTCATATCACGTACTTAATCGTTCATGAAAGTTTAAAACTTAACGTTTTAGCCTAAACTCCACAAATTCTCCGAAAAACCAGCAGCATAACGGCGGTAATTGGGCTCTTTAGTTGACCTAATTCTCTTAATGCCTCGAAACTTTCAATCTCAAATTCGTTTCCAACTAAAATTACTATTTATCACCAATCGGGGTACCTACTAGTTATCTCGAAGTCTCATTTGATTAACTACCTAGCATAATAACTATGTCTCGTTTGTTTGTCAATCTTTGTTACAAAAGTACCTGTTGATCTTAGTTTAACAATGAGTACCTACTTAAGATTGGATAGATTCATTTTACTTAATCATTTACCTGATACTTCATAAGCCTGTGATAGATACTAACCAGTAGCGATAGCAAAAACGACCATAAGAGTGTCTATCTATTTATGATCAGTACAACCCAAAATTTGACCCCAAATTACAACGGTGGTCATTTACAACACAACAATAAGCAACATAAGAAATAGTCTTCAAGCAACATATCGTTCACAAAATGGCCATAGTCAACTAAGGCACGTAGGGCAAGCAATCATTCCAAGGAGTCATCAATAGGCACGTTGTCCTCGGATACCTGTTCCTGTTTTTCTTCACCTGAGATGATAAAAGAGGGTGAGTCCTTATGAACTTAGCGAGGGGGAACGAGAAATAAGTTTTGAAACTCTTTTTCCGGTTCAACTTATGAAAATCCTTTTTGCAAGCATGACATATATCACAAGTAAATTCATAATGTAACATAAAAATAAAAGAACACAAATACCCGTCTTTCCTCCCCGAGGTCCTCTAGGAACCAAGTGAGAGTACTTATACACATAGTGAAAAGGATACGGTGAGCTTTTGCTCTCAGTTTACTTCCAGTATCAGTTGTTGCGGCCGACTTCAAATCATCCACTTATCACGCCAAATGGGTGTACTCCGGATGTACCCCGAAATCCTACGACCCAACTCTCTGAGGAAGTCTAGCCCCCAAGCGAGAGAGAGAATTGGACAATGGTAGTCACGGTTGTACCGGTAAGCCCGATGCCGCTCGGTGTGCGTGAAACGCTACCACGCCAGAATGAAAGGTTGCAACCTTGTATGCAATGCACATTTATGACATTTAGTATATCACATTAGGAGGACAACAAAGTAGGTTGCCTCTGAGCAGTCATAAGACTGCATATTGACAAGTAAACACGCGAGGCACGATATGACAGGTAATTTCACTTGAAAAGCACATGAAGTTATATGAATATTAAACGGGCATCCATGTAATGCATGTAAACCAAGTCATATAACTCATTTCGAAGTTCATGTAATCAAATAATAAGGTCATACAACATGCAACGACGTTTATATGGGACCGGGTGCAAAAAAGGTCTACTTATCAATATGTAATCATCGGAATCACATTTAGGGCTATAAGGGCAACTACGGGAAGCCTACTAATCACATAATTAAACGAGATATACATAGGATCAACACTTAGCGAGTTTTCCTAGTCATTAGGGTTTCAATTCATGCTCACCCGTGCGATTAAGCCTTAAGTTGTCACGTAATTAAACTCAAGCCATGTATCGATTAATTAAAACGCCCTCAAGCATTCAAAACAGTCCACACAACATCCAAGTGCCACAATCCCAAGCATTTAATACAATAAGAGAAGTTACAATAATTTTCAAAGCATATCGTTAGATGAAAACCTCACTGCAATGGACTGTTTTCTCACAATCATTGAGACAAGAAAACAATCTCCAATTCCAGTGAACAAAATGTAAAATTAAAGCTTAAGGAGTGAAATAAATCCAGAAACAAACCTCGCATCATTTGGAGTTCGGGTTCAGGAGTTATAGCCAAAACCGTGAGACTACGCAAAACTGTCCAGATTTGCACACATTTCAATACTTGTCATTTTTTAGGATCTTAGGTTCAGATTTAGCCTTAGTCTATTTCTGACAAAAATGTCCAGAACTGAAAAATCTAGCATCATATCAAATTCCATGCATTTTTGCCATCATTTACTAAGACAAAACTGGTTCGTTCTACAAGGATAGCGAATCTGCCAAAACTTGCTTCATTTTTCCAGATTTTTCAGATTTGGACACCTTTCGATGTTTCGCCATTTTGGAGACCTTAGAGTCAAAATTGGCTTTGGCCTATTTCTGTGAAAAATGCTCCAAACTGGCAAAACTAATCACCTACCAATTTGCACGCATTTTCAACATTATTTACCTGGTAAACTTCATTTCGCTCCAACAAGTCAGAGAACTGCCATATACGCGATTTCACCTATCTTCCAATTCTAGCCAAATATCTTGCCATGCTTGTTTACAAAAGCTCACGTACACACATATATCACAAGTACAGAGGTAAAAATAGACATTTAAAGGCATGCATGTGGTTTTTGAAAGCTTTTCAAGAGAGTTTTAGCCCTCACCTTAGCAAGACAACAATGAAGATGCACAAAACTCTTGATGATGCACAAGGTCGTCCTTTTTCCTTGCTTAGCCGAGAGACAACTTGAGATTCTACAATTCCTAGCTTAGTAGCCATGTTCTTAGTATGTGCAAGTGGCTAGAACAAAAGGAAAATGAAATAGGAGCTATCAAACATACCTAAGGGCCGAATGAGCTTGCATGCATGTTTCTTTGCTTCTAGCTTGGTTGGTCGAGTTCCTTAGTAGCTTGAGTGTCTTGATGAACCTTAGGATGATGAAATTAAGCTATGGAGAGTATAATTGCAACCAAGGCCGAGAGGGAGAGAAGAAATGAGAGAGTGAATGAGAGAAAGAGAGAAAGAGTGAAAGAAAATGAAAAGCTTGAAGAGTTTGATGCATGTGTCGGCTATGGGCTTGCAAATTTCAGAATTTGTGTCTTCAAGAGCATAATTTGAATCACCCTAGCATGGGCAATTGAGTGTGTCAAGATTTTGGTGCATTGGGTAGGGTTTTTGAGTCATTTTTTATGCTTTGTGTCAAAAGCTTGTCATAGAATGTCTAGGTATAAATTTTGAAATTGCAAAGCATTGTCAAATGCAAGAAGTGGTCAGCCAAGGCTTGCAAAATTCTGAATTTTTTTGTCTTGTTTGAGCATTATTTAATTGTATGCTTGGAATATGCTAAAGAATAAGAATGTCTAGCTTTTTGTGAGATTTCGTCTTCTAGTGAGTTGAATTAGCATTTTAATATTAGTTAGTGGAGTTTGTAGGATTAATTAATGATCTAGTGCTTCGTGTAAGATGCTTTCTTGATTAGCGTGCGGGCACGCTTTCCTAGGTTTATGGCACGCACTATGAGATAAGGCTCGAACTACGAGATGAATGCACGTTTTCCAAGTAAATGCACGCAACCCTAAATGAATGCACGTAATTCAATGCAAGGCACACAGAACGAAACACGACTCTTAAACCTAGGTCAAGGCACGCAAATCTAGGTTAGGGCACACGAAACGAGGTATCGCACGCAAATCGAGGTCGGGCCTCACACGTGGGGCTTGGGACTAGGTCTCCGTTGCTCCGATGCCCATAACTTTTGATCCATAAGGAGTTACGTGGCGCACAGCATATCGTTGGAAAGCTCTTTGAGAGCTCTACGACGGGACAGGTAGCTTGCTTGGCTGCGCCTATATTTGGAGCTCAAAATCAAACATTTTCATTAGTTTTGAGACAGTTTTCTTCTTTTCGCTATTTTTCCGTCCCGGATCGTACGTCGTCAGCCACGAAAAGGACGACAACCTAATCCATCACATTTCGATTACCGAATCCCACGGCACATTGGGCAAGACAACTTCTCTTCACATAGAGGCTAGGCCAGCAAACCGAGGGCGTGGGCCTTGGGACTAGGTCTCCGTCACTCCGGTGCCCATAACTTTTGATCCGTAAGGAGTTACGTGGCGCACAGCATACCGTTGGAAAGCTCTTCGAGAGCTCTATGACAGGGACAGCTAGCCTGCTTGGCTGCGCCTGTTTTCGTAGCCCAAAATTGAACGTTTTCATCAGTTTCGGGATACTTTTCTTCTTTTCGCTGTTTTTCCGTCCTCGATCGTACGTCATGAGCTGCGAAAAGGACCACAACCTAATCCATCACATTTCTATTATCGAATCCCACGGCACCTTGGGCAAGACAACTTCACTTCACGTAGAGGCTGGGGTCGCAAACCCAGCGCGTGGGGCTTAGGACCAGGTCTCCGTCGCTCTGGTGCCCATAACTTTTGATCCGCAAGGAGTTACGCGGAGCACAGTATACCGTTGGAAAGCTCTCCGAGAGCTCTACGACGGCGGCAGCTAGCCTGCTCGACTGCACCTATTTTCGAAGCCCAAAATCGAACGTTTTCATCAGTTTTTGGACACTTTTCTTGTTTTTCGCTGTTTTTCCGTCCCGGGTCCTACGTCGTGAGCTGCAAAAAGGAAAACGACCTAATCCATCACATTTCTATTACCGAATCCCGCGGCACCTTGGGCAAGACAACTTCGCTTCAAGTAGAGGCTGGGCCCGCAAACTGAGGGCGTGGGGCTTGGGACCAGGTCTCCGTCACTCCGGTGCCCATAAATTTTGATCCGTAAGGAGTTACGCGGTGCAAAATATACCGTTGGAAAGCTCTCCGAGAGCTCTACGATAGGGGAAACATGTCTGCTCTGTTGCGCCTATTTTTGGATCCCAAAATCGAACGTTTTCATTAGTTTTGGGTCATATTTCTTTTTTTGGGCTGTTTTTCGGTCCAAGATCGTACGTCGTGAACCGCGAAAAGGACGACAATCTAATCCATCACATTTCTATTACCGAATCACACGGAATCTTGGTCAAGACAACTTCACTTCACGTAGAGGCTGGGCCCGCAAACCGAGAGCGTGGGGCTTGGGTCCAGGTCTCCGTCGTTTCGGTGCCCATAACTTTTGATCCGTAAGGAGTTACGCGGCGCACAACATACCATTGGAAAGCTCTCCGAGAGCTCTACGGTACGGGCAGAAAGCTTGCTTAGCTGCGCCTATTTTCAGTGCCCAATATCAAACGTTTTCATCAGGTTTGGAATACTCTTATTCTTTTGCGCTGTTTTTCCGTCCCGGATCGTACGTCGTGAGCCGCGAAAAGGACGACAACCTAATCCATCACATTTATATTATCGAATCCCACGGAACCTTAGGCCAGATAACTTCGCTTCACGTAGAGGCTGGGCCCGCAAACCAATGGTGTGGTGCTTGGGACCAGGTCTCCGTTACTCCGGAGCCCATATCTTTTAATTCGTAAGGAGTTAGCAGACCGTTGGAAAGCTCTCCAAGAGCTCTACGATGGGGGCAGCAAGCCTGCTAGGTTGTACCTATTTTCGGATCGAAAAATCGAATGTTTTCATCAGTTTCGGGACACTTTTCTTCTTTTACGCTGTTTTTCCGTCCCAGATCGTACGTCGTGAGCTGCGAAAAGGACGACAACCTAATCCATCACATTTCTATTACCGAATCCCACGGCACATTGGGCAAGACAACTTCGCTTCACGTAGAGGCAGGGCCCGCAAACCGAGGGCGTAGGGCTTGGGACCAGGTCTCCGTTGCTCCGGTGCCCATAACTTTTGATCCGTAAGGAGTTACGCGGCGCACAACATACCGTTAGAAAGCTCTCCAAGATCGAACATTTTCATCAATTTCGGGACACTTTTCTTCTTTTACACTGTTTTTCCTTCCCAGATCGTACGTCGTGAGCCGCAAAAAGGACGACAACCTAATTTGTGAGGCCCAACCTCAATTTGCGTGCGATACCTCATTTCGTGTGCCCTAACCTAGATTTGCGTGTCTTGACCTAGGTTTAAGAATTGTGTTTCGTTTTGTGTGCCTTGCATTGAATTACGTGCATTCATTTAGGGTTGCGTGCATTTACTTAGGAAATGTGCATTCGTCTTGTAGTTCATGCCCTACCTCGTAGTGTGTGCCCTAAACCTAGAAAAGCGTGCCCTCACACTAATCAAGAAAGCATCTTACACGAAGCACTAGATCATCAATTAATCCTACAAACTCCACTAACTAATATTAAAATGCTAAGTCAATGCACTAGAAGATGAAAATGCACCAAAAGCTAGACATTGTTATTCTTTATTCTTTATTCTTTTGCATATTCCAAGCACTCAATTAAATAATGCTCAAACAAGACAAAAAATTCATATTTGAACACATCCTTGGCCGACCACTAGGAGCTTTTGTGCATGCAATTCAATTTCAAAATTTGTACCTAAACATTCTATGACAACTAATGACACAAAGCAATAAAAAAATGTCTCAAAAACCTTCCCCAAAGCTCCACCATCTCGACACAAACTCCATGTCCATACTAGGCAATTCAAAATTCTTCTTGAAGACACAAAAATCTAAAATTTACATGCTCAAGGCCGACACAAGCATCAATGCCCATCAAGCTTTCATTTTCTCTCATTTCCTCTCATTCTTCTCTCTCTCTCGGCCCTAGCTGAAAATATACTCTCCATAGATAAGTTCTTCATCCTAAGGCTCTTCAAGACTCCTAAGCTACCAAGAAACTCAACCAAGCACAGCTAGAGTACAAAAGACGCACATGCAAGCTCTTTGAACCTTCATTTCGGCTTAGGTGAGTTGTTAGCTTCCATTTCATTTTCTTCTTGTTCTAACCACATGCACCTACTAAGAACATGGTAACTTAGCTAGGAAATTAGAGAAATCCCAAGTTGTCTCTCGGCTAAGCAAGGAAAAAGATCAACTTTGTGCTTCACCAAGAGTTTGTGCATCTTCTTTGTTGTCTTGCTAAGGTGAGGGCTAAAACTTCTTGAAAATCTTTCAAAAACCACATGCATGCCCTTAAATGTATATCTTTACTTCTGTACTTGTGATATATGTGTGTTCATGAGCTTTTGTAAACATGCATGGCAAGATATTTGGCTAGAATGTGATGATAGATGAAATCGGGTATGTGACAGCCTTCTGCCTTATTGGTTCGAGGTGATGTTTACTAGGTAAATGAGGTTGAAAATGCGTAAAAATTGGTAGGTGACTAGTTTTGTCAGTTCTGAGAATTTGTCGTAGAAATAGGCCAAAGCTAATTTCGAATCTAAGATCCTCAAAATGGAAAAATATCAAAATGTGTCCAAATCTGGAAAGTCTGGAAAAATGAAGCAGGTTTTGGCAGATTCACTGACCCTGTAGAACGAACCATTTTTGACTCAGTAAATGACATCCAAAATGCATGAAAATTGGTGTGCTGATATATTTTTCAGTTCTAGAAATTTATGCCAGAAATGGACTAAGGCCAAATCTGAACCTAAGGCCCTAAAAAACGACAAGTATTGAAATGTGTGCAAATCTGGACAGTTTTGCGTAGTCTCACGGTTTTGGCTATAACTCTTGAACCCGAACTCCAAATGATGCGAGGTTTGTTTCTGAATTTATTTCACTACTTAAGCTTTAATTTGAAATTTTGTTAACTGGAATTGGAGTTTGTTTGCTTGACTCAAAGATTGTGAGAAAACAGTCCATTGCAGTGAGGGTTTCACCTATTGATATGCTTAGAAAAATTATTGTAGCTTCTCTTGTTGTATTAAATGCTTGGGATTGTGGCATTGGGATGTTGTGTGGACTGTTTTGAATGCTTGAGGGTGTTTGAATTAATCAATGCATGGCTTGAGTTTAATTACGTGACAACTTAGGGCTTAATCGTACGGGTGAGCATGAATTGAAACCCTAATGACTAGGTAAACTCGCTAAGTGTTGATCCTATGAATATCGTGTTTAATTATGTAATTAATAGGCTGCCCATAGTTGCCCTTATAGCCCTAAATATGATTCCGATGATTACATGTTGACAAGTAGGCTTTTCTTGCACCCGGTCCCACGTAGATGTCGTTGCATGTTGAATTATCTTATTATTTGATTACGTGAGCTTCGAAATGAGTTATATGACTTGATTTACATGCGTTACATGGCTGCCCGTTTAATATTCATATAACTCCATGTGCTTTACAAGTGAAATTACTTGTCATATCGTGCCTCGCGTGTTTACTTGTCAATGTGCAATCTTATGACTGCTCGGAGGCAACCTACTTTGTTGTCCTCCTAATGTGATATATTAAATGTCATAAATGTGCATTGCATACAAGGTTGCAACTTTTCATTCTGGCGTGGTAGCGTTCACGCACACCGGGCGGCATCGGGCTTGCCGGCACAACCGTGACTACCATTGTCCAATTCCCTCTCTCGCTTGGGGGATAGACTTCCTCGGAGAGTTGGGTCGTTTTTGCTATCGTTATTGGCTAGTATCTATCATAGGATTATGACATATCAGGTAAGGATTAAGTAAAATGAATCTATCCAATCTTAAGCAGGTACTCATTGTTAAGCTAAGATCAACAGGTACTTTTGTAACAAGGATTAACAAACAAGCGAGACATAGTACCATGCTAGGTTATTAATTAAACGAGACTTCGAGATAACTAGTAGGCGTTTCGATTGGTGATAAATAGTAATGTTAGTTAGAAATGAAATTGAGATTGGAAATTCTGAGGCATTTAGAGAACTAGGTCAAACTAAAGAGCCTAATTACAGCCGTTATGCTGCCGGTTTTCCTAAAAAATTGTGGAGTTTAGGCTAAAACGTTAAGTGTTAAACTTTCATGAACGATTAAGTACGAGATATGATTTGAATGTTTAGATCACACCCTAGTCTAACCTTTATAGGCCGGGTTGGGGTGTGACACCTTAGAGAAGAATGGTATCAGAGTTTAGATTGCTTAAGCTAGGTTTAACTCTCGGACCATGGGTAGAAGCCCTAAGGTTATTAGGATGACTTGTTTATATGTGTTAGTATGTGATAATGTTAAGTGTACCTTCTCTGTTTCTATGTGTTTATGTGATTAACATGTCTTAACTGTTTCTAGAACTATGTGTTTATGTAAAATTGTATGTTGCATACCTTATACATTAAATTCTTGTCTTGTCGTATTTCAATAAGTTGTGCATCGTAATCTGTGCCTATAGATGGCTGGCCCTAGTACCCGCACTACTAATAGGAGCGGTGAGCCCCAAGAGACCGGAGATGCTTATCAAACTAATCCCGGCATGGCTATGTTTAATATGATGGCAAATGCCATTGATCGCATGTCGCGAGTGATGGAACGTCAAGATGCACGTGAAGCGAACATCAACAACAACAGGAATGATGGTAACCATGGGAGACATAGCAGACTGCGGGAGTTCATTGACTTTCGCCCGTCTAAATTCCATAGGGAAGCTGATGATGAAAAGGCAGAGGCTTGGCTGTCTGAGATCGAGAGGAATTTCAGGCCACTTGACTATACTGATGAAGAAAATGTGGAGTTTGCTGTGTTTCTGTTGCACGGGGATGCTGAGCATTGGTGGCACACTGTGGAGGCACTGTGGGAAACTGATCATACATCTCGCTTGTGGGGTAATTTTGTTAAGGCATTCAACGAGAAATACGTACCTGCAGTTTCCAGGCAGAGGCAGATTGAGGAATTCATGCACTTGAACCAGGGTAACATGACAGTGGCCCAGTACGAGGCTCGTTTTGACGGACTGTCCCGTTATGCTCAATACATGGTCAGTACTCCTGAGGTGAAGATGTGAAAATTTATGAATAGGTTGAGGCCAGAAATTTAGGACCAGTTGGCTTCGCATGACTTCGATACCTATTCTGCTCTCCTTGCTGCTGCTTCCCGAGTCGAGAAAACGAAACTTGATAGAGCCGGTTCGAGCCAGTCGAACAAGAAACCATATTAGCCTTCAGGTCAACAGAGGAAATTCTAGAGCCAGAGTCATAGTCAACGCCAAAGCCAGAACAGACCAGTTAATAACCGTGGCCCGACCAAAGCACCATCAGCCTCTTCTACCCGCGGATCCACAGGTAGTTCACCTGCTACTCAGTCTATCAACTGTTCTTACTGTGACAAGAAGGGTCACACCGAGGCCTAATGCTGGAAGAAGTCAGGACGATGTGTGCGGTGTGGCAGTGATCAGCATCAAATCAAGGATTGCCCTAAATGGCAAGCAGGACAAAATCAGGTTAAACCAGCTGGTAGAGGCAAGGCTCCAGTTCCTAGAGTTCAGGCTCGAGCTTATGCTATTGAGTGCGAGGAGCTTCCAGAGGAGACCGCTGTTGTGGAAGGTACATTCTTGATACTGAATCAACATGTTAGGGTGCTAATTGATCCAAGTGCAACTCATTCATTTATTACTCCCTTATGTGTGCAACGTGTGAAGCTACGAGTTGTATGTTTGCCTTATGAAGTAGAAGTTGGTACTCCGATGGGTTCTAAACTTGTTACTAGCTCAGCTTGTAAAGCATGTAAAATCCAAATTAAAGATAGGGAATTCTCAGCCAATCTTATTGCATTACCTTTTCGAGACTATGAATTCATCTTAGGGATGGATTGGTTGGCAAAGCATCATGCCCAACTAGATTGCCGGACGAAGATTGTAACATTCCGGATACCTGGTCAACCAATATTGGAAGTCATGGGTCGAAGAGACTTCACCGGGAGTTCCATCATTTCATCTACGAAAGTAGTGAAGTCCTTGAGAAAAGGATGTAGTGGATACTTAGCTTACCTCATCAACAAGTCGTCGGACAAAGCCAAGTTGGAGGAGATGCCAGTGATTAAAGATTATGCGGATGTGTTTCCAGAAGAATTACCCGATTTACCCCCGAATCGGGAGATCGAGTTCATTACAGAATTACTGCCTGGCACCCAGCCGATATCTAAAGCTCCCTATCATATGGCACCAGCCAAGCTACAAGAATTGAAGGACCAATTGCAAGGATTGTTGAAGAAGGGGTTTGTTCAACCAAGTTCTTCTCCGTGGGTTGCACCAGTCCTATTTGTAAAGAAGAAAGACGGAACGTTAAGGCTATGCATCGATTACCGAGGATTGAACCAAAGTGACCGTCAAGAATAAATACCTACTTCCACTGATCGACGAGTTGTTTGATCAACTTCAAGGAGCCAAAGTGTATTCGAAACTCGACTTGAGGCAAGGGTACTATCAGTTGCGGATCAAAAAGGAGGATGTGCCTAAAACGGCTTTCAGGACGAGATATGGGCATTATGAATATGTGGTGATGCCTTTTGGACTAACTAATGCTCCTGCAGCTTTTATGGACTTGATGCATAGGGTGTTTCAACCCTACTTGGACCAATTTGTGGTGATCTTAATTGATGATATTTTGGTATACTCGAAATCCAAGGCTGAGCATGAACAACATATGCGGTTGGTACTGCAAAAACTTCGAGAGCATCAATTGTATGCAAAGTTTAGCAAGTGTGAATTTTGGTTGCAGCAAATTGCATTTTTGGGGCACATTATATCCCAAGAAGGAATAGCAGTGGATCCAGCAAAGATAGAAGCGGTGATGTCTTGGAAGAAGCCGAAAAATGTTACGAAAATTCAGAGTTTTCTTGGTCTAGCCGGCTATTATCGGAGATTCGTGAAGGATTTCTTAAAGATCGCAGGACCGCTTACAAAGCTCACTCAAAAGAAGATTCTTGAAGAAGCCCATAATTCAAGATACGCTATTCACCCCAGCGGAACAAAGATGTACCGGGATTTGAAGCAACACTATTGGTGGAATAACATGAAGAGAGAGATCGCAGAGTTTGTGGCACGGAGTTTGACTTGCCAAAGAGTCAAAGCGGAACATCAACGACCAGCAAGTTTACTTCAGCCGTTGGAGATTCCTCAATGGAAATGGGAACATATAACTATGGACTTTGTTATGGACCTGCCCAGGTCACAAAAGGGTCATGACGCCATTTGGGTCATAGTGGATAGATTGACTAAGTCAACGCACTTCTTACCGATGAACAAGAAGGATAGCCCTGAGAAATTGGGAGATATGAATGTGGCGGAGATTGTAAGATTACACGGGATGCCTGTGAGTATTGTATCGGCTAGGGATCCTCGTTTTACTTCCCGATTTTGGAAGCGACTGCAAGAAGCTTTAGGAACGAAGTTGAGTTTCAGCACGGCTTATCACCCTCAGACTGATGGACAATCTGAGAGAACTATTCAGATTCTGGAGGATATGCTGAGGGCGTGTGTTTTAGACTTCAGGAAAGGTTGGGAGAAATATCTGTCTTTAGCGGAGTTCGTTTATAATAATAGTTATCAGGCCACTATCGGGATGGCCCCATTTGAGGCATTGTATGGACGTAAGTGTCGATCCCCAATTTACTGGGATGAAGTAGGTGAGATGAAGACTTTTGACCCGACCCTTCTACCTGAACTTATGAAGACTATTGATAATATCCACCTCATCCGGAAACGGATGCTTACCGCCCAGAGCAGGCAGAAAAGCTATGCAGACCGATGGAGACGAGGCCTAGAGTTTGAGGTCGGTGACAAGGTGTTCTTGAAGATATCACCCCAGAGGGGACTGATAAAACACGGCAAGGGTAGAAAGTTGAGCCCGAGGGTTGTAGGACCATTTGAGATAATTGAGAAGGTTGGCAAATTGGCGTATCGCCTGGCACTACCCCAAAACCTCTCCAATATTCACGACGTTTTTCATGTTTCGATGCTGCGAAAGTATTACCCTGATCCATCGCATATCTTGGAGCCAGAGCCGTTGTAGCTTCGGGAGAACTTGTCTTATGAAGAGAAGCCCATTCAGATCCTAGACCAGCAAGATCGGGAGTTGCGCACCAAATCTATACCGATGGTGAAAGTGTTGTGGGATCATCATGGAGTTGAAGAAGCAACGTGGGAAAGTCGAGACCAAATGGAACAACAATATCCAGCTTTATTTCAAAGGTAATATTGAATTTCAGGACGAAATTCTTTTAACGAGGGGAGGATGTGAGGCCTGACCTCGATTTACGTGCGATATCTCGTTTCGTGTGTCCTAACCTAGATTTGCGTGTCTTGACCTAGGTTTAAGAATTGTGTTTCATTTTGCGTGCCTTGCATTAAATTACGTGCATTCATTTAGGGTTGCGTGCATTTACTTAGGAAACATGCATTCGTCTCGTAGTTTGTTTCTTACCTCGTAGTGGGTGCCCTAAACCTAGAAAAGCGTGCCTTCACGCTAATCAAGAAAGCATCTTACACAAAGCACTAGATCATCAATTAATCCTACAAACTCCACTAACTAATATTAAAATGCTAAGTCAATGCACTAGAAGACGAAAATGCACCAAAAGCTAGACATTCTTATTCTTTATTCTTTATTCTTTTGCATATTCCAAGCACTCAATTAAATAATGCTCAAACAAGACAAAAAATTCAGATTTGAACACATCCTTGGCCGACCACTAGGAGGTTTTGTGCATGCAATTCAATTTCAAAATTTGTACCTAAACATTCTATGACAACTAATGACACAAAGCAATAAAAAATGGCTCAAAAACCTTCCCCAAAGCTCCACCATCTCGACACAAACTCCATGCCCATACTAGACAATTCAAAATGCTTCTTGAAGACACAAAAATCTGAAATTTACATGCTCAAGGCCGACACAAGCATCAATGCCCATCAAGCTTTCATTTTCTCTCATTTCCTCTCATTCTTCTCTCTCTCTCGGCCCTAGCTGAAAATATACTCTCCATAGCTAAGTTCTTCATCCTAAGGCTCTTCAAGACTTCCAAGCTACCAAGGAACTCGACCAAGCAAAGCTAGAGTGCAAAAGACGCACATGCAAGCTCTTTGAACCTTCATTTCGGCTTAGGTGAGTTGTTAGCTTCCATTTCATTTTCTTCTTGTTCTAACCACATGCACCTACTAAGAACATGGTAACTTAGCTAGGAAATTAGAGAAATCCCAAGTTGTCTCTCGGCTAAGCAAGGAAAAAGATAAACTTTGTGCTTCACCAAGACTTTGTGCATCTTCTTTGTTGTCTTGCTAAGGTGAGGGCTAAAACTTCTTGAAAATCTTTCAAAAACCACATGCATGCCCTTAAATATCTATCTTTACTTCTGTACTTGTGATAATTGTGTGTTCATGAGCTTTTGTAAACATTCATGGCAAGATATTTGGCTAGAATGTGATGATAGATGAAATCGGGTATGTGACAGCCTTCTGCCTTGTTGGTGCGAGGTGATTTTTACCAGGTAAATGAGGTTGAAAATGCGTAAAAATTGGTAGGTGCTAGTTTTGCCAGTTATGAGCATTTCTCGTAGAAATAGGCCAAAGCTAATTTCGACTCTAAGATCCTCAAAATGGCAAAATATCAAAATGTGTCCAAATCTAGAAAGTCTGGAAAAATGAAGCAGGTTTTGGCAGATTCACTGACCCTGTAGAACGAACCATTTTTGACTTAGTAAATGACATCCAAAATGCATGAAAATTGGTGTGCTGCTATATTTTTCAGTTCTGGACAGAAATGGGCTAAGGCCAAATCTGACCCTAAGGCCCTAAAAAATGATAAGTATTGAAATGTGTGCAAATCTGGACAGTTTTGCGTAGTCTCACGGTTTTGGCTATAACTCTTGAACCCGAACTCCAAATGATGCGAGGTTTGTTTCTGAATTTAGTTCACTCCTTAAGATTTAATTTGAAATTTTGTTCACTGGAATTGGAGTTTGTTTGCTTGACTCAAAGATTGTGAGAAAACAGTCCATTGCAGTGAGGGTTTCACCTATTGATATGCTTAGAAAAATTATTGTAGCTTCTCTTGTTGTATTAAATGCTTGGGATTGTGGCATTGGGATGTTGTGTGGACTGTTTTGAATGCTTGAGGGTGTTTGAATTAATCAATGCATGGCTTGAGTTTAATTACGTGACAACTTAGGGCTTAATCGCACGGGTGAGCGTGAATTGAAACCCTAATGACTAGGTAAACTCGCTAAGTGTTGATCCTATGAATATCGTGTTTAATTATGTAATTAGTAGGTTTCCCGTAGTTGCCCTTATAGCCCTAAATATGATTCCGATGATTACATGTTGACAAGTAGGCTTTTCTTGCACCCGGTCCCACGTAGATGTCGTTGCATGTTGAATTATCTTATTATTGATTACGTGAGCTTCGAAATGAGTTATATGACTTGATTTACATGCGTTACATGACTGCCCGTTTAATATTCATATAACTCTATGTGCTTTACAAGTGAAATTACTTGTCATATTGTGCCTCGCGTGTTTACTTGTCAATGTGCAATCTTATGACTGCTCGGAGGAAACCTACTTTGTTGTCCTCCTAATGTGATATATTAAATGTCATAAATGTGTATTGCATACAAGGTTGCAACCTTTCATTCTGGCGTGGTAGCGTTCACGCACACCGGGCGGCATCGGGCTTGCCGGTGCAACCGTGACTACCATTGTCCAATTCCCTCTCTCGCTTGGGGGCTAGACTTCCTCGGAGAGTTGGGTCGTAGGATTTCGGGGTACATCCGGAGTACACCCATTTGGCATGATAAGGGGATGATTTGAAGTCAGCCGCAACAACTGATACTGGAAATGAACTGAGAGCAAAAGCTCACCGTATCCTTTTCACTATGTGTATAAGTACTCTCGCTTGGTTCGTAGAGGACCTCGGGGAGGAAAGACATGTAATTGTGTTCTTTTACTTTTACATTACATTATGTACTTACCTGTGATATAATGTCATGCTTGCAAAGGGTTTTCATAAGTTGAACCGAAAAATGAGTTTCAAAACTTATTTCTCGTTCCCCCTCGCTGAGTTCATAAGGACTCACCCTCTTTTATCATCTCAGGTGAAGAAGACCAGGAACAGGTACCCGAGGACAACGTGCCTAATGATGATTCCTTGGAATGATTGCTTGCCCTACGTGCCTTGCTTGACTATGGCCATTTTGTGAACAATATGTTGCTTGAAGACTATTTCATTTCTTATGTTGCTTGTTATTGTATTGTAAATGACCCCCGTTGTAATTTGGGGTCTAATTTTGGCTTGTACTGATCATAACTAGATAGACACTACTATGGTCATTTTTGCTATCGTTATTGGCTAGTATCTATCATAGGATTATGACGTATAAGGTAAGGATTAAGTAAAATGAATCTATCCAATCTTAAGCAGGTACTCATTGTTAAGCTAAGATCAACAGGTACTTTTGTAACAAGGATTAACAAACAAGCGAGACATAGTACCATGCTAGGTTATTAATTAAGCGAGACTTCGAGATAACTAGTAGGCATTTCGATTGGTGATAAATAGTAATCTTAGTTAGAAATGAAATTGAAATTGGAAATTCTGAGGCGTTTAGAGAACTAGGTCAAACTAAAGAGTCTAATTACAGTCGTTATGCTGCCGGTTTTCTGGAAAAATTGTGGAGTTTAGGCTAAAACGTTAAGTGTTAAACATTCATGAACGATTAAGTACGAGATATGACTTGAATGTTTAGATCACACCCTAGTCTAACCTTTATAGGCCGGGTTGGGGTGTGACACCTTAGAGAAGAATGGTATCAGAGCTTAGATTGCTTATGCCGGGTTTAATTCTCGGACCATGGGTAGAAGCCCTAAGGTTGTTAGGATGACTTGTTTATATGTCTTAGTGTGTGATAATGTTAAGTGTGCCTTCTCTGTTTCTATGTGTTTATGTGATTAACATGTCCTAACTGCTTCTAGAACTATGTGTTTATGTAAAATTGTATGTTGCATACCTTATACATTAAATTCTTGTCTTGTCGTATTTCAATAAATTGTGCATCGTACGTCATGAGTCGTGAAAAGGACGACAACCTAATCCATCGCATTTCTATTACCGAATCCCACGGCGCCTTGGGCAAGACAACTTTGCTTCACGTAGAGGTTGGGCCCGCAAACCGAGGGCGTGGTACACTTTTCTTCTTCTTGCTGTTTTTCCATCTCAGATCGTACGTCGTGACCAGCGAAAAGGACGACAACCTAATCCATCACATTTCTATTACCGAATCCCACGGCACCTTGGGCAAGACAACTTTGCTTCATGTAGGGGCTGGGCCCGCAAACCGAGGGCGTAGGGCTGGGGACTAGGTCTCTGTTGCTCCGGTGCCCATAACTTTTGTTCTGTAAGGAGTTACGCAGCGCACAGCATACCGTTGGAAAGCTCTCCGAGAGCTCTACGACGGGACAGCTAGCCTGCTTAGTTGTGCCTGTATTTGGAGCCCATAATCGAACATTTTCATCAGTTTTGTAACACTTTCTTCTTTTCGCTGTTTTTTCGTCCCGGATCGTACGTCATGAGCCGCGAAAAGGACGACAACCTAATCCATCACATTTTTATTACCGAATCGCACCTTGGGCAAGACAACATCGCTTCACGTAGGGGCTGGGCCCGTAAACCGAGGGCGTGGGGCTTGGGACTAGGTCTTCGTTGCTCTGGTGCCCATAACTTTTGATCCGTAAGGAGTTACGCGGCGCACAACATACCGTTGGAAAGCTCTCCGAGAGCTATACGACGAGATAGCTATCCTGCTTGGTTGCGCCTATATTTGGAGCCCAAAATCGAACATTTTCATCAGTTTTGGGATACTTTTCTTCTTTTCACTGTTTTTCCATCCCGGATCGTACGTCGTGAGCCGCGAAAAGAACGACAACCTAATCCATCACATTTTTATTACCGAATCCCATGACACCTTGGGCAAGACAACTTCACTTCATGTAGAGGTTGGGCCCGCATACCCAGGGCATGGGGCTTGGGACCTGGTCTCCGTCGCTCCGGTGCCCATAACTTTTGATCCGTAAGGAGTTACGCGGCGCACAACATACCGTTGGAAAGCTCTCCGAGGGCTCTACAACAGGGGCAGCAAGCTTGCACAACTGTGCCTGTTTTTAGAGCCAAAATCGAATGCTTTCATCATATTCGGGACACTTTTCTTCTTTTGCGCTTTTTTTCATCCCGGATCGTACGTCGTGAGCCGCAAAAAAGACGACAACCTAATCCATCACATTTCTATTAACGAATAGCACGACACCTTGGGCAAGACAACTTCGCTTCACGTAGAGGCTGGGCCTGGAAACCAAGGGCATGGGGCTTGGGACTAGGTCTCCGTCACTCCGGTTCCCATAACTTTTGATCCGTAAGGAGTTACGCGGCGCACAGCATACCGTTGGAAAGCTCTCTGAGAGCTCTACGATAGCGGTAGCAAGGCTGCTCGATTGCGCCTACTTTCGAATCCCAAAATTGAATGTTTTCATCAATTTTGGGATACTTTTCTTCTTTTCACTATTTTTCCGTCCCGGATCGTACGTCGTGAGCCGCGAAAAGGGCGACAACCTAATCCATCACATTTCTATTACCGAATCCCACGGCAACTTGGGCAAGACAACTTCTCTTCACGTAGAGGCTGGTTCCGCAAATCGAGGGCGTGGGGCTTCAGACCAGGTCTCCGACACGCTGGTGCCCATAACTTTTGATCCTTATGGAGTTACGCGGCACACAGTAAACCGTTGGAATGCTCTCCGAGAGCTCTAAGACGGGCGCAAAAAGCCTACTCGGTTGCGCCTATTTTCGGAGCCCAAAATCGAACGTTTTCACCAGTTTCTGGACACTTTTCTTCTTTTGCGCTGTTTTTTCATCCCGGATAGTGCGTCGTGAGCCGCGAAAAGGATGACAACCTAATCCACCAAATTTCTATTACCGAATCCCACAGCACATTGGGCAAGACAACTTCGCTTCACGTAGAGGCTGGGCCAGAAAACCGAGGGCATGGGGCTTTGGACCAGGTCTTCGTCGCTTCGGTGCCCATAACTTTCTATCCGTAAGGAGTTTCGCAGCGCACAGCACACCGTTGAAAAGCTCTCCGAGAGCTCTACGACAGGGAAAGTAAGCCTGCTCGGCTGTGCCTATTTTCGGAGTCCAAAATCGAATGTTTTCATTTGTTTCGGGACACTTTTCTTCTTTTGCGCTGTTTTTCTGTCCCGGATCGTATGTCTTGAGTCACGAAAAGGACGACAACCGAATCCATCACATTTGTATTAACGAATTCCACGGCACCTTGGCCAAGACAACTTTGCTTCACGTAGTGGCTGGGCCCGCAAACCGAGGGCGTGGGGCTTGGGACGAGGTCTCCGTCGCTCCGGTGCCCATAACTTTTGATCTGTAAGGCGTTACGCGATGCACAACATACCGTTGGAAAGCTCTCCGAGAGCTCTACGACGGTTGTAGCTAGCCTGCTCGACTTCACCTATTTTCAGAGGCCAAAATCGAAAGTTTTCATCAGTTTCGGGACACTTTTTTTCTTTTGCGCAGTTTTTCCGTCTCGGGTCGTACGTGAGCCGCGAAAAAGTCGACGACCTAATCCATCACATTTTTATTACCAAATCCCACGGCACATTAAGCAAGACAACTTCGCTTCAAGTAGAGGCTGGGCCCGCAAACCGAGGGCGTGGGGCTTCGGACCAGGTCAGCGTCGCTCCGGTGCCCATAACTTTTGATCCGTAAGGAGTTACGCGGCGTACAGCATACCGTTGGAATTCTCCCCGAGAGCTCTAAGACGGGGGTAGCAAGCCTGCTCGACTGTACCTATTTTTGGAGCTCAAAATCGAACGTTTTCACTAGTTTTGGGACACTTTTCTTCTTTTGCGCTATTTTTCTGTCCCGGATAGTGCGTCGTGAGTCGCGAAAAGGATGACAACCTAATCCATTACATTTTTATTGCCGAATCCCATGACACCCTGGGCTAGACAACTTCACTTCATGTAGAGGCTGGGCCCGCAAACCGAGGGTGTGGGGCTTCAGACCAGGTCTCCGTCGCTCCGGTGCCCATAACTTTTGATCTGTAAGGAGTTACGCGGAGCACAACATACCGTTAGAAAGCTCTCCAAGAGTTTTACGACAGGGGCAGCTAGCCTAATTGGTTGCGCCTATTTTTGGGACCTAAAATCGAACGTTTTCATCAGTTTCGGGACACTTTTCTTCTTTTCGCTGTTTTTTCGTCCCGGATCGTACGTCGTGAGCCGCGAAAAGGACGACAACCTAATCCATCACATTTCTATTACCAAATCCCACGGCAACTTGGGCAAGACAACTTCTCTTCACGTAGAGGCTAGTTCCGCAAACCGAGGGCATGGGGCTTGGGACCAGGTCTCTGACACGCCGATGCCCATAACTTTTGATCCTTATGGTGTTACGCGGCGCACAGTAAACCGTTGGAATGCTCTCCGAGAGCTCTAAGACGGGCATAGCTAGCCTACTCGGCTGCGCCTATTTTCGGAGCCCAAAATCGAACGTTTTCACCAATTTCTGGACACTTTTCTTCTTTTGCGCTGTTTTTTCATCCCGGATAGTGCGTCGTGAGCCGCGAAAAGGGTGACAACCTAATCCACCAAATTTCTATTACTGAATCCCACAACACCTTGGGCAAGACAACTTCATTTCACGTAGAGGCTGGGCCAGCAAACCGAGGGCGTGGGTCTTGGGACCAGGTCTCCGTCGCTCCGGTGTCCATAACTTTCGATCCGTAAGGAGTTTCGCAGCGCACAACATACCGTTGAAAAGCTCTCCGAGAGCTCTACGACGAGGGAAGCAAGCCTGCTCGGCTGTGCCAGTTTTTGGAGTCCAAAATCAAACGTTTTCATTTGTTTCAGGACACTTTTCTTCTTTTGCGCTATTTTTTCGTCCCGGATTGTACGTCTTGAGTCGCGAAAAGGACGACAACCGAATCCATCACATTTGTATTAACGAATCCCACGGCACCTTGGCCAAGACAACTTTACTTCACGTAGTGGCTGGGCCCGCAAACCAAGGGCGTGGGGCTTGAGACGAGGTCTCCGTCGCTCCGGTGCCCATAACTTTTGATCTGTAAGGCGTTACGCGATGCACAACATACCGTTGGAAAGCTCTCCGAGAGCTCTACGACGGTTGTAGCTAGCCTGCTCGACTTCACCTATTTTCAGAGGCCAAAATCGAAAGTTTTCATTAGTTTCAGGACACTTTTTTTCTTTTGCGCAGTTTTTCCGTCTCAGGTCGTACGTCATGAGCCGTGAAAAAGACGACGACCTAATCCATCACATTTTTATAACCGAATCCCACGGCATCTTGAGCAAGACAACTTCGCTTCAAGTAGAGGTTGGGCCCGCAAACCGAGGGCGTGGGGCTTCGGACCAGGTCCGCGTCGCTCCGGTGCCTATAACTTTTGATCAGTAAGGAGTTACGCAGTGCACAGCATACCGTTGGAATTCTCTCCGAGAGCTCTAAGACGGAGGTAGAAAGCCTGCTCAACTGTGCCTATTTTTGGAGCTCAAAATCGAACGTTTTCACTAGTTTTGGGACACTTTTATTCTTTTGCGCTGTTTTTCCGTCCCAAATAGTGCGTTGTGAGCCGCAAAAAGGACGACATCCTAATCCATTACATTTCTATTGCCGAATCCCACGACACCCTAGGCAAGACAACTTTGCTTCACGTAGAGGCTGGGCCCGCAAACCGAGGGCGTGGGGCTTCGGACCAGGTCTCCGTCGCTCTGGTGCCCATAACTTTTGATCCGTAAGGAGTTACGCGGCGCACAGCATACCGTTAGAAAGCTCTCCGAGAGTTCTATGACGGGGGCAGCTAGCCTAATTGGTTGTGCCTTTTTTGGGACCTAAAATCGAACGTTTTCATCAGTTTCGGGACACTTTTCTTCCTTTCGCTGTTTTTCCGTCCCGAATCGTACGTCGTGAGCCGCGAAAATGACGACAACCTAATCCATCACATTTCTATTACCGAATTCCATGGCACCTTGGGCAAGACAACTTCGCTTAACGTAGAGGCTGGGCCCACAAACCGAGGGCGTGGGGCTTGGGACCAGGTCTCCGTCGCTCCGATGCCCATAACTTTTAATCCATAAGGAGTTACGCAGCGCACAACATACCGTTTGAAAGCTCTCTAAGAGCTCTACTACGGAGGCAGCAAGTCTGCTTAGTTGTGCCTGTTTTCATAGCCCAATATCGAACGTTTTCATCATATTCGGGACACTTTTCTTCTTTTGCGCTATTTTTTCGTCCTGGATCGTACGTCGTGAGCCGCAAAAAGGACGACAACCTAATCCATCACATTTCTATTAACGAATCCCATGGCACCTTGGGGAAGACAACTTCGCTTCAAGCAGAGGCTAGGCCCGCATGCTGAGGGCGTGGGGCTTGGCACCAGGTCTCCGTCACTCCGATGCCCATAACTTTTGATCCGTAAGGAGTTACTCGGTGCACAGTGTCACGCCCCAACCCGACCTATAGAGGTCAGACTAGGGTGTGATCTAAACATTTATATCATTTCACGTACTTAATTTTTCATTAAGGTTTAACGCTTAACGTTAGCCTAGAACTCCGAATGATTTTTGAAAAACCCGGCAGCATAACTATTGTAATTGGCTCTTTAGTTTGACCTAATTGTCTAAACGCCTCAAAACTTTCAGTCTCAAATTCAATTTCGACTAAGATTACTATTTATCACCAATCGATGTGCCTATTGTTAATCTCACAGTCTCGTTTAATTAACAAACCTAGCATGATAACTATGTCCCGTTTATTTGTTAACGTTAGTTACACAAGTGCCTGTTATCCCTTAGCCTACAAATGAGTACCTGTTTAAGACTGGATAGATTCATTTTACCTAACTCTTTGCCTAATACTTCATAAGCTTGTAGTAGTTACTAATCAAAGCAGCAAAACGATCAATAGGGTGTCTGTCTAGTTATAATCAGTACAAATCAAAATTAGACCCCAAATACAACGGGGGTCATTTACAATAACGAAAACAAGCAACATAAGAAATAGTCTTCAAAACAACACATCGTTCACAAAACAGCCACAATCACGTAAGGCACGTAGGGCATGCAATCACTCCAAGGAGACATCAATAGGCACGTTATCCACGGGTACATGTTCCTGATCTTCTTCACCTGTGATGATAAAAGAGGGTGAGTCCTTATGAACTCAGCGAGGGGGAACGAGAAATACGTTTCGAAACTCTTTTTCTGGTTCAACTTATGAAAAACCCTTTTTGAATGCCTGACATATAACACAAGTTTATAATGTAATATAAAAGTAAAAGAACACAATTACCCGTCTTTCTTTCCCGAGGTCCTCTAGGAACCAAACGAGAGTACTTATACACATAGTAAAAAGGATACGATAAGCTTTTGCTCTCAATTCATTTCCAATAATAGTTGTTGCAGCCGACTTCAAATCATCCACCTATCACGCCAAATGGGTGTACTCCAGATGTACCCTAAAATCCTATGACCCAACTCTCCGAAGATGTTTAGCCCCCAAGCGAGAGAGGGAATTGGACCATGGTAGTCACGGTTGCACCGGCAAGTCCGATGCCACTCGTGTGTGTGAACGCTACCATGCCAGAATGAAAGGTTGCAACCTTGTATGCAATGCACATTTATAACATTTAACCTATCACATTAGGAGGACAACAAAGTAGGTTGCCTCCGAGCAGTTATAAGATTGTACATTGACAAGTAAACACTCGAGGCATGCTTTGATATTTAATTTCACTTGTAATACACATGGAGTTATATGAATATTAAACAGGCAGCCATGTAACACATGTAAATCTAGTCATATAACTCATTTCGGGGTTCACGTAATCGAGTAATAAGTTTATGCAAGCATGCAACGACGTCTACATGAGACTGGGTGCAAGAAAAGTCTACTTATCAACATGTAATCATTGGAATCACATTTCAAGCATACTTAACATTTATTAGGCAGTCCACTAATCACACAATTAGACACAATAACTATAGGATCAACACTTAGCGAGTTTTCCTAGTCAATAGGGTTTCAATTCATGCTTACACGTGCGATTAAGCCGCAAGTTGTCACGTAATTAAACCCAAGCCATGCATCGTTTAATTAAAACATCCTCAATCATCCAAATCAGTCCATACAACATCCAAGTGCTACAGTCCCAAGCATTCAATACCACAAGAGAAGTTACAATATTTTTCAAAGCATATCACTAAATAAAAACCTCACTGCAATGGTCTGTTTTCCCACAATTATTTAGACAAGCAAACAATCTCCAATTCCAGTGAAAAAAATTTCAAATTAAAGATTAATGAGTGATTTAAATCCAGAAACAAACCTCACCTCATTTGGGGTTCAGACTTAGGAGTTATGGCCAAAACCGTGAGACTACGCAAAACTGTCCAGTTTTAGACACATTACTATTTTTGCCAATTTTAAGGTTCTTTGATTCATAATTAGCCTTGGTCTATTTCTGACAAAAATGTCCAGAAGTGAAAAATATAGCAACCTAACAAATTTCATACATTTTAAATATCATTTACTAGGTCCAAACTGTTTCATTCTACAAGGACAGTGAACTGCCAAAAACCTGCTCCATTTTCCCAGATTTTCCAGATTTAGACACCTTTCGATGTTTTACCATTTTGGAGACCTTAGAGTCAAAATTGGCCTTGGCCTATTTCTACAAAAATTCTCAGAACTGAAGAAACTAGTCACCTACCAATTTTAACTCATTTGCAACGTCATTTACTAGGTCAAATTCACTTCGCTCTAACAAGTCAGAAATCTGCCATTTTCGCGATTTAACATATCTTCAAGTTCTACCTAAATATCTTGCTATGCATGGTTACAAAAGCTCATGTACACACATATACCACAAGTACAGAGGTAAAAATAGACATATGAAGGCATGCATGTGGTTTTTGAAAGCTTAAAAAAAGGATTAACCCTCACCTTAGCCTATTGATGATAAATGGTGCTCAAAATTCTTGAAGATGCACAAAAACGTCTTTTCTCCTTGCTTGGCCGAGAGATAGCTTGAGATTCTCTAATTCCTAGCTTAGTTACCATGTTCTTAGTATGTGCATGTGGCTAAAACAAAAGGAAATGAATAGAAGCTATCAAACATACCTAAGCCGAAATGAAGGGTTCTTGTGTGCTTGCATGCGTTTCTGGCTTCTTACTTGCTTGGTCGAGCTTCCTAGAGTCCTTGTGTGCCTAGGTGAACCTTAGGAGATGAGCTTAAGCTATGGAGAGTCATGAATGCAGCCAAGGCCGAGAGAGTGAGAGAAGATGAGAGAAAGAGAGAATGTTTTGAGGAAAATGAAATGTTGGTGTGTGTGTCGGCCCTATGTTCTCAAAATTCTGATTTGTGTTGTTATGTTAAGCAATTTGAATTGTGAGGAGACACCATGGTGAAGAGGCCGAGATGTGTAGCTTGGTGTTTAGCAAAAGGTGTCTTGGTGCAAGGAAAGATTTGTCATGGTGTGAGCTTTTCTTTTCTTTTTTTTTGACTAAGTATGCAAGATATAAAATAATGGTTCAAACGTTGCTCAAGCCCTTAGTATGGCCGGCCATCTTGGCTCCAATTTCTGAATTTTTGTCATGCTTTAAGCTTTATTTAATTGAGTGTGCTTGGAATATGCAAAAGAATGAAGAATAAAGAACAAGAATGTTTAGCTTTAGGTGAAATTTTGTCTTCTAGTGCATTGACTTAGCATTTTAATATTAGTTAGTGGAGTTTGTAGGATTAGTTAATAATCTAGTGCTTCGTGTAAGATGCTTTCTTGATTAGCGTGCGGGCACGTTTTCTTAAGTTTAGGGCATGCACTACGAGGTAAAGCACAAACTACGAGACGAATGCACGTTTCCCAAGCAAATGCATGCAATCCTAAATGAATGCAAGTAATTCGATGCAAGGCACATAAAACGAGACATGACTCTTAAACCTAGGTCAAGGCACGCAATTCTAGGTTAGGACACACGAAATAAGGTACCGCACATAAATAGAAGTCAGGGCACGTAAGTCGAGGATTAGGGCACACAATTCTAGGTCAAGGCACATATGACAAGACATGCACGAAAATCAAGACAGGGCACGTAATTAAGGTCAATCATATAATTCTGGGTCTAAGGCACACAAATCGAGGTAACACACGTTATTCGGGGTCGGGCCTCACACACAGTATACTGTTGGAAAGCTCTCCGAGAGCTCTACGATGGGGGCAGCAAGCCTGCTAGGTTGCGCCTGTTTTTGGATACTAAAATCGAACGTTTTCATCAGTTTCGGGACACATTTCTTCTTTTGCGCTGTTTTTCCGTCCCATATCGTACGTCGTGAGCCGCGAAAATGACGACAACCTAATCCATCACATTTCTATTACCGAATCCCACGACACCTTTGGTAAAACAACTTCGCTTCACGTAGAGGATGGGCCCACAAACCGAGGGCGTGGGGCTTGGGACCAGGTCTCCGTCGCTCCAGTGCCCATAACTTTTGATCCGTAAGGAGTTACACAGCACACAGCATACCGTTGGAAAGCTCTCCGAGAGCTCTACGATGGGGGCAGCAAGCCTGCTCGGCTACGCCTATTTTTGGAGCCCAAAATTGTACATTTTCATATGTTTTGGGACACTTTTCTTCTTTTGCGCTGTTTTTTCGTCCCGGATTGTACGTCGCGAGCCGCGAAACGGACGACAACCTAATCCATCACATTTGTATTACCAAATCCCACGGCACCTTAGGCAAGATAACTTCGCTTCACGTAGAGGCTGGGCCCACAAACCCAAGGCGTGGAGCTTGGGACCAGGTCTCCGTCGCTCTGATGCCCACAGCATACCGTTGGAAAGATCTCCGAGAGCTCTACGACGGTGGTAGCTAGCCTGCTTGACTGCACCTATTTTTGGAGCCCAAAATCGAACGATTTCATCAGTTTCGGGATAATATTCTTCTTTTGCGCTGTATTTTCATCCCGGGTCGTAAGTCATAAGCCGCGAAAAGGACGACGACCTAATCCATCACATTTCTATTACCGAATCCCACGGCATGTTGGGCAAGAAAACTTCGCTTCAGGTAGTGGCTGGGCCCGCAAATAGAGGGCATGGGGCTTAGGACCAGGTCTCCGTCGCTTTGGCGCCCATAACTTTGGATCCATAAGGAGTTACGTGGCACACAACATAACGTTGGAATGCTCCCCAAGAGCTCTAAGACGGGGGCAGCAAGCCTGCTCGACTATGCCAATTTTCAGAGCCCAAAATCGAACGACTTCACCAGTTTCAGGACTGTTTTCTTCTTTTGCACTGTTTTTTCATCCCGGATAGTGCGTCGTGAGTCGCAAAAAGGAGGATGACCAAATCCATCACATTTCTATTATCGAATCCCATGGCACCTTGGGCAAGACAACTTCACTTCAGGTAGAGGCTGGGCCTGCAAACCGAGGGTGTGGGGCTGGGGTGCCGATAACTTTTGATCCGTAAGGAGTTATGCGGTGCACAGCATACCGTTGGAATGTTCTCCGAGAGCTCTACGACGGGGGTAGCAAGCTTGCTCGCCTGCGCCTATTTTTGGAGCCCAAAATCGAACGTTTTCATCAATTTTAGGATACTTTTCTTCTTTTACACTGTTTTTCTATCGCAGATAGTACGTGGTGAGTCACGAAAAGGACGACAACCTAATCCATCACATTTCTATTACCGAATCCCACGCCACCTTGGGCATGAAAACTTCGCTTCACGGAGAGGTTGGGTCTGCAAACCGACAGCGTAGGGTTTGGGACCAGGTCTCTGTCTCTCCGGTGCCCTTAACTTTTTATCCGTATGGAGTTACGTGGCGCACAACATACTGTTGGAAAGCTCTCTGAGAGCTTTACGACGGGAGTAGCAAGCCCGCTCGGTTGTACCTATTTTCGGAGCCCAAAATCGAATATTTTCATCTGTTTCAGGACACTTTTCTACTTTTGCATTGTTTTTTCATCCCGGATCGTACGTCGTGAGCCGCGAAAAGGACGACAACCTAATCCAGCACATTTGTATTGCCGAATCCCACGGCACCTTGGGCAAGACAACTTCGCTTGACGTAGAGGCTGGGCCCGCAAACCGAGGGCATGGGGCTTAGGATCAGGTCTCCGTCGCTCCGGTGCCCATAACTTTTGATCCGTAAGCAGTTATGCGGCGCACATCATACCGTTGGAAAGCTCTCCGAGAGCTCTACGACAGGGGAAGCTAGCCTACTCGACTGCAACTATTTTCGGAGCCCAAGATCAAACTTTTTCATCAGTTTCGGGACACTTTTCTTCTTTTACCATGTTTTTTCGTCCCGTGTCGTGCGTCGTGAGCTGCGAAAAGGATGACGACCGAATCCATCACATTTCTATTACCGAATCCCACGTTACCTTGGGCAAGACCACTTCACTTCAGGTAGAGGCTGGGCCCGCAAACCAAGGGCGTGGGGCTTAGGACCAGGTCTCCGTCGCTCCGGTACCGATAACTTTTGATCCGTAAGGAGTTATGCGACACATAGCATACCGTTGGAATGCTCTCTGGGAGCTCAGAGATGTGGACAGCAAGCCTACTCGACTGCGCCTATTTTCAGAGCCTAAAATTGAACATTTTCACCAGTTTCGGGATACTTTTCTTCTTTTGCGCAGTTTTTCCGTCCCGGAGAGTGCGTCGTGAATTGCGAAAAGGACGACAACCTAATCCATCACATTTCTATTACTGAATACCACGGTACCTTGGGCAAGACAACTTCGCTTCACGTAGAGGCTTGGCCCGCAAACAGAGGGCGTGGGGCTTGGGACCAGGTCTCCGTCGCTCCAGTGCCCATAACTTTTGATCCGTAAGGAGTTACGCGGTACACAGCATACCGTTGGAAAGCTCTCCGAGAGCTCTACGACGGGGGCGGCAAGCCTGCTCGGCTGTACCTATTTTCGGAGCCCAAACTCGAACGTTTTCATCTATTTTGGGACACTTTTCTTCTTTTGCGCTATTTTTCTATCCTGGATCGTACATCGTGAGCCGCGAAAGGACGACGACCTAATCCATCACATTTCTATTACCGAATTCCACAGCACCTTGGGCAAGACAACTTCACTTCAGGTATTGGCTAGACCCGCAAACCGAGGGTGTGGGGCTTAGGACTAGGTCTCCGTCGCTTCGGTGCCCATAACTTTGGATCCGTAAGGAGTTACGCGGCGCACAACATGCCGTTGGAATGCTCTCCGAGAGCTCTAAGACGGGGGTAGCAAGCCTGCTCGGCCGCGCCTGTTTTCAAAGCCAAAAATCAAACGTCTTCACCAGTTTCGTGATACTTTTCTTCCTTTGCTTTGTTTTTCTGTCCCAGATAATTCGTTGTGAGCGGCGAAACGGACGACAATCTAATCTATCACATTTCTATTATCGAATCCCATGGCACCTTGGGCAAGACAACTTCACTTTAGGTAGAGGCTGGGCTCGCAAACCGAGGGTGTAGGGCTTGGGACCAAGTTTCCGTCGCCTCGGTGCCGATAACTTTTGATCCATAAGGAGTTATGCGGCGCACAGCATACTGTTGGAATGTTCTCCGAGAGCTCTAAGACGGGGGTAGCAAGCCTACTCGGCTGCGCCTATTTTTGGAGCTCAAAATCGAACGTTTTCACTAGTTTTTGGACACTTTTCTTCTTTTGCGCTGTTTTTCTGTACCGTAGAGTGCGTCGTGAGTCGCGAAAAGGATGACAACCTAATCCATAACATTTCTATTACCAAATACCAAGACACCTCGGGCAAGACAACTTCGCTTCACGTAAAGGTTGGGCCCGCAAACCGAGGGCATGGGGCTTGGGACCAGGTCTCTATGGCTCCGGTGCCTACAACTTTTGATCCGTAAGGAGTTACGCGGCGCACAGCATACCGTTGGAAAGCTCTTCGAGAGCTCTATGACGTGGGCAGCTAGCCTGCTCAACCGCACCTCTTTTCAGAGAGCAAAATCGAACGTTTTCATCAGTTTCGTGACACATTTCTTCTTTTGCGCTGTTTTTTCATCCTAGGTCGTACGTCGTGAGCCCCGAAAAGGACGACGACCTAATCTATCACTTTTCTATTACCGAATCCCACGGCACCTTGGGCAAGACAACTTCGCTTCAGGTAGAGGCTAGGCCCGCAAACCGAGGGTATGGGGCATGGGAACAAGTTTCTGTAGCTCCGGTGCACATAACTTTTGATCCGTAAGCAGTTACGCGGCGCACTGCATACCGTTGGATTGCTCTACGAGAGCTCTAAGACGAAGGCAGCAAGCCTACTCGGCTGCTCCTATTTTCGAAGCCCAAATTGGAATGTCTTCACCAGTTTCGCAACACTTTTCTTCTTTTGCTATGTTTTTTCGTCCCGGATAGTGCGTCGTGAGTAGCAAAAAGGACGAGAACTTAATCTATCACATTTCTATTACCGAATCCCATGACACCTTGGGCAAGACAACTTCGCTTCACGTAGAGGCTTGGCCCGCAAACCGAGGGAGTGGGGATTGGGACCAGGTCTCCGTCACTCCGGTGCCCATAACTTTTGATCCGTAAGGACTTACGCGGCGCACAACATATCGTTGGAATGCTTTTCGAGAGCTCTAAAACGGGGGCAGCAAGGCTGCTCGTGTGTGCCTATTTTCGGAGCCCAAAATTGAACGTTTTCACTAGTTTTGGGACACTTTTCTCCTTTTGCGCTCTTTTTCCGTCTCTGATCGTATGTCGTGACCAGCGAAACGGACGAAAACCTAAACCATCACATTTCTTTTACCGAATCCCATGGCACCTTGGGCATGACAACTTCGCCTCACGTAGAGGCTAGGCCCGCAAAATGAGGGCGTGGGGCTTGGGACCAGGTCTCCGTCGCTCCGGTGCCCATAACTTTTGATCCGTAAGGAGTTACGCGGCGTAAAGCATACCGTTGGAAAGCTCTCCGAGAGCTCTACGACGGGGCAGCAAGCCTGCTCGGTTGCGCCTATTTTTGGAGCCCAAAATTGAACGTTTTCATCTGTTTCGGGACTTTTTTCTTCTTTTGCGCTGTTTTTCTGTCCCGGATCGTATGTCATGATCTGCGAAAAGGACGACAATCGAATCCATCAAATTTATATTACCGAATCCCATGGCACCTTGGGCAAGACAACTTCGCTTCACGTAGAGGCTGGGCCGGCAAACCGAGGGCGTGGGGCTTGGGACCAGGTCTCCGTCGCTCCGGTGCCCATAACTTTTGATCAGTACGGAGTTATGCGGTGCACAGCATACCCTTGGTAAGCTCTCTAAGAGCTTTATGACGGGGGCAGCTAGCTTGATCAACTGCAACTGTTTTCAGAGCCCAAAATTGAACGTTTTCATCATTTTCAGAAAACTTTTCTTCTTTTGCGTTGTTTTTTCGTCCCAAGTCGTACGTCGTGAGCCACGAAAAGGACGACAATCGAATCCATCACATTTATATTACCGAATCCCACCGCACCTTGGGCAAGACAACTTCACTTCACGTAAAGGCTGGGCCCGAAAACCAAGGGTGTGGGGCTTGAGACCAAGTCTCCGTCGCTCCGGTGCCCATAACTTTGGATCCGTAAGGAGTTACGCGGCGCACAACATACCGTTGGAATGCTCTCCGAGAGCTCTAAGACGGGGGCCGCAAGCCTGCTCGGCTGCTCCTATTTTCGAAGCCCAAATTGGAACGTCTTCACCAGTTTCGCAACACTTTTCTTCTTTTGCTATGTTTTTTCGTCCCGAATAGTGCATCGTGAGTCGCAAAAAGGACGAGAACCTAATTTATCACATTTCTATTACCGAATCCCACGACACCTTGGGCAAGACAACTTCGCTTCACGTAGAGGCTGGGCCCGCAAACTGAGGACGTGGGGCTCAGGACCAAGTCTCTGTCGCACCGGTGCCCATAACTTTGGATCCGTAAGGAGTTACGCAGCGCACAGCATACCGTTGGAATGCTCTCTGAGAGCTCTAAGACTGTGGCAGCAAGCCTGCTCAGCTGCACCTATTTTCGGAGCCCAAAATCGAACGTCATCACCAGTTTCGGGATACTTTTCTTCTTTTGCTCTATTTTTCGGTCCCGGATAGTGCGTTGTGAGTCGCGAAAAGGACGACAACCTAATCTATCACATTTCTATTACCGAATCCCACGACACCTTAGGCAAGACAACTTCGCTTCACGTAGAGGATGGGCCCTCAAACCGACGGCGTGGGGCTTGGGACCAAGTCTCCGTCACTTCGGTGCCCATAACTTTTGATTCGTAAGGAGTTACGCGGCGCACAGCATACTGTTGGAATGCTTTCTGAGAGTTCTAAGACGGGGGAAGCCAGCTTGCTCGCTGCGCCTATTTTTAGAGTCCAAAATTGAACGTTTTCACCAGTTTTGTGACACTTTTCTTCTTTTGCGCTGTTTTTCTTTCCCGGATCGTACGTCGTGAGTCGCGAAAAGGATGACAACCTAATCCATCACATTTCTATTATCGAATCCCATGGCACCTTGGGCAAGACAACTTCGCTTCACATAGAGGCTGAGCCCGCAAATTGAGGGCGTGGGGATTGTGACCAGGTATCCGCCGCTCCGATGCCCTTAACTTTTGATCCGTAAGGAGTTACGCAGCGAACAACATACCGTTGGAAATCTGTCCAAAAGCTCTACGACGGGAGCAGCAATCCCGCTCGGTTGCTCCTATTTTCGGAGCCCCAAATCGAATGTTTTCATCTATTTCGGGACACTTTTCTTCTTTTGCGCTGTTTTTTCGTCCCGGATCATACGTCATGAGCCGCAAAAAGGACGACAACCTAATCCAGCATATTTGAATTACCGAATCCCACGACACCTTGGGCAAGACAATTTCGCTTCATGTAGAAGTTGGGCCAGCAAACCGAGGGCGTGGGGCTTGGGACTAGGTCTCCGTCGTTCCGGTGCCCATAACTTTTGATCCGTAAGGAGTTACGCGGCGCACAGCATACCGTTGGAAAGCTCTCTAAGAGCTCTACAACGAGGGAAGCTAGCCTACTCGATTGAAACTATTTCCGGAGCCCAAAATTGAACGTTTTCATCAGTTTCAAGACACTTTTCTTCTTTTGCGCTGTTTTTCTGTCCTTGGTCGTACATTGTGAGCGGCGAAAAGTAGGACGAGCAAATCCATCACATTTCTATTATCGAATCCCGTGGCACTTTGGGCAAGACAAGTTCACTTCAGGTAGAGGCTGGGTCTGCAAACCGAGGGTATGGGGGTGGGGAGCAGGCGTCCGTCACTCCGGTGTCGATAACTTTTGATCCGTAAGGAGTTATGCGGCGCACAGCATACCGTTGGAATGTTCTCCGAGAGCTCTAAGACGGGGACAGCAAGCCTACTCGGCTGCGCCTATTTTTGGAGCTCAAAATCGAACGTTTTCACCAGTTTTGGGACACTTTTCTTTTTTTACGCTATTTTTCTGTCCCGTAGAGTGCGTCGTGAGTCGCGAAAAGGACGACAACCTAATCCATCACATTTCTATTACCGAATACCATGGCACCTTGGGCAAGACAAGTTCGCTTCACGTAGAGGCTAGGCCCGCAAACCGAGGGCGTGGGGCTTGGGACCAGGTCTCCGTCGCTCCGGTGCCCATAACTTTTGATCCGTAAGGAGTTACGCGGCGCACAACATACCGTTGGAAAGCTCTCCGAGAGCTCTACGAAGGAGGTAACAAGCCTGCTCGACTGCGCCTATTTTCGGAACCCAAAATTGAACATTTTCATCTATTTCGGGACACTTTTCTTCTTTTGTGCTGTTTTTCTGTACCGGATCGTACGACGTGAGGCACGAAAAGGACGACAATCGAATCCATCACATTTGTATTACCGATTCCCATGGCACCTTGGGCAAGACAACTTCGCTTCACGTAGAGGCTGGGCCTGTAAACTGATGGCGTGGGGCTTGGGACCAGGTCTCTGTCGCTCCGGTGCCCACAACTTTTGATCCGTAGAAGTTACGCGGCGCACAGCATACCGTTGGAAAGCTCTCCGAGAGCTCTATGACGTGGGTAGCTAGCCTGCTCAACCGCACCTTTTTTCGGAGTGCAAAATCAAAGGTTTTCGTCAGTTTCGTGACACTTTTCTTCTTTTGCGCTATTTTTCCGTCCCAGGTCGTACGTCGTGGGCCCCAAAAAGGACGACGACCTAATCTATCACTTTTCTATTACCGAATCCCACTGCACCTTAGGCAAGACAACTTCGCTTCATGTAGAGGCTAGGCCCGCAAACTGAGGGCGTGGGGATTGGGAACAGGTCTCTGTCGCTCCGGTGCCCATAACTTTTGATCTGTAAGGAGTAACGCGGCGCACTGCATACCGTTGGATTGCTCTATGAGAGCTCTAAGACGAAGGCAGCAAGCCTGCTCGGCTGCGTCGATTTTCAAAGCCGAAATTGGAACGTCTTCACCAGTTTCGCAACACTTTTCTTCTTTTGCTATGTTTTTTTATCCCGTATAGTGCGTCGTGAGTCGCTAAAAGGACGACAACCTAATCTATTACATTTCTATTATCGAATCCCACGGCACCTTGGGCAAGAAAACTTCGCTTCACGTAGAGGCTTGGCCCGCAAACCGAGGGCGTGGGGCTTGGGACTAGGTTTCCGTCACTCTGGTGCCCTTAACTTTTGATCCGTAAGGACTTATGCGGCGCACATCATATCGTTGGAATGCTTTTCGAGAGCTCTAAGACAGGGGCAGCAAGCCTGCTCATGTGCGCCTATTTTCGGAGCCCAAAATCGAACGTTTTCACCACTTTCGGGACATTTTTCTTCTTTTGCGCTCTTTTTTCGTCCCTGATCGTACGCCATGAGCCGCGAAACGAACGACAACTTAAAACATCACATTTATTTTACCAAATCCCATGGCACCTTGGGCAAGACAACTTCGCCTCACATAGAGGCTAGGCCCGCAAACCGAGGGCGTGGTGCTTGGGACCAGGTCTCCGTCGCTCCGGTGCCTATAACATTTGATCCGTAAGGAGTTACGCGGCGCAAAGCATACCGTTGGAAAGCTCTCCGAGAGCTCTACAACGGGGCAGCAAGCCTGCTCAGTTGCGCCTGTTTTTGGAGCTCAAAATCAAACGTTTTCATATGTTTCGGGACTTTTTTCTTCTTTTGCGCTATTTTTCTGTCCCGGATCGTACGTCATGATCCGCGAAAAGGATGACAACCGAATCCATCACATTTATATTACTGAATCCCATGGCACCTTGGGCAAGACAACTTCACTTCACGTAGAGGCTAGGCCCGCAAACCAAGGGCATGGGGCTTGGGACCAGGTCTCCGTCGCTCCGGTGCCCATAACTTTTGATCCGTACGGAGTTACGCAGCCCACAGCATACCGTTGGTAAGCTCACTAAGAGCTCTACGACGGGGGCAGCTAGTTTGCTCAACTGCAACTGTTTTCGTAGCCCAAAATCGAACGTTTTTATCAGTTTCGAAATACTTTTCTTCTTTTGCGCTATTTTTCCGTCCCAGGTCGTACGTCGTGAGCTGCGAAAAGGACGACAACTGAATCCATCACATTTATAATACCGAATCCTACGGCACCTTGGGCAAGACAACTTCACTTCACGTAGAGGCTGGGCCCGCAAACCAAGGGCGTGGGGCTTGGAACTAGGTCTCCGTCGCTCCGGTGCCCATAACTTTGGATCCATAAGGAGTTACGCGGCGCACAGCATACTGTTGGAATGCTCTCCTAGAGCTCTAAGACGGGGGCAGCAAGCCTGCTCGGCTGTGCCTATTTTCGGAGCCCAAAATCGAACGTCTTCACCAGTTTCGGGATACTTTTCTTCTTTTGCTCTGTTTTTCAGTCCCGGATAGTGTGTTGTGAGTCACGAAAAGGACGACAACCTAATCTATCACATTTGTATTACCGAATCCCACGGCACCTTGGGCAAGACAACTTCGCTTCACGTAGAGGATGGGCCCGCAAACAGAGGGCGTGGGGCTTGTGACCTGGTATCCGTTGCTCCGGTGCCTATAACTTTTGATCCGGAAGGAGTTACGCGGCTCCGGTGCCTATAACGTAGAGGATGGGCCCGCAAACCGACAACGTGGGGCTTGGGACTAGGTCTCCGTCACTTTGGTGCCCATAACTTTTGATTCGTAAGGAGTTACGCGGCGCACAGTGTGAGACCCGACCTTGATTTGCGTGCTATACCTCGTTTCATGTGCCCTAATCTAGATTTGCGTGTCTTGACCTAGGTTTAAGAATTGTGTTCATTTTGTGTGCCATGTATTGAATTACGTGCATTCATTTAGGGTTACATGCATTTACTTGAAAAACGTACGTTCGTCTCGTAGTTCTTGCCCTACCTCGTAGTGCATGCCCTAGACCTAGGAAAGCGTGTCCTCACGCTAATCAAGAAAGCATCTTACACGAAGCACTAGGTCATTAATTAATCCTACAAATTCTACTAACTATTATTAAACTACTAATTCAACCCACTAGAAGATAAAATCTCACAAAAAGCTAGACATTTCTTATTCTTTATCCCTTATTCTTTTTGCACTTTCAACACAATTAAATAATGCTCAAAAGATGACAAAAAAAATCAGAATTTTGATGCCTTGGCCGACCACCATGTGGGTTTTTATGCTTGCTTGCTCAATTCAAATTAATTCTAGACAACTTATGACAATTCTATGACACAAATGCATAAAAAATTGCTCAAAACCTCCTCAAAACTCCACCATTCTCGACAATGCTCCCTTGCCCATGCTAAACACTTCAAAATTCAAGCTTCTTGAAGACACAAATCTGATTTTTGCTATGCCCAAGGCCGAACATGCTTCATCTTTTGCAAAGCCATCATTTTTCTTTCATTTCTCTCATTCTCCTCACATTTCTCTCTCTCCCTCTCATTCTTCTCTCTCTCTCTCGGCCTTCGCTGAGTTTCTTCCCTTCATAGCTCATCTTCATCACACCATAGTTAATCAAGACAAGCAACAAGCAGGGAGACTCGATCAAGCTAGCTAGGATGCAAGAATCACACATGCAAGCCCTTTGAACAACCATTTCGGCCTTGGTGAGTTTTACTAGCTTCCATTTCTTTTCTTCTTGTTCTAACCACATGCATCTACTAAGAACTTGGCCACTAAGCTAGGAAAAATAGAAAAAATCGAGTTGGAGTCTCAGCTAAGCAAGGAAGAAGAAGAAATTTGTGCTTCATCAAGTTTTGTGCATCTTCTTATTGATTTGCTAATGTGAGGGCTAAACTTCTTGAAAATCTTTCAAAAATTCACATGCATGCTCTTAAATGTTTGTCTTTGCTTCTGTACTTGAGTTATATGTGTGTTCATAAGCTTTTACAACCATGCATGGCAAGATTTTGGCTTGAAGATGATGATAGATGAAATCGGGTTTGGTGACAGCTCTCTGTCTTGTTGTTACGAGGTGGGGTTGGCTAGGCAAATGATGTTGAAATGCATGACAATTGGTAGGTAACAACTTTTGCCAGTTTTGAACATTTTTCGAAGAAAATATTCCAAAGCTAATTTCGACTCTAAGGTCCTCAAAATGGAAAATCATGAAAATATGTCCAAATCTGGGAGTCTAGAAAAAATGAAGTAGGTTTTGACAGATGCACTGACCTTGTGGAACAAACCAGTATTGACTTAGTAAATGATATAAAAAATGCATGAACTTTGGTGTGCTGCTAAATTTTTCAGTTCTAGACAGTTTTGTCAGAAATGGACTAAGGCTGAATCTGACCCTAAGGACCTCAAAAACGACAAATATTGAAATGTGTAGAAATCTGGACAGTTTTGTGCAATCCCACTGTTTTGGCTATAACTATTGGACCCGAACTCCAAATGATACAAGGTTTGTTTCTGATTTTATTTCATTTATTAAAATTTAATTTGGCATCTTATTAACTGGAATTGGATATTGTTTACTTGTCTTAATGATTGTGAGAAAACAGCCTATTGCAGTAAGGGTTTCACTTAGTTACATGCTTAGAAAATTTGTTGTAACTTCTCTTGTGGTACTAATTGCTTGGGATTGTGGCATTGAAATGTTTTCTGGACTGTTTTGAATACTTGGAGATGTTTGAATTAATTGATGCATGGCTTGAGATTGATTTTGAGTTGACTTGAGGCTTAATCGCACGGGTAAGCACGAAATGGAAACCCTAGTGACTAGGTGAACTTGCTAAGTGTTGATCCTTTGAATATTGAGTGTAATTATATGTTTAGTAGGCTGCCCTTAGTTTCCCTTATAGCCTAAAGGTGATTTTGATCATTGCATGTTGACAAATAGGCCTTTCTTGTATCCGAACCCACGTAGATTGTTGTTGCATGTTGAATAACGTTATTATTTGATTACGTGGACGTTGAAATGAGTTATATGACCTGATTTACGTGCGTTACATGGCTGCCCGTTTAATGTTCATATAACTCCATATGCCTTTCAAGTGAAATTACGTGTCTTATCGTGCCTCGCTTGTTTACTTGTCAATGTGCAATCTTATGACTGTCCGGAGGCAACCTACTTTGTTGTCCTCCTAATGTGATATATTAAATGTCATAAATGTGCATTGCATACAAGGTTGCAACCTTTCATTCTGGCGTGGTAGCGTTCACGCACACCGGGCAACATCGGGCTTGCCGGTGCAACCGTGACTACCATTGTCCAATTCCCTCTCTCGTTTGGGGGCTAGACTTCCTCGGAGAGTTGGGTCGTAGGATTTCGGGGTACATCCGGAGTACACCCATTTGGTGTGATAAGGGGATGATTTGAAGTCGGCCGCAACAACTGATACTGGAAATGAACTGAGAGCAAAAGCTCGCCGTATCCTTTTTACTATGTCTTTAAGTACTCTCGCTTGGTTCCTAGAGGACCTCGGGGAAGAAAGTCGGGTAATTGTGTTCCTTTACTTTTGTATTATTGTTATGCACTTAATTGTGTTATATTCATGCTTGCAAAAGGATTTTCATAAGTTGAACCGAAAAATGAGTTTCAAAACCTATTTCTTTTTCCCCCTCGCTAAGTTCATAAGGGCTCACCATCTTTTATCATCTCAGGTGAAGAAGATCAAGAACAGGTATCTGAGGATGATGTGCCTAATGATGATTCCTTGGAGTGATTGCTTGTCCTATGTGTTTTGCGTGATTATGGCTATTTGTGAACACTATGCTACTTGAAAACCATTTCTTTTTATATTGTTCAATGTTTGTAATGTAAAAGACCCTCGTTGTAATTTGGGGTCTAATTTTGGTTTGTACTGATATTAACTAGACAGACACTAGACACTACTATGATCGTTTTGCTATTATTACTATTAGTATCTATCATAGGATTATGACGTAACAGGTAAGGACTAAGTAAATGAACCTATCCAATCTTAAGTAGGTTCTTGTTGTTAAGCTAAGATCAACAAGTACTTCTGTAACGAGGATAAACAAACAAACGAGACATAGTATGATGTTAGGTTATTAATCAAATGAGACATTGAGATAACTAGTAGGCATGTCAATTGATGGTAAACAGTAATCTTAGTTAGAAATGAAATTGAGATTAGAAGATTTGAGGTGTTTAGAGTATTAGGTCAAACCAAATAGCCCAATTACAGCCGTTATGCTGCCGGTTTTCCAAAAAATTTTAGAGTTTAGGCTAAAACATTGAGTGTTAAGTTTTCATGAACGGTTAAGTATGTGATATGACTTGAATGTTAGATCACACCCTAGTCTAATCTTTATAGGCCGGGTTGGGGCGTGACAGCTTATAAGAAAAAGAATGGTATCAGAGCTTAGATTGCTTAAGCCGGGTTTAACTCTCGGACCATGGGTAGAGCCCTAAGATAATTAGGATGACTTGTCTATATGTTGTTGTGTGATAATGTTAATTGTGCCTTTTGTGTTCTATGTGCTTAAGTGATTAACATGTCTAAGTTGTTTCTAGAATTGTATCTATATCATGCTGCATATCTTATGCATCAAATTCTTGTTTGTCGTATTTCAATAAATTGTGCATCGTAATCTATGCCTAAGATGGCTGGCCCTAGTACCCACACTACTAATAGGAGCGGTGAATCCCAAGAGACCAGAGATGCCTATCAAGCTAATCCCGGCATGGCTATGTTTAACATGATGGAAAATGCCATGGATCGCGTATCACGAGTGATGGAGCGCCAAGATGCACATGAGGCCAATAACAACAACAACAACATGAATGATGGTAACCATGGGAGACATAGCAGAATGAGGGAATTCCTTGACTTTTGCCCGTCCAAATTCCACGCGGAAGCTGATGATGAGAAAGCAGAGGCTTGGCTGTCCGAGATCAAGAAGATTTTCAGGCCACTTGATTATACTGATGAAGAAAAGGTGGAGTTTGCCGTGTTTCTGTTGCACGGGGATGCTGAACATTGGTGGCACACTATGGAGGCACTGTGGAGGCACTGTGGAGGCACTGTGGGAAACTGATCAGACACCTCGATTGTGGGGTAATTTCGTTAAGGCATTCAAGGAGAAATATGTTCCTGCAGTTTCCAAGCAGAGGCAGATTGAGGAGTTCATGCACTTGACCCAGGGTAACATGACGGTGGCCTAGTACGAGGCTCGTTTTGACCGACTGTCCCGTTATGCTAAATATATGGTCAGTACTCCGGAGGTGAAGATGTGGAAATTTACTACTAGATTGAGGCCAGAGATTCAGGACCAGTTGGCTTCTCATGACTTCGATACCTATTCTGCTCTCTTTGCTACTGCCTCTCGAGTTGAGAAGAGGAAACTTGACAGAGCCGGTTCGAGTCAGCCGAACAAAAAATGATACCAGCCTTCAGGTCAACAGAGGAAATTCCAGAGTTGTAGTCAGGGCCAGAGCCAAAACAGACCAGTGAATAACCGTGGCCCGACTAAAGCGCCATCAGCCTTTTCCACCCGTGGATCCATAGGTAGTTCACCTGCTACTCAGTCTGTTAACTGTTCTTATTGTGACAAGAAGGGGCATACCAAGGCCCAGTGCTGGAAGAAGTCAGGACGATGTGTAAGATGTGGCAGTGATCAGCATCAGATCAAGGATTGCCCTAAATGGCAGGCAGGACAGAATCAGGGTAAACCAGCTGGTAGAGGCAAGACTCCAGTTCCTAGAGTTCAGGCTCGAGCTTATGCTACCGAGTACGAGGAGCTTCCAGATGAGACCGCTGTTGTTGAAGGTACATTCTTCATACTGAATCAACTTGTTAAGGTGCTAATTGATCCGGGTGCTACTCATTCATTTATTACTCCCTTACGTGTAGAACGTGTGAAACTGAAAGTTGTATGTTTGCCTTACGAAGTAGAAGTTGGTACTCTGATGGGTTCTAAACTTGTTACTAGCTCAGCTTGTAAAGCATGTAAAATCCAAATTAAGGATAGAGAATTCTCAGCCAATCTTATTGTATTACCTTTTCGAGACTATGAGGTCATTTTAGGGATGAACTGGTTGGCAAAACATCATGTCCAACTAGATTGCCGGATGAAGATTATAACGTTCCGGGTACCTGGTCAACCAATACTGGAGGTAGTAGGTTGAAGAGATTTCACCAGAAGTTTCATCATTTCATCTACGAAAGCAGTGAAGTCCTTGAGAAAAGGGTGTACCGGATACTTAGCTTACCTCATCAACAAGCCGTTGGACAAAGCTAAGTTGGAGGAGATGCCTGTGATCAAAGACTATGCAGATGTGTTTCCAGAAGAATTGCCCAGTTTACCCCCAAATCGGGAGATCGAGTTCATTATAGAGTTACTGCCTGGCACCTAGCCGATATCTAAAGCTCCCTATCGTATGGCACTGGCCGAGATACAAGAATTGAAGGACCAATTGCAAGGATTGTTAAAAAGAGGGTTTGTTCAACCAAGTTCTTCACCGTGGGGCGCACCAGTTCTATTTGTAAAGAAGAAAGACGGAACGTTGAGGCTATGCATCAATTACCGAGGATTGAACCAAGTGACTGTCAAGAATAAATACCCACTTCCCCTGATCGACGACTTGTTTGATCAACTTCAAGGAGCTAAAGTGTATTTGAAACTCGACTTGAGGCAAGGGTACTATCAGTTGCGGATCAAAAAGGAATATGTGCCTAAAACGGCTTTCAGGACAAGATATGGGCATTATGAATATGTGGTGATGCCATTTGGACTAACTAAAGCCCCTGCAGCTTTTATGGATTTGATGCACAGGGTGTTTCAACCCTACTTGGACCAATTTGTGGTGATCTTCATTGATGATATTTTGGTATACTCGAAATCCGAGGCGGAGCATGAACAACATCTGCGGTTGGTACTGCAGAAACTTCGAGAGCATCAATTGTATGCAAAGTTTAGCAAGTGTGAATTTTGGTTGCAGTAGATTGCATTTTTGGGGCATATCATATCCCAAGAAGGAATAGCGGTGGATCCAGCAAAGATAGAAGCAGTGATGTCTTGGAAGAAGCCGGAGAATGTTACGGAGATTCAGAGTTTTCTTGGTCTAGCCAGCTATTATCGGAGGTTCGTTAAGGATTTCTCTAAGATTGCAGGACCGCTTACAAGGATCACTCAAAAGAAAACACAGTTCGTATGGGATGATAAGTGTGAGAACAGCTTTCAAGAGTTGAAGAAAAGATTGACTACCGCACTTGTTCTTGCATTGCTCGAAGGAATTCAAGGTTTTGTAATCTATAGCGATGCTTCAAAAGAAGGATTGGGTTGTGTACTGATGCAAAATGGAAGAGTGATTGCATATGCTTCTAGGAAACCAAAGCCGTATGAATTGAACTACCCGACGCATGATTTGGAGTTAGCGGCTATTGTGTTTGCACTCAAGAAATGGAGGCATTATTTGTGGGGTAACAAGTTTGAGGTATTTACTGATCACAAGAGCTTGAAATACTTGTTCAGTCAAAAAGAGTTGAATATGAGGCAAAGGATGTGGATTGAGCTTTTGGATGATTATAACTGCACAATCAATTATGTGCTTGGTAAAGCGAATGTAGTTGCAAATGCCTTAAGTAGGAAAGCGAGCATGGCAAAACTGGAAATCAAAGTGCAGGAGTTGTTGGAGGAAGCATTTTTGTGGAAACCACAATTGACTCGGAAAGGGTTACTTTTTGCCACTACGCAAGTTCAATTGACCTTGTTGTCTGAATTACGAGAGGCTCAACAGAAGGACCAACAATTTCAGAAGATTAAAGAAAGCAACGCAGATTTCAAGTTCCATGATGATGGTGTTTGGAGGTTTAAGAATCGGATTTGTGTTCCCAATGAGCCAAAGCTTAAAAAGAAGATTCTTGAAGAAGCCTATAATTCAAGATATACTATTCACCCCGGCGGAACAAAGATGTACCGGGATTTGAAGCAACACTATTGGTGGAATAACATGAAGAGAGAGATTACGGAGTTTGTAGCACGGTGTTTGACTTGCCAAAGAGTCAAAATGGAACATCAACGACCCGCAGGTTTACTTTAACCGTTGGAGATTCCTCAATGCAAATGGGAACATATAACTATGGACTTTGTTATGGACCTGCCCAGGTTACAAAAGGGTCATGACGCCGTTTGGGTCATAGTGGATAGATTGACTAAGTCGGCACACTTTTTTACCGATGAACAAGGAGGATAGTCCTGAGAAATTGGGAGATATGTATGTAACGGAGATTGTAAGATTGCACGGGATGCTTGTGAGTATTGTGTCAGATAGGGATCCTCGTTTTACTTCCCGATTTTGGAAAAGATTGCAAGAAGCTTTGGGAACGAAGTTGAGTTTCAGCACGGCTTATCACCCTCAGACTGACGGACAATCGAAGAGAACTATTCAGATTCTGGAGGATATGCTGAGGGCATGCGTTTTAGACTTCGGGAAAGGTTGGGAGAAATATCTGTCTCTAGCGGAGTTCGCTTATAATAACAGTTATCAGGCCACTATCGGAATGGCCCCATTTGAGGCGTTGTATGGACGTAAGTGTCGATCCCCAATTTACTGGGATGAAGTAGGTGAAACGAAGACTTTTGACCTGACCCTTCTACCTGAACTTATGAAGACTGTTGATAATATCCACCTCATCCGAAAACGGATGCTTACCGCCCAAAGCAGACAGAAGAGCTATGCAGACCGACGGAGACGGAGTCTAGAGTTTGAGGTCGGCGACAAGGTATTCTTGAAGATATCACCTTGGAGAGGACTGATTAAACATGGCAAGGGTGGAAAGTTGAGCCCGAGGTTTGTAGGACCATTTGAGATAATTGAGAAGGTTGGCAAATTGGCGTATCGCCTGGCACTACCCCAAAACCTCTCCAATATTCACGACGTCTTTCATGTTTCGATGCTGCGGAAGTACCATCCTGATCCATCGCATATCTTGGAGCCAGAACCGTTGCAGCTTCGGGAGAACTTATCTTATGAGGAGAAGCCCATTTAGATCCTAGACCAGCAAGATCGAGAGTTGTGCAACAAAACTATACCGATGGTGAAAGTGCTGTGGGATTATCATGGAGTTGAAGAAGCAACATGGGAAAGGCGAGACCAGATGGAGCAGCAATATCCAGCTTTATTCCAAAGGTAACATTGAATTTCGGGACGAAATTTTTTTAAGGAGTGGAGGATGTGAGACCCGACCTCGATTTACGTGCGATATCTCATTTCGTGTGCCATAATCTAGATTTGCGTGCCTTGACCTAGGTTTAAGAATTGTGTTCGTTTTGTGTGCCATACATTGAATTACGTGCATTCATTTAGAGTTGCGTGCATTTACTTGAAAAACGTGCGTTTGTCTCGTAGTTCGTGCCCTACCTCGTAGTGCGTGCCTAGACCTAGGAAAGCGTGCCCTCACGCTAATCAAGAAAGCATCTTACATGAAGCACTAGGTCATTAATTAATCCTACAAATTCCACTAACTATTATTAAACTACTAATTCAACCCACTAGAAGACAAAATCTCACAAAAAGCTAGACATTCCTTATTCTTTATCCCTTATTCTTTTTGCACTTTCAACACACAATTAAATAATGCTCAAAAGATGACAAAAAAAATCAGAATTTTTATGCCTTGGCCGACCACCATGTAGGTTTTTATGCTTGCTTGCTCAATTCAAATTAATTCTAAACAACTTATGACAATTCTATGACACAAATGCATAAAAAATTGCTCAAAACCTCCTCAAAACTCCACCATTCTCGACAATGCTCCCTTGCCCATGCTAAACACTTCAAAATTCAAGCTTCTTGAAGACACAAATCTGATTTTTGCTATGCCCAAGGCCGAACATGCTTCATCTTTTGCAAAGCCATCATTTTTCTTTCATTTCTCTCATTCTCCTCACATTTCTCTCTCTCCCTCTCATTCTTCTCTCTCTCTCTCGGCCTTGGCTGAGTTTCTTCCCTTCATAGCTCATCTTCATCACGCCATAGTTAATCAAGACAAGCAACAAGCAAGGAGACTCGATCAAGCTAGCTAGGATGCAAGAATCACATGCAAGCCCTTTGAACAACCATTTTGGCCTTGGTGAGTTTTACTAGCTTCCATTTCTTTTCTTCGTGTTCTAACCACATGCATCTACTAAGAACTTGGCCACTAAGCTAGGAAAAATAGAGAAAACCGAGTTGGAGTCTCGGCTAAGCAAGGAAGAAGAAGAAGTTTGTGCTTCATCAAGTTTTGTGCATCTTCTTGTTGATTTGCTAAGGTGAGGGCTAAACTTCTTGAAAATCTTTCAAAAATCCACATGCATGCTCTTAAATGTTTGTATTTGCTTCTGTACTTGAGTTATATGTGTGTGTTCATAAGCTTTTACAACCATGCATGGCAAGATTTTGGCTTGAAGATGATGATAGATGAAATCGGGTTTGGTGACAGCTCTCTGTCTTGTTGTTGCGAGGTGGGTTTGGCTAGGAAAATGATGTTGAAAATGCATGAAAATTGGTAGGTAACTAGTTTTGCAAGTTTTGAACATTTTTCACAGAAATATGCCAAAGCTAATGTTGACTCTAAGGTCCTCAAAATGGCAAATCATGAAAATGTGTCCAAATCTGGAAGTTTGGAAAAAATGAAGCAGGTTTTGGCAGATGCACTGACCTTGTGGAACAAACCAGTTTTGACTTAGTAAATTATGTCCAAAATGCATGAAATTTGGTGTGCTGCTAGATTTTTCAGTTCTGGACATTTTTGTCAGAAATGGACTAAGGCTGAATCTGAACCTAAGGACCTAAAAAATGATAAATATTGAAATGTGTGCAAATCTGAACAGTTTTGTGCAATCCCACTGTTTTGGCTATAACTATTGGACCCGAACTCCAAATGATGCAAGGTTTGTTTCTGCTTTTATTTCATTTATTAAGCTTTAATTTGACATCTTATTCATTAGAATTGGAGATTTTTTACTTGTCTTAATGATTGAGAGAAAACAGCCTATTGCAGTAAGGGTTTCATTTAGTTATATGCTTAGAAAATTTGTTGTAACTTCTCTTGTGGTACTAATTGCTTGGGATTGTGGCATTGAAATGTTGTGTGGACTGTTTTGAATACTTGGGGATGTTTGAATTAATTGGTGAATGGCTTGAGATTGATTTTGAGTTGACTTGAGGCTTAATCGCACGGGTAAGCACGAAATGGAAACCCTAGTGGCTAGGTGAACTTGCTAAGTGTTGATCCTTCGAATATTGAGTGTAATTATATGTTTAGTAGGCTGTCCGTAGTTGCCCTTACAACCTAAAGGTGATTTTGATCATTGCATGTTGACAAATAGGCCTTTCTTGCATCCGAACCCACGTAGATTGTTGTTGCATGTTGAATAACGTTATTATTTGATTACGTGGACGTTGAAATGAGTTATATGACCTGATTTACGTGTGTTACATGGCTGCCCGTTTAATATTCATATAACTCCATATGCCTTTCAAGTGAAATTACGTGTCTTATCGTGCCTCGCTTGTTTACTTGTCAATGTGCAATCTTATGATTGTCCGGAGGCAACCTACTTTGTTGTCCTCCTAATGTGATATATTAAATGTCATAAATGTTCATTGCATACAAGGTTGCAGCCTTTCATTCTGGCGTGGTAGCGTTCACACACACCGGGCAGCATCGGGCTTGCCGGTGCAACCGTGACTACCATTGTCCAATTCCCTCTCTCGCTTGGGGGCTAGACTTCCTCGGAGAGTTGGGTCGTAGGAATTCGAGGTACATCTGGAGTATACCCACTTGGCGTGATAAGGGGATGATTTGAAGTCGGCCGCAACAACTAATACTGGAAATGAACTGAGAGCAAAAGCTCAACGTATCTTTTTTACTATGTGTATAAGTACTCTCGCTTGGTTCCTAGAGGACCTCGGGGAGGAAAGACGGGTAATTGTGTTCATTTACTTTTGTATTATTGTTATGCACTTAATTGTGTTATATTCATACTTGCAAAAGGATTTTCATAAGTTGAACCAGAAAATGAGTTTCAAAACCTATTTCTCGTTCCCCCTCACTGAGTTCATAAGGACTCACCCTCTTTTATCATCTTAGGTGAAGAAGATCAAGAACAGGTACCTGAGGACGATGTGCCTAACGATGATTCCTTGGAATGATTGCCTGTCCTATGTGTTTTGCGTGATTATGGCTATTTGTGAACACTATGCTACTTGAAGACCATTTCTTTTTATGTTGTTCAATGTTTGTAATGTAAAAGACCCCCGTTGTAATTTGTGGTCTAATTTTGGTTTATACTGATATTAACTAGACAGACACTAGATACTACTATGATCGTTTTGCTATTATTACTGCTAGTATCTATCATAGGATTATGACGTAACAGGTAAGGACTAAGTAAATGAACCTATCCAATCTTAAGCAGGTACTCGTTGTTAAGCTAAGATCAACAGGTACTTCTGTAACAAGGATAAACAAACAAACGAGACATAGTATCATGCTAGGTTATTAATCAAACGAGACATTGAGATAACCAGTAGGCATTTCAATTGATGGTAAACAGTAATCTTAGTTAGAAATGAAATTGAGATTGGAAGATTTGAGGCGTTTAGAGTATTAGGTCAAACCAAATAGCCCAATTACAGCCGTTATACTGCCGATTTTCTGAAAAATTTTAGAGTTTAGGCTAAAACATTAAGTGTTAAGTTTTCATGAACAGTTAAGTATGTGATATGACTTGAATGTTAGATCACACCCTAGTCTAACCTTTATAGTCCGGGTTGGGGCATGACAAAAAGCATACCGTTGGAATGCTTTCTGTGAGTTCTAAGATGGGGAAAGCTAGCTTGCTCGCTGCGCCTATTTTCGGAGTCCAAAATCGAACGTTTTCACCAGTCACTACAAGAAATAAGCTGGTTTGTGACGACTTTTTGTGACGAAAATAAAATCGTTGCAAAATTGGAACGAAAATGCTACGAAATTTTTTTGTCTCAAATTATGTGAAATTTGTGACGAATCGGTGACGGACACTATCGATTGATGCAAATTCGTCATAAGTTGCAACAATTTTTCCACGAAAAGCACAAATCGTTGCATATTCATAATAAATTACATCCGTGCATCGCAGTTTCGTGGCAGAAGGCTACAATTTAGTGACGACATTAGCTAAATAGTTTTTTGTCACAAATTTGACGCAACTATTACGACAAAATTGTGACGATATGATAATTTCGATTATGTGGTGGCAGTAAAAGTCAAGTCGTCACAAGTTTGACACAATTTTTGTGATGAAATTATGACGATGCATGAATATATGACGTTTTTGTGACGATTGGCAAAGTTAATTGAAAAAAATTAAACCGGTTAAAAATGGGCCAATTAACCTAGCCCCTTTTTCACTTATACCCTATTTTCATCTCACACACACACACATCCCACCACCACAGCCACCTAGCACCATCACCACCGCGCGCCACTTAGCACCATCACCACCGCGTGCCACCTAGTACCACCACCACCGTCACCATCCCGCGCCGTTAATGTAAGTTTTCTTCCCATTCTCTTTTATAACTTTTGCTTGTTTGGTCCGATTTGGTTTTTGTTAGATTTATGCTCTTTTTTCTTCTGTTTGTATATCTATATATGCATTGAAGAAGTCTCAAAGGAGATTTTTAGAAAGTATTTTTGTGCTTTGCCATTATTGCTCTTGAGCTCTTTCATATTCAACAATGGCATCTGACGCATCCCACACCATGTGTACCTTAAGAAATATTCAGCACATTTTTATAAAGCAAATCTTGATCATAAAAAATAATGTTGCTCTTTCGCCAAAATGTAAGGGTTGATTTTAGTGGTGAGGGTTTCAGTTGTATTTGGGTTGAATTGAAGCACTGAAAATAAAAATTGCAAAGAAATTAACGATGCAAATGAAAATAAAAATTGCAGATAAATTAACGATGCAAAAATAAGAAAGGAGAATTTTTAGCTTTTTTTTCATATGGCTTCTGATTACATATATAGGATAAATTCTATAGCTCAATATCTCACAGCTCACATCACTCATGCTTTCTCCACTCACGATTCTAACCAACTACTGCTAAATGCTTTTGCTATGCCACATAATCCATCACAATGAAAGGAAGAATGATGTTTTTGACCAAGGCTAAAATGATGTTGTTTACTAGAATGAAGTTTTTGACCAAAAGCAAAGTGATGGAATAGATTAAAGTTGATATGATACAGACATAATAGGAATAAAGTAAAGTGAAAATGTAGGAAAGAAAAGAAAAGTAAAGACAAAGGTAAAGATAGCCTTTTATTTTATTTTATGTCTTTTTCTTTCTGTTTTCTATTCTTCTTCTTTTTTGGGTCAAAATTATTATTCTTCTTCACCGACTCACTTCCCTTGGGCACACATTTACCCACAATAACCCAACTTCACAAGATGACACATACCACATGTCATAAACCTGCAGAACAAATAATCTTGCACATATACCTTACACTGCCATACCATAGAGTACAAAACATACACGCACTATAACCTATACACATTCAGCACATCTCTGATGCTTTTATTGTTACATATGGTGGTGTGAAAGGAATTTCAGATCCCTTAATTTACATGCATAAAATCAGCTCTTACTATAATATACAACAAAAGTCAATGGCTAGTTGTAGGCAAATGCATATCTCATGATCATTAGCTATCTATTAGATTGAAGCACATCTCTTGGTTTGTTCTCAATTTGTTTGTGATCTTGTCCTGATTCATTGTCAATTTGGAGTTTATTTTGTGACATAGATGCAGATTTATCAAAAATTGGAAAAAAGTATGCTTTAGAAGTGTGAGTATTTGATGAATTTTCAGCAACAACAATAGTATGTGGATTACACCATTTGTGGTGTCATAACAAAAAAAAAAATCTTTAACTTTTGCTATATTTGGGGTATGAAGACTATGATATTATATTTGGTCTTATGTAATACAGTAACAGTGCGAGCTTTTTGTGGAAGTCTATACCAGTGGCGATCAAGGAGAGCCGGCCAAAGCTGGTGGCTGTTTGGAAAATTGGTCAGAAGCTATGGACGAGGGACTATGCAGGTGTCCATGAGGTGCTTTAAATTGGTTAGGTTGGGTTGCCATATCCTGACATATGTTTCAAATTCCATGCCATCATTACTGTTGTTGGAAGGAGGATTGAGAGGAATCTTATGTTCTTTGACCGCTAGATTGATAAGAATAGAAAACTCATCCATGGAAAATAGGATAGGTATATAGTTGTATAGACAAGATTACCCCTTAGTGTTTATAGGCACTTTTTTTTATTTTTTTATTTTTGGGCTATGAGGTCAAAAATTTTAATTCAAACTTAGAATTTCTGATCATAACATATCATTATTTTTGACTATTTTATTTAACTCTTGAGTTATATATATTTAAATATGTAAGAATGTATTCCTCTATAGTGAGAAAAAAATATTATGCTTTGTTCTTCAACTTTCTTTTATGTACTTTTTCATCTATCATACCCTTTTTTTTTTTTGCTAAGTTTCATCTATCATACTTGTTCAGTTATATGGTACAATAAATTTGTGTACTTATAGTAAATGATTAGATGAGATATGTCACTTAATAATCATGAACTTATGCTACTAGAGGAGTATTATATTGCTCCTTCTTTCCTTCTTATATGCTGCTGACATTTTTATCTTTCACTTCTGATTTCTTTATTCCTTATGCATGATAAAAAGTACCAACTTTTGTGGTTATGTCTTAATTTTCACATTCATACTAAAGCCTTTTGTTCATACCTCTAATGCTGGATCCTTATTCTTCTAAGGGTGATCTTCTGATGAACTGGTTGTTACTAATTGGACTAGAGATCTTGATTGAGATTATATATAAGTACGGTACGTAAGAAAAAATCTAGTTGTTGACATTATTGTCAACTGCTTGAATAATATATAGTTTGTCTGTGAAATCCTATGGTTCTCTTATTGCTTTACATGTAAAAAACATCAATATTAGTTGTACCATGTACTTTTGGTGGAAGATTTTATGTTAATTGTGGTTTTTCTTGGGCTTAAGGTTCTGTTAAGGCCTTGTAGGCCTAGCCTAAGATTTTGCTTTGGTCAAACGATTGCAGGAGAAATAAATAATTTCAGTCACTTATTCACAGGTTAATCCTTTAACTAATTTGGAGAAGTATGTTATATATTATACGTACATTGGTATCTTGTGGATTATATGCATTTGGATGCCCTTGTCTATATGTAACTATATATTACTATATGACATATGTTTTACCATTGCTTCTTCTTCCTAATAACGATTTGATATTATATTATGCAGGGAAGTACAACCCTTGACCGAAGATTGCAACGCTGCAAAGCTATTTGCAAAGCATATGAAGATCGAGGAGTAGGTAGATAATTTATGATTGTTTCAACCTTCAACTGTGCTAAACTTAAAAGGTATATACATGATAGTTTAAACATTAACTTTCCAAGCCTTTGTTTATCCCTTTCTAATTAGTAATCCTTACAGCTATAATGCTAATATTGTCTTTCTCCACCAATTTAAATCAAGTCATTTATCAAAGTTATTCAGCAAAGGTTAGCAACTACCAATTCAGTACATGCACTTCAATTCTAATCTGATTAATATTTAATAGTTTATGAAAACGACAAGTACATTTCCTCGTTATTGAATAGTTTCATGAATGGCTTAGAATAGGTTGTTATTATAGGTTCATTAAACATTTCTTCAGTTGTTCTTTAGGAATAGATCTTAGGGGATATTTAAGACCATGATTTTTGTTAGCTCTCCTGATAGGTCAGTTTTTCAAGGTTTGAGACGTGCATAATGGATCACTAAATTTCATTGCATTAAATTGTTATCACTGTGCCTTAAGACTTACTTTTTGGTCATTGCCTAAAGACTAGATAGAGGTAAATTCTGCCTTCTCATAACATTGTGAAGATAATGCTTATACTTGTTTCATAAATTTCCTTAATGCTTGTCTCTTTATCTGAAAGATAGTCCATCTACTAGTACTAATTGCAACTATTGCGTGGTTTGAAGCTGAATCTGTTTGTGGCAGGTTGTAATACCTATAATTCTTGTTTTGCCTTACCTATTTTGATTATTTCAATGTCTTAGACAGTACAAGGATATGGGAGAAAAGACTTCCCTATTGAGTGGTAACTCGTGTGCTCATTTGAACCTTGCAAAGGGCCAAGCTTGCCATTTTCTATTTATCCACCTTCATGAGTTTTGAATTCAAAAGTTACTTCCTAAGTACCATACTCGTAACTTGACTACAATTTTATCTCTGAAGTATTCAACTATAGTACTAGTTATATTTCTTTTAGCATGTTTTCCCTGATAAGTGGATTAACTTTTACCGGCCATTGTGGCTTCTTTCAAGTATAGTGAACTCCATGTACTTATTCACTAGGATTTCTATATTCTAAACTTTGCCTATTAGTATAAAGAGCATGTCTCTTTCTTTGGTCGAGATGGAAAAGTTTAGATGTGTGAAGTCCTTGTTACATTAATTCAAAAAAAATCAAACTAAGCCATATTTTAACATGGCAGTTTCTTTGGTCCCGGAACAAATCCTGAGGAATTATGAAATATGATTTTGGGTTAATTTTTTGGACCTCATCTGATCCAGTCAGAACCTTTTATTCCAGTGATTTAACAGACTATTTGCAGAAGATTAATCAAAAGGTGACCTTATTGTTTTTTGGATGACAGAATTAATACTGAGGTTTCCAAACTGAAGAATCAACTTGATGAAATAAGAGCTTTGAAGGACGGTGTTGGTGAAGTTCCTGAAACAGGCACCAAAGAGACAAGTGCTCCGACCATAGAGGTGACTCGTTGCTTACTGTTACTATTAGTTTGGAATTTGGATTGAAGAATTTGACAGATTCTACATAATTGTCCTTCACATAAATTTATTAGGTCTTGTTTAACATTGTCACTTTGTGTCTTAGACTCTTATTGATAACTTATATTACTTCTAATAGCATCTTATATTAGTTGAAGAACTTGCAAAGTCTAATATTAACATAAACGGAAAAGTATGCTGCTATATTTATTTATTTGTGGCATCACTGCAGCAGAAAAAGATAGTAGTACATCCTTTATATTGCTTAAGTAGCCACCTGATGTAAAACAGGGCAGTAGTGGATAACTTGTCTACTCTACATAGAATGATTGCTCATAGATAAGAGAAAAAGAAAACATTATGAAGGAAATCCAACGTTAAAAATACATGAAGAAAAATTGCGAAAACAAATTACATTACGAAAAAATTGTCTTACTTTCATAATCTATAATTTCAATAGCTCTTACAAATTTCTAATGCATTTCTTTAGTCCAAACCATCCTCGGCTTCTTTTCCTTGTGACCATCATTATTCTCTGCATTTTTCTCTTACGCTTATAATGGACTTGAGTTGTTTTATCAATTTTCGGTGTACTTGTTGTATTAGCTTCAACTTTCCTAGGAGTCTTCTATTTACCTTCTTCTAGCCCTTTGGCTTTCTCAATCACTGATGCAGATTTCCAAAGGTTGTGAATGTCATTTACATTAAAAAATTCAAAAAATATGTCGTGAAACTACATACTAATATAATTACCTTTTTAGTATACAACGTAAAGTATTATCTTATCTAAAATTTTAAGATATTTGAGAAGAAATAATTGAAATGGTAATGACTTCCACAACTCCCTTCAAAGCAGATCCCTTTTTGAGATAGAAAGATCTCAACCATAAATGAAAATTTTAAACAACCTTTCAATTTCATCCACATATCTTTATTGTTTCCAACTTTATAAATGCTTTTATCTTTTGTATAGTGTTATCCTTCTAGCAAAGCATGGATCAGAAAAAGAAGAGAAGCTGTTAAATAATGCATCTCTTTTGCCTTTGACACTTTAATACAACACTAAATAGTTCTAAATACTTAAATAGTCAACTAGTATGATTTATTGCAGATTAGCTAGCATTTATGTTAGTTGCTTTTTTTTCTTTTAATATAATAGAGATCGAAAACGTTATTTAAATTTAAAATCTTTTATAATAATAGGTTATTCTACTTAATTCTTGACTACTATTTTTATAATTTTTCATCTTTTTCATCTTCTTTCTCTTTTTTTCCTCTTTGCCTTTAAAAGGAACCAAACAATTGAAGCTATTGACTGCCTCTAAAGCAAGAGAAGATTCATAAGCAATATTGGAACATTTTGCATCATGGTTTATTATTTGTTGTAAAGAGCTTTATCTTGGAATATTCTGCTTTTTTTTTCCTTTTCTTTTTCTTGGTGCAAGCATCTAGATCTAGGTGTTGACTTCTAAGTCTTCTCTCAACAAGATGTCTTAACTTTACTTTTTCCAACTTTTGGATTGATCCTCATATGATCTAGGAAAGATGTTAAATAAGCATCTCCACAGCTCTGGCATGGATATTTTTCTATTTTTACTTCCAAACAATTAACATTTTGATTTGAAATATAGTGGTTAGAATTTACTCCACCATGTGCCTAATCTCGTATATGATTTATTTTTTTCTTCTTCTAAATTTATTTGGCTAAGTTACATCCATACTACTATTACTTTCTTGCACGATCAGCTTGTTTCATCATGAGTTAATTATACTTGTTATTTTTGTGTGTCGCGTCTTTGGTAGGTTAGTTTATCTTATGAATTATTTTGTTAAATATCATTTAAATAATTTAATTGTGGGTTACTTAATTTATTTATCTTTTTAAATTAGGCCTAAAAACTATAATAGGGCCCTTTAATTTTTGCTTTTCAAAATTAGTGCAATTCATATTCTAACTATGCAATCCATATTCTAAGTATTTGCTATAATACAGTACTTGACCAAATGGATTCCAATCGTGAATGGATGAATCATCGTTCATAACTCGATGGGCAGCCTAGTAATACGTTTATTAGAGGTGTACGTGAATTTGTTGCATTTGCAAGTAGTCAACAACATTTCATGGACGGTGATAAGATAAGATGTCCATGTGCAAAATGCAAAAATCGAAAGTTTTTGGATCCTAACGAAGTAAAGGTTCATCTTTATCAACGGGGTTTTATATCGCATTATTATGAATGGACTTCACATGGGGAGCAGATTCATAATTGTGGTAATACATCTCAGCAGAATGTTACTCATAATTATAATTACCATGGGTTTGACGAAGGAAATACTTATAGGACAATGGTATTTGATGTTGCTGGTCCAGAGTTCGTTATGGATCACGACCAATTACGTGAACCACCTAATACAGAAGCATCAGATTTTTTTAATCTCTTGAAGGCTGCTGATGAACCATTGTGGGATGGTTGTGAGACTCTAACTCATTTGTCTGCTGTGTCACGTTTTATGAATATTAAGTGTGAAGAAAATATGACTGAACAATGCTTCAATAGAATGATCGAAACAATGAGGGAAGCATTGCCAAAGACTCATAATTTACCTAAAAAATTTTACAACTTCAAACAGGAAATGAGGCCTTTAGGATTGGGATATGAAAAGATAGACGTCTGCAAAAATGGAAGGACAATGTGTTACAAGGATAGAAGTGACTTGGACTCTTGTCCCCATTGTCGTGAGCCACGTTACAAGATATCAAGACGGGGTAAGCTTATAGCTCAAAAGAAGTTAAGATATTTTCCGCTAACTCCGAGGTTGCAAAGGTTATACATGTCAAACGTTACAGCTGAACATATGCAGTGGCATAAGAAATACCAAGTCGAAGATGGCAAGATATGTCACCCGTCTAACGCTGAGGCATGGAAATATTTTGATAGAATTTATCCTAACTTTGCTGCCGAGCCAAGAAATGTTCGCCTTGGGCTATGCTCAGATGGGTTTAATCCATACAACTCAAATTCTAAACCTTATTCTTGTTGGTCGGTGATTATGACACCATACAATTTACTACCATGGATGTGCATGAAGAACCCTGTCATGTTCTTGACTCTTCTTATTCCAGGGCCGAAAAATCCAGGTAAGAATATTGATATATACTTAGAGTCCCTAATCAAAGAATTGAAAGATTTATGGGAAGTAGGGGCACCTTGTTATGATGTGTCCACAAAAACTAATTTTCAATTGAAGGCGGCTTTATTGTGGACAATAAATGACTTTTCGGCATATGGTATGTTATCTGGTTGGAGTACACATGGGAGGTTGTCGTGTCCATATTGCATGAAACATTCAAAGGCTTTTCAATTGACTGCTGGAAGAAAAAATTGCTTCTTTGATTGTCATCGTCAGTTCTTACCACCGAGTAGTACGTTACGACGAGACAAGAAGAATTTTATTAAGGGTAGAATAGAAAGTTCTAGTCATTCTCCCATATTAGACGTGAAGAAATTTGAGAATGTGTAAAAGACTTCCCTATAGCATATGAATTGCCAAGAAACAAATTGCCAATAAACAAGATACTTGGCTTTGGGGATTGGCATAATTGGACTAAAAGAAGCATTTTTTTAGAGTTGCCCTATTGGCGTTCACATCTTCTACGTCATAATTTGGATGTGATGCATATTGAGAAGAATGTCTTTGATAATGTTTTCAACACTGTGATGGACGTCAAGGGTAAGACAAAAGATAATCTCAAAGCGAGAATGGATGTTTCAAACTTTTGTGACCGTCCTGAATTATGTGTTCAGAGCAAAGCGGATGGTGGTTACAAACTGAATATGGGTGTCTATACATTGTCTGTGGCCGAGAGAAAAGAAATTCTAGATTGGGTTAAGGACTTACGACTCCCTGATGGATATGCATCCAATTTATCAAGGTGTGTTGACATGAAAGATCTGAAGTTATCACATATGAAGAGTCATGATTGTCATGTCTTTATGGAGAGATTGCTCCCTATAGCTTTACGTGAGGTATTTCCTAAACATGTTTGGGAAGCTTTTACGGAACTAAGTTTGTTCTTCAAAGATATATGTTGTACATCTCTTCATAGAGAAGATCTAGAAAGAATGCAAAAAAATATTGTCGTGACTCTTTGCAACCTGGAAAAGATTTTACCCCCTGCCTTCTTTGATTCGATGGAGCATTTGCCAGTGCACTTGGTATATGAAGCAATATGCGGTGGTCTTGTACAATATCGGTGGATGTATCCTTTCGAAAGGTAATCCATCTTTTTTTCCAAATTTGTATGCCAACACTTGCATTAAACAGTACTTATGTGTGAAGACTAATACTCATGCAAGTTCTTACATCGTTTGAAGAGGAGAGTAAAGAATAAAGCAAGGGTTGAGGGATCTATATGTGAAGCTTATCTTTCTCTCGAAACAGCGACCTTTTGTTCATATTATTTTGAATCTCATGTGGGAACTAAAACAAGAAATGTTGGTCGAAATGACCAATATAATGATGTGGACTACCTTGATGGATGCTTTTCTATATTTACTTACCCGGGTCGTCCAATGGGAAAAGAAAAGTACCGAATGTTGGATGATCAAGAGTTATATGCGGCACACCTATATGTACTAATGAATTGCCAAGAGGTTCACCCTTATATCAGGTAAACTAATGACATTTTGTACATATTTTATACACCAATACATCTCTAATATGAGCCCCATATATTGTTCACAGGATGTTTGAGGAATATCTTTCCCAAAATTATCCACCATTAACGGCAACACAACTTCAAAATAAGATTGACAATCTTTTTCCAAAATGGTTATATGACCATGTAAGTGCACATCCAATTAATGATTATTTGCACTGAAGTAGCACTGAACTCTTTAACTTGTGGTAAATTTTGTGTTTTGCAGTTCGTCTCTACTAATGGTGTCGATGATCGGGTAAAATGTCTTTCTATGTGGCCAACTAGGAGAGTGTGCATGTGGTCAAGCTACTTGGTTAATGGATACCGATTTGACACCCTAGAATACGGGTCTTCCAAATCCACAATGAATAGTAGAGTGTTCATCAAAGGGACATATGATGGTACTACTGAGTGCGGTGACTATTATGGAATGTTGAATGACATTGTTGAATTGGAGTACCATAATCCAACACAGAAACATACAAGAGTTGTTCTTTTTATGTGCAAATGGTATGATATGCAAAAGGGCAGAGGTGTTAAGGAACATCCTAAGTATCGAATTGTCGAGGTCAATGTGAAAAGGAGATTTCCAAAATATGAGCCGTTTGTGTTAGCAGAACAAGCACATCAAGTGTATTACCGCAAATACCCTGGTGCTAAGAGAGATCGTGCAGACTAGTAGGTTGTATGCAAAATCAAACCGAGAAATTACTATGATGTGCCCCCAAAAGAGTATGAAATAGAAGACGAAATACCTTTTCAGTCAGATGTAATAGATGTGCCTGTAGTACTACCGGATGATGGAGAGTTGCTTCAACGTGTTCATGAATCAGTTGAAAATATTGAGGTATTGCAAGAGGAATTGAATGAGTTACAATATCAACAAGAACAAGTTGAAGGTGAAGATGAAGATGGTGATGGAGACGAAGACGAAGACGAAGACGAAGACGAAGATGAAGATGACGATGAACATGAAGATGAAGACATATAATGATTAGTGTTAATTACATTTAATGGATTAGTTCAATGTATTTATACTAATTTGCAAATAATATGACTGGAATGTATTCGAATTGGATTGTAGACCTACATTGTTTAATGGTATTTGGTTTTTGTCCAAAACAGACATGTCTTCAGCTAAAGATAAAAGTAAAGGTACTGCTAGACGATATGTGCCGCCTGGGATGTTGCAGCGTTCTATTCCACGTGCAAGTGGTGCATGTGCATCCCACTCATCCTCTGATGCTGGGCGAACATCTACTTCATCCACTTCAATACCGAGTAGTGAGGGGTTGATCTCACAGACTGGCAGACTGACCACTTTACCCATAGATTATCAATCTCTGACATCTATTTCATCCATTGGCTTGCCACAACACTTGGATGATTTGCACGTCAACTTTGATGACTCGCCTATGGCAGGTTCCACACCACCTACTGACCACCCGGAGTCTTCAAATGCTGCCCAACAACGGGCTGCGGGAATACATTTAGAGGTTTGGCAACAGTATGGATTCCCATCTTTGGAGGCATACACTATGTGGAAAATTGATAAGCGCACGCACATGACGATATATGCAGGCGGGTATGAGAACTTTAACTATATATTTATATAATATGTACATTATTTTTTTTTCCGTTACAATTGTTAGTATACTTTATCTTTTATTAATTGTAGATGGATACCAGCTGGGGCAGCACGAGAGATCACCAATATATTATCTGTCGGGTTCAACGAGCCTTGGACGAGAGTGGGTGTGATCCCAGTTGATGTTAAAGAGAGATGGTTCATCGCTTTTCAGGTACTACTTAAGGATATGAAATTAATTTCATATATATATTTTAGTTATATATATTGTGTCAATATATATAAGTTATATTACTAATACTTAATATATAGCTATAGAGATTGTACAAGTGATACCCCTATGATGAACCAGTCATCCGTCGGTTATTTTTTAAAAACATCAATGCTCGGTTACGGGGCCTCTTCTATAAGGGTCGTGAAACATAAAAAAAAAAAAAAAGATATTAAGCCTAGTTGGTTGAGCAACAGTGTATGGGAGAGACTATGTGAGCACTGGAACACAGATACATGGAGGAAGAGGTTTGAGACAAACAAAATGAATAGGAATAGTAGGTCGTCTCCACATTATGCTAGTTGTATCTCGTTTCACGAGGTCAAAAGAAGATTGGTAAGTGTTAAACTAATTATTTAAAATGTAGTACTATATAATAGTTAAATATTTAACTTAGTAATTGTTATTTGACGAATGCTATTATAGGAAATAGAATCGAATGAATCAGTGACAATGGCAGATGTGTTTGAGAAAGTTCATAGGAAAGGCGCCGAAGGTCCATACTCCGACCCCAGGGCTGAAGAAACCATGGTATGTCATATATTTATTTGAACTTATTCCATATAATTAATAATTAACATTAAAGCAAAATAACAATAATTACATATTAATTGTAGGCCAAGTACCAAGAATTGGTTGAGCAGGCTATAACAGCATCGCAAGGAGATCCGACTGTACCACCTATCGACCATGATGCATTGTTTTACCAAGCGGTAGGTGGGTCAGTTAGAGGAGGACGATTGTATGGTTTAGGATCGCAGGCCATAGGAGGGTCCGCGCACGATGTCCTAATTTCTGCTAATCGAATCACACAACAAGACTTGCAGGCAGCCGTCAATAGGGCAACATCATAACTAAGGGCTGAACTGACTGACCAATCAAATGAGCAATTTCAAAGGCTTCAGCAACAAATCGCTCAGTTAACCCAATTGTTGCCCCTTCCACCTCAACCACATCAGGATCAATCTCAAACTCCCTCAGAACAACAAGATGGTCAACCATAGAATCCATAGGGTCATAGTATGACTTTTATAATCTATTGGGAACCTTAACAAGTAAGTAAGTTCAAGTATATTATGTAATTCTTACGTTTTAAACAAATATATTGATCATTTTCACTTTTCCTTATGCTTGTTTATACTTTTGATTATGTTATTATCTTTCTTGCATTGCAACAATTTAGGCCAATTTGGTGCACTTTTGGCTTAATATCATAACAAGTGAAAATTATAATTTGTTTTCACTTTTCATTTTTATGGATTAAGTTGTTTTGGTTGAGTATCAAACTTTAGGTTTGGTTATTTTTCTTGTTTGTAGATATAAGTCATGAATTGTCTGAAGACAGTGAGAATAGTAGGCTTAGATATGGACTGTCTTCGATGCAATGATGGTGTGCCACAATGGAAGATGTTGAAAACTTTTTGCATATCAATTCTCTTTTAGAGCTTATCATAGCAGGACAAAACAAGCTATATGATATTATGATAGATGTAAATTTGGTATTTCATTTTGAATGTATATTTGAAGAAGGTAACTTTGTTGAATTATGTATACTTATTCACTTTGATGTGAAATTGTGTTTCTTTTGAATGGATGTGTAGGTTGTGTAACTACTTGAGAGTTAATTATGGGGTTGTCTTTAGAAATTGCTTGAGATTTGATTGTAGATGTTGTTTTGTAATTTAGCAGGACAAACAAGATGTTACAAATAGCATTAGAATAAAGGATTTGAAAATTGCCACAAATTTGTGACAAAAGGAATCAAAAAACAATTTGGAAAATTTGGGACGAATTTGTGACGAAAAAAAATTTGGGACAAGTTTGTGACGAAAAAATTAGCCACGAATTTTTGATGAAAAAATAAGCCACGAATCTGTGACGAAAAAATTAGCCACGAATTTGTGACGAAAACATTAGCCACAACTTTGTGACGAAAACATTAGCCACGAATTTGTGACGAAAAAATTAGCCACAAACCATCGACGATCATCTGCCATGCTTTTGCGTCAACTTCAGCCACAAAAATACGACAAATAATTTGGCGCGAGTTTGCCACGAAATGGCTTCAACCACATATCGTGGCATATTAGTCGCATTTGCCATGAATTTGTGACGAACCCGTCCAGCTTTGCATGTCGTCACAAATTAGTCACAAGGCCACAAAAATGTGACGAAAAACGATTTTGCGACGACATGTTTGGCGACAATAGACATTTCGTCACAATTTCATCACATTTACTTGTTTGTGACGAAACTGTGACGATTAATGGTCGTTACAAAACAGCTTGTTTTTTGTAGTGAGTTTTGTGACACTTTTCTTCTTTTGCGCTGTTTTTCTGTCCCGGATCGTACGTCGTGAGTCGCGAAAAGGACGACAACCTAATCCATCATATTTCTATTACTGAATCCCACGGCACCTTGGGCAAGACAACTTCGCTGCACGTAGAGGCTGGGCCCCGCAAACCGAGAGCGTGGGGATTGAGACCAGGTCTCTATTGCTCTGGTGCCCAAAACTTTTGATCCGTAAGGAGTTACGCGGCGCACAGCATACCGTTGGAAAGCTCTCCGAGAGCTCTACGATGGGAACAGCAAGCCCACTCGGTTGTGCCTATTTTCGGAGCCCAAAATTGAACGTTTTCAGATATTTCGGGACACTTTTCTTCTTTGAGCTATTTTTTCGTCCCGGATCGTACGTCATGAGCCGCGAAAAGGACGACAACCTAATCCAGTACATTTCTATTACCAAATCTCACGGCACCTTGGGCAAGACAATTTCGCTTCACGTAGAAGCTGGGCCAGCAAACTGAGGGCGTGGGGCTTGGGACCAGGTCTCCGTCGCTCCGGTGCCCATAACTTTTGATCCGTAAGGAGTTACGCGGCGCACAGCATACCGTTGGAAAGCTCTCCGAGAGCTCTACGACAAAGGGAGCTAGCCTGCTCGACTGCAACTGTTTTCGGAACCCAAAATCGAACGTTTTCATCAATTTCAAGACACTTTTCTTCTTTTGCGCTATTTTTCCTTCCCGGGGCGTACGTCGTGAGCCGCGAAAAGGAGGATGACCAAATCCATCACATTTCTATTATCGAATCCCATGGCACCTTGGGCAAGACAACTTCACTTCATGTAGAGGCTGGGACCGCAAACCAAGGGCGTTGGGCTTGGGACCAGGTATCCGTCGCTCCGGTGCCTATTACTTTTGATCCGTAAAGAATTATGCAGCGCACAGAATACCGTTGGAAAGCTATCCGAGAGCTCTAAGACGGGGGCAAGAAGCCTGCTCGGCTGCGCCTACTTTCGTAGCCCAAAATCAAACGTTTTCATCAGTTTTGGGACACTTTTCTTCTTTTACGCTGTTTTTCTGTCCCGTAGAGTGCGTCGTGAGTCGCGAAAAGGAAGACAACCTAATCCATCACATTTCTATTACCGAATACCACGGCACCTTAGGCAAGACAACTTCGCTTCACGTAGAGACTGGGCCGGCAAGCCGAGGGCATGGGGCTTGGGACCAGGTCTCCGTCGCTCCGGTATGAGGCTCGACCTCAATTTACGTGTGATACCTCGTTTTGCGTGCCTTGACCTAGATTTAAGAATTGTGTTTGGTTTTGTGTGCCTTCCATTGAATTACGTGCATTCATTTAGGGTTGCGTGCATTTACTTGAAAAAGTGCATTCGTCTCGTAGTTCGTGCCTTACCTCGTAGTGCGTGCCCTAGACCTAGGAAAGTGTGCCCTCACGCTAATCAAGAAAGCATCTTACACGAAGCACTAGATCATTAATTAATCCTATAAATTCCACTAACTAATATTAAATTACTAATTCAAACTACTAGAAGACAAAATCTCACAAAAAGCTAGACATTCCTTATTCTTTATTCCTTATTCTTTTGCACTTTCAACACACAATTAAATAATACTCCAATAGATGACAAAAAATCAGATTTTATATGCCTTGGCCGACCACCATATGGGCTTTTGTGCCTGCTTGCTTAATTTAATTATTCTCCAAACAATCCTATGACAATCTATGACACATTGCAAAAAAATTTAGCTAAAAAACTCAACCCAAGGCCTCCAAATCTCGGCAAGCTCCTTGCCCATGCTAGGTGATTAAAAAATCAAGCTTCTTGAAGATACAAATCTGAATTTTTGTATGACCAAGGCCGACCCATGCTTCATCAATTGCAAGGCTTTCATTCGTTGTCATTTTCCCTCATTTTTTCTTTCATTCTCTCTCTCTCCCTCTCATTCTTCTCTCTCTCGGCCTTGGCTGAGTTCATGCACTCCATAGCTTATCTTCATCATTCTATGGTGCATCAAGACAAGCAACAAGCTAAGAAACTTGACCAAGCTAGCTAAGTTGCAAGAATCACACATACAAGCTCTTTGAGTCTCCATTTCGGCCTAGGTGAGTTTGCTAGCTTCCATTTCTTTTCTTTTTGTTCTAACCACATGCACCTACTAAGACTTGGTCACTAAGCTAGGAAAAATAGAGAGAAATCGGGTGGTGTCTCGGCTAAGCAAGGAAGAAGACCAAATTTGTGCTTCATCAAAGTTTTGTGCATCTTCTTGTTGTTTTGCTAAGGTGAGGGCTAAAACCTCTTGAAAATCCTTCAAAAATCCACATGCATGCTCTTAAATGTTTGTCTTTGCTTCTGTACTTGAGATATATGTGTGTTTATAAGCTTTTACAATCATGCATGGCAAGATTTTGGCTTGAAGGTGATGATAGATGAAATCGGGTTTTGTGACAGCTCTCTGTCTTGTTGTTGCATGGTGAGTTTGGCTAGGAAAATGAATTTGAAAATGCATTAAAATTGGTAGGTAGCTATTTTTTCCAGTTTTGAACATTTTTCACAGAAATAGACCAAAGCTAATTATGAGTCTAAGGTCCAAAAAATGGCAAATCATTAAAATGTGTCCAAATCTGGAAGTCTGAAAAAAAATGAAGCAGGTTTTGGCAGATTCACTGACCTTGTAGAACGAACCAGTTTTGACTTAGTAATTAATATCCAAAATGCATGAACTTTAGTGTACTACTAGATTTGTCTGTTCTGGACATTATTGTCAGAAATGGACTAAGGCTAAATCTGACCCTAAGGACATCAAAAACGACAAGTATTGAATGTGTGCAAATCTGGACAGTTTTGTGCAATCCCACTGTTTTGGCTATAACTATTGATCCCGAACTCCAAATGATGCAAGGTTTGTTTCTGAATTTAGTTCACTTCTTAAGATTTAATTTGACATCTTATTCACTGGGATTGGAGATGGTTTGCTTGTCATAATGATTGTGAGAACACAGCCTATTGCAGTGAGGGTTTCACTTACTTATATGCTTAGAAAAATTGTTGTAACTTCTCTTGTGGTATTAAATGCTTGGGATTGTGGCATTGGGATGTTGTGTGGACTGTTTTGAATACTTGGGGATGTTTGAATTAATTGATGCATGGCTTGAGATTGATTTTGAGTTGACTTGGGGCTTAATCGCACGAGTAAGCACGAAATGGAAACCCTAGTGACTAGGTAAACTTGCTAAGTGTTGATCCTTTGGATATTGTGTGTAATTATATGTTTAGTAGGCTGCCCATAGTTGCCCTTATAGCCCTAAATGTGATTTTGATCGTTGCATGTTGACAAATAGGCCTTCCTTGCATCCGAACCCACGTAGATGTTATTGCATGTTGAATAATCTTATTATTTGATTACCTGAACGTTGAAATGAGTTATATGACCTGAATTACGTGCGTTACATGGCTGCCCATTTAATGTTCATATAACTCCGTATGCCTTTCAAGTGAAATTACTTGTCTTATCGTGCCTTGCTTGTTTACTTGTCAATGTGCAATCTTATGACTGCTCGGGGACAACCTACTTTGTTGTCCTCCTAATGTAATATATTAAATGTCATAAATGTGCATTGCATACAAGGTTGCAACCTTTCATTCTGGCGTGGTAGCATTCACGCACAATTGCCGGTGCAACCGTGACTACCATTGTCCAATTTCCTCTCTCGCTTGGGGGCTAGACTTCCTCGGAGAGTTGGGTCGTAGGATTTCGGGGTACATCCGGAGTACACCCATTTGACGTGATAAGGGGATGATTTGAAGTCGGCCGCAACAACTGATACTTGAAATGAGCTGAGAGCAAAAGCTCACCGTATCCTTTTCACTATGTGTATAAGTACTCTCGCTTGGTTCCTAGAGGACCTCGGGGAGGAAAGACGGGTAATTGTGTTCCTTTACTTTCATATTATTGTTATGTACTTAATTGGGATACATTCATACTTGCAAAAAAAAGGGTTTTCATAAGTTAAATCGGAAAATGAGTTTCAAAACCTATTTCTCGTTCCTTCTCGCTGAGTTCATAAGGACTCACCCTCTTTTATCATCTCAGGTGAAGAAGATCAAGAACAGGTACCCGAGGATGACGTGCCTAACGATGATTCCTTGGAGTGATTGCCTGTCCTATGTGCTTGCTTGATTATGGACATTTGTGAAAACTATGCTACTTGAAGACTATTTCTTTTCATGTTGCTTAATGTTGTAATGTAAAAGACCCCCGTTGTAATTTGGGGTCTAATTTTGGTTTGTACTGATAATAACTAGACAGACACTACTATGATCGTTTTGCTATTGTCATTGGCTAGTATCTATCATAGGTTTATGACGTATCAGGTAAGGACTAAGTAAATAAACCTATCCAATCTTAAGCAGGTACTCGCTATTAAGCTAAGATCAAGAGGTACTTTTGTAACGAGGATTAACAAACAAACGAGACTTAGTATCATACTAGGTTATTAATCAAACGAGACTTCAAGATAATTAGTAGGCGTTTCAATTGATGATAAATAGTAATCTTAGTTGGAAATGAAGTTGAGATTGTTAATTTTGAGGTGTTTAGAGAATTAGGTCAAACCAAAGAGTCCAATTACAGCCGTTATGCTGCCGGTTTTCCGAAAAATTTTAAAGTTTAGGCAAAAACGTTAAGCGTCAAACCTTCTTGAATGATTAAGTACGAGACATGACTTGAATGTTTAGATCACACCCTAGTCTAACCTTTATAGGCCGGGTTGGGGCGTGACACCTTATAGAGAAGAAATGGTATCAGAGCTTAGATTGCTTAAGCCGGGTTTAACTCTCGGACCATAGGTAGAGCCCTAAGGTAATTAGGATGACTTGTCTATATGTTATTGTGTGATAATGTGCCTTCTATGTTTTATGTGCTTAAGTGATTAACATGTCTTAATTGTTTCTAGAATTATGTGGCATTAAATTTCTGTTTATCGTATTTCAATAAATTGTGCATTGTAATCTGTGCCTATAGATGGCTGGCCCAAGTACCCGCACTACTAATAGGAGCGATGAACCTCAAGAGATTGGTGATGCCTATCAAACTAATCCCGGCATGGCTATGTTTAACATGATGGCAAATGCCATGGATCGCGTATCATGAGGGATGGAGCGCCAGGATGCACGTGAGGCCAACAACAACAACAGGAATGATGGCAACCATGGGAGACATAGCAAAATGAGGGAGTTTCTTGACTTTCGCCCGTCTAAATTCCACGGGGAAGCTGATGATGAGAAAGCTGAGGCTTGGCTGTCCGAGATCGAGAGGATTTTCAAGCCACTTGACTATACAGATGAAGAAAATGTGGAGTTTGCTGTGTTTCTGTTGCACGGGGATGCTAAACATTGGTAGCACACTGTGGAGGCACTGTGGGAAACTGATCAGACACCTCGCTTTTGGGGTAATTTCGTCAAGGCATTCAAGGAGAAATATGTAGCTGCAGTTTCCAGGCAGAGGCAGATTGAGGAGTTCATGCACTTGACCCAAGGTAACATGACGGTGGCCCAGTACGAGGCTCGTTTTGACCAACTCTCCCGCTATGCTCAATATATGGTTAGTACTCCAGAGGCGAAGATGTGAAAATTTACTACTGGATTGAGGCCAGAGATTCAGGACCAGTTGGCTTCTCATGACTTCGATACCTATTCTGCTCACTTTGCTGCTGCTTCCCGAGTTGAGAAGAGAAAACTTGATAGAGCCGGTTCGAGTCAACCGAACAAGAAACCATACCAGCCTCCAGGTCAGCAGAGGAAATTCCAGGGCCAGAGTCGTAGTCAGGGCCAGAGCCAGAACAGACAAGTGAATAACCGTGGCCCGACTAAAGCGCCATCAGCCTCTTCCACCCGCGGATCCACAGGTAGTTCACCTGCTACTCAGTCTGTCAACTGTTCTTATTGTGACAAGAAGGGGCATACCGAGGCCCAGTGCTGGAAGAAGTCAGGACGATATGTGCAGTGTGGCAGTGATCAACATCAGATCAAGGATTGCCCTAAATGGAAAGCAAGACAAAATCAGGTTAAACCAACTGGTAGAGGCAAGACTCCAGTTCCTAGAGTTCAGGCTCGAGCTTATGCTATTGAGTGCGAGGAGCTTCTAGAGGAGACCGCTCTTGTTGAAGGTATATTATTAATACTGAATCAACCTGTTAGGGTGCTAATTGATCCAGGTGCTACTCATTCATTTATTACTCCCTTGTGTGTGCAACGTGTGAAACTGAAAGTTGTATGTTTGCCTTACAAAGTAGAAGTTGGTACTCCGATGGGTTCTAAACTTTTTACTAGCTCAGCTTGTAAAGCATGTAAAATCCAAAGTAAGGATAGGGAATTGTCAGCCAATCTTATTGTATTACCCTTTCGAGACTATGAGGTCATCTTAGGGATGAACTGGTTGGCAAAGCATCATGCCTAACTAGATTGCCGAACGAAGATTGTAACGTTCTAGGTACCTAGTCAACCAATACTAGAGGTAATGGGTCGAAGAGATTTCACCGGGAGTTCCATCATTTCATCTACGACAGCAGTGAAGTCCTTGAAAAAAGGGTGTAGTGGATACTTAGCTTACCTTATCAACAAGCCGTCGGACAAAGCTAAGTTGGAGGAGATGCCAGTGATCAAAGATTATGCGGATATGTTTCCAGAAGAATTGCCCGGTTTACCCCCAAATTGGGAGATCGAGTTCATTATGGAGTTATTGCCTAGTACCCAACCGATATCTAAAGCTCCCTATCTATGGCACCGGTCAAGCTACAAGAATTGAAGGACCAATTGCAAGGATTGTTGAAGAAGGGCTTCATTCAACCAAGTTCTTCTCCGTGGGATGCACCAGTTCTATTTGTAAAGAAGAAAGACGGAACGTTGAGGCTATGCATCGATTACCGAGGATTGAACCAAGTGACTGTCAAGAATAAATACCCACTTCCACTGATCGACGAGTTGTTTGATCAACTTCAAGGAGCCAAAGTGTATTCGAAACTCGACTTGCGTCAAGGGTACTATCAGTTGCGGATCAAAAAGGAGGACGTGCCTAAAACGGCTTCCAGGACAAGATATGGGCATTATGAATATGTGGTGATGCCTTTTGGACTAACTAATGCCCTTGCAGCTTTTATGGACTTGATGCACAGGGTGTTTCAACCCTACTTGGACCAATTTGTGGTGATCTTCATTGATGATATTTTGGTATACTCGAAATCCGAGGCGGAGCATGAACAACACCTGCGGTTGGTACTGCAGAAACTTTGAGAGCATCAATTGTACGCAAAGTTTAGCAAGTATGAATTTTGGTTGCAACAGATTGCATTCTTGGGACATATCATATCCCAAGAGGGAATAGCGGTGGATCCAGCAAAGATAGAAGCAGTGATGTCTTCGAAGAAGCCAGAAAACGTTACGGAGGTTCGGAGTTTTCTTGGTCTAGCCGGGTATTATCAGAGTTTCGTGAAGGATTTCTCTAAGATTGCAGGACCGCTTACAAAGCTCACTCAAAAGAAAACAAAGTTCGTGTGGGATGATAGGTGTGAGAACAGCTTCCAAGAATTGAAGAAAAGATTGACTACCGCACCTGTTCTTGCATTGCCTGAAAGGAGTCAAGGTTTTGTAATCTATAGCGATGCTTCGAAAGAAGGATTGGGTTGTGTGCTGATGCAAAATGGAAGAGTGATTGCGTATGTTTCTAGGAAACCAAAGCCGTATGAATTGAACTACCCGACGCATGATTTGGAGTTAGTGGGTATTGTGTTTGCACACAAGAAATGGAGGCATTATCTGTGGGGTAACAAGGTTGAGGTATTTACTGATCACAAGAGCTTGAAATACTTGTTCACTCAAAAGAAATTGAATATGAGGCAAAGGCGGTGGATGGAGCTTTTGGACGATTATAATTGCACAATCAATTATGTGCCCGGTAAAGCAAATGTAGTTGCAGATGCCTTAAGTAGGAAAGAGAGCATGGCAAAATTGGAAGTCAAGGTGTAGGAGTTGTTGGAGGAAGCATTTTTGTGGAAACCACGATTGACTCAGAAAGGGTTACTTTTTGCCACTACACAAGTTCAATCGACCTTGTTGTCCGAGTTACGAGAGGCTCAACAGAAGGACCAACGATTTTAGAAGATTAATGAAAGCAACACAGATTTCAAGTTCCATGATGATGGTGTTTGGAGGTTTAGGAATCGGATTTGTGTTCCTAATGAACCAAAGCTGAAAAAGAAGATTATTCAAGAAGCCCATAATTCAAGATACACTATTCACCCTGGTGGAACAAAGATGTACCGGGATTTGAAGCAACACTATTGGTGGAATAACATGAAGAGAGAGATCGCGGAGTTTGTGGCACGGTGTTTGACTTGCCAAAGAGTCAAAGCGGAGCATCAACGACCCGCAGGTTTACTTTAACCGTTGGAGATTCCTCAATGGAAATGGGAACATATAACTATGGACTTTGTTATGGACCTGCCCAGATCACAAAAGGGTCATGACGCCGTTTGGGTCATAGTGGATAGATTGACTAAGTCGGCGCACTTTTTACCGATGAACAAGGAGGATAGTCCTGAAAGATTGGGAGATATGTATGTGGCAGAGATTGTAAGATTGCACAGGATTCTTGTAAGTATTGTATCAGATAGGGATCCTCGTTTTACTTCCCGATTTTGGAAGAGATTGCAAGAAGCTTTGGGAACAAATATGAGTTTCAGCACGGCTTATCACCCTCAGACTGACGGACAATCGGAGAGAACTATTCAGATTCTGGAGGATATGCTGAGGGCGTGTGTTTTAGATTTCGGAAAAGGTTGGGAGAAATATCTGTCTCTAGCGGAGTTCGCTTATAATAACAGTTATCAGGCCACTATCGGGATGGCCCCATTTGAGGCATTGTATGGACGTAAGTGTCGATCCCCAATTTATTGGGATAAAGTAGGTGAAACGAAGACTTTTGACCCGACCCTTCTACCTGAACTTATGAAGACTGTTGATAATATCCACCTCATCCGGAAACGGATGCTTACCGCCCAAAGCAAGCAGAAGAGTTATGCAGACCGACGGAGACAGAGTCTAGAGTTTGAGGTCGGCGACAAGGTATTCCTGAAGATATCACCTCGGAGGGGACTGATTAAACACGGCAAGGGTGAAAAGTTGAGCCCGAGGTTTGTAGGACCATTTGAGATAATTGAGAAGGTTGGCAAATTGGCGTATCGCTTGGCACTACCCCAAAACCTCTCCAATATTCATGACGTCTTTCATGTTTCAATGTTGCGGAGGTATCATCTTGATCCATCGCATATCTTGGAGCCAGAGCCGTTGCAGCTTGGGGAGAACTTGTCTTATGAAGAGAAGCCCATTCGGATCCTAGACCAGCAAGATCGGGAGTTGCGCAACAAAACTATACCGATGGTGAAAGTGCTGTGGGATCATCATGGAGTTGAAGAAGCAACGTGGGAAAGGCGAGACCAGATGGAGCAGCAATATCCAGCTTTATTTCAAAGGTAATATTGAAATTCAGGATGAAATTCTTTCAAGGAAGGGAGGATGTGAGGCCCGACCTCGATTTGCTTGCGATACCTCATTTCGTGTGTCCTAATCTAGATTTACGTGCCTTGACCTAGGTTTAAGAATTGTGTTTTGTTTTATGTGCCTTGCATTGAGTTACGTGCATTCATATAGGGTTGCGTGCATTTACTTGGAAAACCTGTGTTCGTCTCGTAGTTCGTGCCCTACCTCGTAGTGAGTGCCTTAGACCTAGGAAAGCGTGCCCTCGCGCTAATCAAGAAAGCATTTTACACGAAGTACTAGATCATTAATTAATCCTACAAATTCTACTAACTAATATTAAACTGCTAATTCAACCCACTAGAAGACAAAATCTCACAAAAAGCTAGACATTCCTTATTCTTTATTCCTTATTCTTTTTTCACTTTCAACACAATATTAAATAATACTCAAAAGGTGACAAAAAAATCAGATTTTTGATGCCTTGGCTGACCACCATATGAGTTTTTGTGCTTGCTTGCTCAATTCAAATTAATTCTAGACAATGCTATGACAAGTTATGACACAAATGCATAAAAATTGCTCAAAGACCTCCCAAAAGCTTCCAAATCTCGACAAGGCTCCTTGCCCATGCTAGGTGATTCAAAAAAATCAAGCTTCTTGGAGACACAAACCTGATTTTTTTGTATGCCCAAGGCCGAACATGCTTCATCAATTGTGAGGCCTTCATTCTTTGTCATTTTCTCTCATTCTCCTCACATTTCTCTCTCTCCCTCTCATTCTTCTCTCTCTCTCTCGGCCTTAGCTGAGTTTCATCTTACCATAGCTCATCTTCATTATTCCATGGTGCATGAAGGCAAGCAAGAAGGTAGAGAACTCAACCAAGCTAGCTAAGTTGCAAGAATCACACATGCAAGCTTTTTGAACAACCATTTCGGCCTTGGTGAGTTTGCTAGCTTCCATTTCTTTTCTTCTTGTTCTAACCACATGAACCTACTAAGAACTTGGTCACTAAGCTAGGAAAAATAGAGAGAAATCGGGTGGTGTCTCGGCTAAGCAAGGAAGAAGACCAAATTTGTGCTTCATCAAAGTTTTGTGCATCTTCTTGTTGATTTGCTAAGGTGAGGGCTAAAACTTCTTGAAAATCTTTCAAAAATCCACATGCATGCTCTTAAATGTATGTCCTTGCTTCTGTACTTGAGTTATATGTGTGTTCATAAGCTTTTACAACCATGCATGTCAAGATTTTGGCTTGAAGGTGATGATAGATGAAATCGGGTTTTGTGATAGCTCTCTGTCTTGTTGTTGCAAGGTGAATTTGGTTAGGCAAATGATGTTGAAAATGCATGAAAATTGGTAGGTAACTAGTTTCGTCAGTTTGGAACATTTTTTTGCAGAAATAGGCCAAAGCTAATTTTGACTCTAAGGTCCTCAAAATGGAAAATCATTAAAATGTGTCCAAATCTAAAAGTCTGGAAAAAATGAAGCAGGTTTTGGCAGATGCACTGACCTTGTAGAACGAACCAGTTTTGACTTAGTAAATGATGTCCAAAATGGACTAAGGCTAAATCTGACCCTAAGGACCTAAAAAATGACAAGTATTGAAATGTGTGCAAATCTGGACAGTTTTGTACAATCCCACTGTTTTGGCTATAACGATTGGACCCGAACTCCAAATGATGCAAGGTTTGTTTCTGATTTTAGTTCATTTCTTAATCTTTAATTTGACATCTTATTCACTGGAATTGGAGATTATTTTCTTGTCTTAATGATTGTGAGAAAACAGTCTATTGCAGTGAGGGTTTCACTTAGTTATATGCTTAGAAAATTTGTTGTAACTTCTCTTGTGGTATTAAATGCTTGGGATTGTGGCATTGGAATGTTGTGTGGACTATTTTGGATACTTGGGGATGTTTGAATTAATTGATGCATGGCTTGAGATTGATTTTGAGTTGACTTGGGGCTTAATCGTACGGGTAAGCACGAAATGGAAACCCTAGTGACTAGGTAAACTTGCTAAGTGTTGATCCTTTGGATATTGTGTAATTATATGTTTAGTAGGCTGCCCGTAGTTGCCCTTATAACCCTAAATGTGATTTTGATCATTGCATGTTGACAAATAGGCCTTTCTTGCATCCGAACCCACGTAGATGTTGTTGCATGTTGAATAGTCTTATTATTTGATTACATGGACTTTGAATTGAGTTATATGACTTGATTTACGTGCGTACATGGTTTCCCGTTTAATGTTCATATAACTCCATATGCCTTTCAAGTGAAATTACTTGTCTTATCGTGCCTCGCTTGTTTACTTGTCAATGTGCAATCTTATGACTATCCGGAGGCAACCTACTTTGTTGTCCTCCTAATGTGATATATTAAATGTCATAAATGTGCATTGCATATAAGGTTGCAACCTTTTATTTTGGCGTGGTAGCGTTCACGCACACCGGGTGGCATCGGGCTTGCCGGTGCAACCGTGACTACCATTGTCCAATTTCCTCTCTCACTTGGGGGCTAGACTTCCTCGGAGAGTTGGGTCGTAGGATATCGGGGTACATCCGGAGTACACCCATTTGGCGTGATAAGGGGATGATTTGAAGTTGGCCGCAACAACTGAGAGCAAAAGCTCACCGTATCCTTTTCACTATATGTATGAGTACTCTCGCTTGGTTCCTAGAGGACCTTGGGGAGGAAAGACGGGTAATTGTGTTCCTTTACTCTTATATTATTGATTATGTACTTAATTATGTTATATTTATGCTTGCAAAAGGATTTTCATAAGTTGAACCGGAAAATGAGTTTCAAAACCTATTTCTCGTTCCCCTTCACTGAGTTCATAAGGACTCACCCTCTTTTATCATCTCAGGTGAAGAAGATCAAGAACAAGTACCCGAGGACGACGTGCCTAACGATGATTCTTTGGAGTGATTGCCTGTCCTATGTGCTTTGCCTGATTATGGCTATTTGTGAACATTATGCTACTTGAAGACTATTTCTTTTATGCTGCTTGTTGTTTGTAATGTAAAAGACCCCCGTTGTAATTTGGGGTCTAATTTTGATTTGTACTGATATGAACTAGACAAACACTACTATGGTCATTTTGCTATTATTACTGCTAGTATCTACAATAGGATTACAAAGTATTAGGTAAGGGCTAAGTAAAATGAACCAACCAAATCTTAAGCAGGTACTCGTGGTTAAGCTAAGATCAACAGGTACTTTTGTAGCGAGGATAAACAAACAAACGAGACATAGTATCATGCTAGGTTATTAATCAAACGAGACATTGAGATAACCAATAGGCATTTCAATTGATGGTAAATAGTAATCCTAGTTGGAAATGAAATTGAGATTGGAAAATTTGAGGCGTTTAGAGAATTAGGTCAAACCAAAGAGCCCAATTACAACCGTTGTGCTGCCGGTTTTTCAAAAATTTTTGGAGTTTAGGCTAAAACATTAAGTGTTAAATTTTCATGAACGGTTAAGTATGTGATATGACTTGAATGTTAGATCACACCCTAGTCTAACCTTTATAGGCCGGGTTGGGTTGTGACATACGCGGCGCACTACATACCGTTGGAAAGCTCTCCGAGAGCTCTACGACGTGGGCAGCAATCCTGCTCAGCTGCACCTATTTTCAGAGACTAAAATCGAACGTTTTCATCAGATTCGGGACACTTTTCCTCTTTTGCGCTATTTTTCCGTCCCGGATCGTACGTCGTTAGCCGTGAAAAGGACGAAAACCTAATCCATCACATTTTTATTAACGAATCCCACAGCACCTTGGGCAAGACAACTTCTCTTCACGTAGGGGCTGGGCTCACAAACCGAGGGCGTGGGGCTTGGGACCAGGTCTCCGTCACACCTATGCCCATAACTTTTGATCCGTAAGGAGTTACGCGGTACACAGCATACCCTTGGAAAGCTCTCCGAGAGCTCTACAATAGGGGTAGCTAGCCTAATTGGCTGCACCTATTTTTGAATCCCAAAATCGAAAGTTTTCATCAGTTTCGGGACACTTTTCTTCTTTTGCGCTGTTTTTCCGTCCCGGATCGTACATCGTGAGCCAAGAAAAGGACGACAACCTAATCCATCACATTTCTATTACCAAATCCCACGACACTTTGGGCAAGACAACTTCGCTTCACGTAGAGGCTGGGCCCGCAAACCGAGGCGTGGGGGTTGAGACCAGGTCTCCGTCATAACTATGCCCATAACTTTTGATCCGTAAAGAGTTACGCGGTGCACAACACACCCTTGGAAAGCTCTCCGAGAGCTCTACGATGAGGGCAGCAAGCCTACTCGGTTGTGCCTGTTTTCAGAACCCAAAATTGAACATTTTCATCAGTTTCGGGACACTTTTCTTCTTTTCGCTGTTTTTCCGTCCCGGATCGTACGTCGTGAGCCGCGAAAAGGAAGACAACCTAATCCATCACATTTCTATTATCGAATCCCATGGAACCTTGGGCTAGACAACTTCCCTTCACGTAGAGGCTGGGACCGCAAACCGAGGGCGTGGGGCTTGGGACCAGGTTTCCGTCGCTCCGGTGCCCATAACTTTTGATCTATAAGGAGTTACGCGGCGTACAACATACAGTTGGAAAGCTCTCCGAGAGCTCTACGACGAGGGCAGCAAGCCTGCTCAGCTGCACCTATTTTCGGAGAACAAAATCCAACATTTTCATCGGTTTTGGGACACTTTTCTTCTTTTACTCTAATTTTCAGTCCCGGATCGTACATCATGAGCCGCGAAAAGGACGATAATTGAATCCATCACATTTGTATTACCGAATCCCACGGCACCTTAGGAAAGAGAACTTCGCTTCACGTAGATGCTGGGCCCGCAAACCAAGGGCGTGGGGCTTAGGACCAGATCTCCGTCGCTCCGGTGCCCATAACTTTTGATTTGTAAGGAGTTACGCGGCGCACAGCATACCGTTGGAAAGCTCTCCGAGAGCTCTACGACAGGGCTAGTTAGCCTAATTGGCTGCACCTATTTTCGGATCCTAAATCGAACGTTTTCATTAGTTTCTTCTTTTCGCTGTTTTTCTGTCCCGGATCGTACATCGTGAGCCGCGAAAAGGACGACAACCTAATCCATCACATTTCAATTACCAAATCCCACGGTACCTTGGGCAAGACAACTTAGCTTCACGTAGAGGCTGGGCCCTCAAACCGAGGGCGTGGGGCTTGGGACCAGGTCTCCGTCGCTTCGGTGCCCATAACTTTTGATCCGTAAGGAGTTACGCGGTGCACAACTTACCATTGGAAAGCTCTCTGAGAGCTTTATGACGGGGGCAGCAAGCTTGCTCAACTGTGCTTGTTTTTAGAGCCCAATATATAATGTTTTCATCAGATTCAGGACACTTTTCTTCTTTTGCGTTATTTTTTCGTCCCGGATAGTATGTCGTGAGCCGCGAAAAGGACGACAGCCTAATCCATCACATTTCTATTAACGAATGCCACGGCACCTTGGGCAAGAAAACTTCACTTCACGTGGAGGCTGGGTCGCACACCGAGGGCGTGGGGCTTGGGACCAGGTCTCCGTCACTCCGGTGCCCATAACGTTTGATCCATAAGGTGTTACGCGGCGCATAGCATACTGTTGGAATGCTTTCCGAGAGCTCTATGATAGGGGCAGTAAACTTGCTTGAATGCGCCTCTTTTCGGATCCCAAAATCGAACGTTTTCATCAGTTACGAGATACTTGTCTTCATTTGCGTTGTTTTTCATCCCGGATTGTACGTCGTGAGCCGCGAAAAGGACGACAACCTAATCCATCACATTTCTATTACCGAATCCCATGGCGCCTTGGGCAAGACAACTTCGCTTCACGTAGAGGCTGGGCCCGCAAACCGAGGGCGTGGGACACTTTTCTTCTTCTCGCTGTTTTTCCAACCCGGATCGTACGTTGTGAGCCGCGAAAAGGACGACAACCTAATCCATCACATTTCTATTACCGAATACCACGACACCTTGGGCAAGACAACTTCGCTTCACGTAGGGGCTGGGCTCGCAAACCGAGGGCGTGGGGCTTAGGACCAGGTCTCCGTCACACCTATGCCCATAACTTTTGATATGTAAGGAGTTACGCGGTGCACAGCATACCCTTGGAAAGCTCTCCTAGATCTGTACGATGGGGGCAGCAAGCCTACTTGGTTGCGCCTGTTTTTAGATCCCAAAATTGAATATTTTCAAATGTTTTGGGACACTTTTCTTCTTTTCGCTGTTTTTCCGTCCCGGATCGTACGTCGTGAGCCACGAAAAGGACGACAACCTAATCCATCACATTTATATTATCGTATCCCACGGTATCTTGGGCCAGACAATTTCGCTTCACGTAGAGGCTAGGCCCGCAAACCGAGGGCGTGAGGCTTGGGACCAGATCTCCGTCGCTCCGGTGCCCATAACTTTTGATCTGCAAGGAGTTACGCGACGTACAACATACCGTTGGAAAGTTCTCCGAGAGCTCTACGACAGGGGCGGCAAGCCTGCTCAGCTGTACCAATTTTTGGAGAACAAAATCGAACGTTTTCATCTATTTTGGGACACTTTTCTTCTTTTGTGCTATTTTTTAGTCTCGGATCGTACATCGTAAGCCGCGAAAAGGACGACAATTGAATCCATTACATTTGTATTACCGAGTCCCATGGCACCTTCGGCAAGAGAACTTTGCTTCACGTAGATGCTGGGCCCGCAAACCGAGGGCGTGGGGCTTAGGACCAGGTCTCCGTCGCTTCGGTGCTAATAACTTTTGATTCGTAAGGAGTTACGCGGCACACAACATACCGTTGGAAAGCTCTCCGAGAGCTCTACGACGGGGGAAGCTAGCCTAATTGGCTGCACCTATTTTTGGATCCCAAAATCGAACGTTTTCAACAGTTTCGGGACAGTGTTCTTCTTTTCGCTGTTTTTCTGTCCCGGATCGTACGTCATGAGCTGCGAAAAGGATGACAACCTAATCCATCACATTTCAATTACCGAATCCCACGGTACCTTGGGCAAGACAACTTCACTTCACGTAGAGGCTGGGCCCTCAAACCGAGGGCGTGGGGCTTGGAACCAGGTATTCGTCGCTTCGGTGCCCATAACTTTTGATCCGTAAGGAGTTACGCGGTGCACAACATACCGTTGGAAATCTCTCCGAGAGCTTTATGACGGGGGCAGCAAGCCTGCTCAGCTGTGCTTGTTTTTAGAGCCCAATATCTAACGTTTTCATCAGATTCAGGATACTTTTCTTCTTTTTCGTTGTTTTTTCGTCCCGGATAGTACGTCGTGAGCCGCGAAAAGGACGACAGCCTAATCCATCACATTTCTATTAACGAATGCCATGGAACCTTGGGCAAGACTACTTCGATTCACATAGAGGCTGGGCCCGCACATCGAGGGCGTGGGGCTTAGGACCAGATCTCCGTCACTCCGGTGCCCATAATGTTTGATCCATAAGGAGTTACGCGGCGCATAGCATACCGTTGGAATGCTCTCCGAGAGCTCTACGATGGGGGCAGCAAACCTACTCGATTGCGTGTCTTTTCGAATCCCAAAATTGAACGTTTTCATCAGTTTTGGGATACTTTTCTTCTTTTGCGCTGTTTTTACATCCGAGATTGTACGTCGTGAGTCGCAAAAAAGACGACAACCTAATCCATCATATATCTATTACCGAATCCCACAGCGCCTTGGGCAATACAACTTCGCTTCACGTAGAGGCTGGGCCCGCAAACTGAGGGCGTGGGACACTTTTCTTCTTCTCGCTATTTTTTCAACCCGGATCATATGTTGTGCGCCGTGAAAAGGACGACAACCTAATCCATCACATTTCTATTACCGAATCCCACGGCACCTTGGGCAAGACAACTTCGCTTCACGTAGGGGCTGGGCTCGTAAACCGAGGGCATAGGGCTTGGGACCAGGTCTCCGTCACACCTATGCCCATAACTTTTGATCCGTAAGGAGTTACGCGGTGCACAACATACCCTTGGAAAGCTCTCCGAGAGCTCTACAATGGGGGCAGCAAGCCTACTTGGTTGCGCCTATTTTTAGATCCCAAAATTGAACATTTTCAGCAGTTTCGAGACACTTTTCTTCTTTTCGCTATTTTTTCGTCCCGGATCGTACGTCGTGAGCCGCGTAAAGGACGACAACCTAATCCATCACATTTCTATTATCGTATCCCATGGCACCTTGGGCTAGACAATTTCGCTTCACGTAGAGACTGGGCCCGCAAACCGAGGGCGTGGGGCTTGGGACCAGGTCTCCGTCGTTCCGGTGCCTATAACTTTTGATCTGTAAGGAGTTACGTGGCGTACAACATACTATTGGAAAGCTCTCCGAGAGCTCTACGACGGGGGTAGCAAGCCTGCTCAGCTGTGCCAATTTTTGGAGAACAAATTCGAACGTTTTCATCTGTTTTGTGATACTTTTCTTCTTTTGCGCTATTTTTTAGTCCCGGATCGTACGTCGTGAGCCGCGAAAAGGACGACAATTGAATCCATTACATTTGTATTACCGAGTCCCCTGGCACCTTAGGCAAGAGAACTTCGCTTCACGTAGATGCTGGGCCCGCAAACAGAGGGCGTGGGGCTTAGGACCAGGTTTTCGTCGCTTCGATGCCCATAATTTTTGATTCGTAAGGAGTTACACGGCGCACAACATACCGTTGGAAAGCTCTCCGAGAGCTCTACGACGGGGGCAGCTAGCCTAATTGGCTGCACCTATTTTCGGATCCCAAAATCGAATGTTTTCATCAGTTTTTGGACAATTTTCTTCTTTTTGCTATTTTTTTATCCCGAATCGTACGCCGTGAGCCGTGAAAAGGACGACAACCTAATCCATCACATTTCTATTTCCGAATCCCACGGTACCTTGGCCAAGGCAACTTCGCTTCATGTAGAGGCCGGGCCCGCAAACCGAGGACGTGGGGCTTAGGAATAGGTCTCCGTCGCTTCGGTGCCCATAACTTTTGATCCGTAAGGAGTTACACGGCGCACAACATACCATTGGAAAGCTCTCCGAGAGTTCTACAACAAAGGTAGCAAGCCTATTCAGTTGTGCTTGTTTTTAGAGCCCAATATCTAATGTTTTCATTAGATTCGGGACACTTTTCTTCTTTTGCGCTGTTTTTCCATCTCGGATAGTACGTCGTGAGCCGCGAAAAGGATGACAGCCTAATCTATCACATTTCTGTTAACGAATCCCACGGCACCTTGGGCAAGACAACTTCGCTTCACGTAGAGGCTGGGCCAGCACACCGAGGGCGTGGGGCTTGGGACCAGGTCTCCGTCATTTCGATGCCCATAACGTTTGATCTGTAAGGAGTTACGCGGCGCATAGAATACCGTTGGAATGCTCTCCGAGAGCTCTACGATGGGGGTAGCAAGCCTGCTCGATTGCACCTCTTTTCGAATCCCAAAATTGAACGTTTTCATCTGTTTCGGGACACTTTTCTTCTTTTGCTCTGTTTTTTCATCCCGGATCGTACGTCGTGAGCTGCCAAAAGGACGACAACCTAATCCATCACATTTGTGAGGCCCGACCCCGATTAGCGTGCGATTTCTCGTTTCGTTTGTCCTAACCTAGATTTGCCTACCTTGACCTAGGTTTAAGAATTGGGTTCGTTTTGTGTACCTTGCATTGAATTACGTTCATTAATTTAGGGTTGCATGCATTTACTTGAAAAACGTGCGTTCGTCTCGTAGTGCATGCCCTAGACCTAAGAAAACGTGCCCTCACGCTAATCAAGAAAGTATCTTACACGAAGCACTAGGTCATTAATTAATCCTACAAAATCCACTAACTATTATTAAATTACTAATTCAACTCACTAGAAGACAAAAATTCACTAAACACTAGACATTCCTTATTCTTTATTCTTTGTTCTTTTTGCACTTTCAACACACAATTAAATAACACTCAAATGATGACAAAAATTCAGAATTTACACATGCTATAGCCGACCATACCAAGACATTTGAGCAAGGATTAGACAATTATTCTTTTAACTATGCATGCTTAGACAAACTATGACACAAATGCATAAAAAATTGCTCAAAACCACCTCAAAACTCTACCATACTCGACCAAACCCTCTTTGCCCATGCTAGCATTTTAAAATCACTCCTTGAAGACACAAAAGACTGAATTTTGCTGCCCAAGGCCGACCACCATATGCATCAAACTTGCAAAAGCTTTATTCCTTGTCATATTCTCTCATTTCCTCTCAACTTCTCTCTCTCCCTCTCATTTTTCTCTCTCTCTCTCGGCCTTGGCTGAGTTTCTCACCTTCCATAGCTCATCTTCTTCACACCATAGTTGATCAAGTCAAGCAACAAGCAAGAGGCTCGACCAAACAAGCTAGGATACGAAAATCACACATGCATGTCCTTTGAAGTCTTCATTTCGGCCCTAGGTGAGTTTTTAAGCTTCCATTTCTTTTCTTCTTGTTCTAACCTCATGCATGTACTAAGAGCTTGGTCACTAAGCTAGGAAAAATAGAGAAAATCTAGTTGGAACCTCGGCTAGGCAAAGGAGAAGAAGAAAATTGTGCTTCGACAAGTTTTTGTGCATCCTCTTGGTTGATTGCTAAGGTGAGGGCTAAAACCTTTTGAAAATCCTTCAAAAATCCACATGCATGCTCATAAAAGTATGTCTTTACTTCTGTACTTGAGTTATATGTTCGTTCATAAGCTTTTGCAACCATGCATGGCAAGATCTTGGCTTGAAAGTGATGATAGGTGAAGTCGGATTGTTGACAGCTCTCTGACCAGTTTGTTTCGAGGTAAGTTTAGCTAGGCAAATGATGTTGAAAATGCATGAAAATTGGTAGGTGACTATTTTTGCCAGTGTTGAACATTTTTCGCAGAAATAGGCCGAAGCTAATTTTGACTCTAAGGTCCTCAAAATATAAAATCTTTAAACTGTGTCCAAATCTGGAAATCTGGAAAAATGAAGCAGGTTTTGACAGATGCACTGACCTTGTAGAACGAACCATATTTGACTTAGTAAATGATGTCCAAAATGCATGAAATTTGGTGTGCTGATATATTTTTCAGTTCTGGACATTTTGGTCAGAAATGGACTAAGGCTACATCTGACCCTAAGGACCTCAAAAACGTCAATAATCGAAATGTGTGCAAATCTGGACAGTTTTGTGCTATCCCACTGTTTCGGCTATAACTAATGATCCCGAATTCCAAATGATGCAAGGTTTGTTTCTGATTTTAGTTCACTTCTTAAGATTTAATTTGACTTCTTATTCACTGGAATTGGAGATTTTTTGCTTATCTTAATGTTTGTGAGAATACAGCCTATTGCAGTGAGGGTTTCACTTAGTTATATGCTTGGAAAAATTGTTGTAACCTCTCTTGTGGTGTTAATTGCTTGGAATTGTGGTGTTGGGATGTTGTGTGGACTGTTTGAGTACTTGAGGATGTTTGAACTAAATGATGCATGACAAGAGATTGATTTTGAGTTGACTTAGGGCTTAATCACACGGTTAAGCATGAAACGGAAACCCTAATGACTTTATAGGCTTGCTAAGTATTGATCATTTGGATATTGTGTGGAATTATACGCTTAGTAGGCTGCCCGTAGTTTCCCTTATAACCTTAAATGGAATTTTGATCATTGCATGTTGACAAATAGGCTTTTCTTGCATCCGAACCCACGTAGATGTTGTCGCATGTTGAATAATCCTATCACTTGATTACGTGGACTTCGAAATGAGTTATATGGCTTGATTTACATGTGTTACATGGCTGCCCATTTAATGTTCATATAACTCTATATGCCTTTCAAGTGAAATTACTTGTCTTATCGTGCCCTGCCTGTTTACTTGTCAATGTGCAATCTTATGACTGTCCGGAGGCAACCTACTTTGTTGTCCTCCTAACGTGATATGGTAATGTCATAAATGTGCACTGCATGCAAGGTTGCAACATTTCTTGCCGGCATGGTAGTGATCATGTACACCGGGCGGCATCGGGCTTGCCGGTGCACCCATGACTACCATGGTCCCATTCTCTCTCTCGCTTGGGGGCTAGACTTTCTCGGAGAGTTGGGTCGTAGGATTTCGGGGTACATCCGGAGTACACCCACTTGGCGTGTTTGGGGGATGATTTGAAGTCAGCCGCAACAACTGATTCTGGAACTGATCTGAGAGCAAAAGCTCACTGTATCCTTTTTACTATGTGTATAAGTACTCTCGCTTGGTTCCTAGAGAACCTCGGGGAGGAAAGAACGGTATTTCTGTTCATGCACTTATATTATTGTTATATTCATGCTTGCAAAAGGATTTCATAAGTTGAACCGGAAAATGAGTTTCAAAACCTATTTCTCGTTCCCCCTCGCTGAGTTCATAAGGACTCACCCTCTTTTATCATCTCAGGTGAAGAAGATCCAGAACAGGTACCCGAGGACGGTGTGCCTAACGATGAATCCTTGGAGTGATTGCCTGTTTGTGTGCTTTGCGTGATTATGGCTACTTGTGAACTTTATGCTACTTGAAGACTATTTCCTTTATGTTGCTTGTTATTTGTGATGTAAAAAGACCCCTGTTGTAATTTGGAGTCTAATTTTGGTTTGTACTGATATTGCTAGACAGACACTAGACACTACTGTGATCGTTTTGCTATTATTACCGCTAGTATCTATCATAGGTTACGACGTATTAGTTAAGGACTAAGAAAATGAACCTATCCAATCTTAAACAGGTACTCGCTATTAAGCTAAGATCAACAGGTACTTTTGTAACGAGGATAAACAAACAAACGAGACATAGTATCATGCTAGGTCATAAATCAAACGAGACATCGAGATAACCAATAGGCATTTCAATTGATATTAAATAGTAATCCTAGTTGGAATTGAAACTTGAGATTAGAAAAATTTGAGGCGTTTAGAGAATAAGGCCAAACCAAAGAGTCCAATTACAACTGTCATGCTGCCGATTTTTCAAAAAAAATTGGAGGCTAGATTCAAACGATAAGTGTTAAATCTTCATAAACGGTTAAGTATGTGACATGTCCTGAATGTTCAGATCATACCCTAGTCTAACCTTATAGGCCGGGTTAGGGCGTGACACCTTGATACAAGAATGGTATCAGAGCTTAGATTGCTTAAGCCGGGTTTAACTCTCGGACCGTGGGGGGAGCCCTAAGATAATTAGGAAGACTTGTTTATGTGTTATTGTGTAAGAAATGTGCCTTCTATGTTTTATGCGTTTAAGTGATTAACATGCCTTAATTGTCTCTAGGATTGTGTCTATATTATGCTGCATATCTTACGCATTAAATTCTTAATTGTCATATTTCAATAAATTGTGCATCGTAATCTGTGCCTATAGATGGCTGGCCCTAGCACCCGTACTACTAATATGAGCGGTGAACCCCAAGAGACCGGTGATGCCTATCAAACTAATCCCGGTATAGCTATGTTTAATATGATGGCGAATGCCATCGATCGTGTATCACGAGGGATGGAGCGTCAAGATGCACGTGAGGCTAGAGATTCAGGACCAGTTGGCTTCTCATGACTTCGATACCTATTCTGTACTCTTTGCTGCTGCCTCTCGAGTTGAGAAGAGGAAACTAGATGGAGCCGGTTTGAGTCAGCCTAAAAAGAAACCATACCAGCCTCTAAGTCAGCAGAGGAAATTCTAGAGTCAGAGTCGTAATCAGGGCCCGAGCCAGAACAGTCCAGGGAATAACCGTGGCCCGATGAAAGCGCCATTAGCCTCTTCCGCCCGCGGATCCACAGGTGGTTCACCTGCTACTCAGTCCGTCAGCTGTTCTTATTGTGACAGGAAGGGGCATACCGAGGCCTAGTGTTGGAGGAAGTCGGGACGATGTATGAGATGTGGCAGTGATCAGCATCAGATCAAGGATTGCCCTAAACGGCAGCTAGGGCAGAATTAGGGTAAACCAGCTGCTAGAGGCAAGACTCCAGTTCCCAGAGTTCAGGCTCAAGCCTATGCTATTGAGTGCGAGGAGATTCCAGATGAGACCGCTGTTGTTGAAGGTACATTCTTCATACTGAATCAACCTGTTAGGGTGTTAATTGATCCGGGTGCTACTCATTCATTTATTACTCCCTTATGTGTGGAACGTGTGAAACTGAAAGTTGTATGTTTGCCATACGAAGTAGAAGTTGGTACTCCAATAGGTTCTAAACTCGTTACTAGCTCAGCTTGTAAAGCATGTAAAATCCAAATTAAGGATAGGCAATTCTCAGCCAATCTTATTGTATTACCTTTTCAAGAATATGAGGTCATTTTAGGGATGGATTGGCTGGCAAAACATCATGTCCAACTAGATTGCCGGGCGAAGATTATAACGTTCCGGGTACCTGGTCAACCAATACTGGAGGTAATGGATCGAAGAGATTTCACCAGGAGTTCCATCATTTCATCTACGAAAGCAGTGAAGTCCTTGAGGAAAGGGTACAGCGGATACTTAGCTTACCTTATCAACAAGCCGTCGGACAAAGCTAAGTTGTAGGAGATGCCTGTGATTAAAGACTATGCAGATGTGTTTCCAGAAGAATTACTCGGTTTACCCCCAAATCGGGAAATCGAGTTTGTTATAGAGTTACTGCCTGGCGCCCAGCCGATATCTAAAGCTCCCTATCGTATGGCACCGGCCGAGCTATAAGAATTGAAGGACCAATTGCAAGGATTGTTTAAGAAGGGGTTTGTTTAACCAAGTTCTTCACTGTGGGGTGCACCAGTTCTATTTGTAAAGAAGAAAGACGGAACGTTGAGGCTATGCATCGACTACCGAGGACTTAACCAAGTGGCTGTCAAGAATAAATACCCACTTCCACTGATCAACGAGTTATTTGATCAACTACAAGGAGCCAAAGTGTATTCGAAACTCGACTTGAGGCAAGGGTATTATCAGTTGCGGATCAAAAAGGAAGATGTGCCTAAAACGGCTTTCAGGACGAGATATGGGCATTATGAACATGTGGTGATGCCTTTTGGACTAACTAATGCCCCTGCAGCTTTTATGGATTTGAGGCACAGGGTGTTTCAACCCTACTTGGACCAATTTGTGGTGATCTTCATTGATGATATTTTGGTATACTCAAAATTTGAGGCGGAGCATGAGTGCAGTTGGTACTGCAGAAACTTCGAGAACATCAATTGTATGCAAAGTTTAGCAAGTGTGAATTTTGGTTGCAGCAGATTGCATTTTTGGGGCATATCATATCCCAAGAGGGAATAGCGGTGGATCCAGCAAAGATAGATGCAGTGATGTCTTGGAAGAAGTCGGAGAATGTTACAGAGGTTCGGAGTTTCCTTGGTCTAGCCGGCTATTATCGGAGATTCATGAAAGATTTCTCTAAGATTGCAGGACCGCTTACAAAGCTCACTCAAAAGAAAACAAAGTTCGTGTGGGATGATACGTGCGAGAACAGCTTCCAAGAATTGAAGAAAATATTGACTACCGTACCTGTTCTTGCATTGCCTGAAGGGAGTCAAGGTTTTGTAATCTATAGCAATGCTTCCAAAGAAGGATTGAGTTGTGTGTTGATGCAAAATGGAAGGGTGATTGCATATGCTTCTAGGAAACCAAAGCCGTATGAAGTGAATTACCCGGCGCATGATTTGGAGTTAGCGGCTATTGTGTTTGCACTCAAGAAATGGAGGCATTATTTGTGGGGTAACAAGTTTGAGGTATTTACTGATCATAAGAGCTTGAAATACTTGTTCTCTCAAAAGGAGTTGAATATGAGGCAAAGGCGGTGGATGGAGCTTTTGGATGATTATAACTGCTCAATCAATTATGTGCCCGATAAAGCGAATGTAGTTGCAGACTCCTTAAGTAGGAAAACAAGCATGGCAAAACTTGAAGTCAAGGTACAGGAGTTGTTGGAGGAAGCATTTTTGTGGAAACCACAATTGACTCGAAAAGGGTTACTTTTTGCCACTACTCAAGTTCAATCGACCTTGTTGTCTGAGTTACGGGAGGCTCAACAGAAGGACCAACAATTTCAGAAGATTAAAGAAAGCAACGCAGATTTCAAGTTTCATGATGATGGTATTTGGAGGTTTAGGAATCGGATTTGTGTTCCCATTGAGCCAGAGCTGAAAAAGAAGATTCTTGAAGAAGCCCATAATTCAAGATATACTATTCACCTCGGTGGAACAAAGATGTACCGAGATTTGAAGCAACACTATTGGTGGAATAACATGAAAAGAGAAATTGCGGAGTTTGTGGCACGGTGTTTGACTTGCCAGAGAGTCAAAGCGGAACATCAACGACCCGCAGGTTTACTTCAGCCGTTGGAGATTCCTCAATGGAAATGGGAACATATAACTATGGATTTTGTTATGGACCTACCCAGATCGCAAAAGGGTCATGACGCTGTCTGGGTCATAGTGGATAGATTGACTAAGTCGGTACACTTCTTACCGATGAATAAGGAGGATAGTCCTGAGCAATTGGGAGATATATATGTGGCGGAGATCGTAAAATTGCACGGGATGCATGTGAGTATTGTATCGGATAGGGATCCTCGTTTTACTTCCTGATTTTGGAAGAGATTGCAAGAAGCTTTGGGAACGAAGCTGAGTTTCAGCACGGCTTATCACCCTCAGACTGATGGACAATCGGAGATGACTATTCAGATTTTGGAGGATATGCTGAGGGCGTGTGTTTTGGATTTCGGAAAAGGTTGGGAGAAATATCTGTCCTTAGCGGAGTTCGCCTATAATAATTGTTATCAGGCCACTATCGGGATGGCCCCATTTGAGGCGCTGTATGGACGTAAGTGTCGATCCCCAATTTTCTGGGATGAAGTAGGTGAGACGAAGACTTTTGACCCGACCCTCTTACCTGAACATATGAAGACTGTTGATAATATCCACCTCATCCGGAAACAGATGCTTACTGCCCAGAGCAGGCAGAAGTGTTATGCAGACTGATGGAGACGGAGTCTCGAGTTCGAGGTTGGCGACAAGGTGTTCTTGAAGATATCACCCCGGAGGGGACTGATTAAACATGGCAAGGGTGGAAAGTTGAGCTCGAGGTTTGTAGGGCCATTTGAGATAATTGAGAAGGCTGGCAAGTTGGCGTATCGCCTAGTACTACCCCAGAACCTCTCCAATATTCACGACGTCTTTCATGTTTTGATGCTGCGGAAGTATCATCCTGATCTGTCACACATCTTGGAGCCAGAGCCGTTGTAGCTTCGGGAGAACCTGTCTTACGACGAGAAGCCCATTCGGATCCTGACCAGCAGGATCGAGAGTTGCCCAATAGAACTATACCAATGGTGAAAGTGCTGTGGGATCACCATGGAGTTGAAGAAGCAACATGGGAAAGGCGAGACTAGATAGAGCAACAATATCCAGCTTTATTTCAAGGTAATATTGAATTTCGGGACGAAATTCTCTTAAGGAGGGGAGGATGTGAGGCCCGACCCGATTAGCGTGCGATACCTCGTTTCGTGTGTCCTAACCTAGATTTTTCTGCCTTAACCTAGGTTTGAAAATTGGGTTCGTTTTGTGTACCTTGCATTGAATTACGTGCATTAATTTAGGGTTGCGTGCATTTACGTGAAAAATGTGCGTTCGTCTCGTAGTGCGTGCCCTAGACCTAGGAAAATGTGCCCTCACGCTAATCAAGAATGCATCTTATACGAAGCACTAGGTCATTAATTAATCCTACAAAATCCACTAACTATTATTAAATTACTAATTCAACTCACTAGAAGACAAAAATTCACTAAACACTAGACATTCCTTATTCTTTATTCTTTGTTCTTTTTGCACTTTCAACACACAATTAAATAACACTCAAATGATGACAAAAATTCAGAATTTACACATGCTATAGCCGACCATACCAAGACATTTGAGCAAGGATTAGACAATTATTCTTTTAACTATGCATGCTTAGACAAACTATGACACAAATGCATAAAAAATTGCTCAAAACCACCTCAAAACTCTACCATACTCGACCAAACCCTCTTTGCCCATGCTAGCATTTTAAAATCACTCCTTGAAGACACAAAAGACTGAATTTTGCTGCCCAAGGCCGACCACCATATGCATCAAACTTGCAAAAGCTTTATTCCTTGTCATATTCTCTCATTTCCTCTCAACTTCTCTCTCTCCCTCTCATTTTTCTCTCTCTCTCTCGGCCTTGGCTGAGTTTCTCACCTTCCATAGCTCATCTTCTTCACACCATAGTTGATCAAGTCAAGCAACAAGCAAGAGGCTCGACCAAACAAGCTAGGATACGAAAATCACACATGCATGTCCTTTGAAGTCTTCATTTCGGCCCTAGGTGAGTTTTTAAGCTTCCATTTCTTTTCTTCTTGTTCTAACCTCATGCATGTACTAAGAGGTTGGTCACTAAGCTAGGAAAAAAATTTTCTATCCCGAATCGTACGTCGGGAGCCGCGAAAAAGATAACAACCTAATCCATCACATTTCTATTACCGAATCACATGGCACCTAGGGCAAGACAACTTCACTTCACGTAGAGGCTAGGCTCACAAATAGAGGCCGTGGGCTTGTGACCCAGTATCCGTCGCTCCGGTGCCCATGACTTTTGATCCGTAAAGATTTACACGGCGCACAACATACTTTTGAAAAGTACTCTGAGAGCTCTACGATGAGGGCACATAACTTGCTTGGTTGCGCTTGTTTTCGAAGCCCCAAATCAAACATTTTCATAAGTTTTGGGACACTTTTCTTCTTTTGCACTATTTTTTTTATCCCGGATCGTACGTCGTGAGCCGCGAAAAAGATGACAACCTAATCCATCACTTTTATTTTACCGAATCAGACAGCACCTTGGGCAAGACAACTTCACTTCACGTAGAGGCTAGGCTCGCAAATAGAGGCTGTGGGCTTGTGACCAGGTATCCGTCGCTCCGGTGCCCATAACTTTTGATCCGTAAAGAGTTACACGGCGCACATCATACTGTTGGAAAGCACTCTGAGAGCTCTACGATGGGAGCACCTAGCCTGCTCGGTTGCTCTTGTTTTCGGAGCCCAAAATCGAATATTTTCAGAAGTTTTGGGACACTTTTATTCTTTTGCGCAGTTTTTCCGTCCAAGATCGTACGTCGTGACCTGCGAAATGGACGATGTCACGCCCCAACACGACCCCTCCTATGATCAGTCAGGACGCAACGGAATTTCGGCAGTATAACGATAGTAAATAGGATACCGAGGCTCTAAACCAACCTCATTAAACATCATACATCCAGCAACTCCTTAATTCAAACAACAATATACAACACAATCATAATATACAATAAACCATCTTCGTTATACGCCTCCGTTCCAACATAACATACAATACCTCAACCTTATCATACATTTCAAAAATAAGTTGAGACATATTTACAACTTAACCATAGACAAAAGAAAGCCACTAAGTTAACACCATTTGGATCATCATCTTCCAACATCTATTACAATAAGAACCACAAAGCATATAAAAGTCTATTAAACTAATATACATGACATTAAACAACATATAATCATGGATAAGACTCGGGAACATATGACTCATCCACGTAAAGCACATTTTCCACATTCTCCTCTTCAGGAGGCACATACCCGTAATCCGGCTCTGCAACACCTGTAAGCATGCATTAATAGAGAGTGAGCTTATATACATAAGCCCAGTGAGGATCCGATAGATCTCGACAGTATTCACTACGCTCCTTGGATTTAGTCCTTTGAGCAAGTAAACACACAACAACAATAATAATGCTATCATCACATAACTATATGACCATTCAATTAAGGATACTCTATTTGGTGTAGCTCCAAACGCCATCACGATCTCAACCGTTCTTCTTATAACTCCCCATTACTCACGCACCCGAGGTACCTCACTAGCCCCTTCCCTCCATGACATCTCCGTCATGCGAGCTGGGGGTAGCCTATGGCAGTCATGCCGTTATCAACCCGACAGCCCGACGCTGCCCGAGAGGTGGCACACACATACCAAGGCTCCATATTCATCAATCATCATGCAAGCATAAATCAATCAATCAATTGGGAGATCAGCAACAAGAGTGCCCGATTCCCGCATTCAATAATAATCAATCAATAACATCAATATAACATCAATATTAAATTAAACAACAAACAACGTAGTTAGATGACAAAGTAGGCCATATAACCGGACATGCATTAAATACACAATCAAACCTTAGTTTACCCATCAACAACTCACAATTCAATCACTCAAACCACACCCAATCAACTAAGGCTCAATTCAATAATTTAAAGAAAGATAACCTAAACTTCAAATAATCATATCTTACATTCTACTAATCCAAACAACTCCAAATCAATTTCAAACACTCACCCATTCGATCATCTACATTAACCCTCTCGGAAGTCCACCATAACACCTCTAAATCATGCCCAATAACCCTAAAACCCTATGACGTCATGGCTGGATTTTCCGGATTTTCACACAAACAATGTAATCGAAAATTCGGCATTACAACAGCGCTAACACGTAATTATCAAGTATTTAGAAATCGACGGCAATCGATTTCGAGCAACGCAACTCAATTAAATCAACTTTGAACATTTTAATCAAAATTAAATACCCGGAAAATAAAAATTATGCTATATCCGACAGAAATTCGTAGTATTAGTATATAACGATCCCTAGCATGCAAGGAGCAATAATCTAACATCAGATTACAATTCTAACGGTTCAATCTTCATTTATACGCAAAAACACAAAAATGACATTTTGAGATCTAGAATTTTTCTCTCACCTTTGATGCGATAAAAGCCTAGGAATGCGTGCAATGCGTGCCCAACAAGCGGAATCCAAGTCGGTGCGAAGTTTCACGGACAAAAACTAGGTTTTTCTTTGAAAAATTGGATTGAAAAGCTTTGAAATTCTCTTTCTTTTTCTCTCCTCTTTCTCTCGGCCAAGTGTGTGTTTGTGGAGTGTGTTTTGTGTTGTGTGAGTGTGTGTTGATGACAAGGAGTATTTAAAAGCTTGGTCAATTAAAAAAATGCAAAGTCAAAGTTAGTTTTAATAGGTATTTTTGTGTTTTTAATGACTTTAATTGCATTTTAGTGCTCACCAAGTTAAAAATAATTATGCAACCCCCAAAATATCACAAGTGGATTATTTTTAGGTGACAAGAAGTTTTACATTCAAAGAATTCCACCCGAGTCGGCTTAAAACTCGATTTTCGCAAAAGTCGGTGTAAAAACCCTAATAAATTCTTAAGCCGATTTTAAAACCGTTTTCATCAAACACAGGTCTATTAAGGTCCGTGGACTAGGTCTAGAAGGGTTAAAAAGACCAGTTTCAAAATTATAGCGGACGTGTTTCGAAAATACTATTTACTGAAAATCGACGATAAAATTTCTGACTCCGTTTTTGATGAAAATTTCATGAATCCACATTTAGCACGTATTAGGAGTATTGAAATCAAAATTATAACTTTCTAGGTCCTATAGCACATAAACAGGTCATATGCAAGCAAAACGAGACAAAGCACGTAAAACGAGATAAGTAGAAAAGTGGGGTTTCACAGACGACAACCTAATCTATCACATTTCTTTTACCGAATCACATGGTACCTTGGGCAAGACAACTTCACTTCACGTAGAGGCTGGGCCGGCAAACAGAGGGCGTGGGGCTTGTGACCAGGTATCCGTTGCTCCGGTGCCCATAACTTTTGATCCGTATGGAGTTACATAGCGCATAGCATACCGTTGGAAAGCACTCTGAGAGCTCTACGATGGGTAAACCGAGCTTGCTCGGTTGCTCCTATTTTCAGAGCCCAAAATCAAACGTTTTCATCAGTTTGAGGACACATTTTTTCTTTTGCGCTATTTTTTCATCTCGGATCGTACGTCGTGAGCCGCGAAAAGAACGACAACCTAATGCATCAAATTTCTAATACCGAATCACATGGGCCCTTGGGCAAGAAAACTTCGCTTCATAAAGGGGCTGGGACCGCAAACAGAGGGCGTGGGGCATATGACCGGGTATCCGTCGCTCCGATGCCCAAAAGTTTTGTTCCGTAAGGAGTTACACGGCGCACAGCATACCGTTGGAAAGCACTCTGAGAGCTCTACGATGGGGGAACTGAGCATGCTCGGTTCTGCCTATTTTTGGAGCTCAAAATCAAATGTTTTCATTAGTTTCAGGACACTTTTTTTCTTTTGTGCTGTTTTTTCATCCCGGATCGTACGTCGTGAGCCGTGAAAAGGACGACAACCTAATCCATCACATTTCTTTTACCGAATCATATGGCACCTTGGGCAAGAAAACTTCGCTTCATAAAGGGGCTGGGCCCGCAAACAGAGGGCGTGGAGCATGTGACCAGGTATCCGTCACTCTGGTTCCCAAAAGTTTTGATCCGTATGGAGTTACACGGCGCACAGCATACCGTTGGAAATCTCTCCGAGAGCTCTACGACCAGGGCAGCAAGCCTGCTCGGCTTTGCTTATTTTCGGAGCCCAAAATCAAACGTTTTTATCAATTTTGGACACTTTTCTTCTTCTACGCTGTTTTTCCGTCCCGGATCGTACGTCGTAAGCCGTGAAAAAGACAATAACCTAATCCATCACATTTTTATTACCGAATCCCATGACACCTTGGGCAAGACTAATTCACTTCACGTAGAGGCTGGGCCCTCAAATCAAGGGCGTGGGGCTTGTGACCAGGTATCCGTCGCTCCGGTGCCCATAACTTTTCATCCGTAAGGAGTTACACAACACACAGCATACCGTAGGAAAGCTCTCCGAGAGCTCTACGACAAGGGCATCAAAACTGCTCGGCTGCACCTATTTTCGGAGCCCAAAATCAAACGTATTCATCAATTTTGGGATAGTTTTCTTCTTTTACGCTGTTTTTCCGTCCTGGATCGTACGTCGTGAGCCGCGAAAAGGACAACAACCTAATCCAGCACATTTCTATTACCGAATCACACTGCACCTTGTGCAAGACAACTTCAATTCACGTAGAGGCTAGGCCCGTAAACAGAGGGCGTGGGGCTTGTGACCAGGTATCCGTCGCTCTGGTGCACATAATGTTTGATCCTTAAGTAGTTATGCGGCGCACAGCATACCGATGGAAAGCTCTCCGAGAGCTCTACGACGAGGGCACCAAGCTTGCTTGGCTGTGCCTATTTTCGGAGTTCAAAATCGAATGTTTTCATCAGTTTCGGGATACTTTTTTGCTTTTGCGCTATTTTTTCGTCCCGGATCGTACGTCGTGAGCCTCGAAAAGGATGACAACGTAATCCATCACATTTATATTACCGAATCCCACGGCACCTTGGGTTAAACAACTTCACTTCGCGTAGAGGCTGGGCCCGCAAACAAAGGGCGCGGGGCTTGTGACCAGGTATCCGTCGCTCCGGTGCCTATAACTTTTGATCCGTAAGGAGTTACGCGGCGCACAGCATACCGTTGGAAAGCTCTCTGAGAGCTCTACGACAGGGGCACCAAGCCTGCTAGGCTGCGTCTATTTTTGGTGCCCAAAATTGAACATTTTCATCAGTTTTGGGACACTTTTCTTCTTTTATGATGTATTTAAGTCCCGGATCGTACGTTGTGAATAGCGAAAAGGACAACAACCTAATCTATCACATTTCTAATGCCGAACCACAAGGCACATTGGACAAGACAACTTCACTTCACGTAGAGTCTGGGCCCGCAAACAGAGGGCGTGGGGCTTGTGACCAGGTATCCGTCGCTCCGGTGCCCATAACTTTTGATCCGTAAGGAGTTACGCGGTGCACAACATACCGTTGGAAAGCTCTCTGAGAGCTCTACGATGGTGGTGCCTAGCCTGCCTTGCTGCGCCTTTTTTCGGAGACCAAAATTGAACATTTTCATAAGTTTTGCGACACTTTTCTTCTTTTACGCTATTTTTCAGTCCCATATCGTATGTTGCGAGACACGAAAAGGACGATAACCTAATCCATCACATTTCTATTTCCGAATCACACGGCACCTTGGGCAAGACAACTTTATTTCACGTAGAGGCTGGGCCAGCAAACAGAGGGTGTGGGGCTTGTGACCAGGTATCCGTCGCTCCAGTGCCTATAACTTTTGATCTGGAAGGAATTACGTGGCGCACAGCAAACTGTTGGAAAGCACTCTCAGAGCTCTACGATGGGGGAACCTAGACTGCTCAGTTGTGCTAGTTTTTGGAGCCCAAAATCGAACATTTTCATAAGTTTTGGGACTCTTTTCTTCATTTACGCATTTTTTCCATCCTGGATCGTACGTCGTGAGCCACAAAAAGGGCGACAACCTAATCCATCATACTTCTATTACCCAATCACACAGCACCTTGGGCAAGACAACTTTACTTCGCGCAGAGGCTGGGCCCGCAAATAGAGGGCGTGGGGCTTATGACCAGGTATCCGTCGCTCCGGTGCCCATAACTTTTGATCCTTAAGGAGTTACGCGGCGCACAGCATACCGTTGGAAAGCTCTCCGAGGGCTCTACGACGGGGGCACCAAGCCTGCTCGGCTGCGCCTATTTTCATAGTTCAAAATCGAATGTTTTCATTAGTTTCGGGATACTTTTCTTCTTTTGCGCTATTTTTCCGTCCCGGATCGTACGTCGTGAGCCGCGAAAATGACTACAACCTAATCCATCACATTTTTATTACCGAATCCCACGGAACCTTGGGTAAAACAACTTCACTTCGCATAGAATCTGGGCCTGTAAACAAAGGGCGTGGGGCTTGTGACCAGGTCTCCGTCGCTATGGTTCCCATAACTTTTAATCCTTAAGGAGTTATGCGGCGCACAGCATACCGTTGGAAAGCTCTTCGAGAGCTCTAAGACGGAGGCAACAAGCCTGCTCGGTTGCGTCTATTTTTGGAGCCCAAAATCGAACGTCTTCATCAGTTTTGGGCCACTTTTCTTCTTTTGCACTTTATTTTCGTCCCGGATCGTACGTCGTGAATTGCAAAAAGGACAACAACCTAATCTATCATATTTCTAATGCCGAATCACAAGGCACATTGTGCAAGACAACTTCACTTCGCGCAGAGGCTGGGCCCGCAAACAGAGGCCGTAAGGCTTGTGACCAGGTATCCGTCGCTACGGTGCCCATAACTTTTGATCCGTAAGGAGTTACGCGGCGCACAACATATCGTTTGAAAGCTCTCTAAGAGCTCTATGATGGGGGCTCCTAGCCTGCTCGGTTGCGCCTATTTTCGGAGACCAAAATTGAACATTTTCATAAGTTTTAGGACACTTTTCTTCTTTTACGCTATTTTTTCGTCCCATATCGTACGTCGTGAGCCGCAAAAAGGACGACAACCTAATCCATCACATTTTTATTTCCGAATCACATGGCACCTTGGGCAAGATAACTTTATTTCATGTAGAGGCTGGGCCCGCAAACAGAGGGCGTGGGGCTTGTGACCAGGTATCCGTCGCTCCAGTGCCTATAAATTTTGATCCGAAAGGAGTTATGTGGCGCACAGCAAACTGTTGGAAAGCACTCTCAGAACTCTACGATGGGGGAACCTAGACTGCTCAGTTGTGCTAGTTTTTGGAGCCCAAAATCGAACATTTTCATAAGTTTTGGGACTCTTTTCTTCCTTTATGCTATTTTTCCGTCTTGGATCGTATGTCGTGAGCCGCAAAAAGGGCGACAACCTAATCCATCACATTTTTATTACCCAATCACACGGCACCTTGGGCTAGACAACTTTACTTAGCGCAAAAGCTTGGCTCGCAAACAGAGGGCGTAGGGCTTGTGACCAGGTATCCGTCTCTCCGGTGCCCATAACTTTTGATTCGTATGGAGTTAGCGGCACACAACATACCATTGGAAAGCACTCTGAGAGCTCTACGATGAGGCAACCTAACCTGCTCGGTTGCGCCAATTTTTAGAGCCCAAAATTGAACATTTTCATATGTTTTGGGATACTTTTCTTCTTTTGCGCTATTTTTTCATCCTGGATCGTACGTCGTGAGCCGCGAAAAAGGACGACAACCTAATCTATCACATTTCTATTAACGAATCACATGGCACCTTGGGTAAGACAACTTGACTTCACGTATAGGCTGGGCCAGCAAACAGAGGGCGTGGGGCTTGTGACCAGGTATCCGTCGCTCCGGTGCCCATAACTTTTGATCCGTAAGGAGTTACACGGCGCACAGCATAGCGTTGGAAAGCTCTCCGAGAGCTCTACGACAAGTGCACAAATCTTGCTTTGCTGCGCCTATTTTCAGAGCCCAAAATCGAATGTTTTCATCAGTTTCGGTACACTTTTCTTCTTTTGGGCAGTTTTTTCATCTCGGATCGTTCGTCGTGAGCCACGAAAAGGGCAACAACCTAATCCATCACATTTCTATTACAGAATCCCACAGCACCTTGGGTAAGACAACTTCACTTCACGTAGAGGATGGGCCCGCAAACTGAGGGCGTGGGGCTTGTGACCAGGTATCCGTCGCTCCGGTACCCATAACTTTTGATCGGCAAGGAATTATGCGGTGCACAGCATACCGTTGGAAAGCTCTCTGAGAGCTCTACGACGGGGGTAACAAGCCTGCTCGTCTGCGCCTGTTTTCAAAGCCCAAAATAAAACATTTTCACAAGTTTCTGGACACTTTTCTTCTTTTGCGCAGTTTTTTCATTCCGGATCGTACATCGTGAGCCGCGAAAAGGACGACAACCTAATCTATCACATTTCTATTACAGAATCCCAAGGCACATTGGGCAAGACAACTACAATTCATGTAGAGGTTGGGCCCGCAAACTGATGGTGTGGGGCTTATGACCAGATTTCCGTCACTCCGGTGCCCATAACTTTTGATCTATAAGGAGTTACGTGGCACACAGCATACCGTTGGAAAGCTCTCCGAGAGCTCAACGACAGGGGCAACAAGACTGCTCAACTGCTCCAGTTTCGGAGTCCAAAATTGATTGTTTTCATAAGTTTAGAGACACTTTTCTTCTTCTGCGCTGCTTTTCCATCTCGGATCGTAAGTCATGAGCCGCGAAAAGGACGACAACCTAATCCATCACATTTATATTGCCGAATCCCACGGCACCTTGGGAAAGCCAACTTTACTTCACGTACAGGCTAGGCCGCAAACAGAGGGCGTGGGGCTTGTGACCAGGTATCTGTCGCTACGGTGCCTATAACTTTTTATTCGTATAGAGTTACGCGACGCACAGCATACCGTTGGAAAGCTCTCTGAGAGCTCTACGATAGGGTCACCTAGCCTGTTCAGCTGCGCCTATTTTCGGATCCCAAAATCGAACATTTTCATAAGTTTTGGGACACTTTTCTTCTTTTGCGCAGTTTTTTCATTCCGGATCGTACATCGTGAGCCGCGAAAAGGACGATAACCTAATCTATCACATTTCTATTACAGAATCCCATGGCACCTTGGGCAAGACAACTTCACTTCACATAGAGGCTAGGCTCACAAATAGAGGCCGTGGGCTTGTGACCAGGCATCCGTCGCATCGATGCCCATAACTTTTGATCCGTAAATATTTACAAGGTGCACAACATACTGTTGGAAAGCACTCTGAGAGCTCTACGATGGTGGCACCTAGCCTGCTCGGTTGCACTTGTTTTCGCTGCCCAAAATCAAATATTTTTGTAAGTTTTGAGACACTTTTCTACTTTTGCGCTGTTTTTTCGTCTCGGATCGTACGTTGTGAGCCGCGAAAAGGACGAAAACCTAATCCATCACATTTATTTTACCGAATCACATGGCACCTTGGGCAAGAAAACTTCACTTCACTTAGAGGCTGTGTGAGGCCCGACCACGAATAATGTGTGTTACCTCGAATTACGTGCCATAGAACAAGAATTATATGATTGACCTTGAATTACGTACGAGATCTCGATTTGCGTGTAATACCTCATTTCGTGTGCCCTGACCTAGATTTGCGTGGCCTGACCTAGATTTGTGTGGCTTGACCTAGATTTGCGTGGCTTGACCTAGGTTTAAGAATTGTATTCGTTTTGTGTGCCTTGCATTGAATTACGTGCATTCATTTAGGGTCACGTGCATTTACTAGAAAAACGTGCATTCATCTCGTAGTTCGTGTCCTACCTCGTAGTGCGTGCCCTAGACCTAGAAAAACGTGTCCTCACGCTAATCAAGAAAGCATCTTACACAAAATACTTGACTATCAAATAATCCTACAAACTCTACTATCAATATTATAACCCTAAATCAACTCACTAGAAAACAAAAATTCACTAAACACTAAGCATTCCTTATTCTTTATTCCTTATTCTTTTTGCACTTCCAACACCCAATTAAATAATACTCCAATAGATGACAAAAAATCAGAATTTATTTAGCCTTGGCCGACCACTATGTGGTGTCTTTGCATGCATGCTCAATTCAAATTGGTTCTAGAAAAGTTATGACAAAAACACTTATCAAATGCATAAAAAAATTACTCCAAAACTCCTCAATTCTCCACCTTGCTCGACCAAACACACCTTGCCCATGCTAGCAATTTTAAATTACACCTTGAAGACACAAAAAGGCTGAATCATCAAGCTCAAGGCCGACCAAATGCTTGATGAAATGCAAAAGCTTCACTCTTTGTCATTCTTTGTCATTTCTTCTTTCTTCCTCTCATCTTCTCTCTCTCCCTCTCATTTTTCTCTCTCTCTCTCGGCCTTGGCTGAGTTTCTCACCTTCCTAGCTCATCTTCATCATCCTATGGTTATTCAAGGCAAGCCTAAGCAAAGGAACTCAACCAAGCTAGCTAGGTTGCAAGAAAACTCACATGCAAGCTCTTGAGTGTTCATTTCGGCACTAGGTGAGTTACTAAGCTTCCATTTCTTTTCTTCTTGTTCTAACCACATGCATGTACTAAGAGCTTGGTCACTAAGCTAGGAAAAATAGAGAAAACCAAGTTGGAATCTCGGCTAGCCAAAGAAGAAGAAGAAAATTGTGCTTCAACAAGTTTTTGTGCATCTTCTTGTTGATTTGCTAAGGTGAGGGCTAAAACCTTTTGAAAATCCTTCAAAAATCCACATGCATGCTCTTAAATGTATGTCTTTGCTTCTGTACTTGAGTTATATGTGTGTTCATAAGCTTCTTCAACCATGCTTGGCAAGATTTTTGCTTGAAAGTGGTGATAGGTGAAATCGAATTATGTGACAGCTCTCTGACCTGTTGTTTTGAGGTGAGTTTGGCTAGGCAAATGATGTTAAAAATGCATGAAAATTGGTAGGTGACTATTTTTTCCAGTTTTGAACATTTTTCACAGAAATAGGCCAAAGATAATTTCGACTCTAAGGTCCTCAAAATGGCAAATCATTAAAATGTGTCCAAATCTGGAAATCTGGAAAAATGAAGCAGGTTTTGGCAGATGCACTGACCTTGTAGAACGAACCAGATTTGACTTATTAAATGATGTCCAAAATGCATGAAATTTGGTTTGCTGCTATATTTTTCAGTTCTAGACATTTTTGTAAGAAATGGACTAAGGCTAAATCTGACCCTAAGGACCTCAAAAACGACAATTATCGAAATGTGTGCAAATCTGGACAGTTTTGTGCAATCCCACTGTTTTGGTCATAACTATTGATCTCGAACTCCAAATGATGCAAAGTTTGTTTCTGATTTTAGTTCACTTCTTAAGCTTTAATTTGACATCTTATTCACTGGAATTGGAGATTGTTTGCTTGTCTTAATGATTGTGAGAAAACAGCCTATTGCAGTAAGGGTTTCACTTAGTGTTATGCTTAGAAAAATTGTTGTAACTTCTCTTGTTGAATTAAATGCTTGGGATTGTGGCTTTGAGATGTTGTGTGGACTGTTTTGAGTACTTGGGGATGTTGAATTAATTGTTGTATGGCTTGAGGTTGACTTTGAGTTGACTTGGGACTTAATCGCACGGGTAAGCACGAAATGGAAACCCTAGTGACTAGGCGAACTTGCTAAGTGTTGATCCTTTGAATATTGAGTGTAATTATATGTTTAGTAGGCTTACCGTAGTTTCCTTATAGCCCTAAATGTGATTTTGATTTGTCGCATGTTGACAAATAGGCCTTTCTTGCATCCGAACCACGTAGATTGTTGTTGCATGTTGAATAACCTTATTTTTTGATTTCATGGACGTTGAAATGAGTTATATGACCTGATTTACATGAGTTACATGCCTGCCCGTTTAATGTTCATATAACTCCATATGCTTTTCAAGTGAAATTACTTGTCTATTCGTGCCTCGCTTGTTTACTTGTCAATGTGCAATCTTATGACTGTCCGGAGGTAACCTACTTTGTTGTCCTTCTAATGTGATATATTAAATGTAATAAATGTGCATTGCATACAAGGTTGCAACCTTTCATTCTAGCATGGTAGCGATCACGCACACCTGGCGGCATCGGGCTTGCTGGTGTACCCATGACTACCGTCGTCCAATTCATTCTCTCACTTGGGAGCTAGACTTCCTCGGAGAGTTGGGTCGTAGGATTTCGGGGTACATCTGGGGTACATCCGGAGTACACTCACTTGGCGTGTTAAGGGGATGATTTGAAGTCGGCCGCAACTACTGAGAGCAAAAGCTCACCGTATCCTTTTTCTATATGTATAAGTACTCTCGCTTGGTTCCTGGAGAACCTCGGGGAGGAAAGACTGGTAATTGTGTTCCTTTACTTTATATTATTGTTATGTACTTAATTGTATTATATTCATGCTTGCAAAAGGATTTTCATAAGTTGAACCGGAAAATGAGTTTCAAAACCTATTTCTCGTTCCCCCTCGCTGAGTTCATAAGGACTCACCCTCTTTTATCATCTCAGGTGAAGAAGATCAAGAACAGGTACCTGAGGACGATGTGCCTAACGATGATTTCTTGGAGTGATTGCATGTCCTATGTACCTTGTGTGATTATGGCTATTTGTGAACTATGCTACTTGAAGTCTATTTCTTTTTATGTTGCTTGATGTGTAATGTAAAAGACCCCCGTTGTAATTTAGGGTCTAATTTTGGTTTGTACTGATATCAACTAGACAGACACTACTTTGGTCTTTTGCTATTGTCATTGACTAGTATCTATCGTAGGGTCATGAAGTATCAGATAAGGATTAAGTAAATGAACCTATCCAATCTAAGCAGGTACTTATTATCAAGCAAAGATCAACAGGTACTTTTGTAACGAGGATTAATAAACAGACGAGACATAGTATGATACTAGGTTATTAATCAAACGAGACTTCGAGATAACCAATAAGCATTTCAATTGATGGTAAATAGTAATCTTAGTTGGAAATGAAATTGATATTGGAAAATTCGAGGCGTTTAGAAAATTAGGTGAAACCAAATAGCCCAATTACAGCCGTTATGCTGCCGGTTTCCGAAAATTTTTGGAGTTTTGGCTAAAACATTAAGTGTGAAATCTTCATAAACGGTTAAGTACGAGACATGACATGAATGTTAGATCATACCCTAGTCTAACCTTTATAGGTCGGGTTGGGGCGTGACACCTTATATTAGAATGGTATCAGAGCTTAGTTTACTAACTAGGGGTTAGTCGGGTTCAACTCTCGGACCATGGGTAGAAGCGAAGCCCTAAGGTAATTATGATGTCTTATTTATATGTGTTAATGTGTGCTAATGTGCTTTAATTGCTTTGAGCATTGAATATTATGTGCTTTTGTGAACCAATGTGAACAATATTTTTAGGTGCTCAACATGCCTATGTGATTCAAGTGCACCGTATGCTTAAGTGTTTATTATGTTACAGTGGGTTCTTGTATGCTAGGCTGTATACTAGTTGTTAATGTTTTATTATACAATCCTATGCATTAAGATATGGTTGTTCCTATGTGGTATGATTATATAAGTACACCTTTGCTTCTCGTGTAACATAATTGTATATATAAACACATGTCATATTTGGGGCTACCTCTTTTAGAATGGTTGGAAGAGTTCTTGGAAATAGAGGGGGACTTCGAAGGATTGAGTTCGTGACCTTCAAACAAGGGGATTTGACGGTTGCACAGTACGAAACCCGATTGAATCGACTCTCCCAGTATGCTCCTGAAATGGTACAGACTACTGAGAAAAAGATCCAGAGATTTATTCAAGGGCTGAGATTCGAGATTCAAAATAGCTTGGCTCCTTTTTCAGTTTCTCGCCTATGGTGAAGCTCTTTTAGAGGCAATAAAAGCTGAGAGAGGAAAAATTCAGGAAGTGGCAGGGCCAAGTCAACCGAGTCAAGTACAGAGCCTGGAGCAGCTACCTATTGGGAAAGTTTGCCAAGGTGGTTTAGATATTCTTGTAGCTCGAGGCCCTTATGGAGGTGTTACTACTACTCTAATCCCATGTTGTACTCACTGTGCACGTAGAGGTCATCTGGAGAATAACTGTTGGAGGAAAATAGGAAGGTGTAACGGTTGCTGTAGTAATCAACATAAGGTCAAGGAATGCCCAAAATGACAGAGGGTGTAAGGACAGACTACGAGAGGGAGTACCCAGGGTCAAGGCCAAAATTCGGGGAAGGCAACTACTAACAGATTACAGTCGGGTACCATAGTCAACCAATTTAGTCATGTCACATCGAGAGGCTCGATTAAACCCCATCCTGATACATGTAACTATTGCAACAAGAGGGGGCACACGGAAGCCCAATGTTGGAAGAGGTCTGGTAGATGCCAAGGATATGGGAGCGATCAACATCGCGTCAAGAATTGTCCAAAGTGGCAAAGGAATCGTGTCCAGGTTGCAAGCAGTAACCACGGTTGAAGGTAACCTTACCTATTAAACCTATAGGAAAAATATTACTTGACCTCAGTATCATCCGTCCTTTATGTACATTTCCTTATAAACAAAGTATTGTCATACAAGTAAAGAGGTTGCTTTATATAACGGAAGTAAACACGAGCAAGATGATTTATAGTAAACCCTTGGATGTAAGCTCAATGAGGCTTGATGCTCATAGCTAATTGAACATGAAAAAGAGGAGAGTAAAATACCACATAGATAAGGTAGATATGGATTAGAGTCATGATAACCCAAGAGACTGTTATTAGACAACCGTATTTAAGTGCACCATTTCACGTCTAGAAATTAGCGGTTGGTAGACTTCGAATCGTGGCTGTTGAATAGAGAGTAAATCTTGTAGTGATAGTTAAATAAGTGGTTAATTACTTTTAAAGTTCTATTAGGTTATGTTGAAAGATGCCTCGTGGTCATAATTCTTATGTTGATACAACCTTGAAGTTATCTCGTGTAAGTATCTTATGAGCTCGATCATTTCGGTACCCATTTATAGTCCTAAGACTATTGTTGAACGGTTGATAACCTAGTGGAGCATTGATATCACTTACATGGCAATGTACCCAGCTTAGTAACATTAATGTCGAAGAGATATTGGCGGGCATTAAGTGTTCGAATGAATGACTAGGTCACTAAGTGAGTAGGACCAGTGTCTTCTTAAGTTTGAGGTAACCTTGGATTGAAGTGAGTGGAATTTACTTGAGGTTGAAATTCTGCACCTTAGGAGTCTTGGTTAAGATTGAAAGAAGTTCTGAAGCCTTGTGACTTGAAAATAGAGATTTGAATAAGGAAATAAATTGTGGATTACGAGTTGATGAATTTACTTGTAAGAGTTGAACTAGTGCTACATGATCAATTTACCCATGCAATTTCAATGGCATTTGTTGATGGTACTTAATAAACCTTAGAATTTGAGTTTAATGAATCTCAACGGTCTTTCTCCTTGATTACGAGCGTGGAGGTTAACGAAGCTGGGAAAGGATGTTAGTGAATAGGAGCCTGTAACCGGGAGACTAGTCATTAGAAGATTTACTAATCCAATGTACCTTCAAGATAAGAAATGTGATACTACCGATAGATGACGACTTGAGATGGATTAGTTTGTTTGGTGAGTTCAACCTGAAAATGGGGTCCTATCGTGGAAATAATCCATAACATGTGTATGGATATAGACCTATCATCTTGAAATTAGCGTATGTCACCCTAGGATCATGGAATTATTGTGATATTCCTTTGGAGGTATGAATGCGAGATTGATACAACATGAGTCATGATTTTGGAGTTATAGTTCTATTGTTAGAATACCGATGCAACTTTGATGACTATGTTTGAAGATTCTACCCTTAGTTAATGAACTTGGCCTTAAGATCAAATAAAAGGAATAGAGTCGTTCAAAGGAAAGAACTGTAAATGTAGAGGTCACACCGAACTAAATGATTGGAGAAACATAACGAGTGATCTGGTTGTGGTAAAAGATCACCAAACACGGGACGAACCAGAGTAGGAAGAATAACAAGGGTCAGAATCCGTCTAAATGACCTTAATAGGCAAGAATGAATTTCGGGACGAAATTCTTTTAAGGAGGGGAGGATGTGAGGCCCAACCCCGAATAATGTGTGTTACCTCGAATTGCGTGCCATAGACCAAGAATTATATGATTGACCTTGAATTACGTGCGAGACCTCGATTTGCGTGTGATACCTCGTTTCGTGTGCCTTGACCTAGATTTGCGTGGGTTGAACTAGATTTGCGTGGCCTGACCTAGGTTTAATAATTGTATTCATTTTGTGTGCCTTGCATTGAATTACGTGCATTCATTTAGGGTCGCGTGTATTTACTAGAAAAACATGCATTCGTCTCATAGTTCGTGTACTACCTCGTAGTGCGTGCCCTAGACCTAGAAAAACGTGCCCTCATGCTAATCAAGAAAGCATCCTACACAAAGCACTAGACTATCAAATAATCCTACAAACTCCACTATCAATATTATAATCCTAAATCAACTCACTAGAAGACAAAAATTCACTAAACACTAAGCATTCCTTATTCTTTATTCCTTATTCTTTTTGCACTTCCAACACCCAATTAAATAATACTCCAATAGATGACAAAAAATCAGAATTTATTTAGCCTTGGCTGACCACTATGTGGTGTCTTTGCATGCATGCTCAATTCAAATTGGTTCTAGACAAGTTATGACAAAAACACTTATCAAATGCATAAAAAAATTGCTCCAAACCTCCTCAATTCTCCACCTTGCTCGACCAAACACACCTTGCCCATGCTAGCAATTTTAAATTACACCTTGAAGACACAAAAAGGCTGAATCATCAAGCTCAAGGCCAACCAAATGCTTGAAGAAATGCAAAAGCTTCACTCTTTGTCATTCTTTGTCATTTCTTCTTTCTTCCTCTCATCTTCTCTCTCTCCCTCTCATTTTTCTCTCTCTCTCTCGGCCTTGGCTGAGTTTCTCACCTTCCTAGCTCATCTTCATCATCCTATGGTTATTTAAGGCAAGCCCAAGCAAAGGAACTCAACCAAGCTTGCTAGGTTGCAAGAAAACTCACATGCAAGCTCTTGAGTGTTCATGTCGGCACTAGGTGAGTTACTAAGCTTCTATTTCTTTTCTTATTGTTCTAACCACATGCATGTACTAAGAGCTTGGTCACTAAGCTAGGAAAAATAGAGAAAACCAAGTTGGAATCTCGGCTAGCCAAAGAAGAAGAAGAAAATTGTGCTTCAACAAGTTTTTGTGCATCTTCTTGTTGATTTGCTTAGGTGAGGGCTAAAACCTTTTGAAAATCCTTCAAAAATCCACATGCATGCTCTTAAATGTATGTCTTTGCTTTTGTACTTGAGCTATATGTGTGTTCATAAGCTTCTTCAACCATGCATGGCAAGATTTTGGCTTGAAAGTGATGATTGGTGAAATCGGATTATGTGACAGCTCTCTGACCTGTTGTTTCGAGGTGAGTTTGGCTAGGAAAATGATTTTCAAAATGCTTGAAAATTGGTAGGGGACTATTTTTGCCCGTTTTGAACATTTTTCGCAGAAATAGGCCAAAGCTAATTTCGAGTCTAATGTCCTCAAAATGGCAAATCATTAAAATGTGTCCAAATCTGGAAATCTGGAAAAATGAAGCAGGTTTTGGCAGATGCATTGACCTTGTAGAACGAACCAGAGTTTACTCATTAAATGATGTCCAAAATGCATGAAATTTGGTGTGCTGCTATATTTTTCAGTTCTGTACATTTTTTTTTCAGAAATGGACTAAGGGTAAATCTGACCATAAGGACCTCAAAAACGACAATTATCGAAATGTGTGCAAATCTGGACAGTTTTGTGCAATCCCACTGTTTTGATCATAACTATTGATCTCGAACTCCAAATGATGCAAAGTTTGTTTCTGATTATATTTCAATTCTTAAGCTTTAATTTGACATCTTATTCACTGGAATTGGAGATTGTTTGCTTGTCTTAATTATTGTGATAAAACAGCCTATTGCAGTAAGGGTTTCACTTAGTGTTATGCTTAGAAAAATTGTTGTAACTTCTCTTGTTGAATTAAATGCTTGGGATTGTGGCTTTGAGATGTTGTGTGGACTATTTTGAGTACTTGGGGATGTTGAATTAATTGTTGTATGGCTTGAGGTTGACTTTGAGTTGACTTGGGACTTAATCGCACGGGTAAGCACGAAATGGAAACCCTAGTGACTAGGCAAACTTGCTAAGTGTTGATCCTTTGAATATTGAGTGTAATTATATGTTTAGTAGGCTGCCCGTAGTTGCCTTATAGTCCTAAATGTTATTTTGATTCGTCGCATGTTGACAAATAGGCCTTTCTTGAATCCGAACCACGTAGATTGTTGTTGCATGTTGAATAACCTTATTATTTGATTTTGTGGACGTTGAAATGAGTTATATGACCTGATTTACGTGAGTTACATGGCTTCCCGTTTAATGTTCATATAACTCATATGCTTTTCAAGTGAAATTACTTGTCTATTCATGCCTCGCTTGTTTACTTGTCAATGTGCAATCTTATGACTGTCCGGACGCAACCTACTTTGTTGTCCTTCTAATGTGTTATATTAAATGTCATAAATGTGCATTGCATACAAGGTTGCAACCTTTCATTCTAGCATGGTAGCGATCACGCACAACGGGCGGTATCGGGCTTGCCAGTGCACCCGTGACTACAATCGTCCAATTCCCTCTCTCGCTTGGGCGCCAGACTTCCTCGGAGTGTTGGGTCGTAGGATTTCGGGGTACATCCGGGGTACATCCGGAGTACACCCACTTGGCGTGTTAAGGGGATGATTTGAAGTCGGCCGCAACTACTGAGAGCAAAAGCTCACCGTATCATTTTTCTATATGTATAAGTACTCTCGCTTGGTTCCTAGAGAACCTCGGGGAGGAAAGACTGGTAATTGTGTTCCTTTAGTTTATCTTATTGTTATGTACTTAATTGTATTATATTCATGCTTGCAAAAGGATTTTCATAAGTTGAACCGAACAATGAGTCTCAAAACCTATTTCTCGTTCCCCCTCGCTGAGTTCATAAGGACTCACCCTCTTTTATCATCTCTGGTGAAGAAGATCAAGAACAGGTACTTGAGGACGATGTGCCTAACGATGATTCCTTGGAGTGATTGCATGTCCTATGTGCCTTGCGTGATTATGGCTATTTGTGAACTATGCTACTTGAAGACTATTTCTTTTTTTATGTTGCTTGATGTGTAATGTAAAAGACCCCCGTTGTAATTTGGGTTCTAATTTAGGTTTATAATGATATCAACTAGACAGACACTACTATGGTCTTTTGCTATTGTCATTGACTAGTATCTATTGTAGGGTCATGAAGTATCAGATAAGGACTAAGTAAATGAACCTATCCAATCTAAGCACGTACTTATTATCAAGCTAAGATCAACAGGTACTTTTGTAACGAGGATTAATAAATAGACGAGACATAGTATCATACTAGGTTATTAATCAAACGAGACTTCGAGATAACTAATAGGCATTTCAATTGATGGTAAATAGTAATCTTAGTTGGAAATAAAATTGAGATTGGAAAATTCGAGGAGTTTAGAAAATTAGGTCAAACCAAAGAGCCCAATTACAGCCGTTATGCAGCTGATTTCTGAAAAATTTTGGAGTTTAAGCTAAAACATTAAGTGTGAAATCTTCATAAACGGTTAAATACGAGACATGACTTGAATGTTAGATCACACCCTAGTCTAACCTTTATAGGCCGGGTTGGGGCGTGACACCTTATATTAGAATGGTATCAAAGCTTAGTTTACTAACTAGGCATTAGTCGGGTTCAACTCTCGGACCATGGGTAGAAGCGAAGCCCTAAGGTAATTATGATGTCTTATTTATATGTGTTAATGTGTGCTAATGTGCTTTAATTGCTTTGGGCATTGAATATTATGTGCTTTTGTGAACCAATGTGAACAATATTTTTAGGTGCTCAACATGCCTATGTGATTCAAGTGCACCGTATGCTTAAGTGTTTATTATGTTACAGTGGGTTCTTGTATGCTAGGCTGTATACTAGTTGTTAATGTTTTATTATACAATCCTATGCATTAAGATATGGTTGTTCCTATGTGGTATGATTATATAAGTACACCTTTGCTTCTCGTGTAACATAATTGTATATATAAACACATGTCATATTTGGGGCTACCTCTTTTAGAATGGTTGGAAGAGTTCTTGGAAATAGAGGGGGACTTCGAAGGATTGAGTTCGTGACCTTCAAACAAGGGGTTTTGACGATTGCACAGTACGAAATCTGATTGAATCAACTATCCCAGTATGCTCCTGAAATGGTACAGACTACTGAGAAAAAGATCCAGAGATTTATTCAAGGGCTGAGATCTGAGATTCAAAATAGCTTGGCTCCTTTTCAGTTTCTCACCTATGGTGAAGTTCTTTTAGAGGCAATAAAAGCTGAGAGAGGAAAGATTTAGGAAGTGGCAGGGTCGAGTCAACCGAGTCAAGTACAGAGCCTGGAGCAACTACCTATTGAGAAAGTTTGCCAAGGTGGTTTAGATATTCCTGTAGCTCAAGGCCCTTATGGAGGTGTTACTACTACTCTAATCCCATGTTGTACTCACTGTACACGTAGAGGTCATCTGGAGATTAACTGTTGGAGGAAAATAGGAAGGTGTAACGGTTGCGGTAGTGATCAACATAAGGTCAAGGAATGCCGAAAACGACAGAGGGTGCAAGGACAGTCTACGAGAGGGAGTACCCAGGGTCAAGGCCAGAATTCGGGGAAGGCATCTACTAACATATTACAGTCGGGTACCATAGTCAACCAATTTAGTCATGTCACATCGAGAGGCTCGGTTAAACACCATCCTAATACATGTAACTATTGCAACAAGAGGGGGCACACGGAAGCCCAATGTTGGAAGAGGTCTGGTAGATGCAAAAGATGTGGGAGTGATCAACATCGTGTCAAGAACTGTCCAAAGTGGCAAAAGAATCGTGTCCAGGTTGCAAGCAGTAACCACGGTTGAAGGTAAACTTACCTATTAAACCTATAGGGAAAATATTCCTTGACCTCAGTATCATCCGTCCTTTATGTGCATTTCCTTAGAAACAAAGTATTGTCATACAAGTAAAGAGGTTGCTTTATATAACGGAAGGAAACACGAGCAAGATGATTTATAGTTAACCCTTGGACGTAAGGTCAATGAAACTTGATGCTCATAGCTAAATGCACATATAAATGAAGAGAGTAAAATTCCATATAGTTAAGGTAGATATGGATTAGAGTCATGATAACCCAAGAGACTGTTATTAGACAACCGTATTTAAGTGCACCATTTCACGTCTAGAAATTAGCGGTTGGTAGACTTCGAATCGTGGCTGTTGAATAGAGAGTAAATCTTGTAGTGATAGTTAAATAAGTGGTTAATTACTTTTAAAGTTCTATTAGGTTATGTTGAAAGATGCCTCGTGGTCATAATTCTTATGTTGATACAACCTTGAAGTTATCTCGTGTAAGTATCTTATGAGCTCGATCATTTCGGTACCCATTTATAGTCCTAAGACTGTTGTTGAACGGTTGATAACCTAGTGGAGCATTGATATCACTTACATGGCAATGAACCCAGCTTAGTAACATTAATGTCGAAGAGATATTGGCGGGCATTAAGTGTTCGAAGGAATGACTAGGTCGCTAAGTGAGTAGGACCATTGTCTTCTTAAGTATGACGTAACCTTGGATTGAAGTGAGTGGAATTTACTTGAGGCTGAAACTCTTCACCTTAGGAGTCTTGGTTAAGATTGAAAGAAGTTCTGAAGCCTTGTGACTTGAAAATAGAGATTTGAATAAGGAAATAAATTGTGGATTACGAGTTGATGAATTTACTTGTAAGAGTTGAACTAGTGCGACATGATCAGTTTACCCATGCAATTTCAATGGCATTTGTTGATGGTACTTAATAAACCTTAGAATTCGAGTTTAATGAATCTCAACAGTCTTTCTCCTTGATTACGAGCATGGAGGTTAACGAAGCTGGGAAAGGATGTTAGTGAATAGGAGCCTGTAACCGGGAGACTAGTCATTAGAAGATTTATTAATCCAATGTACCTTCAAGATAAGAAATGTGATACTACCGATAGATGACGACTTGAGATGGATTAGTTTGTTTGGTGAGTTCAACCTGAAAATGGGGTCGTATCGTGGAAATAATCCATAACATGTGTATGTCCTACGTGCTAACAATTTTGAAGCTAGTAGATAGGATATGTAAATCGGATATAGACCTATCATCTTGAAATTAGTGTATGTCACCCTAGGATCATGGAATTATTGTGATATTCCTTTGGAGGTATGAATGCGAGATTGATACAACATGAGTCATGATTTTGGAGTTATAGTTCTATTGTTAGAATACCAATGCAACTTTGATGACTATGTTTGAAGATTCTAACCTTAGTTAATGAACTTGGCCTTAAGATCAAATGAAAGGAATAGAGTCGTTCAAAGGAAAGAACTGTAAATGTAGAGGTCACACCGAACTAAATGATTGGAGAAACATAACGAGTGATCTGGTTGTGGTAAAAGATCACCAAACACGGGACGAACCGGAGTAGGAAGAATAACAAGGGTCAGAATCCGTCCAAATGACCTCAATAGGCAAGAATGAATTTCGGGACGAAATTCTTTTAAGGAGGGGAGGATGTGAGGCCCAACCCCGAATAATGTGTGTTACCTCGAATTGCGTGCCATAGACCAAGAATTATATGATTGACCTTGAATTACGTGCGAGATCTCGATTTTCGTGCGATACCTCGTTTCGTGTGCCCTGACCTAGATTTGCGTGCCTTGACCTAGATTTGCGTGGCTTGACCTAGGTTTAAGAATTGTATTCATTTTATGTGCCTTGCATTGAATTACGTGCATTCATTTAGGGTCGCGTGCATTTACTAGAAAAACATGCATTCGTCTCATAGTTCGTGTCCTACCTCGTTGTGCGTGCCATAGACCTAGGAAAACGTGCCCTCACACTAATCAAGAAAGCATCTTACACAAAGTACTAGACTATCAAATAATCCTACAAACTCCACTATCAATATTATAATCCTAAATCAACTCACTAGAAGACAAAAATTCACTAAGCACTAAGCATTCCTTATTCTTTTTGCACTTCCAACACCCAATTAAATAATACTCCAATAGAAGACAAAAAATCAGAATTTATTTAGCCTTGGCCGACCACTATGTGGTGTCTTTGCATGCATGCTCAATTCAAATTGGTTCTAGACAAGTTATGACAAAAACACTTATCAAATGCATAAAAAAATTGCTCCAAACCTCCTCAATTCTCCACCTTGCTCGACCAAACACACCTTGCCCATGCTAGCAATTTTAAATTACACCTTGAAGACACAAAAAGGCTGAATCATCAAGCTCAAGGCCGACCAAATGCTTGAAGAAATGCAAAAGCTTCACTCTTTGTCATTCTTTGTCATTTCTTCTTTCTTCCTCTCATCTTCTCTCTCTCCCACTCATTTTTCTCTCTCCCTCTCGGCCTTGGCTGAGTTTCTCACCTTCCTAGCTCATCTTCATCATCCTATGGTTATTCAAGGCAAGCCCAAGCAAAGGAACTCAACCAAGCTAGCTAGGTTGCAAGAAAACTCACTTGCAAGCTCTTGAGTGTTCATTTCGGCCCTAGGTGAGTTACTAAGCTTTCATTTCTTTTCTTCTTGTTCTAACCACATGCACGTACTAAGAGCTTGGTCACTAAGCTAGGAAAAATAGAGAAAACCAAGTTGGAATCTCGGCTAGGCAAAGAAGAAGAAGAAAATTGTGCTTCAACAAGTTTTTGTGCATCTTCTTGTTGATTTGCTAAGGTGAGGGCTAAACCTTTTGAAAATCCTTCAAAAATCCACATGCATGCTCTTAAATGTATGTCTTTGCTTCTGTACTTGAGTTATATGTTTGTTCATATGCTTCTTCAACCATGCATGGTAAGATCTTGGCTTGAAAGTGATGATAGGTGAAGTCGGATTATGTGACAGCTCTCTGACCAGTTGTTTCGAGGTGAGTTTGGCTAGGCAAATGATGTTAAAAATGCATGAAAATTGGTAGGCAACTAGTTTTTCCAGTTTTGAACATTTTTTTCCAGAAATAGGCCAAAGCTAATTTTGACTCTAATGTCCTCAAAATGGCAAATCATTAAAAGGTTTCCAAATCTGGAAGTCTGGAAAAATGAAGCAGGTTTTGGCAGATGCACTGACTTTGTGGAACGAACCAGATTTTACTTAGTAAATGATGTCCAAAATGCATGAAATTTGGTGTGCGGCTAGATTTTTCAGTTCTGGACATTTTTGTCAGAAATGGACTAAAGCTAAATCAGACCCTAAGGACCTCCAAAACGACAATTATTGAAATGTGTGCAAATCTGGACAGTTTTGTGCAATCCCACTGTTTTGGTCATAACTATTGATCTAGAACTCCAAATGATGCAAAGTTTGTTTCTGATTTTATTTCACTTCTTAAGCTTTAATTTGACATCTTATTCACTGGAATTGGAGATTGTTTGCTTGTCTTAATTATTGTGATAATACATCCTATTGCAGTAAGGGTTTTACTTAGTGTTATGCTTAGAAAAATTGTTGTAACTTCTCTTGTTGAATTAAATGCTTGGGATTGTGGCTTTGAGATGTTGTGTGGACTGTTTTGAGTACTTGGGGATGTTGAATTAATTGTTGTATGGCTTGAGGTTGACTTTGAGTTGACTTGGGACTTAATCGCACGGGGAAGCACGAAATGGAAACCCTAGTGACTAGGCGAACTTGCTAAGTGTTGATCCTTTGAATATTGAGTGTAATTATATGTTTAGTAGGCTGCCCGGAGTTGCCTTATAGCCCTAAATGTGATTTTGATTCGTCGCATGTTGACAAATAGGCCTTTCTTGCATCCGAACCACGTAGATTGTTGTTGCATGTTGAATAACCTTATTATTTGATTTCGTGGACGTTGAAATGAGATATATGACCTGATTTATGTGAGTAACATGGCGGCCCCTTTAATGTTCATATAACTCCATATGCTTTTCAAGTGAAATTACTTGTCTATTCGTGCCTCGCTTGTTTACTTGTCAATGTGCAATCTTATGACTGTCCGGAGGCAACCTACTTTGTTGTCCTCCTAATGTGTTATATTAAATGTCATAAATGTGCATTGCATACAAGGTTGCAACCTTTCATTCTGGCATGGTAGCGATCACGCACACCGGGCGGCATCGGACTTGCCAGTGCACTCGTGACTACCATCGTCCAATTCCCTCTCTCGCTTGGGGGCTAGACTTTCTCAGAGAGTTGGGTCGTAGGATTTCGGGGTACATCCAGAGTACACCCACTTGGCGTGTTAAGGGGATGATTTGAAGTCGGCCGCAACTACTGAGAGCAAAAGCTCACCGTATCCTTTTTCTATATGTGTAAGTACTCTCGCTTGGTGCCTTGAGCACCTCATGGAGGAAAGACCGGTAATTGTGTTCCTTTACTTATATTATTGTTATGTACTTAATTGTGTTATATTCATGATAGCAAAAGGATTTTCATAAGTTGAACTGAAAAATGAGTTTCAAAACCTATTTCTCGTTCCCTCTCACTGAGTTCATAAGGACTCACCCTCTTTTATCATCTTAGGTGAAGAAGATCAAGAACAGGTACCTGAGGACGATGTGCCTAACGATGATTCCATGGAGTGATTGCCTGTCCTATGTGTCTTGCGTGATTATGGCTATTTGTGAACTATGCTACTTGTAGACTATTTCTTTTTTTTATGTTGCTTGATGTGTAATGTAAAAGACCCCCGTTGTAATTTGGCGTCTAATTTTGGTTTGTACTGATATCAACTAGACAGACACTACTATGGTCTTTTGCTATTGTCATTGACTAGTAACTATCGTAGGGTCATGAAGTATCAGATAAGGACTAAGTAAATGAACCTATCCAATCTAAGCAGGTACTTATTATCAAGCTAAGATCACCAAGTGCTTTTGTAACGAGGGTTAATAAACAAACGAGACATAGTATCATACTAGGTTATTAATCAAACGAGACTTCGAGATAACCAATAGGCATTTCAATTGATGGTAAATAGTAATCTTAGTTGGAAATAAAATTGAGATTGGAAAATTCCAAGCGTTTAGAAAATTAGGTCAAACCAAAGGTCCCAATTATAGCCGTTATGCTGCCGGTTTCTGGAAAATTTTAGAGTTTAGGCTAAAACATTAAGTGTGAAATCTTCATAAACGGTTAAGTACGAGACATGACTTGAATGTTAGATCCCCCCCTAGTCTAACCTTTATAGGCCGGGTTGGGGCGTGACATGCTGGGCCAGCAAATAGAGGGCGTGGGGCTTAAGACTAGGTATCCGTCGCTCCGGTGCCCATAACTTTTGATCCGTAAGGAGTTACGCGGTGCACAACATACCGTTGGAAAGCACTCTGAGAGCTCTACGATGGGGGAACTGAGCTTGCTCGGTTGCGTCTATTTTCGGTGCCCAAAATCAAACGTTTTCATCAGCTTCAGGACATTTTTCTTCTTTTGCGCTGTTTTTTCGTCCAGGATCATACGTCGTGAGCCGCGAAAAGGACGACAACCTAATCCATCACATTTATATTTCTGAATCACATGGCACCTTGGGCAACACAACTTCACTTCATGTAGGGGCTGGGCCCGCAAACAGAGGGCGTGGGGGCTTGTGACCAGGTATTCGTCGCTCCGGTGCCCAAAAGTTTTGATCCGTAAGGAGTTATGCGGTGCACAGCATACCGTTGAAAATCTCTTCGAGAGCTCTACGACTGGGGCAGCAAGCCTGCTCAGCTGCACTTATTTTCGGAGGCCAAAATCAAACGTTTCATTAGTTTTGGGACACTTTTCTTCTTTTGCGCTGTTTTTTTGTCCCGGATAGTACGTCGTGAGCCGCGAAAAAAACGACAACCTAATTCATCACATTTTTATTACAGAATCCCAAGCACCTTGGGCAAGACAACTTCACTTCATGTAGAGGCTGGGCCCTCAAATCGAGGGCATGGGGCTTGTGACCAGGTATCCGTCGCTCCGGTGCCCATAACTTTTGATCCGTAAGGAGTTATACAGCGCACAACATACTGTTGGAAAGCTCTCCAAGAGCTGTACGACGGGGGCTTCAAGCCTGCTTGGTTACACCTATTTTCGGAGCCCAAAATCCAACGTATTCATCAATTTCTGGACAATTTTCTTCTTTTACGCTATTTTTTCGTCCCGGATCGTACATCGTGAGCCGCAAAAAGGGCGACAACGTAATCCATCACATTTCTATTATCGAATCACACGGCACCTTGGGCAAGACAACTTCACTTCACATAAAGGCTGGGCCTGCAAACAGAGGGCATGGGGCTTGTGACTAGGCATCCGTCGCTCCGGCGCCCATAACTTTTGATCCGTAAAGAGTTACACGGTGCACAGCATATCGTTGGAAAGCTCTCTAAGAGCTCTACGATCGAGGCACTTGGCCTCTTTGGCTGCACCAATTTTTGGAGCCCAAAATCGAACATTTTCAGCAATTTCGAGACAGTTTTCCTCTTTTCCGTTGTTTTTCGGTCCCGGATCGCACGTCCTGAGCCGCGAGAAGGACTGTGAAGCCCGACCTCGATTTGTGTGCGATACCTCGTTTCGTGTGCCCTGACCTAGATTTGCATGCCTTGACTTAGGTTTAAGAGTCGTGTTTCATTTTGTGTGCCTTGCATTGAATTACGTGCATTCTTTTAGGGCTGCGTGCATTTACTTGGGAAACGGGCATTCGTCTCGTAGTTCGTGCATTATCTCGTAATGCGTGCCCTAAACCTAGGAAAGCGTGCATGCACGCTAATCAAGAAAGTATCTTACACGAAACACTAGATCATTAATTAATCCTACAAACTCCACTAACTAATATTAAAATGCTAATTCAACTCACTAGAAGACAAATTGGCACCAAAAGCTAAACATTCCTATTCTTTATTCTTCATTCTTTTTGCATGTTCCAAGCACACTCAATTAAATAATGCTCAAAACATGACAAAAATTCAGAAATTGCACAAGCTTGGCCGACCATGTGAAGAACTTTGTGCATGCTTTGCAATTTAAAATCACCTTAGACAAGCTATGACAAGCTCATGACACAAAGCATAAAAAATGACTTAAAACCCTACCCAAGGCACCACAATCTCGGCCCACTCAATCACCCATGCTAAGTTGATTCAAAATAAGCTCTTGAAGACACAAATTCTGAAATTTGCAATCCCATAGCCGACACATGCATTCAAAGCATCAAAACTCTTCAAAGCTTTTAATTTCTTTTCCTCATTCTCTCACTCTCTCATTTCTTCTCTCACTCTCTCGGCGTTGGCTGCAACCATAGACTTCCTAGCTTAAGCTCATCATCCTAAGGTTCATCAAGACATACAAGACACTAGGAAGCTCGACCAAGCAAGCTAGAAGCAAAGAAACATGCATACAAGCTCATAGAACACTCATTCGGCCCTTAGGTATGTTGATAGCTTCTATTTCATTTCCTTTTTGTTCTAACCACATGCACATACTAAGGACATGGTAACTTAGCTAGGAATTAAGAAAATCAAGCAATATCCCTCTCCCAAACAAGGAAAGAACACCATTTGTGCATCTCCAAGAGTTTTGAGCATCCTTTGTTGATAAAGTTGCTAAGGTGAGGGTTAATCCTTTTTAAAAGCTTTCGAAATCCACATGCATGCCTTCATATGTCTATTTTTACCTCTGTACTTGTGGTATGTGTGTGCACATGAGCTTTTGTAAACATGCATGGCAAGATCTTTGGCTAGAATTTGAAGATAGGCGAAATCGCGTAAATGGCAATTTTCTGACTTGTAGGAGCAAAGTGAATTTCACCAGGTAAATGATGTTAAAAATGTGTGAAAATTAGTAGGTGACTAGTTTTGCTAGTTCTGAGTATTTTTCATAGAAATAGGCCAAGGACAATTTTGAGTCTAAGATCCCTACCATCGAAAGGTATCCAAATTTGGAAAATCTGGGAAAATGAAGTAGGTTTTTGGCAGTTCACTGTCCTTGTAGAACGAACCAGTTTTGACTTAGTACATGATATCCAAAATGCATGAAATTTTTTAGGTTACTGGATTTTTCATTTCTGGACATTTTTGTCAGAAATAGACTAAGCCTAAATCTGACCCTAATGTCCTCAAAAACGACAAGTATTGAAGTGTGTACAAATCTGGACAGTTTTGCGTAGTCTCACGGTTTTGGCTATAACTCTTGAATCCGAACTCCAAATGATGCGAGGTTTATTTCTGGATTTAGTTCAATTAATAAGATTTAATTTGACATTCTATTCACTGGAATTGGAGATTGTTTGCTTGTCAAAATGATCATGGGAAAACAGACCATTGCAGTGAGGTTTTCATCTAGTGATATGCTTTGAAAATTATTGTAACTTCTCTTGTTGTATTAAATGCTTGGGATTGTGGCACTTGGATGTTGTGTGGACTGTTTTGGATGATTGAGGGTGTTTTAATTAATCGACGCATGGCTTGAGTTTAATTACGTGACAACTTGTGGCTTAATCGCACGGGTAAGCATGAATGGAAACCCTAGTGACTATGAAAACGCGCTAAGTGTTGATCCTATGGTTATCGTGTCTAATTATGTAATTAGGGGGCTGCCCGTAGTTGCACTTATAGCCCTAAATGTGATTCCGATGATTACATGTTGACAAATAGACCTTTCTTGCACCCGGTCCCACGTAGATGTCGTTGCATGTTGTATGACCTTATTATTTGATTGTGTGAACCCCGAAATGAATTATGTGACTTGATTCACATGTGTTACATGGCTGTCCATTTAATATTCATGAAACTCCATGTGCCTTACAAGTGAAATTACCTGTCATAGCATGCCTTGTGTGTTTACCTGTCAACGTGCAATCTTATAACTGCTTGGAGGCAACCTACTTTGTTGTCCTCCTAATGTGATATGTGAAATGTTATAAATGTGCATTGCATACAAGATTGCAACCTTTCATTGTGGCATGGTAGCGTTTCACGCACGCCGGGCAGCATCGGGCTTGCCGGTGCTACCGTGGCTACCATGGTCCAATTTCCTCTCTCGCTTGGCATTCCACCCTCGGAGAGTTGGGTCGTAGGTTTTCGGGGTACATTCGGAGTACACCCAAATGGGAGCGATAAGTGGATTATTGAAGTCGGCCGCAACAAATCGTATTGAAATCGATATTGAGAGCAAATGCTCACCGTATCCTTGAAATGATTAGTAATTGTATCTGTTGCTCAACTTGATTCTTATACTTTGCGTACCTTATTACTTGTAATATGTGACATGTTTTCAAAAGGGGTTTTTCATAAGTTAACCGGAAAAAGAGTTTCAAAACGTATTTCTCGTTCCTCCTCGCTGAGTTCATAAGGACTCACACTCTTTTATCATCTCACGTGAAGAAGACCAGGAACAGGTACCCGAGGACAACGAGCTTATTGATGACTCCTTGGAGTGATTGCTTGCCCTACGTGCCTTACTTGACTATAGCCATTTTGTGAACGATATGTTGCTTGAAGACTATTTCTTATGTTACTTGTTGTTGTATTGTAAATGACCCCCGTTGTAATTTGGGGTCTAATTTTGGCTTGTACTGATCATAACTAGGTACACACTCTCCTGGTCATTTTGCTATCGCTACTTTGGTTTAGTATCTATCACAGACTTATGAAGTACTAGATAAGAGCTAAGTAAAATGAATTTATCCAATCTTAAACAGGTACTTATTGTTAAGCTAAGATCAACAGGTACCAGTGTAACTAGATTGACAAATAAACGAGACATAGTATCATGCTAGATTATTAGTCAAACGAGGCTTCGAGATAACTAGTAGGCACCCCAATTGGTGATAAATAGTAATCTTAGTTGGAAATGAATTTGAGATTGAAAGTTTTGAGGCGTTTAGAGAATTAGGTCAAACTAAAGAGCCCAATTATAACCACTATGCTGCCGGTTTTCCGGAGAATTTGTGGAGTTTAGGCTAAACGTTAAGTGTTAAACCTTCATGAACGATTAAGTATGTGAAATGACTTGAATGATCAGATCACACCCTAGTCTAACCTCTATAGGTCGGGTTGGGGCGTGACAAGGACGAAAACCTAATCCATCACATTTCTATTACCGAATCCCACAGCAACTTTGGCAAGACAACTTCACTTCACGTAGAGGCTGGGCCCGCAAACCAAGGGCGTGGGCTTTGTGACCAGGTATCCGTCGCTCTGGTGCCGATAACTTTTGATCCTTAAGGAGTTACGCGGCGCACAACATACCGTTAGAAAGCTCTCCGAGGGCTCTACGACACATGCACCAAGCTTGCTCGGCTGCGCCTGTTTTTGGAATTCAAAATTGAATGTTTTCATTAGTTTCGGGATACTTTTCTTCTTCTGCTATTTTTTCGTCCAGGATCGTACGTCGTGAGCTGCGAAAAGGACTACAACCTAATCCATCACATTTTTATAACCGAATCCCACGGCACCTTGGGCAAGACAACTTCACTTCACGTAGAGGCTGGGCCCGTAAACATAGGGCGTGGGGCTTGTGACCAGGTATCCGTCGCTCCGGAGCCTATAACTTTTGATCCGTTAGGATTTACGTGGCGCACATCATACAGTTGGAAAGCTCTCCGAGAGCTCTACGACCAGGGCATCAAGCCTGCTCGGTTGCATCTATTTTCGGAGCCCAAAATCGAATGGTTTTATTAGTTTCGGGACACTTTTCTTCTTTTAAGCTATTTTTTCGTCCCGGATCGTGCGTCCAGAGCCGTGAAAAGGACGACATCCTAATCCATCACATTTTTAATACCAAATCACACGGCACATTGGGCAAGACAACTTCACTTCACGTAGAGGCTGGGATCGCAAACAGAGGGTATGGGGCTTGTGACCAGGTATTCGTCGCTCTGGTGCCTTTGACTTTTGATCCGTAAGGAGTTTCACGACGTACAACATATCGTTGGAATGCTCTCTGAGAGCTCTACGATGGGGGTGCCTAGTCTGTTTTGCTGCGTTTATTTTTAGAGCTCAAAATCGAACATTTTCATAAGTTTTGTGACACTTTTCTTCTTTTACGCTATTTTTTCGTCGCGGATCGTACGTCGTGAGCCACGAAAAGAATGACAACCTAATCCATCACATTACTATTTCCGAATCACACGGCACCTTGGGCAAGACAATTACTTCACGTAGAGGCTGGGCCCGCAAATAGAGGGCGTAGGGCTTGTGACCAGGTATCCGTTGCTCCAATGCCTATACCTTTTGATCCGGAAAGAGTTACGCACAGCACAGCAAATCGTTGGAAAGCACTCTGAGAGCTCAACGATGGGGGAACCTAGACTGCTCGGTTGTGCCAGTTTTCGGAGCCCAAAATCGAACGTTTTCTTAAGTTTTTGGACACTTTTATTCTTTTACGCTATTTTTTCGTCCCCGATCGTACGTCATGAGCCGCAAAAAGGATGACAACCTAAATCATCACATTTCTATTACCCAATCACATGGCACCTTGGGCAAGACAACTTTACTTCGCGTAGAGGCTGGGCCACAAACAGAGGGCGTGGGGCTTGTGACCAGGTATCCGTCGCTCCGGTGCCCATAACTTTTGATCCGTAAGGAGTTACGCGGTGCACAACATACCGTTGGAAAGCACTCTGAGAGCTCTACAATGGGGGTACCTAGCCTGCTCGGTTGCGCCTATTTTCGGAGCCCAAAATTGAACATTTTCCTAAGTTTTGGGATGCTTTTCTTCTTTTGGGCTGTTTTTTCATCCCGGATCGTACGTCGTGAGCCGCGAAAAGAACGACAACCTAATCCATCACATTTCTATTACCGAATCACATGGCACCTTGGGCAAGACAACTTCACTTCACGTAGAGGCTAGGCAACCAAACAGAGGGTGTGGGACTTATGACCAGGTATCCGTCGCTTCGGTGCCCATAACTTTTGATGCGTAAGGAGTTACACGACTCACAATATACCGTTGGAAAGCTCACCGAGACCTCTACGACGGAGGCACTAATCAAGCTTGGTTGTGCCTGTTTTCAAAGCCCAAAATTGAATGTTTTCATCAGTTTCAGTACACTTTTCTTCTTTTGCGCAGTTTTTCTTTCCCGGATCATACGTCGTGAGCCACGAAAAGGACGACAACCTAATCCATCACATTTCTATTACCGAATCCCACGGCACCTTGGGCAAGACAACTTCACTTCACGTAGAGGATGGCCCCGCAAACAGAGGGCGTGGGGCCTGTGACCAGGTATCCGTCGCTCCGGTGCCCATAACTTTTGATCCGCAAGGAGTTACGCGGTACACAGCATACCGTTGGAAACTTCTCTGAGAGATCTACGACGTGGGCAGCAAGACTGCTTGGCTGCGCCTCTTTTCGGATCCCAAAATTGAACGTTTTCATAAGTTTCGGGATACTTTTCTTCTTTTGCGCTGTTTTTTCATCCTGTATCATAAGTCATCAGCCGCGAAAGGAGCAACAAACTAATCCATCATATTTCTATTATCGAATGCCACGGCACCTTGGGCAAGGCAACTTCACATCACGTAGAGGCTGGGCCCACAAAAAGAGGGCGTGGGGCTTGTGACCAAATATCCGTCGCTCCAGTGCCCATAACTTTTGATCCACAAGGAGTTACGCGACTAACAGCCTACCGTTGCAAAGTACTCCGAGAGTTCTACGACTGGAGTAGCCAGCCTGCTAGGCTATACCTATTTTTGGAGCCTAAAATCAAACGTTTCATCAGTTTCAGGATACTTTTCTTTTTTTGCGCTATTTTTTCATCCCGGATCGTATGTCATGAGCCTCGAAAAAGACGACAACCTAATCTATCACATTTTTATTACCAAATCCCATGGCACCTTGGGCAAGACAACTTCGCTTCATGTAGAGGCTTGGCCAGCAAGCTGAGGGCGTGGGGCTTGTGACTAGGTATCCGTCGCTACGATGCCCATAACTTTTGATCCGTAAGGAGTTACGCGGTGCAAAGCATACTGTTGGAAAGCTCTCTGAGAGCTCTACGATGGGGGCACCTAGCCTCCTCTGCTGCGCCTGTTTTCGGATCCCAAAATTGAACATTTTCAGAAGTTTTGAGACACTTTTCTTCTTTTACGCTGTTTTTTCGTCCCGGATCGTACGTCGTGAGCCGCGAAAAGGAAGACAACCTAATCTATCACATTTCTATTACTGAATCACATGCCACCTTGGGCAAGACAACTTCACTTCACGTAGAGGCTAGGCCCGCAAATAGAGGTCGTGGGCGTGTGACCAGGTATTCGTCGCTCCGGTGCCCATAATTTTTTATCCGTAAATAATTACACGGCGCACAGTATACTGTTGAAAAGCACTCTGAGAGATCTATGATGGGGGCACGTAGCTTGCTCGATTGTGCTTGTTTTTGGAGCCCAAAATCGACCATTTTCATAAGTTTTTGGACACTTTTCTTCTTTTACGTTGTTTTTTCATCCCGGATCGTACGTCGTGAGCCGCAAAAAGGACGACAACCTAATCCATCACATTTCTTTTACCAAATCACATGGAACCTTGGGCAAGACAACTTCACTTCACTTAGAGGCTGGGCCCGCAAACAGAGAGCGTGGGGCTTGTGACCAGGTAACCGTCGCTCTGGTGCCCATAACATTTGATCCATAAGGAGTTATGTGGCGCACATCATTCCGTTGGAAAGCACTCTAAGAGCTCTTCCGTGGGGGAACCGAGCTTGCTCGGTTGCTCCTATTTTTGGAGCCCTAAATCAAACATTTTCATTAGGTTCAGGACATTTTTCTTCTTTTGTGCTGTTTTTTCGTCCCGGATCATACGTCGTGCGCCGTGAAAAGGACGAGAACCTAATCCATCACATTTCTATTACCGAATCACATGGCACCTTAGGCAAGACATCTTCACTTCATGTAGAGGTTGGGCCCGCAAACAGAGGGCGTGGGGCTTGTGACCAAGTATCCGTCGCTGCGGTGCCCTTAAGTTTTGATCCGTAAGGAGTTACGCTGCACACAGCATACCGTTGGAAATCCCTCCGAGAGCTCTACGACTGGGGCATCAAGCCTGCTCGGCTACGCCTGTTTTCAGAGCCCAAAATGGTATGTTTTCATCAATTTCAGGATACTTTTCTTCTTTTGAACTGTTTTTTCTATCCCGGATCGTACGTCGTGAACCTCGAAAAGGACGATAACCAAATCCATCACATTTCTATTACCGAAACACATGGCACCTTGGGCAAAACAACTTCACTTCACGTAGTGGCTGGGCCAGCAAACAGAGGGCGTGGGGCTTGTGACCAGGTATCCTTCACCTCGGTGCCCATAACTTTTGATCCATAAGGAGTTACGCGGCGCACAGCATACCGTTGGAAAGCTCTCCTAGAACTATACGACCGGGGCACTAAACCTGCTCGGCTGCGACTGTTTTCAGAGCCCAAAATCAAATGTTTTCATCAGTTTCGGGTCACTTTTCTTCTTATGTGCAGTTTTTCCGTCCCGGATCTTACGTCGTGAGCCGCGAAAAGGACGAAAACCTAATCTATCACATTTCTGTTACCAAATCCCATGGCACCTTGGGCAAGACAACTTCACTTCACGTAGAGGATGGGCTCGTAAACAGAGGCCGTGGGGCCTGTGACGAGGTATCCGTCGCTCCAGTGCCCATAACTTTTGATCCGCAAGGAGTTACGCGGTGCACAGCATACCATTGGAAACCTCTCTAAAAGATCTACGATGGGGGCAGCAAGCATGCTAGGCTGCACCTCTTGTTCGGAGCCCAAAATCGAACGTTTTCATAAATTTCGGGATACTTTTCTTCTTTTGCGTTGTTTTTCCAACCTGGATCGTACGTCGTGAGCCACGAAAAGGACGACAACCTAATCTATCACATTTCTATTACAGAATCCCATGGCACCTTTGGCAAGACAACATCACTTCACGTAGAGGCTGGGCCCACAAACAGAGGGCATGGGGCTTGTGACAAGATATCCGTCGCTCCGGCGCCCATAACTTTTGATCCGCAAAGAGTTACGCGGCTGACAGCCTACCGTTGGAAAGCACTCTGAGAGCTTTACGACGGGGACAGCAAGCTTTCTCAGGTACGCCTGTTTTCGGAGCCCAAAATCGAATGTTTTCATAAGTTTCAGGATACTTTTCTTTTTTGCGCTGTTTTTCCGTCCCAGATCGTACGTCATGAGCCGCGAAAAGGACAACAACCTAATCCATCACATTTTTATTATCGAATCCCACGGCACCTTGGGCAAGACAACTTCACTTCACGTGGTGCATGGGCCCGCAAACTGAGGGCGTGGGGCTTGTGACTAGGTATCTATCGCTACGATGCCCATAACTTTTGATCTGCAAGGAGTTACGAGGCGCACAGTATACCGTTGGAAAGCTCTCTGAGAGCTCTACGATGGGGGCACCTAGCTTGCTCGGCTGTGCCTATTTTTGGAGCCCAAAATAGAACATTTTCATAATTTTTAGGACGCTTTTCTTCTTTTGCGCTGTTTTTCCGTCCCGGATCGTTCATCATGAGCCGCGAAAAGGATGACAACCTAATCCATCACATTTCTATTACCGAATCACATGGCATCTTGGGCAAGACAACTTCACTTTACGTAGAGGTTAGGCCTGCAAATAGAGGCCGTGGGCTTGCGACCAGGTATCCGTCGCTCCGGTGCCCATAACTTTTGATCCGGAAATAATTACACGACACACAGTATACTGTTGAAAAGCACTTTGAGAGCTCTACGATCGGGGCACCTACCCTGCTCGGTTGCGCCGGCTGTCAGAGGCCAAAATCGAACATTTTCATAATTTTTGGGACACTTTTCTTCTTTTGCCCTATTTTTTCGTCTCGGATCGTACGTCGTGAGCCGCGAAAAAGACGACAACCTAATCCATCACATTTCTATTGCCGAATCACACAGCACCTTGGGCAAGACAACTTCACTTCACGTAGAGTCTGGGCCCATAAACAGAGGTCGTGGGCTTCTGACCAGGTATCCGTCGCTCCGGTGACCATAACTTTTGATCCGTAAGGAGTTATGTGGCGCACAGCATACCGTTGGAAAGCTCTTTAAGAGCTCTTTGATGGGGGAACCGAGCATGATCGGTTGCTCCTATTTTTGGAGCCCTAAATCAAACGTTTTCATCAGTTTCAGGACACTTTTCTTCTTTTGTACTATTTTTCTGTCCCGGATCGTACGTCGTGAGCCGCGTAAAAGATGACAACCTAATCCATCACATTTCTATTATCGAATCAAATGGCACCTTGGGCAAGACAACTTCACTTCATGTAGAGGCTGGGCCCGCAAACAAAGGGTGTGGGGCTTGTGACCAGGTATCCGCCACTGCGGTGCCCTTAAGTTTTGATCCGTAAAGAGTTACGCGGTGCACAGCATACCGTTAGAAATCCCTCCGAGAACGCTACGACTGGGGCAGCAAGCCTGCTCGGCTGCGCCTATTTTCGGGGCCCAAAATGGAATGTTTTTATCAGTTTCGGGACACTTTTCTTATTTTGAGCTATTTTTTCATCCTGGATCGTACTTCGTGAACCTCGAAAAGGATGATAACCAAATCCATCACATTTCTATTGCCGAATCACACGGCACCTTGGGCAAGACAACTTCACTTCACGTAGTGGCTGGGCCAGCAAACAAAGGGCGTGGGGCTTGTGACCAGGTATCCTTCGCTTCGGTGCCCATAACTTTCGATTCGTAAGGAGTTATGCGGGGCACCACATACCGTTGGAAAGCTCTCCGAGAGCTCTACGATAGGGGCAGTAATCCTGCTCGGCTGCGCTAGTTTTTAGAGCCCAAAATCGAATGTTTTCATCAGTTTCGGGACACTTTTCTTCTTTTGCGCAGTTTTTCCGTCCCGGATCGTACGTTGTGAGCCACGAAAAAGACGACAACGTAATCCATCACATTTCTATTACCGAATTACACGACACCTTGGGCAAGACAACTTCACTTCACATAGAGGCTAAGCTCGCAAATAGAGGCCGTGGGCTTGTGATCAGGTATCCGTCGCTCCGGTGCCCATAACTTTTGATCCGTAAAGAGTTAAACGGCATACAGCATATTGTTGGAAAGCACTCTGAGAGCTCTACGATGGGAGCACCTAGCCTTCTCAGTTGTGCATGTTTTCAGAGCCCAAAATCGTACATTTTCATAAGTTTTGGGACACTTTTCTTCTTTTGCGCTGTTTTTTCGTCCTGGATTGTACGTCATGAGTTGCGAAAAGGACGACAACCTAATCCAACACATTTCTATTACCAAATCACATGGCACCTTGGGCAAGACAATTTCACTTCACGTAGAGGCTGGTCCCGCAAACAGAGGGCCTGGGGCTTGTGACCAGGTATCCATCGCTTCGGTGCCCATAACTTTTGATCCGTAAGGAGTTACGCTTTGTACAACATACCGTTGGAAAGTTCTCCGAGAGCTCTACAATGGAGGCACTAATCATGCTTCGGGACACTTTTCTTCTTTTGCGCAGTTTTTCTGTCCCGAATCGTACGTCGTGAGCCACGAAAAGGACGACCACCTAATCCATCACATTTCTAATACCGAATGCCACGGCACCTTGGGCAAGACAACTTCACTTCACGTAGAGGCTGGGTTAGCAAACAGAGGGCGTGGGGCTTGTGACCAGGTATCCATCGCTCCGGTACCCATAACTTTTGATCCGTAAGGAGTTATGCGGTGCACAGCATACCGCTGAAAACTTCTTTGAGAGATCTACGAGGGGGGCAGCAAGCCTGCTCGGCTGCGCCTCTTTTCGGAGCCCAAAATCGAATGTTTTCATATGTTTCGGAACACATTTATTCTTTTGTGCTATTTTTTCATCTCGGATCGTACTTCGTGAGCAGCGAAAAGGACGACAACCGAATCCATCACATTTCTATTACAGAATCCCATGGCACATTAGGTAAGACAACTTCACTTCACGTAGAGGCTGGGCCCGCAAACAGAGGGCGTAGGGCTTTTGACCAGATATCCGTCGCTCCGGTGCCCATAACTTTTGATCCACAAGGAGTTACGCGACTAACAGCCTACCGTTGGAAAGCTCTCCGAGAGCTCTACGACGGGGGCAGCAAGCCTGCATAGCTACGCCTATTTTCGGAGCCCAAAATCGAACGTTTTTATAAGTTTCAGGATATTTTTCTTCTTTTGGTTGTTTTTCCGTCCCACATCGTACGTCATGAGCTGCGAAAAGGACAACAACCTAATCCATCACATTTCTATTACCGAATCCCACGGCACCTTTGGCAAGACAACTTCACTTCACGTAAAGGTTGGGCCCGCAAACAGAGGGCGTGGGGCTTGTAACTATGTATACGTCGCTACGATACCCATAACTTTTGATCCGTAAGGAGTTACGCGGCGCACAGCATACCGTTGGAAAGCTCTCCGAGAGCTCTACAACGAGGACTGCAAGCCTTCTCAGCTGCGCCTGTTTTCAGATCCCACAATTGAACATTTTCATCAGTTTCAGGATATTTTTCTTCTTTTACGCTGTTTTTCCGTCCTGAATCATTCGTAGTGAGCAGCGAAAAGGACGACAACCTAATCTATCACATTTCTATTACCGAATGCCATGACACCTTGGGCAAGACAACTTCACTTCACGTAGAGGCTAGGCCAGCAAATAGAGGCTGTGGGCTTGTGACCAGGTATCCGTCACTCCGGTGCCCATAACTTTTGATCCGTAAATAATTACACGGCGCACAGTATACTGTTGAAAAGCACTCTGAGAGCTCTATGATGGGGGCACGTAGCCTGCTCGGTTCCGCTTGTTTTTGGAGCCCAAAATTGAACATTTTCATAAGTTTTGAGACACTTTTCTTCTTTTGCACTGTTTTTCCATCCCGGATCGTACGTCGTGAGCTGCGGAAAGGACGACAACCTAATCCATCACATTTCTTTTACCAAATTACATGGAACCTTGTGCAAGACAACTTCACTTCACGTAGAGGCTGGGCCCGCAAACAGAGGGCGTGGGGCTTGTGACCAGGTAACCGTCGCTCCGGTGCCCATAACTTTTGATCCGTAAGGAGTTACGTGGCGCACAACATACCGTTGGAAAGCACTTTAAGAGCTATTCGATGGGGGAACCGAGCTTGCTCGGTTGCTCCTATTTTTGGAGCCCTAAATCAAACGTTTTCATCAGTTTCAGGACACTTTTCTTCATTTGTGCTATTTTTCCGTCCCGGATTGTACGTCACGAGCCGCGTAAAGGACGACAACATAATCCATCACATTTCTATTACTGAATCACATGGCACCTTGGGCAAGACAACTTCACTTCATGTAGAGGCTGAGCCCGCAAACAGAGGGCTTGGGGCTTGTGATTAGGTATCCGTCGCTGCGGTGCCCTTAAGTTTTGATCCGTAAGGAGTTACGTGGCGCACAGCATACCGTTGGAAATCCTTCCGAGAGCTCTACGACTGGGGCAGTAAGCCTGCTCGGCTGCGCCACTTTTTGGAGCCCAAAATTGTATGTTTTCATCAGTTTCGGGATACATTTCTTCTTTTAAGCTGTTTTTTCGTCTCGGATCGTACGTCGTGAGCCTCGAAAAGGACGACAACCTAATCCACCACATTTCTATTACCGAATCACACGGCACCTTGGGCAAGACAACTTCACTTCACGTAGAGGCTGGGCCAGCAAACAGAGGGTGTGGGGCTTGTTACCAGCTATCATTCGCTTCGGTGCCCATAACTTTGGATCCATAAGGAGTTATGCGGTGGAGAGCATACTGTTAGAAAGATCTCCAAGAGCTCTACGATTGGGGCTATAATCCTGCCATGCTGCGCCTATTTTTGGAGCCCAAAATTGAACATTTTCATCAGTTTCGGTCACTTTTCTTCTTATGCGTTGTTTTTCCGTCCCGGATCGTACGTCGTGAGCCGCGAAAAAGACGACAACCTAATCCATCACATTTCTATTACCGAATCCCATGGCACCTTGGGCAAGACAACTTCACTTCACGTAGAGGCTGGGCCTGGAAACCGAGGGCGTGGGGCTTGTGACCAGGTATCCGTCGCTCAAATGCCCATAACTTTTGATCCGTAAGGAGTTACGCAGTGTACAACATACCGTTGGAAACCTCTCTGAGAGATCTACGATGGGGGCAGAAAGCTTGCGCGGCTGCGCCCCTTTTTTGAAGCCCAAAATCGAACGTTTTCATTAGTTTCGGGATACTTTTCTTCTTTTGCGTTGTTTTTCCATCCTAGATCGTATGTCGTGAGCCACGAAAAGGACGACAACCTAATCTATCATATTTCTATTACCGAATCACATGCCACCTTCGGCAAGACAACTTCACCTCACGTATAGGCTAGACCCACAAATAGAGGCCGTAGGCATGTGACCAGGTATTCGTCGCTCCGGTGCCCATAACTTTTGATCCGTAAATAATTACACGGCATACAGTATACTGTTGAAAAGCACTCTGAGAGCTCTATGATGGGGGCACCTAGCCTGCTCGGTTGCGCTTGTTCTCGGAGCCCAAAATTGAATATTTTCATAATTTTTGGGACACTTTTTTTCTTTAGCACTGTTTTTTCGTCCCGGATCGTACGTCATGAGCCGTGAAAAGGATGACAACCTAATCCATCACATTTCTTTTACCAAATCACATGGAACCTTGGGCAAGACAACTACACTTCACGTAGAGGCTGGGCCCGCAAACAGAGGGCGTGGAGCTTGTGACCAGGTAACCGTCGCTTCGATGGCCATAACTTTTGATTCGTAAGGAGTTACGTGGCGCACAGCATACCGTTGGAAAGCACTCTAAGAGCTCTTCGATGGGGGAACCGAGCATGCTCGGTTGTTTCTATTTTGGAGCCCTAAATCAAACGTTTTCATAAGTTTTCAGACACTTTTCTTCTTTTGTGTTGTTTTTCCATCCCGGATCGTACGTCGTGAGCCGCGTAAAGGACGATAACCTAATCCATCACATTTCTATTACCGAATCACATGGCACCTTGGGCAAGACAACTTCACTTCATGTAGAGGTTGGGCCCGCAAACAGAGGGTGTGGGGCTTGTGACCAGGTATCCGTCGCTGCGGTGCCCTTAAGTTTTGATCCGTACGGAGTTACGCGGCTCACAGCATACCGTTGGAAATCCCTCTGAGAGCTCTACGACCGGGGCAGCAAGCCTGCTCGGCTGCGCCTATTTTCGGAGCCCAAAATGGAATATTTTCATCAGTTTCGGGACACTTTTCTTCTTTTGAGCTGTTTTTCCGTCCCGGATCGTACGTCGTGAACCTCAAAAAGGACGATAACCAAATCCATCACATTTCTATTACTAAATCACACGGCACCTTGGGCAAGACAACTTCACTTCACATAGTGGCTGGGCCAGCAAACAGAGGGCGTGGGGCTTGTGACCAGGTATCCTTCGCTTCGGTGCCCATAACTCTTGATCCGTAAGGAGTTACGCGGCGCATAGTATACCGTTGGAAAGCTCTCCGAGAGTTCTACGATGGGGGCACTAATTCTGCTCGGTCGCGCCTGTTTTCAGAGCCCAAAATTGATATTTTCATCAGTTTTGGGACACTTTTGTTCTTTTGCGCAGTTTTTCCGTTTCGGATCGTACGTCGTGAGCCGCGAAAAGGACGACAACCTAATCCATCACATTTCTTTTACCGAATCCCATGGCACCATGGGCAAGACAACTTCACTTCATGTAGAGGATGGGCCCGTAAACAGAGGGCGTGGGCCTTGTGACTAGGTATCCGTCGCTCCGGTGCCCATAACTTTTGATCCGCAAGGAGTTATGCAGTACACAGCATAACGTTGGAAAGCTCCCTAAGAGCTCTATGATGGGGGCAGCAAGCCTGCTCGGCTGTGCCTGTTTTCGAAGCCTCAAATCGAACATTTTCATCAGTTTCGGGACACTTTTTTTCTTTTGCGATATTTTTTCATCCCGGATCACACGTTGTGTGCCGTGAAAAGGACGACAACCTAATCTATCACATTTCTATTACAGAATCCCTTGGCACCTTCGGCAAGACAACTTCGCCTCACGTAGAGGCTGGCCCCGCAAACCGAGGGGGTAGGGCGTATGACCAAGTAGCCGTCGCTCCGATACCCATAACTTTTGATCTGTAAGGAGTTACGTGGTGCATAGCATACCGTTGGAAAGCACTCTAAGAGCTCTTCAATGGGGGAACCAAGATTGCTCGGTTGCTCCTATTTTGGGAGCCCAAAATCGAAGGTTTTCATAAGTTTCGGGATACTTTTCTTTTTTTACGCCGTTTTTCTGTCCCGGATCGTACGTCGTGAGCCGCGAAAAGGACTACAACCTAATCCATCACATTTCTATTACCGAATCCCACGGCACCTTGGGCAAGACAACTTCACTTCATGTAGAGGCTGGGCCCGTAAACAGAGGGCGTGGGGCTTGTGACCAGGTATCCGTTGCTACGGTGCCTATAATTTTTGATCCGTAAGGAGTTACGTGGCGCACAACATACCGTTGGAAAGCTCCCTGAGAGCTCTACGATGGGGGCACCTATCCTGCTCGACTGCGCCTGTTTTCGAATCCCAAAATTGAACATTTTCATAAGTTTTGGGACACTTTTCTTCTTTTACGCTGTTTTTCCGTCCCGGAACGTACGTCGGGAGCCGTGAAAAGGATGACAACCTAATCCAACACATTTCTATTACTGAATTACACGACACCTTGGGCAAGACAACTTCACTTCAGGTGGAGGCTAGGCCCGCAAATAGAGGCTGTGGGCTTGTGATCAGGTATCCGTCGCTCCGGTGCCCATAACTTTTTATCCGTAAAGAGTTACACAGCGTACAGTATACTGTTGGAAAGCACTATGAGAGCTCTACGATGGGGGAACCTAGCCTGCTCAGTTGCGCTTGTTTTCAGAGCCCAAAATTGAACATTTTCATAAGTTTTGGGTCACTTTTCTTCTTTTTACGCTATTTTTCCGTCCCGGATCATACGTCGTGAGCCGTGAAAAGGACGACAACCTAATCCATCACATTTCTTTTATCGAATCACATGGCACCTTGGGCAAGACAACTTCACTTCACGTAGAGGCTGGGCCTACAAACAGAGGGCTTGGGGCTTGTGACTAGGTATCCGTCGCTCTGGTGCTAATAACTTTTGATCCGTAAGGAGTTACGTGGTTCACAGAATACCGTCGGAAAGTACTCTGAGAGCTTTACGATGGGAAGAGGGTCTATCTAGTTATGATTAGTTCAAACCAAAATTAGACCCCAAATTACAATGGGGGTCATTTACAATACAACAACAAACAACATAAGAAATAGTCTTCAAGCAACATATCATTCACAAAATGGCCATAGTCAAGTAAGGCACGTAAGGCAAGCAATCATTCCAAGGAGTCATCAATAGGCACGTTGTCCTCGGGTACCTGTTCCTAGTCTTCTTCACCTGAGATGATAAAAGAGGGTGAGTCCTTATGAACTCAGTGAGGGGGAACGAGAAATAAATTTTGAAACTCTTTTTCTGGTTCAACTTATGAAACCCTTTTTGCAAGCATGACATATATCACAAGTAAGTTCATAATGTAATATAAAAGTAAAATAACACAATTACCCGTCTTTCCTCCCCGAGGTCCTCTAGGAACCAAGCGAGAGTACTTATACACATAGTGTAAAGGATATGGTGAGCTTTTGCTCTCAGTTCATTTCAGTATCAATTGTTGCGGCCGACTTCAAATCATCCACTTATCACGCCAAATGGGTGTACTCTGGATGTACCCCGAAATCCTACAACCCAACTATCCGAGGAAGTCTAGCCCCCAAGCGAGAGAGGGAATTGGACAATGGTAGTCACGGTTGCACCGGCAAGCCCGATGCCGCCCGATGTGCATGAAATGCTACCACGCCAGAATAAAAGGTTGCAACCTTGTATGCAATGCACATTTATGACATTTAATATATCACATTAGGAGGACAACAAAGTAGGTTGCCTCCGAGCAGTCATAAGATTGCACATTGATAAGTAAACAAGCGAGGTATGCTATGACAGGTAATTTCACTTGTAAGGCACATGGAGTTATATGAATATTAAACAGGCAACCACGTAACGCATGTAAATCAAGTCATATAACTCATTTCAGGGTTCACGTAATCAAATAATAAGTTTATACAACATGCAACGACGTCTACGTGGGACCGGGTGCAAGAAAGGCTTACTTGACAATATGTAATTATCAAAAATCACATTTAAGGCTATAAGGAAAACTACGGGCAGTCCACTATTCACATAATTAGACACGATAACCATAGGATCAACACTTAGCGAGTTTTCATAGTCATTAGGGTTTCAGTTCATGCTTACCCGTGCGATTAAGCCACAAGTTGTCACGTAATTAAACTCAAGCCATGCATCAATTAATTAAAACAACTTCAATCATCCAAAACAGTCCACACAACATCCAAGAGCCACAATCCCAAGCATTTAATACAACAAGAGAAGTTACAATAATTTTCAAAGCATATCACTAGATGAAAACCTCACTGCAATGGTCTGTTTTCCCATGATCATTTAGACAAGCAAACAATTTCCAATTCGAGTGAATAAAATGTCAAATTAAATCTTATTAAGTGAACTAAATCCAGAAATAGACCTCGCATCATTTGGAGTTCGGATTCAAGAGTTACAGCCAAAACCGTGAGATTACGCAAAACTGTCCAGATTTGTACACATTTCAATACTTGTCATTTTCGAGGGCCTTAGGATCAGATTTAGCCTTAGTCTATTTCTGATAAAAATGTCCAGAACTGAAAAATATATCATTCTACCAAATTTCATGCATTTTGGATATCATTTACTAAGTCAAAACTGGTCCGTTCTACAAGGCCAGTGAACTGCCAAAAACCTGCTTCATTTTCCCAGATTTTCCAGATTTGGACACCTTTCTATTTTTTGCCATTTTGGAGACCTTAGAGCCAAAATTGGCCTTGGCCTATTTCTATGAAAAATGCTCAGAACTGGAAAAACTAGTCACCTACCAATTTTCACGAATTTTCAACATCATTTTCCAGGCCAAATTTACTTCGTTCCAACAAGTCAGAAAACTGCCATTTACGCAATTTCACCTATCTTCAAATTCTAGCCAAATATCTTGCCATGCATGTTTACAAAAGCTCATGTACACACATATATCACAAGTACAGAGGTAAAAATAGACATGTGAAGGCATGCATGTGGTTTTTGAAAGCTTTTCAAAAGAGTTTTAGCCCTCACCTTAGCAAGACAATAATGAAGATGCACAAAGCTCTTGAAGATGCACAAGATCGTCTTTCTCCTGAGATTCTCTAATTCCTATCTTAGTTACCATGTTCTTAGTATGTGCATGTGGCTAGAACAAAAGGAAATGAGGTAGAAGTTATCAAACATACCTATGCCGAAAATGAAGGTTCTACGAGCTTGCATGCATGTTTCTTTGCTTCTAGCTTGCTTGGTCGAGTTCCTTAGTGTCTTGAATGTCTTGAAGAACCTTAGGATGATGAGCTTAAGCTAGGGAGAGTGAGATTGCAGCCAAGGCCGAGAGAGAGAAGATGAGAGCTTGAGAGAAGGTTTGAAAGCACAAAATGAAGTTGAAGAGGCTTTGAATGCATGTGTCGGCTATGGGCTTGCAAAATTCTGATTTTTGTGTCTTCAAGAGCATGTTTTGAATCACCTTAGCATGGGCAATTGAGTGTGTCGAGAATGTGGAGCTTTGGTTTCATTTTTTTTTTATGCATTGTTTGAAGTGATTTGTCATAGTTTGTCTTGGAATGATTTTTGAAATTGCAAAGCATGCTAATCTCTTCACACGGTCGGCCAAAGCATTGCTCAATTCTGAATTTTTGTCATGTCTTGAGCATTATTTAATTGAGTGTGCTTGGAACATGCAAAAAGAATGAAGAATAAAGAATAGGAATGTTTAGCTTTTTGTGAGATTTCGTCTTCTAGTAAGTTGAATTAGCATTTTAATATTAGTTAGTGGAGTTGTAGGATTAATTAATGATCTAGTACTTCGTGTAAGATGCTTTCTAGATTAGCGTGTGGGCACGCTTTCCGAGGTTTAGGGTAGGCACTACGAGGTAAGGCACGAACTACGAGACGAATGCACGTTTTCCAAGCAAATGCACGCAACCCCAAATGAATGCACGTAATTTGATGCAAGACACATAAAACAAAACACGACTCTTAAACCTATGTCAAGGCACGCAAATCTAGGTTAGGGCATACGAAACGAGGTATCGCACCCAAATTGAGGTCGAGCCTCACAGTTGCACCTGTTTTCGGAGCCCAACATTGAACGTTTTCATCAGTTTCGGGACACTTTTCTTCTTTTGCACTGTTTTTTCAGTCCCGGATCGTACGTCGTGAGCCGTGAAAAGAACGACAACCTAATCCATCATATTTCTATTACTAAATCACACGACACCTTGGGCAAGACAACTCCACTTCACGTAGAGGCTGGGCCTGCGAACAGAGGGCGTGGGGCTTGTGACCAGGTATCCGTCGCTCCGGTGCCTGTAACTTTTGATTCGTAAAGATTTAGGCGGTGCACCGCATACCGTTAGAAAGTTCTCCGAGAGCTCTACGACGGGGGAACCCAGCCTTCTCGGCTGCGCCTATTTTTGGAGCCCAAAATCGAATGTTTTCATCAGTTTTGGGACATTTTTCTTCTTTTGCGCTGTTTTTCCGTCCCGGGTCGTACGTCATGAGCCGCGAAATGGACGACAATCTAATCTATCACATTTCTATTACTGAAACCCACGGCACCTTGGGCAAGATAACTTCACTTCACGTAGAGGCTGGGCCCGCAAACAGAGGGCGTGGGGCTTGTGACCAGGTATTCGTCGTTCCGGTGCCCATAACTTTTGATCTATAAGGAGTCACGCGGTGCACAACATACAGTTGGAAAGCTTTCTGAGAGCTGTACGACGAGGGAACCTAGCTTGCTCGGTTGTGCCTGTTTTCGGAGCCCAAAATCGAACGTTTTCATCAGTTTCGAGACACTTTTCTTCTTTTGCGCAATTTTTCCATCCCGGATCGTACGTCGTGAGCCTCAAAAAGGTCGACAACCTAATCCATCACATTTCTATTACCGAATCACATGGCACCTTGGGCAAGACAACTTCACTTCATGTAGAGGCTGCGCCTGCAAACAGAGGGCGTAGGGCTTGTGACTAGGTATCCGCCGCTCCGGTACTCATAACTTTTGATCCGTAAGGAGTTACGCGGCGCACAACATACAGTTGGAAAGTTACCGAGAGCTCTACGCTAGGGGCACCAAGCATGCTCAGCTGTGCCTATTTTTGGAACCCAAAATCGAACGTTTTCATCAGTTTTGGGATACTTTTCTTCTTTTGCACTGTTTTTCGGTCCCGGATCGTATGTCGTGAGCCGCAAAAAGGACGACAACCTAATCCATCACATTTCTATTACCAAACCCATGGCACCTTGGGAAAGACAACTTCACTTCACGTAGAGGCTGGGACTGCAAACAGAGGGCGTGGGGCTTGTTACCAGGTATCCGTCGCTCCGGTGCCCATAACTTTTGATCTGTAAGGAGTTACGCGGCGCACAGCATACCGTTGAAAAGCACTTTAAGAGCTCTACGATGGGGGGAACCTAGCCTGCTCGATTGCGCATATTTTCGGAGCCCAAAATCGAACATTTTAATAAGTTTTGGGACATTTTCTTCTTTTGCGCTATTTTTTTTGTCCCGGATCATACATCGTGAGCCCGAAAAGGACGACAACCTAATCCATCACATTTCTATTACCGAATCCCATGGCACCTTGGGCAAGACAACTTTACTTCATGTTGAGGATGGGCCTGCAAACCGAGGGCGTGGGGCTTGTGACCAGGTATCCATCGCTTCGGTGCCCATAACTTTTGATCCGCAAGGAGTTACACGGCGCACAGCATCCTGTTGGAAAGCTCTCCGAGAGCTCTACGACGGGGGCACTAAGCCAGCTAAGCTGCACCTATTTTCAGAGAAAAAAATCGAACATTTTCATCAGTTTCGGGACACTTTTTTGCTTTTGTGTTGTTTTTTCATCCCGGATCGTACGTCGTGAGCCTAAAAAAGGACAACAACCTAATCCATCACATTTCTATTATCGAATCCCACAGTACCTTGGGCAAGACAACTTCACTTCCCATAGAGGCTAGGCCCACAAACCGAGGGCGTGGGGCTTGTGACCAGGTATCCGTCGCTCCGGTGCCCATAACTTTTGATCCGTAAGGAGTTACGTGGCGCACAGCATACCGTTGGAAAGCTCTCCGAGAGCTCTACGACGGGGGCAGCAAGCTTGCTCGGCTGCGCCTATTTTCGTAGCCCAAAATTGAATATTTTCATCAGTTTTTGGACACTTTTCTTCTTTTGCGCTATTTTTTCGTCCCAGATCGTACGTCGTGAGCCGCGAAAAGGACGACAACCGAATCTATCACATTTCTATTACCGAATCCCACAGCACCTTAGGCAAGACAGCTTCACTTCACGTAGAGGCTGGGCCCACAAACCGAGGGCGTGGGGCTTGTGACCAGGTATCCGTCGCTCCGGTGACTATAACTTTTGATCCGTAGGGAGTTACGCGGCGCACAGCATACCGTTGGAATGCTCTCTAAGAGCTCTACGATGGGGGCACCTAGCCTGCTCAGTTGTGCTTATTTTCAGAGCCCAAAATCGAACATTTTCATAAGTTTTAGGAAACTTTTCTTCTTTTGCGCTATTTTTTCGTCCCGGATCGTACGTCGTGAGCAGCAAAAAGGACGATAACCTAATCTATCACATTTCTATTACCGAATCACACGGCACCTTGGGCAAGACATCTTCACTTCACGTAGAGGCTGGGCTCATAAACAGAGGGCGTGGGGCTTGTGACCAGGTATCCGTCGCTCCGGTGCCATAACTTTTGATCCGTATGGAGTTACGCAACGCACAACATACCGTTGGAAAGCTCTCCGTGAGCTCTACGACGGGGGCACCAAGCCTACTCGGCTGCGCCTATTTTCGAAGCCCATAATCGAACGTTTTCATCAGTTACGGGACACTTTTCTTTTTTTACACTATTTTTCTGTCCCGGATCGTACATCGTGAGCCGCAAAAAGGACGACAAGCTAATCCATCACATTTCTATTGCCGAATCCCACTGCATCTTGGGCAAGACAACTTCACTTCACGTAGAGGCTGGGCGCGCAAACAAAGGGCATGGGGCTTGTGACCAGGTATTTGTCGCTCGGGTACCCATAACTTTTGATCCGTAAGGAGTTACGCGACGCATAAGATACAGTTGGAAAACTCTTCGAGAGCTCTACGATGGGGGCACCAAGCCTGCTCGGCTGCGCCTGTTTTCAGAGCCCAAAATCTAACATTTTTATTAGTTTCGGGACACTTTTCTTCTTTTGCCATGTCTTTCCATCTCGGATCGTATATCGGGGGCCACGAAAAGGACAACAACCTAATCCATCACATTTGTATTACCGAATCACACTGCACCTTGGGCAAGACAACTTCACTTCAAGTAGAGGCTGGGCCCGCAAACAGAGGGCGTTGTGCTTGTGACCAGGTATCCGTCGCTCCGGTGCCCATAACTTTTGATTAGTAAGGAGTTACGCAGCGCACTGCATACCGTTGGAAAGCTCTCCGAGAGCTCTACGACGGGGGCACCCAGCCTGCTCAGTTGTGCCTGTTTTCGGAGTCTAAAATTGAACGTTTTCATTAGTTTCTGGATATATTTCTTCTTTTGCGCTATTTTTCATTCTCGGATCGTACGTCGTGAGCCGTGAAAAGAACAACAATCTAATCCATAACATTTCTATTACCGAATCCCATACCACCTTGGGCAAGACAACTTTTCACGTAGATGCTGGGCTTGCAAATAGAGGGCGTGGGGCTTATGACCAAGTATCTGTCGCTCCGGTACCCATAACTTTTGATCCGTAAGGAGTTACGCAACGCACAGCATACAGTTGGAAAACTTTTCGAGAGCTCTGCAACGAGGGCACCAAGCCAGCTCAGCTGCGTCTATTTTTGGAGCCCAAAATCGAACGTTTTCATATGTTTCGGGACACTTTTCTTCTTTTGCGCTGCTTTTTTGTCCCGGATCATAAGTAGCCGCGAAAAGGACGACAACCTAATCTATCACATTTCTATTACCAAATCGTACGGCACCTTAGGCAAGACAACTTCACTTCACGTAGAGTATGGGCCCGCAAACCGAGAGCATGGGGCGTTTGACCAAGTATCCGTCGCTCCAGTGCCCATAACTTTTGATTCGTAAGGAGTTACGTAGCGCACTGCATACTGTTGGAAAGCTCTCCGAGAGCTCTACGACAGGGGCAGCAAGCCTGCTTAGCTACGCTTGTTCTCAGAGCCAAAAATCAAACGTTTTCATCAATTTTGGGACACTTTTCTTTTTTTGCGCTGTTTTTTCGTCCCGGATCGTACGTTGTGAGTCGCGAAAAGGACGACAACCTAATCCATCACATTTCGATTGCCGAATCACAAGCCACCTTGGGCAAGATAACTTCACTTCACGTAGAGGCTGGGCCCGCAAACAGAGGGCGTGGGGCTTGTGACCAAGTACCCGTCGCTCCGATGCCCATAACTTTTGATCCGTAAGGAGTTATGCGGCGCACAGTATACCGTTGGAAAGCTCTCTGAGAGCTCTACGATCTGGGCACCTAGCCTGCTCGGCTACGCCTATTTTTGAAGCCCAAAATTGAACGTTTTCATATGTTTCGGGACACTTTTCTTCTTTTGCGCTGCTTTTTTATCCCGGATCATAAGTCTTGAGCCGCGAAAAGGACGACAACCTAATCCATCACATTTTTTTATCGAATCCCACCTTAGGCAAGACAACTTCACTTCACGTAGAGTATGGGCCAGCAAACTGAGAGCGTGGAGCTTTTGACCAGGTATCCGTCGATCCGGTGCCTATAACTCTTGATCCGTAAGGAGTTACGCAGCGCACAACATACCGTTGGAAAGCTCTCCTAGAGCTCTATGGCGGGGGCAGCAAACCTGCTCGGCTGAACTTATTTTCTGGGCCCAAAATCAAACGTTTTCATCAATTTTGGAACACTTTTCTTCTTTTGCGCTGTTTTTCCATCCCGGATCGTACGTCGTGAGCCGCGAAAAGGACGACAACCTAATCCATCACATTTCTATTGCCAAATCACAAGGCACCTTGGGCAAGACAACTTCACTTCACATAGAGGCTAGGCCCGCAAACAGAGGGCGTGGGGCTTGTGACCAAGTATCCGTCGCTCCGGTGCCCATAACTTTTGATCCGTAAGTTGTTACGCGACGCACAGCATACCGTTGGGAAGTTCTCTGAGAGCCCTACGATCTGGGCACCTAGCCTGCTCAGCTGCGCCTATTTTCGGAGCCAAAAATCAAACATTTTTATAAGTTTTGGGACACTTTTCTTCTTTTACGATGTTTTTCCGTCCCAGATCGTACGTCGTGAGCCTCGAAATGGACGACAACCTAATCCATCACATTTTTATTATCGAATCCTTCCTTGGGCAAGACAACTTCACTTCACGTAGAGGCTGGGCCCTCAAACTGAGGGCGTGGGGCTTGTGACCAGGTATCCGTCGCTCCGGTGCCCATAACTTTTGATTCGTAAAGAGTTACCCAGCGTACAGCATACCGTTGGACAAGCTCTCCGAGAGCTCTACGACTGGGGCAGCAATCTTGCTCGGCTGCGCTTATTTTTGGAGCCCAAAATCAAACGTTTTCATCAGTTTTGGGACACTTTTCTTCTATGGCATAGTTTTTCCGTCCCGGATCGTACGTCGTGAGCCGCAAAAAATACGACAACCTAATCCATCACATTTTTATTACCGAATTCCATGACACCTTGGGCAAGAAAACTTCAATTCACGTAGAGGCTGGGCCCTCAAACCGAGGTCGTGGGGCTTGTGACCAGATATCAGTCACTCCGGTGCCCATAACTTTTGATCCGTAAGGAGTTACACAGCCCACAGCATACCGTTGGAAAGCTCTCCGAGAGCTCTACAATGGGGGCATCAAGCCTGCTAGGTTGCACCTATTTTTGGAGCCCAAAATAGAATATTTTCATCAATTTCGGGACAGTTTTCTTCTTTTACGCTGTTTTTCCGTTCCTGATCGTACGTCGTGAGCCGCGAAATGGACGACAACCTAATCCATCACATTTCTATTACTGAATCCCACAGCACCTTGGGCAAGACAACTTCACTTCACGTAGTAGCTGGGCCCGCAAACAGAGGGCGTGGGGCTTGTGACTAGGTATCCGTCGCTCCGATGCCCATAACTTTTGATCCATAAGGAGTTACATGACGCACAGCATACCGTTGGAAAGCTCTCTGAGAGCTCTACGATGGAGGCACCTAGCCTACTCGGCTGCACCTATTTTCGAAGACCAAAATCGAACATTTTTCTCAATTTCGGGACTGTTTTCCTCTTTTTCGGTGTTTTTCCGTCCCGGATCTTATGTCCTGAGCCGCGAAAAGGACGACAACCTAATCCATCACATTTCTATTACCGAATCCCACGGTAACTTTGGCAAGACAACGTCACTTCACGTAGAGGCTGGGCCCGCAAAGCAAGGGCGTGGGACTTGTGACCAGGTATCCGTTGCTCCGGTGCCGATAACTTTTGATCCTTAAGGAATTACGCGGCGCACAGCATACCGTTGGAAAGCTCTCCGAGGCTCTACGACGGGGGCACCAAGCCTGGTCGGCTGCGCCTGTTTTCGGAGTCCAAAATCGAACGTTTTCATTAGTTTTGGGACACTTTTCTTCTTTTGCGCTATTTTTTCATCCCGGATCGTACGTTGTGAGCAGCGAAAAGGACAACAGCCTAATCCATCACATTTTTATTACCAAATCCCACAGTACCTTGGGCAAGAAAATGTCATTTCACGTAGGGGCTGGGCTCTCAAACCGAGGGCGTAGGGTTTGTGACCAGGTATCCGTCGCTTCGGTGCCCATAACTTCTTATCCGTAAGGAGTTACACGATGCACAACATATAGTTAGAAAGCTCTCCGAGAGCTCTACGACGGGGGCAGCAAGCCTGCTATGTTGCGCTTGTTTTCGAAGCCCAAAATCAAACGTTTTCATCAATTTTGAGACACTTTTATTCTTTTGCGCTATTTTTTCGTCCCGGATCGTACGTCATGAGCCGCAAAAAGGACGACAACCTAATCCATCACATTTTTATTACCAAATCCCACGGCACCTTGGCAAGACAACTTTACTTCACGTAGAGGCTGGGCCCTCAAACCGAGAGCGTGGGACTTGTGACCAGGTATCCGTTGCTCCAGAGCCCATAACTTTTGATCCGTAAGGAGTTACGCAGCGCACAGCATACCGTTGGAAAGCTCTCCGAGAGCTCTATGACGGAGGCTACAAGCCTGCTCGGCTGCGCTTATTTTCAGAGCCCAAAATCAAAAATTTTCATCAGTTTTGGGACACTTTTCTTCTTTTGTGCTGTTTTTCCGTCCCTGATCGTACGTCGTGAGCCGCAAAAAGGACGACAACCTAATCTATCACATTTCTGTTACCGAATCACATGGCACCTTGGGCAAGACAACTTCATTTCACGTAGAGGCTGGGCCCTCAAACTGAGGGCGTGGGCTTGTGACCAGGTATCCGTCGCTCCGGTGCCCATAACTTTTGATCCGTAAGGAGTTACGTGGCGCACAACATACCGTTGGAAAGCTCTCTAAGAGCTCTACGACGGGGGTAGCAAGCTTGCTCGGTTGCGCCTATTTTTGGAGCCTAAAATTGAACGTTTTCAACAATTTCAAGACACTTTTCTTCTTTTACGCAGTTTTTTCGTCCCGGATCGTAGGTCGTGAGCCGCGAAAAGGACGACAACCTAATCTATCACATTTCTGTTACCGAATCACATGGCACCTTGGGCAAGACAACTTCACTTCACGTAGAGGCTGGGACCGCAAACGGAGGGCGTGGGGCTTTTGACCAGGTATCCGTCGCTTCTGTGCCCATAACTTTTGATCCGTAAGGAGTTACGAGGCGCACAACATACCGTTGGAAATCTTTCTGAGATGTCTACGATTGGGGCACCTAGCCTGCTCAGCTGCACCTATTTTTGGACCCCAAAATTGAACATTTTCATCAATTTTGGGACAGTTTTCCTCTTTTTCACTTTTTTTTCATCCCGGATAGTATGTCTTGAGCCGCGAAAAAGACGACAACCTAATCCATCACATTTTTATTACCGAATCCCACAGCAACTTTGGCAAGACAACTTCACTTCATGTGGAGGCGGGGCCTGCAAACCAAGGGCATGAGACTTGTGACCAGGTATCTGTCGCTCCGGTGCCGATAACTTTTTATCCTTAAGGAGTTACGTGGCGCACAGCATACCGTTGGAAAGCTCTTCGAGAGCTCTATGACGGGGGCACCAAGCCTGCTCGGCTGCTATCACGCCCCAACCCGACCTATAGAGGTTAGACTAGGGAGTGATCTAAACATTCAAGTCATATCACGAAGTTAATCGTTCATGAAAGTTTAACACTTAACGTTTTAGCCTAAACTCCACAAATTCTCCAGAAATCCGGCAGCATAACGGCTGTAATTGGGCTCTTTAGTTTGCCCTAATTCTCTAAACGCCTCAAAACTTCCTATCTCAAATTCATTTCCAACTAAGATTACTATCAATTGAAACGCCTACTAGTTGTCTCAAAGTCTCGTTTGATTAACAGCCTAGCATGATAACTATGTCTCGTTTGTTTGTTAATCCTTGTTACAAAAGTACATGTTGATCTTAGCTTAACAATGAGTACCTGCTTAAGATTGGATAGATTCATTTTACTTAATCCTTACCTAATACTTCATAATCCTATGATAGATACTAGCCAGTAGCGATAGCAAAAACGACCACAAGAGTGTCTAACTAGTTATGATCAGTACAAGCCAAAATTAGACCCCAAATTACAACCGGGGTCATTTACAATACAATAACAAGCAACATACGAAACAGTCTTCAAGCAACATATCGTTCACAAAATGTCCATAGTCAAGTAAAGCACATAGGGCAAGCAATCATTCCAAGGAATCATCATTAGGCACGTTGTCCTCTGGTACCTATTCCTGGTCTTCTTCACCTGAGATGATAAAAGAGGGTGAGTCCTTATGAACTCAGCGAGGGGGAACGAGAAATAAGTTTTGAAACTCTTTTTCTGGTTCAATTATGAAAACCCTTTGCAAGCATGACATATATCACAAGTAAGTTCATAATGTAATATAAAAGTAAAGAACACAATTACTCGTCTTTCCTCCCCGAGGTCCTCTAGGAACCAAGCGAGAGTACTTATACACATAGTGAAAAGGATACGGTGAGCTTTTGCTCTCAGTTCATTTCCAGTATCAGTTGTTGCGGTGGACTTCAAATCATCCCCTTATCACGCCAAATGGGTGTACTCCGGATGTATCCCGAAATCCTATGACCCAACTATCCAAGGAAGTCTAGCCCCCAAGTGAGAGAGGGAATTGGACAATGGTAGTCACGGTTGCACCGGCAAGCCCGATGCCGCCCGGTGTGCGTGAACGCTACCACGCCAGAATGAAAGGTTGCAACCTTGTATGCAATGCACATTTATGACATTTAATATATCACATTAGGAGGACAACAAAGTAGGTTGCCTCCGAGCAGTCATAAGATTGCACATTGACAAGTAAACACGCGAGGCACGATATGACAAGTAATTTCACTTGAAAAGCACATGGAGTTATATGAATATTAAATGGGCAGCTATGTAACACATGTAAATCAAGTCATATAACTCATTTCGAAGTTCACGTAATCGAATAATAAGATTATACAACATGCAACGACATCTGCGTGGGACCGGGTGCAAGAAAGGCCTACTTGTCAACATGTAATCATCGGAATCATATTTAGGGCTATAAGGGCAACTACGGGCAGCCTACTAATCACATAATTAAACACGATATTCATAGGATCAACACTTAGCGAGTTTACCTAGTCATTAGGGTTTCAATTCATGCTCACCCGTACGATTAAGCCCTAAGTTGTCACGTAATTAAACTCAAGCCATGCATTGATTAATTCAAACACCCTCAAGCATTCAAAACAGTCCACAAAACATCCAAGTGCCACAATCCCAAGCATTTAATACAACAAGAGAGGTTACAATAATTTTCAAAGCATATCACTAGATGAAAACCTCGCTGCAATGGACTGTTTTCTCACAATCATTGAGACAAGCAAACAAACTCCAATTCCAGTGAACAAATTTTCAAATTAAATCTTAAGGAGTGAACTAAATCCAGAAACAAACCTCGCATCATTTGGAGTTCGGGTTCAAGAGTTACAGCCAAAACCGTGAGACTACACAAAACTGTCCAGATTTGTACACATTTCAATACTTATCTTTTTGAGGACCTTAGGGTCAGATTTAGCCTTAGCCTATTTCTGACAAAAATGTCCATAACTGAAAATTCTAGCAGTGTACCAAATTTCATGCATTTTGGATATTATTTACTAAGTCAAAACTGGTTTTTTCTACAAGGACAGTGAATCTGCCAAAACCTGCTTCATTTTCCCAGATTTTCCAGATTTGGACACATTTTGATATTTTTCCATTTTGAGGACCTTAGATTCAAAATTAGCTTTGGCCTATTTGTACGAAAAATGCTCAGAACTGGCAAAACTAGTGACCTATCAATTTTCACGCATTTTAAACATCATTTACCTGGTCAAAATCATTTCGTTCCAACAGAACAGAAAGCTGTCAAATACGCGATTTCACCTATCTTTACATTCTAGCCAAATATCTTGCCATGCATGCTTACAAAAGCTCATGTACACACATATATCACAAGTACAGAGGTAAAAATAGACATTCAAAGGCATGCATGTGGTTTTTAAAAGCTTTTCAAGAAGTTTTAGTCCTCACTTTAGCAAGACAACAAAGAAGATGCACAAACTCTTGATGAAGCACAATGTCGACCCTTTTCCTTGCTTAGCCGAGAGACAACTTGAGATTTCTCTAATTCCTAGCTTAGTAACCATGTTCTTAGTATGTGCAAATGGCTAGAACAAAAAGAAAATGAAATGGAAGCTAACAAACTTACCTAAGCCGAAGTGAATGTGCTATAAGCTTGCATGTGTGACTTTTGCACTCTAGCTTGCTTGGTCGAGTACCTTGGTAGCTTGGAGGTCTTGATGAATCTTAGGATGATGAACCTAAGCTATGGAGAGTAGGATTTCAGATAGGGCCGAGAGAGAGAGAGAAGAGATGAGAGAGTGAGAGAAAATGTGAGAAAGAATGAAAGAATGAAAGAAAAAAGAAAGCTTTGAGGAATATGATGCTTGTGTCGGCCTAGGGCCTTGCAAAATTCAGAATTGTGTCTTCAAGGAGCATAATTTGAATCCTTAGCATGGGCAATTGAGTGTGTGTCGAGAATATGGAGCTTTGGTTTCATTTTTTTATGCATTTTTTTGAAGTGATTTGTCATGAGCTTGTCATAGGATGTCTAGATTTAATTTTTGAAATTGCAATGCATGCACAAATGCAAGAGGTGATCGGCCAAGGCTCGCAAAATGCTGAATCTTTGTCATCTTTTGAGCATTATTTAATTGGGTGCTTGGGAAGTGCAAAAGAATAAGGAATAAAGAATAAGAATGTCTAGCTTTTGGTGCAATTTCGTTTTCTAGTGCATTGACTTAGCATTTTAATATTAGTTAGTGGAGTTTGTAGGATTAATTAATGATCTAGTGCTTCGTGTAAGATTCTTTCTTGATTAGCATGCGGGCACGCTTTCCTAGGTTTAGAGCATGCACTACAAGGTAAGGCACGAACTACGAGACAAAAGCACATTTTCCAAGTAAATGCACGCAACCCTAAATGTATGCACGTAATTCAATGCAAGGCACTCAAAACCAAGCACGACTCTTAAACCTAGGTCAAGGCATACAAATCTAGGTTAGGGCACACAAATCGAGGTATTGCATGCAAATCGAGGTCGGGCCTCACAGTTGCGCCAGTTTTTGGAGTTCAAAATCGAATGTTTTTATTAGTTTCGGGATACTTTTCTGATTTTTGTGTTATTTTTCCGTCCCGGATCGTACGTCGTGAGCCGCGAAAAGGACAACAACCTAATCCATCACATTTTTACTACCGAATCCCATGGCACCTTGGGCAAGACAACTTCACTTCACGTAGAGGCTGGGCCTTACAAACCATGGGCGTGGGGCTTGTGACCAGGTATCCGTCGCTCCGGTGTCTATAACTTTTGATCCGTAAGGAGTTACGCGGCGCACAACATACCATTGGAAAGCTCTCCGAGAGCTCTACGATAGGAGCACCAAGCCTGCTCGGCTGCGTCTATTTTTGGGGCACAAAATTGAACGTTTTCATCAATTTCGGGACACTTTACTTCTTTTGCACTGTATTTTCATCCCGGATCGTACGTCGTGAGCCGCGAAAAGGACGACAACTTAATCTATCATATTTCTAAAACCGAATCCCACGGTACATTGGGCAAGACAACTTCACTTCACGTAGAGTCTGGGCCCGCAAACAGAGGGCGTGGAGCTTTTGACCAGGTATCTGTCGCTCCGGTGCCCATAACTTTAGATCCGTAAGGAGTTACGCGGGGCACAGAATATCGTTGGAAAGCTCTCTAAGAGCTCTACGATAAGGGTGCCAACCCTGGTTTGCTGCGCCTGTTTTCAAAGCCCAAAATATAACATTTTCATAAGTTTTGGGACACTTTTCTTCTTTTGCGCTGTTTTTCCATCACAAATCGTACGTCATGAGCCGCGAAAAGGACGACAACCTAATCCATCACATTTCTATTTCCGAATCACACGGCACCTTGGGCAAGACAACTTCACTACATGTAGAGGCTAGGTCCACAAACAGAGGGCGTGGGGCTTGTGACCAGGTATCCGTCGCTCCGGTGCCTATAACTTTGGATCCGTAAGGAGTTACACAGCTCACAGCAAACTGTTGGAAAACACTCTGAGAGCTCTACGATGGGGGAACCTAGACTGCTTAGTTGTGCCTGTTTTCAAAGCCCAAAATTGAACATTTTCATAAGTTTTGGGACATTTTTCTTCTTTTACGCTATTTTTCTGTCACGGATCGTACGTTGTGAGCCGCAGAAAGGACGACAACCTAATCCATCACATTTCTATAACCCAAACACACGGCACCTTGGGCAAGACAACTTTACTTCACGTAGAGGCTGGGCCCGGAAACAGAGGGCGTGGGGCTTGTGACCAGGTATCCGTCGCTCCGGTGCCCATAACTTTTGATCCGTAAGGAGTTACGCAGTGCACAGCATACCGTTGGAAAGCACTCTGAGAGCTCTACGATGGGGGCACCTAGCCTGCTCGGTTGCGCCTATTTTTGGAGCCCAAAATCGAACATTTTCATAACTTTTTGGATACTTTTCTTCTTTTGCGCTGATTTTCCGTGCCGGATCGTACGTCGTGAGCCGCGAAAAGGGCGACAACCTAATCCATCACATTTCTATTACCGAATCACACGGCACCTTGGGCAAAACAACTTCACTTAACGTAGAGGCTAGGCCAGCAAACAGAGGGCGTGGGGCTTGTGATCAGGTATCCGTCGCTCGGTGCCCATAACTTTTGATCCGTAAGGAGTTACGCGGCGCACAACATACCGTTCGAAAGCACTCTGAGAGCTCTACGATGGGGACACCTAGCCTGCTTTGTTGCGCCTGTTTTCAGAATCCAAAATCGAACATTTTCATAAGTTTTGGGATACTTTTCTTCTTTTGCTCTGTTTTTCCGTCCCGGATCGTACATCGTGAGCCGCGAAAAGGACGACAACCTAATCCATCACATTTCTATTTCCGATTCCCACGGCACCTTAGGCAAGACAAGTTCACTTCACGTAGAGGCTGGGCCAGCAAACCGAGGGCATGGGGCTTGTGACCAGGTATCTATCGCTCTGGTGCCCATAACTTTTGATCCGTAAGGAGTTACGCGGTGCACAACATACTGTTGAAAAGCTCTCTGAGAGCTCTACGACTGGGACAAAAAGGCTGCTCGGCTATGCCTATTTTCAGAGCCCAAAATCGAACGTTTTCATCAGTTTTGGTACACTTTTCTTCTTTTGCGCTGTTTTTCCTTCCTGGATCATACGTCGTGAGCTGCGAAAAGGACGACAATCTAATCCATCACATTTCTATTATCGAATCACACGGCACCTTGGGCAAGACAACTTCACTTAACGTTGAGCATGGGCCCGCAAATAGAGGGCGTGGGGCTTGTGACCAGGTATCCATCGCTCCAGTGCCTATAACTTTTGATCCGTAAGGAGTTACGTAGCACATAGCATATCGTTGGATAGCTCTACGAGAGCTCTACGACGGGGCAGCAAGCCTGCTCGGCTGCGCTTATTTTCGGAGCCCAAAATCAAACGTTTTCATTAGTTTTGCGACACTTTTTTTCTTTTACGCTGTTTTTCCGTCTCGGATCATACGTCGTGAGCCGCAAAAAAGATGACAACCTAATCCATCATATTTTTATTACCGAATCCGACGACACCTTGGGAAAGACAACTTTACTTCACGTAAAGGTTGGGTCCTCAAACCGAGGGCGTGGGGCTTATGACCAGGTATCCGTCGCTCCGGTGTCCATAACTTTTGATCCGTAAGGAGTTACGCAGCGCACAGTGTCACACCCCAACCCGGCCTATAAAGGTTAGACTAGGGTGTGATCTAATCATTCAAGTCATGTCTCGTACTTAACCGTTCATGAAGATTTAACACTTAACGTTTCGGCCTAAACTCCAAAATTTTTCGGAAAACCGACAGCATAACGGCTGTAATTGGGCTATTTGGTTTGGCCTAATTCTCTAAACGCCTCAAATTTTTTTAATTTCAATTTCGTTTCCAACTAGGATTACCATTTAACATCAATTGAATTGCCTATTGGTTATTTCGACGTCTCGTTTGATTTATAACCTAGCATGATGCTATGTCTCGTTTGTTTGTTTATCCTCGTTACAAAAATACCTGTTGATCTTAGCTTAATAGCGAGAACCTGTTTAAGGTTTGGATGGTTCATCTTACTTCGCCCTTACCTAATACTTCATAATCTTATTATAGCTACTAGCGATAATAAAAGTAAAATGACCATAGTAGTATCTAGTGTCTATCTAGAAATATCAGTACAAACCAAAATTAGACCCCAAATTACAATGGGGGTCTTTTACATTACAACATTAGCAATATGAAAGAAACAGTCTTCAAGTAGCATAGTTTTCACAAATGGGCATAAATCAAGCAAAGCACGCAGCAGAGGCAATCACTCCAAGGAATCGTCGTTAGGCGCATCGTCCTCGCGTACCTGCTCTTTGTCTTCTTCACCTGAGGTGATAAAAGAGGGTGAGTCCTTATGAACTCAGCGAGAGGGAATGAGAAATAGGTTCTGAAACTCATTTTCCGGTTCAATCTTATGAAAACCCTTTTGCAAGCATGATGTGTATCACAAGCAAGTACATAACGTAATATAATAGTAAAGAACGCAATTACCAGTCTTTCCTCCCCGAGGTCCTCTAGGGACCAAGCGAGAGTACTTATACACATAGTAAAAAGGATACGGTGAGCTTTTGCTCTCAGATCAATTCCAGTATCAGTTGTTGCGGCCGGCCTCAAATCATCCCCATATCACGCCAAGTGGGTGTACTCCGGATGTACCCCGAAATCCTACGACCCAACTCTCCGAGGAAGTCTAGCCCCAAGCGAGAGAGGGAATGGGACCATGGTAGTCACGGGTGCACCGGCAAGCCCGATGCCGCCCGGTGTGCGTGATCACTACCATGCCGAAATGAAAGGTTGCAACCTTGTATGCAATGCACATTTATGACATTTAAAATATCACATTAGGAGGACAACAAAGTAGGTTGCCTCCGGACAGTCATAAGATTGCACATTGACAAGTAAACAAGCGAGGCACGGATAGACAAGTAATTTCACTTGAAAAGCTCATGGAGTTATATGAACATTAAACGGACAGCCATGTAATGCACATAAATCAAGTCATATAACTCAATTCAAAGTCCACGTAATCAAATAATAAGATTATATAACATGCAACAACATCTACGTGGGCTCGGATGCAAGAAAAGCCTATTTGTCAACATGCAATGATCAAAATCACATTTAGGACTATAAGGGTATCTACGGGCAGCCTACTAAGCATATAATTCCACACAATGTCCAAATGATCAACACTTAGCAAGACTACCTAGTCATTAGGGTTTCCATTTCGTGCTTACCCGTGTGATTAAACCTCAAGTCAACCCAAAATTATCCTCAAGCCATACATCAATTAATCCAAACATCCACAAGTATTCAAAACAGTCCACACAACAACCCAAAGCCACAATCCCAAGCATTTAATTCAACAAGAGAAGTTACAACAATTTTACCAAGCATATAACTAAGTGAAATCCTTACTGAAATAGGCTGTATTCTCATAATCATTAGGACAAGAAAACAATTTACAATTTCAGTGAATAAGATGTCAAATTAAAGCTTAAGAAGTGAACTAAAATCAGAAATAAACCTTGCATCATTTGGAGTTCGGGATCATTAGTTATAGCCGAAACAGTGGGATAGCACAAAACTGTCCAGATTTGCACATATTTCAGTAATTGATGTTTTTGAGGTCCTTAGGTTCAGTTTTAGCCTTAGTCCATTTTTGACAAAAATGTCCAGAACTAAAAAATCTAGCATCACACTAAATTTCATGTATTTTGGACATTATTTACTAAGTCAAAACGGGTTTGTTCTACAAGGTCAGTGCAACTGCCAAAACCTGCTTCATTTTTCCAGATTTCCAGATTTGGACACCTTTCAAAGATTTGCCATTTTGAGGACCTTAGATTCGAAATTAGCTTTGGCCTATTTCTGCGAAAAATGTTCAAAACTGGTAAAACTAGTCACCTACTAATTTTAATGTATTTTCAACATCATTTGCCTAGCCAAACTCACCTCGAAACAACAGGTCAGAGAGCTGTCACATAATCCGATTGCACCTATCATCACTTTCAAGCCAAAATCTTGCCATGCATGGTTGTAAAAGCTTATGAACGAACATATAACTCAAGTACAGAAGCAAAGACATACATTTATGAGCATGCATGTGGATTTTTGAAGGATTTTCAAAAGGTTTTAGCCCTCACCTTAGCAATCAACCAAGTAGATGCACAAAAACTTGTTGAAGCACAATCTTCTTCTTCTCCTTTGCCTAGCCGAGATTTCAACTAGATTTTCTCTATTTTTCCTAGCTTAGTGACCAAGCTCTTAGTACATGCATGTGGTTAGAACAAGAAGAAAAGAAATGGAAGCTTAAAAACTCACCTAGGGCCGAAATGAAGACTCTATGTGCTTGCATGCATCTTTTGAGCTAGCTACTTGCTTCCCTTTGCTTGGGCTTGTCTTGATTAACCATATGATGATGAAGATGAACTAAGAGGTGAAGAGATTCAGCTAAGGCCGAGAGATAGGGAGGAGAATGAGAGGGAGAGAGAGAAGATGAGAGGAAAAAAAGGAAGAAATGACAAAGAAACAAAGGCCTTGAAGTTTGATGAAGCATGTTCGGCCTAGGGGCTTGCAATTTTCAGATTTGTGTCTTCAAGATGATTAAATTTTGAAGTGTTTAGCATGGGCAAGGGAGTAATGTCGAGAAGGGTGAAGAATTGAGGTGGTTTTGAGCAATTTTTTATGCATTTTGTTAAGTGTTTGTGTCATAGTTTGTCTAAGCATACATGGACAAAAGAATAATTGTTCAAACCTTGTGCAAATGCCTTGGTATGGCCGGCCAAAGCATGTGTAAATTCTGAATTTTTGTCAACTTTTGATCATTATTTAATTGTGTCTTGAAAGTGCAAAAAGAATAAGGAATAAAGAATAAGGAATGTCTAGCTTTTTGTGAGATTTTATCTTCTAGTGGGTTGAATTAATAATTTAATAATAGTTAGTGGATTTTGTAAGATTAATTAATGACCTAGTGCTTCATGTAAGATGCTTTCTTGTTTAGCGAGAGGGCACGTTTTCCTAGGTCTAGGGCACGCACTACGAGGTAGGGCACGAACTACGAGACGAACGCACATTTTTTAAGTAAATGCACGCAACCCTAATTGAATGCACGTAATTCAATGTATGGCACACAAAATAAACACAATTCTTAAACCTAGGTCAAGACACGCAAATCTAGATCAGGGAACACGAAACGAGGTATCGCACGCAAATCGAGGTCGGGCCTCACACACAGCATATCGTTGGAAAGCTCTACGAGAACTCTACGACGTGGGCAGCAAGTCTGCTCGGCTGCGCTTATTTTCAGAGCCCAAAATCAAACATTTTCATCAGTTTCGGGACACTTTTATTCTTTTGCGCTATTTTTTTCGTCCCGTATCGTACGTCGTGAGCCACGAAAAGGACGACAACCTAATCCATCACATTTCTATTAGCGAATCCTACGGCACCTTAGGCAAGACAACTTCTTGACGTAGAGACTGGGCCCTCAAATCGAGGGCGTGGGGCTTGTAACCAGGTATCCGTCGCTCCGGTGCCCATAACTTTTGATCCGTAAGGAGTTACACAACGTACAACATACAGTTGGAAAGCACTCTGAGAGCTCTACGATGAGGGCATTAAGCCTACTCAGCTGCACCTATTTTCGGAGCCCAGAATTGAACATTTTCAACAATTTCGGGACGATTTTCTACTTTTACGATATTTTTTCGTCCCGGATAGTACGTCGTTAGCCGCGAAAAGGACGACAACCTAATCCATCACATTTCTGTTACCGAATCACATGGCACCTTAGGCAAGACAACTTCACTTCACGTAGAGGCTGGGCCCGCAAACGGAGGGCGTGGGGCTTGTGACCAGGTATCTGTCACTCCGGTGCCCATAACTTTTGATACGTAAGGAGTTACGCGGCGCACAGCATACCGTTAGAAACCTATTTGAGATGCCTACGATCGGGGCACCTAGCCTGCTCAGCTGCACCAATTTTCGGAGCCCAAAATCGAGCATTTTCATCAATTTTGGGATAATTTTCCTCTTTTTCACTGTTTTTCCGTGCCAGATCGTATGTCTTGAGCCGCGAAAAGAACGACAACCTAATCCATCACATTTCTATTACCGAATCTTATGGCAACTTTGGCAAGACAACTTCACTTCACGTAGAGGCGGGGCCCGCAAACCAAGGGCATGGGACTTGTGACCAGGTATCCGTCGCTCCGGTGCCGATAACTTTTGATCCTTAAGGAGTTACGCGGCGCACAGTATACCATTGGAAAGTTCTCCGAGAGCTCTACGACAAGGGCACCAAGCCTGCTCGGCTGCGTCTATTTTTGGAGCCCAAAATCGAACGTTTTTATCAGTTTTATGACACTTTTCTACTTTTGCGCTGTATTTCCGTCCCGGATCGTACGTCATGAGCCACGAAAAACACGACAACCTAATCTATCATATTTCAAAATCCGAATCACACGGCACATTGGGCAAGACCACTTCACTTCACGTAGAGTCTGGGCCAGCAAACAGGGGGCGTGGGGCTTGTGACCAGGTATCCGTCGCTCCGGCGCCCATAACTTTTCATTTATAAGGAGTTACGCGGAGCACAGCATACCGTTGGAAAGCTCTCTGAGTGCTCTACGATCGGGGTGCCTAGCCTGCTTTGTTGCGCCTATTTTCAGGGCCCAAAATCGAACATTTTCATAAGTTTTGCGACACTTTTCTTCTTTTACGCTGTTTTTCGGTCTCGGATCGTACGTCGTGAGCGGCGAAAACGACGGCAACCTAATCCATCATATTTCTATTTCCGAATCACACGACACCTTGGGCAAGATAACTTTACTTCACGTAGAGGCTGGGCCCACAAACAGAGGACGTAGGGCTTTTGACCAGGTATCCGTTGCTCCGGTGCCTATAACTTTTGATCCGGAAGGAGTTACGCGGTGCACAGCAAATCATTGGAAAGCACTCTGAGAGCTCTACGATGGAGGAACCTAGACTGCCTGATTGTGCCTTTTTTCGGAGCCCAAAATCGAACATTTTCATAAGTTTTGGGATACTTTTCTTCTTTTACGCTGTTTTTCTATCCCGGATCATACGTCGTGAGCCGCAGAAAGGACGACAACCTAATCCATCACATTTCTATAACCCAATCACACAGCACCTTGGGCAAGACAACTTTACTTCACGTAGAGGCTGGGCCAGCGAACAGAGGGCGTGGGGCTTGTGACCAGGTATCCGTCGCTCCGGTGCCCATAACTTTTGATCTGTAAGGAGTTACGCATCGCACAGCATACCGTTGGAAAGCACTCAGAGAGCTCTACGATCGGGGCACCTAGCCTTCTTGGTTGCGCCTCTTTTTGGAGCCCAAAATCGAAAATTTTCATAAGTTTTGGGATACTTTTCTTCTTTTGCGCTATTTTTGCGTCCCGGATCGTACGTCGTGAGCCGCGAAAAGGACGACAACCTAATCCATCACATTTCTATTACCGAATCACATGGCACTTTGGGCAAGACAACTTCACTTCGTGTAGAGGCAGGGCCAGAAAATGGAGGGCGTGGGGCTTGTGACCAGGTATCCATCTCTCCGGTGCCCATAACTTTTGATCCGTAAGGAGTTACGCGTCGCACAACATACCGTTGGAAAGCACTCTGAGAGCTCTACGATGGGGGCACCTAGCCTGCTTGGTTGCGCATATTTTTGGAGCCCAAAATCAAACATTTTCATAAGTTTTGGGATACTTTTCTTCTTTTGCGCTATTTTTGCGTCCCGGATCTTACGTCGTGAGCCGCGAAAAGGATGACAACCTAATCCATCACATTTCTATTACCGAATCACACGGCACTTTGGGCAAGACAACTTCACTTCACGTAGAGGCTGGGCCAGCAAACGGAGGGCGTGGGGCTTGTGACCAGGTATCCATCGCTCCTATGCCCATAACTTTTGATCCGTAAGGAGTTACGTGGAGCACAGAATACCGTTGGAAAGCTCTTCGAGAGCTCTACGACGGGGGAACCAATCCTGCTCAGCTGTGCCTATTTTTAGAGCCCAAAATAGAATGTTTTTATCAGTTTCGGGACACTTTTCGTCTTTTGCACAGTTTTGCCATCCCGGATAGTACGTCTTGAGCTGCGAAAAGGACAACAACTTAATCAATCACATTTCTATTACCGAATCCCACAGCACCTTGGGCAAGACAACTTCACTTCACGTAGAGGATAGGCCTGCAAACAGAGGGCGTGGGGCTTGTGACCAGGTATCCGTAGCTCCGGTGCCCATAACTTTTGATCCGCAAGGAGTTACGCGTTGCACAGCATACAGTTGGAAAGCTCTCTGAGAGCTCTACAACAGGGGCAGCAAGCCTGCTCGGCTGCGCCTATTTTTGGAGCCCAAAATCGAACGTTTTCATAAGTTTCGGGACACTTTTCTTCTTTTGCACTGTTTTTCCATCCTGGGTCGTACGTCGTGAGCATCGAAAAGGACGACAATCTAATCTATCACATTTCTATTACAGAATCCCATGGCACCTTTGGCAAGACAACTTCACTTCACGTAGAGGCTGGGCCCGCAAACAGAAGGCGTGGGGCTTGTGACCAGGTATCCGTCGCTCCGGTGCCCATAACTTTTGATCCGCAAGGAGTTACGCGGTGCACAGCATACCGTTGTAAAGCTCTATGAGAGCTCTACGACGGGGGCAGCAATCCTGCTTGGTTGCGCCTATTTTTGGAGCCCAAAATCGAACGTTTTCGTAAGTTTCGGGACACCTTTCTTCTTTTGTGCTGTTTTTCCATCTTGGATCGTACGTCGTGAGCCGCGAAAAGGACAACAACCTAATCTATCACATTTCTATTACAAAATTCCATGGCACCTTTGGCAAGACAACTTCACTTCACGTGGAGGCTGGGCCCTCAAACCGAAGGCGTGGGGCTTTAGACCAGGTATCCGTCGCTCGGTGCCTATAACTTTTGATCCGCAAGGAGTTACGCGGCGCACAGCATACCGTTGGAAAGCTCTCTGAGAACTCTACGAATGGGGCAGCAAGCTTGCTCAGCTGCGCCTATTTCGGAGCCCAAAATTGAACGTTTTCATAAGTTTCGCTAGACTTTTCTTCTTTTGCGCTGTTTTTTTTATCCCGGATCGTACGTCGTGAGCCGCGAAAAGGACGACAACCTAATCCATAATATTTCTATTACTGAATCCCACGGCACCTTGGGCAAGACAACTTTACTTCACGTAGAGGCTGGGCCTGCAAACAGAGGGCGTGGGGCTTGTGACCAGGTATCCGTTGCTACGGTGTGCCCATAACTTTTCACCCATGAGTTACGCGGCGCACAGCATACCGTTGGAAAGCTCCCTGAGAGCTCTACGATGGGGGCACCTAGATTGCTCGACTGCGCCTATTTTCAGAGCCCAAAATTGAACATTTTCATAAGTTTTGGGACACTTTTCTTCTTTTACGCTGTTTTTTCGTGTAGGATCGTACGTCGTGAGCCGCAAAAAGGACGACAACCTAATCCATCACATTTCTATTATCGAATCACACGGCACCTTGGCAAGACAACTTCACTTCATGTAGAGGCAGGGCCCGCAAATAGAGACCGTGGGATTGTGACCAAGTATCCGTCGCTCCGGTGCCCATAACTTTTGATCCGTAATGAGTTACACGGCGCACAACATACTGTTGGAAAGCACTCTTAGAGCTCTACGATGGGGACACCTAGCCTGCGGGGTTGCGCTTGTTTTTGGAGCCCAAAATCGAACACTTTCATAAGTTTTGGGATACTTTTATGATTTTGCGCTGTTTTTCCGTCCTGGATCATACGTCGTGAGCCGCGAAAAAGACGACAACTTAATCCATCACATTTCTATTTCCAAATCACACGGCACCTTGGGCAAGACAACTTTACTTCACGTAGAGGCTAGGCCCACAAACAGAGGGCGTGGGGCTTATGACCAAGTATCCGTCGCTCCAGTGCTCAAAACTTTTGATCCGTAAGGAGTTACACAGCACACAGCTTACCGTTGGAAAGCACTTTGAGAGCTCTACGATGGGGGCACCTAGTCTACCGGGGTGCGCGTGTTTTCGGAGCCCAAAATCGAACATTTTCATAAATTTGGGACACTTTTCTTCTTTTACGCTATTTTTCCGACTCGGATAGTACGTCGTGAGCCGCAGAAAGGACGACGACCTAATCCATTACATTACTATTACCGAATCACAGGACACCTTGGGCAAGACAACTTCACTTCACGTAGAGGCTTGGCCCGCAAACAGAGGGCGTGGGGCTTATGACCAGGTATCCGTTGCTCCGGTGCCCATAACTTTTGATCCGGAAGGAGTTACGCGTCGCACAGCATACCGTTGGAAAGCACTCTAAGAGCTCTACGATGGGGGCACCTAGCCTGCTTGGTTGCGCCTATTTTTGGAGCCCAAAATCGAACATTTTCATAAGTTTTGGGATACTTTTCTTCTTTTGCGCTATTTTTGCGTCTCGGATCTTACGTCGTGAGCCGCGAAAAGGACGACAACCTAATCCATCACATTTTTATTACCGAATCACACGACACTTTAGGCAAGACAACTTTACTTCAAGTAGAGGCTGGGCTAGCAAATGGAGGGCGTAGGGCATATGACCAGGTATCCGTCGCTCCGGTGCCCATAACTTTTGATCCGCAAGGAGTTACGCGGTGCACAGCATGCTGTTGGAAAGCTCTCCGAGAGCTCTACGACGGGGGCAGTCCTGCTCCGGTATGCCTATTTTCAGAGCCCAAAATTGAATGTTTTCATCAGTTTCAGGACACTTTTCTTTTTTTGCACAGTTTTGCCGTCCCAGATCGTACGTCGTGAGCTGCGAAAATGACGACAACCTAATCCATCACATTTATATTACCGAATCCCACGGCACCTTGGGCAAGACAACTTCACTTCACATAGAGGATGGGCCTACAAACAGAGGGCGTGGGGCTTGTGACCAGGTATCTGTCGCTCTGGTGCCCATAACTTTTGATCCGCAAGGAGTTATGCGGCGCACAACATACTGTTGGAAAGCTCTCTAAGAGGTCTACGACGAGGGCAGCAAGACTACTCGGCTGAGCCTATTTTTGGAGCCCAAAATCGAAAATTTTCATTAGTTTCGGGACACTTTTCTTCTTTTACACTATTTTTCCATCCTGGATCGTACGTCGTGAGCTACGAAAAGGACGACAACCTAATCTATCACATTTCTATTACAAAATGCCATGGCACCTTTGGCAAAAGAACTTCACTTCACGTGGAGGCTGGGCCCTCAAACCGAAGGCGTGGGGCTTTAGACCAGGTATCCGTCGCTCCGGTGCCTATAACTTTTGATCCGCAAGGAGTTACGCGGCGCACAGCATACCGTTGGAAAGCTCTCCGAGAACTCTACGAATGGGGCAGCAAGCTTGCTCAGCTGCGCCTATTTCGGAGCCCAAAATTCAACATTTTCATAAGTTTCGGGATACTTTTCCTCTTTTGCGCTGTTTTTTCGTGTCAGATCGTATGTCATGAGTCGCGAAAAGGATGACAACCTAATCCATAACATTTCTATTACCGAATCCCGTAGTACCTTGGGCAAGACAACTTCACTTCACGTAGAGGCTAGGCCTGCAAACAGAGGGCGTGGGGCTTGGGACCAGGTATCTGTCGCTACGGTGCCCATAACTTTTCAGCCGTGAGTTACGCGGCGCACAGCATACCGTTGGAAAGCTCCCTGAGAGCTCTACGATGGGGGCACCTAGATTGCTCGGTTGCGCCTATTTTCGGATCCCAAAATGGAACATTTTCATAAGTTTTGAGAAACTTTTCTTCTTTTACGCTGTTTTTCCGTCTAGGATCGTACGTCGTGAGCCGCAAAAAGGACGACAACCTAATCCATCACATTTCTATTACCGAATCACATGGCACCTTGGGCAAGACAACTTCACTTCACGTAGAGGCTAGGCCTGCAAATAGAGGCCGTGGGCTTGTGACCAGGTATCCGTCGCTCCGGTGCCCATAACTTTTGATCCGTAATGAGTTACACGGCGCACAACATACTGTTGGAAAGCACTCTTAGAGCTCTACGATGGCGAGACCAAGCCTGCTCGGTTATGCTTGTTTTCGGAGCCCAAAATCGAACACTTTCATAAGTTTTGGGACATTTTTCTTCTTTTGCGCTGTTTTTCCGTCCCGGATCATACGTCGTGAGCAGCGAAAAAGACGACAACCTAATCCATCACATTTCTATTTCCGAATCACACTGCACCTTGGGCAAGTCAACTTTACTTCACGTAGAGGCTGGGTCCGCAAACAGAGGGCATGGGGCTTGTGACCAGGTATCCGTTGCTCCGGTGCCTATAACTTTTGATCCGGAAGGAGTTACGCGGCGCACAACAAACCGTTGGAAAGCACTCTAAGAGCTCTACGATGGGGGAACCTAGACTGCTCGGTTGTGCCTGTTTTTGGAGCCCAAAATCGAACATTGTCATAAGTTTTGGGGTACTTTTCTTCTTTTACACTGTTTTTCCGTCTCGGATCGTACGTCGTGAGCCGCAGAAAGGACGACAACTTAATCAATCACATTTCTATAACCCAATCACACTGCACCTTGGGCAAGACAACTTCACTTCACGTAGAGGTTGGGCCCGCAAATAGAGGGCATGGGGCTTGTGACCAAGTATTCGTCACTCCGATGCCCATAACTTTTGATCCGTAAAGAGTTACGTGGCGCACAACATACCGTTGGAAAGCACTTTGAGATCTCTACAATGGGAGCACCTAGCCTGCTTGGTTGCTCCTATTTTTGGAGCACAAAATAGAACATTTTCATATGTTTCGGGATTCTTTTCTTCTTTGCGCTGGTTTTCCATCCCGGATCGTACGTCGTGAGCCGCGAAAAAGACGACAACCTAATCCATCACATTTCTATTACCGAATCACACGGCACCTTGGGGAAGAGAACTTCACTTCACGTCGAGGCTGGGCCAGCAAATGGAGGGCGTGGGGCTTGTGACTAGGTATCCGTCGCTCCGGTGCCCATAACTTTTGATCCGTAAGGAGTTACGCGGAGCACAAAATACCGTTGGAAAGCTCTCCGAGAGTTCTACAACGGCGGAACCAATCCTGCTTGGCTGTACCTATTTTCAGAGCCCAAAATTGAATATTTTTATCAGTTTCGAGACACTTTTCTACTTTTGCACAGTTTTGCCATCCCGGATCGTACGTTGTGAGCTGCGAAAAGGACAACAACCTAATCCATCCCATTTCTATTATCGAATCCCACAGCACCTTAGGCAAGACAACTTCACTTCACGTAGAGGATGGGCCCGCAAACAGAGGGCGTGGGGCTTGTGACCAGGTATCCGTCGCTCCAGTGCCCATTACTTTTGATCCGCAAGGAGTTACGCGGTGCACAACATACCGTTGGAAAGCTCTCTAAGAGCTCTACGATGGGTGCATCAAGCTTGCTCGGCCGCGCCTATTTTTGGAGTGCAAAATCGAAAGTTTTCATAAGTTTCGGGATACTTTTCTTCTTTTGCGCTGTTTTTCCATCCTGGATCGTACGTCGTGAGCCGCGAAAAGGACGACAACCTAATCTATCACATTTCTATTCCAGAATCCAATGGCACCTTTGGCAAGACAACTTCACTTCACATAGAGGCTGGGCCCGAAAACAGAGGGCGTGGGGCTTGTGACCAGATATCCGTCACTCTAGTGCCCATAACTTTTGAACCGCAAGGGGTTACGCAGTGGAGAGCATACCGTTGGAAAGAACTCCGAGGGCTCTACAATGGGGGTAGCAAGCCTGCTCGGCTGCTTCTATTTCGGAGCCCAAAATTGAACGCTTTCATAAGTTTCGGGATACTTTTCCTCTTTTGCACTATTTTTCCGTCCCGGATCGTACATCATGAGCCGCAAAAAGGACGACAACCTAATCCATAACATTTCTATTACCGAATCCCACGGGACCTTGGGCAAGACAACTTCACTTCACGTAGAGGTTGGGCCCGCAATCAGAGGGCGTGGGGCTTGTGACCAGGTATCCGTCGTTACAGTGCCCATAACTTTTCATCAGTGAGTTACGCGGCGCACAACATACCGTTGGAAAGCTCTCTGAGAGCTCTACGATAGGGGCACTTAGATTGCTCGGTTGCGCCTGTTTTCGGATCCCAAAATCAAACATTTTCATAAGTTTTGGGACACTTTTCTTCTTTTACGCTGTTTTTCAGTCTAGGATCGTATGTCGTGAGCCACTAAAAGGACGACAACCTAATCCATCACATTTCTATTACCGAATCACACGGCACCTTGGGCAAGACAACTTCACTTCACGTAGAGGCTAGGCCCGCAAATTGAGGCCGTGGGCTTGTGACCAGGTATCCGTAGCTTCAGTGCCTATAACTTTTGATCCGTAAAGAGTTACACGGCGGACAGCATACTGATGGAAAGCACTCTGAGAGCTCTACGATAGGGGCACCTAGTCTGCTCGTTAGCGCTTGTTGTCGGAGCCCAAAATTGAACACTTTCATAAGTTTTGGGACACTTTTCTACTTTTACGGTGTTTTTCTGTCCCAGATCATAAGTCGTGAGCCGTGAAAAGGACGACAACCTACTCCATCACATTTTTATTACCGAATGACATAGCACCTTGGGCAAGACAACTTCACTTCATGTAGAGGCTGGGCCCACAAACAGAGGGCGTGGGGCTTCTGACTTGGTATCCGTCGCTCCGGTGCCTATAAGTTTTGATCCGTAAGGAGTTACACGACGCACATCATACTGTTGGAAATCTCTCCGAGAGCTCTACAATCAGGGCAGCAAGCCTGCTCAGCTGCGCCTATTTTCGAAGAAGAAAATCGAATGTTTTCATCAGTTTTGTGACACTTTTCTTCTTTTGCACAATTTTTCCATCCCGAATTGTACGTCGTGAGCCTTGAAAAGGATGACAACGTAATCCATCATATTTCTATTACCGAAGCACACGGTACATTGGGCAAGATGACTTCACTTCACGTAGAGGCTGGGCCCGCAAACCGAGGGCGTGGGGCTTGTGACCAAGTGTCCGTCACTCCGGTGCCCATAACTTTTGATCCGTAAGGAGTTACGTGGCGTACAGCATACCATTGGAAAGCTTTCCGAGAGCTCTATGACGAGGGCAGCAAGCCTGCTTGGTTACGCATGCTTTCGAAGCCCAAAATGGAACGGTTTTATAAGTTTTGGGATACTTTTCTTCTTTTGCGCTGTTTTTTCGGTCCCGAATCGTATGTCGTGAGCCGCGAAAAGGACGACAACCTACTCCATAACATTTCTATTACCGAATCACACGGCACCTTGGGTAAGACAACTTCACTTCACGTAGAGGCTGGGCCAGCAAATGAAGGGCGTGGGGCTTGTAACCAGGTATCCGTCGCTCCGTTGCCCATAACTTTTGATCCGTAAGGAGTTACGCGGAACACAGAATACCATTGGAAAGCTCTTCGAGAGCTCTACGACAGGGGAACCAATCCTGCTTGCATATTTTCAGGGCCGAAAATCAAATGTTTTCATCAGTTCCGTGACACTTTTCTTCTTTTGCACAGTTTTGCCGTCCCGGATCGTACGTCGTGAGCTGCGAAAAGTACAACAACCTAATCCATCACATTTGAATTACCGAATCCCACGGCACCTTGGGTAAGACAACTTCACTTCACGTAGAGGCTCGGCCAGCAAATGGAGGGCGTGGGGTTTGTGACCAGGTATCCGTCGCTCCGGTGCCCATAACTTTTGATCCGTAAGGAGTTACACGGAGTACAGAATACTGTTGGAAAGCTCACCAAGAGCTCTACTACAGGGGAACCAATCCTGCTCGGCTGAGCCTATTTTCAAAGCCCAAAATCAAATATTTTTATCAGTTTCAGGATACTTTTCTTCTTTTGCACAGTTTTGCCGTCCCGGATCGTACGTCGTGAGCTGCGAAAAGTACAACAACCTAATCCATCACATTTCTATAAACTGAATCCCACGGCACCTTAGGCAAGACAACTTCACTTCACGTAGAGGATGGGCCCGCAAATAGAGGGCGTGGGGCTTGTGACCATGTATCCGTCGTTCCGGTGCTCATTACTTTTGATCCGCAAGGAGTTACGCGGTGCACAGCATACCATTGGAAAGCTCTCTGACAGCTCTACGACGAGGGCAGCAAGCCTGCTCAGTTGCGCCCATTTTTGGAGCCCAAAATTGAACGTTTTCATAAGTTTTGAGATATTTTTCTTCTTTTGCGTTATTTTTCCATCCTAGATCGTACGTCGTGAGCCGCGAAAAGGACGACAACCTAATCTATCACATTTCTATTCCAGAATCCCATGGCACCTTTGGCAAGACAACTTCACTTAACGTAGAGGCTGGGCCCACAAACAGAGGGCGTGGGGCTTGTGACCAGATATCCGTCGCTCTGGTGCCCATAACTTTTGAACCGCAAGGAGTTACGCGGTGGAGAGCATACCGTTGGAAAGAATTCCGAGAGCTCTACGATGGGGGCAGCAAGCCTGCTCGGCTGCACCTATTTCGGAGTCCAAAATTGAACGTTTTCATAAGTTTCGAGATACTTTTCCTCTTTTACGCTATTTTTCCGTCCGGATAGTACGTCATGAGCCGCGAAAAGGACGACAACCTAATCCATAACATTTCTATTACCGAATCCTACGGGACCTTGGGCAAGACAAATTCACTTCACGTAGAGGCTAGGCCCGCAATCAGAGGGCGTGGGGCTTGTGACCAGGTATCCGTCGCTACGGTGCCCATAACTTTTCATCCGTGAGTTACGCGGCGTACCGTTGGAAAGCTCTCTGAGAGCTCTATGATAGGGGCACCTAGATTGCTCGGTTGCGCCTGTTTTTGGATCCCAAAATCGAACATTTTCATAAGTTTTGGCACACTTTTCTTCTTTTACACTGTTTTTCCGTCCAGGATCGTACGTCGTGAGCAGCTAAAAGGACGATAACCTAATCCATCACATTTCTATTACCGAATCACACGACACCTTGGGCAAGACAACTTCACTTCACGTAGAGGCTAGGCCCACAAATAGAGGCCGTGGGCTTGTGACCAGGTATCCATAGCTCTAGTGCCCATAACTTTTGATCCGTAAAGAGTTACACGGCGGACAGCATACTGATGGAAAGTACTCTGAGAGCTCTACGATGGGGGCACCTAGCCTGCTCGGTTGCGCTTGTTTTCACAGCCCAAAATCAAACACTTTCATAAGTTTTGGGATACTTTTCTTCTTTTGCGCTGTTTTTCCGTCCTGGATCATACGTCGTGAGCCGCGAAAAGGACGACAACCTACTCCATCACATTTCTATTACTGAATCACATGGCACCTTGGGCAAGACAAATTCACTTCATGTAGAGGTTGGGCCCGCAAATAGAGAGCGTGGGGCTTGTGACCTGGTATCCGTCGCTCCGGTGCCTATAAGTTTTGATCCGTAAGGAGTTACGCTACGCACAACATACTGTTGGAAATCTCTCCGAGAGCTCTACGATCGGGGCAGCAAGCCTACTCGGCTGCGCCTATTTTTGAAGACGAAAATCGAATGTTTTCATCAATTTTGGACACTTTTCTTCTTTTGCGTAATATTTCCGTCCCGGATTGTACGTCGTGAGCCTCGAAAAGGATGACAACCTAATCCATCACATTTCTATTACCGAATCGCACGACACATTGGGCAAGATAACTTCACTTCATGTAGAGGTTAGGCCCGCAAACAGAGGGCGTGGGAATTGTGACCAAGTTTCCGTCGCTCCGGTGCCCCATAACTTTTGATCCGTAACAAGTTACGTGGCGTACAGCATACCGTTGTAAAGCTTTTCGAGAGCTCTATGATGGGGGCAGCAAGCCTGCTTGGTTGCGCATGCTTTCGGAGCCCAAAATCGAATGTTTTCATCAGTTTTAGGACACTTTTCTTCTCTTACGCTATTTTTTCTGTCCCGGATCGTATGTCGTGAGCCGTGAAAAGGACGACAACCTAATCCATCACATTTCTATTACCGAATCACACGGTACCTTGGGCAAGACAACTTCACTTCATGTAGAGGCTGGGCCAGCAAACGGAGGGTGTGGGGCTTGTGACCAGGTATCCGTCGCTCCGGTGCCCATAACTTTTGATCCGTAAGGAGTTACGTGGAGCACAGAATATCGTTGGAAAGCTCTCCGAGAGCTCTACGTCGAGGGAACCAATCTTGCTCGGCTGTGCCTATTTTCAGGGCCCAAAATCAAATGTTTTCATCAGTTTTGTGACACTTTCTCCCTTTGCATAGTTTTGCCATCCCGGATCGTACGTCGTGAGCTGCGAAAAGGACGACAACCTAATCCATCACAATTTTATTACCGAATCCCACGACACCTTGGGCAAGACAACTTCACTTCACGTTGAGGCTGGGCCAGCAAATGGAGGGCGTGGGGCTTGTGACCAGGTATCCGTCGCTCCGGTGCCCATAGCTTTTGATCCGTAAGGAGTTACACGGAGCACAAAATACCGTTAGAAAGCTCTCCGAGAGCTCTACGATGGGGGAACCAAGCCTGCTCGACTGTGCCTATTTTCGGAGCCCAAAATCAAACGTTTTCATCAATTTCAGGACACTTTTCTTCTTTTGCACTGTTTTTTCATCCCGGGTCGTACGTTGTGAGCCGCGAAATGGACGACAACCTAATCTATCACATTTCTATTACCGAATCCCACGGTACCATGAGCAAGACAACTTCACTTCACGTTGAGGCTGGGCCCGTAAACTGAGGTCGTGGGGTTGTGACCAGGTATCCGTCGTTCCGGTGCCTATTACTTTTGATCTGTAAGGAGTCACGCAGCGCACAGCATACCGTTGGAAAGCTCTCCGAGAGCTATACGATGGGGCCACCAAGCCTGCTCGGTTGTGCCTATTTTTAGAGCCCAAAATCGAATGTTTTCATCAGTTTCGGGATACTTTTCTTCTTTTGCGCAATTTTTCTATCCCAGATCGTACATCGTGAGCCTCGAAAAGGTCGATAACCTAATCTATCATATTTCTATTACCGAATCACACGGCACCTTGGGCAAGACAACTTCACTTCACGTAGAGGCTGGGCCCGAAAACAGAGGGCGTGGGGTTTGTGACCAGATATCCGTCGCTCCGGTGCCCATAACATTTGATCCGTAAGGAGTTACGCGGCTTACAGCATACCGTTGTAAAGCACTCTGAGAGCTCTACGATGGGGGCACCTAGCCTTCTCGGTTGCGCCTATTTTCGGAGCTCAAAATCAAAAAAATTCATAAGTTTTGGGACACTTTTCTACTTTTGCACTATTTTTCCATCACGGATCGTACGTCGTGAGTCGCAAAAAGGACGACAACCTAATCCATCACATTTCTATTACCGAATCACATGGCCCCTTGGGCAAGACAACTTCACTTCATGTAGAGACTGGGCCCGCAAACAGAGGGCGTGGGGCTTGTGACCAAGTATCCATCGCTCCGGTGCCCATAACTTTTGATCCGTAACGAGTTACGTGGTGCATAATATACCGTTCGAAAGCTCTCCGAGAGCTCTACGATAAGGGTACGAAGCCTGCTCGGCTGTGCCTGTTTTTGGAGCCCAAAATTGAACCTTTCCATTAGTTTCGGGATATTTTTCTTCTTTTGTGGTGTTTTTCTGTCCCGGATCGTACGTCGTGAGCCTCGAAAAGGACTGCATCCTAATCCATCACATTTCTATTACCGAATCACATGGCACCTTGGGCAAGACAACTTCACTTAACGTAGAGGTTGGGCCCGCAAACAGAGGGCGTGGGCTTGTGACCAGGTATCCGTCGCTCCGGTGCCCATTACTTTTGATCCGTAAGGAGTTACGCGGAGGACAGCATACCGTTGGAAAGCTCTCTAAGAGCTCTACGATGGGGGAGCCTAGCCTGCTTGACTGCGACTGTTTTCAGAGACCAAAATTGAACATTTTCATCAGTTTTGTTACACTTTTATTCTTTTGTACTATTTTTTCATCCCGGATCGTACGTCGTGAGCAGCAAAAAGGACGACAACCTAATCCATCACATTTCTATTACCGAATCACACGTCACCTTAGGCAAGATAACTTCACTTCAGGAAGAGGCTAGGCCCGTAAACAGAGGGCGTGGGGCTTGTGACCAGGTATCCGTCGTTCTGGTGCCCATGACTTTTGATCTGTAAGGAGTTACGCAGCGCACAACATATCGTTGGAAAGCACTCAGAGAGCTCTATGATGGAGGCACCTAGCCTACTCGATTGCGCCTATTTTCAAAGCCCAAAATAGAACATTTTTATAAGTTTTGGACACTTTTCTTCTTTTGTGCTGTTTTTCCGTCCCTGATCGTACGTCGTGAGCCGCGAAAAGGATGACAACCAAATCCATCACATTTTTATTTCTGAATCACACGGTACCTTGTGCAAGACAACTTCACTTCACATAGAGGCTGGGCCCGCAAACAGAGGGCGAGGGGCTTGTGACCAGGTATCCATCGCTCCGGTGCCCATAACTTTTGATCACTAAGGAGTTACGCGGTGCACAACATCCCGTTGGAAAGCCCTCAGAGAGCTCTATGATGGGGGCACCTAGCCTACTCGGCTGAACCTATTTTCCGAGCCGAAAATAGAACATTTTCATAAGTTTTTGGACACTTTTCTTCTTTTGAGCTGTTTTTCCATCCCTGACGTATGTCGTGAGCCGCGAAAAGGACGACAACCTAATCCATCACATTTCTATTACCAAATCACACGACACCTTGTGCAAGACAACTTCACTTCACATAGAGGCTGGGCCCGCAAAAAGAGGGCGTCAGGCTTGTGACCAGGTATCCGTCGCTCCGGTGCCCATAACTTTTGATCTGTAACGAGTTACACGGTGCACAGCATACCGTTGGAAAGCTCTCTAAGAGCTCTACTACAGGGGCACCAAGCTTGCTCAGCTTTTTTTAATCCCAAAATCAAACATTTTCATCAGTTTCGGGACACTTTTCTTCTTTTGTGCTGTTTTTCCCTCCCGGATCGTATGTCGTGAGTGGCGAAAAGGACGATAACCTAATCAAGTACATTTCTATTACTGAATCACACGAAAACTTGGGCAAGACAACTTCACTTCACGTAGAGGATGAGCCCGCAAACAGAGGGCGTGGGGTTTGTGACCAGGTATCAGTTGCTCCGGTACCCATAACTTTTCATCCGCAAGGAGTTACGCGGTGCACAGCATACCGTTGGAAAGCTCTATGAGAGCTCTACTTCGGGGGAAAGAAAGCCTGCTCGGCTGTGCCTATTTTCGGAGCCCAAAATTGAACATTTTCATAAGTTTCGTGACACTTTTCTTCTTTTGCGTTGATTTTCTGTCCCGGATCGTATGTCGTGAGTCGCGAAAAGGACGACAACCTAATCCATCACATTTCTATTACCGAATCCCAAAGCACCTTGGGCAAGAAAACTGCACTTCACATAGAGGCTGGGCCCGCAAATAGAGGGCGAGGGGCTTGTGACCTGGTATCCGTCGCTACGGTGCCCATAACTTTTGATCCGTAAGGAGTTGCGCGGTGCACAATATACAGTTGGAAAGCTCTCTAAGAGCTCTACGATGCGGGCGCCTAACCTGATTGGCTGCACCTGTTTTCGGAGCCCAAAATCGAACATTTTCATAAGTTTTGGGACACTTTTCTTCTTTTACGCTATTTTTCTGTCCCGTATTGTACGTCGTGAGCCGCGAAAAGGATGACAACCTAATCCATCACATTTCTATTACCGAATCACACGGCACCTTGGGCAAGCCAACTTCACTTCACGTAGAGGTTGGGCTCACAAACAAAAGGCGTGGGGTTTGTGACACGGTATCCATCGCTCAAGTGCCCATAACTTTTGATCTGTAAGGGGTTACGCGGCGCACAACATACCGTTTGAAAGCACTCTGAGAGCTCTACGATGGGGACACCTAGCCTGCTCTATTGTGCCTATTTTCGAAGCCCAAAATCGAACATTTTTATCAATTTCGGGATACTTTTCTTCTTTTGCGCTATTTTTAACTCCCGGATTGTACGTCGTGAGCCACGAAAAAGAAAACAACCTAATCCATCACATTTCTATTACCGAATCACACGGCACCTTGGGCAAGACAACTTCACTTCACGTAGAGGCTGGGCCTGCAAACAGAGGACGTGGGGCTTGTGACCAGGTATCCGTCGCTCCGATGCCCATAACTTTTGATTCGTAAAGAGTTACGCGTCACACAACATACCATTGGAAAGCTCTCTGAGAGCTCTACAACGGGGGCACCAAGCTTGCTCGGCTGCGCCTGTTTTCATAGCCCAAAATTGAACATTTTCATCAGTTTCAGGATATTTTTCTTCTTTTATGCTATTTTTCTGTCCCTGATCGTATGTCGTGAGCCGCAAAAAGGACGACAACCTAATCCATCACATTTCTATTACCGAATCACATGGCACCTTGGACAAGACAACTTCACTTCACGTTGAGGCTGGGCCCACAAACAGAGGGCATGGGGCTTGTGACCAGGTATCCGTCACTCCGGTGCCTATAACTTTTGATCCGTAAGGAGTTACGCGGCGCACAGCATACCATTGGAAAGCTCTCCGAGAGCTCTACGACGGGGGCACCAAGCCTGCTCGGCTGCGCTCGTTTTCATAGCCTAAAATTGAACGTTTTCTTCAGTTTCAGGATACTTTTCTTCTTTTGTGCTATTTTTCTGTCTCGGATCGTGCGTCGTGAGCTGCAAAAAGGACGACAACCTAATCCATTACATTTCTATTACCGAATCACATGGCACCTTGGGCAAGACATATGAGGCCCAACCCCGAATAACATGTCTTACCTCGATTTACGTGCCTTAGACCCAAAATTGTATGACCGACCTTGTATTACATGCCCTGTCTTGGTTTTCAAGCATGCCTCGTCATGCGTGCCTTGACCTAGAATTGTGTGCCCTAATCCTCGACTTACGTGCCCTAACTTCGATTTACATGTGATACCTCGTTTCGTGTGCCCTGACCTTGAATTGCGTGTCTTAACCTAGATTTAATTGTCATGCCTTGATTTACGTACATTGCATTGAATTATGTGCCTTGCATTAGTTTACGTGCATTCACTTAGGGTCGCGTGCATTTACCTTCGAATCCGTGCATTTGTCTTGAAGTGCATGCCTTACCTCGTAGTGCGTGCCATAGACATAAGAAAGCGTGCCCGCACGCTAATCACTAAAGAATCCTACACAAAGCACTAGACTATAAAATAATCCTACAAACACCACTAACTATTATTATAATCCTAATTCAAATCTCTACAAAATCCACTAACTCTTATTTTAATCCTAAGTCAAATTCAACTCAATATTTTAATGTTCAAACATTCTTTATTCTTATTCTTTATTCCTACTCTTTTGCAAAACCCATGCACCTACAATAAATTATTCCTAAAACAAGACAAAAAATTCAGAATTTAACATCACTTGGCCTACCATACCTTGTCCTTGAGCAAAAATTTGAACAACATAACTTATTCATGCATGCTAAGACACAATCTTACACATTGTCATATCTTTTCCATACACCAAAGCATTATTTTATTAACCACCATGCTCTACATTCTCGGCCACATCACCAAGCATGCCAAACAATTCAAACATGCTCCAAAAGATGACACAAATTCAGTTTTTGCAAGCCTATAGCTGACCACATGCACAAAAATATCATTTCTTTCTCTCAAGCTCTCATTCTCTCTCATTTTCGACCATGGCATCTCTTGAGCTTCCAAGACCTCAAGCTCACTCTCTAGGACACTCTAAGCATCAGCCATAGCAAGGTAATCAAGCAAGGATAGCTCAAAGTCACACACAAAGCTCAAAAACAAGGATTTTGTGCATCTTCATCTATTATCTTGCTAAGGTGAGGGCTAAAACTCTTTTAAAAGCTTTCAAAAATCACATGCATGCCTTCATATGTCTATTTTTACCTCTGTACTTGTGGTATATGTGTGTACATGAGCTTTTGTAACCATGCATGGCAAGATATTTAGCTAGAACTTCAAGATAGGTAAAATCGCGAAAATGGCAGATTTCTAACTTGTTAGAGCGAAGTGAATTTGGCCTGGTAAATGACATTGAAAATGCATGAAAATTGGTAGGTACCTATTTTTGCCAGTTATGAGCATTTATCATAGAAATAGGCCAAGGCCAATTTTGACTCTAAGGTCTCCAAAATGGAAAAACATCGAAAGGTATCCAAATCTGGAAAATCTGGAAAAATGGAGCAGGTTTTTGGCAGTTCACTGTCCTTGTAGAACAAAACAGTTTTGGCCTAGTAAATGATATTTAAAATGTATGAAATTTCGTAGGTTGCTAGATGTTTCAGTTCTGGACATTTTTGTCAGAAATAGACTAAAGCTAAATCTGACCCTAAGACCCTAAAAATGGCAAGTATTGAAATATATATGAATCTGGACAGTTTTGCGTAGTCTCACGGTTTTAGCTATAACTCTTGAATCCGAACTCCAAATGATGCGAGGTTTGTTTCTGAATTTAAATCACTCATGAAGCTTTAATTTGACATTTTTTTCACTGGAATTGGAGATTATTTTCTTGTCTATATGATTGTGGGAAAACAGACCTTTGCAGTGAGGTTTTGTTTACTGATATGCTTTGAAAAATGTTGTAACATCTCTTGTGGTATTGAATGCTTGGGATTGTGGCACTTGGATGTTGTGTGGACTATTTTGGATGATTGAGGATTTTTTAATTAACTGATGCATGGCTTGGGTTTAATTACATGACAACTTGCGGCTTAATCGCACGTGTAAGCATGAATTGAAACCCTATTGACTATGAAAACTCGCTAAGTGTTGATCCTATGGTTATTGTGTCTAATTGTGTGATTAGTGAGCTGCCTAATAAATGTTAAGTATGCTTGAAATGTGATTCCCAATGATTACATGTTGATAAGGAGACTTTTCTTGCACCCGGTTCCATGTGGACATCGTTGCATGCTTGTATAAACTTATTACTTGATTACGTGAACCCCGAAATGAGTTATATGACTTGATTTACATGTATTACATGGCTGCCCGTTTAATATTCGTATAACTCCATGTGTATTACAAGTGAAATTAAATATCAAAGCATGCCTGGTGTGTTTACTTGCCAACGTGCGATCTTATAACTGCTCGGAGGCAGCCTACTTTGTTGTCCTCCTAATGTGATATGTTAAATGTTATAAATGTACATTGCATATAAGGTTACAACCTTTCATTCTGGCATGGTAGCGTTCACGCACATCGGGCGGCATCGGGCTTATCGGTGCAACCGTGACTACCATGGTCCAATTCCCTCTCTCCCTTGGGGGCTAGACTTCCTCGGAGAGTTGGGTCGTAGGATTTCAGGCTACATCCGAAGTACACCCATTTGTCGTGATAAGTGGATGATTTGAAGTCGGCCGCAACAACTATTATTGGAAATGAATTGAGAGCAAAAGCTCACCATATCATTTTCACTATGTGTATAAGTACTCTCGCTTGGTTCCTAGAGGACCTCGGGGAGGAAAGACAGGTAATTGTGTTCTTTTACTTTATATTACATAATAAACTTGTTTTATATGTCATGCTTTCAGAAAGGGTTATTCATAAGTTGAACCGGAAAAAGAGTTTCAAAACGTATTTCTCGTTCCCCCTTGCTGAGTTCATAAGGACTCACCCTCTCTTATCATCACAGGTGAAGAAGATCAAGAACAGGCACCCGTGGATAACATCCCTATTGATGACTCTTTGGAGTGATTGCATGCCCTATGTGCCTTACGTGATTGTGGCTGTTTTGTGAACGATATGTTGTTTTGAAGACTATTTCTTATGTTGCTTGTTGTCGTTATTGTAAATGACCCCTGTTGTAATTTGGTGTCTAATTTTGATTTGTACTGTTTATAACTAGACAGACACCCTATTTGATCGTTTTGCTACTTTGATTAGTAACTACTATAGGCTTATGAAGTATTAGGCAAATGGCTAAGTAAAATAAATCAATCCAATCTTAAGCAGGTACTCATTTGTAAGCTAAGATCAATAGGTACTTGTGTAACAGGAATCGACACATAAGAGACATAGTTGCCATGTTAGGTATTAATCAAACGAGACTTAAGATAAACATTAGACATATCAATTGGCGGTAAATAGTAACCTTAGTTGGAATCGAATTTGAGATTGATTATTTCGAGGCGTTTAGAAAATCAGGTCAAACTAAGAAGCCAATTACAGCCGTCATGCTGCCGGTTTTTCGGAGAATTTTTGGAGTTCTAGTCTAACGGATAAGCTTAATCTTCGTTAATCAGTTGTAGTCGTAAAAGAACGAGAATGATTAGATCACACCCTAGTCTAACCTCCATAGTTCGGGTTGGGGCGTGACAAGACAACTTCACTTCACATTGAGGCTGGGCCCGCAAACAGAGGGCGAGGGGCTTGTGACCAGGTATCCGTCGCTACGGTGCCCATAACTTTTGATTCGTAAGGAGTTACACAGCGCACAGTGTGAGGCCCGACCCCGAATAACGTGTGTTACCTTGATTTGCGTGCCATAGACCAAGAATGATATGACTGACCTTGGATTACGTGCCCTATCTTGGTTTTCGTGCATGCCTCGTCATTCGTGTCTTGACCTAGAATTATGTGCCTTAATCCTCGACTTACATGCCCCGACTTCGAATTGCATGTGTTATCTTGTTTTGTGTGCCCTAACCTTGAATTGCGTGTCCTAACCTAGGTTTAAGAGTCGTACCTCAATTTACGTGCATTGCATTGAATTACGTGCCTTGTATTGGTTAACGTGCATTTACCTAGGGTTGCGTGCATTTGTATTGGAATCTGTGCATTTATCTTGAAGTACGTGCCTTACCTCGTAGTTCGTGTCTACCCCGTGATTCGTGCCCCGTATTGATTTCGGTGCGTGCCTCGTAGTGCGTACCCTAAACCTCGAACTGTGTGCCTACACGCTAACCAATAAAGAATCCTACACAAAGCACTAGACTATTAAATAATCCTACACAATCCACTAACCAATATTATATTCCTTATTCAAATCTCTACAAAACCCACTAACTATAAAATATTCTATTCTACCCAACATTCTCTTACACCATGTCATGCTTTTCCTTGCACCTATGCACTATTTTACTAACACCCAAGCTCACTTTCTTGTCCCTCTCAACCCACATGCTAAAACAATTCAAAAGATGCTCAAAAGATGACACAAAATCAGATTTTTCAAAGCTCAAGGCCAACACATAAGCCAATGCTCACAAACAACTCTTCAAACATTCATTTTTCTCTCAAAACTCTCCCATTCTCTCTCCTTCTCTCTCATTTTCGATCATGGCTGCTCCTTGAGCATTCAAGACTCCTAACAACTCTCTAAGACTCTCCCAAGCTCGGCCAAAGCAAGCACAAGCAAGAAACAAAGCAAGAAAACTCACGAAAAGGTCAAAAACAAAGAGTTTGTGCTCATTTGCTAGATCTTCAAAGAGGTGAGGGCTAAAACTTCTTGAAAAGCTTTCAAAATCCACATGCATGCCTTTAAATTTCTATCTTTACTTCTGTACTTGTGATATATGTGTGTTCATGAGCTTTTGTAAACATGCATGGCAAGATATTTGGCTAGAATGTGATGTTAGATGAAATCGTGTATGGGACAGCCTTCTGTCTTGTTGTTGCGAGGTGATTTTGACCAGGTAAATGATGTTGAAAATGCGTGAAAATTGGTAGGTAACTATTTTTTCCAGTTATGAACACTTTTAGTAGAAATAGGCCAAAGCTAATTTTGACTCTAAGGTCCTCAAAATGGCAAAATATTAAAATGTGTCCAAATCTGGAAAATCTGGGAAAATGAAGCAGGTTTTGGCAGATTCACTGTCCTTGTAGAACGAACCAGTTTTGACTTAGTAAATGATATCCAAAATGCATGAAATTTGGTGTGCTACTATATTTGTCAGTTCTGGACATTTTTGTCAGAAATGGACTAAGGCTAAATCTGACCCTAAGGACCTCAAAAATGACAAGTATTGAAATGTGTGCAAATCTGGACTGTTTTGTGCAATCTCACTGTTTTGGCTAAACTCTTGAACCCGAATTTCAAATGATGCGAGGTTTGTTTCTGAATTTAGTTCACTCCTTAAGATTTAATTTGACATCTTGTTCACTGGAATTGGAGATTTTTTGCTTGTCTCAATGATTGTGAGAAAACAGTCCATTGCAGTGAGGATTTCACCTAGTGATATGCTTAGAAAAATTATTGTAGTTTCTCTTGTTGTATTAAATGCTTGGGATTGTGGCATTTGGATGTTGTGTGGACTGTTTTGAATACTTTAGGGTGTTTGAATTAATCAATGCATGGCTTGAGTTTAATTACGAGATAACTTGGGGCTTAATCGCACGGGTAAGCACGAATTGAAACCCTAGTGATTAGGTAAATTCGCTAAGTGTTGATCCTATGAATATCGTGTTTAATTATGTGATTAGTAGGCTGCCCGTAGTTGCCCTCATAGCCCTAAACATGATTTCGATGATTACATGTTGACAAGTAGGCCTTTCTTGCACCCGGTCCCACGTAGATGTCGTTGCATGTTGAATAATCTTATTATTTGATTACGTGAACTTCGACATGAGTTATATGACTTGATTTACATGTGTTACATGGCTGCCCGTTTAATGTTCATATAACTCTATGTGTTTTACAAAGTGAAAATTAATGTTAAGCATGCCTCGTTCGTTTACTTGTCAATATGTGATCTTATACTTGCTTGGAGGCAACCTACTTTGTTGTCCTCCTAATGTGAATTGTTAAAAGACATTCTATGGCTTATTTAAACATGATTACTTGGTTGCCCGTGGAAGTTTAATTGCTTTCAAATTGATATATGAAATGATTACATGTTCTTACAATGCCTTATATGCCAATATGTCAAAATGTGATCATATACTTGTTCGGAGGCAACCTACTTTGTTGACCTCCCAATGTGAATTGTTAAATGGCATACAAGTGCATTGCATACAAGGTTGCAACCTTTCATTCTGGCGTGGTACCGTTCACGCACATCGGGCGGCATCGGGCTTGCCGGTGCAACCGTGACTACCATTGTCCAATTCACTCTCTCGCTTGAGGGCTAGACTTCCTCAGAGAGTTGGGTCATAGGATTTCGGGGTACACCCGAAGTACACCCATTTGGCGTGATAAGGGGATGATTTGAAGTCGGCCGCAACAACTGATACTGGAAATGAACTAGGAGCAAAAGCTCACCGTATCCTTTTTACTATGTGTATAAGTAATCTCGCTTGGTTCCTGGAGGACCTCAGGGAGGAAAGACGGGTAATTGTATTCTTTTACTTTTATATTACATTATGTACTTACTTGTGATATAGGTCATGCTTGCAAAAAGGGTTTTCATAAGTTGAACCGGAAAAAGAGTTTTAAAACTTATTTCTCGTTCCCCCTCGCTGAGTTCATAAGGACTCACCCTCTTTTATCATCTCAGGTGAAGAAGACGAGGAACAGGTACCCGAGGACAACGTGCCTTTTGATGATTCCTTGAAATGATTGCTTGCCCTACGTTCCTTTCTTGACAGTGGCTGTTTTGTGAACGTTGTGTTTGCTTTGAAGAATATTTATTTTGTTGATGTAAATGACCCCGTTGTAATTTGGGTCTAATTTTGGATTGTACTATCTATAACCGGACGAACTCCTTATTTGGTTATTGTTTTATTGTCTTGATTAGTAGTTATCATAGGGGTTTAAACCACTAGGTGAATAATCAACAAAGTTAACTCTATCCAACTCCACTTAGGTACTAATTCGTAAGCTAAAGGATAATAGTTACGTGCATGATAGGGGTAAATTGAAAAATAAACGGGACATAGTTATCATGCTAGGTTATTAGTCAAACGAGGCTCGAGATAATTAGTAGGCATATATATTGATAACAAAATAGGAAATTTTAGTTGGAATTGAATCGATGATTAAAGGTTTTGAGGAGTTTTAGAAAATAGGTCAAACCAAAGGTCTTAAATATAGCAGTCATACTGCCGGATTTTCAGAAAATCTTTTGGAATTCTAAATCAACGTTAAGTATTAATCCTAAGAAATGACCAAGTCATACAAATAGCATAGAAGAATTAGGTCATTCCCTAGTCTAGCCTCCATAGGTCGGGTTGGGGCGTGACACACAACATACCGTTGGAAAGCTCTCTAGGAGCTCTATGATGGGGGCACCTAGCCTGCTCAGCTGCACTTGTTTTCGAAGCCCAAAATTGAACATTTTCATAAGTTTTGGGACACTTTTCTTCTTTTACGCTGTTTTTCCGTCCAGGATCGTACGTCGTGAGCAGCTAAAAGGACGATAACCTAATCCATCACATTTCTATTACCGAATCACACGGCACCTTGGGCAAGACAATATCACTTCACGTAGAGGCTGGGCCAGCAAACAGAGGGCGTGGGGCTTGTGACCAGGTATCCGTCGCTCCGGTGCCCATAACTTTTGATCCGCAAGGAGTTACACGGCGCACAGCATACCGTTGGAAATATCTCCAAGAGCTCTACAATAGGGCACCTAGCCTTCTCAGTTACGCCTATTTTTGGAGCCCAAAATCGAACATTTTCATAAGTTTGGGGACACTTTTCTTCTTTTGCGCTGTTTTTTCGTCACGGATCGTACGTCGTGAGCCGTGAAAAGGACGACAACCTAATCCATCACATTTCTATTACTGAATCACATGGCACTTTGGGCAAAAGAACTTCACTTCACGTAGAGGCTGGGCCCGCAAACAGAGGGCGTGGGGCTTGTGACCAAGTATCTGTCGCTCCGGTGCCCATAACTTTTGATCCGTAAGGAGTTACGTGGCGCACATCATACAATTGGAAAGCTCTCCGAGAGCTCTACGATGGGGGCACCAAGCCTGCTCAGCTGCGTGTGTTTTCATAGCCCAAAATTGAAAGTTTTCATCAGTTTTGGGACATTTTTCTTCTTTTGTGCTGTTTTTCCGTCCCGGATCGTACGTCGTGAGCCGCGAAAATGATGACATCCTAATCCATCACATTTCTATTACCGAATCACATGGCACCTTGGGCAAGACAACTTCACTTCACGTAGAGGTTGGGCCCGCAAATAGAGGGCGTGGGGCTTATGACCAGGTATCCGTCGCTCCAGTGGCCAATACTTTTGATCCGTAAGGCGTTACGCGGCGTACAACATACCGTTGGAAAGCTCTCTAAGAGCTCTACGATGGGGGCACCTAGCCTGCTCAGCTGCGCCTGTTTTTGAAGCCCAAAATTGAACATTTCCATAAGTTTTGGGACAATTTTCTTCTTTTACATTATTTTTTCATCCCGGATCGTACGTCGTGAGCAGTGAAAAGGACGACAACCTAATCCATCACATTTCTATTACCGAATCCCACGGCACCTTGGGCAAGACAACTTCACTTCACGTAGAGGCTGGGCCTGCAAACAGAGGGCGTGGGGCTTGTGACTAAGCATCTATCGCTCTAGTGCCCATAACTTTTGATCCGTAATGAGTTATGCGGTGCACAGCATACCATTGGAAAGCTCTCTGAGAGCTCTACTACGGGGGTTGTACAGCCTGCTCTGCTGCTGTGAGGCCCGACCTCGATTTGTGTACGATACCTCATTTCATGTGCCCTAATCTAGAATTGCGTGCCTTAACCTAGGTTTAAGAGTCGTGTCTCATTTTATGTGCCTTGCATCGAATTACCTGTATTCATTTTGGGTTGTGTGCATTTACTTGAAAAATGTGTGTTTGTCTCGTAGTTTGTGTCCTACCTCGTAGTGTGTGCCTTGACCTAAGAAAACGTGCCTACACGCTAATCAAGGAAACATCCTACACGAAACACTGGACTAGAATAATCCTACAAACTCCACTAACTAATATTAAAATGCTAAGTCAATGCACTAGAGGACAAAACTTCACCAAAAGCTAAACATTCTTATTCTTTATTCTTAATTCTTTTGCATATTCCAAGCACATGCAAGAAAATAATCCTCAACCAAGACAAAAAATTCAGATTTGAGCAAGTCTTGGCCTACTATGTGAAGAGTTTTGTGCATGCTTTGAAATTTCAAAATCAAACTTAGACAAGTTATGACACAATGAAAAAATAAAATAAAACCAAAGCATTATTTTATAAACACCATGCTCCACATTCTCGGCCCTTGTAATGGCATGCCAAAAAAAACAATTCAAACATGCTCCAAAAGATGACACAAAATCAGAATTTTGTAAGCCTATAGCCGACACATGCATTCAAACATCTTCAAAGCATCTTCAATTTCATTTTGTGCTTTCAAACCTTCTCTCAAGCTCTCATCTCCTCTCTCTTTCAGCCAAGGCTGCACTCTCAAAGTTCCATAGCTTAAGCTCCTCTCCTAAAGCTCACCAAGACACTCAAGGCCCTAAGAAGCTCGACCAAGCAAGCTAGAAGCAAAGAGACGTGCATGCAAGCTCATAGAACACTCATTTCGGCTTAGGTATGTTTGATAGCTTCTATTTCATCTCCCTTTTGTTCTAACCACATGCACATACTAAGGACATGGTAACTTAGCTAGGAATTAAGGAAATCAAGCATTATCCCTCGGCCAAACAAGGAGAGAAGACCATTTGTGCATCTTCAAGAGTTTTGAGCGTCATTTGTTGTCAATAGGCTAAAGTGAGGGTTAATCCTTTTAAAAAGCTTTCGAAATCCACATGCATGCCTTCATATGTCTATTTTTACCTCTGTACTTGTGGTATATGTTTGTACATGAGCGTTTGTAACCATGCATGGCAAGATATTTAGCTAGAATTTGAAGATAGGTGAAAACACGAAAATGGCAGATTTCTCACTTGTTAGAGTGAAGTGAATTTGGCCTGGTAGATGATGTTGAAAATGTATAAAAATTGGTAGAATGTAAGTTATGATTATTTGAAGTTTAGGTTGTCTTTCTTTAAATTGTTGAATTGAGCCTTAGTTGATTGGGTGGTATTTGAGTGATTGAATTGTGAGTTGTTGATGGTTAGTCTAGGGTTAGATTATGTGTCTAATGCATGTTAAGTTGGATGGCCTACTTTGTCATCTAACTTTGTTGTTTGTTGTTTAATTGATTGCTTGATGTTATATTGATGGAAATTGATGATAATTGATGATTATTGATTGATGATTGATGAACCGGGAGATAGGAAATTATGCTAGATTGTCCTCTTATGAACGATTGATGTTTAATTTTATTGCTGAGTCTTGGTATGTGTGTGCCACCTCTCGGGCAGCATCGGGTTGTCGGGTTGATAACGACATGACTACCAGAGACTACCCCCAGCTCGCATGACGGAGGTGTCATGGAGGGAGAGGCTAGTGAGGTACCTCGGGTGCGTGAGTAATGGGGAATTATAAGAAGAATGGTTGAGATCGTGATGGCGTATGGAGCTACACCAACTAAAGTATCCTTTATTGATTGGTCATTATAGTTATGTGTTTATATTGTTATTGATGTTTTATTGCGTGTTTACTGCTCAAAGGATCAATTCCAAGGAGTATAGTAAATACTATTAGAGATATATCGGATCCTCACTGAGCTTGTTTATATAAGCTCACTCTCTATTATTGCATGCATACAGGTGTTATTGAACAAGATTACGGGTACGTGCCTCCAGAAGGGGATAATGTGCCATATGTGGACGAGTCCTATGTGTCAGAGTCTTGTCCTTGATGCTTGAGATGTTGTATACTCTATTATCTTGTAAATTAATCTAGTTGTCTTTTATTTACTTTGTAATTTATGATGTATAAGTTGTAGTAAAGATAATGAACTAAATGATGCTAACTTAGTAGTCTTTCTTTTGTTATGATCTAGGTTGCTAAGATGGTTTATAATCTATTTTGATATGTATGTTAAAGTTAAGGTTATGTTGGAACGGAGGCGTATAACTAAGAATGATTATTGTATAATATGGTTATGTTGTATGTTGTTAATGGTATTGAGGAATTGATTGTTGTTTGGTTGAGAAGTTTGATTGTATGATGTTCAGAGAGATTGGTTCAGAGCATCGGTATCTTAATTACTGTCGTTATACTGTCGAAATTCCGTTGCGTCCTGACTGATTGTAAGTGGGGTCGAGTTGGGGCGTGACACCCTCTCTCGCTTGGCATTCCACCCTTGGAGAGATGGGTCGTAGGTTTTCGGGGTATATCCGGAGTACACCCAAATGAGAGCGATAAGTGGATTATTGAAGTCGGCCGCAACAATCGTAACGAAATTGATATTGAGAGCAAATACTCATCGTATCCTTGAAATGATTGGTAACTATATATGTTGCTCAATTTGATTCCTATACTTTGCGTACCTTATTACTTGTAATACGTGACATGTTTTCAAAAAGGGTTTTTCATAAGTTTAACCGGAAAAGAGTTTCGAAACGTATTTCTCGTTCCCCCTTGCTGAGTTCATAAGGACTCACCCTCTTTTATCATCACAGGTAAAGAAGACCATGAACAGGTACCCGAGGATAACGTGCCTATTGATGACTCATTGGAATGATTGCTTGCCTTACGTGCCTTACTTGACTATGGCCATTTTGTGAACGATATGTTGCTTGAAGACTATTTCTTATGTTGCTTGTTGTTGTATTGTAAATGACCCCCGTTATAATTTGGGGTCTAATTTTGGTTTGTACTTATCATAACTAGATACACACTCTTCTGGTCATCTTGCTATCGCTACTTTGGTTTAGTATCTTTCACAGGCTTATGAAGCATTAGGTAAAGGGTTAAGTAAAATGAATCTATCCAATCTTAAGCAGGTGCAAATTCGTAAGCTAAGATCAACATGTACTTTGTAACAAGGATTGACACATAAACGAGACTTGAGAAAAATAGTAGACATTTCAATTGGTGATAAATAGTAATCTTAGTTGGAATCAAATTTGAAATTGAAAGTTTTGAGGCATTTAGGAAATTAGGTCAAACTAAAGAGCCAATTACAGCCGTTATACTGCCGGTTTTCCGGAGAAATTTTTGGAGTTCTAGGCTAACGTTAAGCGTTAAACGTTAATGAACGACTAAGTACGTGAAATGATATGAATGTTTAGATCACGCCCTAGTCTAACCTCTATAGGTCGGGTTGGGGCGTGACACTTTATATTAATGGTATCAGAGCTTAGATTGCTTAAGCCGGGTTTAACTCTCGGACCATGGGTAGAAGCCCTAAGGTTATTAGGGTGACTTGTTTATGTGTGTTAATGTGTGACAATATCAGTTGTGCCTTCTCTGTTTCTATGTGCTTATGTGATTAACATGTCTTAATTGTTTCGAGAATTGTATGTCTATGTAAAATTATATGTTGCATACCCTATACATTAAATTCTTGTCTTGTCGTATTCCAATAAATTGTGCATAATAATCTGTGCCTATAGATGGCTGACCCTAGTACCCGCAATACCAATAGGAGCGATGAGCCTCAAGAAGCCAAAGATGCTCATCAAACTAACCCCGGCATGGCCATGTTTAACATGATGGCGAATGCTATAGATCGCGTGTCGCGAGTGATGGAACGTCAAGATGAACGTGAAGCAAACAACAACAACAACAACAACAGGAATGGTGGTAACAATGGGAAAAATAGCAGAATGTGAGAGTTCCTGACTTTCACCTGTTCAAATTCCACGGGGAAGCTGATGATGAAAAGGCAGAGGCTTGGCTATCTGAGATTGAAAGGATTTTCAGGCCACTTGACTATACTGATGAAGAAAATATTGAGTTCGCTGTGTTTCTGTTGCACGGGGATACTGAGCATTGGTGGCATACTGTGGAGGCACTTTGGGAAACTGATCATACACCTCACTTGTAGGGTAATTTTGTTAAGGCATTCAAGGAGAAATACGTACCTGCAGTTTCCAGGCAGAGGCGAATTGAAGAATTCATGCACTTGAACTAGGGTAACATGACGGTGGCCCAGTATGAGGCTCGTTTTAACCGACTGTCCCGTTATGCTCAATACATGGTCAGTACCCCTGAGGCGAAGATGTGAAAATTTACGAATGGGTTGAGGCCAGAAATCCAGGATCAGTTGGCTTCGCATGACTTTACTACCTATTCTGCTATCCTTGCTGCTGCCTCCCAAGTTGAGAAAAGAAAACTTGATAGAGCCGGTTCAAGTCAGCCGAACAAGAAACCATATCAGCCTCCAGGACAACAGAGAAAATTCCAAACTCAGAGTTGCAGTCAGGGCCAGAGCCAGAGTAGACCAGTCAATAATCGTGGCCCGACTAAAGCACCATCAGCCTCTTCCACTCATGGATCCACAGGTAGTTCATCTGCTACTCAGACTATCACATGTTCTTACTGTAACAGGAAGGGTCACACCGAGGCCCAGTGTTGGAGGAAATCGGGACGATGTATTAGGTGTGGCAGCGATCAACACCAGGTTAAGGATTGTCCTAAATGGCAAGGGGGACAAAATCATATCAAACCAGCTGGTAGAGGCAAGACTCCAGTTCCTAGAGTTCAGGCCCGAGCTTATGCTATTGAGTGCGAGGAGCTTCTTGAGAAGACTGCTGTTGTTGAAGGTACATTCTTGATACTGAATCAACCTGTTAGGGTGCTAATTGATCCAGGTGCTACTCATTCGTTTATTAGTCCCTTATGTGTGCAACGTGTAAAATTACGAGTTGTATGTTTGCCTTACGATGTAGAAGTTGGTACTCCGATGGGTTCTAAACTTGTTACTAGCTCAGCTTGTAAAGCATGTAAAATCCAAATTAAGGATAGGGAATTCTCAGCCAATCTTATAGTGTTACCCTTTCGAGACTATGAAGTCATCTTAGGGATGGACTGGTTGGCAAAGCATCATGCCCAACTAGATTGCCGGACAAAGATTGTAACATTCCAGATACCTGGTCAACCAATATTGGAGGTAATGGGTTGAAGAGACTTCACCGGGAGTTCCATCATTTCATCTACGAAAGCAGTGAAGTCCTTGAGAAAAGGGTGTAGTGGATACTTAGCTTACCTCATCAACAAGCCGTCGGACAAAGCTAAGTTGGAGGAAATGCCAGTGATTAAAGATTATGCGGATGTGTTTCCAGAAGAATTGCCCAGTTTACCCCTGGATCGGGAAATCGAGTTTGTAATAGAATTACTGCCTGGCTCCCAGCCGATATCTAAAGCTCCCAATCGTATGGCACCAGCCGAGCTACAAGAATTGAATGACCAATTGCAAAGATTGTTAAGGAAGGGGTTCGTTCAACCAAGTTCTTCTCCGTGGGGTGCACCAGTCCTATTTGTAAAGAAGAAAGACGGAACGTTGAGGCTATGAATCAATTATTGAGGATTGAACCAAGTGACCGTCAAGAATAAATACCCACTTCCACTGATCGACGAGTTGTTTGATCAACTTCAAGGAGCTAAAGTGTATTCGAAGCTCGACTTGAGGCAAGGGTACTACCAGTTGCGGATCAAAAAGGAGGATGTGCCTAAAACGGCTTTCAGGATGAGATATGGGCATTATGAATTTGTGGTGATGCCATTTAGGCTAACTAATGCCCCTGCAGCTTTTATGGACTTGATGCACAGGGTGTTTCAACCCTACTTGGACCAATTTGTGGTTATCTTTATTGATGATATTTTGGTATACTCGAAATCCGAGGCTGAGCATGAACAACATCTGCGATTGGTATTGCAGAAACTTCGGGAGCATCAATTGTATGCAAAGTTTAGCAAATGCGAATTTTGGTTGCGGCAGATTGCATTCTTGGGGCACATTATATCCCAAGAGGGAATAGCAGTGGACCCAGCAAAGGTAGAAGCGGTGATGTCTTGGAAGAAGCCAGAAAATGTTACGGAAGTTCAGAGTTTTCTCGGTTTAGCCGGCTATTATCGGAGGTTCGTGAAGGATTTCTCAAAGATTGCAGGATCGCTTACAAAGCTCACTCAAAAGAAAACAAAGTTCATGTGGGATGACAAGTGTGAGAACAACTTTCAAGAATTGAAGAAAAGATTGACTACCGCACCTGTTCTTGCATTGCCTGAAGGGAGTCAAGGTTTTGTAATCTATAGCGATGCTTCGAATGAAGGACTGGGTTGTGTGTTGATGTAAAATGGTAGAGTGATTGCGTATGCCTCTAAGGAAACCGAAACCGTATGAATTGAATTACCCGACGCATGATTTGGAGTTAGCAGCTATTGTGTTTGCACTCAAGAAATGGAGACACTATCTGTGGGGTAACAAGTTTGAGGTGTTTACTAATCACAAGAGCTTGAAGTACTTGTTCTCACAAAAAGAGTTGAACATGATGCAAAGATGGTGGATGGAGCTTTTGGGTGATTATAACTGCACAATCAATTATGTGCCACGTAAAGCAAATGTAGTTGCAGATGCCTTAAGTCGAAAAGCGAGCATGGCAAAACTGGAAGTTAAGGTGCAGGAGTTGTTAAAGGAAGCATTTTTGTGAAATCCACAATTGACTCAAAAAGGGTTACTTTTTGCCACTGCACAAGTTCAGTCGACCTTGTTGTCTGAATTACGAGAGGCTCAACAGAAGGACCAACAGTTTCAGAAGATTAAAGAAAGCAACACAGATTTCAAGTTTCATAATGATGGTATTTGGAGGTTCAGGAATCGGATATGTGTTCCTAATGAGCCAGAGCTGAAAAAGAAAATTCTTGAAGAAGCCCATAATTCAAGATACACTATTCACCCCGGCGGAACAAAGATGTACCAGGATTTGAAGCAACACTATTGGTGGAATAACATGAAAAGGGAGATCGCGGAATTTGTGGCACGGTGTTTGACTTGCCAGAGAGTCATAGCAGAACATCAATGGCCAGCAGGTTTACTTCAGCCGTTGGAAATTCCTCAATGGAAATGGGAACACATAACTATGGATTTTGTCATGGATTTGCCTAAATCACAAAAGGGTCATGATGCCGTTTGGGTCATAGTGGATAGATTGACTAAGTCAGCACACTTCTTACCGATGAACAAGGAGGATAGTCCTGAGAAACTGGGAGATATGTATGTGGCGGATATTGTAAGGTTTCACGGGATGCCTGTGAGTATTGTATCGGATAGGGATCCTCGTTTTACTTCCCGATTTTGGAAGCGATTGCAAGAAGCTTTGGGAACGAAGTTGAGTTTTAGCACGACTTATCACCCTCAGACTGATGGACAATCTAAGAGAACTATTCAGATTCTAGAGGATATGCTGAGGGCGTGTGTTCTAGACTTTGGAAAAGGTTGGGAAAAATATCTGCCTCTAGCGGAGTTTGCTTATAATAACAGTTATCAGGCCACTATCGGGATGGCCCCATTTGAGGCATTGTATGGACGTAAGTGTCGATCCCCAATTTATTGGGATAAAGTAGGTGAGATGAAGACTTTTGACCCGACCCTTCTACCTGAACTTATGAAGACTGTTGATAATGTCCACCTCACGCGGAAACGGATGCTTACCGGCCAAAGCAGGCAGAAAAGTTACGCTGACCGACGGAGATGGAATCTAGAGTTTGAGGTCGGTGACAAGGTGTTCTCAAAGATATCACCACGGAGGGGGCTGATTAAACATGGCAAGGGTAAGAAGTTGAGCCCGAGGTTTGTAGGACCATTTGGGATAATTGAGAAGGTTGGCAAATTGGCATATCGGCTAGAACTACCCCAAAACCTCTCCAATATTCACCACGTCTTTCATGTTTCAATGCTACGGAACTATGACCCTGATCCATCGCATATCTTGGAGCTAGAGCCATTACAGCTTCGGGAGAACTTGTCCTATGAAGACAAGCCCATTCGGATCCTAGACCAGCAAGATTGGGAGTTGCGCAACAAATCTATACCGATGGTGAAGGTGCTGTGGGATCACCATGGAGTTGAAGAAGCAACGTGGGAAAGGCAAGACCAGATGGAGCAATAGTATCCAGCATTATTTCAAAGGTAATATTGAATTTCGGGATGAAATTCTTTTAAGGAGGGGAGGATGTGAGGCCCGACCTCGATTTGTATGCGATACCTCATTTCGTGTGCCTTAACCTAGAATTGCGTGCCTTGACCTAGGTTTAAGAGTCGTGTCTCGTTTTATGTGCCTTGCATCGAATTACGTGCATTCATTTAGGGTTGCATGCATTTACTTGAAAAACATGCGTTTGTCTCGTAGTTTGTGCCTAGACCTCGGAAAACGTTCCTACACGCTAATCAAGGAAATATCCTACATGAAACACTAGACTAGAATAATCCTACAAACTCCACTAACTAATATTAAAATGCTAAGTCAATGTACTAGAGGACAAAACTTCACCAAAAGCTAAATATTTTTATTCTTTATTCTTAATTCTTTTGCATATTCCAAGCACATGCAATAAAATAAGGCTCAACCAAGACAAAAAATTCAGATTTGAGCAAGCCTTGGCCGACCATGTGAAGAGTTTTGTGCATGCTTTGCAATTTCAAAATCAAACTTAGACAAGTTATGACACAATGCAAAAAAAAAATAAAAAAAAAGAAACCAAAGCATTATTTTATAAACACCATGCTCCACATTCTCGGCCCTTGCAATGGCATGCCAAAAAAAACAATTCAAACATGCTCCAAAAGATGACACAAAATCAGAATTTTGCAAGCCTATAGCCGACACATGCATTCAAACATCTTCAAAGCACCTTCAATTTCATTTTGTGCTTTCAAACCTTCTCTCAAGCTCTCATCTCCTCTCTCTTTCGGCCAAGGCTGCACTCTCAAAGCTCCATAGCTTAAGCTTCTCTCCTAAAGCTCACCAAGATACTCAAGGCCCTAGGAAGCTCAACCAAGCAAGCTAGAAGCAAAGAGACATGCATGCAAGCTCATAGAACACTCATTTCAGCTTAGGTATGTTTGATAGCTTCTATTTCATCTCCCTTTTGTTCTAACCACGTGCACATACTAAGGACATGGTAACTCAGCTAGGAATTAAGGAAATCAAGCATTATCCCTCGGCCAAACAAGGAGAGAAGACCATTTGTGCATCTTCAAGAGTTTTGAGCATCATTTGTTGTCAATAGGCTAAGGTGAGGGTTAATCCTTTTAAAAAGCTTTCAAAATCCACATGCATGCCTTCATATGTCTATTTTTATCTCTGTACTTGTGGTATATGTTTGTACATGAGCGTTGGTAACCATGCATGGCAAGATATTTAGCTAGAATTTGAAGATAGGTGAAAATGCGAAAATGGCAGATTTCTGACTTGTTAGAGTGAAGTCAATTTTGCCTAGTAAATGATGTTGAAAATGCATGAAAATTGGTAGCTGACTATTTTTTCCAGTTCTGAGAATTTTTTGTAGAAATAGGCCAAGGCCAATTCTGACTCTAAGGCCTCCAAAATGACAAAACATCGAAAGGTATTTACATTTGGAAAATCTGGGAAAATGGAGCAGGTTTTTGGCAGTTCTCTGATCTCGTAGAACGAAATAGTTGTTATCTAGTAAATGTTATCCAAAATACATAAAATTTGGTAGGATGCTAGAGTTTTCAGTTCTGAACATTTTTGTCAGAAATAGACTAAGGCTAAATCTGACCCTAAGGCCCTCAAAATTGACAAGTATTGAAATGTGAACAAATCTGGACAATTTTGCGTAGTCTAACGGTTTTGGCTATAACTCTTGAATCCGAACTTCAAATGATGCGAGGTTTGTTTTTGGATTTAGTTCACTTAATAAGATTTAATTTATACAATAATTTTTCTAAGCATATCACTAGATGGAAACCTCACTGCAATGGTCTGTTTTCTCACAATCATTGAGACGAGCAAAAAGTCTCCAATTCCAGTGAAAAAATTTCAAATTAAATCTTAAGGAGTGAACTAAATCCAGAAAAAAACCTCGCATCATTTGGAGTTCGGGTTCAAGAGTTATAGCCAAAACCGTGAGACTACGCAAAACTGTCCAGATTTACACATATTTCAATACTTGTCGTTTTTGAGGACTTTAGGGTCAGATTCAGCCTTAGTCTATTTCTGACAAATATGTCCATAACTGAAACATATAGCAACATATCAAATTTCATGCATTTTGGATATCATTTACTAAGTCAAAACTGGTTCGTTCTACAAGGACAGTGAATCTGCCAAAACCTGCTTCATTTTCCCAGATTTCCAGATTTGGACACCTTTCAATGTTTTGCCATTTTGGGGATCTTAGAATCAAAATTGGCTTTATCCTATTTCTACAAAACATGCTTAGAACTGGAAAAAATAGTCACCTACAAATTTTCAAGCATTTTCAACATCATTTACCTGGTCAAAATCACTTCGTTCCAACAAGTCAGAAGACTGTCCTATACGCGATTTCATCTATCATCACATTCTAGCCAAATATCTTGCCATGCATGTTTACAAAAGCTCATGTACACACATATATCACAAGTACAGAGGTAAAAATAGACATTTAAAGGCATGCATGTGGTTTTTGAAGGCTTTTCAAAAGAGTTTTAGCCCTCACCTTAGCAAGACAACAATGAAGGTGCACAAAGCTCTTGATGAAGCACAAGGTAGTCTTTTCTCCTTGCTTAGCCGAGAGACAACTTGAAATTCTCTAATTTCTAGCTTAGTAACCATGTTCTTAGTATGTGCAAGTGGCTAGAACAAAAAGAAAATGAAATAGGAGCTATCAAACTTACCTAAGCCGAAATGAAGGCTCTATAAGCTTGCATGTGTGCCTTTTTGCATTCTAGCTTGCTTGGTCGAGTTCCTTAGTAGCTTGCATGACTTGAAGAACCTTTGGATGATGAACTTAAGCTATGGAGTCTATAATTTCAGCTAGGGCCGAGAGAGAGAAGAAAATGAGAGAAAGAGAAAATGTGAGAAAGAAATGGAAGCTTTGAAGTGTTTGATGCATGTGTCGGCCTAGGGCCTTGAAATTTCAGATTTTTGTGTCTTCAAGAGCATGTTTTTGAATCACCTAGCATGGGCATTTGCATGTGTCGAGATTTTGGGTGCATTGGGCAGGGTTTTAAGCCATTTTTTTTTATGCTTTGTGTCATAACTTGTCTAAGTATGAATTTTGAAATTGTAAAGCTTGCTCAAATGTAAGAGGTGGTCGGCAAAGGCTTGCAAAATTCTAAAATTTTTGTCTTGTTTAAGCATTATTTAATTGAGTGTTTGGAATGTGCAAAAGAATAAAGACTAAAGAATAAGAATGTCTAGCTTTTTATGAGATTTCGTCTTCTAGTGAGTTGAATTAGCAATTTAATATTAGTTAGTGGAGTTTGTAGGATTAATAAATGATCTAGTGCTTCGTATAAGATGCTTTCTTAATTAGCGTGTGGGCACGCTTACCTAGGTCTAGGGCACCCACTACAAGGTAAGACACGAACTACGAGACGAATGCACGTTTTCCATGTAAATGCACGCAACCCTAAATGTATGCACGTAATTCAATGCAAGGCACACAAAACGAAACACGACTCTTAAACCTAGGTCAAGGCACGCAAATCTAGGTTAGGGCACACGAAACGAGGTATCGCATGCAAATCGAGGTTGGGCCTCACAACCTTGGGCAAGACAACTTCACTTCACATAAAGGCTGGGCCCGCAAACGGAGGGCGAGGGGCTTGTGACCAGGCATCCGTCGTTCCGGTGCCCATAACTTTTGATCCGTAAAGAGTTACGTGACACACAGCATACCGTTGGAAAGCACTCTGAGAGCTCTACGATAGGGACACCTAGCCTGCTCGGTTGCGCCTGTTTTGGGAGCCCAAAATCGAACATTTTCATAAGTTTTGGGACACTTTTCTTCTTTTGCACTGTTTTTGAGTCCCAGATCGTACGTCGTGAGCCGCAAAAAAAAAACGACAACCTATTCCATCACATTTCTATTACCGAATCACACGGCACCTTGGGCCAGACAACTTCACTTCACCTAGAGGTTGGGCCCGCAAACAGAGGGCATGGGGCTTGCGACCAGGTATCCGTCACTCCGGTGCCCATAACTTTTGATCCGTAAGGAGTTATGCGGAGCACAGTATACCGGTGGAAAGCTCTCCGAGAGCTCTACAGTGGGGGCACCAAGCCTGCTCGGCTGCGCCTATTTTCAGAGACCAAAATTGAACATTTTCATTAATTTCAGGACACTTTTCTTGTTTTACGCTGTTTTTCCGTCCTGGATCGTACGTCGTGAGCCGCAAAAAGGACAACAACCTAATCCATCACATTTCTATTACCGAATCCCACGGCACCTTGGGCAAGACAACTTCACTTCACGTAGAGGTTGGGCCCGCAAACAGAGGGCATAGGGCATGTGACCAGGTATCCGTTGCTCCGGTGCCCATAACTTTTGATCCGTAAGGAATTACGCGACGTACAGCATACTGTTGGAAAGCTCGCTGAGAGCTCTACGACGAGGGCACCCAGCCTGCTTGGCTACGCCTGTTTTTGGAGTCCGAAATCGAACATTTTCATCAGGTTTGGGACACATTTTCTTATTTTGCACTATTTTTTCGTCCCGGATCGTACGTCGTGAGCCGCGAAAAGGACGACAACCTAATCCATCAGATTTCTATTAACGAATCCCACGGCGCCTTGGGCAAGACAACTTCACTTCACGTAGAGGCTGGGCTAGCAAACCGAGGGCGTAGGGCTTGTGAACAGGTATCCGTTGCCCCGGTGCCTATAACTTTTGATCCGTAAGGATTTACGCGAGGCACAGCATATCGTTGGAAAGCTCTCTGAGAGCTCTATGACGAGGGCACCCAGCCTAATGGGCTAAGCTAGTTTTTGGAGCCCAAAATCGAACATTTTCATCAGTTTTGGGATACCTTTTCTTCTTTTGCGCTGTTTTTTCGTCCCGGATCGTACGTTGTGAGCCGCGAAAAGGACGGCAACCTAATCGATCACATTTCTATTACTGAATCATACTGCACCCTGAGCAAGACAACTTCACTTCACATAGAGGCAGGGCCCGCAAACAGAGGGTGTGGGGTTTGTGACCAGGTATCCGTCGCTCCGGTGCCCATAACTTTTGATCCGTAAGGAGTTACGCGGTGCACAACATACCGTTGGAAAGCTCTCCGAGAGCTCTATGATGAGGGCACCCAGCCTGCTCGGCTGCGCCTGTTTTCGGAGTCCAAAATCGAACATTTTCATAAGTTTTGGGACACTTTTCTTCTTTTACGTTATTTTTTCGTCCCAGATCGTACGTCGTGAGCCGCGAAAAGGATGACAACCTATTCCATCACATTTCTATTACCGAATCACACGGCACCTTGGGTCAGACAACTTCACTTCACGTAGAGGCTGGGCCCGCAAACAGAGGGCGTGGGGCTTGTGACCAGGTATCCGTCACTCCGGTGCCCATAACTTTTGATCCGTAAGGAGTTACGTGGCGCACAGTATACCATTGGAAATCTCTCCGAGACCTCTACAGTGGGGCCACCAAGCCTGCTCAGCTGCGCCAATTTTCGGAGCCCAAAATTGAACTTTTTGATCAATTTCAGGACACTTTTATTCTTTTACGCTGTTTTTCCGTCCTGGATCGTACGTCGTGAGCCGCAAAAAGGACAACAATCTAATCCATCACATTTCTATTACCGAATCCCACGGCACCTTGGGCAAGACAACTTCACTTCACGTAGAGGTTGGGCTCGCAAACAGAGGGCGTAGGGCTTGTGACCAGGTATCCGTCGCTTCGGTGCCCATAACTTTTGATCCGTAAGGACATACCCGACGCACAGCATATTGTTGGAAAGCTCTCCGAGAGCTCTACGACGGGGGCACCCAGCCTGCTCAGCTACGCCTGTTTTCGGAGCCCGAAATTCAACATTTTCATCAGTTTTAGGACACCTTTTCTTTTGTGCTATTTTTTCGTCCCGGATCGTACGTCGTGAGCCGCGAAAAGGACGACAACCTAATCCATCACATTTCTATTACCGAATCACACAGCACCTTGGGCAAGACAACTTCACTTCACGTAGAGGCTGGGCCCGCAAACAGAGGGCGTAGGGCTTGTGACCAGGTATCCGTCGCTCTAGTGCCCATAACTTTTGATCCGGAAGGAGTTACGCGGCGCACAACATACCGTTGGAAAGCTCTCTAAGATCTCTATGATGGGGGCACCTAGCCTACTTGGCTGCACCTATTTTTTGAGCCCGAAATCGAACATTTTCATAAGTTTTAGGACACTTTTCTTCTTTTACGCTGTTTTTCCGTCCCGGATTGTACCTTGTGAGCAGCAAAAAGGACAACAACCTAATCCATCACATTTCTATTACCGAATCACACAGCACCTTGGGCAAGACAACTTCACTTCACGTAGAGCTGGGCCCGCAAACAGAAGGCGTGGGACTTGTGACCAGGTATCCGTCGCTCCGGTGCTCATAACTTTTGATCCGTAAAGAGTTACGCGGCGCACAACATACCGTTGGAAAGCTCTCCGAGAGCTCTACGACGGGGTAGCTCAGCTTGCTCCGCTGCGCCTATTTTCGGAGCCTAAAATTGAATGTTTTCATCAGTTTCGGTACACTTTTTTTTTCTGTTGCGCATTTTTTCGTCCTGGATCGTACGTCGTGAGCCACGAAAAGGACGACAACCTAATCCATCACATTTTTGTTGCCAAATCCTATGCAACTATGGGCAAGACAACTTCACTTCACATAGAGGCTAGGCCCGCAAGCAGAGGGCGTGGGGCTTGTGACCAAGTATCCGTCGCTTCGGTGCCCATAACTTTTGATCCGTAAGGAGTTACGCGGTGCACAGCAAACCGTTGGAAAGCTCTCCAAGAGCTCTACTAAGGGGACAGCAAAGCCTGCTGGGCTGGTGTCACGCCCCAACCCGGCCTATAAGGTTAGACTAGGGTGTGATCTAAACATTCAAGTCACGTCTCATACATAATCATTCATGAAAGTTTGACACTTAACGTTTTAGCCTAAACTCTAAATTTTTTCGAAAAACCGGCAGCATAACAGCTGTAATTGGGCTCTTTAGTTTGACCTAATTCTCTAAACGCCTTAAATTTCCCAATCTCAATTTCATTTCCAACTAAGGTTACTATTTACCATCAATTGGAACGCCTATTAGTTATCTCGATGTCTCGTTTGATTAATAACCTAGCATGATACTATGTCTCGTTTGTTTGTTAATCCTCATTACAAAAGTACCTGTTTAAGATTGGATAGGTTCATTTTACTTAGTCCTTACCTGATACTTCCTAATCCTATGATAGATACTAGCCAATGACAATAGCAAAACAACCATAGCAGTGTCTGTCTAGTTATTATCAGTACAAACCAAAATTAGACCCCAAATTACAACGGGGGTCTTTTACATTACAAACATTAAGCAACATGAAAAGAAATAGTCTTCAAGTAGCATAGTGTTCACAAATAGCCATAATCACGCAAAGCACACAGGACAGACATTCATTCTAAGGAATCATTGTTGGGCGCATCCCCCTCGCGTACCTGTCCTTGATCTTCTTCACCTGAGATGATAAAAGAGGGTGAGTTCTTATGAACTCGGCGAGGGGGAACGAGAAATAGGTTTTGAAACTCATTTTCCGGTTCAACTTATGAAAACCCTTTTTGCAAGCATGAATGTGTCACAATTAAGTACATAAAAATAATATAAAAGTAAAGGAACACAATTACCCGTCTTTTCTCCCCGAGGTCCTCTAGGAAACAAGAGAGAGTACTTATACACATAGTGAAAAGGATACGGTGAGCTTTTGCTCTCGGTTCATTTCCAGTATCAGTTGTTGAGGCTGACTTCAAATCATCCCCTTATCACGCCAAGTGGGTGTACTCCTGATGTACCCCGAAATCCTACGACCCAACTCTCCGAGGAAGTCTAGCCCCCAAGCGAGAGAGGAAATTGAAAAATGGTAGTCACGGTTGCACCGGCAAGCCCGATGCCGCCCGGTGTGCGTGAACGCTACCACGCCAGAATGAAAGGTTGCAATCTTGTATGCAATGCACATTTATGACATTTAATATATCACATTAGGATGACAACAAAGTAGGTTGCCTCCGAGCAGTCATAAGATTGCACATTGACAAGTAAACAAGCGAGGTACGATAAGACAAGTAATTTCACTTGAAAGGCACATGGAGTTATATGAACATTAATGGGCAGCCATGTAACGCACGCAAATCAAGTCATATAACTTATTTCAAAGTTCACGTAATCAAATAATAAGATTATTCAACATGCAACGACATCTATGTGGGTTCAGGTGCAAGAAAAGCCTACTTGTCAACATGTAATCATCAAGATCGCATTTAGGGCTACAATGGCAACTACGGGCAGCCTACTAAACATATAGTTAAACACGATATTCATAGGATCAACACTTAGTGAATATACCTAGTCACTAGGGTTTCCATTTCGTGCTTACCCGTGCAATTAAGCCCCAAGTCAACTCAAAATCAATCTCAAGTCATGCATCGACTAATTCAAACAACCTCAAGTATTCAAAACAGTCCACACAACATCCCAATGCCACAATCCCAAGCATTTAATACAACAAGAGAAGCTACAATAATTTTTCTAAGCATATCACCAAGTGAAACCCTCACTGCAATGGGCTGTATTCTCACAATCATTAAGACAAGCAAAAAATATCCAATTCCAGTGAATAACATGTCAAATTAAATCTTAAGAAGTGAACTAAATTCAGAAACAAACCTCGCATCATTTAGAGTTCGGGTTCAATAGTTATAGCCAAAACAGTGGGATTGCACAAAACTGTCCAGATTTGCACATATTTCAATACTTGTCGTTTTGGAGGTCCTTAGTGTCAGATTTAGCCTTACTCCATTTCTGACAAAAATGTCCATAACTGAAAAATATAGAATCATACCAAATTGCATACATTTTGGACATCAGTTACTAAGTCAAAACTGGTTCGTTCTACAAGGTCAGTGCATCTGACAAAACCTGCTTCATTTTTCCAAACTTCCAGATTTGGACACATTTTAATGATTTGCCATTTTGAGGACCTTAGAGTCAAAATTAGCTTTGGCCTATTTCTGCGAAAAATGTTCAAAACTGGCAAAACTAGTTACCTACCAATTTCACGCATTTTCAATATCATTTGCCTAGCAAAAATCACCTCGCACCAACAAGACAGAAAGCTGTCACATGCACGATTTCATCTAACATCACATTCTAGCCCAAAATCTTGCAATGCATGGTTGTAAAAGCTTATGAACACACATATATCTCAAGTACAGAAGCAAAGACAAACATTTAAGAGCATGCATGTGGATTTTTGAAAGATTTTCAAGGAGTTTTAGCCCTCACCTTAGCAAAACAACAAGAAGATGCACAAGACTTTGATGAAGCACAAGGTTGACTCTTTTCCTTGCTTAGCCGAGACACCACTCAATTTGTCCCTATTTTTCCTAGCTTAGTGACCATGTTCTTAGTAGGTGCATGTGGTTAGAACAAGAAGAAAAGAAATGGAAGCTAGCAAACTCACCTAGGCCGAAATGGTTGTTCAAAGAGCTTGCATGTGTGATTCTTGCAACCTAGCTTGCTTAGTCGAGTTCCCTACCTTCTTGCTTGCCTTGATGAACCATGGTGTGATGAAGATGAGCTATGAAGTGAAGAAACTCAGCCAAGGCCGAGAGAGAGAGAGAGAAGAATGAGAGGGAGAGAGAGAAATGAAGAAAAAATGAAGGCTTTTTCAAATGTTGATGCATATGTCGGACTTGAGCTTTGCAATTCAGATTTTTGTGTCTTCAAGAAGCATTTTGAAATTCCTAGCATGGGAAAGGAGCTTATGTCGAGATTGGTGGAGCTTTGGGGAGGGTTTTGAGCAAGTTTTGTATGCATTTGTGTCATAGAATTGTCATAGATTGTCTAGGAATTAAATTGAATTAAGCAAAGCAATCACAAAGCCCAACAAGTGGTCGGCCAAGACATGTAGAAATCTGATTTTTTTTGTCATCTTTTGAGCATTATTTAATTGTGTGTTGAAAGTGCAAAAGAATAAGGAATAAAGAATAAGGAATGTCTAGCTTTTTGTGAGATTTTGTCTTCTAGTGGGTTGAATTAGTAATTTAATATTAGTTAGTGGAATTTGTAGGATTAATTAATGACCTAGTGCTTCGTGTAAGATGCTTTCTTGATTAGCGTGAGGGCACGCTTTCCTAGGTATAGGGCACGCACTACGAGGTAGGGCACGAACTACGAGATGAATGCACGTTTTTCCAAGTAAATGCACTTAACCCTAAATAAATGCACGTAATTCAATGCATGGCACACAAAACGAAACACAATTCTTAAACCTAGGTCAAGGCACACAAATCTAGGTTAGGGCACACGAAACGAGGTATCGCACGCAAATCGAGGTCGGGCCTCACAACTGCCCTTATTTTCGGAGCTCAAAATCGAACGTTTTCATAAGTTTCGGGACAATTTTCTTCTTTTGTGCTGTTTTTCCGTCCCGGATCGTACGTCGTGAGCCGCGAAAAGGACGACAACCTAATTCGTCACATTTCTATTACTGAATCCCACGACACCTTGGGCAAGATAACTTCACTTAACATAGAGACTGGGCCCGCAAACAGAGGGCGTGTGGCTTGTGACCAAGCATCCGTCGCTACGGTGCCCATAACTTTTGATCTGTAATGAGTTACGCGCTGCACAACATATAGTCAAAAAGCTCTCTAAAAGCTCTACGATAGGGGCACCTAGCCTACTTGGTTGCTCTTGTTTTCGGAGCCCAAAATCAAATATTTTCACAAATTTTGGGACACTTTTCTTCTTTTGCGCTGTTTTCAGTCCCAGATCGTATGTCGTGAGCCGCAAAAAGGACGACAATCTATTTTATCACATTTCAATCACCAAATCACACGGCACCTTGGCAAGACAACTTCACTTCACGTAGAGGCTGGGCCCGCAAACAAAGGGCGTGGGGCTTGTAACTAGGTATCCGTCGCTCCGGTGCCCATAACTTTTGATCCATAAGGAGTTACGCGGCGCACAGTATACCGTTGGAAAGCTCTCTGAGAGCTCTACAGTAGGGGCACCAAGCTTGCTCGGCTGCGCCTATTTTCGGAGCCCAAAATTTAACATTTTCATCAATTTCATGACACTTTTCTTTTTTTACGCTGTTTTTCCGTCCTGGATCGTACGTCGTGAGCCGCGAAAAGGACAACAACCTAATCCATCAAATTTCTATTACCGAATCCCACGGCACCTTGGGCAAGACAACTTCACTTCATGTAGAGGCTGGGCCCGCAAACAGAGGGCGTAGGGCTTGTGACCAGGTATCCGTCGCTTCGGTGCCCATAACTTTTTATCCGTAAAGAATTACGCGACGCACAGCATAATGTTGGAAAGCTCTCCCAGAGCTCTACGACAGGGGCACCCAGCCTGCTCGGCTACGCCTATTTTCGGAGCCAAAAATCGAACGTTTTTATCAGTTTTGGGACACTTTTCTTTTTAGCGCTATTTTTTCATCCCGGATCGTACGTCGTGAGCCGCGAAAAGGACGGCAACCTAATCCATCACATTTCTATTACCGAATCCCACGGCACCTTGGGCAAGACAACTTGACTTCACGTAGAGGCTGGGCCCGTAAATAGAGGGCGTGGGGCTTGTGACCAGGTATCCGTCGCTCTGTTGCCCATAACTTTTGATCTGTAAGGAGTTACGCGGCGCAAAGCATATTGTTGGAAAGCTCTCTAAGAGCTCTATGATGGGGGCACCTAGCCTGCTTTGTTGTGCCTGTTTTCAGAGCCCAAAATCGAACATTTTATAAGTTTTGGGACACTTTTCTTCTTTTACGCTGTTTTTTCATCCCGGATCGTACGTCGTTTGCTGCGAAAAGGACGACAACCTAATCCATTAAATTTCTATTAGCGAATCACACGACACCATGGGCAAGACAACTTCACTTCACATAGAGGATGGGCTCGCAAACAGAGGGCGTGGGGCTCGTGACCAGGTATCCGTCGCTCTAGTGCCCATAACTTTTGATTTGTAAGGAGTTACGCGGCGCACAGCATACCGTTGGAAAGCTCTCTAAGAGCTCTATGATGGGGGCACCTAGCCTAATAGGCTGCGCCTGTTTTCAGAGCCCAAAATCGAACATTTTCATAAGTTTTGCGGCACTTTTCTTCTTTTACGCTGTTTTTTCGTCCTGGATCGTACGTTATGAGCCGCGAAAAGGACAACAACCTAATCCATCACATTTCTATTTCCGAATCACACGGCACCTTGGGCAATACAACTTCACTTCACGTAGAGGATGGGCCTGCAAACAAAGGGCGTGGGGCTTGTGACCAGGTATCCGTCACTCCGGTGCCCATAACTTTTGCTCCGTAAGGAGTGACGCGGCGCACAGCATACCGTTGGAAAGCACTCTGAGAGCTCTACGATGAGGGTACCTAGCCTGCCTGGTTGCGCCTATTTTCGAAGCCCAAAATCGAAAGTTTTCTTCAGTTTCGGGACATTTTTCTTCTTTTGCGCTGTTTTTTCGTCCTGGATCGTACGTCGTGAGCCGCGAAAAGGACGACAACCTAATCCATCACATTTCTATTACCGAATCCCACTGCACCTTGGGCAAGACAACTTCACTTCACGTAGAGGCTGGGCCCGTAAACAGAGGGCGTGGGGCTTGTGACCAGGTATCTGTCGCTCCGGTGCCCATAACTTTTGATCTGTAAGGAGTTACGCGGCAGACAACATACAATTGGAAAGCTCTCCGAGAGCTCTACGGCCTGGGCACCAAGCATGCTCGGCTGCATCTATTTTCAGAGCCCAAAATCAAACATTTTCATCATTTTTTGGATATTTTTCTTCTTTTGCGCTATTTTTCGATCCCGTATCGTACGTCGTGTGCCGCGAAAAGGACGACAACTTAATACGTCACATTTGTATTACCGAATCCCATGGTACATTGGGCAAGACAACTTCACTTCACGTAGAGGTTGGGCCTACAAACAGAGGGCGTGGGGCTTGTGACCAGGTATTCGTCGCTCCGGTGCCCATAACTTTTGATTCGTAAGGAGTTATGCAGTGCACAGCATACCGTTGGAAAAGCTCTCTGAGAGCTGTACGATGGGGGCACCTAGCCTGCTCGGCTACGCATGTTTTCGTAAAACAAAATCGAATATTTTCATAAGTTTCGGAACACTTTTCTTCTTTTGCGCATTTTTTCCGTCCCAGATCGTACGTCGTGAAACGCGAAAAGGACGACAACCTAATCCATCACATTTCTATTACCGAATCACACGACACCTTGGGCAAGACAACTTCACTTCACGTAGAGGCTGGGCCCGCAAACAGAGGGCGTGGGGCTTGTGACCAGGTATCCGTCGCTCCGGTGCCCATAACTTTTGATCCGTAAGGAGTTATGCGACGCACAGCATACAGTAGGAAAGCACTCTGAGAGCTCTACGATCGGGGCATCTAGCCTGCTCGACTGTGCCTGTTTTCGGAGCCCAAAATCGAATATTTTTTATAAGTTTTGGGACACTTTTCTTCTTTTGCGCTGTTTTTCCGTCCCGAATCGTACGTCGTGAGCCACGAAAAAGACGACAACCTAATCCATCATATTTCTATTACCGAATCACATGACACCTTGGGCAAGACAACTTCACTTCACGTAGAGGCTGGGCCCGCAAACAGAGGGCGTGGGGCTTGTGACCAGATATCCGTCGCTCCGGCCCATAACTTTTGCTCCGAAGGAGTTACGTGGTGCACAGCATACCGTTGGAAAGCACTCTGAGAGCTCTACGATGGGGGCAACAAGCCTGCTCGGTTGCGCCAGTTTTCGAATCCCAAAATTGAACATTTTGATCAATTTCGAGACACTTTTCTTCTTTTATGCTGTTTTTTTGTCCCGGATCGTGCGTCGTGAGCCTCGAAAAGGACGACAACCTAATCAATCACATTTCTATTACCGAATCACATGGCACCTTGGGCAAGACAACTTCACTACACGTAGAGGCTGGGCCCGCAAACAGAGAGCGTGGGGCTTGTGACCAGGTATCCGTCGCTCCGGAGCCCATAACTTTTGATCCGTAAGGAGTTACGCGGTGCACAGTATACCGTTGGAAAGCACTCTGAGAGCACTACAATTGGGGCACCTAGCCTGATCGGTTGTGCCTGTTTCTGGAGCCCAAAATCGAACATTTTTATAAGTTTTGGGACACTTTTCTTCTTTTGCAGTGTTTTTCCGTCCAGGATCGTACGTCGTGAGCCGCAAAAAAAATGACGTCCAATTCCATCACATTTCTATTACCGAATCACACGGTACCTTAGGAAAGACAACTTCACTTCAAATAGAGGCTGGGCCCGCAAACAGAGGGTGAGGGACTTGTGACCAGGTATCCGTCACTTCGGTGCCCATAACTTTTGATCCGTAAGGAGTTACGCGGCGCACAGCATACCGTTGGAAAGCTCTCCTACAGCTATACGACGGGGGCACTAAGCCTGCGCGGCTGCGCCTGTTTTTGTAGCTCAAAATCAAATGTTTTCATCAGTTTCGGGACACTTTTCCTCTTTTATGATATTTTTTCATTCCAGATCATACGTCTTGAGCCTCGAAAAGGACGACAACATAATCCACGACATTTCTGTTAGTGAATCACATGGCACCTTGGGCAAGACAACATCACTTCACGTAGAGGCTGGGCCCGCAAACAGAGGGCGTGGGCTTGTGACCAGGTATCCGTCGCTAAGGTGCCCATAACTTTTGATCCGTAAGGTGTTACGCGACGCACAACAACCTGTTGAAAAGCTCTCCTAGAGCTCTACGAACGGGGCACCTAGCTTGCTTGCCTGCGCCTATTTTTGTATTCCAAAATTGAACATTTTCATTAATTTTGGGACACTTTCTTCTTTTACGCTATTTTTTCTCCCCGGATCATACGCCGTTGGCCGCAAAAAGGACGATAACCTAATCCATCACATTTCTATTACCGAATCCCACGACACCTTGGGCAAGACAATTTCACTTCACGTAGAGGCTGGGCCCGTAAACAGAGGGCGTGGGGCTTGTGACCAGGTATCCGTCGCTCCGGTGCCCATAACTTTTGATCCGTAAAGTGTTACATGCCGCAAAGCATACCGTTGGAAAGCTCTCGGAAAGCTCTACGACGACGGCACCAAGCATGCTCGGCTGCGTCTGTTTTCGGATCCCAAAATTGACCGTTTTCATCAATTTCGGGACACTTTTCTTCTTTTGCGCTGTTTTTTCGTACCGGATCGTACGTTGTGAGCCGCGAAAAGGACGACAACCTAATCCATCACATTTCTATTATCGAATTCCACAGCACCTTGGGTAAGACAACTTCACTTCACGTAGAGGCTGGGCCCTTAAACAGAGGGCGTGGGGCTTGTGACCAGGTATCCGTCGCTCTGGTGCCCTTAACTTTTGATCCGTAAGGAGTTATGCGGCGCACATCATACCGTGGGAATGCTCTCTGAGAGCTCTACGACGAGGGCACCAATCCTGCTCGGCTGCGCCTATTTTCGGATCCCAAAATTGTACGTTTTCTTCAATTTTAGTATACTTTTCTTCTTTTACGTTATTTTTTCATCCCGGATCGTACGTCGTGAGCCATGAAAAGGACGACAACCTAATCCATCACATTTCTATTACCGAATCACACGTAGAGGCTGGGCCTGCAAATAGAGGGCGTGGGGCTTGTGACCAGGTATCTGTCGCTCCGGAGCCCATAACTTTTGACCGTAAGGTGTTACGCGGCGCACAGCATACCGTTGGAAAGCACTCTGAGTGCTCTACATTCTGGGCACCTAGCCTGTTCGGTTTTGCCTATTTTCGGAGCTCAAAATCGAACATTTTTATAAACATTGGGACACTTTTCTTCTTTTGCGCTGTTTTTTTATCCCGGATCGTACGTCTTGAGCCGCGAAAAAGACGACATCCTATTCCATCACATTTCTATTACCGAATCACACCGCACCTTAGGAAAGACAACTTCACTTCACATAGAGGCTGGGCCCGCAAACATAGGGTGTGGGACTTGTGACCAGGTATCCGTCGCTCCGGTGCCCATAATTTTTGATCCGTAAGGAGTTACGCGGCGCACAGCATACCGGTGGAAAGCTCTCCTAGAGCTATACGATGGGGGCACCAAGCCTGCGTGGCTGTGCCTGTTTTTGTATCCCAAAATCAAATGTTTTCATCAGTTTTGGGATACTTTTCCTCTTTTGTGATGGTTTTTCGTCCCAGATCATACGTCGTGAGCCTCAAAAACGACGACAACGTAATCCACGAGATTTCTATTACTGAATCACATGGCACTTTGGGCAAGACAACATCACTTCACGTAGAGGTTGGGTCCGCAAATAGAGGGCGTGCGGCTTGTGACCAGGTATCCGTCGCTTAGGTGCCCATAACTTTTGATCCGTAAGGAGTGACGCGGCGCATAGCAAACCGTTGGAAAGCTCTCTGAGAGCCCTACGATGGGGGCTTTGCTTGTTCGGCTGAGCTTGTTTTTGGATTCCAAAATTGAACATTTTCATAAGTTTTGGGACACTTTTCTTCTTTTACGCTGTTTTTTTATCCCGGATCGTACGTCGTGAGCCGCAAAAAGAATGACATCCTATTTCATCACATTTCTATTACCGAATAACACAACACCTTAAGCAAGACAACTACACTTCACATTGAGGCTGGGCCCACAAATAGAGGGCGTGGGGCTTGTGACCAGATATCCGCCGCTCCGGTGCCCAGCACTCGTGCTCCGTAAAGAGTTACGTAACGCACATCATACCGTTGGAAAGCACTCTGAGAGCACTACGATGAAGGTACCTTGCCTGCTTGGTTGTGCCTATTTTCGAAGCGCAAAATTGAAAGGTTTCAGCAGTTTCGGGACACTTTTGTTCTTTTGCGCTATTTTTTCGTCCTGGATCGTACGTCGTGAGCCGCAAAAAGGATAACAACCTAATCATTCACATTTCAATTATCGAATCCCATAGCACCTTGGGCAAGACAACTTCACTTCACGTAGAGGGTGGGCCCTTAAACAGAGGGCGTGGGGCTTGTGACCAGGTATCTGTCGCTCAGGTGCCCATAACTTTTGATCCATAAGGAGTTACGCGGCGAACAGCAAACCGTTGGAAAGCTCTCTGAGAGCTCTACGATGGGGGGACTTAGCTTGCTCGGCTGCGCTTATTTTTGGATTCCAAAATTGAACATTTTCATAAGTTTTGGGACACTTTTCTTCTTTTACGCTATTTTTTCATCCCGGATCGTACGTCGTGAGCCGCAAAAAGGACGACAACCTAATCCATCACATTTCTATTACCGAATCCCACAGCACCTTGGGCAAGACAACTTCACTTCACGTAGAGGCTGGGCCCTTAAACAGAGGGCGTGGGGCTTGTGACCAGGTATCCGTCGCTCCGGTGCCCATAACTTTTGATCTATAAGGAGTTATGCGGCGCACAGCATACCATTGGAAAGCTCTCTGAGAGCTCTATAATGAGGGCACCAAGCATGCTCAGCTGCGCTTGTTTTCGGATCCCAAAATTGTACGTTTTCATCAGTTTCGGGACACTTTTATTCTTTTGCGTTGTTTTTTCGTCCCGGATCATACTTCGTGAGGCGCAAAAAGTACGACAACCTAATCCATCACAATTCTATTACCGAATCCCACAGCACCTTGGGCATGACAGCTTCACTTCACGTAGAGGCTGGGCCCTTAAACAGAGGGCGTGGGGCTTGTGACCAGGTATCCGTCGCTTAGGTGCCCATAACTTTTGATCCGTAAGGAGTTACGCGGCACACAGCAAACCGTTGGAAAGCTCTCTGAGAACTCTACGATGTGGGCACCAAGCTTGCTCGGCTGCGCCTATTTTCGGAACCCAAAATTGTACGTTTTCATCAGTTTTCGTACACTTTTCTTCATTTACGCTGTTTTTTTATTCCGGATCGTACGTCGTGAGCCGTGAAAAGGACGACAACCTAATCCATCACATTTCTATTACCGAATCACACGGCACCTTGGGCAAGACAACTTCACTACATGTAGAGGCTGGGCCTGCAAACAGAGGGCGTGGGGCTTGTGACCAGGTATCCGTCACTCCGGAGCCCATAACTTTTGACCGTAAGGTGTTACGCGGCGCATAGCATACCGTTGGAAAGTACTCTGAGAGCTCTACAATCGGGGCACCTAGCCTGCTCGGTTTTGCCTATTTTCGGAGCAGAAAATTGAACATTTTTATAAGTTTTGGGACACTTTTCTTCTTTTGCGCTATTTTTCTGTCCCGGATCGTATGTCGTGAGCCGCGAAAAAGACGACATCCTATTCCATCACATTTCTATTACCGAATCACATGGCAGCTTAGGAAAGGCAACTTCACTTCACATAAAGGCTGGACCCGCAAACAGAGGGTGTGGGACTTGTGACCAGGTATCCGTCGCTCCGGTGCCCATAACTTTTAATCCGTAAGGAGTTACGCGGCGCACAGCATACCGGTGGAAAGGTCTCCTAGAGCTATACGACGGGGGCACCAAGCCTGCATGGTTGTGCCTTTTTTGTATCCCAAAATCAAACGTTTTCATCAGTTTCGGGACACTTTTCCTCTTTTGTGATGTTTTTTCATCCCAGATCATACGTCTTGAGCCTCGAAAAGGACGACAACGTAATCCACGACATTTCTGTTACTGAATCACATGGCACCTTGGGCAAGACAACATCACTTCACGTAGAGGCTGGGCCCGCAAACAGAGGGCGTGGGCTTGTGACCAGGTATCCATCGCTCAGGTACCCATAACTTTTGATCCGTAAGGAATTACGCGGTACACAGGAAACCGTTGGAAAGCTCTCTAAGAGCTCTACGATGGGGGCACTTAGCTTGTTCGGCTGCGCCTGTTTTCGGATTCCAAAATTGAACATTTTCATAAGTTTTGGGACATTTTTCTTCTTTTACGCTACTTTTTCATCCCGGATCGTACGTCGTGAGCCGCAAAAAGGACGACAACCTAATCCATCATATTTCTATTACCGAATTCCACAGCACCTTGGGCAAGACAACTTCACTTCACGTAGAGGCTGGGCCCTTAAACAGAGGGCGTGGGGCTTGTGACCAGGTATCCGTCGCTTAGGTGCCCATAACTTTTGATCCGTAAGGAGTTACGCGGCACACAGCAAACCGTTGGAAAGCTACCCTAGAGCTGTACGACGGGGGCACCAAGCTTGCGTGGCTGCCCCTTTTTTTGTAGCCCAAAATCAAACGTGTTCATCAGTTTTGGGGCACTTTTCCTCTTTTGTTATGTTTTTTCATCCCAGATCAAACGTCGTGAGCCTCGAAAAGGATGACAACGTAATCCACGATATTTCTATTATTGAATCACATGGCACCTTGGGAAAGACAATATCACTTCACGTAGTGGCTGGGCCCTTAAACAGAGGGCGTGGGGCTTGTGACCAGGTATCCGTCGCTTAGGTGCCCATAACTTTTGATCCGTAAGGAGTTACGCGGCACACAGCAAACCGTTGGAAAGCTCTCTGAGAGCTCTACGATGGGGGCACTTAGCTTGCTCGGCTGAGCATGTTTTCGGATTCCAAAATTAAATATTTTCATAAGTTTTGGGACACTTTTCTTTTTTTACGCTATTTTTTCGTCCCGGATCATACGTCGTGAGCCACAAAAAGGACGACATCCTATTTCATCACATTTCTATTACCGAATAACACAGGACCTTAGGCAAGACAACTTCACTTCACGTAGAGGCTGGGCCCACAAACAGAGGGCGTGGGGCTTGTGACCAGGTATCCGTCGCTCCGGTGCCCAGAACTTTTTCTCCGTAAAGAGTTACGCAGCGCACAGCATACCGTTGGAAAGCACTCTGAGAGCTCTACGATGAGGGTACCTAGCCTGCTTTGTTGCGCCTATTTTCGAAGCCCAAAATTTAAAGTTTTCATCAGTTTCGGGACACTTTTCTTCTTTTGCGCTGTTTTTTCGTCCCGGATCGTACGTCGTGAGCCGCGAAAAGGATGACAACCTAATCCATCACATTTCTATTACCGAATCCCACAGCACCTTGGGCAAGACAACTTCACTTCATGTAGAGGTTGGGCCCTTGAACAGAGGGCATGGGCCTTGTGACCAGGTATCCGTCGCTCAGGTGCCATAACTTTTGATCCGTAAGGAGCTACGCGGCGCACAGCAAACCGTTGGAAAGCTCTCTGAGAGCTCTACGATGGGGGCACTTAGCTTGCTCGGCTGTGCCTGTTTTCGAATTCCAAAAAATTGAACATTTTCATAAGTTTTGGGATACTTTTCTTCTTTTACGCTATTTTTTCATCCTGGATCGTACATCGTGAGCCGCAAAAAGGATGACAACCTAATCCATCACATTTCTATTACCGAATCCCACAGCACCTTGGGCAAGACAACTTCACTTCACGTAGAGACTGGGCCCTTAAACAGAGGGCGTGGGGCTTGTGACCAAGTATCCGTCGCTCCGGTGCCCATAACTTTTGATCTATAAGGAGTTATGCGGCGCACAACATATCGTTGGAAAGCTCTCTGAGAGCTCTACGACGAGGGCACCAAGCTTGCTCGGCTATGCCTGTTTTCGAATCCTAAAATTGTACGTTTTTATCACTTTTGGGATACTTTTCTTCTTTTGTGCTATTTTTTAGTCCCGGATCGTACGTCGTGAGTCGCGAAAAGGACGACAACCTAATCCATCACATTTCTATTACCGAATCCCACAGCACTTTGGGCAAGACAACTTCACTTCACGTAGGGGCTGGGCCCTTAAACAGAGGGAGTGGGGCTTGTGACCAGGTATCCGTCGCTCCGGAGCCCATAACTTTTGACCGTAAGGTGTTACGCGGCGCACAGCATACCGTTGGAAAGCACTTTGAGAGCTCTACAATCGGGGCACCTAGCCTGCTCGGTTTTGCCTGTTTTCGGAGCCCAAAATCGAACATTTTTATAAGTTTTGGGACACTTTTCTTCTTTTGCGCTATTTTTTCGTCCCGGATCGTTCGTCGTGAGCGGCGAAAAAGACGAGATCCTATTCCATCACATTTCTATTACCAAATCACATGGCACCTTAGGAAAGACAACTTCACTTCACATAGAGGCTGGGCCCGCAAACATAGGGTGTGGGACTTGTGACCAGGTATCCGTCGCTCCGGTGCCCATAATTTTTGATCCGTAAGGAGTTACGCGGCGCACAGCATACCGTTGGAAAGCTCTCCTAGAGCTATACGACGGGGGCACCAAGCCTGCGTGGCTGCACTTGTTTTTGAAGCCCAAAATCAAACATTTTCATCAGTTTCGGGACACTTTTCCTCTTTTGTGATATTTTTTCGTCCCAGATCATACGTCGTGAGCCTCGAAAAGGACGACAACGTAATCCACGACATTTCTATTACTGAATCACATGGAACCTTAGGCAAGACAACATCACTTCACGTAGAGGCTGGGCCCACAAACAGAGGGCGTGGGGCTTGTGACCAGGTATCTGTCGCTCAGGTGCCCATAACTTTTGATCCATAAGGAGTTACGCGGCGAACAGCAAACCGTTGGAAAGCTCTCTGAGAGCTCTACGATGGGGGGACTTAGCTTGCTCGGCTGCACTTATTTTTGGATTCCAAAATTGAACATTTTCATAAGTTTTGGGATATTTTTCTTCTTTTACGCTATTTTTTCATCCCGGATCGTACGTCGTGAGCCACAAAAAGGACGACAACCTAATCCATCACATTTCTATTACCGAATCCCACAGCACCTTGGGCAAGACAACTTCACTTAAGGTAGAGGCTGGGCCTTTAAACAGAGGGCGTGGAGCTTATGACCAGGTATTCGTCGCTCCAGTGCCCATAACTTTTGATCCGTAAGGAGTTATGCGACGCACAACGTACCGTTGGAAAGCTCTCTGAGAGCTCTACGACGAGGGTAGCAAGTCTGCTTGGCTGCGCCTATTTTTGGATCCCAAAATTGTACGTATTCATCAGTTTTGGTAAACTTTTCTTCTATTACGCTGTTTTTTTGTCCCGGATCGTACGTCGTCAGTGGCGAAAAGGACGACAATCTAATCCATCACATTTCTATTACCGAATCACACGGCACCTTGGGCAAGACAACTTCACTACACGTAGAGGTTGGGCCTGCAAACAGAGGGCGTGGGGCATGTGACCAGGTATCCGTCGCTTCAGAGCCCATAACTTTTGACCGTAAGGTGTTACGCGGCGCACAGCATACCGTTGTAAAGTAATCTGAGAGCTCTACAATCGGGGCACCTAGCCTGCTCGGTTTTACCTATTTTTGGAGCCCAAAATTGAACATTTTTATAAGTTTTGGGACACTTTTCTTCTTTTGCGCTATTTTTCCATCCCGGATCGTACGTCGTGAGCCGCAAAAAAGACGACATCCTATTCCATCACATTTCTATTACCGAATCACACGGCACCTTAGGAAAGACAACTTCACTTCACATAGAGGATAGGCCGCAAACAGAGGGTGTGGGACTTGTGACCAGGTATCCGTCGCTCCGGTGCCTATAACTTTTGATCCGTAAGGAGTTACGCGACGCACAGCATACCGTTGGAAAGCTCTCCTAGAGCTATACGACGGGGGCACCAAGCTTGCATGGCTGTGCCTATTTTTGAAGCCCAAAATCAAATGTTTTCATCTGTTTCGGGACACTTTTGCTCTTTTGTAATGTTTTTTCAACCCAAATCATACGTCGTGTGCCTAAAAAAGGACGACAACGTAATCCACGACATTTCTATTAATGAATCACATGGCACCTCAGGCAAGACAACATCACTTCACGTAGAGGCTGGGACAGCAAACGGAGGGCGTGGGGCTTTTGACTAGGTATCCGTCGCTCAGGTGCCCAGAACTTTTCATCCGAAAGGAGTTACGCGGCGCACAGCAAACCGTTGGAAAGCTCTCTGAGAGCTCTACGTTGGGGGCACTTATCTTGTTTGGCTGAGCACGTTTTCAGATTCCAAAATTGAACATTTTAATAAGTTTTGGGACACTTTTCTTCTTTTACGCTATTTTTTTGTCCAGGATCGTACGTCGTGAGCCGCAAAAAGGACGATATCCTATTTCATTACATTTCTCTTGCCGAATAACATAGCACCTTAGGCAAGACAACTTCACTTCACGTAGAGGCTGGGCCCACAAACAGAGCGCGTGGGGCTTGTGACCAGATATCCGTCGCTCCGGTGCCCAGAACTCTTGCTCCATAAAGAGTTACGTGGCGCACATCATACCGTTGGAAAGCACTCTGAGAGCTCTACGATGAGGGTACCTAGCCTGCTTGGTTGTGCCTATTTTCGAAGCCCAAAATCGAAAGTTTTCATCAGTTTCGGGACACTTTTCTTCTTTTGTGCTATTTTTTTATCCCGGATCATAAGTCGTGAGCCGCGAAAACGATGAAAACCTAATCCATCACATTTCAATTATCGAATCCCATAGCACCTTGGGCAAGACAACTTCACTTCACGTAGAGGGTGGGCCCTTAAACAGAGGGCGTGGGGCTTGTGACCAGGTATCTGTCGCTCAAATGCCCATAACTTTTGATCCGTAAGGTGTTACGCGACGCACAACAAACCGTTGGAAAGCTCTCTGAGAGCTCTACGATGGGGGCACTTAGCTTGCTCGGCTGCGCTAGTTTTTGGATCCCAAAATCGAACATTTTCATCAGTTTTAGGCTATTTTTCTTCTTTTACGCTATTTTTTCATCCCGAATTATACGTGATGAGCCGCGAAAAGGACGACAACCTAATCCATCACATTTCTATTACCGAATCCCACAGCACCTTGGGCAAGACAACTTCACTTCACGTAGAGGCTGGGCCTTTAAACAGAGGGCGTGGGGCTTGTGACCAGGTATTCGTCGCTCCGGTGCCCATAACTTTTGATCCGTAAGGAGTTATGCAGCGCACAGCATACCGTTAGAAAGCACTCTGAGAGCTCTACGACGAGGGCACCATGCCTGCTCGGCTGCACCTATTTTCGGATCCCAAAATTGTACGTTTTCATCAGTTTTGGTAAACTTTTCTTCTTTTACGCTGTTTTTTCGTCCCGGATCGTACGTCATGAGCCGCGAAAAGGACGACAACCTAATCCATCACATTTCTATTACCGAATCACACGGCACCTTGGGCAAGACAACTTCACTACACGTAGAGGCTGGGCCCGCAAACAGAGGGCGTGGGGCTTGTGACCAGGTATCCGTCGCTCCGGAGCCTATAACTTTTGACCGTAAGGTATTACGCAGCGCACAGCATACCGTTGTAAAGCACTCTGAGTGCTCTACAATCGGGGCAACTAGCCTACTTGGTTTTGCCTGTTTTCGGAGCCCAAAATCGAACATTTTTATAAGTTTTGGGACACTTTTCTTCTTTTGTGCTGTTTTTTCGTCCCGGATCGTACGTCGTGAGCCGTGAAAAAGATGACATCCTATTCCATCACATTTCTATTACCGAATCACCCGGCACCTTAGGAAAGACAACTTCACTTCACATAGAGGCTGGGCCCGCAAACAGAGGGTGTAGGACTTGTGACTAGGTATCCGTCGCTCCGGTGCCCATAACTTTTGATCCGTAAGAAGTTACGCGGCGCACAGCATACCGTTGGAAAGCTCTCCTAGAGCTATATGACGGGGGCACCAAGCCTGCGTGGCTGCTCCTATTTTTGTAGCCCAAATTCAAAAGGTTTCACTAGTTTCGGGACACTTTTCCTCTTTTGTGATATTTTTTTCGTCCCAGATCATACGTCGTGAGCCTCGAAAACGACGACAACATAATCCACGACATTTCTATTACTGAGTCACATGGTACCTTAGCCAAGACAACATCACATCACGTAGACTCTGGGACCGCAAACAGAGGGCGTGGGGCTTGTGACCAAGTATCCGTCGCTCAAGTGCCCATAACTTTTGATCTGTGAGGAGTTACGCGGTGCACAGCAAACCGTTGGAAAGCTCTCTGCGAGCACTACGATGGGGGCACTTAGCTTGTTCGGCTGAGCCTGTTTTCGGATTCCAAAATTGAGCATTTTCATAAGTTTTGGGACACTTTTCTTCTTTTACGCTATTTTTTCGTCCCGGATCGTACGTCGTGAGCCGCAAAAAGGACGACATCCTATTTCATCACATTTCTATTACCGAATAACACAGCACCTCAGGCAAGACAACTTCACTTCACGTAGAGGCTGGGCCCACAAACAGAGGGCGTGGGGCTTGTGACCAGGTATCCCTCGCTCCGGTGCCCAGACCTTTTGCTCCGTAAAGAATTACGCTGCACACAGCATGCCGTTGGAAAGCACTCTGAGAGCTCTACGATGAGAGTACCTAGCCTGCTTGGTTGCGCCTATTTTCGAAATCCAAAATCGAACATTTTCATCAGTTTCGGGATAATTTTCTTCTGTTGCGCTGTTTTTCCGTCCCGAATCGTACATCGTGAGCCGCGAAAAGGACGACAACATAATCCATCACATTTATATTACCGAATCCAACTGCACCTTGGGCAAGACAACTTCAATTCACGTAGGGGCTGGGCCCGCAAACAAAGGGCGTGGGGCTTGTGACAAGGTATTCGTCGCTCCGGTGCCCATAACTTATGATCCGTAAGGAGTTACGCGGCGAACATCATACCGTTGGAAAGTTCTCTGAGAACTCTACGATGGGGGCGCCTAGCCTGCTAGGCTGCGCCTATTTTCGGAGTCCAAAATTGAACATTTTCATAAGTTTTTGGACACTTTTCTTCTTTTACGCTATTTTTTCATCCCGGATTGTACGTCGTGAGCTGTGAAAAGGACGACAACTTAATCCATCACATTTCTATTATCGAATCACACGGCACCTTGGGCAAGATAACTTCACTTCACGTAAAGGCTGGGCCCGCAAACAGAGGGCGTGGGGATTGTGACCAAGTATCTGTCGCTCCGGTGCCCATAACTTTTGATACAAAAGGCGTTACGCGGCGCACAACATACCGTTGGAAAGCTCTCTGAGAGCTCTACGACAAGAGCACCAAGCCTGCTCGGCTGCGGCTGTTTTTGGATCCCAAAATTGTACGTTTTGATCAGTTTTGGGAACTTTTCTTCTTTTGCTTTGTTTTTTCGTCCAGGATCGTACGTCGTGAGCCGCAAAAGGACGACAACCTAATCCATCACATTTCTATTAACAAACCCAACTGCACCTTGAGCAAGACAACTTCACTTCACGTAGAGGCTGGGCCCTTAAACAGAGGGCGTGTGGCTTGTGACCAGGTATCCGTCACTCCGGTGCCCATAACTTTTCATCCGTAAGGAGTTATGCGGCGCACAGCATACTGTTGAAAAGCTCTCTGAGAGCTCTACGACGAGGGAACCAAGCCTGTTCGGTTGCGCCTATTTTCGGATCCCAAAATTGTACGTTTTTATCAGTTTTTGTACACTTTTCTTCTTTTGCGCTATTTTTCCATCCCGGATCGTACGTCTTGAGCCGCGGAAAGGACGACAACCTAATCCATCACATTTCTATTACTGAATCACAAGGCACCTTGGGCAAGACAACTTCACTATACGTAGAGGCTAGGCCTGTAAACAGAGAGCGTGGGGCTTGTGACCAGGTATCCATCGCTTCGGCGCCCATAACTTTTGACAGTAAGGTGTTACGCGGCGCACAACATACCGTTGAAAAGCACTCTGAGAGCTCTACAATCAGGGCACAAAGCCTGCTCGGTTTTGATGTTTTCGGAGCCCAAAATCGAACATTTTTATAAGTTTTGGGACACTTTTCTTCATTTGCGCTGTTTTCCGTCCCGGATCGTGTGTCGTGAGCCGCGAAAAGGACGACATCCTATTCCATCACATTTCTATTACCGAATCACACGGTACCTTAGGAAAGACACTTCACATAAAGGCTGGGCCCGCAAACAGAGGGTGTGGGACTTGTGACCAGGTATCCGTCGCTCCGGTGCCCATAACTTTTGATCCGTAAGAAGTTACGCGGCGCACAGCATACCGTTGGAAAGCTCTCCTAGAGCTATACAACTGGGGCACCAAGCCTGTGTGGCTGCGCCTATTTTTATAGCCCAAAATTAAATCTTTTCATCAGTTTCAGGACACTTTTCATCTTTTGTGATGTTTTTTCGTCCCAGATTATACGTCGTGAGCCTCGAAAAGGACGACAACATAATCCACGACATTTCTATTACTGAATCACATGGAACCTTAGGCAAGACAACATCACTTCACGTAGTGGCTGGGCCCGCAAACAGAGGGCGTGGGGCTTGTGACCAGGTATCCGTCGCTCAGGTGCCCATAACTTTTGATCCGTAAGGTGTTACGCGACGCACAACAAACCGTTGGAAAGCTCTCTGAGAGCTCTACGATGGGGGCACTTAGCTTGTTCGGCTGAGCCTGTTTTTGGATTCCAAAATTGAACATTTTCATAAGTTTTGGGACACTTTTCTTCTTTTACGCTGTTTTTTCATCCCGGATCATACGTCGTGAGCCGCAAAAAGGACGACATCATATTTCATCACCTTTCTATTGCCGAATAACACAGGACCTTAGGCAAGACAACTTCACTTCACGTAGAGGCTGGGCCCACAAACAGAGGGCGTGTGGCTTGTGACCAGGTATCCGTCGCTCCGGTGCCCAAAACTTTTGCCCCGTAAAGAGTTACACAGCGCACAGCATACCGTTGGAAAGCACTCTGAGAGCTCTACGATGAGGGTACCTAGCCTGCTCGATTGCGCCTATTTTCGAAGCCCAAAATCGAAAGTTTTCATCAGTTTCGGGATACTTTTCTACTTTTGCACTATTTTTTCGGCCAGGATTGTACGTCATGAGCCGCAAAAAGGACGACAACCTAATCTATTACATTTCTATTATCGAATCCCACGGAACCTTGGGCAAGACAACTGCACTTCACATAGAGGCTAGGCCCTCAAACCGAGGGCATGGGGCTTAGGACCAAGTATCCGCCGCTTCGGTGCCCATAACTTTTGATCCGTAAGGAGTTATGCGGCTTACAACATACCGTTGGAAAGGTCTCTGAGAGCTCTACGACGAGGGCACCAAGCCTGCTCGGCTGCGCCTATTTTATGATCTCAAAATTCTACATTTTCATCAGATTCGGGACAATTTTCTTCTTTTGCGCTATTTTTTCGTTCCGGATCGTACGTCGTGAGCCACGAAACGGACGACAACCTAATCCATCACATTTCTATTACCGAATCCTACAGCACCTTGGGCAAGACAACTTCACTTCAAGTAGAAGCTGGGCCCTTAAACAGAGGGCGTGGGGCTTTTGACCAGGTATTCGTCACTCCGGTGCCCATAACTTTTGATCCGTAAGGAGTTATGCAGCGCACGGCATACCGTTGGAAAGCTCTCTGAGAGCTCTACGACGAGGGCACCAAGCCTGCTCAGCTGCGCGTGTTTTCGAATCCCAAAATTGTACGTTTTCATCAGTTTTGGTACACTTTTCTTCTTTTACGCTGTTTTTTCGTCCCGGATCGTACGTCGTGAGCCGCGAAAAGGACGACAACCTAATCCATCACATTTCTATTACCGAATCACACGGCACCTTGGGCAAGACAACTTCACTACACTTAGAGGCTGGGCCCGCAAACAGAGGGCGTGGGGCTTGTGACCAGGTATCCGTCGCTCCGGAGCCCATAACTTTTGACCGTAAGGTGTTACGCAGCGCATAGCATACCGTTGGAAAGCACTCTGAGAGCTCTACAATCGGGGCACCTAGCTTGCTTAGTTTTGCCCATTTTCGGAGCAGAAAATCGAACATTTTTATTAGTTTTGAAACACTTTTCTTCTTTTGCGCTGTTTTTCTGTCCCGGATCGTATGTCGTGAGCCGCGAAAAAGACGACATCCTATTCCATCACATTTCTATTACCGAATCACACGGCACCTTAGGAAAGGCAACTTCACTTCACGTAGAAGCTGGGCTTGCAAATAGAGGGCGTAAGGCTTGTGACCATGTATCCGTCGCTCCGGAGACCATAACTTTTGATCCGTAAGGAGTTGCGCGGCGCACAACATATCGTTAGAAAGCTCTCCGAGAGCTCGAAGACGAGGGCACCAAGCCTGCTCGGCTGCGCCTATTTTCGCCTCCCAAAATCGAACATTTTCATCAGTTTTGGTACACTTTTATTCTTTTGCTCTCTTTTTCAATCCCGGATCGTACGTTGTGAGCCGCGACAAGGACGACAACCTAATCCATCATATTTCTTTTACCAAATCACAAGTCACCTTGGGCAAGACAACTTCACTTCACGTAGAGGCTGGGCCCGCAAACAGAGGGTGTGGGGCTTGTGACCAGGTGTCCGTCGCTGCGTTGGCCATAACTTTTGATCCATAAGGAGTTACGCGGCACACAGCAAACTGTTGCAAAACCTCTCTGAGAGCTCTACGATGGGGGCACCTAGCTTGCTCAGCTGTACTTGTTTTTAAGCCCAAAATCGAATATTTTCATATGTTTTGGGATACTTTTCTTCTTTTACACGGTTTTTCCGTCCCTGATCGTATGTCGTGAGCCGCGAAAAGGATGACAATCTAATCCATCACATTTCTATTACCGAATCACACTGCACCTTGGGCAGGACAAGTTTACTTCATGTAGAGGCTAGGCCCGCAAACAGAGGGCGCGGGGCTTGTGACCAAGTATCCGTCGCTCCGGTGCCCATAAGTTTTCATCCGTAAGGAGTTACAGGGCGCACAGCATACCATTGGAAAGCTCTCTGAGAGCTCTATGATGGGGGCACCTAGCCTGCTTAGCTGCTCCTGTTTTCAGAGCCCAAAATCGAACATTTTCAGAAGTTTTGGGACATTTTTCTTCTTTTACACTGTTTTTTCGTCCCGAATCGTATGTCGTGAGCAGCAAAAAGGGTGACAACCTAATCAATCACATTTCTATTACCGAATCACACGGCACCTAGGGCAAGACAACTTCACTTCACGTAGAGGCTAGGCCCGCAAACAGAGGCCGTGGGGATTGTGACCAGGTATTCGTCACTCCGGTGCTCATAACTTTTGATCCGTAAGGAGTTACACGGTGCACAGCGTACCGTTGGAAAGCTCTTCGAGAGCTCTATGACTGGGGCACCCAGCTTGCTCGGCTACGCCAATTCTCAGAGCCCTAAATCAAAAGTTTTCATCAATTTTGGGACACTTTTCTTCTTTTGCGCATTTTATCCATCCCGGATCGTACGTCGTGAGCCTAAAAAAGGATGACAACTTAATCCATAACATTTCTATTACCAAATCCCACGTCACCGTGGGCAAGATAACTTCACTTCACATAGAGAATGGCCCCGCAAACAAAGGACGTAGGGCTTGTGACAAGGTATCGGTCGCTCCGGTGCCCATAACTTTAGATCCGTATGGAGTTACACGGCGCACAACATACCTTTGGAAAGCTCTCTGAGTGCTCTACAATAGGGGCAGCAAGCCTGCTAGGTTGTGCCTATTTTCGGAGCCCAAAATAAAACGTTTTCATCAGTTTCAGGACATTTTTCTTATTTTGTGCTATTTTTCCATCTAGTATCATATGTCGTGAGCTGCAAAAAGGATGACAACTTAATCCATCATATTTCTATTACCGAATCCGATGGCACCTTGGGCAAGACAACTTCATTTCACGTAGAGGCTGGGCCCGCAAATGGTGGGCGTGGGGCTTGTGACCAGGTATCTGTCGCTCCGGTGCCCATAACTTTTGATCCATAAGGAGTTACGTGGCGCACAACATATCATTGGGAAGTTCTCTGAGAGCTCTACGACGGGGGCACCAAGCCTGCTCTGCTGCGCCTGTTTTCGTAGCTCAAAGTCGAACGTTTTCATCAGTTTTGGGACACTTTTCCTCTTTTGTGACATTTTTTCGTCTCGGATCGCACGTCGTGAGCCTCGAAAAGGACGACAACCTAACCCATGACATTTCTATTACCGAATCCCATGGCACCTTGGGCAAGACAACTTCACTACACATAGAGGCTGGGCCCGCAAACCGAAGGCGTGGGGCTTATGACCTCGTATCCGTCGCTCTGGTGCCCATAACTTTTGATCCATAAGGAGTTACGCGGCGCACAACATATCTTTGGAAAGCTCTTTGAGAGCTCTACGATGGGGGCACCTAGCCTGCTCGGTTGTGCCTATTTTCAGAGCCCAAAATTGAATATTTTTATCAGTTTTGGGATACTTTTCTTCTTTTGCACAGTTTTTCTATCCCGCATCGTACGTCGTGAGCCTCGAGAAGGACGACAACCTAATCTATCACATTTCTATTACCGAATCCCAGTCCACCATGGGCAAGACAACTTCACTTCACGTAGAGGCTGGGCCCGCAAATAGAGGGCGTGGGGCTTGTGACCAGGTATCCGTCGCTCCGGTGCCCATAACTTTTGATCCAGAAGGAGTTACGCGGCGCACACCATACCGTTGGAAGGCTCTACAAGAGCTCTACGATGGGGGCACCAAGCATGCTCGGCTGCACCTATTTTCGGAGCCCAAAATCAAACATTTTCATCAGTTTTGGGACACGTTTCTTCTTTTGCATTTTTATCCGTCTTATATCGTATGTCGTGAGCCGCGAAAATGATGACAACCTAATCCATAACATTTCTATTACGAATCCAACGTCACCTTGGGCAAGACAACTTCACTTCACATAGAGGCTGGGCTCGCAAACCGTGGGCGTGGGGCTTGTAACTCGGTATCTGTTGCTCTGGTGCACTTAACTTTTGATCCGTAAGGAGTTACGCGGCGCACAACATACCGTTGGAAAGCACTCCGAGAGCTCTACGACGGGGGCACCAAGCTTGATTGGTTGCGCCTATTTTCGTAGTCCAAATTCAAACATTTTCATCAGTTTTGGGACACTTTTCTTCTTTTGTGATGTTTTTCGGTCTCAGATCGTACGTCGTGAGCCGCGAAAAGGACGACAACCTAATGTATCACATTTCTATTACCGAATCACACGGCTCCATTGGCAAGACAACTTCACTTCACGCAGTGGCTGGGCCCTCAAACCGAGGGCGTAGGGCTTGGGACCAGGTCTCCGTCGTTCTGGTGCCCATAACTTTTGATCCGTAAGGAGTTACGCGGCGCACAGCATACCGTTGGAAAGCTCTCCGAGAGATCTACGTCGGGGGCACCAAGCCTGTTCTGCTGCGCCTACTTTCGGAGCCCAAAATCGAACGTTTTCATGAGTTTCGGGACACTTTTCTTCTTTTGTGCAGTTTTTCCATCCCGCATCGTACGTCGTTAGCCGTGAAAAGGAAGACAACCTAATCCGTCACATTTCTATTACCGAATCCCATTGCACCTTGGGCAGGACAACTTAATTTCATGTAGAGGATGGGCCCGCAAACAAAGGGCGTGGGGCTTGTGACGAGGTATCCGTCGCTCCGGTACTCATAACTTTTGATCCGTAAGGAGTTACGTGACGCACAGCATACCGTTGTAAAGCTCTCCAAGAGCTCTACGACGAGGGCAGCAAAGCCTACTTGGCTGCTCCTGTTTTCGGAGCCCAAAATTGAACGATTTCATCAGTTTCGGGACACTTTTCTACTTTTGCGTTGTTTTTCTGTCCCGGATCGTACGGCATCTTGTGCAAGACAACCTCACTTCACGTAGAGGCTAGGCCCGAAAATAGAGGGCGAGGGGCTTGTGGCCAAGTATCCGTCGCTACCGTGCCCATAACTTTTGATCCGTAAGGAGTTACGCGGGACACAACATACCGTTGGTAAGCACTCTGAGAGCTCTACGTTGGGGGAACCTTGCCTGCTCGGTTGCGCCTGTTTTCGGAGCCCAAAATCTAACATTTTCATAAGTTTTGGGACACTTTTCTTCTTTTGCACAGTTTTTTCTCCAAAATCGTACGTCGTGTGCCACGAAGAGGACGACAACCTAATCCATCACGTTTTATTACCGAATCCTACTGCACCTTGTGCAAGACAACTTCACTTCACGTAGAGGCTGGGCCAGAAAACAGAGGGCGAGGGGCTTGTGGCCAAGTATCCGTCGCTACCGTGCCCATAACTTTTGATCGGCAAGGAGTTACGTTGTGCACAACATATCGTTGGAAAGCACTTTGAGAGCTCTAAGACGAGGGCACCCAGCATGCTTGGTTGCGCCTAATTTTGGAGCCCAAAATCTAACATTTTCATAAGTTTTGGGACACTTATATTCTTTTGCACTGTTTTTCAATCCCAAATCGTACGTCATGAGCCGCAAAAAGGATGACAACCTAATCAATCACATTTCTATTGCCGAATCACACGGCACCTTGGGCAAGACAACTTCACTTCACGTAGAGGCTTGGCCCACAAACAGAGGGCGTGGGATTTGTGACGAGGTATCCATCGCTCTGGTGCTCATAACTTTTGATCCGTAAAGAGTTACGCTGCGCACAGCATACCGTTGGAAAGCTCTCCGAGAGCTCTACGGCGGGGGCAACAAGCCTACTCGGCTGCCCCTATTTTCCTAGCCCAAAATTTAAAGTTTTGATCACTTTTGGGACACTTTTCTTCTTTTGAGCTGTTTTTTCGTCCCGGATCTTACGTCGTGAGCCGCGAAAAGGACGACAACCTAATCTATCACATTTCTATTAACGAATCACACGGTACCTTGGGCAAAACAACTTCACTTCACGTAGAAGCTAGGCCCGCAAACAGAGGGCGTGGGGCTTGGGACCATGTATCCGTCGCTCCGGTGCTCATAACTTTTCATCCGTAAGGAGTTATGCAGCGCACAGTATACCGTTGGAAAGCTCTCCAAGAGCTGTACGACGGGGGCACCAAGCCAGCTTAGCTGCGCCTGTTTTCCTAGCCCAAAATTGAATGTTTCATCAGTTTCGGGACACTTTTCTTATTTTGTGCTGTTTTTCCGTCCCGAATCATACGTCGTGAGCCGCGAAAAGGACGAGAACCGAATCCATAACATTTCTATTACCGAATCACATCGCACCTTAGACAAGACAACTTCACTTCATGTAGAGGTTGGGCCCGCAAACAGAGGGCGTGGAGCTTGTGACCAGGTATCCGTCGCTCTGGTGCTCATAACTTTTGATCCGTAAGGAGTTACGTGGCGCACAACCTACCATTGGGAAGCTCTCCGAGAGCCCTACGACGGAGGCACCAAGCCTGCTAGGCTGCGCCTATTTTCGTAGCCCAAAATCGAACGTTTTCATCAGTTTTGGGATACTTTTCCTCTTTTATGATGTATTTTCATCCCGCATCGTACGTCGTGAGCCGCGAGAAGGATGACAACTTAATCTATGACATTTCTATTACCGAATCACACGGTACCTTGGGCAAGACAACGTCACTTCACATAGAGGCTGGGCCCGCAAACAGAGGGCGTGGGGCTTGTGACCAGGTATCCGTCGCTCCGGAGCCTATAACTTTTGATCCGTTAGGAGTTACGCAGTGAACAGCATACCATTGGAAAGCTCTCTGAGAGCTCTACGATCGGGGCAACTAGCCTGCTCTATTGCGTCTATTTTTGGAGCCTGAAATCGAACATTTTCATAAGTTTTGGGACACTTTTCTTCTTTTACGTTGTTTTTTCGTTCTAGATCGTACGTCGTGAGCCGCGAAAAATACGACAACCTAATCCATCACATTTATATTACCGAATCACATGGCACCTTAGGAAAAACAACTTCAGTTCACGTAAAGGCTGGGCCCGCAAACAGAGGGCGTGGGGCTTATGACCCTGTATCCGTCGCTCCGTTGCCCATAACTTTTGATCCGTAAGGAGTTACTCAGCACACAGCATACCGTTGGAAAGCACTCCGATAGCTCGACGATGTAGGCACCTAGCCTGTTCGGTTGCGTTTGTTTTTGGAGCCCAAAATTGAACATTTTCATCAATTTTGGGAAACTTTTCTTCTTTTGTGCTATTTTTTCGTCCCGAATCGTATGTCGTGAGCTGCAAAAAGGACGACAACCTAATGCATCACATTTCTATTACCGAATCACATGCCACCTTAGGCAAGACAACTTCACTTCACGTAGAGGCTAGGCCCGTAAACAGGGGGTGTGGGGCTTGTGACCAGGCATCCGTCGATCCGGTACCCATAACTTTTGATCCACAAGGAGTTACGTTGCGTACAACATACCATTGGGAAGCTCTCCGAGAGCTTTACGACAGGGGCACCAAACCTGCTTCGCTGAGCCTGTTTTCGTATCCCAAAATCAAACGTTTTCATCAATTTTGGGACACTTTTCCTCTTTTGTGAAATTTTTCCGTCCCGAATCATACGTCACCTTGGGCAAGACAACTTAACCTATGACATTTCTATTACTGAATCACACGGCACCTTGGGCATGACAACTTCACTTCACGTAGAGGCTGGGCCAGCAAACAAAGGGCGTGGGGCTTGTGACCAGGCATCCGTCGCTCCGGTGCTCATAACTTTTGATCCGTAAGGAGTTACGCAGAGCAAATTATACAGTTGGAAAACTCTCCGAGAGCTCTACGACGGGGGCAGCAAAGCCTGCTCGGCTGCACCTATTTTTAGATCCCAAAATCAAACGTTTTCATCAGTTTCGGGATACTTTTCTTCTTTTACGCGGTTTTTCCATCCCGGATTGAACGTCGTGAGACGCAAAAAGGACTGCAACCTAATCCATCACATTTCTATTACCGAATTCCACGGCACCTTGCGCAAGACAACTTCATTTCACGTAGAGGCTGGGCCCGCAAACAGAGGGCGTGGGGCTTGTGACCAGGTATCCGTCACTCTGGTGCCCATAACTTTTGATCCGTAATGAGTTACACGGCGCACAGCATGCCGATGGAAAGCTCTCTGAGAGCTCTACGATGGGGGCACCTAGACTGCTCGGTTGTGCCTATTTTTCGATTCCAAAATCCAACATTTTCATAAGTTTTGGGACACTTAATCACATGGCACCTTGGAAAGAACAACTTCACCTCACGTAGAGGCTAGGCCCGCAAACAAATGGCGTGGGGCTTATGACCCGGTATCCATCGCTCCGATGCCCATAACTTTTGATCCGTAAGGAGTTACTCAGCGCACAACATACCGTTAGAAAGCACTCTGATAGCTCGACGATGGAGGCACCTAGACTGCTCGGTTTCGTTTGTTTTCGGAGCCCAAAATCGAACATTTTCATAAGTTTTTGTGTACTTTTCTTCTTTTGCGCTATTTTTTTGTCCCGAATCGTACGTCGTGAGCCGCAAAAAGGACGACAACCTAATCCATTACATTTCTATTAACGAATCACACTGCACCTTGGGCAAGACAACTTCACTTCACGTAGAGGCTGGGCCAACAAACAGAGGGCGTGGGGCTTGTGACCAGGCATCCGTCGATCCAGTACCTATAACTTTTGATCCGTAAGGAGTTACGTTGTACACAACTTACCATTGGAAAGCTCTCCGAGAGCTTTACAACGGGGGCACCAAGCCTGCTCAGCTGCGCCTGTTTTCCTAACCCAAAATCAAACGTTTTCATCAGTTTTGGGACACTTTTCTTCTTTTGTGATGTTTTTTCATCCCGAATCGTACGTCGTGAGCCTCGAAAAGGACGACAACCTAACCCATGACATTTCTATTACTGGATCACACGGCACCTTGGGCAAGACAACTTAACTTCACGCAGAGGCTGGGCCAGCAAACAAAGGGCGTGGGGCTTGTGACCAAGTATCCGTCGCTCCGGTGCTCATAACTTTTGATCCGTAAGGAGTTACGCGGCGCACAGCATACCGTTGGAAAGCTCTCCGAGAGCTCTACGATAGGGGCAGCACAGCCTGCTCTGCTGCACCTATTTTCAGAGCGCAAAATCAAACGTCTTCATTAGTTTCGGGATACTTTTCTTCTTTTGCGCGGTTTTTCCGTCCCAGATTATTCGTCGTGAGCCGCGAAAAGGATTGCAACCTAATCCATCACATTTCTATTACCGAATCCCACGACACCTTGCGCTAGACAACTTCAATTCACGTAGAGGCTGGGCCCGCAAACAGAGGGCGTGGGGCTTGTGACCAGGTATTCGTCGCTCCGGTGCCCATAACTTTTGATCCGTAAGGAGTTACGCGGCACACAGCAAACCGTTGGAAAGATCTGTGAGAGCTCTACGACGGAGGCACCTAGCCTGCTCGGTTGCGCCTATTTTTTGATTCCAAAATCCAATATTTTCATAAGTTTTGGGACATTTAATCACATGGCACCTTGGGAAAAACAACTTCACTTCACGTAGAGGCTGGGCTCGCAAACAGAGGGCGTGGGGCTTATGACCCGGTATTCGTCGCTCCGATGCCCATAACTTTTGATCCGTAAGGTGTTACTCAGCGCACAACATACCGTTAGAAAGCACTCTGATAGCTCGACGATGGAGGCACCTAGCCTGCTCGATTGCGTTTGTTTTTGGAGCCCAAAATTGAACATTTTCATAAGTTTTGGGATACTTTTCTTCTTTTGCGCTGTGTTTCCGTCCCGAATCGTACGTCGTGAGCCGCGAAAAGGACGACAACCTAATCCATCACATTTTTATTACCGAATCACACTGCACCTTGGGCAAGGCAACTTCACTTCACGTAAAGGCTGGGCCAACAAACAGAGGGCGTGGGGCTTGTGACCAGGCATCCGTCGATCCAGTACCTATAACTTTTGATCCGTAAGGAGTTACGTTGCGCACAACATACCATTGGGAAGCTCTCCGAGAGCTCTACGACTGGGGCACCAAGCGTGCTCGGCTGCGCCTGTTTTCGTAACCCAAAATCAAACGTTTTCATCAGTTTTGGGACACTTTTCCTCTTTTGTGATGTTTTTTCGTCCCGAATCGTACGTCGTGAGCCTCGAAAAGGACGACAACCTAACCCATGACATTTCTATTACTGAATCACACGGCACCTTGGGCAAGACAACTTAACTTCACGTAGAGGCTGGGCCCGCAAACAAAGGGCGTGGGGCTTGTGACCAAGTATTCGTCGCTCCGGTGCTCATAACTTTTGATCCGTAAGGAGTTACGCGGCGCACAGCATACCGTTGGAAAACTCTCCGAGAGCTCTACGACGGGGGCAACAATGCCTGCTAGGCTGCACCTATTTTCAGTGCCCAAAATCAAACATTTTCTTCAGTATCAGGATAGTTTTCTTCTTTTGAGCGATTTTTCTATCCCGGATTGAACGTTGTGAGCCGCAAAAAGGACTGCAACCTAATCCATCACATTTCTATAACCGAATCACACGGCACCTTGGACAAGTCAACTTCACTTCACATAGAGGCTGGGCCCGCAAACAGAGGGCATGGGGCTTATGACCAGGTATCCGTCGCTCCGGAGCCCATAACTTTTGATCCATAAGGAGTTACGCGGCAAACTGCAAACCGTTGGAAAACTCTCTGAGAGCTCTACGATGGGGGCACCTAGCCTGCTCAGTTGTGCCTAATTTTCGATTCCAAAATCCAACATTTTCATAAGTTTTGGGACACTTAATCACATGGCACCATCGAAAAACTACTTCACTTCACGTAGAGGTTGGGCCCGCAAACAGAGGGCGTAGGGCTTATGACCAGGTATCCGTCGCTCCGATGGCCATAACTTTTGATTCGTAAGGAGTTACTCAGCGCACAGCATACCCTTTGAAAGCACTCTGATAGCTCGACGATGGAGGCACCTAGCCTGCTCGGTTCCGTCTGTTTTTGGAGCCCAAAATCGAACATTTTCATAAGTTTTGGGATACTTTTCTTCTTTTGCGCTATTTTTCGGTCTCGGATCGTACGTCGTGAGCCACGAAAAGGACGACAACCTAATCCATCACATTTCTATTACTGAATCCCACGACACCTTGGACAAGACAACTTCACTTCACGTAGAGGCTGGGCTAGCAAACAAAGGGTGTGGGGCTTGTGACCAGGCATCCGTCAATCCAGTACCCATAACTTTTGATCCGTAGAGAGTTACGTTGCGCACAACATACCATTGGGATGCTCTTCGAGGGCTCTACGACGAAGGCTCCAAGCCTGCTCCGCTGCGCCTGTTTTCGTAACCCAAAACCGAACGTTTTCATCGGTTTTGGGACACTTTTCCTCTTTTGTGATGTTTTTTTGTCCCGAATCATACGTCGTGAGCCTCGAAAAGGACGACAACCTAACCCATGACATTTCTATTACTGAATCACATGGCTTCTTGGGCAAGACAACTTAACTTCACGTAGAGGCTGGGCCCACAAACAAAGGGCGTGGGGCTTGTGACCAAGTATCCATCGCTCCGGTGCTCATAACTTTTGATCCGTAAGGAGTTACGCGGCGCACAGTATACCGTTGGAAAGCTCTCCGAGAGCTCTACGACGGGGGCAGCAAAGCCTGCTCGGCTGCACCTATTTTCAGAGCCCAAAATCAAACGTTTTCATCAGTTTCGGGATACTATTCTTTTTTTGCACAATTTTTCCGTCCCGGATTGAACGTCGTGAGACGCAAAAAGGACTGGAACCTAATCCATCACATTTCTATTACCGAATCCCACGGCACCTTGCGCAAGACAACTTCAATTCACGTAGAGGCTGGGCCCGTAAACAGAGGGCGTGGGGCTTGTGACCAGGTATCTGTCGCTCCGGTGCCCTAACATTTTGATCCGTAAGGAGTTATGCGGCGCACAGCATACCGGTGGAAAGCTCTCTGAGAGCTCTATGACGGGGGCACCTAGCTTGCTCGGTTGCGCCTATTTTTCGATTCCAAAATCCAACATTTTCATAAGTTTTGGGACACTTAATCACATGGCACCTTAGAAAAAACAACTTCACTTCACGTAGAGGCTAGGCCCGCAAACAGAGGGCGTGGGGCTTATGACCTGGTATCCGTCGCTCCGATGCCCATAACTTTTGATCCGTAAGGAGTTACTCAGTGCACAGCATACCGTTAGAAAGCACTCTGATAGCTCGACGATGGAGGCACTTAGCCTGCACGGTTGCGTTTGTTTTTGGAGCCCAAAATCTAACATTTTCATAAGTTTTGGGATACTTTTCTTTTTTTGAGCTGTTTTTCCGTCCCGAATCGTACGTCGTGAGCCGCGAAAAGGACGACAACCTAATCCTTCACATTTTTATTACCGAATCACACTGCACATTGGGAAAGACAACTTTACTTCACGTAAAGGCTGGGCCAGCAAACAGAGGTCGTGGTGCTTTTGACCAGGCATCCGTCGATCCAGTACCTATAACTTTTGATCCGTAAGTAGTTACGTTGCGCACAACATACCATTGGGAAGCTCTCCGAGAGCTCTACGACGGGGGCACCAAACCTGCTCGGCTGCGCCTGTTTTCGTAACCCAAGATCGAACGTTTTCATCAATTTTGGGAAACGTTTCCTCCTTTGTGATGTTTTTTCATCCCAAGTCGTACGTCGTGAGCCTCGAAAAGGACGACAACCTAACCCATGACATTTCTATTACTGGATCACACGGCACCTTGGGCAAGACAACTTAACTTCACACAGAGGCTGGGCCCGCAAACAAAGGGCGTGGGGCTTGTGACCAAGTATCCGTAGTTCCGGTGCTCATAACTTTTGATCCGTAAGGAGTTACGCGGCGCACAGCATACCGTTGGAAGGCTCTCCGAGAGCTCTACGATAGGGGCAGCAACGCCTGCTTAGCTGCACCTATTTTCAGAGCCCAAAATCAAATATTTTCATTAGTTTCGGGATACTTTTCTTCTTTTGCGCAATTTTTCTGTCCCGGATTATACGTCGTGAGCCGGGAAAAGGATTGCAACCTAATCCATCACATTTCTATTACCGAATCCCACGGCACCTTGCGCTAGACAACTTCAATTCACGTAGAGGCTGGGCCCGCAAACAGAGGGCGTGGAGCTTGTGACCAGGTATTCGTCGCTCCGGTACCCATAACTTTTGATCCGTAAGGATTTACGCAGCACACAGTATACCATTGGAAAGCTCTCCGAGAGCTCTACGACGGGGGCACCTAGCCTGCTCGGTTGCGCCTATTTTTCGATTCCAAAATCCAATATTTTAATAAATTTTGGGACACTTAATCACATGGCACCTTGGGAAAAACAACTTCACTTCACGTAGAGGTTGGGCCCGCAAACAGAGGGCGTGGGGCTTATGACCCGGTATCCGTCGCTCCGATGCCCATAACTTTTGATCCGTAAGGAGTTACTCAGCGCACAGCATACCGTTAAAAAGCACTCTGATAGCTCGACGATGGAGGCACCTAGCCTGTTCGGTTGCGTTTGTTTTTGGAGCCCAAAATCGAACATTTTCATAAGTTTGGGGATACTTTTATTCTTTTGCGCTGTTTTTTCATCCCGAATCGTACGTATTGAGCCGCGAAAAGGACGACAACCTAATCCATCAAATTTCAATTACCGAATCACACGATACCTTGGGCAAGACAACTTCACTTCACGTAGAGGCTGGGCCAGCAAACAGAGGGCGTGGGGCTTTTGACCAGGCATCCGTCGATCTAGTACCCATAACTTTTGATCCGTAAGGAGTTACGTTGCGTACAACATACCATTGGGAAGCTCTCCGAGAGCTCTACGATAGGGGCACCAAACCTGCTCGACTGCGCCTATTTTCGTAACCCAAATCGAATGTTTTCATCAGTTTTGGGACACTTTTCCTCTTTTGTGATATTTTTCATCCCGAATCGTACGTCATGAGCCTCGAAAAGGACGACAACCTAACCCATGACATTTCTATTACTGAATCACACGGCACCTTGAGCAAGACAACTTAACTTCACGTAGAGGCTGGGCCCGCAAACAATGGGTGTGGGGCTTGTGACCAAGTATCCGTCGCTCCGGTGCTCATAACTTTTGATCCGTAAGGAGTTACGCGGCGCACAGCATACCGTTGGAAAACTCTCCGAGAGCTCTACGACGGGGGCAGCAAAGCCTGCTCGGCTGCACCTATTTTCAGAGTCCAAAATCAAACGTTTTCATCAGTTTCGGGATACTATTCTTCTTTTGCGCAGTTTTTCCGGCCCGAATTGAACGTCGTAAGACGCAAAAAGGACTGCAACCTAATCCATCACATTTCTATTACCGAATCCCATGGCACCTTGCCCAAGACAACTTCAATTCACGTAGAGGCTGGGCCCGCAAACAGAGGGCGTGGGGCTTGTGACCAGGTATCCGTCACTCCGGTGCCCATAACTTTTGATCCGTAAGGAGTTACGCGGCGCACAGCATAGCGTTGGAAAGCTCTCAGAGAGCTCTACGATGGGGGCACCTAGCCTGCTCGGTTGCACCTATTTTTCGATTCCCAAATCCAATATTTTCATAAGTTTTGAGACACTTAATCACATAGCACCTTGGGAAAAACAACTTCACCTCACGTAGAGGCTGGGCCCACAAACAGAAGGCGTGGGGCTTATGACCCGGTATCCGTCGCTCCGATGCCCGTAACTTTTGATCCGTAAGGAGTTACTCAGCGCACAGCATACCGTTAGAAAGCACTCTGATAGCTCGACGATGAAAGCACCTAGCCTGCTCGGTTGCGTTTGTTTTTGGAACCCCAAATTGAACATTTTCATAAGTTTTGGGATCATTTTCTTCTTTTGCGGTGTTTTTCCGTCCCAGATCATACGTCGTGAGACGCGAAAAGGACGACAACCTAATCCATCACATTTCTATTACCGAATCACACGGTTCCTTGGGCAAGACAACTTCACTTCACGTAGAGGCTGGGCCAGCAAACAGAGGGCGTGGGGCTTGTGACCAGGCATCCGTCGATCCAGTACCCATAACTTTTGATCCGTAAAGAGTTATGTTGCGCACAGCATACCATTGAGAAGCTCTTCGAGAGCTTTACGACGTAGGCACCATGCCTGCTCGGCTGCGCCCATTTTCGTAACCCAAAATCAAACGTTTTCATCAGTTTTGGGACACTTTTCCTCTTTTGTGATGTTTTTTCGTCCCGAATCGTACGTCGTGAGCCTCGAAAAGGACGACAACCTAACCCATGACATTTCTATTACTGAATCACACGGCACCTTGGGCAAGACAACTTAACTTCACGTAGAGGCTAGGCCAACAAACAAAGGGCGTGGGGCTTGAGACCAAGTATCCTTCGCTCCGGTGCTCATAACTTTTGATCCGTAAGCAGTTACGCGGTGCACAGTATACCATTGGAAAGTTCTCCGAGAGCTCTATGACGTGGGAAGCAAGCCTGCTAGGTTGCGACTATTTTCAGAGCCCAAAATCGAATGTTTTCATCAGTTTCAGGACACTTTTCTTTTTTTGCGCGGTTTTTCCGTCACGGATTGAACGTCGTGAGCCGCGAAAAGGATTGCAACCTAATCCATCACATTTCTATTACCGAATCCCACGGCACCTTGCGCAAGACAACTTCAATTCACGTAGAGGCTGGGCCCGTAAACAGAGGGCGTGGGGCTTGTGACCAAGTATCCGTCGCTCCGATGCCCATAACTTTTGATCCGTAAGGAGTTACGCGGCGCACAGCATACCGTTGGAAAGCTCTCCGAGAGCTCTACGACGGGGGCACCTAGCCTGCTCTGCTGCACCTATTTTTTGATTCCAAAATCAAACGTTTTCATAAGTTTTGGAACACTTAATCACATGGCACCTTGGGAAAAATAACTTCACTTCACGTAGAGGCTGGGCCCCCAAATAGAGGGCGTGGGGCTTATGACCCGGTATCCGTCGCTCCGATGCCCATAACTTTTGATCCATAAGGAGTTACTCAGCACACAGCATACCATTAGAAAGCACTCTGATAGCTCGACGATGAAGGCACCTAGCCTGCTCGGTTGCGTTTGTTTTTGTAGCCCAAAATCGAACATTTTCGTAAGTTTTGGGATACTTTTCCTCTTTTGCGCTATTTTTTCTTCCCGAATCGTACGTCGTGTGCCGCGAAAAGGACGACAACCTAATCCATCACATTTCTATTACCGAATCACACGGCACTTTGGGCAAGACAACTTCACTTCACGTAGAGGCTGGGCCAGCAAACAGAGGGCGTGGGGTTGTGACCAGGCATCCGTCGATCCAGTACCCATAACTTTTGATCTGTAAGGAGTTACGTTGCGCACAACATACCATTGGGAAGCTCTCCGGGAGCTCTACGACTGGGGCACCTTGCCTGCTCGGCTGCGCCTATTTTCGTAACCCAAAATTGAACATTTTCATCCGTTTTGGGACACTTTTCCTCTTTTGTGATGTTTTTTCGTCCCGAATCGTACGTCGTGAGCCTCGAAAAGGACGACAACCTAACCCATGACATTTCTATTACTGAATCACACGGCACCTTGAGCAAGACAACTTAACTTCACGTAGAGGCTGGGCCCGCAAACAATGGGTGTGGGGCTTGTGACCAAGTATCCGTCGCTCCAGTGCTCATAACTTTTGATCCGTAGGGAGTTACGCGGCGCACAGTATACCGTTGGAAAGCTCTCCGAGAGCTCGACGACGGGGGCAGCAAAGCTTGCTCGGCTGCACCTATTTTCAGAGCCCAAATTAAACGTTTTCATTAGTTTCGGGATACTTTTCTCCTTTTGCGCGGTTTTTTCGTCCCGGATTAAACGTTGTGAGACGCGAAAAGGACTGCAACCTAATCCATCACATTTCTATTACCGAATCCCACGGCACCTTGCGCAAGACAACTTCATTTCACGTAGAGGCTAGGCCCGCAAACAGAGGGCGTGGGGCTTGTGACCAGGTATCCGTTGCTCTGGTGCCCATAACTTTTGATCCATAAGGGGTTATGTGGCGCACAACATACCGTTGAAAAGCTCTCCGAGAGCTCTACGACGGGGTCTCCTACACTGCTCAGTTGCGCCTATTTTTTTATTCCAAAATCCAACATTTTCATAAGTTTTGGGACACTTAATCACATGGCACCTTGGGAAAAACAACTTCACTTCACGTAGAGGCTGGGCCAGCAAACAGAGGGCGTGGGGCTTGTGAACAGGTATTCGTCGCTCCGGTGCCTATAACTTTTGATCCGTAAGGAGTTGCACGGCGCACAGCATACCGTTTGAAAGCTCTCCGAGAGCTCTACGACAGGGGCACCATGCCTACTCGGTTGCGCCAGTCTTTGGAGCCCAAAATTGAATGTTTTCATCAGTTTCTGTATAGTTTTCTTCTTTTGCGCTATTTTTTCGTCCTAGATCGTACGTCATGAGCCGCGAAAAGGATGACAACTTAATCCATCACATTTCTATTGCTGAATCCCAACGCACCTTAGGCAAGACAACTTCAATTCATATAGAGGCTGGGCCAGCAAACAGAGGGTGTGGGGCTTGTGACTAGGTATCCATCGCTCCGGTGCCCATTACTTTTGATCCGTAAGGAGTTACGCGGCGCACAACATACCATTGGAAAGCTCTCCGAGAGCTCTACGACGGGGGCACAAAGCCTACTCGGTTGCGCTAGTCTTTGGCACCCAAAATTGAATGTTTTCATCAATTTTGGTACACTTTTCTTCTTTTACGCTATTTTTTCATCCCGTATCGTACGTCGTGAGCCGCGAAAAGGACGGCAACTTAATCCACCACATTTCTATTACCAAATCCCACGACACCTTGGGCAAAACATCTTCACTTCACATAGAGGCTAGGCCCGCAAACAGTGGGCGTGGGGCCTGTGACCAGGTATCCGTTGATCCGGTGCCCTTAACTTTTGATCCGTAAGGAGTTACACGGCGCATAGCATACCGTTTGAAAGCTCTCCGAGAGCTTTACGACGGGGGTACAAAGCCTGCTCTGCTGCGCCTGTTTTTCTATCCCAAAATTGAACGTGTTCATCAATTTCGGGGCACTTTTCTTCTTTTGTGCTGTTTTTCTGTCCCGGATCGTATATCATGAGCCACGAAAAGGACGACAACCTAATCCATCACATTTCTATTACCGAATCACATGGCACCTTGGGCAAGACAACTTCACTTCAAGTAGAGGCTAGGCCTGCAAACAGAGGGCGTGGGGCTTGTGACCAGGTATCCGTCGCTCCGGTGTCCATAACTTTTGATTTGTAAGGAGTTACGCGGCGAACAGCATACCGTTGGAAAGCACTCTGAGAGCTCTACGATAGGGGCACCTAGCCTGCTCGGTTGCGCCTATTTTTCGATTCCAAAATCCAACATTTTCAAAAGTTTTGGGACACTTTTCTTATTTTACGCTATTTTTTATCCCAGATCGTACGTCGTGAGCCGCGAAATGGACGACAACCTAATCCATCACATTTCTATTAGCGACTCACATGGCACCTTGGGCAACATAACTTCACTTCACGTAGAGGCTGGGCCTGCAAACAGAGGGCATGGGGCTTGTGACCAGGTATCCGTTGCTCCGGTGCCCATAACTTTTGATCCGTAAGGAGTTACTCGGCGCGCAGCATACCGTTGGAAAGCACTCTAAAAGCTCGACGATGGCGGCACCTAGCTTGCTCGGTTGCGTCTATTTTCGGAGCTCAAAATTGAACATTTTCAAATGTTTTGGGACACATTTCTTCTTTTGCTATGTTTTTCCATCTCGGATCGTATGTCGTGAGCCGCGAAAAGGATGACAACCTAATCAATCACATTTCTATTACCAAATCACACGGCACCATGGGCAAGACAACTTCACTTCACGTAAAGGCTGGGCCCGCAAACAGAGGGTGTGGGGCTTTTGACCAGGTATCTGTTGCTCCGGTGCCCATAACTTTTGATCCGTAAGGAGTTACGAGGCGCACAGTATGCCGTTGGAAAGCTCTCCTAGAGCTCTACGACATAGCCACCAAACCTACTCGGCTGCGCCTATTTTCGGAGCCCAAAATCGAACGTTTTCATCAGTTTCGGAACACTTTTCTTCTTTTACACTGTTTTTCCGTCCCGTATCATACGTCGTGAGCCGCAAAAAGGACGACAACCTAATCCATCACATTTCTATTACCGAATCACATGACACCTTGGGCAAGACAACTTCACTTCACGTAAAGGATGGGCCCGAAAACAGAGGGCGTGGGCCTTGTGACTAGGTATCTGTCGCTCCGGTGCCCATAACTTTTGATCCGTAAGGAGTAACGCGGCGCACAACATACCGTTGGAAAGCTCTCAAAGAGCTCTACGACGGGGGAACCAAGCCTGCTCGGCTGCACCAATTTTTGAAGACCAAAATCCAACGTTTTCATCAGTTTCGGGATACTTTTCTTCTTTTGAGCTATTTTTCTGACCTGTATAATACGTCGTGAGCCGCGAAAAGGACGATAACCTAATCCATCACATTTCTATTACTGAATCACATGGCATCGTGGTCAAGACAACTTCACTTCTCGTAGAGGCTAGGCCAGCAAACAGAGGGTGTGGGACTTGTGACCAGGTATCCATCACTCCGGTGTCCATAACTTTAAATCCGTAAGGAGTTACGCGGCGCACAGCATACCGTTGAAATGCTCTCTAAGAGCTCTACGATGGGGGCACCTCGCCTGCTCGGTTGCGCCTTTTTTTAGAGCCCAAAATCGAACATTTTCATTAGTTTTGGGATACTTTTCTTCTTTTACGCTATTTTTCTATCACTGATCGTACGTCATGAGCCGCGAAAAGGATGACAACCTAATCCATCGCATTTCTATTACCAAATCACATGGCACCTTGGGCAAGACAACTTCACTACACGTAGAGGCTGGGCCCACAAACAGAGGGCGAGGGGTTTGTGACCAGATATCTGTCGCTACGGTGCCCATAACTTTTGATCCGTAAGAAGTTACGCGGCGCGCAGCATACTGTTGCAAAGCTCTCTGAGAGCTCAACGATGGGGGCAGCAATGCCTGCTCGGTTGCAATTATTTTCGGATCCCAAAATTGAACGTTTTCATCCATTTTGGGACAGTTATCTTCTTTTGTGTTGTTTTTTCATCCCGGATCGTACGTCGTGAGCCGCGAAAAGGACGACAATCTAATCTATCACATTTCTATTACCGAATCACACGACACCTTGGGCAGGACAACTTCACTTCACGTAGAGGCTGGGCCCGCAAACAGAGGGTGAGGGTTTGTTACCAGATATCTGTCTCTACGGTGCCCATAACTTTTGATTTGTAAGAAGTTTCGAGGCGCACACCATACCGTTGGAAAGCTTTCCGAGAGCTCTACGACGGGGGCAGCAACGCTTGCTCGGCTACGCCTATTTTCGTAGCCCAAAATCGAACGTTTTCATTAGTTTCGGGACACTTTTGTTCTTTTACGCTGTTTTTTGGTCCCTGATCGAACGTCGTGAGCTGCGAAAAGGACGACAACCACATCCATCACATTTCTATTACCAAATCCCATGGCACCTTGGGCAATACAACTTCACTTAACGTAGAGGCTGGGCCCACAAACAGAGGGTGAGGGGCTTATAACCAGATATCCGTTGCTACGGTGCCCATAACTTTTGATCCGTAAGGAGTTACACGGCTCACGGCATACCGTTGGAAAGCTCTCTAAGAGCTCTACTATGGGGGCACCTAGCCTGCTCGGCTGCGCCTATTTTCGAAGCCAAAAATCGAACATTTTCATAAGTTTTGGGACACTTTTCTTCTTTTACGCTGTTTTTCTATCACGGATCGTACGTCGTGAGCCGCGAAAAGGACGACAACCTAATCCATCACATTTTTATTAGCGAATCACACGGTACCTTGGGCAAGACAACTTCACTTCACGTAGAGGCTGGACCCACAAACAGAGGGCGTGGGGCTTGTAACAAGGTATCCGTCGCTCAAGTGCCCATAACTTTTGATCCGTAAGGAGTTACGCGGCGCACAGCATACCGTTGGAAAGCACTCTGAGAGCTCTACGATAGGGACACCTAGGCTGCTCGCCTGCGCCTATATTCGGAGCCCAAAATAGAATGTTTTCATCAGTTTCGGGATACTTTTCTTCTTTTGCGCTGTTTTTCCGTCCCGTATCATACGTCGTGAGCTGCGAAAAGGACGACAACCTAATCCATCACATTTCTATTACCGATTCACATGGCACTTTGGGCAAGACAACTTCACTTCACGTAGAGGCTGCGCCTGCAAACAGTGGGCGTGGGCCTTGTGACCAGGTATCCGTTGCTCCGGTGCTCTTAACTTTTGATCCGTAAGGAGTTACGCAGCACACAGCATACCGTTGGAAAGTTCTCTAAGAGCTCTATGATGGGGGCACCTAGCCTGCTCGGTTGCGCCTGTTTTTCTATCCCCAAATCGAACGTTTTCATCCATTTTGGGACACTTTTCTTCTTTTGTGCTGTTTTTATGTCCCGGATCGTACGTCGTGAGCCGCGAAAAGGACGACAACCTAATCCATCACATTTCTATTACCGAATCACATGGCACCTTGGGCAAGACAACTTCACTTCACGTAGAGGTTGGGCCCACAAATAGAAGGTGTGGGGCTTGTGACCAGGTATCCGTCACTCCGGTGCCCATAACTTTTGATCCGTAAGGAGTTACACGGTGCATAGTATACCGTTGGAAAGCTCTCCAAGAGCTCTACGACAGGGCCACCAAGCCTGCTTAGCTGCGCCTATTTTTGGAGCCCAAAATCAAACGTTTTCATCAGTTTTAGGACAGTTTTCTTCTTTAGCACTATTTTTCTATGCCAGATCGTACGTCGTGAGCCGCGAAAAGGACGACAACCTAATCCATCACATTTCTATGACCAAATCCAATGGCATCTTGAGCAAGAAAACTTCATTTCACGTAGAAGCTGGGCCCGCAAACAGAGGGCGTAGTGCTTGTGACCAGGTATCCGTCGCTCCGGAGCCCATAACTTTTGATCCGTAAGGACTTACGCGACGCACAGCATACCGTTGGAAAGATCTTCGAGAGCTCTACGATGGTGGCACCAAGCCTGCTCAGCTGCGATTATTCTCAGAGCCCAAAATTTAACGTTTTCATCAGTTTTGGGATACTTTTCTTCTTTTGCGCTGTTTTTCCATCCTGGATCGTACGTCCTGAGCTGCGAAAAGGACGACAACCTAATCCATCACATTTCTATTACCTAATCACACTGTACCTTAGGCATGACAACTTCACTTCACGTAGGGGCTGGGCCCACAAACAGAGGACGTGGGTCTTGTGACCAGGTATCCGTCGCTCCTGTGCCCATAACTTTTGATCCGTAAGGAGTTATGCGGCGCACATCATACCGTTGTAAAGCTCTCTGAGAGCTCTACGACGGTGGCACGTAGCCTGCTTGCCTGCGTCTATTTTCGGAGCCCAAAATTTAACGTTTGGGACACTTTTCTTCTTTTGCGCTGTTTTTCCGTCTTGGATCGTACGTCATGAACTGCGAAAAGGATGACAACCTAATACATCACATTTCTATTACCGAATCACACGGTACCTTGGGCAAGACTACTTCACTTCACGTAGAGGCTGGGTCCACAAACAGAGGGTGTGGGGCTTGTGACCAGGTATCCGTCGCTCCTCTGCCCATAACTTTTGATCTGTAAGGAGTTACGCGGTGCACAACATACCGTTGAAAAGCTCTATGAGAGCTCTACGATGGGGGTACCTATCCTGCTTGGCTGCGCCTATTTTTGATGCCCAAAATCGAATATTTTCATAAGTTTTAGGACACTTTTCTTCTTTTACGCTATTTTTCCGTCCCGGATCGTACGTCGTGAGTCGCGAAAAGGACGACAACCTAATCCATCACATTTCTATTACTGAATCACATTGCACATTGGGCAAGACAACTTGACTTAACGTAGAGGCTAAGAAAGCAAACAGAGGGCGTGGGGCATGTGACCAGGTATCCGTCGCTCCGGTGCCCATAACTTTTGATCCGTAAGGAGTTACGCAACGCACAGCATACCGTTGGAAAGCACTCCGAGAGCTCTACGATTAGGGCGCCTAGCCTGCTCGGTGGCGCCCATTTTTGGAGCCCAAAATTGAACATTTTCATAAGTTTTGGGACCCTTTTCTTCTTTTGTGTTGTTTTTCTGTCCCGGATCGTACGTCGTGAACCGCGAAAAGGACGACAACCTAATCCATCACATTTCTATTACCGAATAACATGGCACCTTTGGCAAGACAACTTCATTTCACGTAGAAGATGGGCCCGCAAATAGAGGGCGTGGGGCTTGTGACTAAGTATCCGTCGCTCTGGCGCTCATAAGTTTTGATCCTTAAAGAGTTACGCGGCGCACAACATGCCGTTGGAAAGCTCTCTGAGAGCTCTACGACGGGGGCATCTAGTTTGCTCCGTTACGCCTATTTTTGAACCCCAAAATCGAACGTTTTCATCAGTTTCAGGACACTTTTCTTCTTTTGCCCTATTTTTCCGTCCAGGATCGTACGTCGTGAGCCGTGAAAAGGACGACAACCTAATCCATCACAGTTCTATTACCGAATCACATGGCACCTTGGCCAAGACAACTTCACTTCACGTAGAGGCTGGGCCCACAAACAGTGGGTGTGGGGCTTGTGACCAGGTATCCGTCGCTCCGGTGCCCATAACTTTTGATCCGTAAGGAGTTACGCGGTGCACAACATACCGTTGGAAAGCTCTCCGAGAGCTCTACGACGGTGGCACCTAGCCTGCTCAGCTGCGCCTATTTTCGAAGCCCAAAATTTAACGTTTTCATAAGTTTTGGGACATTTTTCTTCTTTTGCACTGTTTTTCCATCCCGGATCGTACGTCACGAGCCGCGAAAAGGACGACAACCTAATCCATCACATTTCTATTACCGAATCACATTGCACCTTGGGCAAGACAACTTCATTTCATGTAGAGGCTGGGCCCACAAACAGAGGGCGTGGGGCTTGTGACCAGGTATCCGTCGCTCTGGTGACCATAACTTTTGATCCGTAAAGAGTTACGCGGTGCACAGAATGCGGTTGGAAAGCACTCTGAGAGCTCTAGGATCGGGGCACCTAGCCTGCTCTGTTGTGCCTATTTTCGGAGCCCAAAATCGAACATTTCATAAGTTTTGGGACACTTTTGTTCTCGTCGTAAATCGCAAAAAAGACGACAACTTAATCCAACACATTTTTATTACCGAATCACATGGCACCTTAGGCAAGACAACTTCACGTAGAGGCTGGGCCCGCAAACAAAGGGCTTGGGGCTTGTGACCAGGTATCCGTCGCTCCGGTGCTCATAACTTTTGATTTGTAAAGAGTTACGCGGCGCACAACATGCCGTTGGAAAGCACTCTAAGAGCTCTACGATGGGGGCATCCAGCTTGCTCCGCTGCGCCTATTTTCAGAGCCCAAAATTGAACGTTTTCATCAGTTTCGGGACACTTTTCTTCTTTTGCGCAATTTTTTCGTCCTGTATCGTACATCGTGAGCCACAAAAAGGACGACAACCTAATCCATCACATTTCTATTACCGAATCCCATGGCACCTTAAGCTAGACAACTTCACTTCACGTAGAGGCTGGGCCCACAAACAGAGAGCGTGGGGCTTGTGATCAGGTATCCGTTGCTCTGGTGCCCATAACTTTTGATCCGTAAGGAGTTACGCGGCGTATAGCATACCGTTGGAAAGCTCTCTAAGAGCTCTATGACGAGGGCACCAAGCATGCTCGTCTGTGCCTATTTTTTGAGCCCAAAATCAAAAATTTTCCTAAGTTTTTGGACACTTTTCTTCCTTTGCATTGTTTTTCCATCTTGGATCGTACGTCGTGAGCCGCGAAAAGGACGACAACCAAATCCATCACATTTCTATTACCGAATCCCATGGCACCTTGGGCAAGACAACTTCACTTCACGTAGAGGCTGGGCCCGCAAACAGAGGGCGTGGGGATCTATGACCAGGTATCCGTTGCTTCGGTGCCCTTAACTTTTGATCCGTAAGGAGTTACGCGGCGCACAGCATACCGTTGGTAAGCTCTCTAAGAGATGTACGAAGGGGGCACCTAGCCTGCTCGGCTACCCTTGTTTTTGGAGCCCAAAATTGAACATTTTCATAAGTTTTGGGACGCTTTTCTTCTTTTGCGTTGTTTTTCTGTCCCGGATCGTACATCGTGAGTCGCGGAAAGGACGACAACCTAATCCATCACATTTCGATTACCGAATCACACGGCACCTTGGGCAAGACAACTTTACTTCACGCAGAGGCTGGGCCCGCAAATAGAGGGCGTGTGGCTTGTGACCAGGTATCCGTCGCTCCGGTGCCTATAACTTTTGAACCGTAAGGAGTTACGCGGCGCACAGCATACTATTGGAAAGTTCTCCGAGAGCTCTACGACGGGGGCAACAAGCCTGCTCGGCTGCGCCTGTTTTCATAGCCCAAAATCGAACGTTTTCACCTATTTTGGGAAACTTATCTTCTTTTGTGCTATTTTTCTGTCCCGTATCGTGCGTCGTGAGTCGCGAAAAGGATGACAACCTAATCCATCACATTTCTATTACCGAATCACACAGCACCTTGGGCAAGACAACTTCACTTCACGTAGAGGTTGGGCCCACAAACAGAGGGCGTGGGTCTTGTGACCAGGTATCCGTCCCTCCGGTGCCTATAACTTTTGATCCGTAAGGAGTTACGTGGCGCACAACATACCGTTGGAAAGCTCTTCGAGAGCTCTACGACGGTGGTACCTCGCCTGATTGGCTGCGCCTATTTTCAGAGCCAAAAATTTAACATTTTCATCAGTTTCGGGGCACTTTTCTTCTTTTACGCTGTTTTTCCATCCCGGATCGTACGTCATGGGTCACGAAAAGGACGACAAACTAATCCATCGCATTTCTATTACTGAATCACACAACACCTTGGGCAAGACAACTTCACTTCACCTAGAGGTTGGGCCCACAAACAGAGGGCGTAGGGCTTGTGGCCAGGTATCCGTCGCTCCGGTGCCCATAACTTTTGATCCGTATGGAGTTACGCGGCGCACAGTATACCGTTGGAAAGCTCTATGTGAGCTCTACGATGGGGGCTCCTATCCTGCTTGGCTGCGTCTATTTTCGGTGCCCAAAATCGAACATTTTCATAAGTTTTGGGAAACTTTTCTTCTTTTACGCTATTTTTTTTATCCCAGATCGTACGTCGTGAGCAGCGAAAAGGATGACAACCTAATCTATTACATTTCTATTACCGAATCACATGGCCCCTTGGGCAAGACAACTTCACTTCACGTAGAGGCTGGGCCCGCAAACAGAGGGCGTGGGGCTTGTGACTAGGTATCCGTCGTTCCGGTGCCCATAACTTTTGATTTGTAAAGAGTTACGCGGCGCACAGAATACCATTGGAAAGCACTCTGAGAGCTCTACGATTGGGGCATCTAGCCTGCTCGGTTGCGCCTATTTTCGGAGCCCAAAATCGAACATTTTAATAAGTTTTGGGATACTTTTGTTTTTTTGTGCTGTTTTTCCGTCCCAGATCGTACGTAGTAAATCGCAAAAAGGACGACAACCTAATCCAACACATTTCTATTACTAAATCACATGGAACCTTACACAAGACAACTTCACTTCACGTAGAGGCTGGGACCGCAAACCAAGGGCGTGGGGCTTATGACCAGGTATCTGTCGCTCCGGTGCTCATAACTTTTGATCCGTAAAGAGTTACGCGGCGCACAACATGCCGTTGGAAAGCTCTCCGAGAGCTCTATGATGAGGACATCCAGCTTGCTCCACTGTGCCTATTTTCAGAGCCCAAAATTGAACGTTTTCATCAGTTTCGGGACAATTTCTTCTTTTGCGCAGTTTTTTCGTCCCGTATCGTACATCTTGAGCCGTGAAAAGGACGACAACCTAATCCATCACATTTCTATTACCGAATCCCATGGCACCTTACGCTAGACAACTTTACTTCACGTAGAGGCTCGGCCCACAAATAGAGGGCGTGGGGCTTGTGACCAGGTATCCGTTGCTCCAGTGCCATTAACTTTTGATCCGTAAGGAGTTACGCGGCGTACAGTATACCGTTCGAAAGCTCTCTGAGAGCTCTATGACTAGGGAACAAAGCATGCTCGCCTGCGCCTATTTTCTGAGCCCAAAATCAAACATTTTCCTAAGTTTTTGGACACTTTTCTTCTTTTGCGATATTTTTTCGTCTTGGATCGTACGTCGTGAGCCGCGAAAAGGACGACAACCTAATCCATCACATTTCTATTACTGAATCCCATGGCACCTTGGGCAAGACAACTTCACTTCACGAAGAGGCTGGGCCCGCAAATAGAGGGCGTGTGGTTTGTGACCAGGTATCGGTCACTCTGGTGCCCATAACTTTTGAACCGAAAGGAGTTACGCGGCGCATAGCATACCATTGGAAAGCTCTCAGAGAGCTCTATGACTAGGGCACCAAGCTTGCTCGGCTGCATCTGTTTTCATAGCCTAAAATCGAACGTTTTCATCTAGTTCGGGAAACTGATCTTCTTTTGTGTTATTTTTTCGTCTCGAATAGTACGTCGTGAGTCGCAAAAAGGACGACAACCTAATCCATCACATTTCTATTACCGAATCAAACGGAACCTTTGGCAAGACAACTTCACTTCACGTAGAGGCTGGGCCCGTAAACAGAGGGCGTGGGGCTTGTGACCAGGTATCCGCCGCTCCGGTGCCCATTACTTTTGATCTGTAAGTAGTTACGCGTCGCACAGTATACGGTTGGAAAGCTCTCTGAGAGCTCTACGACGGGGGCAAGAATGCCTGCTAGGTTATGCCTATTTTCGGAGCCCAAAATCGAACATTTTCATTAGTTTAGAGACACTTTTCTTCTTTTGCGCTATTTTTCTATCCCAGATCGAACGTCGTGAACCGCGAAAAAGACGACAACCTAATCCATCACATTTCTTTTACCAAATCACACGGCACCTTGGGCAAGACAACTTCACTTCACGTAGAGGTTGGGTCCGCAAACAGAGGGTGAGGGGTTTTATGACCAGATATCTGTCGCTACTGTGCCCATAACTTTTGATCCGTAAGGAGTTACGCGGCGTACAGTATACCGTTGGAAAGCTCTCTGATAGCTCTACGATGGGGGCACCTAGCCAGCTTTGCTCTACCTATTTTCGAAGCCCAAAATCGAACATTTTCATTAGTTTTTGGATCGTAAGTCGTGAGCCGCGAAAAGGACAACAACCTAATCCATCACATTTCTATTACCGAATCACACGGCACCTTGGGCAAGACAACTTCACTTCACGTAGAAGCTGGGCTCGTAAACAGAAGGCGTGGGGTTTGTGACCATGTATTCATTGCTTCGGTGCCCAAAACTTTTGATCCGTAAGGAGTTACGCGGCGCACGGCATACTGTTGGAAAGGACTCTGAGAGCTCTACGATCGGGGCACCTAGCATGCTCGGTTGCGCCTATTTACGGAGCCCAAAATCGAACATTTTTACAAGTTTTCGGACACTTTTCTTCTTTTGCGCTATTTTTTCGTCCCGGATCGTACGTCGTGAACCGCAAAAAAGACGACAACCTAATCGATCACATTTCTATTACCGAATCACACGGCACCTTGGGCAAGACAACTTCACTTCACGTAGAGGCTGGGCCCGCAAACAGAGGGCGTGGGGCTTGTGACCCGGTATTCGTCGCTTCGGTGCTCATAACTTTGATCGGTAAAGAGTTACGTGGCGCACAGCATACCGTTGAAAAGGTCTCTGACAGCTCTACGACGGGGGCTTCCAGCTTGCTCCGCTGCGCCTATTTTCAGAGCACAAAATCGAATATTTTTATCAGTTTTGGGACTCTTTTCTTCTTTTGCCTAGTTTTTCTGTCCCGTATCTTACAACGTGAGCCGCGAAAAGGACGACAACCTAATCCATCAAATTTCTATTACCGAATCCCAAGGCACCATGCGCAAGACAACTTCACTTCACGTAAAGGCTGGGCCCGCAAACAGAGGGTGTGGGGCTTGTGACTAGGTATCCGCTGCTCCCGTGCCCATAACTTTTGATCCATAAGGAGTTACGCGGCGCACAGCATACCGTTGGAAAGCTCTCTAAGAGCTCTACGACAAGGGCACCAAGCATTCTCCCCTGCGCCTATTTTCGGAGCCCAAAATCGAACATTTTCATAAGTTTTGGGATACTTTTCTTCTTTTGAGCTGTTTTTCCATCCCGGATCGTACGTCGTGAGCCTAAAAAAGGACGACAATCTAATCCATCACATTTCTACTACCAAATCCCATGGCACCTTGGGCAAGACAACTTCACTTCACGTAGAGGCTGGGCCGGCAAGCAGAGGGTGTGGGGCATGTGACCAGGTATCCGTTGCTCTGGTGCCCTTAACGTTTCATCTGTAAGGAGTTACGCGGCACACAGTATACCGTTGGAAAGCTCTCTAAGAACTGTACAAAGGGGGCACCTAGCCTGCTCGGCTGCGCCTATTTTCAGAGCCCAAAATAGAACATTTTCCTTAGTTTTGGGACACTTTTCTTCCTTTGCACTATTTTTTCGTCTCGGATCGTACGTCGTGAGCCTCGAAAAGGACGACAACCTAATCCATCACATTTCTATTACCGAATTACACGGCACCTTGGGCAAGACAACTTCACTTCATGTAGAGGCAGGGCCCGTAAACCGAGGGAGTGGGGCTTGTGACTTGGTATCCGTCGCTCCGGTGCCCAAAACTTTTGATCCGTAAGAAGTTACGCGGCGCACATCATACCGTTGGAAAGTTTCCCGAGAGCTCTACGACGGGGACGGCAAGCCTGCTCGTTGCGCCTATTTTGATAGCCCAAAATTGAACATTTTCATAAGTTTCGGGACACTTATCTTCTTTTGTATTATTTTTTCGTCCCGGATCGTACGTCGTGAGCTGCGAAAAGGACGACAACCTAATCTATCACATTTCTATTACCGAATCATAAGGCACCTTGGGCAAGACAACTTCACTTCACGAAGAGGCTGGGCCCGCAAACAGAGGGCGTGGGGCTTGTGACCAGGTATCCGTCGCTCCGGTGTCCATAACTTTTGATCCGTAAGGAGTTACGCGGTGCACAACATACCATTGGAAAGCTCTCTGAGAGCTCTACGATGGTGGTAACAAAGCTTGCTCGGTTGCGCCTGTTTTCAAAGCCCAAAATCGAACATTTTCATCAGTTTTAGGACACTTTTTTCCATTTGCATTGTTTTTCTGTCCCGGATAGTACGTCGTGAGCCGCGAAAAGGACAACAGCCTAATCCATCACATTTCAATTACCGAATCACACAGCACCTCGGGCAAGGCAACTTCACTTCATGTAGAGGCTGGGCCCGCAAACGGAGGGCGTGGGGCTTATGACCAGGTATTCGTTGCTTCGGTGCCCATAACTTTTGATCCGTAAGGAGTTACGTGGCGCACAGTATACCGTTGGAAAGCACTCTGAGAGCTCTATAATGGGGCCACCTAGCTTGCTCGGTTGTGCTTGTTTTCGGAGACCAAAATCGAACATTTTCATAAGTTTTGGGACACTTTTCTTCTTTTGCGCTGTTTTTTCGTCCCGGATCATACGTCATGAGCCACAAAGTGGACGTAAACCTAATAAATCACATTTTCATTACCAAATCACATGGCACCTTGGGCAAGACAACTTCACTTCACGTAGAGGCTGGGCTCGCAAACAGAGGGCGTGGGGTTTGTGACCATGTATCCATTGCTTCGGTGCCCAAAACTTTTGATCCGTAAGGAGTAACGCGGCGCACAGTATACCGTTGGAAAGGACTCTAAGAGCTCTACGATCGGGGCACCTAGCATGCTCGGTTGCGCCTATTTTTGAAGCCAAAAATTGAACATTTTTACAAGTTTTCAGACATTTTTCTTCTTTTGCGCTATTTTTTCATCCCGGATCGTACGTCGTGAACCGCAAAAAAGACGACAACCTAATCCATCACATTTCTATTACCGAATCACATGAAACCTTGGGCAAGACAACTTCACTTCACGTAGAGGTTGGGCCCGCAAACAGAGGGCGTGGGGCTTGTGACCCGGTATTCGTCGCTTCGATGCTCATAACTTTGATCCGTAAAGAGTTACGTGGCGCACAACATACCGTTGGAAAGCTCTCTGACAGCTCTACGACGGGGGCTTCCAGCTTGCTCCGCTGCGCCTATTTTTGGAGCTCAAAATCAAACATTTTTATCAGTTTTGGGACTCTCTTCTTCTTTTGCCCAATTTTTATGTCCCGTATAGTACATCGTGAGCCGCAAAAAGGACGACAATCTACTCCATCACATTTCTATTACCGAATCCCAAGGCACCATGCGCAAGACAACTTCACTTCACGTAAAGGCTGGGCCCGCAAACAGAGGGTGTGGGGCTTGTGACTAGGTATCCGCTGCTCCCGTGCCCATAACTTTTGATCCATAAGGAGTTACGCGGCGCACAGCATACCGTTGGAAAGCTCTCTAAGAGCTCTACGACAAGGGCACCAAGCATTCTCCCCTGCGCCTATTTTCGGAGCCCAAAATCGAACATTTTCATAAGTTTTGGGATACTTTTCTTCTTTTGAGCTGTTTTTCCATCCCGGATCGTACGTCGTGAGCCGCGAAAATGACGACAACCTAATCCATCACATTTCTATTACCAAATCCCACAGCACCTTGGGCAAGACAACTTCACTTCACGTAGAGGCTGGGCCGGCAAGCAGAGGGTGTTGGGCATGTGACCAGGTATCCGTTGCTCTGGTGCCCTTAACATTTCATCTGTAAGGAGTTACGCGGCACACAGTATACCATTGGAATTCTCTCTAAGAACTGTACGAAGGGGGCAGCTAGCCTGCTCGGCTGCGCCTATTTTCGGAGCCCAAAATAGAACATTTTCCTTAGTTTTGGGACACTTTTCTTCCTTTGCGCTATTTTTCAGTCTCGGATCGTACGTCGTGAGCCTCAAAAAGGACGATAACCTAATCCATCACATTTCTATTACCGAATTACACGGCACCTTGGGCAAGACAACTTCACTTCACGTAGAGGCAGGCCCCGCAAACTGAGGGCGTGAGGCTTGTGACCAGGTATCCGTCGCTCCGGTGCCCAAAACTTTTGATCCGTAAGGAGTTACACGGCACACAGCATACCGTTGGAAAGCACTATGAGAGTTCTACGACGGGGGCACCCAGCCTGCTTGGTTGCGCCTATTTTCATAGCCCAAAATTGAACATTTTCATTAGTTTCGAGACACTTATCTTCTTTTGTGCTGTTTTTTCGTCCCTGATCGTACGCCGTGAGCTGCGAAAAGGACGACAACCTAATCTATCACATTTCTATGACCGAATCACAGGGCACCTTAGGCAACACAACTTCACTTCACAAAGAGGCGGGGCCCGCAAACTGAGGTCGTGGGGCTTGTGACCAGGTATCTGTCGCTCTGGTGATCATAACTTTTGATTCGTAAGGAGTTACGCGGTGCACAGCATACCATTGGAAAGCTCTCCGAGAGCACTACGATGGGGGCAGCAAAGCTTGCTCTGTTGTGCCTGTTTTCAAATCCCAAAATCGAATGTTTTCATCAATTTTATGACACTTTTTTTCATTTGCGCTGTTTTTCCGTCCCGGATAGTACGTTGTGAGCCGCGAAAAGGACAACAGCGGAATCCAGCACATTACAATTACCGAAACACACAGCACCTTGGGCAAGGCAACTTCACTTCACGTAGAGACTGAGCCCGCAATCAGAGGGCGTGGGGCTTGTGACCAGGTATCCGTCGCTCCGGTACCTATAACTTATGGATCTTTAAGGAGTTACGCGGCGCACTGCATACCGTTGGAAAGCACTCTGAGAACTCTATATTGGGGCCACCTAGCTTCCTCGGTTGCGCCTATTTTTGGAGCCCAAAATTGAACATTTTCAGAAGTTTTGGGACATTTTTCTTCTTTTGCGCTGTTTTTGGGTCTCGGATTGTCGTCGTGAGCCGCGAAAAGGACGACAACCTAATCCATCACATTTCTGTTACCGAATCACACGACACCTTGGGCAAGACAACTTCACTTCACGTAGAGGTTGGGCCTGCAAACAGAAGGCGTAGGACTTGTGACCAGGTATCCGTCGCTCCGGTGACCATAATTTTTGGCCCGTAAGGAGTTACGCGGCACACAGTATACCGTCGGAAAGCTCTCTGAGAGCTCTACGACGAGGCCACCAAGCTTGCTTGGCTGCGCCTATTTTCAGAGCCCAAAATCGAATGTTTTCATCAGTTTCGGGACACTTTTCTTCTTTTGCGTTGCTTTTCCATAACGAATCGTACGTCGTAAGCCGCGAAAAAGACGACAACATAATCCATCACATTGTTTTTACTGAATCCCACGACGCCTTGGGCTAGACAACTTCACTGCACGTAGAGGCTGGGGCCGCAAACAGAGGGCGTAGGGCTTGTGACCAGTTATCCGTCGCTCCAGTGCCCATAACTTTTGATCCGTAAGGAGTTACGCGGCGCACAGCATACCGTTGGAAATCTCTCTGAGAGCTCTACGATGGGGGCACCTAGCCAGCTTGGCTGCGCCTATTTTCAGTGCCCAAAATCGAACATTTTCATAAGTTTTTGGACACTTTTCTTCTTTTGCGCTGTTTTTTCATCCTGGATCGTACGTCGTGAGCCGCGAAAAGGACGACAACCTAATCCATCACATTTCTATTACCGAATCTCATGACACCTTAGGCAAGACAACTTCACTTCACGTAGAGGCAGGGCCCGCAAACAGAGGGCGTGGGGCTTGTGACCAGGTATCCGTTGCTCCGGTGCCCTTAACTTTTGATCCGTAAAGAGTTACGCGGCGCACAGCATACCGTTGGAAAGGTCTCTAAGAGCTGTACGAATGGGGTACCTAGCCTGCTCAGCTGCGCCTATTTTCGGAGCCCAAGATCGAACATTTTCATAAGTTTTAGGACACTTTTCTTATTTACGCTGTTTTTCCGTCTCGGATCGTACGTCGTGAGCCGCGAAAAGGAAACATCCTATTCCATCACATTTCTATTACCGAATCCCACAGCACCTTAGGCAAGACAACTTCACTTCACGTAGAGGCTGGGCCCGCAAACAGAGGGCGTGGGGCTTGTGACCAGGTATCCGTCGCTCCTTTGCCCATAACTTTTGCTCCGAAATGAGTTGCGCGGCCCACAGCATACCGTTGGAAAGTACTCTGAGAGCTCTACCATCGGGGCACCTAGCCTGCTCGGTTGCACCTACTTTTGGAGCCCAAAATCTAACGTTTTCATAAGTTTTGGGACACTTTTCTTCTATTGCGCTGTTTTTCTGTCCCAGATCGTACGTCGTGAGCCACGAAAAGGACGACAACCTAATCCATCACATTTCTATTACTAAATCCCACGGCACCTTGGGCAAGACAACTTCACTTCACGTAGAGGCTGGGCCAGCAAACAGAGGGCGTGGGGCTTGTTACCAGGTATCCGTCGCTCCGGTACCCATAACTTTTGATTCGTAAGGAGTTACGCGGCGCACAGCATACCGTTGGAAAGGTCTTCGAGTGCTCTACGATCAGGGACCCTAGCCAACTCGGTTGAGCCTATTTTCGGAGCCCAAAATTGAACATTTTTATAAGTTTTGGGACATTTTTTTCTTTTGCGCTATTTTTCTATCCCGGTTCGTACGTCGTGAGCCTCGAAAAGGACGACAATTTAATCCATCACATTTCTATTATCGAAACCCACGGCACCTTGGGCAAGACAACTTCACTTCACGTAGAGGCTAGGCCCGCAAACAGAGGGCGTGGGGCTTGTGACCAGGTATCCGTTGCTCCGGTGCCCTTAACTTTTCATCCGTAAGGAGTTACGCGGCACATAATATACTGTTGGAAAGCTCTCTAAGAACTGTACGAAGGGGGCACCTAGCCTACTCGGCTGCGCCTGTTTTCGTAGCCAAAAATATAACATTTTCATTAGTTTTGGGAGACTTTTCTTCCTTTGCGCTATTTTTTCGTCTCGGATCGTAAGTCGTGAGCCTCGAAAAGGACAACAACCTAATCCATCACATTTCTATTACCGAATCACACGGCACCTTGGGTAAGACAACTTCACTTCACGTAGAGGCAGGGCCCGCAAACAGAGGGCGTGGGGCTTGTGACCAAGTATCCGTCGCTCCGGTGCCCATAACTTTTGATCCGTAAGGAGTTACGCGGTGCACAATATACCGTTGGAAAGCTCTCCGAGAGTTGTACGACGGGGGCAGCAAGCCTGATTGGTTGCACCTATTTTCATAGCCCAAAATCGAACGTTTTCATCAGTTTCGGGACACTTATCTTCTTTTGTACTGTTTTTCCCTCCCGAATCGTACGTCATGAGCCGCGAAATGGACGACAACCTAATCCATCATATTTCTATTACCGAATCACACGGCACCTTGGGCAAGACAACTTCACTTCATGTAGAGGCTGGGCCCGCAAACAGAGGGAGTGGGGCTTGTGACTAGGTATCTGTCGCTCCGGTGCCCATAACTTTTGATCAGTAAGGAGTTACGCAGTGCACAACATACCATTGGAAAGCTCTACGAGAGCTCTACGACGGGGGCAGCACAGCTTGCTCTGCCGGGCCTTTTTTCGGAGCCCAAAATTGAACGTTTTCATCAGTTTTCAGACACTTTTTTACTTTTATGTTGTTTTTTCATCCCGGATAGTACGTCGTGAGCCGCGAAAAGGACAATAGGCAAATCCTTCACATTTCAATTACCGAATCACGCGGCACCTTGGACAAGACAACTTCCCTTCACGTAGAGGCTGGGCCCGCAAACAGAGGGCGTGGGGCTTGTGACCAGGTATCTGTCGCTCCGGTGCCCATAACTTTTGATCCGTAAGGAGTTACGCGGCGCACAACATACCGTTGGAAAGCACTATGAGAGCTCTATGATGGGGGCACCTAGCCTGCTTGGTTGCACTTGTTTTCACAGCCCAAAATCGAACATTTTCATAAGTTTTGGGACACTTTTCTTCTTTTGCTCTGTTTTTTCATCCCGGATCGTACGTTGTGAGCCGCGAAAAGGACGACAACCTAATCCATCACATT